>OY720626.1:8017171-9343945 GCA_963170105.1 Cantharis lateralis
AAATTGTATTTGATGCCCCTCGGCCATCTTGGCAAAAAGCCATTATCTACTCGCCAGTTAGCGTCAGGTTCGCCAGCTAGCGCGAATTTTAATATTATAATATAAATAAAATAAAATTTTAAACTTAATGTTTAAATACCCCCCTCCTTTTGTACACAGACGTACCACGACAAAAATTTAAAATGCTATAGCATATATATGTAACATATATGTTACAAGAATATAAGCTGAACTTCTTTTACCTCACCTGAATATTTACAAAATGAAACTTATTCTCTTTTGTCAATTTGCAACAGAATTATGGAAAAATGAAAAAACTTCGTAGGGCAAAATTATTTTAATTATTTAACATTGCAAATACTAACAACATAATGTTTTTATTAAAAAAAATAACTTATTATTCTGAATACAATTAGGGGGCGTCCATTAATTACGTGAGGTCAAATTGGGGGGAGGGTCCGGCAAAATCTCACTAAATCTCACCAATGCCCAGATAACACTCAATATCTACTGGATATCCAGTTCCAGTCCAGATAATGTATGTATATCCAGGACTTTCTCTGGATATCTACTAGATATACGTTGGACAACATCTAGGGAATGTATGGAGAAAACATTTAGTAGACATCTATTTTTTGAATGTCACCACCGGGCTTTGTCTGGATATCCACAAGAAATACTTGGAACAATATCTAATAGATGTAATAGAAAAATATATTGTGGAAATCGGACAGTATATCCACAAGATAAACTTTGCACAACATCCAATAGACGTAGATAGTGGGCATCCAATAGATGGCTAAAGCTTGTACGTATATCCTAGACCATATCTGCATATCTATTAGATATACATTAAACAATATCTAGTGAATGTATGTAGAGGACATTTAGTAGACATCTATTTTTTGTAAGGCACCACCGGGCTTTGTCTGGATATCCGCGAGACATACTTGAGTATGTCTTTATATAAGGGAGATGTACCAGATATGGGACGGCTCCAGATGTGGGACACTCAAATTTTTCAAAATTGCGATTCCAATTGGTCGAATTAAAATTAGTCAAATTTTTTTTATATTGGTAGCAAGTTTTTCTTAAGAACCGGAGTGAATAGTTACAAATTTAGTATGTGATCCAACCATCGAGTGAGAGTGTCATAAAAAAAAGTTTTATTTGATTGTTTGGTAATTGCTGTTGTTACTAGATATTCAACGAAAAAAAATTACTACAAAATGCATATAAATGCAGGGTTTATCTTAAATTTTACGATGAACTAGTCGATTAAACTAATTTGTGTTCACAAAGTACTTTTTCGGCGTTATGTAAAAAAATTAATATAGAGGGTGTCTTTAAAACCAATCACCAATTTACGATATCAGGTATAAGTACGGTATAAGTACGGTTGTACACCGTACAGCAAGTAGCAGTTACAGAAGGAATAGGTTAGTGATCACACGTTTTTTATTAATTTATGTTTTTAAAATTTGTGTTTTTCGAATCTCTAAAAATATATATCAATATATTATTTATTATGGTTGGTAAGTATTTTCCGTAATTTAATGGTTTAATCTAGATAAATATTTTTTTATTTTAAAGGTTTAGTGATACGAATTCACGATCAACTTTTCGACAACTCTGTATACAACGGAATAATTACGACTGCAACCAATCATATCATTTGTATATTTTAATGTTGGTACAATGTTGAAATGTTATTTTACCATTAAACCCAAAAAGGGAAAACCAGTGATTTTGTATTGAAAAAAAATCGATTAAGAAGAAAATTAATAAAATGGCAAGCTGAACAATAATTGTTTCCTTTTGGGAAGATAACAGCGTTGAATTCATTTTATCACAAAAGCATATTTAATAATAATATGTATAATTTATTTTCTTGAATAATATTTTAAATTGTTAATGTTTTATATCTTCGAATTTGTAAACAAATTAGAAAATATCTATAACTGTTTATTATTTTTTAGGGGCACTGAACATATCTCAAAATATACAAGACCTAAAAGCTGGTGAAACGTTGATAAAAATCTACATTAAAAATGCGACCGAGAGGACGATGCAAAAGAAACTAAAGGAAAATAATTGTTTTAATAATTAATAATTTATTTTTATTATTTATATATTTTTTTTTAATAAAGAATTTGATTTAATTTACAATTAAAATATTATATAAATCGTAAAATCCTCTTTTTTTGAAGGCGGTTAAAAAGTACTTTTACTGATGTTAACATCACTAACGTCCACTAGATACCTTTAATTACATGTCTTCTGGACATATGTAAGTAGATCCATAGGATATCCAACCAATACATCCTCTGGATAGCCAAGTTTGTGACACCTGGACGTCCACTAGATACCTTTAATTGCATGTCTTCTAGACATATGTAAGTACATCCACTGGATAGCCAAGTTTGTGACACCTGGACGTCCACTAGATATATTTAATTGCACATCTTCTGGACATTATGTTAGCACATCCATTAGATGTCCATAGAATAGATCCTCTAGCTAGTGGATATCTAGGAGATGGCTTTGCGTTGTCTGGGATATCTATTGAACGTAAATAAGTACATCCATTAGATATCCACACAATACATACAATGGATAGACAAGTTTGTGACACCTGGATGTCCACTAGTTATCCAGTGTATTTACCAGCCCAACATATGCTATCCTCTGGATAGAGGTTTACCTTATCAAAACATCCAGTGGATATCCAGAAAACCGGTTTGTGTTGTTTGGGTGGGTTGGGGGGATTAATGAAAATCTCATGTCAACTTTTTAATTCTGAGAATATACATTTATTCCAGTCATAGATAATATTAAATATAAAATTAATATTACAAACATTGGATATGGCCGGGATTCCCCGATTTGAAGCAAGAACCATTATATCTCCCGTACTACCAGTAATTATAAAGTATCTATTACTCACGCTATTAGTCACTCATCGCTCATATAGCCCGACCATGGAAAAAAAGGAAAAAAATTTCTCGTAGAAATGAAAGACAGGGGATCAATTGATAACAAAACGAATAAAAGCCTTACTAATTCGCGAATGCTGTCCAAAATTAATCCATAATTAGTCCATAATTATGGCATACTTAATTTAAAAATAAAAGTCATTCTTTCGAGGTGGGGGTGCTAGCTTGACGTCAACTCAGCACCTCCACCAAAGATTTATCTATTATCGCGAAACCGTTGTTGTCCGAAATTCGCGAATGCTGTCCAAAATTAGTCCATAATTAATCCATAATTATGGCATACTTAATTTTAAAAAAAAGTCACTTTTTCGAGGTGGGGGTGCTAGCTTGACGTCAACTCAGCACCCCCACCAAACATTTATCTATTATCGCGAAACCGTTGTTGTCCGAAATTCGCGAATGCTGTCCAAAATTAGTCCATAATTAGTCCATAATTATGGCATACTTAATTTAAAAAAAAAGTCATTTTTTCGAGGTGGGGGTGCTAGCTTGACGTCAACTCAGCACCCCCACCAAAGATTTATCATTTATCGCGAAACCGTTGTTGTCCAAAATTTGCGAATGCTGTCCAAAATTAGTCCATAATTAGTCCATAATTATAGTAAAAAAAATTTTCTATTTTGAAGAGGTGGGGGTGCTAGCTTGACCAGGGTATTTTTGTGACTTGTCTTGGTTCTAACTGGTTAAAAAATATTTATGCTCAACGCTGGATGCAAACGCCGGCATTCTGTTTAGACCAGGCCCGTAACCAGGGGGGCACCTGGGGGCACGTACTGTACCCGAAATGTTCAGAAAATTTATTTTTTTAAAATAAAAATTTTGAATTTCGAAAATAAATTTCGGTGGCCCGGGGACCATAGTTCCGGGCACTGCAAGGAAAGGGACTAAGTTACGTAAAGTTATTATTATAATTATGAGGTAAGGTTTACTTAATTCCTTTGTCGTAGCTATTGAGAGCATTTATTTACTAAAAATTTCATTGTAATTTTGTAGCTAACAATAATACCTACCTTCAAAATTTTCTAATGTTTAAACCCTGTTGACCTTGAAAACCCAAATTTGCTAGCCTGCGGCACTCGTTGGGGCGTCGCCGACTCCACTCCTTTAGGGGGCTCAAAATACTTTAGAGCCCCAAACCCCAGTGTCTTAATCCGCCACTGATAGAGATATTGTAAATATGTTTGTTATAAATAAATGTAATAATAACTTAATTTTACAAAAACAATTTTAATAATTACGAAGAATAAAATATTGAGAAAATTTGTTTATAATAATAAAAATTCCCAAAAGGAGAACCACCGAAAATTTTACTTTTTACAGTACCCTCCCCCCAAAATGAAATCCTGGCTACGGGCCTGGCTTAGACCTTTACGATAATATTCCCAAAACATAATTCAACCTTCCCTCTGCTAAAAAGGACAGGTTTAGGTTACACCACTGGATAGATATGCTCCAAAACTCTACAATTTCTCCAGAAGAAATATTTCTTCGACCCATTTTCCTTCCACTCCTGGACATAAGCCTCTCCCATAGGGAAAGTTTCAGCATTCAGACCCCATACGGCTGCTTAAACCGGGTTGGGGAATACATGTAACCCTGTTTAATAATGGTTCATGGTGGCAATCTCCGAAGGACGGAGACGACCATTTGAAAGTTTTTCGACTCTTCCCGGATTCAAACTGGGTACCTTAGAGTCAGCAGTTGTTTGTTTAACTTACTTTTCCAGCTATCGATAAAATTCCGAAGTTTGTTGATATATTAACGTAATATCCAGTAGAATTAAATTATTAAAAATAAATTAAATAGAATTATAATCGTAATAAAAATATCAACATTTTTTTTTAATTTATAATTTAAATTCTTAAAAAACCAAAGTTAATTAACTTTTCTAAATTTCGAATATATAGTTAATCGATAATAACGCGCATAATATTATACTTGATAACAGAAAATTAATTCAAATTTTTTTGCGTATTTTATGTAAATTTCATAATTAACATGTTTATTACTTTTTTCTAAGTTTTATATTAAAAATCAAGACCACAAAATTAGCCTATGAAAACTAGAAAATTTACAAACCATGACCAACTGTACGCGTATCCTAATACAATTTTTTCAAAATCTCTCACAGTTCCTGGTCGTGAATAGATTAACGAGATGCCGATAGGAAAGCGTTCGAAGAATGGGCTTAACCACTAGTTTGATATAATATACAATTTATTCTTTGGTAATTTGGTTCTATTGGAATTGAACTTCAATAAAATGTACTTTCAGCAAATTTCTCTTCTGAAAAATTTCACCCCCTATTTCACGATTTAATTCTTTCTATCTTTGTATTTAGTTTTATTACAAATAAATTTCTAAAGTCGTAATGAAAAGTGAAAGAGTAAAATTAGACTGTAGCTAATAGAGAAAGAACAAAAAATTCATCCTGCCTTTTTACGATTTTAACTTTCAAAAATTTCCAAAAATATAATATTCAAAAAATATTTAAAGTTGGTAGTTCAAATTATTTGTCCAGTTGCGATCAATGTAAAAAACAATTGAAGAAATTATCTATCAACGGATCTGTCATTTAAAACTTTCTGATCGCGATTACCTATATTAAAATTGATTAATAATAATTATCTAATTATAATTATTTATTTCTGTTCTTGCTTTTTTGGTGATAAAATGAAACAATGCAATAAATTAATCTGCTTTTCGGCGAAGATCGTGGGCGTTATTTGGGGATTGGGGGACAATTTATTGCTTATATTTTTTTTTTATAATCAAAAATAAATTAATCGAAATGAAATAATAAAAATAACATAAATTTGTCACTTCGGGTGTTATTTGGGCGTGGGAGAAATTGACCCCTGGTGTTTTTAGGTTTTTAAACATACAATCGATTTCTTTCAATTGGTCTTGGTTTTTAATTTTTTTTTAAATATCCCGTTTTGTTTACGAATATTTATAATCACAAACAGTTGCAAACATTGATCGTAATAATAATTACTTCTTGAAAAATTAATGTTAATTTAATTGCATCAGAAAATAAATTTTAATTAAAACTGGTACCGCTATGGTGTCCCTAATGGTGAAGTGACAGTAAAATATTTTGACAATAATTACGATACATAAATCATTTCTAAAATTATAATAGTAAAAACAGTGGTATTCTTCAGTTAACTGTTAGTTTAATTGTCAATAATAATTAAAATTAACTTTATTAACAGTGGCGTCTCGTGAGTTTTTTATAAATCTACCAATCTACCATTAATAAATTAAATTTTTGAGATTTAAAATGTAAGTATTAATTTCTTCAAGTTCTTTTGGTAAATATCAAACAAATTTTGTTATTTTTTATTTTAATATAATTATATTGTTATTATTGAAATCTTGGGCACTGTAAGTCACTGCTTGTTATGACGATTTACAAATACTAATTACATACAAAGCATTTAAACGAACTTATTGTTGGCAATAATCTAATTGCAGAGAAAGCATGTGTTCAATAGGCCAGCTAATGAGATTAAATAATTGACGGATAGTCGGATACGTTGTTAAGGATTTTGAGTAATTAATTAAAAAAAAACTTGTTATACTAAATTAAAAAATTTTAAACTGATTATTCAGCATATTCGATGATTAATTTAAATGCTTCATTGGTTTAACAAGTTCGTCGGAAAAAAATTTAAAAATTTAAAGCTATCGGCCAAGTTTTTTAATCTTCTCTTGTACAAACTGCGGGATGGTTGAACTGCTGTGACTTTCATAACTTTCGTTTACCAATTTTAGCATTAAGTGTTTACAAATCATTGTTTGATGTATTGGTGCTTAGGCAGAACATGTAAGTAGCTTTCCACCACATCAAAGCCGATCGACTAAAGTACAGTTTTTCCGCGATGTCTAAGATGACACAGCAAAAGGGAAAGAACATGTAGAACTAATAAATATTGTTGTTTAAAAAGTCTTTCCCACTGTATTTTCAAAGTAGTAATTCATGCCTTATATCCTGCAGAGAGCCGAACTGAAATCTCTTTGACTACCAATTGATATAACAACACGGTTGAATGTTATTTCCATTGTTCTAAATGATTATGCATGATTTATTTAAGAAATGCTTAAACATGAACAGCATACTTCGTGAGAAATGGATTAAGCGATCCGTAAGATATTCAATTTTCTTACTAATACAATATTTTGATCCAAAGTCAAAATTCATCTCATTTCGCAACTGCTCAATAGACAAGGTTTACAATAATAAAACGTTTATTTAGTTTCAAAAAAGTAGAAAAAGTGCAAATGAAAGAAAAACATAAAACATAAAAAAAACATACAAAAAACAAAAACATAGAAAACAACACAAAAAGAAAGTAATTTCCCATATTATAATTTTTTTTTGCTGGTTCTCCCATTTCTATGGGTTCTATCCATTGCTTAAAAAATAATTTTTAATTTGATGGATTTTGAAAAGTAAGGTGAAATGCGGTGAAGCAATAATTTATTTTTCAATTTTTTCAATTATTTTCTATTTCGGGAATCAATTTCAAAACTGCTTTACGAACAGCCCACCTACTTCATTAAACTAATTAATGTGGAATTAATTTAAATAATAAATTTGAATGCATAATAATGTACAGGTGTAAAAATTGTAGGGCGCGTTCTGTTGGTAGGTACTCACATTATTTAAATTAAATACTTCCATATATGTAATTTGCAAGTGTAAATAGTTAATAATGTAATTACGTCGGCAATCACGATCTATAATAACAAAAAAAATTGCAATCAAGCATCTTAAACGGACTATCTGCCCCGTGGAAGTTTATTAGTTTATAATAAATGATTGGTGCCCACATCTATAAAACGCACAGCATGAAATTACATTGTGGAGTTGTAATCATTGATTACATACCAGATAATTTATAAAATATCTTTAAATGACTATTTAAATTACATGAATAGATAAAATGACAACTCAAATTGCTTTTTAATGAGCCTGTCAAAATAAAATTTACATCTTATTATTTTTTTCGCACAAAATTCTGCACAATTTCAATTAATTTAACTCAAATACAAAATAAATTTGAGCAATTGCGAAGAGCTTTTGTGTAAAATTTAATTAAAGAATTGCACATCCCATATAAATTTGTCTATTCATACATTATAATGTAAATGCTTATACCTACAATGTAAAATTACAATTCAATTTAAAGTTTATTGTGAACTCCATTAATTTAATTGAAACTTAATGAACGTACGTTTCATATTTTTATTGTTTATTGCCATTTGCACAGAGTTTAATATGGAATGACTAAACGAAATAATGAAAATGGAAATTTTTATTTTTTCTTATTTTCTGCTCCGCACCAGTTCCTGTTGACCGTTTTAAGCTTCTGCAATTATTAAAATATTTAAAATGATCCTCTTCCCATGCACAAAAGTCTGGATTCCAAAATAATAACTCAGATAATTCCTCAAAAATGAATCTGCCTAAAAATATCTCGAAAAAACGTCTTAAGTTCAAACCGGAACAGAAAGAAAATAAAGTTTACAAATAAAAATTAAATGTTAAATTGACCGTTTTCTGCTCATCCTACAGCCAAAATAATTATAATTTTTAAATAAAAATATTTTTCTTGGTCTAGGACAATTCACCGTTCCCATTCCACCGTCGCAGAGTCCCTTAGCCATTTCCATGTCGAAGTGTCGGTGCTACAAAAAATTAAAAATATTTAGAATTTTATTATTTAATTAATCTTTTGCAGTGGCATATTTAGGGAGGAGCAAAGAGACAATTGACCCTTCCCCCAAGAATGATTTGGATTGTATCCCTGAAGCCCTCCGTGATAAAAATAATTAAATATTTCTAAAATTATCTTTACAGCTGACGCGCATGAATGAATTAACGAGAATCTGAAAATAATCTGGTTTGCTCCATAAGCATTTTTTAAATACGCCACCGATCCTTTGATTTCTAATTTTTTAAATAGTATATTGTACTGTATATTTAAAAAATGTCGAGTTTGCTTCCAGCTTTTTGAAAAAAACACTCTGGATGGATCGACTTAAAAAACAATTTAAATAAAAACTTAACTTTACTGTAAATATTTTTTTGTTTTATTTTCAACGCTACGCCCTACACCCTCGACCCTCGCTACGTTCAGGCGTTCCGGGCCGATTTGACAAACGTTAAACTCGCTAAAATAATTCCTTTAGGGTTACCGAACTCGAAAATTACAGAACCCTAAAGTTGGAATCCGAGATTTGACAATGTAATGGGTTGGGAAAACCGTCCGGAGCCGCCCGCTGGGATGGCGAAGGGTGGTAAATTAAACAATCATCGAAGCGCAAATGCACTCGATAATGTAGGAACTCGATCGATGTTTCTTCTGCAACCGCATGCAGTGAAATGAACACGCTCTCTCCGCACCTAAGCGCGTACTAGATTATTGATCTTTAATCCCTTTCATCGTGGTGTTGGGAGTTTTGACATTGTGTTTGGTGATCTGTATCTCTCCACCTAAATTCGAATTGTTAAGACTCAATTAGCGTACACGTACCGTCAAGTGAATGAATTTTTAAAGAAAGAAAGAATAAGAAAGCTTAAACTTTGCTCTTTCAGAATATTTAATGGTTTTCTTTTGTACTTTTGAAGGAAAAAGTCGTCGAAGATCGGCGGTAACCCAAAAAGATTTATAACGTTTTGCTAAAACCTCGGCTAAAACCGAGCCAGAAATATGGTAAATTAAAAATTATCTCGTATATGTATCTTTAAGGCTGTGTGATATTGCACAATTTATTAAATAGTAGATTCCTATACAATTTTGCGTAGAAGTATCTGTCCGAAGTGTTTGAACACTTTTGGTTGGAATTCTCTTGGAAATTTTTGGAATGTCTTGGAAGTATCTGGAATTTATTAAAAATTATTATAATTTTTTAGAAATCTCTGGAATTAGGAATGATTTCGGCTATTTGAATGCCTATTTTTCTGAAAATTCAATTGGAGAATTTTAAAGGAGGAAAAATTAAGTTCAATATTAAACAAACAGATTCGATTCACTACTTACTATTATAATCCAAGGGAGACTTTTCTATTTTGCGTGTTTGCTCGCTAATTTTGTTGTAATTTGAAATACAAAAAATTAATCATAAAAAATTTCAAGGATTTTGCAATCTCCAAATGACAATACTACTAAGTGTGATTCTTGATAAAACTACGTAACAAAAAAAATATATCGCTGCAAAAACTGCATACACTTTGCCAAGTTAAAACTTGAGAATCAAAATCCAATAATCAAAATTAAAAATTTTGAAAGTAAAATGTCTTTGAGGGAAGCAATCGTTACAGAGTGTAGATTAATAAATGTTGGGGGGGGGGGGGTATTTTTTTAATGTAATAGCAACTCATTTTTGAAAATCAACGAAAAAAATTAATATTTGATATTATTCGATGTGGAACACTTTTCTGATTTCTTTGATACCAAAACATTTTCCGTGGGTTGAACAGGCGGACAGGAATCTGCAGAACTGTTAAAAATAATGTTAGATTCTTATATAAAAGTTGTGAAACGGACACTCGGATTAATATGCTTATTATTTATTGTTATAATTATTAAAAACTAAACGACATCCGACTAGAACAGTTTTAAAATTCAACATTAACTCGACAGCCTATCCTGGAGCGACTGGTGGGTACGTTACTTATTTCTTCTGATGTAGTAATTTAATTCACGCAAACAATTTTTATAATTAATTAACATTTAAATACGCGTGTGTTCTAAATTTTATAATTTTGCTCACAATAGAAATATTAATTTGATATTAAAATTTTAACCTACTTAAATTATAAATAAGTCTTGAAGTTTTTGCACACCCAAAAGTGAAAAAGGAATACTATGAAGTATTATTATTGTTATTATCAAAACAATAAGTAGAATAAATTAATAATAATTGTTTTTACTTTTACGGCAATCCTCACTTAGAGATCTTCCGACTAGATAGGTAAATTAATACTATTGATAAAAAATGTTATTTTATGTGTGTGTCCGTGAACGGATTCTTTGTGTGCTTTATAATTCAAAAATGCGGAATAATTTTGGAAGCCTAGTGAAATAACACAGGGAAAAACGGTGTGACTACATATTGTGCGGCTAATAGGGCAGCCAAATCCATGAGCGTCAGAAATAATTAAATTCAATCTAACAAAATTTTGAATAAACAAAATACAAATAAGGAAATTCGTGTAATAATAAACCAATATTAAATAAACAAGCAATAGTAAACATCAAAACGTCAATGTCCTTGATAGTCAGTTGTTGTTCTGCAACTGTAGTTCCAATATATTGAATAAATCCGCTCTCAGAGCGACTAAAGATCCGATCTCCCTTAATGACATGATGTTAACAGATACACGATTAAAAGCAAACTGCGGCCGACTTCGGCCACTTAAATATGATGCTGAGGTTATTTACGTCGAGCACACGTACTGTCAACGGAGTGAGCAAATCAATATCAAAAGTTCTTCGGTAGTTTAATCGCTTCATTTTAGTGTTTTTTGTAAAAATTAGCTGACAAAAAATCAGAATAGAAAGAATTTTTATAATAAATATTTTGATTTTCTTACGATTGCGGCTCAAACTGTACTTCACGGAAGTTGAAAATTTAAAATTATTTAAGACCAAGTGACCTTGATAAGAATCAATGAAAAGATTGTAAGCAAATTGCTTGCTATGCAATACCATTGAGAGAAAACAATTAATGTCAATTTTTAACAATTTTAATATTTTTGAATTTATTTTATTTGTCAAAATCAAATCAATGTTAAATCTGTATTTTAAGATAAAAACGTTAATTTAATAATTAAGTTGTTCTCATTATGCGTAAAAGTTGTAGTGTAAAAGCACAAGTTTACATGCATTTACATAGATTATGCAAGTGAGGCAATTTATATTCAATTTAACATACTTATATTATTAATCATAATCTTTAACATTTTTTATTTTGTTTTTATAATCATTTAACTTTTTTATTTTAACTTTCAATGTTTATATTTGTATAGGAAACTTGGTAGCCTAGGCTCCAGGAAACCGAACAGCGGTTCTTCCCTTATATGCGGTTGTGCTCGTTCTCGTTCAATATTTGCAATTTGCATTGTACGAAAAAGAAGAGGATTACAACCAGCGAATCGGAAAATCTTTGCAAATTGGAGAAAGAAAGAAACAAACGAGGAAAGGAAACAAACGAGGAAAGGAAACAAACGAGGAAAGGAAACCCAAAATTTCTTGAATTTATTTCGATTCTTGGAAGGAAAGTAGGAATTTAGTTACTTTTAATCTTGGGGGGGGGGGAGTTCAGACTCCCTGTTCCCTCTGGTTATACCACTGGTAACCCAATACCGGTAATGGTACTAAGATATTTAACAAAGAGAAAATAGTAATAATTAAAATTAATAATAGCTGATTTTCTACCAAATTTTGAAATAAAATTTTTTTTTTCAGAAAACACAAAAACCGAAAAGGGTCTTAGTAAGTCGAATTACGAAACTTGTGTTGGTAGATAGCTCTGACTCCACATTCAAAGATTCAAAAATTCAAAATACCTAATAAATTTTTTCAAAATACGCTAATTTTTGAAAATTGTAAAATTTATTTTTTGTTAAAAATTTTCAACATCAATTTTTAATTATTATTAAAATTATTGAATACGGATTATTTCGAAAAACCTTACTGAAATATAAAATTATACATCATTTCCTAAAATTTCCCCTGATTTTTATTTTCTAAAATGTACCATCACCGACATATTAAATTTTATTTGTAACATTGTATGAATCGTGATCAGTCATATTGGGTTATATATAACTTCGGGTTTACTTTTAGACAATTTAAAACTTTTATAGGAAACCATTATTTGGTTTAAAAATTATTTTTAAAATATGATACAGTTATAAGATGAAAGAAACTCGTCAACTTTTGGAGAACGCGGAGTATTTTCTGTGACACTTTACCTATGCGTATGCCACGAACGTACCTACAACAGTGAGTTTAGTGAACTTAAATTTCTAAATTTAAATCGGTCATTCTAAAAATAAAAGAAAAATTACTATTGATAGTAGTAGTTAATTAAAATTCAATTATAAATTTTGCATTAAGCTGTCACACCTACGAAACTTGATCTTCGTACAGTCATTACTCGTATACCTATATAAACTAAGCAGAAGCTATACATCTTGGTTTAATTTCAAAATAAATAAAAAAAATTTAGTTTTGTATTTTTTTACTGAGATGGAAGTATGGAAAATTAAATAGCATTTTATTATTTTCATATCGAGAGAAATGGGTACTGGTGCCCCATCAAAGAAAGAGAACAGCACTTCAACCAGAAAGTAAAAAATGAAATTTATGAAGTAGAAACGCAATAAAATTGAAAACTAAGTTGATAAAATTTAAAAAAAAATTAAAATTAGCATATCCTCAATTTATAATTATTAGTAAAAAAGTTAGCTAAAGTATCTATTCAATATGTGAGCCCGAGCGTAACATATTTTGTATATTTATTCTAACAGTTAATCAAACAGCCTACCTAATTCAAAAATAGAAGCAAAAAGTGTTAGAAATGATTGCTATTATTAATTTTTTTTATGAAATTCATTAGCATAATTTTTATTATTGGTTACACGTTTTCGTGTTGTTGCAATTTGGCTACCTTGCCAATGTGCATGATAGGAGACTAGGACGATTCATCGCCGAAAGGTAGATAAAATAGTCAAATTTTTTATAAAAAAATATGAATTATGCATTTACTGTACTTTAAAAATAATAAATTTTATTTTTTTTAACTTGATGAAAATATTATAAATTATGAATACTTAAATTAATGATTTAATTAATTTAACTTTTAAATTATTTAAACCATTCATATTTTATTAAAAATAATTTCGTGAAATATAATTCGAGATAATTAATAACTACAGCACTGGAAATTTTTATTGAATTAGTGAATTTTTTTGATTTTTACAAAAATATTTATTTCAATTCCTGTGGGAAGGTTAATTACTTTTTTTCACAACTTATTTTATTTATTTTGTTTATTATTATATTTTTAATCGTAAATAGCAGATTTGCACTGAACTGAAATTTTTTTGTTTTTCTGAGAAACAGATAGATTTAAAAAAAAATTACAATGTCAAAGTTGTAGCCCATCAATAAATTATTTTCTTTTAAAAATACAACTTTTTCAAAAAAAATAATAAAACTCTGAATTTTCTTATACAATTTTAATTTAATTATTAACTCGAAAGTCTTTGATTTTAGACAATAAAGGGTTAGAATGTAAATTGTAGATATGTCCATGCACTTAAAAAGGTACCAAACCATTAACACAATAAACTCAATAGTTTCGATGTTATGGTTATTTGAAGTTCATCATTGAAATACTTGTTTCAAAAGAGATTTGAATTTAAACAAAAATTACCTCCATTTTTATTACAAGAAATATGGGTATCTTTACCTAAACTAAGTACCAATATATCTTGAGTGTGAAACCAGAATCTTGACTCCAGTTCAATTTTCAATAACTCAACTTACTAGCTTCTTCAATTGTTTTCTTAGTTAGTCAGGATCCGCATTTACGATTTGTTTGTTATGGACATTTATTATTTTGTTTATTCAAATTTTTATATTACAGGTCTGCTTAAATACGACCTAAACGAAGTCAAATAGACAGCAAAACGATGATAATCGGTTTTATGAACCGCTCTAGAAGAATTTGAAAGGAAAATTTCAAATTGCAGGTAATTTTGATAAATTCCGTAATTGTTAAATTCAAAATTTTGGATTTGTTTTATTTAAATCACCCAGTTTCTTTCTTTATCAGTCATTCTTTGTCCACTGCTGAACGTAAGCTTCTCTTCGCTTTTTCCACTCATTTCTATGTTCGACAAGTCGGTAGGTACAATTGTTTGCCTGCTGCTTTTCTTATGTGGTCGACCCAATTTTTGACCGTGGTGTCCAAAAGGACAATCTGATGTATGTCCATCCAATTCCATTTTTGTTTTGCCAATCCTCTCCTTCCTAATTCTATCTCTTAGGCTAATATTAAGCATAATGCAAAATCACCCTGTATAATGTATATTCATTTTATTAGTAAAAGAACTTTGAAGTCATCCTGTATTTTCTGTAAGCTAAGAAAATCGCACGTATAATGTTCGCAGAAAAACAAATCCTCTAATGGCACGCAATCAAAGCTTAAATCAGGTAATGGCAATTGCTCCATTCCCCTCCGGTGGTCTAAACTCGAGTACGTGACTCAAGTATACCACTAAGACCAAAAAGGGGGCACCCGAAAGTCGGTAACGGCTCTAATCGGTGCCGATTCTAGGACCCCCACTTATTGACCCAGGAAGCGGGATGGCGGACGCGCCCGGCATGGAAGTATTTTCTCGGAGCGATTGATTCTCTTCAGACTAAGGACTGGACCTCGCCTCGCCCTTACCAGTATCGCTCCTCTGAAGGCAGGCGACCAGCCTCATAAGCAATTTGTTTCCTTCCTTCTAAATAATCCATTCCGCTTGGCACGATTCGCATTGTCAGCGACCTTCGCGATAAGGTTCACGTAACCTCATCACATCTCAGCCAAACTGTCGACAGTCTTAATACGGCTCTAATCGTATCTAAAGTCGGTAGTTCCCCGGCGGACGATTGTGTGCTAATTCCTCAACCCGATGCCAAATCAGGCGGTTCTCGCCAGTCACTTTAAGTAAGTGTGGGCTCAACCCGGTATTTCATAAAGCCATTTACGATTCCGATTCCTTTTTGACCAATGGTCAGCTTTTATTTATGTTTACGGGAGCTTACTGGGACAATTGCATTATTACAAAGTTAGTTCGGTCAATGCCGTCAAACCAGCAAAGTTCTAAATCAAGACAATTGAATTCGTTGGAAATAATTTAAATAATGCAGGTTTACTGATAAAACGGGAATCGCAACTGTTTTTAAAATTTGAAGCAACCTTGTTTATGTTTCCAGTTTATGTAATACTTCATAAAAAAATTTGAAAAATTTTAATGGGAATAATAACGAATTTTTGAAATTATAGAAAATTCAGAAACATAAAGATGTAGACACGTGGTATTACCGGCATTATGAATTATTTAACGAGCCCAATTTTAAGAATTGGAATTAAAATTTATACCTACCTACAAAATTTATAATTTTATCAAAAATACCGCATTGAAATTATTGAAACAATTAAAATTCACATCAATAGGTAAAATTAAAACTAGATAAGATGACCGTACAGTGACGGTACAGCCACTCAATAGATCAAATTAAAATAATTTAATTCAGTTATATTTCTCATTTGTCTCTTTAAATTGAAATAGCTGGTTCGGTTAATTTCCAAGATTGCCCAAACCTAGGCTAATGGACATTTTGACTATTTTATTGTCGTAATTAAATATTAATGTTTTTCGATTTTCTCTTGATATTTTCTTCTATTGTAGGTAGCTGTCAAGATAATGAGGTTTTAGGTATTAGTGTTTGTAACTGTTTTTTTTTTTCATTCTATTATGTGATGCTGCAGTTTCCCGCAGCACTCTATCGCCGAAACCGTAGTGCATCCATCACGGAGTAAGGACGTTCCCATACAACCTGTCAGCAGTTTCACTGAAAAATTTAAAACAAACCCAACAACAAATAAATCAAATCCACTACAGATAATTCAAATCAGCAATAGTTTATGTTATCTTCAAATTGTAATAAAATATCAACCAGTGGCGTACCCACGACCATCCATGGGTATAGTTTGTGAAGGTAATGGGTCCACGCCAAGACTTCTATTAAAATTATAAGCAGCCCTGTTGCAAGCAAATTGTGTTTTCCAATATTTATTAAATTACTGGTGTTAAATTACTTAATGATCATTCACAATGAACGTAAGACGTAAGAAATATAGAAAACGTAAGAATTGTATTTCTTTTTATAATTAATGTATTAACCACTTTATAAAACATAAACAATGTTTTCTATATTTCATTATAATTGCTAATAGGCAACAAATCTTCAAAAAATAAAAATTCATTTGATTTATAACTCGAAAAAGATTTAATAATACATATAATATTTCGTAATAATATTAAATTTTACAGTACGCGATAAATAACAATAAAACCTAAGTATGTTATAAGTACATATTTACAAACAAAGCCAGGTTTATTAATCGATAACTTTGTTGTTATTATTATTATTCTAAATAAAGTTATATAATATTATATGTATGTTTAGAATTTTCATATCACCTAAAACAGCAGCTACTTGCTAAACTTGACTAGACTATCTAAATTTAAATTGGCTTTCAGCCAAAAGTGTTTTCATTTAAAAATAGAATTTTACTAAACAATTTTAGTAAGCAAATTTTATATTTTTAGTATTTTTCTTGTACTGCAATTGCAATAATAATTTCAATTACCTGCTTGACTGCTATCGATATTTCGTTCTGATTGAATTCAAAAATTCATCAAAATACTTAAATTGAAAAATATGGCTTAAAATTATTGAATTAAGGACCTTAAAATGCTGGGACACAACATACAGTAAACATCGATTAATAATATTCATACACTCCCACCTCCATAAGCATTATATTTTACTTCTTATGGTCAACAAAAGTTAGCACTTATTTATTATGATTAATTAATGTATGACCAACTCCGTAGTAGAATAAAATACATACAGCGATTTTGTACAGAGGGTTTCCGAAATACAGATCTAGGTTTTTCTGGAAGTTCCCAAGTTTTTACTAATGCTCCGGATTTTTTTTTCGCGAATAATCAAAACCGGAGAGTCTGACATCTCTCGATATTGGCAAATGAATAACTTTTGACAGTTTTTGGGTATTCCACACCCCCAGACCTCCGATTTGATTAATATTCATTTGAAGAAAAACATAGAAATAAGGAAAGGAATTAAGGAATAAATAAGAAACAATGGAATTAAAAAAATTGTTAAAAAAACATAAAAATTTTCGAAATCCAAAATTTTTCCCGTTCGTTTAAGGACATTTTTTTAACTGAAAAAAAATTTCACGTTTTGGGATATGTAATTTCAAATGCAAACTAATGCAAATTTATAAAAAATATGCCCACATTGTTGACGAATAAAATTATCGAGTGCCTGATGAAAACACCGAATTAGAAAGTTTTTCTTTTCATATTTGGTGGTATGTATTGTTTACTATAAGATAGATTAAAAGTTTTGTAGTTGACTGTTAGTATGTAATTAGATTGATGTGTATATTTTATTGTATTGAGGTTAATATTTAAATTACTATTTAATATTGAATAACACTTTCATTGTAAAAATAATAATTTATATTCATCAGCTCCGTACAAAGAACATTGTTTATTATTGTATATCAATGTCGATGAAGACAACAATGATTAAAATAGTAAGTTATAATAGATTGCACACAACAAAAAAGTGTTTAATATTAATATAATTAACAGCAAAAATATAATTATAAATTGTATTGTGTACCTTAGACTTAAATCACCGGTTCCCAATCAGCGGTCTGCAATAATTATCTCTCCAGCCGGCTGACACCATCGTTCCAAACGTAACATTTTTTTATATAAAATAATACTTATAAAATATTGTTTGAAAAGGAAACAAAATACAAAGTTTAGAACAAAAATATAAAAATACACCTGATAATGATGACGTAGCCCCCCTTCTGAAAAAGTATGAGACCCCTGCATTTGTTCCTTAAATCAAAATTCCTTAAAAGTTTATAATAATATAATAGGAGTATATGGTATCATAATATTTATATCAGTATATATCACGCGATTTGTAGGTGAGTGGCCACTATAACACTGTAAAATTAATATCATAAGTGGAAAATTTTATCTTACATTAGCTGACGTCAAAAAGTTTATTTTTGGTAAGTTTTTAACAATTTTTTGGTGATTAGCGTGTTTACTGATGCCGCCTGCGTTTCTGCTTAATTTAATTTATATTTTCAAATTTTTGGTAAACAAATTTTAACATTTTTTAAATAATATAATGTAATTCAGCCCCCCAGGCGTTCCAAATCCCCCGCTTTCAACGTGAGATTTTAATTAACCCAACAGTTTATGCTTAAAGATACTTATATTTTCTATATGGATGTTCACGAGAGTTTTCAAGAGGGGGCAAACAAAAATTTGTCTAAACAATTAAAATTGTTAAAATAAAATTTAAATTCATAAAAAATATATAATTTTAGAAAAAAAGTTGATATATTTGCTTCAAGTACACTATCAAGTAATAATATAATAATTAATTTATAACATTAATATAGTGATTAATTTATAAAATAATATAATATTTAATTTATCTTGCGATATGAATTTTAAATTAATATTTTAATACTCGAAAATGAAAATTTCGGATGTTAAAATTTAAGAAAAATTAAAATATTTATGAATACCCCCCATCCTGATATTATAATTCATGTAGTAGAATTGAATGCTTAAGCGCTTGACACGAATTTCATCCAAAAGATCATACATTGTTTCTGATTATTTTGAAAAAAACGCTTTGTTAACTTTATACAACTGAACTTATCGCTAAATACTTATCTGGTTCCGCACCACGTTATATGTATTTCTAATAGTAAATGATTGTCAAGTTCAACTTTCTATTTTTTTGTGTACTTGTGTCATTTTGCAAAACAATGTAATTATTTAAATTAGATCAGTTTTTAACACATAATAAAATAAAACCAATTTTGCATCTGGTTATACTTTAAGACCATTTTTTTTGAAGAACACTTGAATACTTTTAAAATTGTGTCACTCATCGCTTCAGTAAACACATGAGCCAAAGTAATTATGTTTTTTAAATTTTTTAGTTTACAAATAATAAATACGTAGTATAATATATTACATTTTAAACGGTCTTACCGTTACTATATTTTTGCCAAATGCACACACTGGTAGATAGGTACCTACTAAATAAAAAAAATTCAAAATTTTGCAGTTTGTATAATAATTTTCAAAAAATTAAATTTAAAAAGCGTATAAAACTTCATAGTCATGTCTACTATGAATAATAGGCACCTGCAGCCCCAATTAAATTTTCAAAACGTAACAGGATGTTTAGAAAAACCAAAGTAATCAAGATGAAGGTTGTATTGGGATGTAAAAAACATGGCTCTGAAGCAAGACTGCATGGATTTTAGTGAGTGAAAAGTTATAGAATAATCTTAAAAAGACTAATTTTTATAAATCTTAAGGAGATTTGAATCTCTATCTGGACTGGTTATAATTTCCAATAAGTTGACTGGTCAACTTACCAGCTAAACATGCTATAAGTTACTGGGCAACTCTTTTGTACGGCTCAAATAATCATTAATTTAATTGCTGGTGACGATCGGAACTAAATGTTAAGCAAAAACTGAATCAATGCGTTAATGGATAAATTCGGTTTATTAAAACAGAGACGAGACGGTCATTAGCTTAGTAAGTTAGCCGACCAACTGCTGACTCTAAGGAATCCTGATGACCGTCTCCGTGCTTCGGAGGGCAAGTTAAGCAGGCGGTTCCCCTGGGTTGATGATTGCCATTATCAACTATAAAAAACAGGATTACAGACATTTCCAAATTTGGTTTCAGCAGCAGTGGGGTCTAAATGCTGATCTTTTCTCAGAAATAAGAAAGAGGCATAAGTTCAAAGTTGGACGATCCTGTCTAGAAGTAGATAAGGAAGCTAATAAAGAAGAAGAAGAATTATTGAATTAAACCTATGTAATAAAAATTGAAAATCGTGAGAGAATAGCCACCACAAGAGCTAGTTGCACAACAGAACAACTTTGAAGATCAACTGCTGAAGTTCGGTCTCATGCAACACGTCGATAACGTGAAACGGTAGAGTAATCTCAAGCACAAAGAGCTGCTAACGTACAATCTCAAAGAACCAAAGAACATCGAAAACAAAAGCAAGCAATTCAATTTCAAGTTAGAGTATTGACATACTCGACATGACTGTGGAAATGAACTTCATCTGTCAGTTCTACAGTTCCAAAAATTTCGCTAAAGAGCGGCCAAATCCATTGTTTTCTTCCACATTTTTTTCTGTATGCTTTCAGATTTGCTCATACATTGCTTTCGTTTCCTTTGCTTCAATGGGGCGGGCAGAGATAGTCTCAATTCCGGGAATGAACTGTATGTTTTCAAAATTTATGGACAGGCGTATCACAGAACCACACATCTGTATCTACCTGAAGGACAACTGGGAGAGTTTGTACAACTGTATATTATAATGGACAGCACGACAGAAGCGGTTAACGAACGAGTAAATCTGCATGAGAATTTAGGTTCTGCCTGAAGTAATTGAGGAAATCGATTGCTTTTTCCGCATAAACAATCGTATCGCAGCGTCGTATTGTTCGATGAAAGAAATTAAACAACAAGATCGCGCACGAGCTCAACAAGTGATAATAATATAATAAAAGTCCGTGGCGTCTGTTTTCCTTCCGTAATGTACTTCCTATTAGTTCATTTGAAGCTACTACCCTAACAAGTTGGGAACTTGCGGAAGAGTGACGGCCCAATTGTTACTGGACTGGCAATTGATTTAACTGGACTCAATTGAACGGACTGGGCAATCAAGTTTCACACCATTCTGTTATATTTTTTAATAACAATGTATTTCTTTCCGTCTTAAAGGAGCGCACTTCTGATTTGTTCATTCATTTTAAACTGAATCTGAAAATATTGAAAGTTTACGAAAAAGTGGAAAATCAGTGCGGCCTTCAGGCCGCACAACTTGGGTAATCTGGTTATTTTATAAAGAGAAAAACTGTAAGGTTTTTCCCAGCAATACAACATAGCAAATCAAAGCCGGATTCTGGTGCGAACTTTTATCCTTATCCTTAAAGGAGATATACTACTGCATTACGGTTTGCGATTTTTGGCAATTTTTCAATTGCAAAGGGTGGTTTTTTACATAAAGGGAAGAATTCCCATTTTAAATGCTAACAGGACTGCCGGGTCCTGATGTTCGGCACCACTTGCACCACCTACTGTTACGTCACTGGCTTTTCCAACAATTTTAGACTAGGTTCATAGTGCCGCCCTAGCGCCCCAAGCAAAACACTTTGTAAAGCGAGGGCCGGTAGTAATCTACGGTCTCAGATTTCGACAAATTTTTTTGAAAAAGGGGTAGTAAATAGGCTATAGTATACTACATAAAAAATATAAAATCTGCGGAAAACCAGGTAGTTTTTCCAAAACTTACATAAATATTTTCTTTAAATTCAATTAACAAAATTGTCACTTAGTGATTGGCTACACACGGCTGGTTGGGGGAGGAGCCTGTGAGTTTTACTTAACAAAACAACCGTCAAGTATTTTTCGAATTACTCACAAATGGTGAATTTAAAAAGCCCCGATTCTCGCTCGGGTGCTCCGAGTCGTTTTCACAGGCGCTGAACTCGCTAAAAACATGCCTGAGGTGTGACCGAACTCGAAAATAACAGAACTCGAAATCTGGAATCTTAGTTTTTATACTAAATTTGGCCATAATTAACCGAATGCATATTTGTATTCCATTGGTACATATTTGCGCCCCTAAGAATGTATTGCCCCGCCTCACCCAAATGGCACGGCACGCCACTGGGAAGGGTATTAGGAGTAACTTCCCCCCCATGACTCTCCGAAAAAAATCGGTTAAATGCACTATTATACTAATAATTTTAGCTAATAATAAAAATTTTAAAATATAGTTGCATACTTTCAATCTGTATTTTTACAGAGAATAAAACTAAAATGAAATAAGGGAATTCCCCTCAAAAGTTTCATAAGATATTTTAAATACTCCGCCTTTGTACACTATGTAGTGCTCAGGCGATTACTTGGCTGGTAGAAGCCAGCCAAGATAATATGCCAGGGAATTTAATTATTAGGGTGGTTTCCCGTTGCCTTCCCTATAGTCTACTAGAATACTAGATCAATATTGGACTTTAGATCACAGCAGTATATCCGACGCGATCAGGATTTGCACCAAGTTAATAAAAAATTAAAAGTATATTAGGAGTATTATATTATATAGTACCGCAGTGCTACACCAGCCTACAGAAAGTTTACTCCTTTGGCCACTGGTTTAGTCCGGGTCTAGATGGCAGCTAAATGAAACCTTCCCCCCTCCCAATTTCACGTTCAAAATGTTTATGATTGATATTAATAAATAAGAAGGTTTTGTTGTTGCAAAACAAAATGTGTAATATACAGATCGCGGCAGTACACATTGGGGGGTCTGGGAGGTATGGAACCCGGTACCCCAATTAATATACAGACTTGATTATTTACAGACTAAAATTGACACATCAGGTAAGCACATAGTATAAACGTTAATTTAATATAAGTTTATATAAAATAAGCATGTAATAAAGTGTATAATAAAAAATATGTAGTATATCAAGAACAATATCGACTTTTAATTTAATGCTTATAATTTGCAACAGCGTTATTATTATAATCTAATTATAAATAAGATAATGAAAATCTATTAACTACTTATAATTTTAAATTGCTTGCATTAAACGAGTTTCATGTTTTTCTTGATTTGCCACTTTGGCTATACTGTAAGCTACATGGTATGTTAAAAGCTTATAAGCAAAATGAACTAAATGTGATTTGAAATTACATTATGCGACAGCAATCAATTTCTATTATAATAAACATAACTGTACTGCATTATTTGAATAAAGCCTTTGTTATTTCTGTTGAATAAGAACATCCGGTATAATAGGCATAAATGTGTATATTAGTTCCTTATTCAGGAAAATATTTATATTTTTTGTTAAATAATGCGTAAATAATTTTATTCCTTTCACGCATATTTTCATTAATGCAATTCGAAATATTAAATTTAACTTTGTACGTTAGATTTTCTGTGGATGCTGTTCGACATGATACATCGGTCAAACCAGTAGATCTCCCAAGTAGCGCTTCTATATAATGTAACACCCGAAACAATTTGTTCTTTCAAACGGTTTTTAAAGCAACTTTGGTATTACCTAGTTAATTATTGTCTTCTGTAGGATTATGAAATAAACCGGAAAAAAAAATAAAATAAATTGGATTTTAATTTTAGTAGTAGGCTATACAACAAAATTAAAAGAAGTGATATAATAATTGTACCCTTTGGCAAAGAAGTTAAAATTTTTCTTTAAATGCGACAGCTGTTCTTTGTTTACTAGACAGAGAAATAATTTATTGATTCATTAACGCGCATTATTGCACCAAACATCGCAGTAACGGTTACTTTTTACCTTTAATTAATTTTTAAAAAAATTTACACAATATAATAATTAGTCCGTGCAAATCTTTAACATCTTCGGACGAATGCACGTATTATATAACTTGGCTTGGATAATAGAAACTCAAAATTTCTCTCACACGCAGAGAATCTCATAATTCGTGTAACTTTATTCTAACAATTTATATAAAAATAATAATTTTTAATACAAGGTTGAAAATTAACTACAAAATTAGCACTTACATAAAACATTTTACTATACTACAAGGCTAGCAGATTTAATGTAGTAGAATTTCAATTAAGTTGAAGCTTATAGTTATTATTTTGATAAGCTGCAATTTGTAAGCAATACAAACCCATCATCATCAGTCAGGTCTTCTTATGTTCATTTTTATTAAAACATTGAAAATTTAATTTACTGCAAAATTTTATATAGTACAGAGTATTTCATGATCATGACGTCATAAATAATTTTCTAAGCTTTATCTACTTGAATAATGGATATGGTCGATTTTTCAAAGAATCAGAATAGATCAATGGAGATTTTAAAAATTTTAAAAATCGAGAGTTTTATTTTCGCCCCTCCTTCAAAACAAAACTTTAAATTTAAAGGTATTTAAATTTTAAAGGTGGTGACCAGAATCCACATAATTAGTCTACTTATACTGTTTAGCCTTTTAAAATTGGAAATTTCTAATGTTTTGCCACAATCCATCCATCGTATAAAAATATAAATTATAAATTTCTGATTAGGCGGAACAGATAAATTCATCAATGTCTGTGTAGCAACAATCAATGCATTTTCACTGAATACTAATTTAAATTTTTTACCGAACAGAAATATAAGGATATTGCACTGTTCTATGGTATACTATTCAAGTTTATGGTCGCGTCTATTTATGGTAATTAAATAAAATAAAGAAAACCGATGGAATAACGTGCATAGCTTTCTCACCATACCAAGGCATCAGTAATGTTCCATATTATATTAACTACGCTGTAATAAAAATGTTTATTGTTTATATACGGTTAAATTAAACTTTAATTCTATCTGGTATAGTCCAAGTTTAAAGTGCTTTCTAATCCTCTTAAAGTAAGTTAAACAATATCCAACTGCTTCAACAGTTCGGGTCATAAATCAATCGATTCGTAAATGTATACATACTTTTAATCATATCAATAAAGTCCATGTCGCCTAATTCCATGTCGCCTAATTCCATGTTAAGATTCTTTAAGAATTAGAATAAAATTTCAATTTAAATCAATTAAAAAATTTTAATTTATTTTTTTGTGCATGAACAACAAAATCATTAGCACTTCTATTGATAGGATTTAATAGGTAAGATATTTTTAAGAGGGTTAATTAGCAATTTAATTAAATTTCCATTCTGTAACTTAACCAGCAATCGTACCAAGCCTCTCTCCATTTGATTTTCTTATTTTTGCGCGTCTTGGAACATGAGGACTGGAACAGTAAAGTAGCACTTTTAACCGTTGTTACTTAAACTACTATTTTATTTGTATTTTAAATATTGGAATCGTTTTTTAATTTAAACGGGTTTTACAATAATTAGAATACAATTACAAGGACAGATGATAATTTTACCCCTTTCTTAGCGCTG
This sequence comes from Cantharis lateralis, assembly GCA_963170105.1. Taxonomy (NCBI): domain Eukaryota; kingdom Metazoa; phylum Arthropoda; class Insecta; order Coleoptera; family Cantharidae; genus Cantharis; species Cantharis lateralis. The sequence continues at coordinate 8,043,074 of OY720626.1, forward strand.
TTACTGTTAAATTATATGTGGTTACATTGCTTTTTGTATTTATATTTATTAAATGTCAGTTAATTATTATAAAAAAAATAGTATTTAAATTTAATCTGTATTGCTGAAAATATAATCTTGAATATAATAAGCAATTTTAAATAGCATTTTGCAATAAATATAAAATAAAAAAAGTAAATGTTATTGCTACCAATTACTGCGTTATAAAAATAAATAATAATTGCTATAAAAATAAAGTTAAATAATATAAGGTAGCCATCAGAATAACAAAATACATATGCCAAAATTGGAATGAAATGAAAAGTAGAATATATTGTTGTGGAGAGGGGTATAGCATGGATTTAAAATATTTTATTTTTATTTGAAATTTTTTAGTAGGTTTTATAAATTTTTAAGTTCCCGCAAGTTGCTCGATGTCTCGACAACTGCGACTGCCCCCCCCCCCCTGCTGGTTTCTAGCTAATAGCCTAAAAACTAATAATTTATTTAATAATTATATTATTTAATTATATCAAAGACCATGCCCCCTGCCCATTTATTATTCACCCACATTGATTATTATTCGACAGAAATTAAAATTTAAAAACCTACAAAATACTTCTACTTAATAATTAGAAAAATTAAGAAAAAGTTAAAGCGTTTAAAATATTGTTAGTTATTTCCCGTACCATTAAAAAAAAATTTGTTCAAAAGTGGAGCAAAAATCCTATAGGTCTACATTACTGCAAAGTTGGTCAACAGATTATCCTCAAGCAAAAGATGCCCAGAGACATCCTTTCATTCCTTAATACTGACTAACAAATAATTATCTCATTTAATGCTAGGAAAGTTATTTTTACCCAATGATTATGTAAATGCTTACAACATAATACTATGTATTACAGATTTTTTGTAGAACCGGTAATAAATTAAATTAATAGTAATAAAAAGTATAATAAATTTTTGTACGAGTAAAAAAGTGTCATATTATTATCAATGGATGCGTCTACATATTATTATGCAATTTAAAAAAAAAGAGTATATTAAACTGGCGGATATAGAAATATTCATAAACTTTTAATAAATATTTAAATCTCACAGGTGTGGCTTTATTATAGTAAAAACATATTATTAATTTTTATCAGAATATTTCCCAATAATTTAAATAAAACGTATCTCATTGTTGAGGATGTGTTTTCCTACAGTGGCGTAACTCCACGTAAACTTGGGAATCTTTAGGAGTTTTTACCGTTTCTGAGACCTTTTTTCTGTAATTCTTACAAACATTTTACAGTGACTTTAAAAGAAACATGCTTTCCCTCTCGCCACTACGCCACTGCTCCTCTTCTGTGCTGAACTACAAATCAAGCGATTACTTGACGAATTATTCTATTTCAACCTAAGATTTGGGTTCCATCCTAACCATCAACCCTAACAGTTTCTTTAGATCTTAACGGTTACATTATTACGAATAATAAATAAATAATAAATAAAATATTTTTTCAATTTCAGTTTCGATAATTTTTGACTTAAGGGGAGGTTACCACTTCTAGGCATGAAAAATACGTAAACTTGGGGAATTTTTTTTGTATATAAAATAAATACTTTGGAAATATGTTCTAACATATTGTATTAGTCCATCAATAGAGTGTAATTACAAATTTTATTTATAAAATACAATGTAAATTGGGGGCACCAGCTTTCGTCAAATAAAGCAGTGCACGACGTGGATTGTTCCGCGCGGGGCGCTCCACATCCTTTTCAGTTCATCTGAGACAAAAATTGTTTGAAAATTATTAAACTAGACTAAATTTGGGGGCCTTATCAGTTCCCGTTTTTAAAAAAAACCCTGAATAACGAAAAGGAAACCTTTTGAAAAAGAACTCAATTGTTTTGCCCTGTTTTTCTTTCAACGAACAAAAAACATATTTCTAAATCAGTTTTTGACAAACATCGCTTCCTGATGGTCCCGCAAATTGAATTGAAAATCGCATCATCCGTTACAGCTGTAGAGCGCCCCGCGCCCTGAAATTACTTTAGATATGGAAAAATCTTTTTATCCACGTGTTCTAAACACTTTAAGGGTGCATATTATGTTAGTAAAAAAAAATCAAAATTTTCAACGGCATGAACGGTAACCTCCCCTTAAATCAGTTTTAAGAATAATTAATAAATATCACAGCAATACATACAAGCTGCTGCGCACAACAGTTTGTACGTTACTACGGTAGTTGTTACATCTGAAAAAAATCAATCTCTCTTTTACGACCGATATCTAAAGGCACAGATCTCAAAGGGCTCTGGGTTTTAACTAAAAACCTCTGTTTTATAAATGAATCTCGTAAATTATTCCATTTTAAAAATATGAAATTTGGTTAGAAAATTTCTAATATAATTTGAGGTAGAGTGCATATAAAATTTTACCACACACTACAAGCAAACACAGACATATGGAAATGATGATTTTCGGCTTCTGGACGTCAAAAGCGTTTAAATTCACAAAAATTTCAACTTTGTTCCCTGCACATTTACAATACTTTTTCGTGCTACGTATGATTAAATAAAAATCATCCCTGTTGGACGACCTAATTCGAAAGGCACGGGTCTAGAACAGGGGCGGATCCAGAAATTTTTCACCGGGGGGCGCAAAGTCAGATTTTAAATTGTTAGGTACCTATTAATCGAAATCAACTAAATAATTGTTTTTGAAGATTATGAAAAAAGATTTTTCTTGGAGATTTGGGGGAGGGGGCAAAATTTGAAACTCCGAAAATAGTCTAATATCAAAAAAATACTCTATGTGCGTTAGATATTCTGTAGCCACGAATGTAGAAAAAAGACAGTAATCTCTGTTTTTAAGCAAAATTTGGCTGCAATTTACGAAATCCAATTAGAAATAAAATTACTATTTATCTATGTAAACCTTGATCACAAGTGCGGCCATTAAGTATCTGTGTTATACAATAGTAGATACAGGGTGATATAATGAGATAACTCATCAAATAACTATACAAAATCAAAATTTTCTTAAAATTTAAAAAATATAGCTAAATTCTTAGCAAAATACATATTTTTAATAACTTTGTTTTTTTTTTCAATTAGAATCATCGACGCGTCTGTACAATCTCTATCTACAATAGTAAAATCTTGAGTTTTATTTCCAAGTCAGTCAATACATCAAGCGGATTTTTTCAGAAGTTACGGTTTCTAGGTCAACTTCGGCATTAGTAACAATGGGAATTCGGATTCGGAGCGCAGTTATAGCAATATTGACTTCAAATATACCGAACCGCTCTCGAGATCAAAAATAGTTTAAAATAAGAAATTAGTAATTTGTATTCTATAACTTGGTTTTACTGCTAAATTCAATAAAATATTTCAAGCCAGAGCTTGAAGCCAAAAGCCCCTCCCCTTATCTACGTCCATGCTACTGAGCTATTCAAATGTATGGCGTAAAGCCTACTGCATTACACAGAATTAATTATATTCCCTAGTAGTCATCTTGGCTTCGGATTGGGCCAGAAAAGAAAAGACATACAAAGAGCAGGTTGTAAATCCGTTTGAGCATATTTATGATGACAATGAACTGCTTCCTCACTAAATAACGCAAGATTTTTTACATCTGCATAAATAATAAAATTTATGATTTTTGGTTTGGATTGGACGGCATGTAACCGGTTGCACCCGGTTCTAAAATAGCCTACTACGGCACTGCCAAGGAACCCTAAAAAAGAGTGTAAAAATTTTCTCACAAAAAGCATTACCGAAAAACTTATCACGCACCACTATCATATTGCACTTTTTCTAAATTTAAATTTTCAAGATTTTCTTGGCGCCGGAAATTTGATTGTAAATACCTGTATGTTCGAAAATAGATACAATTTGTTATCCAATAATGTATTTATGATGACTTCCTAGTATCTATCCAATAAATTCAATATTACGTATGTTTTGATTTCTAAAACAGGAAAAAAAATTAAAAATATTTGAAAATGTTACCCTCGAATAAAAATATTGTGGGTCGCAATGCGTATGGATTTGTTCGTGTATTGCGCAACACGGCCTATTCATCCCTTCCCCGAAGCGCGACAACGATCGGTTAATCTCCGGTCCTTGTCGAACTCGTCTGCGACATTTCGTTCTCACTCTGACTAGGTCGTTGTTTGTGTTGCGCGTTCGTTGGCTTAGTTAACTAGAATTCGGTGTGTATAATATTCTGTCTGCATTGGCGAAGTTCACTAACAAAGCCTAACCTCAGAAGAAAACGACAGTGTTTTTACGTTGGTGCTTTTGTTTTCAATAGCGTAATCAATTTTGTGTTTTTTCTGTGATGTGTTTAGTTATTCCTACCTACACGATACACGCGAAATATTAGGATATCCAACGTTTTTCGACAGGTGATTGATTACTTTTTATTCTTACGATTTAGGTAGGAAATTTTTACAACACAATGCACGTTAATAATTAACTTATTCGATAGTATTATGTGTCTGCTTATTGATTGCTTTCATAATTCAACAAGGCCGTTGCCATGTCAACGTCGCTTTTCACTTGTTTCGAATTTTCTAGAAATTCAAAACGATGCGATGTTTCCATAAATAACAATCGAATGTTTACTAAAAAAATATAAAAATACAATAAAGTAACGTAGCCAGCCAGTCATGATATTACTATTTTTTTCTGCTTCCATCGATAATGATTTTATCAACGTGCATTTCAGGGGGAGGTGCTTGCATTGGTGCTTATCAATTTAATTAAACAATACCTAATGCGTCATTAATTTACATTAGAGGCAAATTTATAGAAAATTATAGCATTTTTTTCACGTAGGTAAGTTGACTTAAAATTGTCATTTATTTTTGGTTACTTTAACGGCCAACGAGAGATATTTTATGGGCTTTTAGTAGTTATCGATGTGAAACACGTGTGTATACCTACCTGATTATGTTGCCGGTTCTTAAAGATTTTACTATTAACCTTGGGATCTATTATATTTTAGTACAGCTTATTCAAAAATTTTTGTTTATTTTTAAAGCGTGCACATACAAACTTCTCCCGATGATTTTAAAGGGAAAGATTAATTTCCAACACTACGTAACAAATAACAATGATGCTTTAAATGCCGAGCCAATTTTTTAATCACTGCAATATTGTTTTCGTAAAACGTCCAAAATTTTCCTGTGCCATATTTCATTCATTAAAATCCAATAATATCTTTGGAACAACTTTAATGAGTTGAATGCCATTTTGTGATATAATTCATTCCATCTCCAACGCCATCTGAATTTTTGGAACTTCATAGCCTGCATCTGTCAACTCTTGATCCAGCATTTCAAGTAGGTATCCCTATTTTTTTCTGGGACAGTTGATCGAAATATACCTACTAAGAAATATTGAATATTTCATTAATATGTTATTAGGAATAAATTGAATTTGATCATCTCCACTCCCTTTTTGCCAAATGAATGTTTTCAATTTTTTTACTTCCACCAATATCGAATCATTTCCTGCTGGGAATGTCCTGTAACAATCAGAAGAGTTCATTTTTGCTGGAAATTTCCCTAAGGGGAAAAGATCAAATCAACATAAATATTGAACCTTGACGTCTTTGAACTTTGATTTCAACTGTTCTTATTATTAAGGTATTGGGAATCGGGAGCAAAGACGTCAAACGAATAATCTATATTTATTGAATTTTATGTGCAAATCAGCATATAACAATACTCGCAGAACAGCAATCAACAGGTTCAATTGTTTTTTTTTTTTAATTAAAACTGAGAATGTTTTTGTCTATTTTGGTCACAACATTTAAAACTTAAATACCTTTCGAATGAAAGTAACCAATGAAAATCTATAGTTTCGTTATTGAGGCGGGGCTAAATATAACCGTTGATTTTCATTGGTCAGTTGGAACTACTTAAATCTTTAAGATTTAAAGGAATGATGAGATCGACCTATTGGTCTGATTGCAGAATAAATTTATTTTAGATGGATCTTTGCGTTTTTTAGTGAAATATAAATCATTGGCTTTTAGAGCATGAAATGGTCAACATTTTGTTTTTTCAACTAACCGCTTTTCTAAGAAAACTAGTTACTTACAAACTTAAATTTATTGCACTATCGATGTCGGTCGGGTTCTGGGTGAGTATTAAATTCACCGATATTGGATATCTACCTAAAATTATTAAAATCGGAAACATCAAAGTTCAAAATTAATTTAATACTAGTTGATTTAACATGGGATTACCCTATATTATATAAAGGTCATGTGGTCACTTCTACAGACGTCAGCAAAATTGACGAATCCTTTTGTATGTTGTCAGGGCAGTGTGGCTAGCACTGTGTTTTTACCGCTAAATATTAATGTTACCCATGGGGTATTACCCTGGGTACCCATAGAGTTATCTCTGGGAAATGTATTGAATTCCAGAAAAGGAAACGAATAGGAAACACCAATCAACAAATGCTTAAGACAGGGTTTCAGTCTCTCACTTATTCAGTTAAATTATAATATTATGTTGACGATAGGATAAAAAAGAGGAAAAGCAAATTGGCACAGAAATATGGATAGATACGGAAGGCATTTCTGGAAATCATCGATTGCCCAGGACATGCGGCCCGGATGCCGCACAGATCGATTGCTCCCCATATCTCCTATTTTTTAGGTTGGTCGTAACTTAATATGAACCGATCGAAGGTGTATTGCGGAAAGCATTACATAGAGACATGGCGTTTTATATATTGCAGTGTTTTTTATAAATCAAAGCCATATTTGCAAAATCGAATTTCTAGTCCTAAAGTTTTTCTATATTCTTACTATATAAATATCTAATTATTTCCTTGTCAAACCATGAAAGTGACATGTAAAACAATTATTATTAGATTATAAACTGTCAATGACATGCCTAGAAAAAAGATTCGGAGAAACTACATCATATCACGTAAATCATAGTACTTTGTTCAACCATTGCTCTTTTTATTATTCAGACGATTTTTAAGACAGTTCTTATATGAAGCAACAGGTTTGGTAAATCTAATTTGCCGAATAGGCAGTTATTTACCTCAGCTTATCCAACTTCAGAAAACAAATCTATCAATTCGGATTAGACTACAAATTGGCAAACAAGGTCTGAATTTTTAGTTTTTATCATTTTCAATTCACACGCTCGATAATTTCACGATCCATATTTACAAGTGAAATTTTGTTTATTTTAGTTAATAAAAGTGTTTTTGAAGTTATTTTTACAAAATTGCACTTTCAATAATAATCAGGTTTAGAGGAAGGAAACTTGATAGATCCTGACTAAAATATTACAAAATGGCGGCATTAACATAAGTATTATATCTTTTACCTTGAACTGTCAATTAGTATAGTTTCTTCAATTTAAAAAAAACATTTCCTGTATGACAATTATCCTGGGAAATTGAATAATTAGCTTCTGATGAAAGATCTGATGTTTCAACCTCAAGAAATTGATCTACCTATAAAATTTAAAGATGAAATTTGAATTATAACTTGGATGTAGGTGGATCGGTCACCAAATATCATAAAATTAATGTCGATCTATACCTACGCCGGCCGGTGTTGTTTTATTTGTCATATTCACATATTTAAACAAAAAGACTGCAGCAAAATGTCGATTTAAAATATTCAGCTAAAGAAATCATCTCAAAGTTGTTGGGAATCCCCTAACCCAGCCTAATGGTTAATTCAACGGAACTCCGGAGACGCTCAATTTTACCACACCTACGTGGATTGCCGTGGCAAAGACGTAGCTAAACTATTCGTTTGCTTTTGATTTTATAAAATCTTTATTTAAGAAATGCTTATCGCAGATATTTATTAAAGGCTATTTAAATATAAAATTCAAGTTTTTAAAATAAATACAGTGACTTGGTTTGACATTGAACCAAACTCGAACGTAGTAAAAATTTAAAAATAGCTCCAAATATTTATATCATTTTCTAATATAATGCTGAATCTCGACTGAATACAAGACAAGATATAAAGGCCATTATAGTTGTGCAACACTGTCATTTTAGTACACCAAAATGATAATTAAATTTATTTATCCTTTGTTCACCGAAACTATGTGATTATCCTCTAAAATTTAATTTATTTACTTATTCAGAGTGAACTATCTTAATATAATTTTTGGCAGATGCCAGCTAATTCGAATAGTTTATAATAGATAGGATACATACAATACGTAAGTGTTCCATCATCGACCTTCTAAAAAATTCTTGATGTACAGCCGACGTGCACTTAAGTTTGTTCCTTTTTGATCTTTCAAATATTTATTCGTGTATAAATGAAGGGAAATTAATGAAGTTTCATTTGCCATCATTCAAATCCATTATCTTCTGTTGCATTTGTATAATATCCTATTAAAATATGACATTATGTAATCATAATATTAATGTTGCGGTGATTGTGCGAAATAATATCATTTATATCAACTTTTCAAATTCCTGAATATTAATGGGCTAACTATGTATTTTTTGTTTCCTTTATCGCTGTATTACTTGCCGTCACACTCGAGTGCTCAAAATATTTTAATTTTTTAAGTTATTCCTTATAGTAGTTCCTTAATGTTATGTAATAATTTAAATTCGAATTTCACTTTTGTAATTCTTAACTAAACACCCATTGACAGCTTAAGTGTGTCTGACGAGAACCAATTAATGGGAAACGCGCGTAAAATTTAAGGTTTTCGAGAATGTATTTTGGTGTCGACGTAATCCACATCGCTCTAGATCTTCGGTCAAATTTTAATTTACTTCTTGCCAACAGTCAATTTTGGATGAAAATTATGTTATTTGGATAGGTCAAGATCCCTTTGATTGTAGTAGGTTTGGGTACGTTCAGTTGACTCAGGTCGTTGAAATGTGCTCATCAATAATTAAATTTGCTTACTTGCATTTTTTCATTATTATTCATTTACATTTTATTGTCGATATATTTCAAAATAACAGGCTTGAATTATCAACGGAAGTTGGTTTGTGTTATTATAAGCTACGATTACTTTAAATATATGGATCGCTATATTTTTTGTTTAAATTACTGGAGGTTTCTCAAGATAACAAACTAAGCAACTGGATTCTTTTGGAAGCATTTAATAACATATAATTTTTTCAATCGTTAACGTCCAACATTTCCAACGACATACGAACATAGAAATAAATGTGTTAATCACGATGATTACCTACCTATTCCTTCGTAAACATGAAAACAAGACAACATAAACGTGTACATACAATAGCGTGCAATGACCCAAAATGTCGTTAAGGAATCGTAATCGCTTGCCGAGATTTCCCCTAGGAAAGCTATTGCAAATGAATTTTAAAAATGTATAGTAATATATTACTATGTTATCGCCAACGTTCTCTAACCAGATATCTAGGTTTCACGATCGGTATACTATAATATTAAAACGTAAAAACTATATACTCAGCAGCTCCACCTTCTGAGTAAAATAACATTCACATAAAATATATTTTGGTATATTGTAATAAGAACCAATCAAATTAAAGTATGATTGGTTCATCAAACTTTACAATACAACCAATCGCTATGTGAATGATACTTTAAGGTTCAGTGAATAGATTTTGGGAATTTTTTACCGCACTGCGAATTATTTATTTAGGATTTGACGGAATAATATATTTTTTTGTAATTTATATTTGACTAATATAACGTTGCTACATCCTGACCAACTGTAAATATTATAAATATAAGTATAATTTGCTAATATAATAAACATTAAGCATTCGCTTGTATAATTCCGTAGGAATAAAAAAATTAATTTTTTGCATATTAATTATTTTTCTAAATGAGGAAGTCGTGAATGCATGACGCTAATTAATATAAATGCGTAAGAAAAACTTTGCCAGATTTTATCTAAAAAAATGTGCTATCGATAATTCGTGATTTGAATATCCTTGATAAATTCGCAATCATCACACTATTATTTTGAAGTATCCATTATCATGCAAATTAAGACCACGCTGTATTCGTGGAAATTATGATAATGTAAGTATGAATTTGAATAATAAATGGTATTTAAGGTGCAGAAATGCATTCCATTGGGAAATAATAGTATGCATAGCCAAAGGTTGTCCTATGCTAAAGGACCAAAATGGTTATTCACCCCATCCAAAAATAATTTTAGATCCACGTGGGGGAATCCGCCACCAGCTTCGAGATATCTATGTGTCCTTTGTAACTGTTTTTCTTCACACATAATTTAAATTGTTGGGAGCGAAAGCACCTTGCAAATGGTGAGATTTAAATTCGGTGGGCGTGTTGTAATGATTGCCGAAGGTTAACTTAAAATTAATTGAGAAAAAAATTGATTGTAAATAATTATGTGGGTTACTTACACTTTTTTACCAACTTGTTAATATTTTGATTTGTTCAATTTCGGTTATATAACCGTCCCCTCTCAAAATGCGGAAAAATTCTATAATATACTATCCTTACTATAATATTATAATCGAACATTGCTGCTTATCTAATAATCGCAACAATTGGATTATAACGTGAGTCGAGTAAACTACTACGTCACTTAAAATTGAAGTAAATTGAATTGTTCAGACACAACAAATGAATTAGAGTTCTATGGCCTGATTTTGCTAATATGTACCTACACGGAGTTTTAAAATTAGTATGTGCATTCAGTTGAACAATAGATAACCACTTTTCTAATGTGATGATTACCACGACGCGTTAGTGCTTTCAGTTCATCAGCTTACGTTTTCTGCCACCCCAAATAGATTTTTAACGGTAACTGGGGTACTTTGGGACACCCAGCTAATGAACAGTAGTTACGCCCCTGATGAAAGTATACCCACGATTTCAAGTACTATTTCCATGCTGCTAATTTATTTCTTAAATTTTAAATTTAAACGGAACCAGACCTTACCTTGTGATTATTTACAATTAATGTAATAATTCATTAATAAAATAATTATTGTTTATGATATAATTGCTGAAAGTGTTCTACTTTTTCCTTTCCTGTTGTACTTACTGCATAACTACTCGGTTAACTGAATAATTTCGAATAAACAGCATTTTAAATATACACTCGGCACGAGGTTTACTATCTTTTTGACCATGTTCCAGTTGGAACGGAAGAACCTTTGGGAAATAGACTTCTATATTATCTCCCACGTAATTTTGATAGCAAATCAAAATTATCTGCTTTTGGAAACGGAACAATTTCAAGACCGGTTTACTAAAGGTGCAATTAGATGTTCGGGTTCAGATAACCTAATCAATCCCACTTCATCTGTCTAATAATGTATTTCACCTTGCAGAGAGAAAAACAAACCCCCAAAGTTAATGTCATGCTTTAAACGTTTACTCGTTCGTTCTTGATTTTGATTCCTAGTTTTGGCTCCATTTTCCAGATCAGTTTTTATTATAATTTTAATACCAAACTATAACATATTGCGAAGGTCAATCAATGGTTTGCCAAAAGAGAAAGCAACATGCCACCTATGTTGATTGTATTTTTAAGTCAATATTAGTCATACCTTAGTTCGGCATTTCAGAGAATTAATTACGGTTTTGCAGTTGTCCAAATAGGAAAATTACAAATGGGAGTCCAATGGCGTCCATTCAACCCATTTAATTGGAGACTAATTTTGTCAAACGCGTTTATGGAAAATTGTTTGCTGTAATTACGGCGGAGACGTTGATAAAGTTAAATTCCAACGAATGAGATCATTTTAGTATAGGTACGAACGAAGTAATGCTTCATGGATTTCGTGGAACTTATTTTGTTTTTTTCCTCCAGAAATTTAATATTTATACAAATGATCATGATCAGGAAATTCTCGATATAATTAATTAACAGTACCATTGCAATTTATTTGACCGTAACATAGTCGAAGTTTCACTTGAACAAACAAGCCTTATGACACGCCGAACAAGCAAAACATTGGAATTTTAATAAGCAAAAGTTTAATGATTTTTAAATCGCCTCAAGAGAAGAGTAGCGAGTGTCTCCAGATTGAAAAATTGTCAGTAGATGCATGAATCACAAGATGTGCATTGACCTCAAATTGCCAAGGTCGTGGAAAATGCTATTATTAGACAATAGAACAAAATTTTGATTGAAAATCAAACAACCACGTGCAAGAGAGGAGCTACTTAAAAAAAGTCTTCTTGGTGTTCACGAAAGGCGTGCATTATGAAGTGTTTCATAAGTAGGTGCTGCTGCTGTTTCGATTTTACCTGAAGATGAATGGGCGGACAACCTACACTAGACAAAGCAATAATAAATGGTTAGATAAACGACCTGTTTTGCTTAACACGCATTTATTTGAGAATTTACATTACAATTAGATTTATGTAATGAGAATCATCGATTAAGTATTTATCGGATTATGGTGTACAAAGACAATTTCTGCATAGCAATGTTTTGACATACAGAAGATGTCAAAATCGTAACCCCCTCCCCGATATATACTTCCAAAATGTTTTCTTCTTTTTGAGGCCACGCTGTATAACTGTAATATTGTTTTATGCGTTTCCTTCGTGTGTTTGTAGTACAAATTATTTACTCTGTCGTAATTGAAATGTTAGGTCCCCTATTATAGTACCAGTGTTATCGTTCCCTGAGTCACCATCATTAACACAAAATTAAAGCGGCGGTTTACATCACATACGTATTCATTATCGTTAGCTTATAGTACTATGCATTATCTATTTTTGTTTTGTTCAACATCATTTCACAAAGCGATGATTAAACCTCTTACTACAAATACTTCCGTATTATACATGAATAATATTATTATAAATAGTAAATGGGTTATAAGAAAGCTCCAGTAGCATCCATGGATTGGAAGTGAAATGATAGGATAACTCGATCGAGCGTTCTTAAATATTCACTCGGTTCAATCTTGAAATTTGTAATAGGTAGTAATTTTAAAAATTAGGACTTACAAAAGCAGAGTTTGCCAATGCCTAACTGTCTATACATCGGTTCATAAACGTTTTCCGATAGGAATATATTTGGACCAATCAGAGAGCCGGATTCCGAGCTGTCTCTGCACCACAAAGTACTGGATGATTGATGCTTCAAGGTTCAAAAATCTATCTATCTATTGTACATCTCTACAACCTTGGGCGAGTCTTGGCTGACTTTACAACTTCTGAATACATAAAAAAATATCAAAATATTTCAGCTTGTGCGTAAGTGCAGCGGTCACTACTTTGGAGATCACTTTATTTGTTCTGTAGGGTCATCGTCTTCGGTAATTATAGATCTCAGGTATTTCAAAATTATATTTTGTCTACCGTGACATTTTGTCCCAATCTATCTCTCCCTGGCAATCTATCTATAACTTACGTATATGACGTCTTCGGTGTACATTTATGCTTTTCCAATTCTTACTCCTGATGTTGATTTACTGACATACATTTTTGTATGCTAGATAAGTTTTGTTAATGCATTCCCAAGTTCAGTTATTGTATTTGCTAGTGTATGCTCTCTCATAGTCGATAAACAAGGGTGGCGTATATTGAATTCCCAGCTTCTTTCAAGTAGTATTGTCTAGTTTTGAAATTATTGATTTGTTTGGTCTAAAACCTGCCTGGTACTCAATCTATATTTTGTATCACGTGATCATTAAAGAAATTTATTTCGGTCGATAATAATACTTTATTTCTACCTTTTCTAGTAGTTTCTCTGCTTACATATTATATCCGGTCGTCGAACTCTTTCCAATACATGTTTGCTTTGCAAATCTCGTTAATCCATTCACGACCGGCACTGACCGAAGCTAAATTTCTCCTTCGCAATGCCGATAGGGTAATTCGGTGATCCTGAATCAGCTTTTTTACATTATGATCATCGGGTCAGATACCTACTTGTAAAGACTGCGATACATAATAATAAGATAATATTTTCAAAATCAAACTGTGTAACTGTAGCATATGCAAACATAAACACATATTTTGTAATATCATGCTTAAAAATTAATCTAACAAAAAAAGTTAACTTCTAGATACTAATTAGTCATAAGATTAATATTATTCACATATTCGTATCTTAGCAGCACACTCGCGTTTCCTGTTATTTTTATAATATCTTTGTTTATAAGAATTCAGTTTTTATCTACTATCAAAAATTACGAGCAGAGCGTAGAATACAATTTCAAGTGCATTTACACCAATAAAATATTTAACTGTAGTGTTAACAATATTAATTTATTTATTTTTGTTTCAGGTAAGAAGAATTTAATTTTTGAGATGTAAGTGGGTAAGTTTATTTGGAATCAATGACTTCCCCCGAGACAAATAAATTTAGAACTACGGTCACTCTATTCCAATAATCGAATATTTCTTTACCAAAGAGGTAATATCACAGTACCTAAATCTGCCAAAATTGGACCGCAATTGGTACATTGTTTCATGGACATTTTCTGGCGTAATCATCCCACCTTGCTACTCGCCCATGTACCTATTTCTCTATATTGGCTGAAGAAATAGTAATTTTTTGCTGATTACATAATTGCAATTTTGCGATTCGTTATTATTATATACGCGTTAAATATTATACAATGGAAAGTAGTACAATGCGTATACCTTTATTAGCTGGTGAAGAAATCTACAATCTAATCATTAAATCCATTATTGGACTTTTTGTTACTAGGAACATTGATATACAAATAATGTAATGTACCAAAGTTAGAACAATACCAACGACACGAACGCGTTTTTATTTTACTGAACTGTGATTACTAATAAATTACTTTTACCACACGGAAGAATTTACAAGGATCTTTATGGCAACGAAATATGTGTTATTATTACAATTGCAAGTTAAATTGTGCAAGACTTTTTGGACAAGTATTATAAAACAGATTATCTGGATTTAATATATGCCTAGGAAAAGTTATTACATAATCTCATTTGCTGCATTTTGATTGAACTACAAAAATTATCTTCACCAAATTGGAAGAAAAGTTATAATTGAAAATTTACGGTATAATGTATCGACTATAGAGTATTAGATTTTTGGATGACTCATAATACTGCACTATAAAATTTGAAACTTCCTATTAGGTTTATCGATGGCGTAGGTCTGTTTTAATAAATAAAGTATCGAAATTAATATTCATAGAAACATATTAATGTTTTATAACAGTAATATTTGGGCATCATGATTGCATTTATTAGCAAGTTGATATACATCGTTTTACCGCTATGCTAATATAATTTTTTTGCAATTTTTATTTTAAAAATGTCCACAAATCAATACATAGAATATTGATATGTGGAACTATTATTGGACCAAAGGGGCCGGTACAGTATAAATAACCCTCGCAAAAAAAATTTAATTCGATATGAAAAATCAGAATATATGATCACCCTGTATAAAAGTCTTGCTTTCTATGCCTCTGGCAAACGTGAACAATATGTTTTTGGGTGGACTAATTCCGGTATCACCTTACTGTTTCATGATAGTATAATCAACAAGGTTGTATTATCTACAAGGTGATTTCAAAGATTGTGATCATTCAAAGTCGTAGGCACTGCCGACTGGGCGGAGATCCAAACAGGTGCGGATCATTTAGGCTCAAACTAAAGTTGGATGACATTTCAACTTAATTTGTCGATTAAAAGTAGATTGTCTCGAAACATTGTGACTTGGACGTTTTTGTCTTTGTCATTACAGTTTGCTGTGGTAGTTCACTCCAGATGCGATGAGCCTTTTTCTTCAAAATTATCTGTAAAGTTTTCTTCTTTCTCTAAATATTCGGCGTCTTCTTTCTATCTACGTTACTCCGAAACCCCAGACCATTCAATACTTCGTCAAATGAATTGGTGGTTCAAATCCCGTAATAGTACAGTAAAAGCTAAAAGAAAAGCTTTGTATTTCCTTAATTTGACTACCTCCGCCTAGCACGCTTTCTAGCAACTCTTGACACGTATGTACTTATTTTTCTAATTATCGTAAACCCATTTAAGTTAATTGAATGAAGTTTCACGTATTTGTACATTTCGATTTGCTACTTAACTTATTCACATCGTTTTAAATGGATAAGGCCGCAAAGTGAAATGCCGTAAACGTTTACCATTATCAGTAGCGTAACTAGGGCGCAGCGAACGTGCATAAATGACAAAAATTGCGTTTTTCTTGACATTAACTAATTTTGACCTCATTATACATAATTACTAATTTTTTTAATAAGTGGACAAATTCTTCGTATTGTTTAATTTTCCCTTGGGTACAAAGTGTTTTTGTTGACGGTTGCCAAGCTAATTTGTGTTCCATATTAGATTTGTTTCATACAGAAATTGACTAATTGTATAAAACCTGTTACCACTAATGTAGTTCGCACAGTTTCATCACATAAAAAATAATATGGCCGATTTTTAGCACAGCAACTACACACTTGAACCTACCTAATTGCAGCCTCAAAGAAGTCCGAATTTTGTGTTGAATGACCCATCCACAATTATGTTTATAAAAGCTATTAACTTCAAAATCGATGATACTTATAGCTTGTCAGAAGATGAATCATATCTTACAAATATGGTTCCTCAATTTTATAGCATTTAGTTTTGGGTGGGCAACCATTGTCTTGGTTGAAATGCATACCGCTTTCGACACCTGATGGGATCTTCCCACCCTCTTTTTTTTATTTTGTCATCTCCCATCATAAGAAAATTATATCTGATGAACTTTTTTCAACTTTTCTACCAAAGAAACCATCACGTTTAATTGATTTTTATTTTTAACTTCATCAACACATGGAAAACAGACGCAATTCGTACAGGAAGAAACATCATCGTTTAATTATTTGACTGACATTATGCCACTTCTTGTTTAATTACCATTCTTTAACGTTTCAAGTGGCAACGAGTAAATCCTTCATCGCTACTTACACTTTTATAAATCTTTTGAGACGTCAATTTAGAAAAAGATGAAAGAAACGAATCTGAAAAACTCTAAATTTCCTTTTTTCAACTTTAATTCTATGAGTTAGTGCACTGTCGAAATGTTTGCTTCTGACCCAGCTGAAGGCCAATGGTCTAGCTGGGCCATAAAGCATCATTAGCTTGTTGTGGTCCGATGGGTAATTTAATATTTTCTGCAACGGTGGTCAGCGTGGACTTTTTTAAATTTCCCCTCATATGAACTACGGGATTTCTCGGTAAAACAATATATAGCGAATAAAACGCATCATCTGTTTGGAAGCTATCACTTACACTGGTTTATTCAGACCAAGATCTCTTCATGGAGATTATTAGTTATCTTGTAAGAGCAATATGTTTTAAGGGGCAGGTCCGGATGCAGTTGCCTTCTAGAAGTGCAACTGTTAACATGATCATTGTAGGTCCACACTTTTCGACTTCGGGGGCCTTCAGGGATGATTTTATCAAAAGCGTGGGCCCAAATACTTTTGTTATTTTCTTAAATCTCTCATTTAGAGTGAATGTGTTTAGTAAAAATAATTAAACATCTAATTTCAAACTAATTATTCTAACGAGATAACAATTTGTGGGTTTAGGTGAGAGCTGATAAGGGTGTATATCATTTTCATAATTTGTTAGAATATAATAGAACCAAACTTTATGTAAATGCCAGTTAAAATTAAAAAAATTAGTAGCTATTATTAAGCACGTTTATTTTAGTCATCAATGTTTTTTTTACTATAATTTCTCACTCAAGAATTATTATTTTTTAAATTAGATTTGGAAGGTAAAGCTTTTTGTTATTGGGATATAAATGGCAACTCGAAAACATTCAATAAATTATTTGCAGAAGAGAGTAGACGAAAATACATTGAGTAGGTCTTATGGATGTGAAGTGTACACGCGTGTATTAAAATGGACCAATTTTTGGATTTTTAGCAGCAAGAGTGGGCTGTCCTATGTTATCTAAAATTGTAAGGTCGCGAAAATGTATATTGACGTCAAGGTTACGTTATTAGCTTTTGGCTTCATTGCCATAAGTTGTTCATCTATTAAGTTGTATAGTAAGGTAACAGTAATTTATGAAGTCATTGTGGTTCGTACGTTTTATTTGCGTTCCACGATTAGAACTAAACAATGAAAAATGTTCTATTTCTGTCCAACTTAATTTATTCGGTATTAGAGCATTACATTTTTAGCCTGCTAAAATTTCTCAAAGTTACTTAATCCGAATTGCGCAAAATTCACCCTGTTAGCGGCTATCCCTTATTTTGGTAAAATTTATCCATGGGAATTAATTGTTATCTCAAGGAAATCCATAATTTTTGTTTTTATTGCTATTTTTATCAAACTCTTTGAACTGTTGCAAGGTTTTGTTTCAATAAGCAAGGAAGTTGAGACTTAGCATAATCAAGTTAACCCCAATGGTCGCAAGTCTGTTTTAATTACATATCGGGTCAAGGAAATTAATGATAGTAACTTCGCCATTTGTGCTTATGAAATCCCGACCAGAGGTTTAATAATTGTGAATAATGGCCAAGTTACTGTGCTTGTTTTTGATGCAGTTGATGTTCTCAAAATGTTTTGGCGAACAACCAGTGCAATATTATTACTGCGGTTATAAAACATTCGTGGATACTTCTATTAGTGTTTCGACAGATGCAAAGTTTATTATCGACATAACTGCTGATTTTAACAAAAATATCAGTATTTTATCAGACACCACTTCGTTTGTGGTCGATATAACTGGATGCATAACTCCAATAGATGAAATTGCAGACGCAGTTGCTATAGAAATCCAGTACAAAGATCTTCCTATTATTTATAATGGCGCTATACAGAATCTCGACAATCTGAAATTTATTAAAATGGAATACTGCCAAATAAACGAATTGAAGCCTGGAGCCTTTTTAAAAATACCATTGATAGATTCCATATTTTTGAGATTTAATCAAATAGAACGTATCGAGATGGGAGTATTCAACAATCTACGTGTTAAAAATTTGTATTTGAGCAATAACAACATTTCGTATATAAATGCAAATGCACTTGATTACATGCCTAATCTGTCAGTCGTGGAACTTGATGGTAACAAATTGAAATCGTGGAATACAGATTGGTTCAGCAATACGCCCAACGTCGAGCAATTATCTTTGGATGCCAACCTTTTAACATCCATACCAGCAAATGCATTTAATAAATTGAAAAATACTTATTCGACCAGCATTAGTTTATCTAACAATCAAATCATTTATATTCACCCTACCGCTTTTAGTAGTTTAAATTTATTGTACACACTCTGGCTAGACAACAATTTTATTTTCTTTCTCGACGACGACGTATTTAAACACTTGGAGAGAATTTACGTCCTATCACTGAGAGGAAATCAAATGTCATGCCTCTCCGATGAATTGCTGTATAATTTGCAATCACCAGAAGTTATTCTACACGTCGAAGATAACGAGCCCATGAAATGCGAGTGCTTTAAAGCAATTGAAAATTGGGCTAAAATTAATGATAACTTTTTTACTCGACGTTTTATCAAGATTGAATTCGAGAAAAGACTCGGAAATGGATTAACGTGTTAATTTTTACATTTTAGGAATTATAAAAAAAGAACCATAGGAACTTTTGTAGTGTAGCTTGACTTATTTTTTAATGAGGAGTCCGAGACTTCGCCTGGATGTAGACTGGCTAGACACTGTAATAAAATCCTATAGAAAATTAAGTGTGGATTTAAAGGTGGAAGGTTAGATACTGCTTCATACTCTTTTAATATAGAAACGTAACCAGTGCTAGCCTAGTATTTAGAGATCTAAAACTGAGCACTAACTAAAAATTTCACTCTCAATTTCTCGAAAACGGATGACTATCCTGATATTTTAGAATTTTATTTATGCCTACATACAATCATGTGAAGTCTCGTCTTAAAACTTGGTTGATGTATTTAATTTTAATTATAGATACTCAAAATGTTTTATCTTTGATAAACTTGTTTTTGAAAATATGAGATATCTACACAATAATAATTATGATTGTAAACTGAAATAAATTATATTTTTAAAACTTTGTCACATATTGATTTTTAATGGGACACACCGAGGAAGACCAACTTGAACTAGCTATTATAGCAGTCGTAAGTAGGTATAAGTATAATTATTATATACTTGGTTGTACATAATTGTTCCCTTGTCGAGTAAATTGGTGCTTGTCCAACATAGTGAACCTATTAAGTTCCACTGTATTTAATATGCACTGTACTTAAAACTTAATCGGTTAAAATAACTTCCAATCAAATTAAAGGAGTGTAAAGATGCATAAATTTTAACCTGTCCCTTGGCCAAGTTTTAGTTTGAAATCCTTCGTCTTTTGCCCTAATTTGCCCTTACTTGTACATTATCAAATCATTTTATTCTGGAGTTTTCTCTCCTATTCTTCTTGGTTATTACATCCATTCATTATGGTTCTGTCTCATCACATGACGAGCCCAACTCTTCTTCCTGTTCCCGTTCTTCTTCTAATCTCATCGTTTCCGTTCAATCTCTGGAATGCTCTCTCAACATCAATCGTTACGATGCTTCAGTTGGTTATCGTCATCCGCGGAAAGTTTATTGAATGTTTTCCCTTTTGCGTGTACGATAAAGCAGCATACACCGCAAGATTAAAATGATTTTTTATCCTTCGTGCGGTTTGATTAACTTGGTTGATTTTGAAATTGGAAAAGTTGAAAATCCCTGACATAGCAGCAAACAGACTAGGAGGTTTCGGTTCTAATCTTGATTGTTCCAGTGGCACTCATGACCACAAAACTCAGGTTTGACTCGAAAACCGAGGCTTTAATTTTTTTACACGATTTACCCATTTTTGCAACCCCTAATTTTATGGAGATATGTGAAAGAGAGCCACAAAAGAAAATAAAATTTAGATTTCTTTAGAAGTTGCAATAGCAAACCAGACCTTTTTTTCTGATGGAGAATTAATTATGAATATGGCATAATAAGGCTTGGCGAACAAATTGTTGAATATTTCTGTTTTTCGGATGTTGTTCCATGGATATGTATTTTTAGGGCTGTTTGCGACGCGTCAAAATTTAAAAAATGAAAATTGGCCCACGGTTTAACAGAAGTTGGACAGCGCTATCCATGTGCTTCAAGTCGTCGATAAAGTATTTTTGGAAAATAGTTGGTTGAGTTATATTATTTTTTTGGTTTATTTCATAAAATTTCGTAAATTCTTCATGAATATAATATTGCAAGGTACAGCTTTACCAACCACCGATTTATTTAGCTTTGTGTGGGTAAAAAGATCACCCACGTTGTTAGGTTTTAATAAATTCGAATTATCAAATTTTTTAAAAACAATCTTTTTTTGAGCGAAACTGGGCGTTATTGTAATAATAAGTGGTTGTTTATTAAAAACTGTTAACAACAATTTAAATGTCATGTCTTTGCATTGAGTCTTTTTTGGAATCTTGTTTGCCGCCTACAATGATCACGTCATTTTATGTTGAACGCGTTGGATGCTATAATGGCATCATATTAAATATTTTTATAATATTGGAAATTAAAGCATTTACCTGTTAAAATAGATAAAATTGTCTTAAAAATTCATTTTTTTTTTATTAATTCAAAAATATCTCATTGGTTGGCAAGGTTAACTCATAGATGTACAGGATATGCATACCATCTCGATATTATTCTCTTTCCGGCATTCTTGTCTTGGAATGTATCATCCTTATTTTTCCCAAATAGTTCAATTTGTCATCAACCACTTTAGAAATCAAATTTCACTATTCCTTGTTCCTATTTGCGATATAATATCGGATGTATCTACTTGATTCAAAAATATGCCGATGACCTTTTTCGCATGATCTGCAGCAAATATGTTCCTTCTTTTGGATTATTTCAATGATTTTCATAAAAACTTCAATTTATCAGAAAAATTGAAAAGAACAAGTTCCTGCCATTTTTAGGTTTTCCCCTCCTTCGAGATTCTAGTGGTGTACTAATCTGAGTTCTCCGAAAATCTAACCGAGTCATCCATATTTTTTCGTGCAGTGATTTTTCACAAACTACTCGAGATTCTCTTTTTGAGGTTTTCCTATCCCAAAAACAAAAAACATTTTGCAAGTTTATGGTTCAATAGTATTTTTAAACAGCTGAATTTGGGAGCAGTTGAAGATTAGTCTGGAAGCCATTGGTTAAAAGCAATATAAGCTAAATTTCCGAAATGAGGGGGACCATCGGTAAACCCAAGGCTTGACGTTTACGTCTAAGTTTACGCAATGAAACAGCTGAAGATCACAAGACATTGGCAATGTTTTCAATCTGGTTGTTTATTCTGTCACAGATATATCACTATGATGTGGTCTTCGGGGCATTGTATCCTGCTCTGATACATTGTATAAAATTACCCCATACAGACATACATATAGTGCGGGATAGCCGTGCCATTGACTTTCACAATATCGGGATCTTTGGCCGCGATAGTAAAAGAAATTTCCAATGAATGATGATATTGGATGGGGTGGGGGGGCTAAACTTACGTGGAAAATAATAAATGTAATACATTTGTGGTTGTAAAAGAAGACGGTCACTCGGAAAAACCACCGAGGGAACCCTTCTAAAGAAATAATAAACAAGTGGTCACTATTCCATTATCTAGGACGAAGGACTCTGGGAGAGAGAAGGAATTATACTGTTTCAAAGAAATTAAGCCAATCGTTCTTCCACATCACGTGGTGTTTTTGCATTTTAAAATTTGAATTGGTGCCAAAACTTACGCAGTGGTGCCAATTTGGTTTGTTTTTGAATTTTACAGGAGGCATATCAGGATAGATATCTTCAAACTATTCATCCTGGGTTCAATAATACGTGCCGTTTAAATTTTTTATGAATTTTGTTTTGTTGCAATGATTTCATTGCATCTGAGTGGTATTCCAAGTAATATTGGCGTATATTGCTAGATTTGTGTACATTTGCGAGTAGACAATTATTTGGTGGAACTGTGACACAAAGTAAATAAATTTGTCAAATTATCACTGGATTGTATAATAGGTTATATATATCACAAAATACGTTGCACTGTACTGATATTAATACTTATTTCTAAAATTAATTCAATTTTTCGTTTCAGTAATACGGATTAACGCTGGGGCGCAAGGAAAATAACACAAGCGCCGCGATGGTGGACTACTACAAAGTCCTCGACGTTCCACGCGGCGCAACTACCAGCGAAATCAAAAAAGCGTAAGTAGAATTTTTAATATTTTGTCTATTGATGATAAATTGATAACATTTTTCTATAATAAAAAGAGAAAGACGTTGCGGTTATCCTATCTGACCAATAGCATACCAATGAGAAAAGTATTTGATGTGGTCAATATATCGAACCGGTAGTCTTGAAATAGTTAACACGAACTAGATATTGATTAGGTTAATTAACATTAATTTAATTTTTAACTAATTCAAATGCAATTTTTTTGTTAGCCAACCCATCCATGCTGCTTAAATTATTGGTTTTTGTATCGATCGATTGACTCACTTTATAGGTATAATTTAATTTCAATATCTATTTCCTACCTAATTTTCTCGTGAACCTTGTAATTCATCAAATTATTTTGAAGAACATGGTTGCTTTTTTAAATATAATCTTTGTATTTTTTTGCCAAACGTACAATTATATAACCCTGATTCATTCATGATTCATTTTAGTTAGTTGTCGTTTTCTAAATCTGTTTACAATAATTAATTCGTTAATTACCTACTACTTAATTTTGCTTAAATTTGTAATTGAAAACAGATACTTGTGGTAATAATAAATTTAACTATAATTTTGTTTATTCTGATCCTGGCGTGTGCGCGAGTGTTTACTAATTTATTTCGGAGGTCTATTTCGTAGATTATAATATTATTCATTTTTAGTTGAACACAAAATGCATTTACTATTTTAGTTGATCAATTCAACGTCAACTGTAAAACTGGTTGCCTAATTAAATGTTGGATTAAATAAATAATATTGTAGTAGACAACCAGGGTTTTTACTATCCATATTAGTAATTTTAAATACGGTATTTATTTTCCCATTTGTTGAATTGAATAATTAATCCGTGGAAAACCAACAATTTGGAATTTTATCAAAAAATTGGATGGTAGATTATTTAAATAGTAGAATATTTGTTTTGTCGGTACGGTTACGCCTTAAATTTCTTAAAATAAGTAAATTCTGACTGGAAGAACGATGATATAATGTCTATCGCACTTGGACGTGATATTTTAGATAAATTTTAACAATTTAATAGGAAAAATAGAAATTGATAACCGAGTATAGATTAACAATTTAACTACATGTAGTATTATTGTTGTTGTATTTGAAATTGCTACTCCAGGAAGTTACCTTGTTGAATTTTAATTATTGTTGTCACGATGTGTTTAATGTTTTGTAAGTATTGTGTTATAAATAGCGAGTTTGTTGGTCATTAGACTGATTAATATTATATCATAATTATACCAATTTTTGCACAATTTAGTGACAAGTTATTCACCTTTCTAATTTTAGCTAGCTACTGAATATTTTTGTCAGTATAAATATTATTGCATAACGGGGCGAAAATATCCTGCCCAATAAATCTTATTAACATTGGCCTGAGAACCAAACCACAGATTTAAAAATATTTCTTTCGGTAAATAAACAAAACAAAAATACAATATTGCGTAAAAATTGATAAGAATTCCCAAAATCTTAATTAAAATTTATGATTAATATGACCCAAAATTATTATGAATCACTAAAAAGATTGCCACCATTATCTTATGAAAGCTGATGTAGTAATAATTATTGTCACAGACCAAATTATTTTTACTAATATTCGATGAATCATGGAACTTTCATTTTGAGACATTTGCTCAAATTTTCTAATTTTGTCCTACCTCGATACTTGATACCCTGACAGTGCTAGGTACAGCGATAAGGGCAGGAATTACAAACCATGAACTGCTTCCTTGCAATCAGCGATCACCCATCGCTGGGGGATTCTAGTGTACAAGGGATAGAAAATCGGAAGAAATTTCTCCTTGGAGCGAAAGGATACAGGGAAATCTTACGAATACTACCGATGAGTTCTTTTGCTTCTTTTCCTTTTCTAAGGAAATTAATCTAGGAGGAAACCGAGAAAATCTGGTGTACAAAAATTTACGCTAAGCTGAGGGGCTGAATCGCAACATAAATTTTTTCACATCGGATTTTCAAGAGATTACCTCCTGGATTGTCTTAAGCTATAATACTGGTGAAAATCGGAGTTAATCGCTCTTCAGCAGATTCTGGCATTATTCAGACGATGCTGGTAATTTTGTACCCTGTACAAAGACGATCATAGAATAGAAATCTTCTTGTCGATCTTCTCGAGCTCGAACAGGATCCCTATTACCTTTAGTCGAACTTCTAAGCCAATAACCTTCGTAATTCTCGCAAGAGTCTTAGGAAAACGGCATAGCAGCGGTATAGGCAGTATAGCCTACACTGGCCGCTTATGAAACTGGAAACCGCCGTTTAAATCCTAGTCACATCGAATACACTGTGGTAATCTAATATCAATATGTAGACTGTGGGGAGGGCTACAAGAAACAGCCCCCTTAATTGCATTCCCTAGTAAGTCATCTTGGCTTCGGTCAAGTTGATTGTATGAGAATGCGACATTCGAAGAAGAAACATTGAGCAAACTGGGCACATACACAGAGGTAAAGTCTCCGTGTTGCCTTCTTCTATAAATCGAAAACAGTTTGAATTTCAGCAACTTGACTACTTTCTTCTCCATAGATGTTAGTACATTCGTTAGATAACATTCATCATCAATTTATTAAAACAAAATCATAACAAAAATAAACCAAAGAACGGTCATCATACTCATTAATTAATTCAAATAATCTGTAAGTTCCGGTTTTGTCTAAAGATATGGCGTGACCGCAGACCAGTTATATTTTCCACCGCAACACTTTTGTAAAATAATCAGCTGTCCTTACATAAAAACACCCTAGTATCATTCGAAAAATCGTAACACAGAATAATTCTTTAATCCGTGCTCTCAACCAAACTTTTTCTTACCTAAAAGGAACTTCTCATTGGTCCACATTTTTTTATCAACGTAAAAATATATGGTCTTCTGTCTCGCATTCCTTCCGTTACGCACTTCCGATTGGTTGATATCATTTGCCAACCTACAAAAATTTGGAAAGTGATGGGTTAGTGCGGCCTTCAGACCGCACAACCTGGGAAATCTAGTCTAGTCTATACATACATATCATAACGAATATTTCGCAGAAGGAAAATTACCGTAGTAATATCACAAAAAACTAAATTGATATTTCTTGAAGCTTCGTAATTACATACGACAATGAATCACCCATCAATTTAAGGATTCATGACAGTTTTAAAAATTCATTAACATAATAATTATTATCGCAGACAGTGGTTTTCATGCCACCCCACTATCAACAATGACAGGAAACAAACATGAAACTTTCCATTGCGAAATAAAATAGTTCTCAAGTATCGAGCGTAATTTTAGTGAAAACCTGGAATACCTGGATTTAGAAGTTTCACAAAATTATAAAAATTACATTTTTACTTTAGATAGGCCACATACTAGTAGAACTTTGAATTACCGATATATATTTCGACACCTTGTTTTATATTTTTTGCGCAACTCAAATAGCTTCTATCATCAGTTGCGTTTAATTTGACCATTTTTGAGCAGACAATACGCATTAATATACCTATTAAAATAGGGTGTCTCCGCGACCAATGGAAACATGAAAAATTCGAACACTTCAAAATATGTTTGTTTCGGCAGCAGTTTGAAACGATTTGAAACCTTTGAAGCTCGGGAGGTTTTCAAAATAAAACTATTACATATTTATTAGTAGGTAGATTATGTATAAAAAAAACTATCAATTATTTAAAAAATTACAATAAATACATATCACAAAATGCAACTCAATAATGATCATTATTTTTAATACGAGATTTGGTCGTCGGTTTCACAGTAGTCGGTTCTTTCAACGATTTATAAAATGTCACTTTGCTTTTTATTTGCTGAGACCAATAATTTAGCGTTTCCAAGCACGTCTGGTTGAATGGAACGTTATTTATCCATATCAACACTCGCGATTGCAAACTTTGCAGCAGCTCGCTGGTCAAACAACTAATCGAGGTGTCGCTCAAATCGATTAATGTTAAATTATTGGAAAAAGAAAAAACGCCGTCGTTCAAGTACTTCAGATCGTTATTGCTTAGACTTAAATCGGTGAGATTTCTCAAACCAAAAAACGCGTTAGGATCTATGTTATTGATTCTGTTGTAGGACAAATACAGTCTTTCTAGTGTTTCTTGAATGTTTTTGAAGGCCCAGCTGGGTAAAGAAGACAAATGGTTAAACTTGATCGACAAATATTCGACTCGGGGACAGTTTTCGAACCAGTCCGTATTCCAAGTTGCTAAATTATTGATATCTAAATTTATTGCTCTCAATTTGGGCATGTCGTCAAAAGCTTGTGGTTCAATGTTCGATATGTGATTTTGAGATAACACAAGCTTTTCGATTGTCAAAGCGTTGAAAACGTTAGTCGGTATCGTGTGTATGTTATTGTCAACTAATTTGATGATCGTCAATGATGGAAGATTATTGAAGGTGTTCGGTTTTAGTATATTCACCTGGCTGGATTCGATATGCAGAGAGTGTAGCAGAGGTAAATGTTCAATGGAACTTTCGTACATGATTGGTATTTTTTGATCTCGAATTTGAATTGCCACTGCTTCTTCGAGTTCGTCAATCGGTTGGATGGATCCTGTTACGTGATGAATCGATATGACATTGTCCGATTTGGCTTTGGAAAAAAAGTTGTAATCTGTTATTTCACCACGGAGCTGCAGATTTCGGAGAGCCGTAATGGCAGTACTGTCGAAAGTCACTTTTTCACAGTGGCCCATTTGGAACTGCCACGAAATAATCACAGCTAGCACCAATTTACATGGAAGAATTAAAAACATTTTCACTTGTGTCTGTTTACGATTGATACTGTTAAATGGTTTCTATTGAAATGAAATAATACTATTTTGGTATAATTTATTCGACTATCGTTATTCGTTAACCCATAAGCGGTTGATAAGAAGGTCAAACTGTTTTCGTACTAAATGCATGATAATAGTCGTTTCGATTTTATTAAAAATGTCTTTCCTTGTTTTTAAAGGTGTAAGTGAAATTTATAGGCACACATTTAGAAAATTTAAATTTTAAATTTACATAAATTATGTTCGTGGACTGACGGTAATTCTCTTACCATAAATTTTTGAACATCTTCCGTTTTTATAACTTCTCTCGTATGCGAGTCGCCTAGAGAAATATATCTTGTTTTGCCATAAAACCATATTTTTGAATTTTTATGGTCTTGAGAAAATTAAAATGATAACCTCTTTATAATCTCATTTAATAAAATGCGTGGGGAAGGTCGAATTCAATTTTTATTTTAAAGTACCATTGGAAAAAATTTGATTGATTACATTTTCAAAAAAATAAAATAAAGTATCTAATAAGTATAACTACATAAAATTAATTAATGTTTTTGACAGAATCCAAAGTATCCCTAATTCTTTGCTGCATGCATTCTATTTTTCTGGTGGTCATTTTCAAATCGACGGTGTGACTTCTGGCCCATATTTTCATCACGTTCAAGCATTCACAATCGAGAGGATTTTCGTCGATATAGACCTGTTCCGACGCCTGTAATGTGTTTAATAATTCTTCCGAAAGGCAAGTGATTTTATTCTCATTCAAAATCAGATATTCGAGTTTTTCGAATCCTTGGAAGGTGTTATCGGGAATTTCTTGGATTTGATTTACTCCTAAATAGAGATATTGCAGTTCCTTCAACCCGCTAAACGCTTTTTCGTCAATTTTGGAAATTTTGTTGTTATCCAACTGAATGTTGGTGTAAATAGGTGTGCCGGTTATTCCCAAGTGTTTGCCTTGGATGTTTTTGAATGCCAATGCGGGCAATTCGGTTATCTGGTTATGGGCGGCCGATAAGAAGTTCATGTTTGGAGTATTTGTGAACCAATCGGGATTCCAAGCTTTCAAATTGTTGTGATCCAAATCTATTCTTGCTAAATTGGGCATATTATCAAATGCAGTCGCACTTATGGAGGAAATGTTGTTGTTATTCAGAAACAATCTTTTTACCAACAAATAATTGAAAACTCCTTCAGGAATCTCTTGGATGTTGTTGTGCCCTAAATTGATTACAGAAATGGTTGGAAGATTTTTGAACGCGCCTGGTTTTATTTCTTGAATTCCGTTGCTGTTTAATTTCAATGTGTGCAGCCATTCGAAATTATTTATCGCTTCTTCGTAAAGGACCGGCACGTTTTGATCTTTGACCGAAATTTGGATGGCATTTCTTAGTTGGTCAGTTCCTGAGAGACACCCTGTGAATTTATTTTCAAGTTTGATATCGTCTGGAACATTGATATAGGTGAAATATTTGGATGCCTTAATTTCGCAATCGACGAACGTCGATTTTTCGCAGCATCGGACGAAGAACACCTGGCACAAAATTGCTAAAACGACAAAATACTTGGACATTTTTGAAGCACTTGAACTGTTTGTATTAAACACTGAAGCTGGTAGATCTAAAACTTCACTTTTATAACGTTGCTTCTGCTTTTTATCTTGAAATTCTCGTAAATTCAGGTCGCGACCTAAGGTTTTAAGAAATGAAGAAAATTAATTACATTTTTTATTTTATTAATTAGTTGAGTTTCAGACAAACATGCATTTGTTGAGCAATTATTACGGGTAGCTTAAGCAGCAATCAACAATGTTTACTGGAAGTCTTTTCCTAAACGTAAAAAACACGTACACATTCACAATACTAAATACATATTATTATTATTCATTACTTCTCTGTTGATTAATTAACTCGTATGATTGATAATTTTTTTAAGATAACAAACAGTTTCTCTGAATATTTGTTTATCAATTTAATATCAAATTTTATGAAATTGCAACAATATTTTGATCCTCAACAAATTCATATTTTAGATATCCAGCAAAACGTCTGGACTTTGTTATGGAATTCAATAAATTGTTAACTTATAATGGTATTAATAATAATTTATCTATCTATTTTTTCCTATTTCTGTATGAAATATCTCATACGAATTTCTGATTGGTCAATCGAGGTGCACACCGATCGAGTTCCATTGTATTCACTCATTAGACCGCCTGACCTCTTGGTTTTTTAAAGAATTTTTTTTTTTAATAATTTACTTTGCTAAGTGGGTGAGAACGACGCCTTACGACTGACTTCCACTACGTGGAATACTACATAAAATTAAATACATTTCAGAATATTAATTTTTACTAATAAAACTTTTGTTTCAGATACCGAAAATTAGCTCTAAAATGGCATCCAGACAAAAATCCCGACAATATGGAAGAGGCTACAAAAAAATTCAAAGAAATTTCAGAAGCATATGAAGTATTATCTGACGGTTAGTGGGCTTTTACCATATTTT
Organism: Cantharis lateralis; assembly: GCA_963170105.1. NCBI lineage: Eukaryota > Metazoa > Arthropoda > Insecta > Coleoptera > Cantharidae > Cantharis > Cantharis lateralis. Next base: position 8,073,555 of record OY720626.1, read on the forward strand.
AAATTCTGGCACAATTTGACCCTGTTTACTTGAACTGTGAAAATGTAGCTACTTGTTTTCTATTTATTTTAGACACAAACCGAAAAAAATACGAGAACCGTTTTTATCAAAGGACAACGAACAGCAAATCTTCGCGTAGTTTTCGAAATCATTTCGATAATTTTTCTCCTTTCCATCGCAGTGGTAGATAATTTTTTTGAAATGTGTTTGCTTTAGTTTGAACCGTGTTTTTCATAGTTTTAAACAAATTAACATTTTGGTGTTTAAAGGTTGACGTGTTTTCACTAATATTAATTTTTTTATTGTGCCCTTCCTAAGCCAAAAATGTTGATCTAGCACATCATAGGTTAAAAATCCTTCTCTCCTCACATTCTGCTAATATAGGAAACTTGCGATGTGCTATTTTAGTTTTTTAAATCAACCGTTATTGTTCGGGCAAGGACGGAGCCAAATAGGCGCAGACCGAAATACGATGGTGTTCGGTTAACACGAACCTCGATTTTAATTACCGAAATACATTATATTTAGAAAATACTTCCCTTCGCCATATTTATAGATGATGAGTCTCTACAGGATATTAGATTAATTTGCTATAAGCAGAGTTTCGTTTTAACCAAATTCGTAATAACCGGACACCACTGTAAACGCAGTGCTATGTGGACGCAGACCCAAATTAGAGCGCACACACTGTTTTTGACTATAATTCAAAATTCCTCCTTGCCTTTCTTTTTTAATGTAACTTAACGAAATCATTTATCTTAGTATACAACAGTCACTGTGGTAGCTGCATTGCGCTCAAAGTATTGGTGTTATAATTCAAAATCTTCACTTTCAAAAAGGTGAAAAACAGCGTCTAAGTACAATCCCATGCATGAAACAACCGAAAAATCAATTTAATATCTTTTTTTTTAAATATGGGTCTACGTCCAACTGCTATTGTATTTAGGTCTGCACCTGCGAGTCGTATTCTTCGGCCGCGCCTAAATGTTAGGAACCCATCGTTAGTCGATCTTAGTTTTGTTTACCGTTATTGTAATAATAATCCTACAATTTACATTTACCAATTTGAAAACAATTGGGAGAAATCAAAAGGTTTTTTGAGAACCACTAGTTTAACTTTTTTTAAATGCATGAATTTTTCATACCTCAAACATCTGTTCAATATATGAAATTTATTTTAGAAAAGAAGAGGAGGGTATATGACCAGTATGGAAAAGAAGGACTGATAAATGGAAGTCCACGAGCACGCAGTAGACACGAAGATGAATTTGACATAGGCTTTGGCTTCTTCACATTTAGAGATCCAGAAGATGTCTTCAGAGAATTCTTCGGTGTTGGATCTCCTTTCAATGATCTCTTTGCCGGTAAAACAAATATAATTTTAAGTGTATCTGCAGTCTAATGTCTTTTTTTTTACTCATTTCAGACTTGAATGGCCATCATCCTGACCGTCGAGGAAGACGAGTCAATCGTCACTCACATCCCCAAAATGCAGTTAGTTCAACTCTCTTTAGTCCGTTCGGTTTAGGTTTAGGATTCGGTGGCACCCTAATGGAAGATTTCTTCTCGCACAGTCCGGCTGGATTTACGTCGTTTAGTACCATGAATAGTTCGTTTTCAAATGGAATTAATGGAGGTGGCGGCGGTGGTGGAGGCGCAACTAACGTTAAAAGAACATCTACATCCACCAGATTCACAAACGGAAAGAAAATTGTAACTAAAAAGTAAAAATTTAACATTTTGAAAAATGAATATTTTAATAAATAATATTTTATTTTCAGAGTATTTGAAAACGGAAAAGAAACAGTAATGATATACGAAAACGATGTAATAAAATCCAAGACTGTAAATGGGATTCCTCAAAGCCTCACCTACTAAACGGGCAACCGGTTACTTTGTAAATGTAATATAAACGTTCAAATAAGAAATTTTTTTGTTGTTGTTTTCTTTTGAACTTGTGTTTTGGAATTGTATACCGGCCAGTTAGTAAATATTGTTAATGAAATAGAAAAAGCAACCAAAAGACTTATAATTTTTATAAAAATCTTATGCGTTACTACTGTGAATATTGATAACCATGTTTCTAGAATTTATTAATGTTAGATAACAAACTAACGTTGGCCTCCAAATACTGTAAATTGTCTGTCTACTAGAGAGATAGTAGTTAATTTTGAGTACCTAATTTTCTTATTCTAAAGTAAAAATCTACATTGAAAGTGTAATTCATATTGATTCATTTTGATTCTGCATTATATAATTCAGTTTTGAAAGCTTATTGTGGGTAACAACTGCTCAGGACTTTAGAAATGAGGTTAGTTCATTTTTAGGTGTATTTTTTAAGTTTAGGGTTAAATAAACAATAAATTCGTTCTTTTAATTTTTAAGATTTTTTGTATCTTTATTATTTTTTTTGTGATTCATTTACCAAGTATTTTTTTTGTATAAATAATTTAATCGAATTTGAGTTTAATTTGTTTTTTTAGTGTGAATACAAACAAAAAATAAACTAATCGGACTATGTTTTGTGGACAGGAGAAATTAGTTTTTAAGTTTCATATTATATGCACACCGAAGATGTAAATGTTTATTGCAAATTATAAAAATTAATGTGTGCTTAGATTAAATGTACCTACTTTAAAATATTAAAGTATATATTACATTATACCTACCGTTGTTTCTTTGTCCACTTAAATTATATCTTGAAAAGGAAGTGAAAACTTTCATTCTCAAAATTACATAATCATGACTTTTCGTTTTCTTCGTGCCATGACTTCTCTTTACTCGGCCAGACTTAGGTAAGGTCCCAAAAATCATCAAGTCATTGGTTAACTGTTTCCTATGCATTTATGAACAAAATTAAACTAGATAAAATTCTGCATAGAACTACAAAAGAAATATTGTTCTAGTTTAAAGAGTTTCTGTGACTTTTTTTATGAATACTATTTTTTTTTATACATTGTAAGATTCAATATTATTTATTGTCAAATTTTTGCTATACTAAATTATGATATCAACATGGGAATAAAATTTAACTCAAATTTACCTAAAAATATAATTAAAAGAGTAATAATTATACAGCTAGTAACTGCCTTCCAATTACAAAGCATTTCTTCTTCCATTTCGTTTTTGATGTGCAATAATATGTGAATTTTTGTTTTTTTTAAATGTATTTTTGTATTTCTTGTTTCCTCCTGATTTTGGAGGTCAAAATAAAAATTTGTGGAAAAGCTACCCCATTAATTCTATTCCCTAGTAGTCATCTTGGCTTCGAGTGTAATTTAATAAATCAAAAATTGAAAATGAAAGAATTATCTATTTAAAACGTAAATCACTCGACTGACAAACCACTTAATCCTTTGATTTAAAAAAAATATAAACTTGTTTTGAAAAAAGTGGAAGTTACGAGCCGGACTGTATATCTTATCAAAAATTATTGGTCCCGTTAAGAAAATTCGGTTTCAAATGCCAATTACTTACAGTTCACGTCTTGCAATTGCGATGGAAGTACACATCATTATTAGGGTCCAAAATATGTTAGAATTAGGGTTTCCTATTATTGTAGTACCAGACGTGATGGATCCGAGATTTGTTGTAGTTGCATTTGTCAAAACCGACTCTACGCACTCTTCGCTCCGATACAGTGTACAATGTAGTTTACTTCTTACCTCTTAAAGAAATCCTAATGATGCTAATGTTAACATTAAAAAATCAAATTATAAAATTCCCAATTTTATGGGTCAACAGCGAAATGTTTTTTTTACGATAAATTATCATCTTATTAAAAAGTTTTGTATGACCTATGTATGACGTAGACCAGAGCCAGTAGAGGGTGGGGCAGGAGGGGCGTTGTCGTGCGTTCCCGTAAAAGTATAAGTAAAGAGGGCCCGCAATCGATCAGCCGCGGTGCCCACAAAATTTTTCGCCGGTCCTGCGTAGTACAGTAAAAATTCCAAATATTTTAACAATAATAAATTGGTTAAAAATAATTTATTAATTATTTATAGAAAATCAATAAGCAACCTGTGTCCGCTTACCTTTATACTATGCGGATCGGGGTCGAAAGTTTGAGAAGCTCTGTCTGTCTTTTTTATCATGGGTTCAACCTGTTAGCCAACGTTAACATAAGGAATACCATTTTCTATAAATTCAAATAAATAATGACAAAATTAAGTAATAAATTTTATGATAGTGTAGATACAAAATATAAGTTAGCAAAATGAAACTGGTTTATAAAAATGTCGACAAAGACGGCGAAGGGTATGTAAAGTTTTGATCGCACTTTTTAGGTTATGTTGCTAATAGCTAATCGTTATTTTATCTTTCGTTATATAGCACCGTGGGACTTATCCCCGAAGAGCCGGAGGATATGTGGCACACTTACAATCTTATATCGGAAGGCGATTTTGTGCGTAGCACCACCATACGGAAGGTCCAATCTGAATCGGCTACTGGCTCTTCGACGTCAAATCGGATTAGAACCACCCTAACAATTTGTGTTGAAACTATAGATTTTGATACTCAGGCTTGTGTTTTACGTTTGAAAGGCCGCAATGTGGAGGAAAATCTGTATGTTAAGATGGGTGCTTATCATACTTTGGATTTAGAATTGAATAGAAAATTCTCGTTAAAGAAGGCAGAATGGGATTGTATAGCTTTGGAACGTGTAGATATGGCTTGCGATCCTACACAAAATGCCGATGTTGCAGCTGTAATTATGCAAGAGGGCTTGGCACATGTGTGTTTGATTACCTCGAGTATGACTCTGATTAGGGCTAAGATAGACGTCACAATACCTAGGAAAAGAAAAGGGTTCGTTCAGCAACACGATAAAGTAATTATGTCTTGCATTGACTACATTTTAAAACTAATATTTTCTTTTAAGGGATTAAATAAATTTTACGATACTGTAATGCAGGCAATTTTACGCCACATTGATTTTGTTATAGTCAAGTGCATTTTAATTGCGTCACCAGGTTTTGTGAAGAACCAATTTTACGAATATATGTTTCAATACGCAATCAAAACTGATAATAAATTGCTGCTTGAAAATAAATCTAAGTTCTTACTAGTGCATTCGTCGTCAGGTTTTAAACATTCACTTAAAGGTAATTAAAGTTTTTGTATTAGTATTTTATGGAATAAGTTAAAGTTTGATGTTTTAGAAATCTTACAAGATCCTGTGGTTGTCAATAAAATGTCAGAAACAAAAGCGGCAGGAGAAGTAAAAGCTTTAGAAAGTTTTTATACTGTGCTTAAGTGTGAATCTGCAAAAGCGGTTTATGGAAAAAATCATGTGGTCAAGGCTTGCGAAGCACAAGCAATCGAAACCTTGCTTATATCTGACAATTTGTTTAGGTAATTAAGTTGTATGAGTCATTCTATATCACGTGGTGCAACATTGCTGGTTTGATATTGATTTATTGTGCAATTATGCTAATATGTTGGTAGTTCAATACGTTTAACATATTCGCTTTAATAGGGCGTTGCACAAAACATTAGGTTTTTTAAAAACGCTGTAGTAACCATTGTTAAACCACTTGATATGGAATAATCCCAAGACAAATAATTTGGTCACAGAAATGTTCTGTTATTTTTCACGTAGGTAATATAAATATTTTGCAGATGTTCTGAAGTACCTTTAAGGAAAGAGTATGTCAAAATAGTCGATATGGTGAGAGAAGCAGGTGGCGAAGTTAAATTGTTTTCAAGCATGCATATCTCAGGGGAACGTAAGTAATTTTTAACATATTAGATTGATTGAATTTGTCGGCCTGTGCTCTGACCCCTAATAAGTATTTAACGTGGTTGTGAGGCTTTCCTGCGAACTAGCTATTGGTAATGCATAGTCTCTCAATTTTCTAGAGAATTTTATATAAATTTAGTTACGAAGATATAATGGATTTCGGAACACAGTGATTTTACAGATTTTGTGAACATTTCATTACATTTTGCTACATCCAATATTCCGTTGCTGGTCAAAATTCCTAAATTAGCAATGAAAATTTTAGATTTACAATTAATGATTTCCGAAACATTAGCTAAAGTATTTTCTTAAATTGCAAAAAATTTCTGCTAAATGCATGGACATTTATCTTGTTTTTAACAGCAGACTAAACGAAAATGTTATAATTTTTGTATTTCAGAATTGGACCAATTAACCGGTGTTGCAGCAATATTGCGTTTTCCAATGCCGGAATTGGAATTGGACGAAGACGAAGAAGAAAGCAGCGATGAAAACGATTAATTTTTTAATTATATTTTTAATACAATTGTTTTAGCTGGTCTATTGTTGATGTTTTTAGTTAAATAAATATTACTGAAAAAAAACTGAAATTAGTTAATTTTAAAATATATTTAAATTATCATTTTATTTTTATAATAAATTATAAAAGTAGTTTATTCAATATAATAATTACATAGACCTTTTTTTATAAATATTTACATGTGTCTTATAATGTAATTAAAATTTGCTATATTTAAAAAATAAAAAATATTCCACATTTTACAAGACAATTTTTGCGCTTATAAATCCGTGCTCGAGAAATTATAAGTTGGTCACTATGCTAATTGGGAAAAGCACCAGAAGAACAACTGTCAGCTGTTCGTGAGTTGTACTTTTGACATGCGCGATAGTTGTAACTTTAATTTTTACGTTTTTAGAATTTTATAAATTAAAAATATATTAATTAATTGCTTGTTAAGTTAATTTGTGCTTGTTTATGCAATTTCGCGTTTTTCGTTTTGTTACGTGGTAAGTATTAATTTTTTTACAAAATTTCCTTCAATAAATCTTTTTGCAAATAATCTGCTTTCTTTATCACAACTTTTTAAATTTGTTTAGGTCTACTTGCTGCCAATGTGACCTAATTTATAAATTTGTATAAATAATTAATTTATTATAACTTTTCAAGTTTAAATATTATAGGTTATGTTGTTTACTGTTTTTAACAGGTTGTTTTCCTAATTTGGTAGTTATAAACAGATTTGGCAATTTCGGTAAATTTAGAGCAAATTATTTACTTTCTCTATAATTTCGCCCACGGTGTAAAATTTAATATTTAAATAATTAGAAAATTCTATGTTAAATGATCATCACTGACATAATTTTTGCATGAATCAACTTTAAAAATATCAAACACCTAACACCTACGTCAAAATTTTAACTGCCGAAATATCTTAGCAGTGCTTTTATTGTTGTTATATAAATTTGAAAGCAAATTGGTTGCAAAGATTCGAAAACATTTAGAAATAGTACTTACATGATAAGATTAAACTAACATTCAAAATAACTTTTACACCTTGCAAATCATGTACAACCTCACTAATTTCCTAATAATAATAGCAATTCAGTTATTAATATTCTTTTTGTTGTGCCAAATGATAAGTTATCTTTCATAACTAGCAACAAATAAATTAAACAGTTTGGCATAACAAAAGTTATATATAAATAGTGGAAGTGTTATTATTGGAAATTTAGTGAGATTGTTTATAAATAATTTTGTGAGCCAATAACAAAACTTAAATTTGTTCTTTTCTTTTCATCGTCAGTAAAAGCACCTTTTCTATTATAAGAAGTAGAAGTAGCATACAATTTTGAAAGTTCTAGATTTGAAAAATTTCGGGAAAGGTTTCTATAGGCAACCCAAATAACATTATACGAGGCGCTAACACAAAATCCCGTTCTTTTACAATTAATTCAAACACAGTCTTAAGACACTTCTTTTAAAAATACGACTTATCAATTTAAGAGCTTGCATAATAAAATATAATATTTTCGCTCGGGGGTATTGGATAAAAAAAAAATTATGGTTATCGTTTGCGTATCTTTTATTTTCGCTTGTACCCTGTTTCTTTTGGAGACTTGGAGACAAATAATCGAGCTCATTTGTTTTTTGCTTTTGTATCTTTGTACATCTTTTTTTTTTTTTCATTTAGAAAATTTAATTAGTAAAAACTGATGCGTAAATCAGATTAAGAGCTTTTGAAGCATCATTAGCATTGATGACGTCATATTGGAATTTTAAATTTACTATATTTTAGTTTTAAAAACCTACAGATTTTTTTAAATTTAAAAAAAATTACAGATTTATAATAAACCGAAATAAACAATACAGGTAAAGATTCCAATAATAAATTTGCCTTATTTTTATTGTTATGTTAAATTAAAAGATTCAAAATGCCAGTTAGTTACTATAATCAGACTCCTTTGTTAAAAATTATATAATATTATAAAAATGGGCGGTAAGCCACAACCTTATTTGTGGTATGCGATAACGTAAGGTAATCTCTCCCATCTTATTAGTTAAGCTTTGATAAGACAATCATTAAGTAACCATATAGAGCTTATTAGAAGGTTTTAAATCCGATAAATAAAAATACTAGCCGCAACCAGATTTTTAATAGATTTATCACCATAAAATTCAAATCCAGTATAAATATTATTTATAAACTAATTACAACATAGTCGATGAATTGTTAAAAAACCTAAATTAAATATTAATCTAATTTCTGTACTTTCAATCATTGAAAGTATTCACAAGTTAGGGAGTGAACTATGCTAGCTCCTTTAAGGGGTTAGTTGGGTTTCGAAGGTTAAAAAAAACGTATGTTTATTTTTATTTTTTTAATATATCAAATGAAATATTTGATTCAAACCATTTAGCATATCAAAGATACATATTTAACAAGTAGTATACTTTGTGAAATTTTTATTAAAAAATTTTGAAAATTCAGCCATTGGGACTTCATTTTCCTTGACCTCTCAAAAAAAGGTCTCTCGGCGTAGTCAGGATAACTCGATGACTGGTTCATCTGAAATTAAAAAACGAAAGGTGTCGTGGGACACCCGACAAAAGCGAAGCTTTTTGCGCTATGTATAAATAAAATCCAATTATTATTAATATAATTTTGATAAGGTAGTAAATTGTTATTCGGAAATGTATAGTACGATTTAGGAGCTATCATCTTAAATCGTATTTTTGTATTTCTTAATTGTTCCTTTTTGTAATGTCAAAATAAGTTATTTTATATTTTATTATATTCAAATATTAGGAGCTTCCGCATTAATTAAAGTTGCTGCAAATTTAATTTTTTTCATTAATTTTTTAGACATTTATGACAGTTTCTCCTTAATAGCAGGTACGATTTAGGCAAGTTTACCCTATGTCAGCAGATGATTTAGATGCTTTGAGCAACTTATTACGTTCTCTATACCAGTGGCGTATTAAAAAAATTCCTACGGTGGGGGGTTATTTTTATTTTATAGTTTAATTGTCGGGTTCTCGTTAATCCATACATGTGCGTCCGTTGTAAATTTAAGAATTTCAAACGTGCTCCAGACTATACTTTCTGTACGACTACTAAGTCATATCAATTAATTCATAATAATAATAATCAATAAAAACAAAGTCAATTACTTGTAGTCAACTATTCAACTACTCATTATTGAGGTTGTTAAGAAGGAAATTTCAGTATATGAGAAGTTCGTGAAAATGTTACAGTATATTATTTGTATAATAAAGAAAATTCTGTCAAAGTTTGAAGTTAATCTCTTCTTAGTTATCGAGATAAAAAATGTCAAAGTTACGCTTTTACATTGAGGTACTAAATGCAAGATACGGGTTTGTCATTACTTCGACATTCAGAAATGTCATCATTACAAAAATTTGCCAAAATATTTATGCAAGTGTTACAAATAAGTGTACCAAATTTAAAAAAAGTCCTGTTTTTAGTTTCAGAGAAAATTAAGATTTTATTCTAAAAAATAGCACAAAAGCTATCTAGATTTGATAGTTATCAAGAAAAGTTTTTTGACAAAATTTTTTAAATTAATAAAATTTATAAGTAAATTATTAAAAACTAAGTCTTTTTAATTAAAAAAAAACAAGTTTTATAAAAAAAGCTTTATTGAATGAAGACAAATGAAAATTCTTTCTTCTATGTGTGCTCTTGCTTGGAACCGAATAGAGTATAAGTTTCTTGTAACATAATTTTCTTTTCAAACTTTAAAGCTTTGGTGGTGCTTCACATATTATACGATAACTTTCGCCGAAGTTGATATCTACTAAGTATACGTTTTTCTTAAAGTTTGAAAAGAAAATTATGTTACAAGAAACTTATACTCTATTCGGTTCCAAGCAAGAGCACACATAGAAGAAAGAATTTTCATTTGTCTTCATTCAATAAAGCTTATTTTATAAAACTTGTTTTTTACTTTATTTTTATTTTGTGGTTTTTAAGTTTTTATTACAATCATTAATTAAAATTATTAACTCGTGAAACTCAGCGCCGAAATATTAAAGATATATCTGACATTAACTTGACACTTGAACTAAGTCAATTAATTTTGACACATGCTTACTTGATTTCGCGGCAGATAGATTTGTGTCAAAATTTGTATAGAAAATGTGATAATTATGCGGTGGATGATCAGATCGGTTTCAAAATTTGATAGATTAAAATGTCTCGAGATACAAGTCGGTGTTTCAAATTTCAGCTTGTTTGGATGACTAGAAGTGAATTAAAAAGCAGCCGAAAGATTTTTACCTCCTATATATATATATACCCGGGCAAGTTAATATAAAGCTTTTAATAATAAAAAAACATATTTTCATTATTTTAATTATTAAAATTTTGTTTATTTGTAGTTGGCAGTGAATACATTATCTTATGTATTTATTTAGCATAGGGCAGAGTCCCCACCACAGCTTACCACCCCTCTTCTTAACAACTTTAATACATACTACAAGTAAATTATCTGCCCGTAAATTAAGTTGCAAATTCCAGAATTTATATACGATCATCGCGGGCAAAGTATTGATTTTAGGAAAAAAATGAAAGATACCTTTTCCATTGGATTCATCTTTTTCTTCGTATTGTTTTTTTCCAAATGGAGATCCGACGTTTATTAAGGGAGCTGCAGGGAAAAATAGTTTCGAAAAGTTTGGGTCAAAAAATATAGGTCAAAACCGAATTTTTTTTAAAAAATCCAGCGACAAAATTATTGCCCTTCTCGCGAGGATTCCAAATATCAAAAAAAAATCGAAAAAAGTTGAAAAATAAGGGAGATGCGAGAGGATTCGTAAAAATCGCTTAAACCCGATCATCGGGGGCGGGGGGTGACTTTTCCAACTTTTTCGATTTTTCGTGTTATATGTGCCCTCGACCACGGCCCCTGCCAAAATTTAAAATTTCCACGACCCCCGGAAGAGCCTAAACATTTTCGCATGTGGATGAATCAGCCAATGAGGTCGTCGCTGACGTCACTTCCGTTTGATTTTCCGTCCCGTTCGCTATTTTAGATTTTAGGTACCCTACGTTAAAAAGCTTCGCTTTAAAAACCAAATATTTTCAGTTAGTAGATCGATGAATCTCGTGCTTGAACGTAAAAAAATAAATTGAAATTAGAATTTTTTGTCAAATTTTAACCACATATTGCCTCATAAAATAAGTTGTGATAAAAAATCAAAAAAACCCTTCGTTCAAGCACTAGATAATGTTATTTTGAAGAATTGTGCATTCCTTTTTCTCCAAAAATCTAGCTTTAATTTTAATTATTAAAACCTTTTAAATTAAATTTTAACAGACTTAATAATTTTCCACGAGGCGGAGTTATGGAATTACAAAATCCACACATTCCAATAAAACTTTACAAAACAAAATAAACATAATCTAAAATTTATTCTACACCCTCTTTTTCACATAAAAATTGCACGACAATATATTAAATGATATCACTACGAGCATTGTAGACCCATTGCTTGCTTAACAACACTCGACTATGCCATTCGGTTTCTAGCTCCATCCATCTATTTTCTGATGTATAAGGAATTTCAATTTTCTTGTACTTCATTTTTCCATTTCAATTTTGGTCTACCTCTTCTTCTTCTTCTTCTTCTTTTCCTCGTTCCCGCATGTTCATCTTCAATATCTTGTTTGGTATTCTTTACAAGTTGCTCATAACTCCTACCTATCCTAAAATCTTAAAAATTTATAAAATTTAAAAACTCATCCTAAATTTTTAAAATAATCCTAAAATTCTTATAAAAAGTACTATATTCCTAAAATTATTTTATATTGCAGTGTTTTTGTTTGGCCGACATAATGGGCCTTGCATTGATTGCACTGCAGTCTATAAACGCCACATCTTTTTTTAATACGGATGCTATCTTTATTGTTGATTAACAGAATATTATTTTTATTTATTACAAACAAGTTACAGTAGTAGTTTAAAACGATGAAACAAAAATTAGTTAAATAGGTTTTTGAGAACTTTGAATGTGTTTTAATTTTCAGCAATAAGTTTACTCTATTTAAAATTAATATGATGCATATTGTCTCTATTTCATAATCTAATTATTATCAATGTTTGCAAGCATGGAATTGTAAATTTCACATTTTTTAATCAAATACAAATCCAGTTAATTTCATTTATAATTTTAATTTATTATCTAATTCCAATCTATCTTATACTCATCAATGACAACCGTTTTATTCCTCTTTACAAAGGCTTTAAATTACACTTGGAATTTTTAAATTCACTTCCAATTTTCAATATAATAAAAATTACGCCCACTCTTGCAACTTCCGAGGTGGACTCCATCTAAAATTAAAAATAATGGGGAATTGCCTGCGCATTTCAAAATTGACAAATTTTAAACATAAACAATAGTCTTTCCAATATGCATTGTTAATGTTAGATTCAATAATTTGAATAATAGTCATTTTTGAAAAACTCAAAATACGAGTATCTTCTTTATTTAGTTTATGATGACCCCATGAAACAAAGTGAAATATTAAAATTATGTTCAGACATTTCTTCCATCGATCAATATCTAGTTATCGAGATCACTATCTGGGCAAATTAAATGCATCATTAGGCTTTTTAATTCAATAACAACTGTATATTTTACAATGAATATAAATTTGAATTCTAAATATAATATCGGTATTTATCAATATCGGCCTTCTTTGTCAGTGCCACCTAGTGTTAAATTTTGCATTATTCGTTTAAAGGATCAGACATTTTGTTTTAATTCTAAAGCTACCCATTTCTCGCAACCGTTCTTGTTTATCTACGTTTCCAGTCTTATTTCATCACGCGATGTCGTGAACGTCACTTGAAGAAACAGTCTAAAAAAAGAAGAAAGAAATAAAAAAAGTATATTACCTTAGTACAATCGAAAAATAAATGAAATAATAGCTGGATAACAGCGGATCTCTCGCAGCGCAGGTTGTTTTTCTCACCAAATTGACATTATACATTATCTTCACATTGTCGTTATCAATTTTATTCCTAGCTTAGAAAGCGTCACGATTTTTGTCATTAAAAATCCCCTATTCTATTGGACTAATTTTAAACTGGGGTGCGAAATAAACCGTAAGATTAGCAAAGTAGACATGCCAAGTATACAAATTAAAGATTTCCTGCTTTTCTTCATAAATTGTGTAATGAATTTTATATCTTCTACGATTAAAGGATTTTTAACTAATCTTGTTATTAATACAATTTGGAAAGACTCCAATTGGCATTAGATTATGCAAAGTTGGTATGGTTTTGATCAATAATTGACATCGCAAAAGTGGCGTTTGTATAGTAAGTAAATACAGATTTGTATTTTTGTATCTTTTTACTGTGTAGGAAACTTACACGAATTCACATTATTAGCACGAAATCAACATTTTTCTTTTTAATTAGTATCTAACAATAAATTGAAAATTGTCAAATATGTAATTAGTTTATTGGTTTATTTAGGCAACACATTGTTCAGATGTGTATTATGTAGCAGCAAGTGGCCACCGAAAGCTAAACCAAGTGTGAAACTCACAATTCGACTTGGTTTTTCTTAAAAGAATTTTTTTTATCAATTTAAGTAGCCACTATAGCTTTAGCTATAAAAAATTAATTCTACATTGAATTTATATCTACCATAAAGTGTAATAATTTTTGTTTTGTTTCAGGTATGATGTTAATCGATTAAGAAATAATCGGCGTGCCTTATCCGCGTAAGAGTTATCACGTTTTGATTGTAACATCAATTGATTAGACTTTTCAATTATTTATTTCACTTCCATATACTTTTCAACATTTTTAATATTTGGACAACTTTTTATTTTGATTTTTTGTTATTTGTACCACTCTTATGTAGGTTGGAGGTCTTTAAATAGTAATTAAAACAGGGAATTACAATACTACGATCATTATAATTATTTTATTACCTTGAAACGATTTTACATTTGTCGTCATTTGTATCCATTTTCACATAATAATAAACATGTTTTTTATTTCACCCACATAATTGTTTAATCCGATTGATGCCAAATATTAGCTATCAGATACATCATCTCAAATATTTTCACTTCATGAAAACATAGTTTTACACAAACTAATCCCTGGTTTGCTGATTCTAATCATACAATTATTCCTCCTACTAAAATTTTCCTAGACAGAAATATTATACAATATTCAAAAATGAGTGAGAATGACGAAAAACCTCAAAATGTTCCTGAAACAACACCAGATAATGATAACTCTAAAACAATCGAGTGTGATAACAAATTTCAAGTGCCTTCGGGTTTGAGCCAATCGACGACGAAAATCTCCAAAGCGGGTAGTCTACAAAAAATTCCTTCCGTTCCGGAATTTTCTTCCAAAATTGCGAGACCTTGCATGGGTCACCATAAACCACCTGTTCCAGCGTCGCCCACTCTAAGTGAGTAATTTTTCTTATGTTTTTTTTTAAATTTGATTTTGTAGTTTTAATTATGTAATACGCAATACAATAATAATTGTTGTAGAGGTGTTTTGATGTCAACAGGTTGTTTTGAGATGCTAATTATGCTTACGTATACGCGATTTGTTTAACGACTGTTTATTGATATTTGTTATGATGCACACTATTTGGTTTTTACCTAAAATTTTTAATTTGGTATTTTATAAAATACTTTGTAGTCGATTAGGCGGTTTATTGATAAAATATTATAGAGCCATTCATTGTCAGAAGTATATGGTGCGTAAGGAAGTTTTATTTTTATATCTGTATTTTAGGATAATGAAAAATGCACTAAACAGTTTTTGAAAATTCCAAAATACAGATATGAGTTATGGTTACTGAACAATTTCAGCATATGAACCACGAAGTTCTAAACTTAATACGTAATATTACATAATTTGTGACATAGTATGATCCCGTATTGGATATCTGTGAAAAGCGCATTAAATTTTTTTGGAGTGGATTAACGAATATAATTTTCTTTCGGAAATTAATTCTCAATATTAAATTACCTAAGATATTCTAGACAGAATTACTAATTTGCATTTTGTATTATAATTTCGTCACACCTGAATGGCAAAGATTCCCTCCACGTACCAGTATTAGCGGTTTGTCTACATTTAATACCAGAAAACGTTTTCATACATTTATTTACTTTAAGAAGTGACACTTGTGTTGTTTGTTCTTCATATTGTTTATTTCTTTTATACCATGTCAACATTTTATAACTTTTTGGATACAAATAATTATTCGAATGGTAAGAGATGAAAATGTATAACGGACAATTTTTAAATAACTTTTCCTGATTTTATTATTTTTGAAAATGAAAATTTTGATTTTTACTTATTTTTTTCAATTTTAGTTCTGACATTAATTAATGCGCTGTTATTATGTATTTATTGCTTACCTACACTAAATATACACCAATTCATTTAAATACGAATGACTTAACAAATTGACTGTTTTTTTGCATTCATAGCTAACAAATAATTCTGATGCTATAGATTCAATATTACTATTATAAGAAAAATACCAAATATATACCAAGTATTTTTTCATCGTATCAAAGCTCCTGTAGCGTAACCAGGATAGGGCAAGTTTAAATTTGCTCCAGTGAAAACATTTCTCTTTCGGGTAAAAGTAAAAGGAAATTCTAAATATTTAAATTTTTACCTTGACATTTAATGAAAACATGAATTTATTGCTTTTAGTAGTCAACCGCAAAAAGCGGCATTTTTTTTAAATAAGAAAACAATAGAATGTAAAAGATGTAATTACACAATGTTGTGTAACTTCAAATTATAACAATATAATGCTATATCAGAAAATACTGCAAAATTTTCCATTTTCACACTTTAAATTTAACATTTTGAGTTATGACCCTATTGATAATATCAAATTACTGTAAATTAGACATTTAGTCATAGTAATCTGTCTTGAGTGATAAATGATACCTCCAACATCATGTTCATCACAAAAAATAATATCAACAGTCAAGGATGTCTTCGGAATCAGATAACAAATAATCAAAATCACCTTAACGAGTGACGCGTTTTGATGTCATTTGCGATTTTATTCGCTCAATTAATCTCTTTAAACTCATAATATGTATTAGTAAAAAAAAATTGCCAGTGGAATACACGTCGAGGAATCTTTAGAGGAATGAGACTATTTTTTTTTACAGCATCAGCTGTAAAAGTGAAAGAAATTCAGGGAAATTTCATAAAAATACAAAAATTTATATTGCTATTCGCTCTTCGAGAAATTGTAGATCAACGTAGACCATCTCCAATTATATCTGTTTGTAGAGGCGACCATGTTCGTTGGAGTTGTTTCCTAAACACAATGTTGTGTGGGCAATAATATCATCTATCTCTCGGATTTTATTACTAATAACTGAATTATAAGTAGGTTATGGTAGTTAAAATATTAAACGAGAAATAAATTAAATAAATATAACACGAATTTTCATTGATGTAAAAGAAAATTTTTCCTTTGTGCCTATCAACTATAGCGGTGCCGTGGTATAATCATTGGCTAAGTTACAGAGCGGATATTCCAGGTTCGGATCCTGGACATCTTGAAATTAGATTGAAATCTCAATATACATCATAATTCAATATTTTAACAGAGAACAATTTACAGTGCCTTCCAGTGCGGGATGGGCAGTAAGGTTCCGCCCTCCTAAATTAGAATATTTAGGCAATGACATAGTCAATTATGATTGCTTGTCTTAAAGACAGCTATTTCAATGCCAGTTTAAACTCGAAATTAAACGAATCAAGGTATAAATGAGGAGCTTATTTTCAAAACGCAACATGTCCAGAAATGAAAATATTTAGATACAGATATCATACCATAGTCTAAGACCTTTTCTACAAGTAAATTTTAAAATCGTCTTAAGAAACTAAAACTAGAACAGGTATACTTTTAGACTCTCATAACATACTCTAAAACTAACTTGTAGGGAATGTTTTAGACTATGTTATGATATCTGTATCTTAATATTTTAATTTTTCACATGTTGCGTTTTGAAAATAAGCTCCTCAAATGTGCATGAATTAGTAGTTTTGATATACTAAACTTTTTTTGTTCTGAAACTGCCTCAATCTAGCACTTATCTAAGGCAGCCGCGATGCAGTATGAATGGTGATTTTGATTTTGGTTCTCTAATAATTAAATGATTTTGCCTGCTTCGCGTTTGGCTTAAACGGTCTTATCAATGAGCTCAGAGCTTCGTCAATTTAGCATCTATGCCCTTGATGTGCTGGCGGAACGACAATGGCTTGTCAAAAATCATTTCAAAGCACTTCACGGTGGTTGCCTCTATCTGGAAGATAATTGGTTGCAGCTGTCGTCTGCCGGTTTAATGATGACTTCCGTTTTTGCGAGCCAATCCCCAAACTTTTTCCTTGATCTATGACCGTCCTGATCTTTTCGCCATTGTATCTTGGTATAAAGGTTCAAGCGTCTGATGTCAATGCTGGGTATAAAAAATATTTAACTGATGAGAATCCAAAAAACCTCGAAATGATTGATTATTATTGGTAAAAAATATTTTTCATTCGGCCTCTTTGGACCTTAAGTAAAGATCATAGTTGTTCAGCCTTGGCCTCATCTGGGGGATCGGGATACAAAAGGAGTAGTTTTTTTTTACAAAACAACTTAACAGGAAAAATGCTTTTTATGGAAAATGTTTTTCTGATTTATTTTACTTTCCGCAAATCTGTCGACATAGGGACGTTTTGAAAATCACAATAGTGCTTTTTGGGTTAATATTATTGAAGCTTCTGCAGAAATAAATATTTTGGAAATTGAACTCATCAAGTTCGCAATTTCTAAACTGTAACTCGACCAACAACGATATGACGTATTGCCATGATCTAAAATCATGACTTAATATTTTTTTTACCAATAATTCATAAAATATGTCTAGGTTACAGTTGGAGGTTGTTACGAGAAAAATAAAAAATGTGGATGGAATTTAAAAGCGGAATCACGTTTTGTATCGCGAGTGGGCGCTTCATGAATGTTTATTATGAACCAATTACTGTGAACTGAAACAGCAACAATTACACCACATCGTATATTTGATAAATTTTTTAAGCGAAATTTAATTATTGAATATATGAAATGGTATTATGCATTTCAAATTGTCACGAATTTCGTGAATTGAAATTAATAGGTAACCCCATTTAGAAATGTCGGTTACTGTTATTCCGTGACTTACGCGAAATTACAGTTTTCAATTTTTTGCAAAAAAAAACAATACATTATAGTAAACGGTCAAGGAATACAGAGAGCACGAGAACTTCTAAAAATCTAATTGTAGTGTGTATTTAAATATCAAGGATTATTCAACTACACTTTCACCTATAGTATTTTTATCCATGAACTTTTTTACTTTGCTTTAATTTATTGTTTGGACGAAGAAAAACAATAGACAACAGTTAGTTATAAAATTATTTTTTTACTGTTGGAAAGTCAAAACATATTTTATTCGGAGAAGTGTAACTTTTTGTGACTGGTATATACAACCTAAAAAGTCAAAAAGTTCATGTTTTCTTCAAATCTCCAAAAAGTAGTTAAATACTAGGTTACATCCTGTTTAGGTAGGTAAAGGTAAAAAATAATTAGTAAAAGTTGTTAATTATACATATTTATTATACTACGAGCACATTAATTAACACTGTCTATTTACATAAAATATAAACTACATAAACATGTTGATTATGTGTTCAGATAATACTGGATAAAATTATAAATTTCATTGACTTTATAAATATCACTTTTTATGCAGGCGCCGGGCGGCGGAAAAGTATAACTGCTACCTTTTTTCAGAATCTTCCGGTGGTGCATTGCTACAGCACCGAAACTATCGATTTTTGAATGTCAAATTGTCTACAAACTACATTCTATCCTTTTATTGTCTAAAATCAGCGAGTTTTGAGTTATGACACGCCTATGAATTTAAAATCTAAATAGCAATTTATTGCAAAATTTCACTTTGAAAGTGAAAATTCTATAATAATTATAAATTAGTAACACCAGCTAGTTAACACACGGGATAAAGTATACAAAGGCGTCAAATTAATTGATCATATCAATCAATTAATTGATACGTTCGATCAATGACATGCAACGTGGAAATTATTCGGCACTTAAGGTGCCCACACATTATTTTGCCTGTCATGTACATATTTCAAATAATACTAAGGATGCCAAAGCGTATTTGATGGGATCATGGCTTTGCATCTATGATATTTGATAGGCATGTCATGACAGGCAAGACCATATGTGATGCACATCCAACTTAAAATCTAATTTTTATTGAAACGATGGTTAAGGTACCACCAGAATTCACCATTGTATGAAGAACATCTTCGTTTAACTATCAAGTCAAGTAGTTATATTTCAAGTACCACTTAAAAAGTGTTAAATTCATTGATATTATCAAGAAATGGCAGGTAACCTTGCTATAAAGATTTTGATATCAAGTCAAGTAGTAACAATGTAAAATCAAGTCAAGTAAAGTAAAAAAATTTTGAATAGCTTGATTTCCAAGTCAAGTTAAGTCCTTTATAAACACATCAATCCACTTGACTTGATGAATCGCTACGCAGTACTCACCTTACGTTAAATTGGATGCATATTTTTAAGGTGTAATTGAAACCACGGCCAACATTTTTTGTCAATGGTTGAAAAAAGTACTTATTGCATTTTGAAAGTTTTTCTACTCATTTCTTCTCTTTGGTGAATTCTCAATCCACCAGTTGCTATCAGCAATAGATATGCTTGTTACCTCTTGTTTGGATTCTGCTCTAGGGTTTTCCCCGGCTTGGACTATTTTCTCACAAACTGAAGTTTTCTTTTCAGTGCTAACAGGACAGCGGTAAAGTTGAATGGATTCGTAGCTACTGTGGGGGAGAGTTTTCTCTGAATCTGGAACTTTTCTTTTTTTCTGCTTATTTGAAGCACCGTTTTATTGACTGTGGACAGTAGCTAGGACGCTTTGTTTGTATTCTGTTCGGCCCACAACGATCCCACAACTCTCTGTCACCAAGTAGCTAAAATAATTATTGGTTTTTATTCTTTAAGGACCCTCGGTATTTGAACGACGTTTGTTGATTTTATGCTAGAGCCACTGTGAACTGAGTTTATTTTTTCATTCAATTCATTTTTGAATTAAAATTTTTCATTGACTTCTTGGTCACATGGTCAGATTATTAACTTTGTTATTGTTGGTAGACAATTTTTTAATTAATATTCAAATATCATGATAACAATATTAGCTAATTAGTTTTAAAACATTTTTGCTTACTTTGTGCTGAATTATCAATGATAAACAAACCCAATGTTCTTTAATTATGTATTGTCATTTTTAATCAATATTTTGAATTAAAAATAAATATAATAATACTTCTTATTAAAGAATTGGAATTATTTTTGGAAAACGAATTTTACTTCAAATGAGCGATTATTTCATGGTGAAACATTGTTAATTATAAATTAATTTAAACGCTGTTAAAAGTGAATAGTTTATTTTGAAAGTGTAAAAATTTAATTTGACAAATGTTTGATTGATTTAAGGGGCACGACTAGTGTGACTGCTCAAATAAAAGGTGATTTTAGGGAATTTTTTGAAAGAAAAGTATTGCATCGAATGTTTTGAAATTTCGAGGATATATTTATACATAAATTATGTGTATACAGTAATTTTTTCGTATGAAAATATTCAATAGTTAGCGACTGATGCGCCGTCTCCCAAGTCTCTAAAAAAAAAAGTTCTTCCACTGCTGCAGTGATTGCGGTCTTCAGAGTGCATGAATTCAGAAATTTAAAAATTCCCGTTAAACTAGAATGTACTGCCCGTACCATGAACCACTATTGTGAAAAAAAAATTAAAATATGACAAAATGGCAGGGTTTTGAAAAAAAAAGTAGTAAATCACACTAATAATTTGATCATTTTTTGAATGGCAAATGGGCAATTCGTATCTAATCGAAGAACTTGGAGGTTCACGGTATGAAGAAAAAAATACTGAATACGCTAGAACAAAATTCAAGTCGATCGGATGATTAGTATTCGAGTTAGAACTGCAGCAAATTTGAAAAATGTAGTTTTGAGATAATCGCGTTTAAAGATAGAAATGTTTATTTCTTTATTACGAATCAATAAACATTATACTTAGCGCTAATCTGCTATACCGGGCCCATACAATTCACCTTCCTCTTCTTCGAAAAGCATTTGGTGGGTTGTTAAAGCTGCCCTACGGGCTAATCGACCCTCTTTCGAGGATGACTTGTTACGATGCTCTGCTAAACGCAGCCTCACTTCATCTCTGTCGGCGGCAAAATTCCTTGCTGCAGGTCCAATTTTCACTCACATCACGCTCAACATTTTCAGAATTGATGAAAATCCATCATTAAATATTCCAACAGCAAGGTAATTCGATAATTCAATGGTTTTCAAAACATTGTGAAGGTGTTTTGGAGCAAAGTGCCGAAGCAAGCCGTTATATCTTTCATTGTTGTTTTGAATATTATTTTCCTTTACATCTGCCGAGCAGCTCACGCCTAGTCAAGTTCACGTCAAATCCACGTCGAAATTTAATAATATAATTTATAATTTTTAAATTATTTATTAATATAATTATTTTAATTTAGTAAAAATAAATTGTATACGCCCTGTATTATAACCAACCAAAACACGACTTTAGCTTTTCTTAGGCTTAATAATTTTTAATTTGTCAATCAAACACATAAAGTATATAAGCAAAAAGAACAAATTCAAAAATAAAAAAAGATCCTTTCTTCAAATGTTATTTATTTAAGTTGATCAAATATACATGCGTCGAACTGTTCCAAAATACATGCCACAAATTTGTCTCGACTTTTTGTCCATCGTAGCGACCCTAATACTACATATTATAATATTATTTACGATGCTAATAATCACTCTAGTACTTGGTAGGTTTCTGACCGACGAGTACCTGCTCTTTGAGGACTGCAGTTCATAAACAATTAGAGATCCGTACTTGAAATTTTAGTATGTTATTTTTGTAAGTATAGACTATCAAAAAATAAAATAAAAAAAAATTGAGTTTTTTCAAAGAGTCACACTAGTCGTGCCCCTTAAGAAACGATTACAATTCAATTAAATCACTTTGAGAAATAATATGCACCGATTTCATGAGCAATACTTACACCGAAAAAGTTCCTTTTAGTTGTTCAATAAAATGAAAGAAATACTCAAAAGTAATTATTATAACTTAAAAGTATTTGGTATACTGTTAAAAATTAGTCTAAATAATCAGTGATTTATAGTGTAAATTTTCAAAGTAAATCTCTGTCAAGATCATCCTCAGTTGATTTACATAGATTTACCATGTAAATTTATATTATTGGGAAACACTAACTTGTCAACCTCGGAAAATTAAATTTGAACCCATATTCTTTATATTTTTTTACCGAATATTGGTAATTTTATAAGCACGCTACAGGCCTTTGGTTTTCTTTTTACTGTAAGGTTAGCCATGTTCTTTCCTATGGTCGGGTGTAAGGCAGGCCACCTGGTATATACATAAATATATCGATGTTTATTAGTTTTTTGTCATATATATTAATTAATATTTACATAGAATGCCGTATACACTACCCACAATGATTAACATTTATATGTTAATTGTTTTGTGAAGTTAACTTAATTTAGATATTATTTTAAATTTGAAAATGTAAGTGGATAAATTTAAAGCGGCAAAATCGCACATGGCACCAAAATTCAATAATCAAACATCTAGTTTAGTATGTATAAAAGTAGTCAACTTCTGTTTTTTTTTTTTTTGAAAAACATTGTTGGATGTTGTTGGACAAGGACCAAAGTTTGTACATTTTCCATATTTTATTTACAAATTATTCGCATCAAGATCACATTAAAATCTAATATTTTGACGTCATACATGAGGTTTCGCGTTTGTGACGCCACGGCATCACATAACCCTGACTTGCCATTGGTTGGAGAATGTACTTATCATCTGACGTGAAAATAAATTTAAATCTTTGAACCTTACGTTAGTTTATTGTATGATAAGTGATAATTTTTGTTAACAAAATTCTTGCGTATTTTTTTCAATACACGTGGAAAGTTCCACCACATTTTTAAATAAATTTTCACCCACGTCCAGCCTACGTTGGAAATTTTACGTATTTAGGTGATGAGCTAAATCACGATTTTGAATTGAATTAAATAAAATGTCATAATTTCTATAGATAGAAATATTAAAATTAAGATTCGTAAGGACTCAATTTTTCCTGAAGATAAACTCTGATATAATGAAGGACGAAACACCTTGTTGTTTACCATTTTTACAAGACACCAACATATTTTTTAATTAAACTTGACTATGATATGTTAATTTGCATACTTATTTGCATAACACAGATGAGAATTAAGATATTACGTAATGCCTATTGATCATAATATTAAGTTCGATTTCAAGTTCAAAAAAATGTTTTGTTTTTAAATGACCTTTATCGATTTATTATTCTATTCTATTTTGCTATTGTGTTTGCTCATTATATTGTTAACTCTCTGGAACGCCTTTCATGTAGGTTAAATATTATGATTCTGTCACATTATTATTATAATAATTACTATATTACCTATCATACAGGGCGATTCAAGACCGCTCGCAATCTTTTACTATAATTAATTCAGATTTTTTTCTTATTATAACATGATATAATCCATTTATTTTTCTCTAATTTCTCTCCAAGATCCTAGAGAGTTCTTTTGTTAAAATAAAATAAAAACTGAAAGAAAAAAATGCTGATGTAGCTTACGAAGCTCAACAAACCTTAACAATTATACAAATATTATATAGACATGGACAATTTTTTTAAAATTAATCTTCTGGAGAAAAGTCCATGAGTACATATATTGATCTTCAATAGTTCAGACGTGAACATTTTCAAAATAGCAATTTTTTTCTTCTAAATTTATCGACATCTATGTGCTTTTTTAAAAGTCTTCCAAGCTTAAACTATTGAAGATGAGTATAATATGATCTCATGGACTTATTTTTGAAAATATAATTTTCAAACGATTGTTTATGTGGTTCACAATTTCATAATATCTGACAATGAATGAAAGTAGGTATATTTTTTTAATAAATCGCAAAATATTACGTTTGCTAAAAATTATTGCATAAAGCATAACATCGGGAAATGCGTCAGGATTAAAACCATTTTCCAGAGAAAATTGGTAAAAATGTGGGGGTGTTATTTAGTGCTGAGTGCAAATAAAGAGCATTATGGAACGTAAATTACAATTTTTATTAGTTAAAATTTTAAAGCTTTCCAAAATTATGAAATAATAACCACGAAGGTTGAAATTAATTAGACTAAAAACAGTTGATAATAAATTAATCAAATTATAATTTTATGTTGTAAGCATTGTAAGAAATTAGAGATAAGTAATAATTGCAATTAGTTTTTGTTTTTAAAAAAATCCTAAAGAATTTTTGTATTTCTCTGATTCGAAATGCCAGTCAACATTTAATAATATGTAATAATTTTTCAATATTTAATTGAACTTGAACTGTTCATGCAAATCATAACAAATCATTTAGGAAAATCAGGAAAAGTTATTTAATGGTTGAAACTGTTTTTTTTTTCAAATTTCGTGTACAAATTTGGTGTTGTGATTTTTACATAGATATTACTGATATCAATCGATTGAATCAGATAGATGATTATGGAAGACATCGATTAACTGGTAGGTAGTAGTTTTATTTTAGTAAGTATGAATTTCTTTTAGTTATTTAAAAGATAAAATACAAATTTTGATCACCTTTAGTAGAATTTTTTGTCAAAAGTATTCTATGTATAAGATTTGAAGGTAAACCACTTGCTCTTATTACAATTAAAACATCTTGTTTGCATAAAGAATTAATTCACCTATTTGTTGTTTTAGTCCCATCAAATAGAATTTTAAAAAATAGTAAGCAATATCGCTTTTTTTAATTTTACTTCAAAAACGATTATCTGGAATAAAAGATAAAGTATAGGATAGAAACGTAAACAGATCAGGAATTTAAAGGGTTTCCTACCAGCAATGGTCTTTGTTAGTTATTAGGATTATGCAACACTTTAATTTTCGACGTCAGCGCACGAAGTGGCCAGTTTAAGAAGTTTTGATGTACATTTTCTGTTCTCTCATTGGTTAGTTCATTCTCCCATTGATTCGTTCATTTATATCCAACTAATCAGAATGAACTATTTTAGATCAATGCATGATCCCAATATTGTAATATGTGGGTAAATTTAAAAATTAAAATTTTTGTTGGTGTAATGCGTGCATCAACCTCATCCCACTAGTCGAGTTTTACGACAGTGCGGCGGCTATGTGGTTTAAACTAGAGCAGCTTAATGATAATAACAAACTTTTTGTATTATTTAAAAGCTGCAAATCTCCTAAAATAATAAAATGAACAATTCATGCCTACAGCTCTTCCCACAATGGAGTATGAAGCATACGTCGTTTGCAAATACAATATGACTCACAAATAAAGCAAACTGTAGTTTGTGCTACAACCAGTTTTGTCAAAAAACTGATTTAAATTTAATCACAAATTCAGTAACAGGGTAACAGATTAGGAATTTTTTGTAGGATAGTAAATTATTTATTTTTTTATTATTTAAGGCTCGATCCATTTTAGATGATGCAGTTAGTTCTGGAAGTAGTACAATATTTAAAACTCGGAGTTCCAAAGATTTTTTAAGGGATACCAAAATATTTCCAAGCAATTTTAAAGACTTCCAGACAGAAGAATTTTAGTTCTCTATCTGAAATTTCGATGACTTTTTTTTTGCTTTTTCACTTTTGTCTTCCATGATTGGAATTCCCAAATTTTTTTTGATTTTCCACATTTTTATTAATGGCGTCCTATAATTGTCGAGGAATGTGTCCACAATATTTTTGGGATATTTACTCATTGGGTTTGTCTGTTCAAAATTAAACTAACATAGGTATAGAGAGAAGAGTCACTAACACCCGAATTCATAGACAAAACTTTACTGATAGTTAATACTCAGCATTTAAAATTGACCCTTTTTAACCGAGTAAATAAAGTTGCAACAAAAACAAATGCGACCTAGAACTTAATACTTGTCTATGAATCCGGGCGTAAGTAAAATTTATCAAAATTATAGCGATTGTCTCATCTGGTTTACCTTCAACAATCTTTACGATTCATTAAAAGTTATTAAGTTTTTTTTTAATTTGTATTGCACGTTATTTGCATGTTGTTAGATGTAAAAGAAGAAAACGAGGACGATGCATGGACCTCCTTTAATTTTACTCATCGACGACGTAAGTTGGAAATAATTTTAACATCTTCCAATGAACATTGGAATATTATTTACAATTTTAGTATCTAAAAAAGTACATAAAGTATTGAAAATATTATATTGATTGAATATTATTAAAAGTGAAAAATTTATTCTTATTATTATCAAAAAATTGGGAGTTATATCAATAAACATTATTGCCATTGTATTACTTCTCTGCGTATGGTGGGATTATTTAATTTTATCTTCTTAAAAGTACCTACAGTTTCGTGCTCTCCGGCCTACAGATGCATACTACCTTAAAAAATTTGTATTTTAACTGGAGGTTTCTGACGGGAACAATTAAAACTGGTTGGAAGGACTCTGGATAATTATAATTAAATAAATTAAAACACACGATCAATGTTTTCAGGGCAGCTGTGCCATAACCAATTTTTATTAGGGGGGGGGGATGCAAATTTACGGTTCCTGAAGGCCTTCTTTGCCGTTTCCTGTTTTATGCACGTTGCTGACGTACATGCACGGATTAACGAGATTTATCTATTAGAAGCGACGTGATGTTTAATTTATTTTGATTGTTACTTATTGGAACTTACCAATATATTGCTGAACGGGTTATAATTCCTGCCTGAAGCTCTTGGCTTATAGTGTAACCAAGTTTTACCAAGTAGTAGTAGCAACAAAGAGCAAATCGCTGAAGATAAGATTTAAAAATGAAGGTTATAATGCACTATCTACAAAACCTCCGCGGAGAGGAGCAATGAACATAATATTATATACAAATGGCAATGGGAAATGAATTTCCGAAATTTAGGCAAATCAATAATTGAAAAGGGAATTTTTATGTAAAAATAAAAGTGCAAACGCCGAGACTCAAAAATGAATTGAGATGTTTTACGCTATATTGCAATATCAAACTATATTTGTAATAAATCATCTACTCTTCAGAGTTCTGCATACATGGTGCGAATTCTTTTTGGACTTTTCCAGATAAGACCAAATAATTTTTATATATGTATAATAATAATCCTACTACAGCAAGGCGAAGTAACTCAATGGTAGTATTGATTCATGTTCTAATTAGAATCTAATGCAATCAATTTGACATTCGAAATTTAACAATAAAAAAACTTCTATTTTTGTAATAAACTGTTGGCGTTACACGAAACACGTCTGCTGTTATTATTATGTTGCTTATTGTACATAAAATGTGTTCCATTTCAAATTGCTTGATTATCACTTAGGCTTTTATCAAAATTTCTTGGTGGTACCTACTGTTTTTGGTAGGTATCAATAATTTCATGTTTTGCTTTATCATTTTATGTTTGTATTGTAAATAAAATTTATTATTAGTTATATTCCAAAATAATATCTATTAGTATAATAATATATAACTATATAAATATTATTTTGGGCTGTAGAATAGTATGCACCTGCATGTAACTTGTGTTTGCTTGTATTTGCTATCTTAGCTGGCTCCATCGATCACTTATGGGAATCTCATTCTCATCGTCTGCACGAAGCGGGTCTTATGCGTCACACAGGTACTCTCATTTTCTTTCTTACCACGCAATAGCTTTTGCTTTGGTTAATTTTACTATCCAAATCTGTACCCTCGAAGCACATTTTTATGCTAGTAATATTACCAGATCACACCGTATTGACGGAAGACACGGACAGCTTCATTATTGGTGAACGCGTTTGGGTTGGAGGAACTAAATCGGGGTCGATTGCTTACATAGGGGAAACGCAGTTTGCACCAGGCGAATGGGCCGGCATCGTTTTAGACCAACCGATTGGTAATATAAAGTTGACTTTTAAAATTTTTGGTTTGCCAACATGACCATTGATTGTAGGAAAAAATGACGGATCCGTCGGTGGAATTCATTACTTCCAATGTGAACCCAAACGGGGTGTTTTTTCCCGTTTGACACGTTTGACAAGGTATCCGTTACCTGGAGCAGATAATGCATCTCTTTGCTCCTCCACTTACTCAATTACCTCGACACCTATAAACAATGGAGCTAGAAGACGTGTTGGGAGTCCATTATCTCCTACTGGAAGCACTAAAAGTGGAATAACAAGATTTTCACCCTCATTAAGTAAGAAACTATTATTTTTATTCGATGCACACTAAATATAGAAGCATACTATGTGGACCGATGATAGAATTAATATGGATAACATTAATAATTGTCAAAACAAAATTAATAATTGCGATAAAATACGTAAATGAGCATATTATACGATCTATTGTTTTTTCAAATTACTGCTTTCTATGCTATTTGCGCCTACAATCTTGTATAATACTGTTTGTCAAGTAAACTTCTTGTAGGATTGCTATTATGCCAAATAGGAAATAAAATATTAATTTATTTTCAACAACGTTAATTATTAACGTGTACTTTTGTTTAGGCGTATCAAATACGAGCTTAGCATCGGCAGCAAATCATCCGGTAGATTACAAAGTAGGAGATCGCGTGATTATAAAATCTAGCCAGGGCTCCAAAGTTGGTACTCTTCGTTATATGGGCATAACCGATTTTGCTTCCGGAGAATGGTGCGGAGTCGAATTAGACGATCCGAGAGGAAAGAACGATGGCTCTGTGGCAGGAAGAAGGTAGACATATTGATCAAATTTCACATTCGTTTTAAATATCATACGTTTGCAGATATTTTGAGTGTCGTCCTTTGTTTGGCCTGTTTGCTCCCGTTAGTAAAGTTAGTAAATCTCCACTCAAATATAAGCCAGGGAATTGCGTTGTTCATTCTGGTAGCGGTTTACCACCCGCAGGAATGAAGAGAACAGGATCGAAGGAATCCATGTTGTCTATGACATCTTCTATAACTAGCGCCACTTCTACGGCCAGAAGGGTAAGACTTGGTGTTACTTCTTTAACTCCACAGGTAGGTAGATTTTTACTATGGTACAGAAAAAATGTAACCATTGCAAAATATGAAGCTTCCATTTTATTTTTAAATTCTGTTTGATCAAGAAATGTAGAAATTTTTACATATTATGATTTAATCAAGTGGTAAACCGCAGAGGAGTTTTGGTGTACAAGATCTAGGAATTATAAGGAAATTGCATGGGCATTGCGAAGGAATTGCAGGAATTAGAAACAAAAAGAGGAATTGGTGTGCAAGATTTTGATCTGCGGTTTATCCCTCGGATTTAATGTTATTTAATAATAAATTATCATTTTTGAGGTAATGCTACCTCAATATTATTTTTTTTAACTTGATATTCTTGTTTTGGTTACATAAACTTATTATAAAGTCAACACTGGCCAATAGAATTGCAGATAAGTTAATGAAGATTTATTTTGCATGTTAACTCACGATTGTTTTTTTGAATTTTGAATTATTAATTAGTTTAATAATATCGATATTTTGTAGCTTATCGTAGTTAAATTTGAAAGTTGTTTTTTGTTGGCATGTTGATGTGCTATTGTAATTTTTAAAATTGTATATGGCTTGTGTTGTGTTGCATAATATTTTCAGCAATTTTGAATTAACCACTAACAGCATTTGATTTTTTTTAATTGATAGAGGACAATTACAAAGACACCAACTAATAGTTATCCTACAAGGACTTCATTACAGGTAACTTATTAATCATTTTGATGTTGAAGAATTATTTGAAGCACCATCGCTGACTCGAAGCTTTTTCACTTAAATTGTAAAAAAATAATACGGCACTTGTATTACTAAAGGCTTTATCGTTGTTAGATTTTGTAATACACTTAAATAATATTACTTATACAATTATATTTTATCAATTTGTTAATTTTAATAAAGTTTTTTAAAAAAACATTTCCAATCTTTTCCTATTCCTGTGAGTATGCACTTGCATCCAACTTGAATTTTATTTTTCTAGTTGCATATTGTTCTCAATTAATTTATACATCAGTTCAGTTTTTAGGAAATTGTGTAGGAAAATGTTTGTATGAAAAAATAATTGGATTCTAATAAAGTGTAACATAAACGAACTTGAACTTTGATTAAACTTAATGTCGATTTAAATTCTCGCCTGCTTTTTAATTGTTTGATAAGTAACTAATTTTATAAGGTTATTTGAAAATCTAATTTATTAATTAGTAAATTCTTACGAAACATGCAATTATTACCCTTAATGTGGTTTCAATATTTCTAACGTCGATTGCGTTTTAATGCTTTATGCTCATCAGGTTTTTAATGATTTTCTAATGAACAAAATTGCTGCAACGATTTTTAAAAATATTAATTTCTTTCAGCACAATTTTGCTTTTATATATCAACCCAATCGAGTAGATACTCATGTTATATTCATTCATGTAAAAATGTATTGAAAGAAATTATAAACAGGAAAAACTGCCTAAAGAGAGAATAAAACTAGGAGATTTCTTAGCT
Organism: Cantharis lateralis; assembly: GCA_963170105.1. Classification (NCBI taxonomy): domain Eukaryota; kingdom Metazoa; phylum Arthropoda; class Insecta; order Coleoptera; family Cantharidae; genus Cantharis; species Cantharis lateralis. Next base: position 8,104,567 of record OY720626.1, read on the forward strand.
TCCTTTTTTGGTTTATTTTATTTATTCCTAAGAGACGGTCATTAGCTAAGTTAATTAGCCGAACAACTCCTGACAATAAGGTACCCGGTTCGAATCCGGGAAGGTGACCGTCTCCGTGCTTCGGAGGGCACGTTAAGCCGGCGGTCCCCCTGGGTTGATAATTGCCACCATCAACCATTATTAAACAGGGTTACAGGCATTCCCCAACCTGGTTTAAGCAGCCGTAGGATCTAAATGCTCAATCCTCCCATATGGGAGAGGCTTATGTCCAGCAGTGGGCGGAAAAGGGCCGAGGAGAATTATTCCTAAAGTATATTTTTTGATCTTTAGCTTTATAAAATCTGGAATCAAATTTCTGTTTTAATTTTTGCTAAATTTAGTGCTTATGGGCTGCCATTGTGACAATATAGTATGTAATTTGTTTTTTTTGTGATTTGGTGTGCCAATGCGAGAATACCACATTGTCGCCTCTTCCTCGATATGTACTATGTAATTAACATTTATATCGAGACAATGTAAATAAATTAACATAATAAACACATTATTTTAAATATTTTTGACTCTTAATATACGTCCGCAGGCAAATTACCTTATTAAACTTTACGGAACTAAATCGAATTAATTTTCTTTAAAATTTTTTGATATACAATTTATACATGATTAGTAATTACATATTAGCTTGGATCACATTGCATTTAATTTTTTGTCCCGCCTTACAAAATGATATTGTTCGATCAAATATCCAATACACAATTTAATTTTCTTTTTTAATAATATCAATGTTTGAAAATGTCGGAAAAATTTTAGTATTGGACAAAATATATTAAATGTTTTGATATCAATGTAGAATTTATTGATAAAGTTTGTTGAGTTATATCGATTACACTCCTCCAAATTGTCTGGACCAATCAGAAAGCCGAACTCGTTAAGACGACAAGTAGCGCCATCTACAACTTTGTTGGATATTTTATAATTTTGAATAAACTAATATAAAAAGTCACCCACTAGAAGAGTCAAACCACGAATTCCTAGGGTATGTTACAGAGCTCCATGTACACGAACCATTTTATTTTATTAATAGAAAGGATTGAGTCAGAGGCAGGAAAATATCCAACTGTTATCCCAAGAGAAAGCAGGCTATCCGATTGGTAAAGAAATAATACTAACGCGGTGAATTATCTAATCACATCGGCTGTATCATGGCTTGAAACGCAAGAGATTGTTTCCTTGATGAGATGGCGCAGAATTCGGTTCTCTGATTGGTTGAAATTATATTTAAATGCTATAATCACTTTTCTGAAAGCTTTGATTATTATCACATCCCATGCAAGAGTATTTTATTCCATACTTTTGTCTTGATAATACAGTGCAACCTGCATAAGCCGGACAGGTTTGAAACCAAAAATATATTACATTTCACGCACGAATCCGGACTAGGAACAATTTTTAGGTAGGCGGAATTCCGACTTATCTATAAATCACCTAAAATTGTAGATATAATAATATTTCTAGATAATATTGCTATGCTTTAAAATTTATTTGAGTAGTACGTAAACTAATTTTCAACTTTTAATTTCAAAAATATCATTTTTAAATTTGTTTAATTATTTTAATTTAATCATTCCAAATTAAATGGGAAATTAAATGTAAATATTATTTAAATTTTATCTTTATTGTGTTGATTTTCTTTTAATTTTGTTATTTCATAATTAATTAGTTAATTAGCTTCTGTTCAATTCCAATTTGTTTATCAGTTTTTAAACATTTTAAATCTTACTTTAATTCACAAATTTAATTAAAAACTTTTTCTCGTTTATAAACGAGACTATCCTTTCTCTCATACGTTTCAACAATTTATTACACTTAAACTCGGCAAATTCAACGATGCTGCCAATAAAACTTTCCCGCGTTAAGGGTGCGATAAACGTAAGTGAGATGCAAGATAATTTTGAGATGTGTAAGAGAGGGACACAAGTACGTTTTCAGTGTTATACTGCAGTAAAGTATAAATTACATTCTGGCTATGTCCATTTTTCCATATTTCGAAAGAGAACTTTGTAATTCCCAAATAAAAAGACCCATAAAAGGGCAAATTTTGGTCAACTTTACTCAGTTACTATTCAAATATTATAAAATCTTGGTAAAAGCAAAATAGCTTAGAATGTACTTTGTGCTTTGCAGATCTTGCTCATCATTAGTATTTTCTTAAAAAGCTTTTTTTTTGAATGACAACGACTCCAATGTTCATAAGTTATCACAAATAAAATCCACAGTAAGTATATTATCGCAAAAGTTTTTGCCACATTATGCCATCATCGGGCAATGAACTAGTCGACGATAGAGCGTCAAAAAGTACCATTTCAATGCAAGTTTTATCCCCTACCCCTATTATTGAGGTAGTACCAAGTAATAAAAGTATGTTTGGTCTTCAAGCGATAACTTTATTCTAAAATTTTGGAGCAATTTCACAGCTGTATATTGATATGTATTTTCCTCGAACCTTTAACTTTCCAAAGGGCAAATGCGGTTTCTTGAGTTAATTTTTAAGAAAAATTTTTAAAACTCACCGTTTTCAAAGTAAACTTCCAATTGATGAATAAAAAAAGGATGAATTTATTTACTGAAATCAAAAACTTCAAATCACTTTCAATTTTTAGCTCAAATCGACTCCCAAAAATGGGCATCTTGGTGCAAGACACTTTTTCTTTTTCAATATTACATCTCTTTTTATATTACCAATTAAAAAAAAAATTTTTAATTTGAATGAAATTTAAATTGGCAATTATAAAATTTATTTGGTTTCTCAAATCAGAAAAACTGAATTGGAAAAATCCAGGACAATATAATATGACAGAATATACGACCATACCTATGAGGAATTTACATACCCCGGTAAATTACCATCAGATCAAATTTGTTTCAGATGTAAAGTGACCGGTTAGTTTTCTATTTGCAAATACACTTTTACCAAGTAATTTCATAATAATGTTGAATTTTACAGAATTAAATGGACTACTATGTTTCTCTTTACCTTAGCATTTTTTCTGAATAATTAAATTTTTTTTTCATTTCTGAGTAAATATACTCTTATGTAATGGATTTCAAATATTTGAGTAAACAAAGCTGACATTAGTCTTCGAGCGAATTATAACAATGTATATTAAAATAAAAACAAATTTTTAGTAATTATCAACATTGAACCATTGTATTAGTTTCATTGATTCATAAATAATGATTCATAACGACCACCCAGAAATTCTTGCATTACAGCACTGCTGTATTTTTACGAACAGAAGTTTTGTTTATATCAAAAACCCACAATATTAAATTGTTATTGCAAATTTAATTTGCCTTTGTAAACAAGAAAGGTGCGAAGTAACTGCTAATAACTTTTACTATACATTAATAAATTTTTTATTTATTTATTTTTGTAGTTAGCTGTGCTAAATCTTAATTTTTATAGTCGCTAATGTTGATTTGCGTTAAATAATATAATTATAAAAGTTAAACACTAAATTTTGATATATTTAGTAAAGCACAATTAAAAATGATTTTATAGCGATTTATTGTTGTATTATCAAATTTAATATTTGCAACAATTAACCGATAGAACTAATGTTTCGAAAATTTTTAATTACAAAGTAATTGTGTGTTTTTTTTTAAATTTACCACAATAATACCTACCAGTTTGAACGGTTTTTTTTAAAAGCACAGGATAGGTACAGGCAAGGACCGTTAGGTTATTTTTAATTATGTAGTGGTAATTTCGCCCAAAGAATTTTAGTGGCCAGTCCGCACCTGTAGTTTTGCATGGAGATTTGCTTGTTTATAAGCAAGTATATTTTATATTTCGCCACGTGACTGTTCGCTTTTAAAATAGCAATAAAATTAGAAATAAAGTATTTAAAGCAAAATTGAAGGCAATTACATTTTAATACATAATTTGAAACGAAATTGCTACATGTTCGATTTTAGTTTGTGTGGGATTTGTAATCGATTATTATTCCATATTTCATTTAGTGCTTTTTTAAATATTCATTTGATGCTGAATATAAAAGTAATTACTAGTTTAAATGATAAGGATAAATTATCATATTAATCAGTGTAATATTTGCTGCATGCTTAATTTTTAGAAAATACAGAACAATTTTGAATTTTATTCGTGATAGGGGCTTTTAATTTTAACACATTTAACAGTTTCCTTAAATGAAGGTTTTATCCCATTTGAACCATAGAACTTTTTTTTTGTCCCATGAAGCGCACCCCGTGAACTACTTCATAACGGGCGTTCAAGATTTCCGCCATAACACATTTTGGCCCACTAAACTGCTTTAATTGTGCATTCATTTTTGGGACTTTCAACTCTTAAATTGCAGATTTCTGCGTTTCTCTTACAGGGGTGCAAACATCTCTTCCATTCCATCCTGTTTTGAATTCGCAGACCATTTAATAGATCCACCCTACATGAGCAGGGCTGGCAAAAAGCCTCGATTTTCATTTTGTTTTGCGCAATTGCGCCCTTCCAAAGCTACCAATATCACATTTACAAATTTTTAACAAACACAGGGAAATCTGACACAATGGCTTTGCGGCCTTAGGCCGCACTGTTCCGCTACTATATTATTTAATGCAGTTTCGCCACTATTAAATAAATTAATGATGCTAAATTAATTTTAATAGATACATTAAATTTAGTACACTATTCTTAATTAATTTATGCTGTTCCGCCATTGTCTTGTTAATTTCAATTCAGAGGCCTGTTGGGATAGAAAGAAATTTGGTGAATATTATTTTTAGGCTGATAACTTTTGCACAGGAAAATATGTTTAAAAATCGTTAATTTTTACCATTAGTTCAGTTATTAGGTAGCTAGTTTTGGGTGGAAATTTTTTAATTTTAAATTTCTCAAGAAGGTCTTAAAAAATGGCCGTTCCCTGTACATCCTATAGTTGAAATAGAACATAACAAAATTAAAATAGAAAAAATTCTGCTTAAAAATATAAAAAGTTATTGTTCCAGAGTTTCCGAGTTACAGTCCTTCATAGAACCCTGATTTTTGCCCAACGAAACATTGCTTTCGGTTTCCGACGTAATTTTTTCTGTGGTCTTCAAAAGTGGTCTACAAAGAAGCGAAATTGTACTCAATTACCTGTACATTCGGTTTGGTATTACCAATGAGATTTTTTTTCTTTTGGCCTGGCGATCGACCAAAATTGGCTTCGCGATCGACTTATTGGCCTCCCCTGTTATATAGGGCTATATCTCGGAATCAAAGTAAACTTGAATTGTTTTTACTTTAACGAAGAATTTTATCTACTTTAGTATTTGGAAAACTTAATGCCTCTTTTCTGATCCTAAAATTAAGGGTTTAGAAAAATAACTTTTATTTTCCAGTTATCTCAACGTAAACCCCTTTTTTACTATATAATAACTGAGCTGTATCAGCATTATCCACTTATATATCTTTGATAATATAACAGAGTTTTTCAATAAAATAAATTACCGTCGATGATTTTTTTACCTTTGAAAAATTACCTTTTACCTTTAATGAGAGTTTTATGTATCATAGAAGTACTTGAATTTATTTTGATAACCTCCTACTGGGTTACATTGTGCAACCATGTACTAATTCAACAGCCCTCCCACAGTGCAGCCAATAATGGACGTACATATACCAGAAGTTCCCAAACATAGATATTTGCTTGTAAATAAGATGAAAATAACATCTGAGCTAGTCCGCGAAATCCCCATTGCTTGGTAAAGTCTTGAACTTCCTAGAAAACTTGAAATTGAATTTCGCCTGCACATCATCTATGTAGATACTTCATCTAATTCTATAACGGATTTCTTGTTGTCTCGGTAATTAACATATCTTGAATGTAATATTGTATTAAAGCTTATCTGGCAATTGATTATTTTTTGCCTAAGTATTCCGAAAACAATCAGAATAAATTAGTCTCGTTAATCCATTCACGATCAGTAGCGATAAGTAGAAATGGAATTATAAAGTAGATATTCGCAAAGAATTATGTCGACGGCTGATTTTTCGTTGTCTACTTTGAGCGTGCAATCTATTTCGACATTGATTACTAATTTTGAGTGATTTACAAAAAACATTCTTGAAATAATTTGATTTTAGTTTGAAGTATTTTCGACGATTTTGAGAACAATATGCAACATATTTGCTTTTCCCACACCACAACTTCCCATTTTTCTAAATATTAGGTGTATTAATTAAATTTTCACAGTTTGATAAGCATTTACTCCTACACTAGTTGTTCTTACAATTGTCTTTCATATTTGACTTCAGTTATGATCTGGCCATTCAGGGCGACAGATCTTAAAGTTTGGTCATTGTTCGCAAAATTTTTGACAAACTAAGTTTATAGGAAAAACGAAAGGATTGGTACTTATTTATTTTGTACTCGTTCTTTGTACATAACAGAACAAGTGCCCGAGTTTAAGGTCTGCTCTTCCCCGCTTGCCTTTTGCGGGTAATTTTTGACGTGGTGAAAAGTAATGTTTCGATAGTCAGTGGTGGTGCCGTGAAATGAGGACTTCTGGAGAGCTCATATTTAGAGTGTGTATGTTATTGTTGGGACAGGATGCTTTACGTGAAAAACAGCAACAAATTGAACAAATCCTAAAGGAACGGGATTTAGAACGGGCCGAAATCACTAGAGCAGCTGGTCAGGCAGATGAAGCGGAACAAAAGTTGGCCACCCTTAAAGCAGAATATGAACACGTAAGTTACTTTTTAAATTTAATATAATGCGTATTATTTAATAAATTATTTTCACTTAGTAAAATGCAAAATTAACATTATCAACAATAAATCATAAAAAAAATTAACGAAGTGACGTGGGATACAAAATATTTCAATTGTAAAAACAATGAATTTTTAATCTACCGAAACGTAGTAAAATCTTCGTTTTGAACATAAACTTTTTGGTCAAATTTGCCTTATACTAAGATATGTTTCTGTCATACGGGAAGTGCTCCCAAGAGAATCGCCAAGGGAACGAGTTGTTATTCGACAATAGCTCAGGAAAACATACGGATTTCAAATGGGAACATGTTGGACGAAACGATGCGACGCGAATTTTGTAGCTCTGAGAAGTTTACGTGCAATCAAATGGGAACCCGCACATTAGGAATGTTCGCCTTAATGTTCGGGTTCCCATTTGATTCTATGTAAACTTCTCTAAGCGTCAAAATTCGCATCGCCCAAGTGAACGAGCACCTTTATGCGTTAGTTCATTATTGAAACATTCGCAAGTGAATTCTAACCTAAAAAATTTAATATATTCTGTCAAATTAAAATCTGACAAGATTACCGGTTAATGACGGAACATGCACTTCAATAAATCAAAGAAAATTTTGAATTCATATAAAATTATTTAACAAATCTAAGGTTATTATTACACCAATACCATTTTTCGTTTCTCCATTGGCTGAATCTGTAAATTAAATATTGCTCAATTTTGTGTTTATTTTTAATTATATTCAATGTAATGCGAGAAATTGATTAACTTGGCGTAGAAGAAACTACTGTACTTACATAATAGAAAAAATATAGCATATTATCTTTCATGACGTACATTTCGAAGTCAATACATTATAATTATAATTTGGAAGCTCTAGAAATTAATAGAATCAAACAAAAAATAAAAAATAAATCTACCGACAAAATTTTATTAAATCAACAACTAGCCATGTTATCAACTCCTCTATTTGAATTAGTAGATAACATGGTAGGCTAACAATTTATATTTTATCTGTCAATGTCGTTAACATTTTTCAAAAAAATTTCAAAATTTTACTAACCTAATTCTAATTAATTTACTATTTGAATTATTCATTTTATAATTATTTTGGAACTTAACATTACATCAATTGTTTAATATGTAAGATTTAACTTAATCATTTTATTTTATTATATTAGATTTTAATTAATTAATATATTTTCTGTAGTGTCCGATGATGACTGTGTGAAGTCGAAACGCGTCACAATATTTAATAAAAAATATATACGAGAAAAGTGCAATTAATATATTTAACTTATCAATACATTATATTATATTATTTTGATCTTTATTCGTTAACATGCAGTAATTTTATAATAATTGTTTTCGTGGATAATGAAATGAATTCTCATTTTAAAATTTCAACATATTATAGATAAGAACAAAATTAACAATGGAGATAAACCACTATAAAAATTTTATTAGTGAATTATGTATACAAATTCTAAAAATCAATCCATCCACTAGGTAATTAAATTTATTATTTAAGATGAAACATACAAGAGTATAATAAAAGAACATAATATTAAAGAAATAACCTTGTGAATCAATTTTTATATTTTCACCATTTCCACTTAGGAGATATTGTTAAAAATAAGCTTGCGTACAAATTATTCAAAGCATATACAATGAAAGCAGAAACCTAGAAGGAAAAGATGTGTTGAAAAATATTTCTTCAATCTTTGGATTGCCCTTAGAGACATCCATGAAAATGCATCTGCTATTTTTTTAAATTTATTGTTTTTAAATTCCAATGTACATTATTAGTTTAACAAAAAAGAGGGGGGGGCACAGGCCCTACCCTTAATAAAAAAGAAATTGCTATAATAGGATTATGTAACAAGTCGACTGAAATCGGGGTAAATTTCAAATAGAAAAATCAAAAAACTACGTAGAAATAATAAAAATAGATATGTTTAAAATTATAGAACTGTTTTTGCATAAAACTTGTTAATGTTTTTGCTATGTTTTAAATCTACATCCCAGGTCATGTTTAAATAGAGCAGTGTAATAAATCATGCCTGCACTGTGTACATGATAGGAACTCGAGTTATGATCCGAATCAAACTAATGAAAGATCTAATCTGAATCCCAAAAAACTAGAAAGTTAACGAAATTGTAGTACTTAGTTACCATATCAAAAAATATCGTAATTTTTGAATTTTGTGTTAGGTTATGCCTTTTAATTATAGGAAAAGAAAATTTTAGGCAATGGATTAATTGGCAAGTGTAATCGTGTGCACAAAAATGAAAAACGTGATTTTGAAAAAAAAAATCAAGTATAAAATTTAAGTTCTGGAATATATCGTACATTTTGAATTTCTTGGCGAGGTTTAGATTAATTCTGGAACTAAAATTGTCGACTTTATGATATAGAAGTAATTATTACTAGTCAATCGGTATATGTTCAAAAATAAAATCCTAATTTAAAAAAAAAGAGGCTATAAAATTGAATCTTTCAATTGTGTTAATTTTTGTAAATTCTTTTCAATTCAACTGATCAGTTAAGAAATTTCTTTTGCCTTCAGTCTATCGCCGCTGCTGAAGAAGTTGACGCTTTCAAACATATTGCCTGAAAATGTCGAAAAAAAATTCGAATTTTTCAACCTGAAAAACCGAGCCCTCCCCTTAACTAAAACTTTGTAGGAAATAATTAACATACACGTTTTGTTATATTATCATATGAATAAAAAATTAAAACAAAGGAACATTGTTTCTTTTTCGTCCTACATAACATAATATTATATTAATATACAAATTCAATTTTATTTTACAAAATAATAACGAAATAAATTCGAAAAGTACAGGTATTGCACAGCCATTTCCCATCAGTCAAGTGATTCATCGTCGAATCGAACAGAAAAAATTCAAACTTGAATTTTTTTGATTTTTGAATATATTTATGAATTTATTAATTACATAGCATTAATTAAATATAATCTTTTATAAATCTAAATTAGCATTTCAAAACGTTTTTTAATTTTTTTTTTGTAAAATTTTGATATTTAGTATTTATTTTTTTCTGATATTGTTTGAAAATGTACAACTTTTAAATATCTTTCGGTTCTGAGATATTCCATGTAAAGACGTAAAGTACTTTATTGTCGCCCGCCACCGGCACTGAAGTAGAATAATTAATTTAATGTCAAGTTATGTTTTTCGGCTTTTGAGAAAAAATTCATTTGATAGCTATGTAAAGTTTATCAAGTTATCAATTGTTTGCAATTAAAAACTCACATTATTTTTATTATTTCTGTCAAAAACTATGATATTTTTAGCTCATGCGCGTTTTCAATGTTTACTAAACCTAAATAAATTGAATTTTCAAAGTAATATTAATGAAATGAACTTGGGAGTATTTACATCACAGAAGAAGCAATTTAAACTTAATTAAATCAGTGACGGAACTTAAAAATTTTGGCGGCATCACAAACAATTTTTGAGCCCCCCCCCCACCAAATTGTACTTTCTTTTTTAAATTATTAATTTTACATATTCTCAAAATTATGTACAAGTATAAAAAAAAGATTAAATTGTAATACAGGGTGTTCAGATGTCGATATATTGAAAATATATAATATAGTACACTAAAAATAGTATAAGAAAAAATAACATACACAAATTAATATGTAAGAACACAATGTTATTTGTCTGCAACCTATTAAACAATTTAATAATTTTGACGATGCATGAACCATAACAATTCATATTATTAAATAATTATAAATGAATAGTACAATTGAATCATTAATGTTTTATTGACTATTTTAGAAACATTAAAAATATTATCGATTCAAGTACATACATACATATCTCACTGTGTCGAAACAATACAATAGTTATTTGTGTTTTTCTAGTACTTTTGCGACTAGGAGTGTGGTTTATTTTTATTTTACAAATATAATTTTGTAAATAAAAAAACTGGAAGAAATGGAAAACTGTCCATATCAGTTTCATTTTATTTTAATTTTAAATTGAAAAGCTGTGGGGGCAACGACCACCTTCAGGAAAGTTCAATTAATTTAATAAATGCTCTATTATTTAATTATTATTAATGAACTTAATTAGTCATTGTTTATCATTTTCATTATGTACAACTAATTTAAACAAAACTGCGTGGTATTTAATAAATAATATGCAGGGGTTCGGAGTATTTGACCTACGTATTTAAAATAGATTTTATATCTTGTATTTTAAATAGTTGCAAATTTTAAATTTTGTTTTTAAATAAAAAATTTCCAATGTATTTAAAATACTTACTAAATATATAAAAATAAAAAAATATATAATATATATGAAAAAAATACACACAAACTACATTTATTTAAAATTTTAAAATGCAAATAATATCTAGATATTATTAAAAATGCAATTTTTGCAATTTAAAAAAAATATAAAAATATAAAATACACATTTTCATATATTTTGCCAACCCCTTTTTATATATTATTTGTGTTTAGAATGTTATAAAGAAACTTAAATCGCAATATGTAAATTAAAAAAACTAAACAAATTAGTGATTTTTATAGGTGTGCAGTGTGCATTTACGATAATTAAGCACAAAACAGTGGGTAAACAATTTTGAATCATTTTGGAAATGTACATCGAATTCGATTGCATTCAGTAATACCCACATTAGTTTTACATTGTTTCATTTTAATTAAATCTTAACATTTATTTGATAATTAAAGCATGATTAAAATTGTAATTGTATGAAATTTGAAAATGAAGTCATATTTAAAAATTTAATAAGCGTTCCATGAATCAACAATCTCCATTAAAAAATTTTCTCTAAACCCGAGATCAAATTTAAAATGTTTTGTTTTGTTTACTTCCAGTATCGAACGGAATGCGAATCGAAACTTTTGGAATATACAAGTATATTATCGGATTTGAATGTGGATCGAGGGAAATTGCTGTCTCAATTGGACGACGAAAAGCGAAAAAATGAAGATATCCAGTTCAGGTTTGAAGAAGCGGCTATCACGAAAGGTGACATCGAAGTAAGTTTTGAAACTTTCTCAAAAATCAGTAACAATATCAAGTTATCAGTTCATTTTTGGTTTGCAATGTATCACCTAGAATTTTTGAGTTGGTACATTATTTCTTGAAAAATATACATTTTTCTTTCTTTTCCAGCAAAATATTTTTGCGCAAAACGTAAGTTATTTGCACTAATAAACGTGCGTGTTGTGTATACTTTTTGATTGACTGTGGCTTTTTGTAATTGTGGGGGCGGGTACGGGGGATTTTATTTCATAGTGCCATTAATTAAAATAAATATTTAAAATTTTCGCCGCTCTCTTGAATTTAGCCGTGATACACAGATAAGCTCCTGCATGATAAATTTGACATTTTCATTATAATTAATTATTTGATGATTTATTTACATGTCTCGCTTTAATGAACTGATAATTTTATCCAAGGTTACTAACCAATCAAATGTGAATCGAATAAAGGAATTAGAAGATAAATTGACTTTGGAGCGCCAAAAAGTGGAGAGTCTGGAAGCAGACTCAAACAAGCTTTTTGAGGCCGAAGAAAATTTGTTGAAGACTAAGGAAGAACTTGAAAGTCTTAAAAATTCTTTGGAGCATACTATCAAAAAAAGAGATGTGTTGGAAAAAGATTATAAAGATACAACGGGTAAGTACTTAGAATGCAATCTAAACTAATGACCCGGATAATAATAAACCATTTTTATAATTTATGAAATAGAAACGGTGACATCACTCAAGCAACAACTCGAAAATACTCAGCAAGAATTGCAACAAACTCTTGTTCAAAACACGCAAACTATTGATCTATTGAAATCGGAAGTTTCTTCGTCCAAATTAAATATCGAAACGACTAGAATTGGTTTTGATCAAGAACTAGGAGATTATAAAAGCAAATTAAAAGATAAAGAAGATAATTGTAAGAAACAAGATGAAGAAATTGTTGCTCTAAGAGCTGAATTGGCTCAGACCAAAGCATTATTAGAAGAAAAGTCTCGTCTTCTAGAAGAACGCCTGCAAAAAGAAAACGAAATAGAAATCCATTTGAAATCTGAATTGGAAAGATCTAAGAGGGAACTTGGCGAAAAGGACGCAAATCTTGAGAACATTGTGGATACCATTAAATTGAAAGAAGAGGAAATTCGAAATTTGAAAACTCAACTAGAAACCATCGAGGTTGATGTTAAAACTAAATCTCTTGATATCGAAAGATATCAGGGTACATTGAAAGAAACCGAAGGAAGTTACAAGAATGAAGTTGAAGAATTGCGTAAAACTCTCAAGACCAAGATTTTGGAAAAAGAAGAAACTGAGAAACAATTGGCGATCGAAATATCTCGTAGAGATGCAAAATTGGAAGACGTTAATAAAACACTTTCTCAAAATAATGCCGAAATTATTCAACTCAAGGCAGATTTGATGGAAGCTAAACAAGCTATGGAGCGCAGCAATGCGGAAGTGCACGACAGGCATTCGCGACAAATTGAACTTAGGGAAGCACAGCTAATGGCAATGGCTGCTGAAATTCAACAAAAGAACGAAGAAATTACCAAGTGTTCCATTGTTACGACCAAATTAGAAGATGACATTTGCACCAAGAACGGAATTATTGAAAAAATTAAGCTAGAAATGGATTCGTTCAAACGTCGTTACGAAAGCGAGCAATTGTCGATAGGCAGATACAACGAACAAATTAATGTGTTACAATTAAGCGTGGGCGATTTCGAAAGAAAATTGAGTGCGTCCGAAGAGAAGAATAAGGAACTGATGGAACAAAACCAGAGACTCCAAACGGAAATTCAAACTGTAATGAATTCGGCCGGAGACTCCAGTAGCAAACTGAGTAGCCTCAATTCTCAATTATTAGCCAAAGAACAACTTATAGAAACTGAACGTTCCAAGTGTGTAGAAAAGGTTCAACAAAGTCAACGTTACGCACAAGAATTAGAATTACAATTACAAAAAGGTAAAGAGGACAACGCGCGAACAGTAACAAATTACGAAGAAAAGTTACAAACGGCTTTGGAATCAGAGAAACTTCTACGTCAACGCTGTGAAACGGCCACATCAGAAACTGCCAAGGTTCGTGATAATTTGATGTTGCAAGTGACCGAATTACGTCAAATTGTAGAACAGAAGGACTTTGCGTTGAAAAAGAATTCCGAGCAGTGCAACGAAAACGAACGTTACCTGAAAGAGCAATTGTCGAAAATAACAGAAGAAATGCAGAAAACTTCAGAATCTTGCCGAAAGAAAATACAAGAGTTGTCAGAAGAGAACTTGAATGTTAAAAACACTCTCATTCAGAAATCGGAAGTAATTATCGAGACCGAAGCCAAACTGAAACATTACATGGCACAAGCTCAACAAACTGAAAATGAGCTGCGCAAAAATTGCGAAGAACAGTTAAGGAAGGTTGAGTTCCAAGTGTCCGAAAAGAATTCTCAACTGCAACAATTAACAACGGAAACCGAGTTATTGAAGAGAGACTGCCAGAACCAAAACGTTAATGTTGAAGAAAAAGATCATCGTATTGCCGAATTGGCAATGCAATTACAAACAAACGAGCAATTGGTGAAGCAGTTACAAACCGAAAAAGAAAATCTTCAATTGCAACAAATTGAATCGGCCAAAGAATGCGCCACAAGTAACGAACACTATGTAGAGTTGTTAAATAAAGTTGCCGCTCTCACAGACAAAGCTAACTTGGCGGATAAATTGGGTCAAGAATTACAAGTACAACACAACATTTACAATCAATTGTTCCAACAATTACAAATTACAGAAAAACAAAAACAAAATCTTATTGCGCACTTGGAAGATGCTGCCAACAAAAATGGAGAAACGGAGAAATGTTACTATTTGTTGGAATTGGCCAAAAACTTGCAGACGACCAAATGTGATGAACAGCTTAAGAGGACTGCCGAAATGCAGGAAACAATAGAATTAAATAAACAGAAAATTATGGAATGTAACGCCGAAATGGAAAGCCAGCGCGTTGAAATATTGAGGTTACAAGAAACATTATTAAAGGTTGGTACAACTTATTTAACAATGGTATTTCCACAGCTTAAGCTAGTAGAGGGACTTCGTCAATTTTTAAATAATTGGGCTTTGTAGTTTTGATTTTCAAAGTTTTTGGAACAAAATTACTAAGGATATGGCGGAGTCTCTCTGCTACGGTAATTCGTTAATAATTTATTATTTTTTTTTATAGACTCGATCGACCTACGGACCAACTACTCAGGAACCCCAAAATTCAGTAAGCAATATTCCTTCTACACAAACAACCAACACACAAACACAAAACTTAGTTCCTTTACAAAACTTTGCTTCCTTGCAATTACAGTTGATTTCGGTCAAAAATTCATACGCTGTTTTGGCGCAAAAATTCATGGACGCTCAAAAGATTAACGCTTACCTTATAAATAAAATTCAAACTTTGATTAATAGCGGAGGAAATTTGCGCGTTGATAAACTTTTACATGAACTTACAACTTTGAAACAATATTTTGCGGCATTTAAAAATAAACTTGAATTTGATAAGTACAATTTACAGAAAGTCATCCTCAATGCAATGTTAAGCTTACAGCAAAAACAAACGACTATAGTTATTCAAGCTTCTCAGATCAAACAATTGCAAAATAATTATAACAATCTTCCACTTCAGTGCAAGTTAGCTCCACAAGTACCAAATAACTCTAACGGTTTTTATCTTCCTAACGATCAATTAAGCAATAACCAAATTGAATTGGACAAAATTAAGGCTTTGTTAACATTGAAAGACGTTCACATTAATAATTTACGTAACCAGCTGATAGCTTTCCAAAATAATATTAACCTCTTGGGTAAGCCAAGTATAACATTAGGTTCCCCAAATAGCAGCCTCGGCAATAGCGGCTATCCAAATTTGAATCAAAGTTTCGCGAATAATGCCGGACCACTTCCATTAGAAATACCAAAATTCCCGTCAAATTGTCCTCCACCCAAAGTAATAATTAAGAAAGTTCCAGTATTTCCAAATCAACATACTCCTCAGACTTGCAAACAAGAGTTCCCGTCATATATATTCAATTCTGCAGCAGGAATTCCAGAAAACGGTCCTACTCCTCATGGTCACCTTGGACCACAAAATACAGTGACTTGTCCACCTTCCAATGTAATTATTCGTCGAGTTCCAGTTCTAGTTTCCCAACCTCCAAGAGTTGTCATAAAGGAGGTTCCGGTTTCCGTGGTGAAAGGCCACAGATGCCCATCTCCTCAAGTGATTATTCAAAGAGTTCCAGTTCCAAATCCTCCCAAAACAGTTGTAAAAGAAGTGCGCATTCAGGTACCCCCAAAAATTGTATTGAAAGAAATTCCAGTTCCTATAATTCATGGCAAGAAGTGCCCCACTCCCCAAGTGATTGTGCAAAAGGTTCCCATATTCCAACCCAGTAGAGTAATTACAAAAGAGGTACCTATTCCGCAACCACCACGGATTATAATTAAACAAATCCCCGTTCCAATGCCTCAAAAAGTTGTTATTAAACAAGTACCTGTTCCATTTGGCCGAAAATGTCCCTTGCCGCAAATAATTGAAAAACCAATACCAATATTACAACCTCCCCGAATTATTATAAAAGAAATTCCGGTCACCCAACCACCTAGAATTATTGAAGTTCCGGTATCATCACCTCATACCAAACCATATCAGCCGAACGACATATCTCCATGGCAAACAAATCTTCTAAATATTTTGCAACGTCAGCGAATAATAATCACAAATTTAAAACAACAATTAGAAAATAAACCCGCGAATAATCAAACTTCTTCGTTACAAGCTAATCTTGTCGATGCCTTACAACAAGAAATTATTTTCCTAAAAGAAAAATTGAATAATTCACCCAATTCTGCTAATATAGGCCACATAGTTGAGCAATTGGAAATACAAATTAATAATTACAAGCAGCAGATTGCTAATTTGAATTCGGTACGTCCTTCCACTCCAAATTCTAATACTATAATTAAAGAGGTTCCTATTTCGTGCCCATCCATACCCAATCTTGTTAAGCCTTACGAATGCTTACTTCCTGCAGAAGTTGTGCAGGGTGTTAATATTAGTGGATATTCTTCTTTGGAGTCTTCCAATTTCAAAAAAGATTTGTTCAACATATTATTGCAGCAAAGATTATGCAGTTTGAATAAATGTGAAAATTCTTTATCTCTGAATCAAATTTTGCAACAGAAATTAAATTCTTTGACCAATTACATTTCTACAATAAATCAAACTCCACGAATAGTGGTGAAACAAGTTCCCGTTTTACAACCTCCAAAAATTATAATAAAAGAAGTTCCAGTTAAAGTTGACGTCGAGAGACGGTGCCCTCCACCAAAAGTAATTCTTCAAAAGATTTCGGTTCCTCAAACACCCAAAGTCATCATTAAAACTGTTCCGTTTGCCTTGCCACCAAAGATTATCATAAAACAAATTCCAATACCAACTGCATCGGGCGTTAAGTGTTCGCCTCCTAAATTGCTAATACAGCGAGTGCCCGTTCTTCAACCTCCCAAAACTATATTGAAAGAAGTTCCTATACCACAGCCTCCCAGAATTGTTATCAAACAGGTACCGGTTCAGTTGCCTCCACGAGTTGTTGTTAAAGAAGTCCCCGTTCCGATAATTCAAGGAAAATCGTGCCCACCTCCTCAAATAGTAGTACAAAGAATACCTGTACCTCAACCACCTAGAATTATAATTAAAGAGGTTACTGCACCACAATCTCCACGAATAGTTATAAAAGAAATTCCCATAGTACAGCCACCTCGCATCATCATTAAAGAAGTTCCTCACGTTATCATTAAACACATTCCAATACACCCACAACAACCAATCGATCACCACGGCAATTTAGAATCACCAAATGTTGATTCCGGAAATAATCCCAACATGCACCATCCTAGAATTATTATTAAAAATATTCCAATTGCTTTACCTCCTAAAATTATCGTTAAAGAAATTCCAGTTCCTGTCATAAACGGTATCAAATGTCCATCACCTCAAATAGTCAGGCAGCCAGTACCTATTCTTCAACCACCCAGAATTATTTTCAAAGAAGTACCTCAACCTCCTAGAATTGTGATCAAGGAAGTACCCATGTCGTCTTCTTCAAATATCAATTGCTTAAAACCACGTGTAATAATTCAAAAAGTTCCTGTACTTCAACCTCCTAGAATTATTACAAAATTAATTCCGGCTCCATCAGGAGAGACGGCGAAAGAAGTACCGGTTGAACAGCCCGATTTAATTGACAATGAAGTTCCTAAAACTACAATTAAAGAAGTACCTAGCGCACCTAACAATTTCTTTGATTCTAAATTGAATGCTCCAGTTGTAGCACAAATTCCAAAAGTAATTATCAAAGAGGTTTATGTACCATTGCGTCAAGGACAACCATGTCCCGCATCGCAAGTTCTCTTACAAAAGGTTCCCGTACATTCTCAACCAAAGGTTATTATAAGAACAGTTTCGGTTAATTCGCCACCAAAAATTATTATCAAAGAAATTCCGGTGCCAGTTTCAAGCCATTCTAAATGTGTACCCAAAATTTTAATTCAACAAGTACCCGTACCACAACCAGCTAAGATTGTTATCAAGGAAGTACCAATTCTACAACCACCTAGAATTATTATTAAGGAAGTGGCTGTGCCTCAACCACCTCGTGTTATTACAAAGGAAGTACCAGTTCCACTAGTTGGAGGTGTTAAATGTCCACCACCCAGAGTGATTGTTCATAATGTACCAGTTCCTCAACCTTGCACATCCATCATAAAAGAGGTTTCGGTTCCTCAACGTCCTCAAATAATCACAAAAGAAGTTCCAGTTTATATTTCGGATAATACCAAGTGTCCTCCAACAAATTCAAACGTAAAGGAAAGTCCAATAACACAGTCACCCAGAATTATTGTAAAAGAAGTACCCGTACAACAACCTCCTCGAATAATCGTTAAAACGGTTCAATCGCCACCTAAACTTGTGTATCTTCCTTGCTCTGAATCAAATGAAGTTCCTCCTACTAGCGATCATCATTACCAATCTCAACTTTCGGTATCTGATGGTCCTCAGCAACCGAAAGTTGTTATAAAGAAAGTTTTCGTACCGGCACCTTGCACTCCAAGTTTACCGCAACCCGTGAAGGTCATAGTCAAAGAAATACCCGTAAGCAGTAATGCAAAATGCCCTGTTCCAAAATTAATTGTTCAACAATTGCCTGTTGCTTCATCACCAAAAGTTATTGTCAGAAACGTACCGATTCGACTACCTCCTAAAATTATCGTGAAACAAATTCCTGTACCGGTAATAAATAAAGTTTCTTGTCCACCTCCTAAAGTCATAATTCAAAAGATTCCCATATTACAACCACCCCGAACCATTCTAAAAGAGGTGCCAATTGTACAACCTCCTCAAGTGGTTATTAAACAAGTTCCGGTTCAACAACCTCCACGCGTTATTATTAAACATATTCCGGTACCAATTCAAAATAATTTGAAGTGTCCCGCTCCTCGCATAATGGTACAAAAAGTACCGGTAGTACAGCCACCCAGAATTATAGTTACTAAAGAGTTCTTGCCGCAAAATCCTCGGGTTGTTATAAAAGAAGTACCCGTGTTACAACCACCTCGAGTTATAATTAAAGAAGTACCTGTTGCACAACCTCCCAAGGTGCAAGTGAAACAAGTACCGGTTTATATTCAAGTTCCAGTGGTACAAGTAAGGGAAATGCCTAAAATAGTAGTTAAAAAAGTATTGGTACCTCAACCGCCCAAGGTAATAGTAAAAGAAATTCCTGTACCACAGCCTCCACGAATTATGGTAAAAACCGTCACCGTACCTAAATTTATAACACGCGTAGTTGTACAAAAAGTGCCAGTGCCTCAACCTCCACGAATTATTGTGAAAGAAGTTCCGATACCACAACCACCTAAAATATTGATCAAACAAATTCCAGTTGCCAACACTCAACAACCTCGAGTAATTATTCAGAGAGTACCGGTAATGCAACCACCGAGAACTATCATTAAGGAAGTTCCTGTACCTCAACCACCTCGTGTTATAGTAAAACAAATTCCTGGTCCTACAATAACAACTCCACCACGTGTCGTTATTCAAAAAGTAGCAGTTGCACAACCGCCGCGTGTAATAGTTAAGGAAGTTCCTGTATCTCAACCACCTCGCGTGGTGATTAAATACGTTCGTATACCATCGCTTAGTAGTTCCGTTGAACAGGCTCCAAATGCACCAAACCAAAATGGAAATGTACCTTTAGATGTATACCTTGGAAGTTTGAGAAAAATTGAAACATTGCAACATATTCTTTCGACTTTAAGAGATCAAGATCAACAACCTCGAGTTGTTGTAAAGACAGTTCAAGTACCAGTACCAATTACTCGAATAGTAACTCAGAAAATACCCGTATATCAAGCACCAAAAGAAATAATTAAAGAAGTACTTGTTAACGTACCACCGAAAATAGTTGTGAAGGAAGTGCCCCGAGTTGTTGTTAAAGAAGTACCGATTTTACAACCACCACGAATAATTGTAAGGACAGTATCGGGACCGCCAGTTGTTTCACCTCCTAAAATAATTATTCAAAAAGTACCGATAGTTCAACCTCCAAGAACGGTCATAAAAACAGTACTTGTTCAACAACCTCCCAAAGTTATAATTAAACATATTCCTGGACCTGAAACAATTTCTCCACCTCGCATTGTGATTCAAAGAGTACCAATGTATCAACCACCTAAAATCATAGTTAAAGAAGTTCCAGTTCCACAACCACCACGAATTATAACGAAGGAAGGACCGACACGTGTTATTCTACAAAAAGTACCGGTAGCTCAACCACCTAAAGTTGTGATTAAAACCGTACCCGTACTTATGCAAAGCAACAAAGGCGATGTTCCACAATCGTTGTACATGCAAAGTTTACAAATGATCGAAATATTAAAACAGGAAATCAGCAATCTCAAATCGCAAGGTCAGAAACGTCCAACAGTTGTTGTAGTGGAAAAATCAGCTCCCGCTCCTCAACCACCTAAAATATTAATAAAGCAAGTTCCAGTATTCCAACCACCTCGAATTATAGTGAAGAAAGTGCCAGTGGTTTCGACGATCCGATCGCCTCCTCAAGTGATTATTAAACATGTACCAATTGTTCAACCTCCAAGAACTGTTATTAAAGAAGTACCAGTATATCAGCCAGCTAGAATTATTGTGAAGAATGTTCCAGTCTTGCAACCACCAAGAATTGTGATTAAGGAAGTACCTCGTGTTGTAATTAAGGAAGGACCAGTTAGAAATATAGTTTCGCCTCCCCGAATAATTATACAGAGAGTTCCCATTATTCAACCTCCACAAACCATTATAAAGGAAGTACCGGTTCCACAACCACCAAGGATATTGATTCAAAGGGTGCCCGTATTGCAGCCACCACGAATTATTACTAAGGAGGTGCCTATTGAACAACCGCCAAAGATTGTATACAAGGACAGACCTATATATTCTCCACCACGCGTTATCGTTCAAAGAGTACCCGTACCTCAAGCACCAAGAATAATTATTAAAGAAGTGAAGGTTGCTCAAGCACCAAGAATTGTAGTGAAGGAAGTTCCAATATTCCAAGGACCAAAGACGATCATTAAGGAAGTACCGGTACCACAACCGCCTCGTATTATATATAGAGATGGACCAGTTAGAACTCAAATAGTTGTTCAAAAAGTGCCTGTTATAAAAGAAGTACCCGTTCCACAATCACCCAAGATATTGATTCAAAGGGTTCCCGTATTGCAACCACCACGAATTATAACTAAAGAGGTGCCTATTGAACAACCACCAAAGATTGTTTACAAGGACAGACCTATATATTCTCCACCACATGTTATCGTTCAAAGAGTACCCGTACCTCAAGCACCAAGGATAATTATTAAAGAAGTGAAGGTTGCTCAAGCACCAAGAATTGTAGTGAAAGAAGTTCCAATATTCCAAGGTCCAAAGACTATCATTAAGGAAGTACCTGTACCACAACCGCCTCGCATTATATATAGAGATGGACCAGTTAGAACTCAAATAGTTGTTCAAAAAGTACCTGTTATAAAAGAAGTACCGGTTTCACAACCACCCAAGGTATTGATTCAAAGGGTGCCTGTCATGCAGCCTCCACAAATTATTACTAAAGAAGTGCCTGTTTCACAGCCACCTAGAATTGTAATTAGAGAAGGACCTCCACGTATTGTTATTCAAAGAGTACCAGTTGTTCAACCACCAAGAGGGATTATTAAAGAAGTGAAAGTTGCTCAAGCACCAAGAATTGTAGTGAAGGAAGTTCCAATATTCCAGGGTCCAAAAACTATAATCAAGGAAATACCAGTACCACAACCACCTCGCGTTATATACAAGGAAGGACCAGTTAGGATACAAACAATTGTTCAAAAAGTACCCATCCTTTCACCACCGAAAACTATTATAAAGGAAGTGCCAGTTTCGCAACCGCCTAGAATTATATTCAAAGAAGGCCAACCACGCGTAATAATTAAAAGAATACCAGTTTTGCAACCTCCAAGGGTAGTTACTAAGGTAGTGCAAGTTCCTCAACCACCAAGAATTATAGTTAAGGAAGTTCCAATCTTACAGGGCCCGAAAACTGTAATCAAGGAAGTGGCGGTACCACAACCCCCTCGCATTATATACAAGGAAGGACCGGTTAGGAATATAGTTTCACCTCCTAGAATTATTATTCAAAGAGTACCCATTGTTCAACCTCCAAGATTTGTTGTAAAAGAAGTACCGGGACCAAGTATTGCATCTCCACCTCGCATAGTAATTCAGAGAGTACCCATACTGCAACAACCTCAAACTGTAATTAAGGAAGTTCCTAGAATTATATTCAAAGAAGGACCTCCGCGCACGATTATTAAAGAAGTGAAGGTTGTTCAACCACCAAGAATTGTAGTAAAGGAAGTACCAATATTGCAAAAACCAAGAACTATAATCAAGGAAGTACCGGTACCTCAACCGCCTCGCGTTATATACAAAGAAGGCCCCGTTAGGATAGTCATTCAAAGAGTACCAATTCGTCTACCTTCAAGAACAATCGTTAAAGAGATACCTATACCACAACCACCTAAAATAGTAATCAAGGAAGTACCTGGTCGTACAATAGTTTCTCCGCCGCGCATTATTGTGCAACCTCCGAAAATAATTGTTAAAGAAGTGCAGGTACCTCAATCACCTAGAATTGTAGTAAAAGAAGTTCCAATATTCCAAGGTCCAAAAGTAGTTATAAAAGAAGTACCTATACCGCAACCTCCTAAGATTATTGTGAAGGAAGGCCCAGTCAGAATTGTTGTTCAAAAGGTACCGATTCCTCAACCTGTAAGAACTATTATCAAGGAAGTATCTGTACCCCGAATTATACTGCAGCCTCCGCGAATAGTTGTTAAAGAAGTGAAAGTACCTCAACCACCTAAAATTGTAGTGAAAGAAATTCCGATACCACAGGAGCCAAAAATTATAATTCAGAAAGTACCCGTACACCAACCACCTAGGATAATATACAAGGAAGGACCATCTAGGGTTGTAATTCAAAGAATACCATTTGTACAACCTCCTAGGGTCGTCATCAAGGAAGTACCAGTTGCACAGCCTCCTAAAATAATCACTAAAGAAGTACCAGTTCCACAACCACCCAAAATTGTATTCAGGGAAGGACCACCTAGAGTTATTATTCAAAGAGTGCCCGTTCTGCAGCCACCCAAGGTGATTATTAAAGAAGTGAAAATTAATCAGCCACCTAGGATTGTGATAAAGCAAGTACCTATATTACAAGGTCCACGAACAGTCATTCAAAAAATACCAGTACTTCAGCCACCTCGCGTTATTTTCAAAGAAGGGCCAGTTCGGATTATAACTTCGCCACCTCGGGTGATTATTCAGAGGATTCCTGTAATTCAACCTCAAAATAATCACGGAGAGGAAGCACCTGTTACGGAATCTCCGAAAGTTGTTATTAAAGAAGTGCCTATACTACAACCACCTCGTGTTATATATAAAGAAGGACCTGTTCGTGTTGTTGTACAAAAAGTTCCAGTATTCCAATCATCTGAACAAATGCAATCGCCACAAATTTCTCAAAATTTAGTCAAGGAAGTACCTACTTGTAATACACTGGCGCCGCCACGTGTTATTATTCAACGAATACCGGTACCTCAACCACCCAGAATAATTATTAAAGAGGTAAAAGTAAGTCAACCTCCTAAAATTGTGGTAAAGGAAGTTCCAATATTGCAAGGACCAAAAACTGTAATAAAGGAAGTACCAGTACCGCAGCCACCTCGAATTATAGTTAAGGAAGGTCCTGCCCTTCCTCCTCGCATAATTATTCAAAGAGTACCTGTACTTCAACCTCCAAGAGTGATTACAAAGGAAGTTGTGTTACCACCAAAAGTTATTGTAAAATATGCCGATTGCGCTCAACCATCTCAAGCGATTGTTGACAGACCTCCGCAAGAAATTTCGCAAGGTGAAGATATTAGTGGACCGGAAATGCCAGATTCGGTGGGCCCTAACGACTGTGTGCCTCGCTCTACATATGGTAATCTTTTGGGAATCATGGAAGCAATGAAACAAGAAATTTATTCATTGAAATTGCAAAACGGAAATACACCTACCATACATCAAAATGAAAACAATGTTCCTAAAGTATTAATTAAGTACGTGGAGGTTCCACAAGCTCCGAAAATAATTGTAAAACAAGTACCCATACAACTTCCTGCAAAGGTGGAAATCAGAGAAATTCCTGTTTTCATTAAAAGCAATACGAAATGTCCTCCTCCTCAAATAGTGACACAAAAAGTACCAATACTTCAGCCCCCTAAAACCATAATACAGCAAGTTCCACAAGCACCAAAAATTATTATAAAGGAAGTACCGGCACCTCCAAAAGTTATCATCAAACATATTCCAGTACCGGTAGCCAACGGATTGAAATGTCCAGCTCCAAAAGTTATTATACAGAGAATTCCAGTAGCTCAACCACAACAAACAATCGTAAAAGAAGTTAGAGTACCGCAACCTCCACGAATTATCATTAGAGAAATACCCGTACCAGATCAAAAACTATGTGCTGCCTCCAATTTACAAGAAGATTTAAACAAAGGCAAACCAGGCTTTTCTCCTAATGAAGAAAATACATCTCATTACACGGGTCATAATCAACTACCTTTCGGCTATTCTCAACAAAATTGCGAACCACCTAAAATAATTATAAAGGAAGTTCCAGTGCCCTCAGCTAATCATCCATATTCAAACATTCCAAAAGTTATTTTGCAACGAATTCCTGTACCTCAATTACCTAAAATTATAATTAAGCAGATTGGAATTCCGTTGCCACCCAAAATTATTATAAAACATGTTCCGGTTCCAGTAATGCAAGGCAAGATGTGCCCCACTCCTCAAGTAATTGTTAAGAAAGTTCCAGTGATTCTACCGACCAAAATAATTACAAAAGAGGTTCCAGTTCCTCAAGCACCTCGAATCGTTATAAAGGAGGTGCCAGTACAGCAGCCTCCTCGTGTAATTATCAAAACCGTACCGGTTCCCGTTGTTCAAGGCGTAAAATGTCCTGCACCACGTGTTATCGTAAAGAAAGTATTGGTAGAACTACCACCAAGAACGATAATTAAAGAGGTTCCTGTTGAACAACCACCGCGCATTATTTTTAAAGATGTTCCCGTTAAACAGCCTGCTAGAATAATAGAAAAAGAAGTACCTATACCCACTTCTTGCAAGGAATGGCCTTCCCAAAAACCTTTGCCATTGACGAAAGTAATCATTAAGGAAGTTCCTGTTCCGATTGGTAACAATCAACGCTGTGGAGTTCCAAAAGTGATTATACATCGTGTACCCGTTTCTACGCCTCCCACCGTAGTCGTTAAAAACGTTCCGATTATGCTACCACCAAAAATTATTGTTAAAGAAGTGCTGGTTCCTAGCATTCAAGGCACTAAATGTCCGAGTCCTAAAATAATAATTCGCAAAGTTCCGATTATACAGCCACCGCGAACTATCCTAAAAGAAATTTCGGTACCACAACCTCCTCAAATTATTGTAAAAGAAGTGAAGGTAAATCAACCTCCACGGATAATTATTAAACAAGTGGAAGTTCCCACAGTGTCTGGCATTAAATGTCCCGCTCCTAAAGTGATAATCCAAAAGGTTCCGGTTTCTCAAACACCCAGAACTATCATAAAAGAGGTTCTGGTACCACAACCTCCTCGATTAATAATCAAAGAGGTATCCAAATCTTCTGATCTTCCAAGTTTAAATGTTCCGGAGGGCGTTTCTCCTTTCGATTATATTGCAAATTTGCCAATGTCGGGCTTCGGTGCCACCCAAATTGCGACATTTAAAAATGAACTTTTGAAAATTCTCTCTCAAAATAATTCTCCATTTTCAGGTAAAAGTATAATCAAAGAGGTTCCTGTTTATTTAAGTAATAATCAGCCATGTCCCGCTCCGAGAGTTGTTGTTCAAACTGTGCCGGTAGGTGCAGTTCCTAAAGTCGTTGTTAAGGAAGTACCCGTTTATCTTCCACCTCGTACCGTTATAAAGGTTGTTCGGGTACCGTATGGTGAAAAATATACAGAACCAAAGCCTATCATAAAATTAGTTCCGATTATTACTCCACCAAAAACGGTTATTAAAGAGGTTCCTCAACCGCCACATGTAGTAATAAAAGAAGTACCAGTTATTCGGCCCCAAATAATAACAAAACATATTTCTGTTCCTGTACTGAACGGTAAAGCTTGTCCAAGTCCAACGGTGGTAATACAGAAGGTTCCTATTTTACAACCTCCTAGAACAATAATCAAAGAAGTTTTTGTAGATCGGCCACGCGAACCAAGTAGTTTATCACAATTGTCGCAAAATGATGGATCGTGTGTACCACTTTCTCTTCATAAAAATAATTTGGAACAAATAGAATTACAAAGACAGGAAATCTACGAATTAAAACAAAATTTACTAAACACCGGATTGCCCACGTTAACCACTTCTTCTCCTCTAGAAGTAAGTGGTTTTGCAGAAGTTCCTTCAGATCAAAATTTAAAAATCCAAAAGGAGTTAATTGATTACCAACGATCGGAAATATTTAAGTTAGAACAACAAGTTCAAAATTTGTTGGTAAAACTCAACCGTTGTCATAAACAATTAGAAAACCCATACCATTCTCAAAGTGAAACGAATCCTACTGACTCGCTCTTTAGTGGAAAGGTTCTCATCGGGAAACCGGATGCGGGCTTACCGCTACGCATAGATCGTACATGTCTAGATAAATCTCAAAAACAAAGAGTATTGATTGAAAAATTAAAAGAGCGAATCAGACACGTGATACCGTCGCGTTGGACGCGTCCAAAGAATTGTCGTCCTTCATTATCTTCACTAAAACCTTTACTACCAAACTCACACTCCCCAATACCACTTCCTATGATGCATGTTTTGAAAACCATAGCACCTACCATTTCAATTCCAATAATGAAACCAATTTTCACACCAAACATTACACCATCTCGAGGATTACAATTACAATACGTGAAGACGTTGCATGAGGTCTTCAGTCACACACAACAAGCTTTAACACAATGTATGAATGCTGTTTTAATACAACAATTGGCTTCTACTCAGTCACAGATTAACAATAATCCATCATGTGATCATCAACAACTAATTGAAGACAAGCAATTAGCTGAAGGCCAGATACAATTCCTCAATTCTATTATTGTGGATATGCGACGGAAGAATGAAGAACAACAAGCCAGAATAGAAATATTGGAATCCGGATATAGCCCCGCAGCGGCAGACGAATTGAAATTGTAAGTCTTGTTTAATTCTAGTTTTCTTTTTAATAATTCCCGAAAAACTTATAGATATGGTGTGCCAGATCGTAAAATTCCCCCACGAGTCTATTGTGACATATGCGAGGAGTTTGATAAACACGAAACAGAAGATTGCCCATTACAATCAAGCGAATTGGATCCTGCTTGCAGTCACAACAGGGTAAAAAAAGAAGTTCCACCACCCAGGTCCTATTGCGAGATATGTGAAAGTAAGCAATATTTGTTTATAATTTTTAATCTTGGAAGCTTGCAATTTGTTTAGAAAAATTGTAACGTTTATTTTGTTCTAGTTTTTGGGCACTGCACAGAAGATTGTCAAGATGATCAAACATTTTAATAGTGTAAATATTAAATAAAGCAGTGTGAAAAGATTACTAGTATTTATTTTTAAACGATAGATAATTTTTATTAATTGTAGACATAAATATAACGTGATATTGTATAAAAGTTAGGTAAGTAGTTAGGAAAATTTATTTAAATTAAATTTGCTTTTTTGTCAATTTAAAATGTATAATTTTGTTAATTGTTACATTTATTATCTTCTTAAATTTAAGGCAATATAATTGTATGACGTTTTGAACAAACCTGTTCAACTAAAAAGAGTATATTATCTAAAATTGTAATAATTTATTATGCAAGACTGTTATAAGTAAAACATTATTTCGAATATAATCTCCTATGCAAATTTTATTTCGGCTTTACTCTGCATGTTATTTTCCTTTCTATTGATGCTTTACAAATTGCTAATATTCTTATTTTTATTTTATAATTCACAATTTTGCTGTTTCGATTCAATATCAAGTCGCACAGTTTTAAACTCTTTTTTGCTTTCCGTAGAGTTCATTTAGTTGCACAATGGTAGACTTTTTTAAACATTACATTACATATCCTTACCCCTCTCCCTCCTAGAACAAAAGTAATTTTTCTGTAAACTTGCAAATAAAAGCTAGTTTAATAATAACTATTCTTACCTAATTAGTACCTAGCTAATAATTAGTATAATTTCCAACAGGCAAACCCATTTACGGAAAGCATTTATTTAATGGATACACCAATTTGTATTATGATCAGTACGGAAACTTTTGGAAACAAAAAGCCTTATTGTGTGAATTGTCGAGATAATATTATTATTGCAGACATTCATAAGCGTTTGTGTTCTACATTATGTTATCATTAAACGTCTGATAAGATGCTGTGCAATGTATCAAAATTTAGCCTATTTACAGAGTCGCATATTCTATTAAACCAACTCTACCTAGTTTCAATTGCACTCGAGCAGAATTCTGGTGTTTGCTACCAATGCTGGATGTAAAAAAATTTAATTTCAAAAGTTTTCTTAATTCTCATTTGACATCAGCATACTGAAGTCAAATGCCAGTATTCCGTTCTGCTAGGATTTTTAGTCTTGGTTTTCTAAGAAGCGATACTATCATATTTATAGTGGCCGTAATATAACTTTGGGTGACGTTACAAAAATTTGTTGTATGTAATATAACTTGAAATTTTTGTACATTTTAAATATGCAGTTTTATTTTCATGGAAAACCGACAATTAACAGTAAAACAGTCTTACGAGTTCGAGGCTAGCCTAGTTCAGCTACCTCGGAACGTAAGAAGAAAATTACATTCACTATTTTTTAGTTGAAAATCTTTCGATTGATGTACTTTTAGTTGTTTTAATCAGTTTCAATGGTAAGCAGGAATTAAAAAAAACAATTTCTTATGTTCGGATGTGCAGCCGGCCACCCAGTATATAGCTGCTTTTGCCTCAAGTCAAGAAGCGCAAGTCAAATTTGGAGGTAAGGGTTCAAAAAATATTGAGTAAAATTCAGGTTTTAAAAATGTAATCAGAATAAATATGTAACAACTTTGTTTCGATTGGTCCAAGTAATAAAAATTAAAGCAAAATTTAATAATAAAAAATGCAATATGCTGATTCGTTCACCTAAACGACATCAAATTAATCCAAACCTTCCTTTTTCTCTTTAATTGCTTCCTGAAATAAAAAATATAGGCTTTGTAAATTACGGTAAACAATGGTAAATTAAGTGTGAACTTACCTTAAATCGTTCTTCGAATAATGATAATTCTGATATTAAATCTGTAATGGCATGCATAAAGGCTTCCTGTGGAGAATAATCTGCTGTCGTTTGAATGCGTAACACAAATTTGTGTTCAAGCGGATGGGGAACTTTGTATCCAGCAAACAATACATTTGGATCTTTTAGTAACTGATTTCTAATCATGTTTCCTAGTGTGTGATCTTCTTTATTGATGGTAAAAATCGCAGCATTTGGTACTTTCGTATCCTGTTCGCGTATGATTCTGCAAGAAAGTGGTTTCAAGTTAGCGGTAATTTAATTAAAAAACAAACAACTTACTTTTTTTCTCCTTCATATAACAGGAAGGACTCAAACGTGGGCGGCGCATTCATTATAAATATTTAATTTAACTTTTTATATTCAAGAAATCGAAAAGAATGTTTGTTCAACAAACAATTTCTAGGTTATGATGGTTATGATCACAAAACAAATAATTATATATACATAACACTATGAAATACTTATATAGTGCTCCACTGGTAATTGGTACATTGGACAAATTAAACAAGCATCGCTTGCAGCGCCCTCTGTTGTTAATGAAGAATACACGATTGTAATGAAAAGCGGCAAATTTTTGGAAAAAAAACAAAATAAAAAACAAGTTTTATAAAAAAAGCTTTATTGAATGAAGACAAATGAAAATTCTTTCTTCTATGTGTGCTCTTGCTTGGAACCGAATAGAGTATAAGTTTCTTGTAACATAATTTTCTTTTCAAACTTTAAAGCTTTGGTGGTGCTTCACATATTATACGATAACTTTCGCCGAAGTTGATATCTACTAGGTATACGTTTTTCTTCCTTATAGAAAAGTCTATGAAAGGCACCACCAAAGCTTTAAAGTTTGAAAAGAAAATTATGTTACAAGAAACTTATACTCTATTCGGTTCCAAGCAAGAGCACACATAGAAGAAAGAATTTTCATTTGTCTTCATTCAATAAAGCTTTTTTTATAAAACTTGTTTTTTACTTTATTTTTATTTTGTGGTTTTTAAGTTTTTATTACAATCATTAATTAAAATTATTAACTCGTGAAACTCAGCGCCGAAATATTAAAGATATATCTGACATTAACTTGACACTTGAACTAAGTCAATTAATTTTGACACATGCTTACTTGATTTCGCGGCAGATAGATTTGTGTCAAAATTTTTATAGAAAATGTGATAATTATGCGGTGGATGATCAGATCGGTTTCAAAATTTGATAGATTAAAATGTCTCGAGATACAAGTCGGTGTTTCAAATTTCAGCTTGTTTGGATGACTAGAAGTGAATTAAAAAGCAGCCGAAAGATTTTTACCTCCTATATATATATATATATATATATACCCGGGCAAGTTAATATAAAGCTTTTAAAAAAAAGCAAATTGATTGTTTATTGCGTTTCCGATTGCAGTGCGTACATCATAATTAATGCTTGGGATAATAAACGTAAGATGTCGCTTCGACATATGACGATAAATTTGCCTAAAATTCAATTTTCATATTAATAAAAATATTTATTTAAAAAGTTGTTTTTAGTATGATTACAGCCATAACGTCAATAATCGCTATGTATTTATAAATCGTGAAAGATGTTAAAGCAATATCTAACTTCCGCATGTCATTTTTGTTCGATTTTTTGAGTTGGACATTTATGAGGTATACTCGTGCAGGGATGAACATTTCAGTTTGCGCGAGTTAGTTGTGAGGGATAGTCGTATTAGCAAACTCCCTGAAAATGGCGGAAGCTACTGGCACATCAAGTGCTAATCCAAATGTGGAAATAGTAAGAGGACAAATGTTCGAAGTCGGTCCACGATATACCAATTTATCTTACATTGGCGAGGGGGCCTACGGTATGGTCGTGTAAGTACACTTGCTTACTTTCATGTTGCATTCCACTTGTTACACGCCCCTTGTGTTAATGTTTATTGTGATTATATAATATTAACCGTAAATTTCGACGACAAACAAACTCTATTTTGATTTGTTTACTACGCCTACTACTACATTTTCCCATATTTCCCAGATTGATAAATATCCGTTTGAGGTTATGTTCAATGCATATGAAATTTAATTTGATTGCACTGTTCAATTAACGTCATTTTTATTACTTAAAAATTTTAATTACACATTATTTTCGATTAGATACTATGTACTTTTTTTTAAATTTCATCGTACGCGAATTATAATTTTTCGCACGTATGCTACTGTCAAACTAATTTTAAATTTCAAAATTTTTATGTTTCTATGTAAGCTTTTCCTTCGGCGACTAGATATTAAAAATTTACTCAAAATTAGTCTTGGATTTAAATTTTCTATGCTGTATAATTTTACGTTTGAACTTGTTGCTTCACTGTGCAGGGGTGGTTTATGGACCGAAATAGCTACCCTGTGTGTAGTTTTTTTAGGATTAATAACAGCTTGATGAAACCTTAAAAAACCTGAAAGTGGACATTTTTATATTAGGAGATGTACACAGTGCGTGGTTGTTTAGAATTAAGTTCCAGAAAATTTTCCATACGTTTTTCAACAAATCAGAAAATTTTATGAAAAATCGATTATTACCCACGGGTTGGCGTAAAGCTACAATGCAGCTTATTCCATTTCGAATAATTCACTTGTTTGATTTGTTTCTGAAGTTTGAAAAGCCGAATTATTTGGCAGAATATCTGACCTTGACCTAACCTTTGCCATTGATTATAAATTTGGCAAAGATACGCAACATCAAAAATGTTGTACCCTAATTTATCGCAAAAGTTAGATGCTGGTATTAATTTGTTCATTGGGGTAGGCAATTTCCACCACCTAAAGATCTATGTATTATCCCGGTCCACATAAAACTTAATATTTTTATCTAGCTGGGACTATCAGACCTGTTAATCACAGATTTTAATGGTCTTACCAGGGCGTTCCCTTCATATGCTGATGATTCGGAGTTCGAGTCCCTCTGCTAAGATTTTTTCAGTATTTTTAATCAATAATAATGTTAAATTTTTGCCTGATGACGGGCGGCACTAAAGTAAAACAATTTATTGATCTCGCAAGAAAAATAACAATCTAATAAAATTTGCTTACAAAGCAAGAAACAAATACTTTTTTTGTTATATATTTTTATTAAATTTTTTTTGAACATGCTATCGATTTTATTCGGAGGTATTCACGTCAAAATTTGATAATCACGACTACGACAAGCGGTCCAACACTATAACCGCTAGCCTACGTTCTTTCTCATCGCTCGATTTATTATTTACCTAATCAAAACTGACAAACGCTGCCATCCTGGTTCAGAAGACTAAAGGGAACCCTTATCAAAATTTTATTATCCATCGAAAAACCATATTAATTCATATTTTATGAAAAATGTTGTAAAAGTCTTAAACTGGGTCTGGGGGACGGGGGGTACAGTTAAATTTGTAGATCAATTAATTGATCTTAGGACTTATATGCTTTTAATTAAAAATAGAAACTAACCAATGAAAATACAGTTTTTCATACAATGTCAAAACAATAAACGTTAGGATTACCTACAAAACCCGGTTTCTGCTTCTATAACCACTTTACCAAACCAAAAGAAAGCTATGATTGGTTAGCTTTTTTACTAACCTGAAAAATATGGCAACCAATTGAGTTCCATACCAATTGAAGTGCTCACGCCATTCGAAAAATGCCTATGGAGTGAGGGCAAATCAGATTATTTTTGGATTTTCGTTAATCCATTCATGCGCGTCAGTTGTCATCCTTGGGGGGAGCAATTGCCTCTTTACCCCTGTCTAAATACGCCACTGGATTGAAGGGTATACAGGGTTCCCACTCATTTGGAATACCTGGAAAAGTCTGGGAATTTAAAATTCTACAAATTTTGTCGGGGAAAGTCAGGTGAAATTTTTGATTTTTAAGCAAAAGTCAGGAGAATTAAGACTTTGGGTCACTGAATATTTTTAGAATGTATTAATAAATTACGATTTTGAATTATGTATGTAAATTATTAAAGTTAAAAATTTCTGAAATTGATCCAAGTATAAGTCAAGGATAATCTTCAATTTTAGGCAGGGAAAGTCGGGGAATTTATTTTAAAGAAATATGAGGGAACCCTGATATAGTTTTAATTAATTTAATTAAAATAAGGGGATTTTTCTAACTTTTTTCATAAGTTATTTAATTACTCCCTCATAGATTTTGGCTGGATCCGACCTTGCGTTCGTATGACTCGAGCAATTAGATAATGAACAGAAAAGATACGGAGAGAGACTGCGGAGTATACGAAAGATGTCAATTAATTTGTGAAAACTGAAAAGGAATATATCGCAAAATTTATCTCTGATTTTTTTTTAAAATCCCAGTATACTTAATTAAGATTGAAGTTTGACATCTATTTTCATATATAATATCACAAGAGGGTGAGAATAAATTGTAATAATTTCACATATTTTCGAAAAGTTGTTGCCAGGCAATAGACACGAGAGCCCGAAGGGATCGAGTGGCTATTGCCAAATGGCAACAAATTTGAGAAAATATGTCAAATTATTTTCTAATTTATCGAACTCTCGTGTGGTATTCGAATTAGACTATTTTTTTTTCCTGTCAATGTCAATTTTTTTTTGCGCGCGATCGATCTGAATTTTTGCATATGCCTTCCCACCGATAATTTACAGGGGGTGTGTGCGGGGCGAGGGGGGCGAATTTTTTGCTCAGTTTTTTTATATCTAGCGCCGTTCTCGAGTTATTGCTAATTCAAAAGATTTCATAGTGGGCATCTGCAGGAAGATCGAGTTTTTTCGATTTTTATTTATTTTATTTATAATTGGGGTGGTCAGAACAGGAATGAATCAAGACCATTTGAAAAAAATTCTGTTATGATCCCTAAAGTTCTACGGAATAAGGTTTGAAATTCATATACAATATTTTTATGGACTAGAAATTGAAATAGAAGGGTTGGAGCAGGAGTTAATCTATTCCATAAAAATTTTATATGAATTTCAAACCTTATTCCGTAGGACATCAGAGATTAACCAACAGAATTTTTTTTAAATGGACTTGATTCACTCCTGTTCTGACCACCTCAATTATAAATCTTAATAACTTGACGTAATATGAAAAAATGATGACAGACGTCAAATAAAAAACAAAAGCAGTTACCTCGAATTATTCTCGCTGGAATAATGTAAGTAACATTATTCCCACTTACATAATGATTTGATTGGCACCGTTTGACGGAAATTGAAAGTTACTATTGGTTGTCAAAATGAAAAAAAAATAGTCAATAAAACTTATTTGTTATTGAGATTTTTGCGTTTTATTTTTAAAATTTCTTGATTACCGGATGGTTTTTCACTATACGTTCTAGTCATTTTTTATCCTGAAAGGCCATTAAAGCGTTAAAATTGACATATCGGTAGCTAGGGTTGAAATAAGTTGTTTATTTGAAAAATTGTTTTTGTTCAAATACAGTACAAATTTTAAAATAAAATCTTTACCCATAAAATAATTCCCGATGATTTAAAAAAAATTAACTAACGAAAGTAAACCTAATTCTATACGTTATATTATATTCCTGTCACTCTGTGGCTTCAGAACTCTTCAACGGAAGATCGAATTTTGATGTGCTTTTTTAAATGATAGAGCAGTTTGTCGGGAAGGTTCTTAGCTATGTGCTGTCATGTTAATCCTTTAGAGCCTAATTAAAAGAACCTATAAAAGCAGATATTACAGAATATTAAAGAGTCCGTGAGAGCATGTATTTACCTTTATTATCTCAAGTCGCAGTTTATGGTTCTTTAATCTCTTTTAGTATCTCAGCATCGTGACCTAACAGATTTCCTGGCAAAGTACCTCGATGGTTTGCCATTGTCTTCCGATTTGATTCTCCTTCTGCCCAATATTCTTGCAAATAATTAAGATTTGCATGTTTATTAATTTATTTATATCAACATAATTATGTTTATAGCGTTTAAATTTTGACAACGATGTTTAAGTATTATGACGTGTAATGGAATATGGTTTACAAATACTATAGCATAATGGACAAAGTGAGTGCTCTTGAGGATATCATTAATCATCAGAAATTCTGTTTGTGGTGTTACTTAATACTCGACAGTAGAAAACTAGGTCTTAGCCGGGATGATACACCTAAAAGCATCCAGGAACCTGACCGTGTCCGAAAAGTGCGATTGTAGCTACTCTATCCAAAGAACGAGTCGCATGATTTATTAGTGTTTACCTTTCGAGAAACTTTGTCAAGAATTTTTCGATGCAAATTTGAGAAATAGAAAACTTTGTGATGAGCAGATCCGTCCTGCATGAAGTAATAGCGGAAGGAACATAGAGCAGGGGTGAATTCAAGTGTACGTTTGCTAAATTGCTTTAATTATGGTAGAAATACCGATTTAAAGATAGGTTATGTAATGTAGTGCATATCGAGCACATTTTTTAAATTTGTTATACAAAAATACCACCAATTAACCACAGCTTCCGTCCTGTCTTGCTCATTGTGATTAGACAATAGTTTTAAAATAAGATTCTTAAGTTTGCTGTTGTAACTTTTAACAATAAGTTTTCTTTAAAACCATCCATACGTACGTAATACATAGGTATTTAGATTGAGAGATTTATCCTTAGCTCTTAGCTCTTATTTACTTATGTTTCTCTCCGTATTCGTTTTTTAAAGGTTTTTGAGTATATCCTGGATCTTTTTTCCAATAGTATCTACTATTGTAATATCGTGACTGGATTTTACTTGTAATTTACTTTGTTCGATGAAATATTTATAACATATCAGCAGCTAACCTATCTAGAAAAACAATTAAATTGTCTTTCTACTACATTAATTCTTCGGAATTGTATATATTTTGCTATGGATTGCACGACCGAGTGATTTTAGAAAATACGGATGCTATAACAATTCATTCAATAATTACTAAGATATTGTTAGGTAATTGAAGTTCCATCGTATTTCTTCAAGTGTGCTCTTAGCTTTGTTTATTGAACTAAAATTCTTGAACACGATTATACCATTAGGAGTGAACCACATCTGAGCTAATAAGAATGAGAAGCTGTGGTATACAATCTCATGGTTTTGGAATAAATATATAGCTCGCTTGAATAATAGCAACATTGATAATATAACTTCGCGTGTTTTACTTAAGTGGTAACGTTTCGCTCGATAATCGAGAAAAAAGCTTTAACTCCTCCTCGATGTGCAACGCAGAAGTTAATTTATCTGGTTTTTCTACATTAATGGATAGTTAATTAATTTTCAGATGTTACACTTCACCAAGCTAACCTAGAACGACGATTTGAAAAAAGAACTAATTAAGTAGCAAAATTACGTAGAACCAACAACTGCAACTAACGAGTGCGATGATGCATGCACTGATCTGGTGCTAAGCAGCTTGGCTAGTCATTGGAAGACCACTTATCTCTTGCTCTCTCGGCCACGCATATTCTTTTAGTAGTATTCTTTTGTGGGGTAGGCAACCAGCCTACCTTCGCCTAAATTAACAAAACTTTTTTTTTTCAAATTATCGCATTGGGGATTTATAGTAGACATAGTTCTGTGTCAAACCCCAAATCGAAGGCAAGGTAATGCGCTGAGATTGGATCACGGAATGGTTAGTACCGTTAATCGAATTTTTTTTACTTTGTTGGATGGAAAATCGAATAAAAGTTTTTTTATAATTCAAATTTATTAAAATATTCAGCAATTTCTAACGTTTCAGTGAAAACCGAAGCGTTGAATTCTAGTGGGAAGTTTACAAAGAGAAATTCATCAAATTCATGTTCCGAAACAAAGATGGCATTAGCGAATTAAGTTGATTGTGAGAAATTACACAACTGTAAATTGCAGCCTGTCTTCGTTTCGTATGAATGATAAAGACGACAATTTCACAAAAAGACGTAAGCTGCAATAATTGAGCCACTAAATTTTTGTATGGCATCTAGCAAAGTGAAATATACATCCATTTAGCCGTTAGGTAAAACTTTGTTTTTGAAATAAATTACTTTAAATTTGCGCATCTAAGCGGACGTGTTTTCTTTGCCCTCATTTGCATCTGTTTACAACTTAAGTCCAGTGTAGTCGCATTAATCTAGCTTAAACTCAATTTGAACAAATTTGGAAATCGATTAAATCGTGCAAGGGATAAAGTTTCCCAAGACGGATGCTATCTTTACACTTTTAAACATGTTTAAGGGCTGGAAAGAAAAGGGGTTAAATAATATATATTCATCACGTACGGATGTTTGTTTTTAGTTAATTAAATGTTTGTCTCATGTCTTTTCGTTTGTTGTAAAATTTTGAGAGGAGACTTGAAGTTCAATTTGTCGTTTGAAAACTAAATTTAATTTACATAATGCTAAAATGCTCTTTAAATGTATTTTAAATTAGCAGGAGGATCGAAACCGGTTAGCTGATCAAATATAAAGTTAGTTGCTTTCGAAATAGAATCCTTTTGATGTAATGAGCAATCAATGAATTTTCAGTTTGACACCGTAAAAGATAACCCATATCTTGAATTTTCTAAAGCTAAACCAACATCGGTGCTCTAATGCTTCGTATAATTTTGAAGGATTACTTTGATCACTATCAAAATTTTCTGCGATGCTATTTATTCGGTATTTTTTGGTAAAGCTAAGAATCTACAAATTAATATAAAAACAATTTAGTAAATATTATTATCGAATCTATGAGAATATTTTCTTAATCCATTCAAGCGCGCCACCAATGTGGTAGAATATTATAGTTTAGATTTGAACAAAATTCTTAATACGAATTATTCGTAACTAAGATTAATTTAATTATCCCTGTAACTATGCCCTTTTCTGCTTCAAGTTTACTTCTTAATCATTTGGAAAAAGTACTGACAATGAAAACTTGATTTACTGCTCTTATGTTTTTGATTTCTCATTTATTTTGTACTTATCTAATTTTCTGTAGAAAATAATCTTGAAGCCCGGAGTCGCTCAGAGGAGTTTTCCGGTAACTAAATTATTACCAGTATATGTCTGCTTGTGCTGTATTTTATAAAGTTAGGTAACTGAAACCTTTAAAACTTTTAGAAGACAATTTAAAGTATTTAAATTTAATTTTGTAAAACGTTCCTCATTATTCATCAATTGTTAGTGAAACTTTGTGAATTTTAATTCACCTGACCCTCACCTTCCATGTGCGGTGATTTAGTCTATCTGAGGGGGGGGGGATTATCTTGCTATAAGTTTTTGTGAAAATATGTCACCCGCATAATAGTAGCGCAATGGACGACTTCTTAAGCATACATTATTTATTTTCTAAGACTCGAGAGTTGGGGTTAATGCATTTAACGTGTTAGTTTAAAATATAGTGGGTTTTCCTTTAATTTCTTATAGCACTGCTGATGTCTTTCTGGCGTAATATACTTAGCGATTATTTAAAAGCAAATACGATAGGTACTGATCCGACGTAGGCAAATTTAATAAATTACTTACAAAAGATATGTTTATAACATTTTCAACATGCTGCGAACATGTCCATCTTATCTTTATTAATTTTCTCTTTTTCAAAGATTTATAAAGTTTGAATTGCTTAAATTAGATACTTTTTATTTATCCGCGCTTTTATTGCAAAATGAGTTTTTATTGTATTTCTTTTTGTAGCGTCTTCAATAAGTTATTGAAAGCCTTATTATGTAAATTGAAAGTGCCAATTATTTAAAACAACACGAGCACCCTACAGCTATCAAAACTTTTTCGTATTCAATTAAATTATAACTTTACGATTTGATTAATTTTATTGCAATGCCAGCGGAAACCGCTATAGCGAAACTCTGAGAACAGTAAAATTCAATTGCTAAGAGCAGCCGTTATCGAAAAATTAAGAGTGGAAGTTGAAGAGATTGGTAACCGAACTGTTATCGCTGGACTTTGGATTTTGCTTTATTTCTTACCATATTATCGTAACGTTTCCAAAATTTGAAAAAAATATCAATCAGTACGAGCTTAGAACTCGAGCTCAATGGGATGTATCGTGCGACTAATTGCTATGTTCTATTAAATTTTCAGAGATATAAGCATTATTCGCAAACGCCTTCACCATCAGAAGTTTCAGTACAAAACGTTTCTCTCGTTGGTTACAAATACTGTATAGAATTCTGGATTCTACCAGAGTTAGAATGCAGATCAAGGAAGTTTTTTTTCAGGACATTTCGCTAAACGTTACGAAAAGTTTTATTGTAAAAGTTTCGTGTACAAAATAAATTACTTCGAAAAGATAAACATAGAATTTATTAGTACAAAACTTTAAAATTTAAATTAATCTTTTTATTTTGTAACTGATAAATAAGAGAGTACATTTAAAATATTTTTCAGGCGTAAAAAATCTTTGTAAAAGAGTTTGTATAATAGAAACGTCACCCTCAGGCACTTTATTAACGAAGAGAAACTTTGTTTTTCGAATTTATACATTTTTGACCCGACCTACCTCGTTTCAAGTGGAGTAATGAAATTTATATTTAAATTGGATAGGTAGGAATTACATTTTTCAAAATCGATAACGCTTAAAGCACTCTTACTTTAAACCAATCTTACAGATTGCTTCGTTGCTATTAACTCGATCGTTAAACTAATAGTAATTATTCCGCAATCAAGGGATATTTGATAAAATCGCTGAAGATCTGTTCTCGTGAATTTTTCATGTCCCTAATTGCTCGTGAATTATTGCGGGGATAACTAATCATTGGAGTTTAAATAAAAATCGAGCCTCGCCATTTTAATTAATTTTATTAATTACTTAATTTTCGTTACAAAAATTAAATCAATTTAAATTTCATTAAACGTCTTTTCCTCTGGTACTGATTAAACTTTATAATACGGCATAATAAATGAGATAAATACAAGTTATCATACAGACGGCAATCCCCGAGGAAATCAACTCGAACGATTTCAGAAATGCCCTTTTTAACGACGTGCAATATTCATTTTCAACATTAATTGTAAAGGCGATAGATTATTGCTAACACAAAATTTGGTGCTTTTCATTTCGCACGTAATTTTAGTGACTAAATTATCTTGTCTATTTCAGATTGTATCTGCAAGATTTACGACGTATTTTATATAAATTTATAGTACTTAAAAAGAATTGAATGGATTATTGTAAAAATAAATTAATAAAATTCAGAACGAACTCAAAAACATTTGTACTACTGCATAGTTCTCTAAAAACAACAGCTACGAAATACAAAATTAATTACACATCGGTTCTGGGTTTTTGAAATAAATTGATATTTTGTTATTCAATTATTGCAATTTATCAGAATAATATAATATTTTTTTTCTAGATATTTTTATTAATAAATTTTATAATGTTCAAATAAATCTTTATAAAATTTTCCGAGCAAAAGTTTTAAACCTGATATTAAAATCGAAAAATAAAAAGCAAGGCATTTGCTCGGGGCTATCAACTTTGTTCCTTTAATTTATTATTTCGAAAACTCTTACCATTATCCAATCATCAAGTCCCAATCTATTAATTAGAATTCCATACCTTAGCTAGCACCTTCTATAATTTTTCCTATCTTCTAATTAACACTTGTCTACAGCTTCCGTTTAATTTTCTTTTTTCAAAATCACTAATTATCTCCAATATTATATTCTTCCCTTTCAAATTCAAATTAAATGCTCCAAACGAGCATATAATTCTCCAAATCAAAATAGAATTTTTAATTTATAATAAAAAATATAATATTATGACAGTATATCTACCATACATTAAAATGTTTGATTTAACGAATTATTTAATTCAATTCATATAATATTAAATTACAATAACAATTATGTTGTTTTGCCGTTCAATTTGTTCGTGAAATAATTATCCTTTTTTTTATTATACCAGCCAGATTAAATGGATTATAGATAAAGAGATAGAGTATAATAATTAGATCTTTATAAAGAATAAAGATTATTCTACAATCGGTAGCCTGATGTCTATAGAAACTACTTACAACACATCGGTCATCACAGAACACAACACATCAACCAAAGATTATGTTAGGCAAGTTAGTATTATCAACGCTTTATCTGTGTATTGATGAAGAAAAATATGGATTTTCACTTCTGAAAGGCTTGCATCGAATCGCTCATGCTGAAAAGTACCTACTCAACTTATGCAAGACGTTCAAAAACTTAATTATAGATTAATTAAATCGTTTGAAAGATATAAAGCATTTATAAGCAAAGCATATATTTCAATTAAACTTGTCCGTAATCGTTTCATCATGTACTATACTTGAATATTTTGCAAAGTATATTCCAATTTGAATTAAATTGTAACTGATATAATGAAAATTTTATTTTGGAGATCATTAAACAATAATAATTACATATTATTAAATTATAATGTATTATTTAATTTCAGTAACTGAAATGCTCTGTATTCTGTAACATTAAAATTACAAAGTAGCATATTGCATATTAAGTGTGGAAAGTGGTTCTTTTCCGTCTCTTGTCGCCAAGACATTTCAAGTCTACGCTCAAAACACACATACTATTTTTCTCTAAATTTGTTTTAAAAATTATAAAAGCAACCCCGAAAATGTATCTCTATTCTCTGTAGTCTGCCGTACGAGTGAGTTTCTAAGGGAATATTGAGAGTTTTCAAATTTTTGGATTATTCCCGATCAGGAAAACGTATATATCAAATTTCAATTTTCAACTGACAGCTAGAAAGCTAAAGTCTGTCTGGAAAATATAAGTCGAAAGCTGTTACAGCCTGCTAGTGATTAAGTACGTTAACTGTTTAGCCGAGATCTTCGACAACTTAGTTTTGACTCTATCCCCTCGACAGGCAATGGCAAACTACCGAAGTAATCTGCAATGAAAACATTTCTCGAAAGGAAATGTATTACATTTCACGTGATTATGTGAAAACATTATTGGGGAGATTAGGTCACAACATTTCCATTAATAGGCAAGCGGTAGGGGAAGACTCTCCCAATTTAAATATTGAAAAGAAATAAGAAAACTGAGATGAAATGAAGTGAATTATTTTTGCTGCGGATATTAAATTACTACATTTTTTAAAATTTTAATGGCTACTCGAAGTAGAGAAATGCTCGTCGAGATAGACCCTCATCATAATCAAATTTCTCTACAAGAAACTGCATCATTTAAAATATAGTATACGCAAGTGCTGCTAGTACATTACGAGAAATTCACAATTTTGTTGCAATTACAGTTGAAATTTAATTTTCAAATACGCTCTTCGTCTTCCAACTTCAAGCTTCGTTGCTTATAATTTAGTAATCTGTTTGCACTAGTTCCCTCAGGTAGCATTTCCTGTGTCTTGTAGATACAATATTGTAAACTTTTTACTTTCGTAGGACTAAAAAATAATTCTTTGTAACTTTAAAATTAAATTTATACCGTGGGTTTCCCATGGGAAGTTCAATTAGGGAAAATAAATATCTGGATTTGCCCACAACAGAATTTTTAAAATAATAGGATTGCTTAAAAAAAGTGATGTGGATGTATTTGATTGCACCAGCAGTTTCTTTACACTATTAGTGCAAAATAATAAGACATGAGAGTTACACTGAATTTATTTATTCTAACGTCAGATTATTATAATGAAAAATTAAATAAGATCAAAATTATTTTTTAAATTAATTATGCGATAAATCTACTTCCAACACTTCTTTCATCGCAAAACGCGATACATACAACCAAGGATATTGTCAGAATCCTTTAGAAGAGGATTATTTGATTGAATCCATGTTTTCGTTAATTCCTGCTCATTAGATAAAATTCTGCAACTATCTTTGGTTATGTGTACAGTATTTTGTGATGAATGATGTGTTGGAAGCAATTTTTTGGGGTGGTTACGAGTCTTCATTTTATATAATCAACATATTTCAGCGGAAAAAAATTCAGTCTCCTCTTATTTTCGAGGTTTTCAGGTTGAATTTTTTATTCAAATTATAACGTTAAGTAACTTCAAAGGTTAAATATTAATATAATCAGAAATTTTGTATAATTCATTTAACATGGCGATTGCTTTCATTTTAATCGAATTTTGTAAAAAATTGAATTTAAAAGTTATCAAAAAAATGTCGTAAATGCATTTTTATTTGTAATACTTTTACCTTAATACATTATTGAATATTGAATAACCGTGTGTTTTTGATGTAATCGGGTGAAATTTGGAACTTTTCTTGTAATCGAGAAAGTGAAGTGAATTTTCCAATTTACGCACATGTGCTTTTAAACCTTTTTAGCCATCTCTTCATTGTATATACAATTTTTCAATAGATTGAAATACATAATAATATATGTATAATATGTATTTCAATCTATAATTATTATATTAACGGAAGTAAATGTATTTCTGTTATGTGGTACAGTGTTTCTCAAACTTTTTCGAATGTGGAACTCTTTTCCGTTTTTGGCGAGTTTTCATGAAACTCCAGGGTTCAGCGGAACATATTTTGGGAAACACTGATGTAGTGCATCGT
Organism: Cantharis lateralis; assembly: GCA_963170105.1. NCBI lineage: Eukaryota > Metazoa > Arthropoda > Insecta > Coleoptera > Cantharidae > Cantharis > Cantharis lateralis. Next base: position 8,148,862 of record OY720626.1, read on the forward strand.
CCAACAATCATAACATAATCAAATAAAGAAAATCATAAACATCGAACTATCCAGTAAAATGGAAAATTCGTTTGTTTTTTTGGAATAATTATAGAATTTGGTATGGAAAAACGCTCTAGGAATCGTAAGTTCGATCCTAGCAGTGGGCGACTCAAATGTGATATTTTTTTATGATATTCAAGATTTTGAAATCAATCAATAGTAAAACTGCGTAATGAGATTCTTTTACTTCTTGTACATTTATTTTGTATAATCTTTATTTTCTATTTTTAGTACATATAATTTATAATTCAATTCAAGGTTTGATTAATCATCATTATAGGTATATTATATTTACTTACTTTTTTTCGGCGCTATATTAAATTTTACATTACATTGTGTATAGTAGCTTTAAGTTAATATTGAAAAGATTTCAGTCGAAATATAATATGTAACGTCAGCAAATATTTAAGTTAATAACTTAATGTATCTACGTATAACTACATGCTGAGATAATTAAATTATATGTACTTTAATACATCATTTATACATTAATTAAAGTAATTTAATGTAAAACACGCAAACTTCAAATTGTTATTAAAAAAAAAAATTAATCACAAATTAACAAACTATCGTGAATATTATCTGGTATAGTGTTTTCAAAGTTTGTCAATTTAACCATATACAGTGCGGTCTCGGAATGTTCGTTAATTTTTTTAAATGGTAACCTATATTTATTTTGTATATATACTTTACTAATATTGAGGTTAGAAGATTCTTTTCTGAGTTTAGGGAAAAGTTTTATTGATGCCGGTACGATATTTTTACAGGACGTTCTGTTCCGAATTTCTACACCAACGCAACTATTTTTAACTCAGATTGTTGTGTCTATCCCGGGAAATGGGATTTCACGTTTCAATAATTCAAAATGTGATGTTATATTGTAGAACGCCTAATATCAAAACCCGCACAAAGCTAGGTACGATAACTGGTATGGCATACGATATTGCATCATCTGGTGTATGCGCATCTATCTCGTGATCGTTATTTTTGTCACGTTGTATGATTTCGTGTTCCACTGTTTATTCTTGAGTTATCCTGCCTACTTCTGGATCATTCACATTTGTTATCTAAACTCCTTCCGACAGCAAAAGTTGAATCTGGCATATTTTTCCACTTGTTTCGGTAGAGTAAATCCAATTGTTAAATTGTATTATTATATTGGATCTTTCTCTATTTTCGATTAACAATTAGTTGTATTCTGCTGTATTGGTTTTTTCATTCGCTGGAAATTTTCCTTTCTTGTTCTCTCTTTTCATTGGTTAATGTGGAAAAGGCGGTACCGGTAATACTGTTGCCGGTAGTAAAATACCGTATTGTTTTCCAAAAGATTTTTGGTAAAAATGTTTACTTGCGAATAAGCACAACAACATTGTGTAATTATACTACATTAAATATTCAATTCAGTTGATATTTAAAATTTTTGTAATTCTTGCCAGAATGGTTTTTGTTATTTTATGTTTCTTTGTTCATAAGTTTATTTAGTATATATTATATTACATTAGTTTTACATGTTCCGTTATTTCTTTTATAAATAACCGTCGAGTAACTAAACTTGAGGCAGTGAAATTTAAATCGATCGTACAAGATAAATAATGTACGAGTATCTACGTATTCAAAAAGGTGAATCTTTTGAAAATCGAGTTTTTTCATTCCAGATAGATGGTTTGCTTTAGTTAATAATGACAATCGTTTTGAATGCTGAGATTTTCAATCCAGACTGTCACTATTACATACCGGCATCTGTTTAACTTTCCGGTAGCGGTAGTTCTAACCTTCTTTATTTAAAAACACACTTAATAGTTATTAATGTTACTCTTTCAGTGGACATTCCGTGTAGACATCTCGTGAATTTTATCTTTTATTTATTTTGAAGATTTTATTATTTTTCAAGCGCGACAATATCGTTGAATAAGATATAAGGTCTAAAATAAGCATACGCTCGTGGACTTTGCAGAAGATTCATGCGAAATAAATAAACAAATGTAACTTACAAGTTGAGATTTTGCACAGTAATATTTTAACAGTAGAGATTACATTTTACTTTTAGCGAGTGCATGAATAATTGTAAATTTTAATATTTTTCTGTAAATTTACAGTGGTAATATTTTTAACAAAAACATCTGAATATTTCCATACATGACATTACAGGTAAAAATTACTGCTATCGACGCATTTTTTAGGTTTACCTAAAAGCTAAATATTTAAAATCGATACCTAAATTCCAAATTACGAAGTTTTAATGCAAAAAACAAATGATCCATCCATTATTTAAATTGAAACATTAATTACGCTTTGCAGCTAATAATTTGCATACATTTTAACTCATGTTTATTGTTATAGCTGAATTGAAGTTTCAGGTAAACGAGTTATTGTTTCAGTAGGCACTAGCAATTTTTTAAATAGGTAACGAAAAATCGTTTGGGAATTAAATCACCGAGCAACGCAACAATAGGCGATAAGTGCGTGCTTTCCTGATAGATTGATTTTAAAAAATTGATGTCTATAGTCAACCTGTAGCTTTTTAAAATAATTTCATTGCTCAGTGTTAAAATAGAATTTACTTTTTTATTGTATTAACCGCATTGCGACGGGGTCAAGGACATTTGGGAAAATCCAAATAAGTTGAGGAAAGCTTTCGGTGTACAATCGAGGATTTGTTTCAATATGCATTGCGTATTACGAAACCGATTTTATTTTTCAATGGAGATTAATTTATTTACTGTAGTTGTATTACGAATGTTGCTGGAAACAAAAAAATTAGTCGCTTTGCTTTAGCACAATTGTTTTTTTTTTTTTAGATAGCTTCGGGCATACCAAAGCATTTATTATTTTCAAGGCACTTTTATATTCTTAAAAGTTTTAATTTCATAAGCTTTGTAGTCCTTCTTTCGTTTTCAATTTTTCACAAGGATGCTTTATTTGATGTTCACAATAAGCTATATTTATGTAAACACACTCGTCTTTCCGTTTTTCCAATACCGGAACAATTACAGCCTACTATTCTAAACATTCAGCTGGTAGCTCATTTAAATCAGAATCAAATTTGTTTCTATTGTTTAAATTAAATTTTGGTTTAATTAATTGACGTTTGGTATCGATTGGTTACATAACGTATACAGAAACAATTAATATAATTTGTTTTATAGCTCCATAAAGCAATAAAAGGATAATTTGATTGCTTTTTAATTTTTATAAACACTAAAATGGTTTTATTTGTTTAGACATGGTGATGCAGGGGTGGATTCTTTATTATTTACTTCGTTGATGTCGTGCTCATCCTTTTTATCACATAGTCCCTGCTCGGGCGCCAAAATGTATTGATTTTTTTTTTTTTACTAAAATGTTTTGGATAATGTTTACTGCCGCTTGTTTTGCCTTTTAATTAAAACTGGGACGCTCAAACGTAAACCTTAGTTTAATAAACCGGTGGAGGTGGCGCTTCCTACGCTAGCATTTTCGCGAAACCGGCTTCTTCTCCAATGAATTAAACGCCGTTGTTGATTATTTTGGCAATCTATGGACGTCAGCAGTCAATAATAAATTATTATATGCTAAAAGAGCGAAATTTTGCGTTGAAAGTTTAGTTAAAACTCAAAACGCTCCCTTATGTGATTTTACGTCCGGAATATTCCCACTTGGTAGCATTTCCATTACTAAACTTTATTATTTACAAAAGCATTTTGGGGAAATTCTAACATTGTTTATTATATAAATGTTTTACATTAATTTCCTTTCTATTACGTTTGAAAACCCAAAAATGTTGTGTTAATTGTTGGTTCTGAGGGTTTAAGAACCGAAACCATCGGCTTTCAAGTTTCGGTTAGATGTAGATCCTCGGTAAAACCGCAATTCAATGTAATGCACAGTGTAGTAAGTAATTAACAAATCTTCCAATTCTTAGTTCGATATTTTAGGAAATAATTTCAAATGACGATGGACGTTTTCGTTTGCTCCAATTAATTTACACCTTGAGAAGGTAACAAAGGCGACGGCCACTTCATAACACCGGGATGATATTTTCATTGTTTTAATTGCTCGAATTTTTAAATCCTAATGGCGTACCTACTCGTCTCCGATGCTTTCATTTTGAAATTATTCGTAATTATACAATGACTACGTTTAATTAAACTTTTATTGATTGGTCTGAAAATCTATCTCGCTGATGCGACAAAAAATTGTTTTCCCATGTGTCGATACATTTCCACAGAAATGGGGAATTAGTAATTCCAATTTAATATACTGTATTTTATTTGTTTTTTTTACATATTTTTAATAATTCAACTTGCTGGAGCTTCTCAGTTCGTATTTTGCTGTAATTTTTACAATCTGCTAGCTGCGCGTTTTATTTTATTGTTTGTTGTTGCGGCACTGCCAAAGTATCTTAGATTAAATTTATTAATACTTAGGGGTACATTCTTTTACTATGTCACCCAGGGCTAGCGCTAGGGTAGCGGAAAAGCGGCCGCTTCGAAAGTCATCAAATTACAAAAATAATTAAATTTTCGTTGTATATTTTGCATTCATGCACTTCGCATTGGTCCGTTGGTTGATTCAAAATTGAACCAATCAGGTGTGCTTTCTGATCTAAAAACAAAAAATATATTGAGTTAAACTAAAACCTGACAGGTTAACATTCTTTCAAAATTGCTGTCATAAACTACTATATTTTTTGTGATATTGGGACAGTCTAAAATTATGGAAATGACTGCTCGTTACAACAAAGTTTTTACAATTTATATTTCAAAAAGAACAAATAGAATTGAATTATATTTTATTAAAAATAATCGGATCGAGGTAAATACATCTGTCTGGTTTTTCTGCTCAAAGTTTGAAATAATATGACATTTTCGGATTATTTTCATAGTAGGTTTTTGACAAAGCCTTTCGGCGCTCGTATATCATCATAAGAATTCTCTTAAATGAAATAATTTGACACATTATTGAGCTTAATTTATAGGAAAACCTCTTTTTTACAAAATAAATTTGTTACACTGCGATATTTTATAAAAATCGATAAATTACCATTGAAAATGTAATCTTTCGAAATATGTACAGACAAAGCGGTGTTTGTCATCCAAATTAGATAAATTATTTTTCAACCATCCAGGCATTCTTTTTTGTTCGCTAGGATTTTATCGGGTGCGAGTTTTATTTTTAATTGAATTTGCCAAGTGACCACGGATTTTTGTTGCCCCGAGTGTTGAGTGGAAACTTCGGATTTGAATATTTGACTTCGCTAAGTTTCTTTTGAAAATGCGGTGGTTATTTTAAGTTGTAAGCATATGTAAATCACTTTAGATTTAACTTTATACGAACTCAGCCATACGAATTTCATGAAAATGTCTAAGTAGAGGGGCTAGGTTGTATCTGGCGCACTTTTGCGCAAAACTTTTCCAAGTCCCATTTTTTTTAATTAAAAGTTTGTATATAGCAAGTTGGTTTAATCATTAGCTAGTATACCAAGATTTGAATTCTGAAAACAAATGTATGTATATCTTAAAAATAACAAGCGCCATCTTCATTTCGGTACGTTAATTACAACCGGTTATATCGTAATAAACTTATCCTTACAACAAGAAATAAAAACGAATTTCTTGTAAAAATTATGCTTGTGATATGCAAGGTATCCTCATAAAACTTGATTATACAATTTTTGTTCTATTTCAGTTCAAATATTGTTCACGAAACTATTTACAATAAAATATAATGATTATTACCATTGGTATTACGGTAATTTTTTTTACACTCCGCTTTTTATTATTATATTTTATTGTAGTACTCGACGTTTATGTTATCTAATTTTGTATGCTTGGTATGTACATAAATTCAAAATTCTAGTAAAATAATAAGAAATTATAATAAAGTTGGCGCCTGGTTTACATTCCAAACAATTTTCGAAATTACTTGTGCAAACTCTCTTTTGTTGGTGGAAGCTATTTTTTGTTTATATAAACCGCAATTTTTCGTGCAGAAATTTTCTGCTACAAGCTAATGGAATAAATTTTTTGAATGTGTCAACTCGTAGCTTAAAATATTGGATATTTTCTAAAGAATTGTATTTGTAAATGGTTTCGCGCTTTGAAAATAGAGTACCTAACTGATTTATTATTGGCTTATTCGATAAGAGAAATTAAATATCACTGATCTGTAATCACTCTGTTCAGGTGTAGTGCATTAAGGGGTTATGCTACGGGCCAGTGGCGAACTTTATCGGGCACCTAAAGCTTAGTACTATACCAATTTTGCAAAAAACATAAAAACAAACAAATTACACCTGCTTACACAGATCTCGTTTATATTATATTACGTTGATTTAATATCACCGTAATATTGCTTTGCCTGCGTCAACAAGCAAACTTAACTAAGGAATTATTAATTTATTATTCAACAAGTCCGAACCCAGACCTCGGTTCCGGTGGGGGATTGATGGACTACTAGATACAATATTTTTCAGCAAAATTGCAGCATAAATCTTTTACCAATTATTGGAAGACGTCAATATATTAACATAATAATATATATTTTGCAAATTTGCCCTTCATTGTTATTGGCGAGCGGAAATTTTTTTTTTCAGAAACATTGTAATTTTGCACTTGCTTAGAAAATTTATACATTATATTATATCGAAACACTGAACACAAATATTTTATTAATTTCAAAGGATGAATTTTGTCTTTCAAACTAATTAGTAGTGAAATAATAGAGCGCATAGCTGAGTTTAAACTAATTTGAATAATTAATTCACACAAAGTTTGCTTTTACAACAAATTAATATTATGCATGTTGTAAAATCGAGGAAAATAATTCGAATGCTGGTTTTTCCGTATGGTTACATTTTAAAATTTCGTCGTCGCCAAACCACAAAAAACGGAACAATGAACTCTTATCACCTTTTCTCTTATTATCTTGAAATATTTAACATAGAAAAGTTTGAATTTTTTAGTAAAATAAAAACAAAAACAAATATATTTTGAAAAAAGTTTTCAGCTCCTTACCACTATCCTACCTCGATGGAGCTTGAAAGTCTTCTTGCGTAGTCGAGGTCGAATCAATTTAATTTTTGAAATAGCAAATTTATAATCCCGCTGTTTTTAAATTCCATTATCCTTTTTGTCCTGTTTGTACAGTGCCTTTCATTTTAATAAAGTTACATTAAGTAATCAAGTTTGCATAATTGATCGGAGTACTTTTAATGATGATAGTTAAGACGCTTATTTAAAAAGGATTACACTGGTTGATAAAAGCTGCAGTAAAATTTTAAATACCTCTTAATGAATTTCTGAAGAATATTTGTGCTCCAAGTCTTAAAATTCGTGTAAAGCTTGTACTTAATTCTAAATTTAATAAAAACTTCAAAATTTTCTTTAAAAGGTGTTGAATATTTGGAAATCGTTTCGAGAATTCCTTTTCTAAAGCAAATTAGGGTTTTAATTATCGATGAGAGTCCCTAATGGTGTTCAACAAGTTAAGTTAATAAATTAATCAAATAATAGAGCTTTTTCTTCAAATTGAACATGAAAAGTGTTTCTAGAAACTCGGTAAGGACGTTACCCTTAACCACACCCTCGTCTGATACGCTACCCCTTGACCTCAGTTTGCACCCTTTGTTCATTACCACCGAGATCGATAATATAACGACGAAAATTGCAAACTAAGTAATATGAAAATCTAATGCGGTATTTATAAGTAACGAAAACGCCAAGAGCTGTTTTCCAATTTTTCCTAAGTGATCTCTCGAAACAAAATATACTACTCGAAGAAACAGTCTCGCTTGTTTTTTCAATAAATATTTTATAAGGCGACCTTGCAGGTATGAGAAAATATCGACTCTATTATCATACACCATATACCGGGTGTTGACTCGAATAGCCGAACATAGGGAATTAACACGTAAAAACTTATTTATGCAAATTCCTGCTTCCCAAATTATTTTAGAGAAAAAATGAAAGACACAAAAAGAATGCAGAAATATAAACTACGTATGATAAAAGCATTAGATTTCATGTAATCTTTACTTATAGGGTCAAAAAATGCTTTTAAAATTGTTAAAATTTTCATTTATCAGACTAGCCATGCAAGTTTCCAAGGTAATTATTTCGAAATTAAATTGAATTAATTTCATGACCAGTCTGAAAAATGAAAATTTTAACAATTCTGAATGAATTTTGGACCCTTTTAGTAGAAACTAGATGAAATTCGAAGATAAAAGTCCAAAATTCGTTTAGAATTGTTAAAATTTTCATTTGTCAGACTGGTCATGAAATTAATTCAATTTAATTTCGAAATAACTACCTTGGAAACTTACATGGCCAGTCTGATAAATGAAAATTTTAACAATTTTAAAAGCATTTTTTGACCCTATAAGTAAAGATTACATGAAATCTAATGCTTTTATCATACGTAGTTTATATTTCTGCATTCTTTTTGTGTCTTTCATTTTTTCTCTAAAATAATTTGGGAAGCAGGAATTTGCATAAATAAGTTTTTACGTGTTAATTCCCTATGTTCGGCTATTCGAGTCAACACCCGGTATATTCTCTTTTTTATATTACCTACAAAAATTTTCATTTGATTGATAATTTCCATTATATTTGTTTTTGTAAATAAAATTTTTCTTTTTATGCATTATTAAATGTCATATTATTGTTATTGACATAATATCATGTAGATCTTAGTTTAAATTAATAATGCTTGCTCGTTTATACAATGCGGTGAGACAGGACTCCGTCGCCGCGAAAAAAACGGGCGGATTGAAAATTCACTCGCCTACAAAATTATTAATTTTTTCTATTCAATCGCAGACAACTTCCAGTTTCTTTTATAATATTTTCAAACTATGAAAGTGAAGATTTAAAAACTGTCTGGCATTAAATTAGAAAAAAAAAGTTAAAAGTCGATAATAGTAATTATGCAAATCTCTTAAAAATACATTAAGAAAATCTTTAAAAATTCGTACGTCAAGTGGATTTTGAAACAAGTTTTCTAACTATTTAAGGAGCAAAATCTTCTAAAATATTTGGCATACAACTTTCAGAATGTTCATCTCTTGTTCTCTATAACAAGGAGCCAAAATATCATTAAGATCGGAAGAGGGTCGACTTGAGTGATAGATTGACTTAACACGGAATGCTTCATTTGTTTTACAATTAAATTGTACTGACATTCCCAATTGCAAGTTTCAAACAAGGTTGTTATTTTTAAACAAGAGGAAACGAAATTGTATTTTCTTACAATTAAATCTTTACCTGTAAACACTGAAACCCCGCATACATAAATAATACATTGAAAAATTACATGATATGTAAAATTACATAAACTGTCATGTAATTTTACATGTGTTATCCACGATCACTATTAATGAGTTTTGATAATACTTACGTAAAAATTATTAAATAATTTTTTTCAGTGTAGTTAGCGCTCAAAAATATTTTATTTAAACCCCCCGAAAAGTTTGAATCGTTGCGATAATGTGGATGATAAAGTGTGACCCTAGTTATTAAGGGGAAAAACTTTTTGAAATTAAAAATTAAAAATTCATTTTCTGTTTTGAGTGTAACATAAATCTTATTATCTCACCTACCAACATATTATTTAGGTTTTTGTTCATTTACCTTTTATATGTATTTACATTTTACATATTATGTACATGCAATTTTTGTTAAAAGTGTGTTACATTTTTACATTAATTAATGTCTGTCCGAAAAAAATTCATAACTATAACTGAAATAACATGGCTGCAGATTATTTGCATGGACGTGCGGTTGGATCAAAATTACCGAGTGTACCCAGGATTTCGTTTCCAGAAAAAGTTTGAGTGAAAGTGAAAAGGCAAGAACTTATGTAATTTTCTTTCAGAATTGTTCGTAAATTAAAAGCATGTCTAGTTTCCTTCAAATATTGAAACGTCAAATAAATAATAGAATTACTCATTTGAATACAGGGTAAAGTGAAAATTTGAATAGGGAAGTCCCGAATATTAGTTTTCACTTTATGCGATATTCAAATTAGCAAATCAATTTCTTTCTTCGTGTTTGCATATAGAGCTATTTTAGGATTGGCGGAAACTAGCGATTATTTAAATATTTGTACCATTCTATAAATGAAAATACGCAATATTGCGCTGGACATAGCTCTTAACATAAAATCCTTGTTATTTTTGTGCGAACCTGATTTAATCTTATTTTCTCATTTTATACCTGTATATCGTTGGATTTTGCCCTAAGGAAGTTTGTTTTTAGCAACCCCACAGAAAGTCGATTTTCCCAACTCGGGAATAAATTTCAATTATTTTAGCACATTCTAGCAACAAAACACCCGCATAGTATTTTAGCTTAAGATTATGGCACAAAACTTTTCTGTTAATTAAGTTAATTAGTAGGAGTACCACATATTTAATACAGTTTTACTTTCTTTTTTCTTAATACCAAAACCGTATTTCGAGAAATCTGTTGGGTTTAATACGGATTAATGTTTCCCGCAAAAATTGAATTCTTTGTGAATGGGAAATGAAAAACCACAGTTTTCTTTTTCATTACTCTAATATGAAAAGCACAATGACTGCTAAGTTATTTAGTTATATTTTGTGCAATGCCTTTTTAGTTCCTTTAAACTAACAATAAGTCTCGTGTGGACAGTTTAAAGTGCACATAAATGGGGTCGGCGCGGCGCCGCGCTTTCCACATATTCGCAATGCCACTGTGACGTCATAACTATGTAGAATTGTTTAAAAAAAAACTGGGCCACATAATTCACTTTATATACCTTTTTCGGAATGCTTATGGCGCCTCCCACGCCGAAGGACGTCATAATGTCCTTTGATGCGACAAACCCATTAAATATTACTTTTTCTAATTACTTAGCCCTTATTGGTGTTGGCTGCACATCTAGTTTAATGTTCCATGTTTTAAATGAGCCAACATCGAATCGTCGAGCGATTATTACCGTGAGCAAAAGCCATTTTCCATTTTACGGAAATGAGATTCAAGTTCAATTATCGTTCATTATTCAAAAAAAAAGTTCTAACTTTTCGCATGCCTTACAATATAACTCTCGGTTTTATGTTTTTTTCATAAATATTTTGACACAATGCCTCGAAGTAGAACATTTTATTAGGGTTTGTTAAGGTCGGCTAGCTTTTATAATAACCAGCATCGAGAGCGCGGTCCATTTGCTTATCGCGTGCTGTAATTAAATTATTTCAACGAAAACGTTAATCAAAAAGATTTTTGCAGAAATGATCATTAAAGCTCAGCATAATTGCATTCCTATAGATATCAAATACTCCCACACATTGTAGCACTGCTTCTCAAGTTCTTTGGAAAAAAAATTAAATAATTTAATTAGAACATAATTTTCAAAAAAAAATTTAGAGCTGATTTTCGATGCAGATCAGCTTGAAAAGTTTAATATACGTACGTTATCCTGTCACAGGATAACATACAATACTATTAAGCTTTTTAGTATGATTAATTAAGTAATTGAAAAATACACATTTGGTTTATATAAAATTTTGGACCTTATAATAGATTTAATTAGTTATGCGTAAAGAGATTATGTCAATATTAATGTTTTGGGAATTGATTTAAGTAATTTGACTAAATTAATTATTTTTTATAGCAAAGTGTAATTTTATATAACAGAATTACATATTTAGGGTAATTGCTAATTTTCCTGCTTTTAATTAAAATTGTTCATCAAGGGACTATAAATGTAAATACACGGAATGAGTTTTGCCCCTTAGGAAATGAATTTTTTATACAGCTTTAGCCTAACATGTAAAAGGTTGTGTATGTTATATTGTAATAATGTATCAACATTGCTTTTCTTTACATCAACGCATTGTAAAGCGAACAAAATTTATTTAAAATTACCTAAAATTTTGAGTACCTACCTACTTTTATGTATCAAGGGCTAAAATTATAATTTTAACTACTGAAAATATGCCATTTTAGACACCAGTTTATGCAAGGTCCATTAAATGTACGGAGAAATCGTTTTACAATCGGGATAATCTATGGATTATTACAGATACCAATACCATCATTCGACAGATAAACCTAAAGGCCAGAATTCAAGATGGTAAAAAAACATCCCTTTATTCACTTTTATGACAATATACTATTATTATTTTTTAAGTAGCTAATCATATTTTTCAACAATTTAAAATGCTTGATAAACCTGATATAATGTCAGTTGGTTTAATAAATTTAATGGATGTTTTTATATTCTTTATAAATTTTTGAACGATTCAATCGTAATTAATGTTATCGTTGAACATCAAAGGTTTATTTCAGCAGGATTAATCAAATATTGTCAATGAAAATTAGTGTGTTTATAGCATTAGCGAAATTTCTTCAGTTTTATTGGATACAAAATCGTTTGCTAGAGCATTGATCGATTATGATTAAAAAAGTTATAATTAGATATTAATCGAACACTGTCTGAATTTGAATCGCGACTTCAGTTTCTTATTTTGGCCCTCCAGTGACGTCAACATCATCATTTTTATTTAATATAATTCAAGATTAAGATTTAATAAGAAGCAAAAAATATCCAAATCGAAATCTTACGCCTTCCCGAAAAAAAATATCCAAAGAAAATTTTTACCAAGAGAACTTTTATTGTTTTTGAATGAGTATTGATCTCGTTTCAGAGAAGTCTAGAGACAGGATTCTCCACTATTAATATTAATAAAAAAACAACAAAATTATTCGATCACAATATTTTGGTCATCATTGAAAAATTAAATATTTGCACGCAAACACCTTGACAAATGTGAAATTGGTTTAGCAACAAGGTTTGTTGTTCATTGGATCAGACTGCCCGAATAGCTTGGAGTATAACAACAAATCATTGAGCAAGTAGACAAATAAACACAAGCAAAATAAACCCAAAATATTAAGTTTTGTGTTTATTTAACTTGTTTAATTTTCAAATTGTGGATTCAAGCATTTAAAATCCATTTGTTACAATTTTTTATAAATTCCCTACCCGTTGCCAATTTAATTGAAAATCAACAAATTAGAAACAGTATCGCTGCAAAACTCTTTTTTGACACCTAAGTGAGGTAAACCTTAAAACGACTTTTTCTCGAAACCACATTTTTCATTATTGAAGCAATGAATCGATTGACTGAAACTCTTTAATTTTACATCTTGAATAAAATTCTACAATTTTATTAATTTTCATTTTTTCTATTGGACATAAATTGATGTGTTTCGGATCATTACTCGTGTCTACAACTACAGTAAATTTTAAAACTTAGTTCAGGCGTCAATAAAATTATTACACAAAACCACGTACTGAACATACACCACAAACTTCCCTTACATTTTTAATGAGATCAATAGATTTTAAATTGGAAGAATTTGTTTCTGCTTCCATAAATGTAGTGCCGATACTTACATCGTGTTAGACTAGCGCGAATTCGCTGGCTCAGTACACGTAATACTATCATAAAAGCGTTTAAATTTCCGGTACTCCGTTGAGATTTCCATTCGTAAGCCGCAATATAAAACTCGAATTATACTTGGGAGTTGAAATTTTTTGATGTTGTTTTTTCAGTACTAACCTTAATTGAATTTAAATTTTGCTAAAATATAGTGCGCAAACATTGCAGTAAACTAACCGCACTAACAGAAGATTTTGAATAACCGTATCGCGATTTAATCCTCTTAAGCCAAGCCTATGTACACTACGAAATAATATATGACCTCCGTTTCGGCTTACATCTTGGTTAAAGTAGATGTCAAATAATATATTACATCTTACATCGTACCTGGGTACTACGTTAAAATTTAAATTTTCCTTTAGAACTTGCACTACTACAGGCCAAAAATTGGATACACTCGAGTAAAACTAAAAAAAAATAGCTGTTACTCAAATGATTCAACTTATTACTATATGGAAAACTACGTAAGTTTCTTTTCGTCCAAAAATCTTCCTTTGGCTGTGATTCTAAGGAAGCTTAAGTTGGACAGGTGATACCTACGTACTTTTTTATCAAGCTCTTCTCACAGAAGCGTAATGGGGTTTAGATCTGGTGCTTGTGGTTACAGTGCCATCAGTTTCTTTTTGCAAAGTCGGGAAATATGCTTAGGATCGTTATTTTGTTTATCTTTCTTGAAGTGAAACTTCTTTAGCGACATATTCTGTTTGAAATGTATTGCAATAAGGGGAACTCAATAAACCAGTAAATAAGAGTGGAGACCGAACGCGAAGGGCTTCGGTAACAACGAAGGATGGCGGGACTGAGTTGCGTAGCAAACATCAAACAGTCGTGAAATTGTATTTCCAATGTTTAATAAAGAACCTTAACATGTCCTGATTTTTTTAACAGATATTTGAATACAGTACAGTACAGGGATGAGTTTTAGAAATTTGAAATTTGACATTATAAAAAAAATTAAATATAAGTATTATATTGTAGTTTTTTATACTCAAAATACGATACTATACGATATAAAATTCATAATTAAGCTCCTTGCCTACTATACAAAATACTACCTTTACAAATACATACCGGGTGTTGACTCGAATAGCCGAACATAGGGAATTAACACGTAAAAACTTATTTATGCAAATTCCTGCTTCCCAAATTATTTTAGAGAAAAAATGAAAGACACAAAAAGAATGCAGAAATATAAACTACGTATGATAAAAGCATTAGATTTCAAGTAATCTTTACTTATAGGGTCAAAAAGTGCTTTTAAAATTGTTAAAATTTTCATTTATCAGACTGGCCATGTAAGTTTCCAAGGTAATTATTTTAAAATTAAATTGAATTTATTTCATGACCAGTCTGACAAATGAAAATTTTAACAATTCTAAAAGAATTTTGGACTTTTATTTTCAAATTTCATCTAGTTTCTACTTAAAGGGTCAAAAATTCTTTTAGAATTATTAAAATTTTCATTTGTCAGACTGGTCATGAAATAAATTCAATTTAATTTCGAAATAATTACCTTGGAAACTTACATGGCCAGTCTGATAAATGAAAATTTTAACAATTTTAAAGCATTTTTTTACCCTATAAGTAAAGATTACATGAAATCTAATGCTTTTATCATACGTAGTTTATATTTCTGCATTCTTTTTGTGTCTTTCATTTTTTCTCTAAAATAATTTGGGAAGCAGGAATTTGCATAAATAAGTTTTTACGTGTTAATTCCCTATGTTCGGCTATTCGAGTCAACACCCGGTATAATTATTACTCTTATTGAGTTGATTTGGGTTAATTAGGCTACGTCAATTTGTATCGATAAAACACATTAATGTAATTTTAATTATATTTATGCAAATAGGTGCTTACTTATCAATAAATGTTTGTATATCAATATATAAATTTTCATTATTTATAAAAATTAAATTGGAATTGGAATGCCAGGACGCTGCTCCTGTTCCTACTCCAGAGTGTCATTTTTGTTGACCTGTTATCTACCATATCGGTCGAGTTCCACAGTATTCACTTAAGAGGAGGCCATATGATTCTATAATATGTACACAATTTTTTAATTAAGACCGTTAAAAAAGAGATCCACAGGTCGAGCTTAGGTTAATGGTAGGAAATAATATTTTTTTAATTAAGAATAACTGCCCGTTCGCAGACTGGGTTTCCAGCTACTGATATTATAATGAAATATAAATAAGCAAATTAATTTTGAATGATTTATGTTATTGCAGAAATAGTTATTTATACAACCAAAGCAAAAAGTGATACTTTAGTATTAACGAATTTTTGACATAATTTCAAAAAGTAGACTGTTATTTCACTATAGGTAGCTTAAAATAATCCAAGCTGGAATTGAAAACTCATTTTATAATTATTTTATCGTAACTTTTTCTTCCTTTTCTCAAACCAACTTGGTAACAATAACAAAATCAATCTTTTTTCACTTAATTAAAGTTTTCTTTCAGTACGATTCAATTTTATTGAATCTTCTCCATAACTTTCCAATTTATAACTTTAAACTCGCACTAACTTATATTCCGGGGAGGCCATTAAAAACTTTTCGAATGTAGTTCCAAGAGCAATAATAATATTATTTGCGCAACAATAATGCCAAATAAGTGAAATTGTGTGAAATTTCCCCCATACTTAATTTGAAATTAGGGTTTAAGGTTATTAACAGGAACATATTATTGTACCCGCTGTCTTTAAATTGGATAGGATGAAACCTCTTCCAGGGAACTTTTCAACTCCCTCTCCTTTGGCACGAGGGCGCAAATCTGTTGTTTATAACCCAACTGAGCCTTAATTTCCTTTTCGGTGGTTATGTTACTAATTGGATATACAAATTCGTGTCAAATTTGGCTTATGTTGTTGATTGATGATCGTGTCAACATTTTTAACCGGTGGTGTTGTGTTTTATTTTGCAAGAAAACGACCTACTCAGTTCTGAAACAAATTTTCTTAATTTTTTAACAAGATTGTCACACACAAGTTCTTTATTTAAAATAATAAAATTTACTCGACTACTCATATCAATTGACGCGACAATTATTTAGCTCAAAGGATTTCGTTTGTAATATAGACTTTCAGGATACAATAAGCCTTCAGCTTCATGGTTCTACAATATCCTTCCGAAGCTTTGTCAACCTCAAAACCACCCACCTGAAGGAATGCAAATTAATTTCGTGAATATTTTAATAAATAGTACTTAAGTAGTAAAGCATGGTCGAGACCAGAACACTTTTCAAAATTAATTATTAGATTCAATGATTTCTGGCAGTCAGATTCAGCTATTTGTACCTTAATCCAAGTTTCACAACTATGGATTGTTAATTATTCAGCAGCTTTGCTGTCGAAGAAGGTTGCACTTGGATGGGTGACCGATTTAAGAACATCGCGTGTTGCTGTGGCGAAAATAATCGAAATAATAATGAAAATTATTGTATTCAAATGCTACCTTTTCAGGATCGTACGTACAATTGAATCAATTTAAAATCAAATTATTCTACCAGCTTCAAGTTAGCATCTAAATAAGTCGTCTTTGTGTGATTTATCGGCTCGAATGTTCTTTTGAATTTGTTCTTTTACAAAAAATTTGTTTATATTGCTAAAAGACTTTCAATCAGTCTAAACGTGGTTTTTTGAAATCGCCAAACTGACAATTTAACAGCTAGTAACATGCAAATTGAGGACAAAAATTGTTTGAAGTGAATTTATAATATAAAAATATATTTTTGGATTTTACCCTAGCATTCAATAATAATTGCGATATTGGTAATAAACTATTGGCTATAAAAAATTAATAGCCCTCGGGGTATAAACCTGTGAATGTGCATTTTATTGTTGTATTGTAAACTGAAATTGACGTTAATTTAAAATAAATACCACAAACCGCGTGTTAGAATAACGTGGAATAAACGTAATAAAGCAGCTATTTTATTTTTAATTGGTTTTTATGATATTATAATTATTACATTTTTAATTACAGATCTGCATTGGATACAGTAACGAAGACGAAAGTAGCAATAAAGAAAATTTCACCATTCGAACATCAAACGTATTGCCAAAGAACGTTGAGAGAAATTAAAATTCTTACGAGGTTCAGACACGAAAACGTAAGTATTATATTTTTACATTAACTTTTGCTTTATAAAGTTCATCGAAGTAGAAGGTTCTGGTAATTAGAATGTTGCAGAATTTGTTCATCGAAACGAGTGTCCACTGTATGTAGGTTGAATAAATAAATTAATTTATTTGATGCTGATATATCGAATCGAATACATAAAACAGGCATAAATTTGGGGTCGAAAATAATTTTTTCAATAAATTTGTTCTATGGAATCCATAAATTACGATTCGAATATACAAAATATTTATAAACGATTACGTATCTGAAATCAGACAATTTACATGCAAAGATAACGTACCTACATTTTATTTCCGTAATATTGTTTGACAATAATTGGAAATTTATATGCGATAAAAAAATGATTACTATAATAATAATTAAAAGTTTACCAATTTTCGATTGGTTGTGCGTGATAATTTACTAAAATCACAAAATTTTATTACATCGTCTTATTAATTTTGCACAATGGAAGTGTAAAATAGGGGATTATAAACTCATTTTAGGTGGAAAATTCTGTTTCAAAATTTTGTCTTCAAAATATTACGAACCATCCAAAATCGATTTTATGCAAAATCTACCTATATCTAAACTAAGTTTAACGGCTGCGTTTAACAGGAAGGTTATTGCAAAAATTTGGATGGAGCTTTTCGAAAACATTTTGACAACATATCTTTTCGGGAATAACTCCTACATTATCCACCCAAACAAAAGAATCAAACATTTCCCATTTTTGTTATTTTATTTCTTGTATTATTATGTTTTCTTATTTTAGATAATCGATATTCGAGATATTTTAAGAGCGGTGACCATTGACCAAATGAAAGACGTTTATATAGTTCAATGTTTAATGGAAACGGATCTTTACAAACTGCTCAAAACACAGGTAAGTTGCAATTAGCAACAATATTTTAATCTCGAATCTATTAGAGTTTCGTTAAATAATATATAATATTTTCAAGAATAGAACAAGTTAAAGAAGCTCAGCAATAATCCGTTTATCGAATTTATATTTTGTTAAATTTAATCTAGACAATAGGCTTCTTTACTTTGTTCAATATTTTTTAATAAGATAGGGCAAGTAAAACAATATTAATAATTTTATTAGTATTACAATTTACATATATAAATATTTGGCAAAGGGAAATATTACAAATTATTTAATAAATAATACTCTTTGAATTTTCTTTTGACAATTTGGTATATAATATTGTTGTGCTTGAGTAGAATGTTCAAATAGATTGTTTTTATAAAAGAATGAATTCTGAACTCGCTTTCCCTTGGTCGAAAGCCCACTCTTATTCCAGGTTCATAGTTCTGATGGCCTGCCAAAGCTTTTAATATTTCATAAAATATTTCAGCATTTCTCTATTATATAATTTTATTCAGACATAAGAGATTTCGCCTCAGGATGACGTTTAATATTTAAACCATGCCACCTGTTTCAATTTGTTACCAACCGCATCTCAATATGATTTACATATCCCCATGTTGTAAATGTAAGAGACGGTTCTGAGTAGACCACAATCTTCTGAAGTCTGAAGGTTTTCTGCCCAATCAATACATTGGTAATCAAAAATGAAAAACCTTCTCTATAAATAGTATGTTACGATTTTTGCGGTTGGGAGTCGACGTTAAACAGTAGGTGCCCTATTTATATGAAAAACCACTTCGAAACAAGAAGGTTACGACGCTAAGCAAATAGAGTTGGTTGAAAACGCAAGGAAAGGCATCGCCTAAATTTTTTACATGGAAATATGGCTCACGCTGGGTATTATTAAAAATCTCATTATTTTCTTTTTCAAGCTGTTATATGAATATGAAGCACGAAACAAACTTCAAAAAATTATTTATTAATATTTTTTAATAGTATAAACAATATTATTATCTATCTTTTTTGTATATGAAATTTTAAAATTATAATTTATTTTTCAAAAGAAAATCGATCATTATTTTTTGTAATATAATATTAATATGGTTAAAAATTAATTTGAAAGCTTTTACATTTTAATGAACGGAAATTTTTCGATTTATTTAATCTTTTCAGAAAAGCTTATCTATATAGATATTTTCAATTTTGAGTTATCTGCATTATTTTCATGATGTTATGAAAAAGTTGATATTGTTTTATTTTATTTTACTACCAATATCAAATTGATCAAACTTTATTTTAAATTTAATTTCCATATTCTAATAAAACCAATCATTTTATTCTAATTCGAATAAAAAAATTCTTATATTTTACTAAAAACTACGTCCAACCTCTTTCACACTTCGATTTAAAATTGTTGGAACTGCCCGCGCATTCCAAATTTACAAACTTTTAAAAATCAAAATTTTTGTGTAAGAAAAACAACATTTTTGTAGTAATTTAGTTCAGGAAATATTCTATTTAGTGTGGGAAAACTAAGATTATAAAGAAATACGGGATATTTTTCACTTATAATGAACTGGATCGATACAATGGTGCAGTACATGCTGATAGTTTCAAACTTCCGCAGTAACGAAGCTATTATTACAGCATGACTAGATTCTTAGTTAGCCAATCATGAAGTATCGTGTTGAGAGATGCTTAAAATTAAAATACAAAATTGCAAAACTTGAACTCGAAAACGACAAGCATCGCTCTACAACATATTTGAACAAATGGAATGTGTAGTTTTTAGGCTACCGAATTCAAACCAAATATAAGCATAACATAAAAACTCGTTGTTTTCCAATAATTCCTTTCGGCGTGGAAGAAACTAAAGGCGTGGTGAAATATATGAAATCCCGAAGGAACCAAACACATTAATCAATAACTAAATATCCTTATCTTTAGTAATTTAAGTTAACTTTTAGGGTTAATCCTTTGCAATGTTTCTTACTTATCCCGTTACGGGAATGCCTGATTAGATATATATTTGCATACCTTAATAATGGAAATCCCAAAAGCCTGCTATTAACGTTCTCATCAAACAATTAGGCATATTCCATCTTACTGCAAATTATGAACCATGTACCTACCCTTTGTAGAAGTGTGGATGGAGCTGAACTATCAAACAAACGACTGAAGTTTTCACATCGGCATTATTGGCTTTTTGACGAGTTACAATTACTAGCCAGAATTGAACAAACTAAAAACGGGCCAAGTTCTTGAGAAAATTGTGAAAAATATCCTATTTTTCTATCATAAAAAAAAATCCAAAAAAAATATTAATTTTTGTAATAATTATTCTTTGCACATAATAATATTGAATGTGTACATAAAATATATTTAGAAATCCGTACTGTTATTTCTGTTTATCAGCAAATGCAAACAACCGTCAGTCGTGTGATGATATCTTAAAGCAAACTGTAATTTTAAATTTAGAGATATGTATTATCACAATTTTGGTCGACATTAGGAATTGAATTTAATATTTACCTTCGCATGATACAATTTTGGGAAAATTGTTTAAATAATAAATTATGTGTTACTAAAGAATATTTTTTTATTTTCTCACATTATCAATTTTTTGCCGACTTACTTTCGTGACTTTTAAATTCATTTTAGTATAATTTATTTATTCAATTTACAGATTGTTTTGGTTCGTAACATTTCATCGCCATCGGGATAATTTTATTGTATATTCCCAGTTGATATATATCCCACTTTGTTCATTTCTTGATTCGGTGGCGGTTCTGTTTAAAAAGCCATCGTGCCATGGTACTGTCAGTAAGAATCTAGCAAAGGGGTTGGGTATAATAAATATTAATTCTTTCTTTTGTACAAATATTTCAAAGAAAGAATATTTGATAAGTATGCTACGTGATCAAGATAATATCAAAGCTTCTTACAAATAATTTACATTGGATATTTATTAATTATTTTGAAAACTATAAAATTGCAATATAAGCGAAACAGTGTATAAGAGCTAATATTGATGTCAACCAGGCTTTATTTTATTTCTTACTTTAAAAAAAGGTTTTACCCAGATGTATAGGAGATACAATCGGAGACAAAAGTATGTAAAAATTGATATATCACGAATATTCACCTTTTGTGTGTTTTTAAGACACTTTTTGAAAGTCATAATGATAATCAAAGTTATAAAATGTATGCTAAAAAGCTTTTTTCTTTTAAAATCGCAGTATTTTACTGAAATGCCAAAAATTTTATTTAATCCAAGAAAAATTTTCGAGTGACTGTACCTCGCAGTCTAACCTCACAAAATAAAAATTTTTTTAATAAAAATTGATAATTGTTAATGCAAGATGGATAAAAACCTAGAGAATTATGATATTTATAATTCCCCTAAATTTTATACATATTTAAGGCCCTTTTAACGTCGCTATCTATTAAAAACTAATGAGAATAGCAAAAATTGTATGGAGTTATAATTAATTTCTCAGGAACGGTGTAGTAAACTGTAATTAAATTTTGCTAAAACTTTCCTCTATTTACCAACAATAGCTATAAAAAGTTTGAAAAAAATCAGACCTTTTTTTCGGTATGTTTTAAGCTATTTTATTCGATAAAATGTTGTTTTTCTTATGAAAAATAAAATGGTTTCTTCTTTACAAGCTTTCCTTAAGATTTTACTTAAAATTTTTTTTAAGAAAAGTATTTTTACTCTTTACACCTTGTGATTTTCCCTAATAGCCGACTTCCGAGGAAGACCATACATGTGATTTTAACGAATCTTAAGAAAATAAGAAGTGTTAAATTAAAACTACAAGAACTACTAAACGGTGTAGTGAATTGATATGAAATTTTTTTCACTAGACCACAAAGGCACTGCGGACATGAGTACCAATTTTCATCGATCTCAGACCTTTTTTAATTTTATTTATTTGTCTCCTATACATCCTTAAGCTACAAAAATATTTTCTTATCCAGAACCTAATGAAATTTGGAAAACTAATGGAATCATAAAGCTTAAATTTTTTAAATTTATTTTATAATAATAATAACCTTTAATCTTATTAAAATTTTGAACTAAAAATGCATTAGAATATGTAACAGTTTTTATCATAGTTGTTCAAGTTTTATATTATAAAGCTAATTTATTTTTAATGGAAACCGTCCGTCGAAGCAAACAAACACAAACAAAATTCAATGTTGGTTGCTTTTATTACAATAGAAATCGTGCTCTATCATCATCGAGATTTTTCAATTCTATTTTTATATTATTTCATAGAGATTGGTGAAAAAATCGGAAAATAAGTGGGAAATTCCTATAAAGTAATGCCACCAATCAACATTTAGAAAGGGTTTTATATCCACCAATCAATTATTGTTATTTTGAGATTTTCAACGTGATTGAAATGTGTTTTCTTAACCTTGTAGGTCTTAGAAGTGAGATTTTATCATTTAAATTTGATTATTTTCCAAAATTCTCCTCGTCTACAAAGCCGCTGTTTTGTCTTGTCAGATTTTAGTTTGACATAATATATTGCTTATTCAGTTATAATGCACCTCCGAATGATGGAATAATGAACGAATGCAAATGTTTAATTTAGAATAAAAGAATTTAAAAAATATCAACATTAGCAATTCCATTAGGAATTTGATCGTTACGCTGTTCCGATCCATCTTTCTCGGTGGTCCTGAGACGCGTTCCTGGGGGAGAATGGTTTTTATAATTCAAGAATATAATATCTAATACTCTTTTTGATTTTCACTTCACTTCTTTGATTTAATAGCCACCAGTCTTTATTGCCAAGCTAGAAGTTGTAATGTTATTTTATTATGAATTTATGATCAACCCTGTATAATTAATTTTCTAACTAAATTTGTATACCTGTTTTCTATACATACTAGTAATACAATTATTTTTATCAATAATTAAATCTTCGGGCATTTCCAGTCTCGGTTTACTTATTTAGTAAATTTATATTCCCCCAAGTTAAATTTATTGCACTTCAAAGTAAAAATTTCCATTTGGAAATTTCTCGCGCTTAAAACAAATAACTTTTAAAATAACATTTTTATTTTGTAATTACCTCACGAAGATATTGGAAGATGGGTAGGGTGAGGAATTTATTAATAAAATTGAATTTTTAATTTAGAACTAGCGTAGCAATATTTTACGCATCTGCCGTAAATTAGAGAAGAGTTTAATGAAAAAAAATGGTTAGTCCCGGGAAAAAATTATTTGATACGTAAAACCGAACGACAGGAAATTAACTAAAAATTGATAGAAAAACGTTCACTTTAATTTAGAAACTTTATTGTAAAAAATATATGCAAAATTGCAATTTTTCGTTAATATTGCTTGCTTATCGTGGGAAATTGAAAGAAGTTGAGAAGTTTCGCAAACTTCAAAAAAGTTTAAAATCCAGCTTTCTTGTAGGAACTTAACATTTCAGTAAACAAATATCAAATATCGAAACATATTGGTTATGGAAATAATGTGGAAAATTATTTAACATAAATTGTGTATCACAAAACAAGTGTTGTATTGCAGCCTATTTATATCTTGAGTTTTATTTATATAACTTAAATCAATAATATCCATATAGGGTGTTTCTAAACATGTGATCATTCCAAATTTAATTAAAATTTATTTTTATATTATTATTGAAAAAAAAAAACAGAATGGCGTCGTAAGCCCTAACCGCTCGGCTGTCTATTTCTAAGCTTTCGGTTCTCAATTTTTCGAAAGCGGCTGCTTATCGCTTTAAAAGTACCCACTGCGTGCCATGGCGCCATTTTGTTCTTTAACCCTTTCAAGACGAATTTAGGGAGCATTTCAAACAGTTTGTATTTTTTTCAGAATTTTCCGACAATGTCTTTTTTTTTTTTTTATTCAAAAGAGATTATTTTATTTACAAAAACTAAATTTGCATCGGGATCTATTGTCCCGTTAGTCTCGAAAGGGTTAACAGTTACACATAATCTAATCGGGTTTGTTATGCACAGATCTTTTTTTATGTTAGCATATTATTTTATCAGAAAAAAAGGTTGCCGAGCGTCAGTTTAAACTGACGGTTTTGGCACTCGAGAATTTTAGAATAAAAGATTTCATAAAGGCATTCTTCCAGCGACTTGCTCACCCTAAAGGTTTTTTATCGAAATTTCGTCCATGCCTCTTCTTGAAAACTTTAATATAATTTGGTTATTCAATTTCGTACCCGAGATAAAATTTCAGGTCTTTTCAGCTTCATTTGCTAGCAATCCAAAAACTTCACTGGCTACCTAATAGCATTAGGCAAGAGACAATGTCAACATTTTCATAATTACATTTTTAAAAACTCTTTGAATATTTTTTTTAATTTGACGAACTTGACCTTAAACGCAACAAAAAATCCTACACTTTACTTTGAACATTGCGAAAAGAAGCGTATAAATGTCACTTAATGTGACGCTAAAAATAATTTATTATGATTTTCATGTCAAAAAGTAATTTTGAATTCTCTGCCTTTGTTGTCACAAAATAAAATATTTAACCCTTTCCGAGTAGAATGTTACCTTATTTTTTATTTCATTAAAATTATAATTCTTTTTTAAATTTTTTTGTTACGGCGCAAGATAAAGCGGTTGAGTGTGTTCATTGTTAAGCTGAGAGCCCGGGGGAGTACAAACTTTATTTTGACTGGCTCGTCAAGTGTAACCACGCTGCTCGTAGTTAATCTGAAAGTCTGAATTGTCCGACATTGCTGCTTTGATTGTCATGCAAGGAACACCTATTTGTTCAAAGTAGGCGGGACTGAATTTCATTTTGTTGACAGTCCGTACAATTTACACGACTTCTCCATTCCCACTTTTTGAAACACAGCACTTGGATGCATTTAAGTTTGATCAATTAACGGATTTCGTTAATTATAGCCGAATTTTACTTAAAAACAGAGATCCCTGCCTTTCTAGACTTGTGCTTTAGGGATATCTGTCGTTTATTTTTTAAAGTGGGCTCCGAGTTTTACTTAGAAACAGTTATCTTCGACACATTCGTGAGGATTGTAAGTTATAAACTAAAAATATCGCACCCTGATTTGTCTCTTACCGGATGCTTGTGGTTGACCATTTCTTAGCTTCGCTTAGACAATTGGTATTTATCGCATGATTGGACTTGTAGCCCTCAGTAAAAGTTACCATATTGGGCACTACAATTCCTTTTTGGACGTTCAGGTCAGGAGCCCAGGCATTGATCGTGAGCGCCGTCCTTGAGAGTCACAGTTTGGAGAGAGGAATGAGATATAGATGAAAAAATAGAGACAAATTAAAGCAGCCGTGTTTTGAGGCGTTAATATTCGTGCTTTGAGTTTTTTCGAAAGTAATCTACCTACGCTACCCTGTCCGGAACATCAATGGCTTACCTTCATTGGTCTAGCTAGCTAGCAGAGGCCTTAGGCCACTTAAATTTATTTTCTGAAAATTAAAGAGTTATAGGTCGTGAAAAGGTTGGGATCCGGTGGAGCTAGGATGCTTCATGATCGCTTGTGGATGGGGAAGTCCTCGATGTTGTATCGAACCACTTTTGACATGGGGTTTTCTTAATCGTGGCTTCTACCGGCGAGTTTTTTCGTCAACTTTTGGATGAATTTGTTGATGGTTTCGAGGTTGGCCCCGGAGTGGAGGTATCTGTTGGGTTGTGTACTTTCTTCGAAGGCAGATGTTTTGGCCCGTCTGAAGGCGTTGTAGTTGTCTGGGAGAAGCAAAGTCCTAAGCCGGGGGCTGCGTAAGTGAGGATTGGTCGGATAATTGCCTTGTAGAGTTGTAATTTGAGGTTCTGTTCCGTGTTTCTGCACTTCCCGATGATTCTAGTAGTAGCTTCGCTACTGCACATATCGATGTGTTTGACCCAGGAAAGTTTGTTGTCTAGGTATTTCGTGAAGTTTTGCCATGGGGTGACCTTGTCGAATATTTTCACGTCTTCGAGTACCGAAAAGCGTGACAGAACATGATACGCCAAGTACGATACTAGGTTTCCAGAACGTTCATGGGGTCTTAAATGCGATTTGTGACTATCATGGGACTTATAGCGCTTCTGTAGTTATTTGCCATCTTTGGTAGATTGCTCACGTATAAGTTGAAGTTTCGATCCTTCAGGTAAGATGCTAACAGTTTCACCAGAGCGGGTTAGACGTTTGCGTATTTGACACATCTAGGAAGACTGCTGGGACATGTCACCTAGATGGAATAAGACTGGGTAGTAGTATGAGTTCCTGGGGCCGCTTACGGCGGATGATGCTGGAGGTTGACGCTTGATGATGCTTGAGATTAGAAATGGCTATGTTTTTTTACCAAAAGTTTTGAATAATCCACAAAATATTATATTTATATTTTTTGTACTTTCACGAGGAGCTTTTTTAATTCATAGGATTGAAATCCCAGTAATGAGAAATGTCTAAATTTTTTAAATCCAATTTTGTATTTTGAAATACCTTGACGTGGTGAGCATCTTCATTTTAAAAACTATGTAGGTAGTCATTCAATTTGAACATCCAGGACGTTTAAATTAAATTTTTTCTCCATTACAGTAATTTTAATAAGTAAGAGATGTCATTACATGAATTTTCAAAATAGCTTCTTATAGTCGTGAGATTTTATTATTACCCCAGTATTTGAATAAGAGAATTTTCCGCTTTGCTACGTCCGAGAAATCTTTTTTTCTTTTTTTTTAGTATAAAATATATTAAAGTTTAGAGTAGTAGTCGGTGGCGCTACTAGGCCTTATTCAAATAATAAAAGTAAATAAAACTACGCTCTATAGCTAGCCTTTTGAAAAGCAATATATTTTTTTAATTTTGTTATTTACATTTACTTTTTATCAATAAGTATTGGAAGTGACAGGTCTTTGCAATGTAAAAAGTTCAATTTCCGTAATAAAGAAATGTAAAATATTTGATAACTACCATTCTTTAATAAGGGAAACCATCAAATATACTTTTTAATTAATTAGTTCTTTAATATTTCGTTTTGCTTTCGTAATGATACTATCGGGGAATAATTTTCAGAATATATCGTAGGAAATTTTTTTGCAATTCGTTTTTACGAGATATTTGTGTGGATATATAGTTGTCATCACGAAAAAAGAAGCTGACGCAATTTTCGATATGCGTATGAAATAAGATGAAAATTGTAAGTCAAATAAGTGTTCGATATAATAAATTTAAATCATTATATAAAAACAAAAAATTCAAATGACTGTCAATATGCAATAATTTTAAAGTCCTTGTCACACGGTAAAAAATTTTATTAACATTTTGATAAAAATAATAATGAACATTTTGTTCGTGTGACAAGGGTTTAGTCGTAGATTTGTTTTTCCTAAAGATATTCATTGCTTGAAACGTGTAGTTTCCAAAATAATGTAATAAAGGCTGAGAAGTATATATGTTTATTAAACTATTTTTGTTTATTATACAAGCTATTGCAATAGATAATATTGCAATTTTAAACACAATCATTACGTTAGAACTTAAAATTATTTATTGATGAAAAAAAGTTAAATAAACTAATATAACAAAGGTCAAGATCAAATTCCGCCTTCGAAGAGACGGTGGTTATGGCTTGACGCTTAAGTGCGTCGACTGCTAAGCCGAGAAGCCCTGTTCGATCCCGGGTGGATTAATAAATTCAGACCATCTTCCCTCGGAAGGCAGTGGCAAACCACCGAGGTACTTTGCCAAGAAAGCCACTTCACAATCCTTGAGAAACAGGTCACGACGTTAGAATTCGAACGACGACGAAGAAGAAGAAGAAAGATCAAATGCAGAAAGAAGCAAAGATAGAATGGCACCCCAGTTTTGCTCTTTAATCACTTTCTACATCAGTGTCGGAATCGCTATCATCATTCAATTAATTTTTTTGGTATGACAAACACAATTTCTCTAGACTTCTTGTGAACATTCCTCCACTGCCTCTTCTCACGTTGTTATTACTTTGTCATTCCCGTAACTGTCCCGACCTATATGTTTATTGTAATAATCTTTGCAATGAACGCACACTAATTCGATTGCATTAAAATCGCAGTGGTAAAGTGGTAGTCGTAACACTTCATGACCATGTTCCCTTATTAATTCGTAAACTTCGTATCGTTTTTCCTTTTTGGGCAATTTAGACAACGGAAGCAATTCCGGTTTAAAAGAATGTGTATCGTAGTCAATATGTCAAACGTGAAAATTGAGCACCATACAATTGGAAGCAACTTATTCGCATCTCTTCCAAAAAAATACCGATGATCGTGACAGATACGATCCAAGAAATAATTTATGATTTTTCCTGTTTGCTGAAATGAAAGACGTGTGCAAGGGTACATAAAAAAATAAAATTGGCAACAAATTTGAGTGGAGACCAGTACAGCGTTTGAGTTATATCAAAGCCGAATCTTTCATTGTGTTATATAACACTCCTTGAGAGAAGAAGATGAAGTTCTTATAGAATTTCTTGGCAGTTAGTAAAGAAAAGAAAAATACTTTCTAAGTACCTCCATTTGATTAGCTCACTCCATCACGAATTTTGACTGATGTCTGGTTCTGTAATTGTGACAAGTTTGGTTATATTTTCTATATTTTATATTTTTTAATATATTTGTATTTAAATTTTTGGTTGTACTTGTATATTATACAAAATATAACCAAACTTGTGTACTTGTCAGTTGTCACAATTACAGATTAGTCACTATAAAAACTACTTTCATTATAATTATTATGCACGCTAAGAACTATTGTAGCTATCTTTTTCTATCGCATGCGTTTAGTATCATATTATTTTTGACGTACAAGTATTTTAAATTCACATACTTAAGACACATTAATTTCAGTCTGTCTTTGTTGCACCTATGGTACAAATTATTAATTTAAAAAGTAATTTGTCGATACTTCATTCAGATGGTTCTGACGTCAGCCTCATTTTTCGTGAGAGCAACTTTAGTAATCCCTTCGGCACAGTTTTATCTTTTCGACCTATCCGTTTTCTTCATTTTATATGTAATCCATATTTTTGATATCTTTTATTATTATGTTTATTTTAATGCTGTGACCTCCATGTATGGAGTACTGCCATTATCATCAATAACGATTACTGTATTTGATGTACGAAAATATAAAAGCTCTTTATTATACACGGTTAGCTAAAACGACGGGTTTGTCTTACATGTTGTAATTAAAAACAAATATTATCACAAGCATGATTTTATGTATCTCCACCCTTTCGTGAACCTGAAATTGATTCTATTAGAAAAATATTTGTTGACCGATTTAATGTAACACATGACATAACAAGCAATATTACAACTAAATTTAGAACGTTTTAATAAAAAAATATAGGCTGGTCCATTTACAGTCACTTATTTATTGCTTTTTATTGTTTTTTTTTACAATTGGGTCATATTAGTTACGTCGAGGTGATATCCAGATCATGCAAAGGTCTTTGCACCAGAAAAGCGCAATTAACTAGCGCAAATAACTCGGTTGCTAACGCTCCCTCGTTCTGGCAAATTCAATCTCATTGAATAAAATATTGCATTACATTACTGGTTAAATAAATAACTATTTTCTAACGCAAGCTATGTTTGTTTTTGTTTTTTTTTAAGGATTTTTAAGGATTGCGTATTCTAATTTAAAAAATATTAATAGGTTTCCTTTAAGAATTACACATAATTGTTGTAATATAAGAAATTTTTGTTTATTTATTATGTCATTCGCCCTGAAAAACGGCTAGAAATCACAATAGAGGCAATCTGGACTACAGTGCAGTTTTACATTACGTGCGTAAATCATGCGTTGACCTACCTACAAAATTAGAAGTATCCCTCATATAACAATGCTTTCATACACATTTCTGAGTATAATAAACATGTTCTGAATTGTTTCCTTTGAAACGTTTCAGCTTTGATTGTAAAAACCGACAAAAGCTTTTTTATTTCATTAAAATAATTAATATTTTTATTTAATTGAATACAAAAAAATTTTAATAGGAAGTTATGAATCTTAATTACACATAATCTGATTCAAAACAGAATATTTTTACTCAAAATCTAAAATTTCAAAACTAAGGAAAGTTTTATTAAATATCCATTACACAACGATTTCTCAAATTGCACCACTGCCGGTTGGGAGGGGAGGATATAACTTTCCTAAGATTTTTCGGAGCTACCCTCTCATAGCTACGCCATTGACTGAATTTTTTCCAGGGTTGTATAAAAATTAAAATAATTAATTTACATATTGTCACATTCACCCGTAAAATGAAATTTTGAGTTTGGGAATTCCCAATCCTAGTTATCAGTTTACGCGGACATTTTTTCACCAGCGATTAATTAAATTTTTGTCGTATTTTATAAAAAATATTAAATTACATACTATAGGTATTAATTAATATAGCAGAGTGCACCCGATCAAATTTGTCGGGCACACTCTGCATCGAGAAAAATTAATTTTGTTTTGTTACGTTTACATTAAATATTATTTTAATTTATCATAAACTTTAATTATCGAATTTACACTTGTTTAAAGCGCATCGTTTGAAAACAAAACAGATTTATCTATATAACATTTATGAATTTTCTAGACCAGTTATTTCCGCTGCAAATTGCTGAATTTCAAAGACGCAACAGCATGTCTTTTAAAATAATAAATTTTTGTTCTTTTTTGTGTTTGTCCAGTGGCGTAACGTCACGGCGACCAGGCAAGCACTTGCATCTGCAGACCGACTATAAACTTCTCTCCCAATTATTACAAAATTTACATTTAAAGGAACATTCTGTTTCGCTGCCTTTCGGGCCATGCAAATCAAATTATTCAAAGTTGGAAAAGCAAACATTTCATCAAAAACAATTTACATTATGGATCAACAAGTGCCAGTCAAATTCCAAACAACCACTTAATGGTCTAGCGACCACACCACGATAAGTATCGAACCACATCGCAACCATAGCCTTTGGCAATAACCTACATTAATTAATGAAGTCAATTAATATCGATATAAGATTGCTTCCATTCAAGCACATGTTAATAATTAGATCTTAGCTTAGCAACCTGAGTTTGCTTCGGCTAACAATGAAGCTTCAATTATTTTTTTAATTACGTAGCAACGTTTTTTCATTTATTATGCCGAAAAAATCTTTGGTTGTGTAACTTCAAGTTGATTAATTATAAAAATGAATACTTTAATTATTATAAAATGTGGCCAGAGAAACGTTTATTAATAATGTAACATTACACTGTTTCTAATTAAGAGCCCACAACATTAATTATTGGACTGATATATTATCACGTGTAAATTGCTTTAATTTTTAACAATATTAATTCTGTCAAGATCGTCGATGAAATAATTAAAGCGAATTTAATATCAAATTAGGTTCTCGTTTGCACGTTATTTTAAACTCGTTTACTACCCGATTTAAATAGCTGCAAGAGCGGAATTTATTTCGAAGCAAATAAATAAATTTATTTTAACGACGTATTCTGTTTTAAATTTATTGCAATCAGGAGAACTCAAAAAAAGGGAAAATAACAGTTGGGACTGAACGTTAATAAGGGGAAACAAGAGTGGTGACCTAACACGAGGGGCTTTGGTAACAACGACGATAGCGGGGACGAATTGCGCAGGAAACAGTCGTGATCCGAATGTTGTAGAAGATTAACACGGAGCGCCTCTTTTTTAGAAATTTTAAGCCGTTCGTTGTAAATACCTACATTCAATTGTACCACAATTAATTAAACAAATGATAAAAATTTGTTACAATTTTCAATTTGGCCACTCAAGGTCAAAAGCATATTTAAAAAAAAATCATTTTAAAGTCGAGATTTTTAAATTTAAAACTAAAATTTCTTTACGAGTACGGCTAAAGAAGTTTTACTTCCCCCGTGAGCTTATGTGGACGCGGCCATTACCGATCTGAAGAGATTAATTTCATCGGTAAAAAGGCGTCATAAAGTTAGAACTTATGATTTAGTTGCTGTCTTTCATGTAATGCAGATTCAATCAACTTATATTCATTTATCATCGTGGTTACAATTTTGACGAGATAAATTTAAATTATAAATTTTCTTAGTATATTACGTGACAAGGATGTAAGAAGGATATTAATCTCAAGTGTAGATGTATTACCATCAGACATCGTCATAAATTTCTTATGAGTTTATGATGGCACATTAAGTCATCGTTCCAGATAATCGTCAACTTCGGTGTTCCAAATTGATCACTAAAGACCGGTTTCGGTTTATTACGCCATCTGCAGGACACATCGTCAAATTTTAACATAAAATTGTACAATTTCTATTTTCATGACCATATTGAATAGTGGAACATTTATGGAAAATCTTTGAAATTTTTGGAAATGCAGTAGCGGTCATGGAAATTGCATCGGGAATTATTATTATTATTTTTAATGGAGTCATATTGATTAAATTTAGTTTAAAAATTGACTCGTTTGATTTTATTTTAAAAAATGAAAAACTTATTCCCGAAGCAATTTCCATGACCGCTACTAACTGTAGGTGTACACGATTTCTAGTCGCGGTTTACCCTGCGGTAAATAATATATTTGGAGATTATCTTGGAAAAGAAAATCCGTTTATACACTTTCATTATTCAGTTAGTGACTGTTGGGAATGAGTAGTGAAGCTTTTAAGCGTTTTAAGTCTTCTGCTTATTTGTTCGTTGTTTGTGAGCCGATTCGAAGACTCGATTAATCTTCTATGTTGACATTTCGTTACAAATTTACGAACGGGATGTCTACATATTACAAAAGTTTTTACATGCCCAAGGGTATTCAAAGTATCTAAATGTATTTTATTAAAAATCATAGTGCCATATATATGTATATGTATCGATTCCCGAGCTTTAAACACGGAACTGGAATCCAATGACGTAGGAGATTTAAATTGCTTTTATTACTTTTCTGTTGTATTATAATTTATTGTTAGGCCACGGAGTATTAGAATGTATTACGAAGTTGGACATTATTGGATAAATAAGTTTAAATTTGCAAGTTATTAATAATTTTTAGTAGTCAACTTAATAAATATATGGTTGGTAGTTTGGCGAAGTTTTCTCTTCCCCAAACTTTTAATGAATAGTATTTTTTTTTTTATAATAAAGCGAAATAAATTCCAAATATATTTTTGACTAAACCTGAAGTATTCCTTATATTCGTATAACGTTTTGCACTTTAAAATCTAAAAAAGAAGGTAGACACGTCTTTTTGACTCATCAGTCATCGGTACATAATGTTCCAGAGATTGAATTTAAGCTTGTCAAAATTGTTGTTTTATCAAGTTCCGGTTCTCAATTCAGTTTTTACATTGCTTTGAAGGCCAAAATATTTTTTAATAAATCATATTTTTTTTATATCTTTCGCAAACTGAAGTGAAAGGGGATTATAATTGTTTTTATCTGTTGGAATAATTTTATTTTAATTTGGATTAATTATAACCGAATTTTACTTAAAAACAGATCCGGCTCTTCGAAACTCATACCTTTGGACTTCGTTCATACTATTTTGCTTTTTTTTTACGCTTTCGAATTCGCACTGGGTAGATAAAATCGAAAATGACGAAATTCGAATGCTGGGATCCGAGTGAATGTGAGTGTGAATTGTTACCACCGTCGTTTTTGTTTCCACTGCAACTGCATACATCTCTTTCCCCACCTAAATTCGGATTACTAAAACCCATGTAGCGTACACGTACCGTCAAGTGAATGTTTTGAGCCGGAGGAATGGGCGTTTTATGTAGTGATGCCGTCAAGAGTAATCAAGACAAGACTTGGGAAGTCTTGATCTTGTCTTGAAATTTCAAGACAAGAATTCGGTAACTCTTGATCTTGAGGAGTAAACTCTTGATCTTGTCTTGAAAGTCTTGAAAGTCTTGAATTTTAAAACTTTGCACAATCGCATAATCAATGATTAATCATTCACTCTGCATTAACCCATTTTCTTATTTTTAAAATTGCACAGTACATAATAAGTGATGCATGTATTTTATGCACTTTTTAAAAATATAGATGACAACATTTTTTGTATTTTACAGAGTCTTATTTAAGTCGCTATAAAACAGAAACGTCGCAACTAAATAAACAAATGTATATAAATAAAATTGAAGACGATAAAATTTGCAACAAAAAATGTCTATAAAGTTTTACTCTCAAATCGATTTTTATATGACAAAAACGCCTTCAAAATGTTGAATTTACATTGCCAACATGGGACTGTACGCTTATTTCTGTGATCCATTGTATGTATCCAGTGTTCCGATATTAAAAATGTTTAGTTTTTGTATTACAGTATTTAATAAAGTGTATTAAAATTTTACTTTCTGTCTCCAGTATCTGAAGTTTATCTAGTATTTTCTTATTTCGTAAAACAAAAAATTATTAAATTTTTAGAGATTCAAGGGCAGCATCGATCGATAATCGTAATAAACAATATTATAGGCAAAACATCAAGACTCTTGATTGGCGTCAAGACTCTTGATAGATCTTCTTGATCTTGTCTTGAAATTTCAAGACAAGATTAATGTCGACTCTTGTCTTGAAATTTCAAGATTTTCAAGACAAGAGTCTTGATTGTCTTGATCTTGACGGCATCACTAGTTTTATGGCAACACTAATTACACGCTACCCGATTCGGAACATCAGTAGCTTATTCTCATTTGTCTAGCTTGCAGAATATGCGTTTTAGCGATTTATATTATCCTAATTCTTTGTGTCCTCCGGTTTTAAACATCTGAAAAAATTAATTCATTTATGGGGGGGGGGAAGAGGGGTTGCAGGATTGCTTTGGGTCTCTTATACCGAAATCATATCGATGCTCTTCTGTAGAATAAAAAAGCCTGCCAAGTTTCGTGCTTCAAGGCAAGGGCTTCTGCCAAATAATTTTGGTTTCAAGAATATTTTGGAATTCCCTAGATTGACATAAGCCCTTCCCCTGAAGATGTGCATAGCATAGTGTATGAAACTTCATTAAATTACGAGGCTTCATTGAAAAGTTATTCTGCAGCCAGAGTTTTATTTTCATTTATTGTTAGTTTGGTTTCGGAAGTCTGTCATACAGACAGCCAAATTTGCTCTACTCTTGCTCGGGTTTACCTCGATATTACCAGACTTCGAAGGAATCAAGAGCGGTTAGAGGCGTCTTATTATTTGTCGTGATTTATGAGAGCTGATGTCGTCCACATACAGCATCAGCTTGGTTATGAGCAGTTATTGAGTCATGGAGGAGAGATCCCTCTCTCTTTTGAGCGTGTGTGCCCTTCAGGTTCATCTTGATTTTGCTGCTTGGTGGGAACTACGCTAACAGCTTGACAAGTGCTGGGGCGAAGCCTTTTCATTCCTTATGAAATGTTTTGCCAATCACGTCAAGGAACACCACTCCCGTTGCTTAGTTTTCATTCCAGTGCAAAGTGATGTGTTCCAGTAACTTCAGCACTTGTTGTGTCGTGGATGGCCCTGGACGAACGCCAAACTGTTAATTGGGAATATGGAATATCATAGTCGCGTCGGTCACTTTCCAACGACATGGAAAGCTTTTCAGTTGTACCATGGCAATGAAGATGCCGGCAATTGCTTTCACCCCTGCCCTAGGCAACTCCGCGATAACCCTATTTGAGATTCTCTGTGGTCCGGTTGCCTTTTTCTTGTGAAGTATTAAGGTAGTCTCGATTGGTTTGTCGTCTAGTCCGGGCCCTCCCTAGCCATTCCAAAACTTCCGCGCCAACTCCGGCAGTGGAACGAATTTATGTCATCTTTGGCATCTGCATAGTACCGGATTTTTGACCCACACGTCTTTCGTCAGTTAAAGGGGGGTTCACTAGACAGGTGGGAAGCCCTCAATGGTTAGTACGGCTACTATGATGACCGCTTGGTCCCCAATAGTCTCCACGTGGTCTTCGCCGACTGCTTACGGGAGGTGTTCGTAACTTGGCTGAGTCACGCATCCCTGGTCCAGAGTCTTCATTCAGGCTGCATCCCACTGGAATCGACGCACCGGTAGTCCAATAGAAATCATTACTTACTTTAACACTTAAGATTCATTTAACGAAACGCCATTTATGGGGTTGTATTACCTCATAATTAAAAAATGTAATTTTAAAATGATAAAAGGACTATAAATTTCCAATTAATAATATTATAAGAAATTAAACATCCTTTCTCCATGTCCTATTTTTAAATTAAATAAGACGCGTTTCGGAAATCTTTCATAAAAGAACTGAAATGACTTAGAGAAAGGATTTGCTTGATTTCTTATAATTATTAATTGAAAAACTCCAAAATTGATAATACGAGTTTTTATACAACTAATTAGTTAATGAAATCCTTTTCCAACTTTACTACATTGTTTTCCAGAATTCAGAATTAAAATTAATTTTACCCCATTTAAGTTTTCTTTA
Source organism: Cantharis lateralis (assembly GCA_963170105.1). Classification (NCBI taxonomy): domain Eukaryota; kingdom Metazoa; phylum Arthropoda; class Insecta; order Coleoptera; family Cantharidae; genus Cantharis; species Cantharis lateralis. Next base: position 8,185,779 of record OY720626.1, read on the forward strand.
ACAGATGTAAATGTTTCCAATTTTTGTTGAAAACATAATACGTGATTAAGCTTGTTTAACTTGTTTTTATTAAAACATTTATAGCATTATAATACAAATATTGTGGTTGTATAGCTTTGAGTGCTTATTTGACGGAGTGAAAGGGTAATAATTTTATATTTAAAATTTAATACAATAATTTAGTATTCTGATTTGGGCGGGCGGCGCCCATCGTTCCTCCTCGCACCAGCCGCCACTGATAAACTTTAAATTCGCCAGACTGGTATATTTTTATATCTTCGTGCAGCGAAGAATAGATACTCAAAATTGTGTTTTTTTAAAGCGACTCTGCAAGAAAAATACAACAATTGAAATAAAAATAGTTATTCATGCACCGAGGTCGTAAAGTTTTATCATTTTAATACATTCTTACAGGATTAGCGTTATAGTTTGTTTGTAAAACATTGGGTTGTTTTATTCTAATGCGATTATTTTGTTACAGAGATTAAGTAATGACCACATATGTTACTTCTTGTACCAAATACTGCGAGGATTAAAATACATTCATTCTGCCAACGTATTACATCGGGATCTTAAACCAAGTAATTTATTGTTAAATACGACATGCGATCTTAAGGTTCGGCTATTATATTCGGAATTTAAAATTTTTTTAATTCTATACATTTTAGATTTGTGATTTTGGATTAGCGAGAGTGGCTGATCCAGACCACGACCATACAGGGTTTCTTACAGAGTATGTAGCTACTAGATGGTATAGAGCTCCAGAAATTATGCTTAATTCTAAGGTAGGCGAAGTTCCGCTTCCCTCCAGAATCTGGATCTTAATTAATTTTTTCATATACAGGGTTACACAAAATCAATAGACATCTGGTCAGTTGGTTGCATTTTAGCGGAAATGCTTTCAAATCGTCCACTTTTTCCGGGAAAACATTATCTGGATCAACTAAATCACATTCTTGGCGTCTTGGGATCACCGTCACAAGAAGATTTAGATTGCATAATTAATGAAAAGGTTAGTTTGTTTATTTACTAATCAAGAAGTTCTTTTTTCATCTCGCTTTAATGTAATTAGGCAAGAAGTTACCTTCAATCTTTACCAAATAAGCCAAAAGTACCATGGGGAAAACTATTTCCAAATGCGGACTCAAAATCCTTAGATTTATTGGACAAAATGTTAACTTTTAATCCCCACAAGAGAATCGGCGTCGAAGAAGCACTCGCGCACCCATATTTGGAACAGTATTACGATCCTGCAGATGAGGTAGGTTTTTAGTTTCATCTTCTACTTGGAATTCGAATTTAAATTGAAACTTTCAGCCTATTGCTGAAAAACCATTCCGTTTTGATTGTGAATTGGACGATCTTCCAAAGGAAACACTAAAGAGATTAATCTTTGAAGAAACAATATTATACAAGCAAAGACATTGCCTGGATCATTCGACTAATTCAAACAATGCCAACGCAATGGCGACATAGTTCTTTGAGATAAATGTGTAAAAAAACTGTATAGATTTAGTTTACATATTTAGTTGGTTTCTAAACAAGAGTAACATTTTATTTAAAATCAGTAAAAAAATTCAAAGTATTTTACCCGATAAGCATAGTAAAAATGATCTATTTTTGAAAATAGTTTTTGTAATAATAAAAATAATAATGGTTGCTACTTGGATGAGTAAATTTACTCCATCGGAAAATCCAACTTTACTTGAACGTCGCCACTCCTTACAGTTTGTTTTAACTAAATTATGACTTTACATCGTGGAAGATTAATTATTTCAGTAATAAATTTTGATGTAGTAATCGTTTTAAAAGCACTGGCGTTAAAAATTTAATAAGATGCGTAATCTGTTTCATTCTAAGTTATTTTTTTAAATTGAACGGTGCTCAATTTTACTTTTGTGTAATAAATTTTAGATTTTAAAACCTATGTGTATATTATGTACGATTCTTTTTTTCAGTGAAACTTGAGTATTTTTCAACTTTTGTAGCATGTAAAGCAGAATAAAATTATAAATTTTATGTATCGATTTTGTTTTATTTTTTTTTAATTGCAATATACGAAATTTGTTCTCTGAATTTAAATTGAATTTTGCATGAAAATTTGTATTTATGTGTATTGCAATATTTTTTCGGTTTTCGGGATAAAATTGAATCGCAGTTTTTTTAAAAATTACTATAAATGGTTATGCATATTTAAAATTGCGTCGGTCAAATTTGTGTGTTTATAAATCACGCACATTTTTGAAATATCAAGAATAGCTTACAAATCTTTTTATCATAACTCTAATAGTAAAACATATATCTATATATGTAAGTAATATTTGTTTCTATTTTAATTATAAGCGTACATTTTTATCTGTGATTGCCACATTATCTAATTGATAAACGTATACCTATTTATGCAGTAGCAATTTGAAATGTTATCGATTAAATGTTGTATACTTTTACGATGTCTTCATGCGTATTAAAAAATTCTAAGTGTAGTGGTGTTCTCAGTAACATTAAACATAATAATAATTATACCAGTTGTTAAAAGTGGATTATCTTAGATATTTGAATGAGAACTCATTTATATTGTACATAGGTTATTATTGTGATAGGACAAAATTACAGGGTGATGGGTTATTTGAATAAGACACGTTGTTTTCATAATCCCTTTCCAAAAACTAAAACTCTCATATTGAGAGAGCCAGCACCTCCGGTTGAATAACAGAAAATATGAAACAATTGTCAATTAAATGAGATATTAGAAAATAACTAACTCACCCTGTATATTTCTGTGGTGCACAGGAATAAGGGTCAAGTTAAAAATTCACTTTTACGAGATTTATAATTTTAATTGTGCAAAAATTACATAAAAACTGTAAAAAAAATTATATCGTAATTCGCGTCTGCCCCACGTTGGGCGTCGTTTTGTTGTGACATTTCAACAAAAAATATATTTAAATTGTTTTTAATTATTGGCTTTTGCCCTTATTCCAGTGTGGCGCAGTTTAATAGTGTTAATTATTAAGCTCAGTATTTTATTTTCTTAATATTCATCACAAAAAATCTATTTGATTGCTTTTAAATCACGCAATAAGTACAAATTAGCTGTTAAAAATGTTACTTAATTTACAGAAAAATAAAGTCGTTTTTTCTCAGTTTCATTCCTGTGATTTAGGTTACCGACAAGCTTGTGTTTAGGCAAACTTGGCTGTAGCCTTAGAAGCTAAAATTAAAAAACTCGGCCTACATAAAAACATTTACAACCAGAACGTTTGTGAATTATTGATAAATAATTTGTCTACGAATAAATAAATAAATATGGTTGTTCATTTAAGTGTTGTTATCAACTATTGTTAGTAGTATGTTACAGTTATTAATCTTCATGGTCAAATATTGTAGCTCTTATAACGTCAAAATAAAAATAAATCAGCAACTGCCGTCTTTCATTTGTCCTGCTTTACCCCTCCCCGATGTAATTAAAACATTGCATTTTTTAAATTTAATAAATGGATATATTTTTGCAATTATTACAAATCAAATTTATATTATTTCTTACAGTAAAGCACATTTAAAAATTTACAAAAATAATACGTTATAAAAATGTTGTACTTCGGACTTCACCTTTAATTTTCAATATCATTTATTACGATGACAGAAATCCCTTTAGAGATTAAAACTGATTTTCCATTCAAGCACTTTCGTGAAAATATAAAAATCCAGCTATGCTAATGTAGAAAAACATTTGATAAAAAATTTTGTATTATGGTAATCAAGCTGGTAGATGCAAAAATTATTCTCAATCTGGGAACTTGTATTTTTAACAATTTCACAGTTAAGCGGATTTACAAGATCAATTTTGTAACTTCATTACTTAAATAAATTATTGTTTTAACATTTACAAGATAGTTTTTATAAAGCTTTTTGGAATCAAATTCGCAAAGGAATGAGGTAAGTACTTACGTAATTTGTAATGCTACTTGGAGCCAAGTAACTTCTCACTGTTATTTATGCATACTTTTGTATTTTTATAAACAAAACAATTGCCTCAAGTTTAGTTGCTGTACTCCCGGGTGAAACACACCGAGTTGGAGAGAATTTGTTTGGAATCCCCTTGAGCAAGGTTTAAGCAAAAACAATGGTTTGACAAAATAATAAAACTAGGGTCTGGAATATCTCCAGTAGCAGCTAGTAGGATTGTGTAGTCTTAGCTATTATTCGAGTCTGATTTTTTCAGTTGAGTACTTTAGTATTTTTTGCACTTTTAGATCAAAGCCAAAAGAAGTGTGTGAACTATCAAGTACAAAATAATTACAAAAAAAATAAATAATACCTCCGTGATCAAAATTACCAATTCCGACTCTTCATTTTTTCTATTGGCGACTCCGACTCTTCAATATAACATGTTTTGCACAGTATATTTCATATTTTAGTTGCGGCAGCAGCTACACTGTCGGAGTCGCTATTTTTTCGATTCCGATTCTCAAAAAGCAAAATTTCTACCGACTCCACAGCCCTGCTTTAAACTTGTCATTTCACATTGCAGCTAATAGAACTGGACGAAATGACTGCATGATGTATACAAAAGTGATTAGTTTACCAGTGATAAGAGCTGGCCACTATTAAAGTCAATTTCCTGTCAAAAAGACTGGTCTGTCGTTCAGTTAACATCAGTTCCATTCTCCTCGATTCCATTGCTGGATCAATTTTTCTCATATTATAAGAAGTACATTTATGAAGAAAAAGTTACTTCTGCTTTGATTAAATTCTAAAATGAGAAAAATATATATTTGGAAACTAAACAAAACAATTTTGAAGCTGGAATTTTACAGGTAGTGCCATGGCACGTTGAAGCAAGTCGCCATTGGAAGACAAACAACTATTGCCTTCAAGTATAACTGCGTTCATCCTAAATGAGGCCAGATATGGCAAAAACCACAAAGTCACGTTTAACTGAACTCGGTCAGTAGCAGAACCCCGGGGAGAAGGCTGTGCAGACATTCCCGACCATCATTCTGGTCAGTCTAGATGAGGCTCTTAAACATGTTCTAAGGATTTACAGAATCAAAATCAATAACTCTATAGAAAATCTAGAAAAACTTTTAATAAAACAAAAATGTCGCCATTGGGTTTATAAATTTGGAAATTCCTGTAGATTACCCACTTATGTTACTAAAATTTGCACTTGTAACATTGACTTTATAAAACTCATATAAAATTTAAGTTCAACTTTACCACAATTTAAAAAATCATTATAATACTTGCATTTATATTTTCAATGCATTTCACTGTTATTTACATTAAGAAAAACTATATATATTTTATTTAACACTTATAATTCACTCATATTTACCGAGAACGATAGTTATATTGACTTTATTGTTATTATTATCAATCTTCCTCTCGTTCTTCCTCAAATTAAGGAATGTCTTGATTGAAACCAAAATGAATTAAGAATCGTTAACCATATAAGAAAAGATTATCCATTCTTTTCTATTCCCATCAGTGAGGAGGTTCTTGTAGCCTATGAAGATCATTCCTCTTTAAATCGATCATTGTTTATTTCTATACGCAGAGGACTCTTCTTTCTAGCGATACCAACAGATCTTTGTCCATTTGTGCTATTAAAACCTGGTCTCTCGATGGATTTTAAACTCGTAGTTGCTTTAGCATTTTCTTTTGATTCTTCGTCCGACTCTTCAGAACTCTCGCTACTTGTATCACTGTCACTTGAACTATCACTACTTGAACTTGATTCTTGCCCGCCTTGCCTCTCTGATGCAGTTTTCAGTCTTTCCTTTTTAGGTGTAATTCGTGACCATATAGTCGAAGCTACGGTCGGTTTTCTTTGCGTTTTAATAACAACGGCCACCTTGCTTTTTGGTTTACTGTGATCAAAATCTTCTTCTGACGAAGATTTCCTTCTACTTTTGTAACGATCAGAGTGAAGTTTATTTCTATACATTGACCTATCATAGTCGGAGTGTTCGTTTCTTTTACGTGGAGGTGAATTATGTCTACGCCGTTCACGTTCTCTCACTTCAACCGGCTTTTGTAATTTTACTGGCACTTCTTTGATTCTATTATAATCCAATCTTACACGTTGGGCGGATTCTGGAACTTTCACTCGTGTGCGATTCTTTAATCTTGCACCCAAATCTTCCTCTTCGTCTATATTGGCAACACGAGGCTCCTGAACTACCTTTTTAGTGGATATACCTAAAATAAATTTGTAAATTAATCATTGAGTATTATTAAAACAGCCAAAGAAATATTTTTATTGTGTCGTCAAGACCTTCTAAAAAATCGCCAACTTACCTATGACTGCTCGTAAGTCTTGAACACCTCTTGGCTTTTCTTGACGATCACCATGATTTAATTTAATTTCTAGCAGTTGTTTCTTTCGTTTCAGTTTCTCTTCTTCTTCATCTGCATACATTCGCATCCTTGGCACTTTACTTTTTTTTGTTTCAGCTTTCTCTTCACTACTTGTAGATTCCTCATCACTTTCTTGAGCTCTTTTCACACCCAAACGTTTTAAAATATCAGAATTTCCTTTCGTGACAACCTCACGTTGAACCACAACATTTGGTTCAATTTTTTCGCAAAACCTTTCATCCGCATCCCAATTTTCTGCTAATTCACCCCACGGATTTTTAGCATCGGCAACAATATCTTTATTTCTTTCAAAAATACCTTTGAACTTTTTACGTCTGGAATCAGTAATGATGCCTCTCATTCCACCGTAGTTTGGATTTCCATACTTCTTGTAATACTCGCTGAATCGTTCGGCTCTCAAGGGCTTCTTATCAATTTTAAGAGCAAATCTTAATAAAATATATTTTGCTTTAGGATGTGCCTCACCTAAACGCCAATAACCTGGTGGAATTGCAGTATTTATATCGGAAATGTTGACAAAATCTTGACTGTTCATTTCGGTATCTTCGTCCTTCTCCAGTTCGACTTCTCTTTCCTTATTAATTAACAAAACACTTCGATTATCTTGTTTGTCTTTTTCTACAAATGGATCGCATGGCCCTTCACTTGGCATTCCTTTAATTGGCTTAGTCATAAAATGTAAAGCTCTTGCAGCAGAAATTTTATCTAACCAAACAACATTACAACTTTCATCGTTAATCCATTCGATACCTGCTGGCCCATACTTTTCAAAATAACGAAACACATCCTCGGTACTCATTTCGTCTGTACCTCTCATATGCAGCGCTTCGAACCTAACATTCTTTTCATTATCCGCACTGACTCCTAAACTCTCATGTAACTTCATCAAATCTTCGTCAGTGAAATTGGTAATTTCGTTAGGTTTCAAACCGAAACGACTTGCCCGCTCTTGCAACTTCTCTTGTTCATCTTTATCAAAAATGTTAACACCAGTTTCGAAACCACTATCCAAGTTATTCCAAACCTAAAACACCCGTAAAATTAAGTTATTGTAAAAATATTGACTAATGAAATACCGTACCCTGTTAGTAGTAGAAGTAAACTTAGCGGTGCTTAATTCCGTCTGTTGTTCCATCGATTCGTTAGGATCGCTTAATTGACCTTCTTCTAAATCCTCATCAACTTCCATAGGCTCCATTATGTTATTTTGAATTTCTATTTGTATTTTTAATCGTTCAGGCTCTTTTACAGAATTAAAATCTACAGCTTCCATTTTTATATAGTGAATAAAAGCTAATCGACGTTGCCAAACGTAAATTAAAATTAAATGTCAAACTAGTCAAATGAGCGACCTCTAGGAAGTAGTAGTACTATTTTTCAATTTTTGATATACAGGGTAATTTTAGACTTATTATGAAGCCTTTTCTTTATTTCTGTAGTCTTCTTCAGCTTTTCTTCCCGACGACGTGGAAGTTTGTTTTTCAGTCAATTGGATTTTTTTCTTTGTCATCGCTTTCTCTCAAGCATACAGATCAAAAACGTCTTTGTTGAAATACATGGAGATGTGATCAGTTTGATTCTGTGCCGGGCGACCTTTATTAAAATTGACAACACTGTTACAAAATTCAAACGTATTTACACATAACCTCAAATTCGGGTTTTGGTTTTTCGTTAATCATTTTAAAATTGTTTTTAGTGGTTTTTAGTTTGTTTTGCACAATATACAGATAACATGTTTTTGAATCAGCTAGAAACATTTCGGGTAACTCACTAATTGAATTATATAAAAAGTTGCTAATTGATTTTTATTTTAGAGTCGTTTTATTCAGGCAATAAATCGACCGATTCAAAATCGTTGTGCAGAATTGGCTGTTTTGCTGGATCGTGCCACGATAGCTGATTTACATTCCATTTTTCCTTTGCTAATCGACGAAGTGTTTAAACCAAATAGTGGTATTAATTGTTGGCCTTTGAGGAAGGTGTCGAACACAAATAACTATCAAGATTTCCAAGCTTTGCAACATTTTCTATCAACATCGGGACCCATATTTAAGGTCATATATAACCTGATAAATGATCCTGCGATTAAGTATCCTTTTAGTGTCAGCTATTTGCCGGTATGCTTTGCTATCAAATTTAATTTAAATTTATTATTTCTGAGTGTTTTAATTTTAGACAAAAGTTTTTAACAGTGTGTCTGGACCTAACAGGCACCCTTTTTATGCCGATTTAGTTAAGCTTGATCCTCATAGTAATCAAGTGCTTTATTTAATGTTGAGTATGTTTCTGTTAATATTACGATAGGATGGGGCTTAATTGTTTTGCATTTTTAGATCCGTTTGATTATTACATATTTCACTTTGCTTACCATTTAATAAATCCATATTGTCATCCAACCGGTGAAGTATGGAACACCGTTTATTATACGTTGTGCTGCGATTACATTGTACACTTTTTACCCATTGATTTTGGCACACCAGTTTTACCCCTTTTAGAATTCTACAATGGAAAGAATCCTTACTACAGTTTGCCATCTTTTAATCAGCAAGTATTGTGTGGTTTTTGTCGATACGTAATTTTAACTGGTTTGCTTTTCACAGAACATTAAATGCATCCAAGTTGTTACGAACAGAAGTTTTAAATTTAAACAAAGCTCCAATAGCTGAGTATCATCCTAGAAATAAAATTTGGAGAAGCGAAACAATTGTTACAGTTTTTATTGATTTTTGGTTAAGTAACGATCAAGTTTTGTCGGCCGAACATAGTTTCCAACAAGACTATACTCTACTAATGCATAAGGTGAATGGATCTTATCGTAGATGTAAAAGTTTTTTATAAATTCTGTAATTTCAGCAAAAAATCAAAATTAATGAAATTCCTACAGGCGAATACATACGTATAGTACGTGTCTTAGTGAAGCAGCTTCACGCATTTGCGAATAGCTCGAAAACAGACGAGACAGCTATGAGCGAACTTAAAAAAATAGTAATTCCATACTTACAAGGAAAAATATATATATTTTTGAGGTATCTTATACATCACTGGCCTCTGGACAGTTCTTTTAGGCTAGTTTTAGAACTGTGGCTCAGTTTTATTCAGCCTTGGAGATATCCAGGTGATGCATTCAAGAAACCCCTGTAAGTCTTAATTATAAAGATCCAGCAAACACTAAATTTTCTGTTTAGAACTTCAGAGGAAAGCATCGTCGATCCACACGATGCTAATTTTTTACATGGCAAGGAGATCGACTCTTGTTACATCCGATTTATGGCCGAAAATTTGTTTTGTTACACAGTATTGTTTCAACAGTTGCTACCTAGGTTTAACCGGGTCGATTTATCAAGTCCCAAAATGGCGTTGATTCTTTACAGGTTGACCAAAGTAAAATCTTCCAACAGTAGTAAAAATTTGTTCTAAATATTCAAATTTTAGGTGTTTTCACAACCAAATTTTGTTAACTTCCTACGTGAAATTGAAAGCTGTGTGGGATGTGTTTCAAATTCTGCCGGACATATTTATAACAACCAGTCATCATTACCTATTCTTTCCCCGACGTCATCTTGGTCGACAAACTCATCTAACGGTACCGCAAATCTAGGAAGTAATTCAAATTGTGATGTAAATTTAAACAGTTCTCCGTTTTACAATAAATCTGGTTCATCGGGAAGATTAGCGGAAGTTATAAAACAAAAAATGCTAGAATATGAAGGACCGAATTTTGTTTATAAACCCTTGTTTTATGCACCGACAGCTATTGAGATTTATGATTTGTTAAGATATATAAAAAATTCCATTACAATGGCCGAATCTAATTTGGAACGTAAAATACAAGACGACAAATATTTGTCAACGGGAATTTCAGGATTTTTTAGAAGTATCTTCCACATGTCCGACTTATCCATAGATGAGTTCTCGCTTGAAGAGCGCAAGAAGGTTACTGTTTACCTCGAACATTCTTATGAAAACATAAAGGAAATGTTTAACGTAGACGAGGTTCGTATTTTTAATATTGCTTGGCAGCATTCTAATTTATTTTTATTTTAGAGCAATTTAGGTATCAACCAGAGCTCCAAACAAGCTGATACATCGGTACCTGTAATTCAAGATAATATTTATTCATATTTGAGTCCGAGAAATGTTAAGCAAAGATTGCTAAACAGTAAATACGAAGGTAATCCAGATTTGGTGCCAGTTAGGTCTGACGAAGTTAGATTTTTGGTGCAATTAACCTACGATTTAGCTGTTAAAATCAATGAAAAAGTAAGTTTTATTTGAAATTAAATCATGAAATCATATCTATAATTTTCAGTGCTCTCCGAAATTTAATGAGTTGTATAACGAACAAAGCTTTTCTGGTCGTTTTGCAAGACAGTTATTGTCGCCTCCACAAAAGATTTTTAAATATGAAAAATATGTGGACTCCTGTCCCCCAAGGCGAGTACAAGAATTCTTACCAGCACGAGTGACTTTTAGATATTTTGCGAGTTACAAATTTTTAACGTATTTTACAATTTTGATGATTTTAAGTAAACTTATTGGTTATGGATATTTAGGAATACCGATTCTCGGTTTTATATTGTGGGGCTTCTACGTTTTATGCAAAGCCCTCTGCGATAGTAATTATGAAGACTGTAATATTTTAGTTCACGACTTATCTGCTTTTTCCAGTTCCACTGACTCAATTAACGAACCAACATAACAATAAACTTATTTATTAAACACTTGGGTTTTTTATGTACATTTTATAACTGCAGTTGTCAAAATAAAACATGAAAATTTAATCTTGTTGCGTTTCTTCAGTAATATTTCCCAAGCATAACTTTTTCAATGACAGGTATGACGTATTTGCAGATTTCACATCTTCGCTATCGCCCTATAAAAACATTAATACAAACTCAAACTTTTTAAGATAAAACTGAATATTAATTGCAATTGCAAAAAAATGTTGAAGATATGCTGGATGGCCCAATTAAGATTACCTATCCTTAATAACTTAGAAACGGATTGTGATATGCATAATCAGTTTTTGTTACATTTCTACGATTACTAACAAATACATGATTCTGTAAGTGGATGCTGCTACTTACTGAAGGTTTTGAAAACTCATGGTCGTCAGGTTCGGAACTATCGTCTTCATCATCTGAAGTATTCGTTGAAGCTCTTTGGAGAAACAATTTAACCTTTCGCATACTCTTGAGAGAGGATAAACTAGAAGTTCTAGTAGGTTTGTTTGAGAAACTAGTAAAAATATCTTCCGGAACCGTGGGAAGATTGATAACATTATCCAAATCGATAAGAGAATCGCGAGACAAGTTTTCTGGATACTTCTCGTCGACATCTGATTTAACACTTTTTGTGCTGCTCGATGGAGGTAATAGAGAGTTATCGGAAGATCTGTGCCTAGCTTCCAATTGTTTAATTTTTTCTATGATTTGCCGCATGTTTGGTGTTCCGGCAACCATGATTTCAAAATCTTCGCTAGATTTCAACTCCCTTTCGATGATCGACAACAGTTTTTCAAATTCCAATTTGGAATTTAAACTGGCAAGCATAGGGTTGTCATCGATGCTTGCTAAAACTGTTGTGACCAATGTTTGTGCAAGCAACATAGTGCTTCGGCCTGTAGCCTGCAAAGAGCTTACGGATCTGCCAGTTCTAACGGCCAAACTTCTTAAATAGTAGATGTATTTTTCAGCAGCATTGCATTTTTCTCTTAACTCCATACCAATTTCCGTCATCAATACTGCATTACTCAGCATATGTTCTATTTGGGCACTAGAAGTGAGCAATTTTGGTGGCTGGTTAGCAAACGATAATTTTGTTTGTTCACCTTCCAAAGATTCCATATTTTAACGGACAATTAAAACTAATTAATAGCAAGAAAGGGAAACAAACGTTTTTAATTCCGTTAAATTCGGTAAACTAGTGAAAAGTAACTTTTGACACTTTCGAATATTGTTTTAATGCGTTAATCAAGAGTGTTCAAGTTTTCCATTGTTTTTAGTAATTTTCAATTTGGCGGCAGCTTTTGATTTTATTAATTCAGAAAGCTTTTTTGTATTTTCCGATGAATTAAAAAGTTGAAATTTGGGACAGAGTTGCTGGAGAATACCGGGAAAAATATGCAACTTTTAAGAAACATCGAGGTGGAAACCTTAGAGGGAAACGAATTTTCAAATTACCGACTCGTTATTGGATAAACGCATACTAAAGAAAGATGGCGGAATATTTACTTTATCTATTTTGAGGTTAAAATTTACGCGGGAAGTTTAAACATGTAAAACAGGGAAATAATAAATTATGGATTGTGTTTTCATAAACAAGTGAATAATATTATATTGTTATGATATGATCTACTCTTTTTAAATTAGGGTTTAAATTTATTTGATTGCATAATAATTTCAGCTTGTTTGGAATATATTTGTCGGATTAAAATTTATACAATAGATGAATACATTTGCTTAACAAAATTTACTATTTTAACAAATTAAATATTCTTTTTACAGTCTAGTATCGACTAGGTCAACATTGAAAAGATATAACTTATTTAATTTTTTTGAATTTTGTTGAATTACGATTGCTAGCATTGAGCAAATATTTCAAACCAAAAAACAATTTGAATTTAAAGGTAAAACGCAATTCCTGGTATTAGGGGAATCACTAAACTTGATACCTCTTGTTCTCTGATTTCTAAGTTAGATTACAGTCTGATTACTGGTTACTAAATTCGAGCTCTTAAAACTTCAACCGACCCCCTTTAGTTTAGGACAGGGGGGCCTCCTGATATATTTTATGCCCCTACACAGAGATCTTCTGGACAGACACCTCCAAGTACCTGGGGATCCTGGACAGAAGACTTCGATGGGGCCCCACACAAAAGTTGCAAATCGAAAAGCAAGAAATGTAATGAAAGCCCTGTACCCCCTTCTCAAACCAGACCAGTAAATTTTTCACACCAAAAATCTGAGCCTATTCCAACAAGACCCTCATGACGCAACTCCAAATGACTTAGAACATCGCAATCAGAAGAGCTATAAGGCCCCATGGTTCGTGTCAAATGCTCAGCTGCAAGAAGACTTCAATATGGAGTTTATCGTAGAATTTATCAGCCACATCGCAGAGAAATTTTACGACAGCCTGGGATCCTGCGATAATTTTCGTATTTTGATGATTTTTTTGCAGTACAAGAGACCCAAGCTGATCCTGCAACTCTAATTTTCGATCATTGGACGAAATCGCCCCCCCCCCTTTTTAAGAAGATATAGAAGTCAAGGCGAAACGCTAAACCAACCACGTGGTCATTGAGGTAGAATTTTACAAATACAAAAATTAATTAATATAAATATTAAATTACTGTTACATGGCCGTAACCCCATACTTTAAAATTAAATTAAAAAGAAAAATGCTTGGATTTTCAAAAAATGTAATTTATAGTAGGAAATTTTTATGACCTTAATTATTTTCTTGCGGCTGTCCGTCGTAAAATAAAAATTTTTTATTTTCAATTTTCCAACCGGTGGATATGACATTATTTAGAAAGCATTAAATAAGTTAGATGTGCTTTCTTTAGATTATGTTGTAAACAATCTCCCAAGCTTTTAATTTGGAGAGGAAGTACTACCTGTTGCGCTCGATATTAATTTGATAATTTTGACTTCGTAATATTTTTTGTAATACTTCAATGTATATTTATAAATCGTATTGAGTTAAAAATTTATTGCTTCAGTATGTTTGAGTACTTACTCTATAAAATACGTGTTATCGTAATTTGTTAATAAACGTATTCAATAATACTAAATTATTAGTGGAAACGGAAACAGTTAAGACGAACGAGACAAACTTTGAATGCAGATATAGGTACTTATTTGCTATTAGTTGATATTATTTGTCACACTCTCAATTAATTGTTAAAACCATCATTTCTTTTTTTAGAAGTTTTAAGTTTTACAAATAATAAAAATTAGACCATACAATTTTTAATAATAATTTTTATCAAAACCTTACGCAATATCAGCGCAGTCGCTAAATCATATAATATGTACGTCCAAAATGATTCGCGCCTTGCGTGTTTCAGTTTGTAACAGACCATTGTTGAATTAAAATAGTCAGTGTTGGTGAAAATTTCTCAATTTCGAAAATATTTGAATTAAAAAATTTAATCGATGTGACCAAGTGTCGGCTTGTAAATGTTTAAGTGTGCTTTGTGAAATAATTGTGCGTAAAAAGTATAATTATTACATCTACTTAGGTTTAATAAGGTAAATTAATTACTCTTAACGCAATAAATTAGTTTGAACTCTTTTTTTAAATTTTAACTAAAAGTGTAACTGCAACTTTAAACGTAACTCTGAAAACTTCCTGCAAGGAGTTTGCAACAGGTTTATTCGAAAGCGAATAAATATGCAAACAAAACGCTTCAATTAATTTAAATAAATTTTGGCGGGAGTTAATTTCAATAGCTGATAATTAATTTTAGAGGTCATTTGAAAAATCTAATTATACACATAATATCTGGTGTAAAGAGCTTAATGTAATAGGATAATGAATCATATTCTGTTACACATTAAACATAAATTTCTTATACTATATCATATTTTATTTGAAGCTTTTCAGTGTAGCTGTTTCTGTCAGGTCTTAAAATTAATTTATTGGTTTTAATATCTTAGTTTAGTTTTAATAACTTAATCTTTTACTTCTTCTGAATTTTCTTTTAAATCTGTGTGATTTTTAAAATTTGATAATCAAAAAATATAACACCAATTTTTTGCTTCAAGTAATTGCTATATTAAATTTTAAATATATGGTGGAACCCGATTGCCCAGGCTGTGCGGCCTAAAGGCCGCACTGACACCCCCTCTTAACTTTATATCGATATTTAAAAAAATTGTGACGGAATAATAGTATAGAAAATTTTTTCTTGCACTTTTGGGGTGCAAAACCAAAAAGCGGACAATAAAGCTTATTGGTATACAGAACAGGGGTAAGAAGGAATTTTTCTGGAACGGAGGACGCATATATTTTAATTTGCCTCAGGCGCCAGAAGAGCTTATGTTACAGTACTGCACTGATCCCTTGACCTATTTGCCTCAACTTTAGTTAATTGACTTTATATCTGGCGTTTAGAATGAATGTTTTTACTTAAAATATAATATCAACCCAAATTACACAAAATTTTGAGTTACCACTTGAGGTATAACATTAAAAATGCCTCCATAAGCTCTGCAAGAGGTGCAGCCGCACAGGGCCCAGGCACTCGGATACAATATATAGGGTGTCCCCGTATACACTTTACATAATTTAGGTGGTTATAGAGGGCACATTTCTAAGAGAAATATTTAACAAAATTTGTTTTCTAAATTCAAACCCCCGATAGTTAGGCCTCTTTAAAGCTTTTTTTTTATATTTCCACCTTCACGTGGCAATAGCCCCGAAACTATTGATTTTTCTGAAATAATCGTTTAGTGCTTTTTTAAAGAGTGTGAAATAATCTACAAACTAGGTTTAAACCTTTGGTTGTCTAAAATCAACGGCTTTCGAGTTATGAATTAAAGTAAGTAAAAAATGTTGAAAAATTCGAGCATTTATTTTTTTGTATTTTTTCAAGACCCTGTATCTTTTAAACGAAACATTTTACAAAAAATCTGCCTCCCATTCTGGATAGGCAATTTAACGGACTACAACTTTTGTCTAGTCAAAAAATTTGAGAAACCAATTAATTCCACAGAAAATCAGAAAGTAATAAACAAACAGTAATAAACATGTTTTGAACATTTATAATAAAATAATTTTTCAATAAGTAATTATTATCTAGATACTATTGAAAATTTTGTGAATTTAAATTTTTGTTTATTATTTTCTGATTTTCTGTGAAATGGATTTATTTTTCAAAAATTCTTACTAGACAAAAATTGTAGTCCGTTAAATTGCTTATCCGGAAAGGGGCATCGGATTTTCTTTAAAATGTTTCGCTTAAAAGATACAGGGTCTTGAAGAAAATTAAAAAAAAATAAAAGCTCGACTTTTTTAACATTTTTATACTTACTTTAATTCATAACTCGAAAGCCGTTGATTTTAGACAATCAAAGGTTTAAATCTAGTTTGTAGATTATTTCACGTTCTTTAAAAAAGTATTTAACGATTTTTACCGAAAAATCAATAGTGCCGGGGCTATGGCCATGTGAAGGTGGAAATATAAAAAAAGCTTTAAAGAGGCCTAACTCTCGAGAGATTGTCCACAGGTTTTGAATTTGATAGAGAAATTTAAATGAGCATTACATTTAAATATCGATTATTTAGGAAATAGTCGATTTTAATTTAGAGTTTTTCAAATAAAAATCTATGTTTGCCCATTCTGTCTTGTCCAATCCTACGTGTACTTGCCATAAATAGGCGCAGTAATGTATTTTAGTGAGTGGAACTGGCCGCAGTTGTCTTCTAGGTGTGCAACTGTTAACAACGTATTATAAATTTGTTGTTAAAGCCGAATTTAACTAAAAAACAGATTTCTGCCATTCTGGATCCGCGATATTCAAGTTCGGGCGGCTTAAAAAATGTTTTAAAAACATTTTATGGACTTAATGATACCCATAGAAATGGGCCCGGCTAGTGTTTTGAAAACACAAGATTCGCATTACATTTTTACTGGTGTTTGGTTATTTTTAATCAAATTGTTTTAAAAATCTATAAAATTTTATATTTATATTCGAAATTTTCGCTCTAAACCACCATATTATGCTCAAAAGAAAATGATTAAAATCCGGGTTTGGGCTATCGTGGTTTTCCAATATTTTTTTTAAATTAAATTCTTTCTACTCTCCTATGTTTTCTTTTTTAATACTTTTCAGAATAATTCAATTTACAGTTTCTATTAATTCTTATTTTAATTTTCAATTGCATTCATTAAACTAAGTTTACTGAAGCATATTATAAACAAAACTTTCCACTCAAATTACCAATTACGAAGTTACCAAAACTCTCCTTTCACCTGTAATCCAACAAGGTTGCCAACAAAACATTTTCCGCGTAATAATTAAAATAACTTATAAACTTTCAAAAAAATTAAGGATTCTTACAAATGCCAACTTTTTAATGCGATTCTCTTCTTATTATGAGCGAAAATTCAGAAAATATATATTTTGTGACATAAAATTTTGCATCTAATCAACAAGTAATATTGATTTGGCATGCTTTGTATGGGCATAAATTAGACATCAATATACTCCTAGATTTCATGACAATTAGTCCTGCTACAATTATTGTAGTTTGCGTTGGCCTTTCAACTGTTGAAGGCAATAATTGAACTCTGCTACTATTGATTCCACAATTATTTCTACCCAGGACAATTGATCAGTGAAATAATTATTCTTATGGGGGGGGGGGAGAAACTATATATTTTGTACTATTTATAAAAAGTAATTTCTGTCTGTTTATCTCATTTTAAGTTACTAACCTAAAGAAATTGGCAGGTTACTAGAGAGTAATGAATCAGTGCGGCCTTTGGGCCGCACAACCTGGACAATCAACTTCCACGCCATTCAAACTTTATTTTTATATTTTAGTTGCATTTAACAATTTAAAGATAGCTTATACTCTAAATATAAGTGGAGCAAACGTACATAAAAAAAATAAACAAGTGACACTTTTTTAATCTCAAAGGTAACTGCATATAAGTTTTCTGAGATTACTATTGAGATTGCAAAGTATGCTTCATTTATAGTTAAATAATAATTTAATTTTCAATTATTTGTTTTTAATAAAAAGCGAAAGATATGCTATAGTAATTTACAAGCCACCACGGAATCATTGTTAATTATTATTATATATTTTATCTTAATATTTCCAAGTCAGTTGCTATCTCTAATGCATTGATAATCTCTCGAGTGACCCATTAAAATTTCAAAAATTAGCATATAAAAAATTGTTATTATTTAAATTATCTGATTGGAAACATTTACATTAACAATTTATTTATACTTGAACAGCCTAAAATAATAAATTATTCTTTTTTTTATATATTTTTATCCAATATTGACAATACAAAATTCATCCTATTATGCACCGATATAAACTGTTAATTTATTAATTAACAGTTAATTAATTTGGCAAATTTAAAAGAAAATAGAATAAAAACCACTATTACTGTCAATACCAACTGTTGACACAAATTTAAAACTTGAAATTCAGCTATTGTTGGGTTTGACACAAAAGTTTTCAGAAAATTCTTCTCTTGAGCGAACTTTTATTGAATTAGAATGCAAGTTTTTTTCAACTTATTTTACTGTTACATCTGAAATTAAGTTTTCTTTTTAGGGGCAAATTTCAATTTTTCATAGAAAAAACCTCTTTTCCATTAAATTTACTGGATTAAAAACCGAATTAAATTTCAATCTGCTCTAGATGGTATAATATTAAAGTGTTACATGTGAAAAATCAAAAATTAAAAATCAAAATCAAGAAATTAAATAACTAAATAAATCGTAAAATTAAATATCAAAATATTACAAACATTTCAATAATAGATAGTTTCCGTCAATATTCAAACATTTGTGTGTACAAATTCCAAAAATAAGTCAATTTACCTTTAGGAATGTTGCGAAAATTGAAAACTAGGAAAACTTTTCTTATTTCACGATATCCTAATGACTCTGGACCGTTTTCTTATTTTTAAGTTGCCAACTTTATATCTTTTAATTAATAAGAACTAATTTAAAAATATATTGCTATTGCAGATTGAGATAAGGATGGGATAATGCCAGTTGGAAATTTAAAAAAATGTAGTAATTAACATCTCAGACACATACGTTTTCGGTTCATAAGTCAATTACAATAATTGGAGATAAACAATGAAAGCTAATCATGAAAGGTAGCACAACTTTATTAACTGAAGTAGTATACTAAAATTTCTCGATAATGAAGTGCTGTACAAACAGCATTACACTAAAGTATTAAATTGCGGCGGAAACGTGTACTACAGACCACAGGTTCTGTTAAAAAAAAGTGATTATAAACTTATGTATACTTAACTTTATGATAAATTTTGTGTCGTACGCTGTTGAAGGCCCTTTGAACGTGTTATACATATTGAAATTGTTGGATAATGGTTTATGCAAATTATTCGCACGTTTGAAGAATATCATTTGCGGTTGACAATTTCAGTACAAAATTCGTAAATTACTGAATCTACCACATTTTCGATAAAGTTGCATGTCCGTCTCAAAGTTATAAATGATCCGGTGAGGCAATCTCGATTAGCTTTTCAATTTTTTTAAAGCTGTGCTAAAATATAATTATGTAGATATTTTTGTAGCTGTATATATAATAGTGTAGTGTACTAGGGTTGTGAAATTATAAGTAAAATTAAAACCCTACGAACCCGAATACAACACCTCTTTAACATGAGACCCTTAACTTAAATTTTTAATTTACTTTCAGAAAATCGTGATCTTTAAATTTATTTAATTCAAATTCAAATTTTATAAAGAGACGATAAAATTTTGACTCTTGTAGCTCAGTTGCACGTGAACGCTTATTTAATTTAACAGCTTCCAGAGCAAGACTTTACATTGCTTCTCTCCATTGCGTCTTATTACTGAAGTTATCCCAATCAAATACGCAATTTGTAAAATTTCAACTAATTATTATGATAAACTGTAAGTTACAATAAAAACTTAATATCATTTGAAAGAGAATTACAGTGTGAAACGATTTAACCGAAAACTGAGAGTAGAAAAATTGAAGTATTCTTGAAAATAATGAAATGGGGTGTATAAAGGTGTAATTAATCAACCTCTATAATTTTCATTAGCACGTTTGCGGCTTAATACAATTTCCTATAGACGTAATTAATTCTAACTAACAATTAGCAATAAAGGAAATATTGCAATTTAATAAAAATTTAACACGTGGAAATTACCAATATTTAAATATAGAAGCTAAAAAAAGATTTTATTAAAAAACTGCGAGAATTTTTAATAATATTTTAATCCAAAAGAATTAAAAAAAAAACAGTAATATTGCAGTTTTCTCAAACAATTTGAGGTAGTTTATTTCAAAAACTAGATTGCCCAAGTTGTGCAACCTGAAGGCCGCACTGACCAATCATAATTTTCTATTTGATGTAGCGAGTACCCGTATATCTGGCTCATAATCAAAATTCTTAATACTTCATCAGAATAATTTCTATGTATCTCTTCTTAATCGATACAAAAACAGCAACACATGTAGTAGGCAAAATAGACAACAACAGAGTTATATTAATTCAAACCATATTAGTTCCATAGGATATTGAAAAACTTTCCCTCGCTAACAAAACCGATGGTTTCATATGAAAAGATTCAGCATGAAACCGTGCACTATATCGAAACAACCGTGAGATCACCGGTAACCGCACGTCCTAGAACGATTAAGAGCAGCAAAGAAAGAATTTGAAGAAAATGATTCAACTAGGTATCGCACGACTGTCAAAAAGCAGTTGGGCATTTCCATTGCTCCTGGTTCTCAAAAGGAATGGAAAAAGGCAACAATGTGGCGACTATAGAGCATTAAATTCACGCACAAAACCCGACTTGTATCCGGTTCCGCACATTGAAGATTTCTCCCACATGTTGCATGACAAAAAGATATTTTCTATAAATGACCTCATCAGAGGTCTATTTAAAAATTCATCAATGTGACAACACGAGAACTGGACTTCATTTTTGCATATTATATCGATGACATACTAATCGTATCAGGATCAAAAGAGGAACACATGAAGCATTTGGGCATCCTATTCGAACGTTTGAAAGAAATATGGAATAAAAATCAACCTCGACAAGTTTGGAAAAGGTGAAAGGAAATTTTTAGGATACTATACAGTCAACGCACAAGGGAGAAAACCGTCATCCAGTTAGACTACTGAGAAGATTTTTAGGGATGATAAACTTTATTTTCGAAATAGCCGAACTACAGGCACCATTAAATAAGTTTTTAGCTGACAATAAGAGAGAAAACCAAAAAAACAATTTTAGATTCATAAAAATACTCATTTTTACTGGGAAGGGAGTACTATGGCGGTATTTAAATTAAGTAATCCTGTGATGTTTATCATTAATCAATATACAACTCAATGAATAATAAAAATTAAATAAACCGGGATAAATATTTTTCTATACGTAAATGACTAGTTGAAATTATTCCGCGAGGTGGCGTTTTCTTAATGTAAATCGCCAATATACTCCTATTATTTTGCACAAATAGCTATTATATTTAGCAGTTTATCCGATGATATTATGCTAATCCGTTTATTCTCAAACTAAGTAGATGATCCCCAGAATCTACTATAAAGGCAAACTACCTTGAACATATTTTTATCGACATTAGTCTCAGATACAAAAGTTTATTAATCGTTTTAAAAATGTTGAATATAAAGTGTGGATTGAAAGTACCAGATGTTTACGAGGAAGTAACCAAAAGAGTGATTGCGGAACTTCGTGAATATTTCTTACAAAAAGATATTAGTTTAGAAGTTTTATCTAAATTAGAAAAATTATGGGGTGAAAAGTTAAAAGCTACCAAGTGTGTTATTATTTCACAACCAAATCTTTTAAAAAATACAGAACAACCAAGTACTAATGATTACTGGAAGAAAATTAAAAAACCTAGTTCTTCTTGCTTAAAAGGTAAATATATATTAATTAGCACTGCAAATGACAAGAGCAAATGGAATAATTTGAAGCTAGAACCACTTATTTCATCAAAACGACTTCTTAGCGAAAAAGAACTAGAAGACATATTATTGCAAAAAAAGAAGAAGCTTCCTAACAATGCAAGAAATCGTATAGAACAGATCGATGGCTGTGATGATGATGATGAAGAGTTCTGTGACTATTCTGGCTTTATGGAAGAAATTGAGAATGACGACATGGACAATTACGATAATTTCAATATTAGTATTGATGATTACGAGGCTGATTTATTTAATGCCAAGGAAATCGATAATCACATTGAAACAGGTGACACGTGCAGCGACGAAGAAATAAATTCGGACGATGCAATAGATTATGATTCCCATTGGGAAGAATGTAAAAATACCGTATATTGTACGTCTTCACAAATTAATTTTATTCGGATAAGTATGAAGTTTGGCATAACATTAGAAAATGGAATTATGCACATTGAAGGCAAGGATTATGTTTTTAACAAACTGATCGGTTTTAGTGCATGGAAGTAATGATAGAAAATATTGCAATTCTTTGTATTCAATAAATTAATTATCTTATTATTATGCTTATTTATTTGTTTAGTTTATAAAAGTTAATTTAACAACGTAAATCTTTTCCTCTGTATTCAAAAAAAATTTGAGTGTTGAATCCTGGAAAGTTCTAAAATAGTTCAGTATTTTTAAATTAAAAATTCTATCAGGCAAGTCTATTGGTGAGTTTATGCAAGGATTACAAATTCCAGGCTTTCTATTGGCGGGTGAAATGCAAGCCCCTCCCACCTACCAATGAAATCCTTACGTTCCAGTATTTTAAATGCTTGCATAAACTCACCATAAACAAATGAATATTAGATCGAAAAAATTTTAATAGGACGTTTTTGTTTTAGGTTTACGTCAAAATGATAAGAAAAACTTCAAGTTTCTTCGAAACAATTGAGCATGGATAGAAAAACAAATAAATGTTGAAAGCGTATATCTAAAAAGGTATAATGACTTCGGATTATGCACCTCAGAGAAATTCCTCTGCAGAGCGTAGTTTTTACGAGCCAACTATTTTCTACACTATTAGCGAAGTGTTAGTTGCGATATTTGCGGTAGTGGGAAACTCTTTAGTGATAACAGTTTTTTGGAAAGAGAGACGTTTGAGAAGACGAACTAACTATTACATCGTGTCTTTAGCTGCCGCCGATTTATTAGTCGGCCTTTTAGGAATTCCATTTGCGTTGCTAGCGTCGATAGGGCTGCCGACTAATTTACACGCCTGTTTATTTACTGTTTCTTTGTTAGTTGTTTTGTGTACAATATCAATCTTCTGTTTGGTGGCAGTGTCAGTTGATCGATATTGGGCTATTTTACATCCCATGGGATATTCCAGGCACGTTCGCACTAAGACGGCATTAGGTAAGTTCAAAATTATCTCTCAAAGTTACTTATCACGATGTAATAATACTGATAGCGGTTTGCAGTTATGGGGTCTACGACTTATCTACTTATGCAAAAAAAATTATTAAGAAAATTTTCTTATTAACTACTGCAGCTTGAATAAAAAGACACAATAGATTAAATTGTATACCACTTACATTAAATAACGAGATAAACGTTAACAAATTGTTATCGTGAAAGGTAGTACACACACAAGGCACAATTTTTAAATTAAGAGTTTATTAGACTTATTTTACACTTAAGATAATTTTTATTTGTATTTCCGTAGGAGAGTTTTGTTTAAATGTCGAATATTACCGATTAAGAAGGCTATAATAGCTTTTAAAATTGAAAATGTTACAAAATCTTATGGTTTCTCTAATAGATTGCCCAAGTTAAGCGGCCTGAAGGCCGCACTGATATTTAATTTTTTTTAGATTGGTAACTTAAAATGAACCAATCGGAGCAGCGTTGCGTAAAGAAGGCAATACATGACTCAAAATTGGTGAATTGGAAAACAATTCGGTCAAAACGAAATTAAACTTTAAAAATATTTGAATAATAATATTTTTTGTTCAAATGTACAACGTAGATCTTTGTAATAGTTTTATTTAAATTTAATTAAATTCCGAAATTATGAATTTTGTAATTGAATAAAGTTTTACTAAATAAATAGGATACAGACGTTGTTGACACACGTGCGACACGACCCGCATTCAGTTTTCCATTTTACCTTTCTCTTGTATTCTCCATGCGAAAATATATTATTAAATTTTAATTAATTGTCCTCTTTTATCCATTAAGTATATTTCCCAATCTATAATCAAATTCGTATTATCCCAAAATAATTATTCACCGTTCCGTCATTGCTTCTATTTAAAGTTAAAATGAATTACCTGGACCTGTTTCATAATTTCAACTAGGTAGCATTTTTTCTTTGTTAAGAGATAAACCACAGATTAAAATTTCGTATTCAATTCCTCTATCCGATTACTCGTTGAAGGGGCTACAGTATCCTCGCACGCTACAACTAATCATTCATATTTAATTACTAGTACTCTAAAAGTATTTAACAAATTTTAACCAATTAACAAACCAATAAATTTCATAATTCGCAGGAAATTTTATACAAAATAACTGTAAATTATTTTTACTTATTAAAATATTAGTGAATTACTTTCAGCACTAAAATAATTAATTTAGTAGAAATGATAACAATCCGATCAAAAGATCTTTTATAAAAGTGTATTTAAACGTTGAGTTTCCAACATTAGATTGTATTCGCAAAAAGAAAGCATCGGCAAGAAAAATTTTCTATCTATTAAATTTTATCTATGCCTTTAACTTCTTCTTAAACATAAATCATAGAAGCGTCAACTTTAACAAGCTATCGATATATCATGTGCATTAATTTTATTTTTGCGGGGACACGTTATAATCCTTTGGAGGAGTTGATCGTCGTCGGTGATTATATCAGGTTTAGCCAAACGAAAATTGATTTATACGAAAAAAAATTTAGAAGTTCGTCGTTTAATTTAACGATGTTCTTAATCTTAAAATTTTTATTTTCTGAATGTCTACCTGCTGGCTTCAGGTAACGTTGTAATTGTATTTTAATTTGTTTTTGACTATTTTCATAGAGTTCTAATCCAAACTTATTTACAACTACTTAAAAGTGTAAATTTCTATGAAAGCTCTTTGTTTATCCAGGATGATGAAATTGCACATTTCACGCACAACTTATTATTAAATTCAACGGAAGGGGATATAAACGTATAATAAATATTGGGAAGCGAATAATGAGATTTGGTTCGAGTGTAATGGATCTCGTTTGTTTACTGAATAGATCATAAGTTCGAAAGTGTTATAGTAAACGATTTAGCATATACATATAAGTTACTAAAATTTGTATATTGATGAAAATATACTAGCAAATTAATTTATGGTATTGTTTAATATCAGTTGCACACTTAAAAAAAATTGTTTAAACATTAATAATCCGGTTAAAAATATTAAAAATTTTCTGGAATACCTCGTATATTTTATTTAATTTTTAATTTCACGAAACAATTTTAAATAATTTTTTTTTATCATTTTTTTTTAATTTTGCAATTATCAAATTATTTTTTTTATGATGCTAAAAGATGTAATTATGATAAGAACCCAACAAAAGTTTTAAATGGGAATATACTGTTCTAAACAAAAGGTTTGTAAATATATTAAAAGTAATAATTTACTTATATTATTATATAATTATTTTAAATTTTCAGTTGTCTAACCAAAAATAAAATAAAAATACTAATAAAATTTTTAATATTTTAAACAATAAAATTAGAATTTTTCGCAACATAAATCCATTAATATGGGCTTATTAAGGTAAAGTTGCCCAAGCAGACACTATAAATTTAATAGATCCAAGTTCAATAATTGTTATCGCGGTATTTCGTTTATTATACATAATTTTTATTATAATTTCTTTTAAAGTTTCAAGATTGTTATAGCTGCTTCTAATTTTTTTATTTTTTTCAAAAATATCAAGTCCGACTCTGTCGCAAAATGGTAAATAAAAATCTTACAAGGTATCTTTCCACTTGTTAAAATTTACATTTACTGGTCCATTAATTGCTGATGAATGTGTTGACTGAAATTTAAATTAAATTTGAATACAAGTTTCATCTACCGGAATAGTTCACGACACAAAACACATTTAAGGTATAATCTACGAGTAATTACCTTAAATTATTTAAACGTATAAAATCGTACGATTTTTATTATGAATTACGTATGTCTAAAACCGTCTTCTCGATTTAATATCACCGACTAGCAAAAAAGATCAAGCTTTGTCGCCCATTTGGATGTTCTGCTTTATACAGAAAAATTTATCAGCGGGTTAGCATTTCAATTTTGACACGAACGCTTTCCATAGCTTTTTAAATGCATTCGACAAAAATTCTATAATATATAGCAGAATTTTGCATATAATTGGATAAACGGTAGGAAAACAACTTAAAAATACATTTTAAAAAAGGTTTCAGTCTCTGACTCAATATTAAACATTTTGGAAATGTCTTTTAACGCAAAAAAAATAAAATCCGCAGATTTGTTTCTGAAAGAGTGAAATAGGCTCCTGTCTAATAAAATCATCCATAAGCCTACCTGATTTGTTGAGTAATTTTTATCAATTTAATAAAATGTGGTAATCCATCTTGTTTTATACCAATCGCGTTGCACATCACTCGAATTTCGCACCAATCGTATTGCACGTCAATAGTTACATTCCAATCAAGTAACACATCAAAAAACCTAGAAATAATGGACATGAAATATCAAATTTGTAGAAATTGCGAAAGAGAAATCGCAAGTATAAATTTGATCTTGCATACTACTCATTGTCTCAGATTTTTGTCGATGTGCCACATATGCAATGAACCGGTGCCGAAATCCCTGTTTGGAGAACACCAGGAAACATGCAACTCGGAAACAATAAATCCTGAACTATCGCCCAATGGAAGTAACTGAATTTCCTCAGCAGCTAGCTGATCTTCCTACTTGTAGATATTGTTTTTTGGGCTTACCGGAAGAACCTTTGAAAGAACGCTAGTATTATTGTGGTGCTAGAACCGATATATGCGAAGGTTGCGGAACACGTGTCGTACTTAAAAATTTCGATCTTCACATATCGACAGAATAGAATTTTATAGATTTTTTTATTAATTAATACACTTATCTTTTCTTTTAGCTCAGTCGGTCAAATACATACGCTTGAGACTCATTTTAAGACAAAGTTCAGATCAAAATTTGTATTTACAAATTGTTGTAATTATATTCCACAATAAATCAAGCTAAAAAAATCTATTTATTTACTCCTCACATCTTTGGTGATGAAGTGTGATTTTAGATTTCCAAAAAGTTGGTTTCAATGTT
Organism: Cantharis lateralis; assembly: GCA_963170105.1. NCBI lineage: Eukaryota > Metazoa > Arthropoda > Insecta > Coleoptera > Cantharidae > Cantharis > Cantharis lateralis. Next base: position 8,213,209 of record OY720626.1, read on the forward strand.
TAAAAGTTTAAGATCCCCTGAACAAGATTGATAGAAAACCCGGAATTGTTACACTTCTGATTGTGATACTCGACATCTGTTACGAAAATGTTTGCCATACAAAAAGCAACTGACAGTGGCAGAACAGCAACAATATCCTGCAATTTCCCGAAATCATCACATTACTTATGTACATGTAAAAATGAAAATTTTTAAATAACAAAACAATGGAATTTCACTGAAAAATTGTTCTATTGCAATATACGGCAACATTAATTGGATAGAATACTATTCTGTATTATCTAAACGTAAATTTAATATACGAACTATAAACATGAATTCTAAGATAGTAGAGCGCATTGTTAATTGTGCATAATCAAATAAATTAATTTGATATTTTAACAGATTCTAAATACAAGTGCTTTCCGTTTGTTTTATTTAATTAATAATATATCATTTTAATTAATTAACAATGAAATCCAAAATATAAATTAATAATGTTTTAGTAAAATACCATTGATATCGTAAAATGCATTATGTCTTAATATAAACTTTTTCTTTGAATTGATAATTAACCTAATTAAGTGTTTACCCGTAAGCTCACGTTCAAGACAGGATAAATATATGAGAAGTTTATGTTTGTCGTAGTTAGAAAATTTAAGCCGGTTTGTGTAAGAATAATGTTACGATATAGGGGTTGTTAAAGTCAGTTTTGTGTTACTTAATTTTTACACTCTCATTATTTTTAAGGTATCCTTTGGTACTTAATTTCGCTCTATAAATTTAAATATTACTGTCTGCGGATTAAAAATGAAACCGTCCAATTTAAATAAATTTAATTAATTAGTTTAACGCCACCGTCGTAAAACTTTCAAGACCGAACTATACCGGGGATTTCCCTATAATTTAAAAATACGACTCTTACATTTTGTTAGTTTGTAAATTTTCACTATTTAAATTTTTTTATGTAATTATTAATATTATAGTATTATATTAAAAAATATATATGATACACAGTTCAAAAAGCACATTTAAATAAAAATACGGATTAATCAGTTTTTTCAATTATAACTTTATGTCGTCTGCAATGCTGTAAAGTTTTAAAAAATCTGTTACGAAAACAATTGGGCGAATGTTGAAAAAAAGTTAATGCATTAAGAATTTAATTTAAATTTTAAGTCTAAATAATGAAAAATAAATATTTCGTTTTCAAATTAACTAATTAAAAATTTACATAAAAAATTAATTAATTTTTAATATCTTAAATACATACTTATCTTGTTTTTGCCGTTGTACATTTTCGCTACATATCAGAAAGCAGTATGATGGTGCGATATTCTAGAACTCAAACTAAGAAACGGAATATAAAAAGTCTTTTCTGTCTGTTTATTTCAGATCACATATTTTAAATAAAGGAGAATGTTGGTGAAGAATTCTTAGCTTAACGAATAAGAATTGAAAGATACAGACGGACGGACACGGAATCAGAACATAAGGCTTCTTACTTTACTTCGTATAGATACAAAAAAAAATATTTCTTTAGAAGTTAGTTTTCTTTATCTTTAAATTACATACTATAAGATTTGGGATTTTTAAAAATAATTTTCGTATTATTAGCGTTAAATAAAAATAAAAATTACCTTCTCTACTCATAAATCTTTCTTAATTACATACTAAAGTTTACGATTTAGATCTTTCGTGTGTAACCTTAATTAAATGATTATAAATGGAAGAAGTACGAGATTAAGAAGAACCGATTATAAAAATTAGAATTTTTGCAAAATAATTTATTTATTGAAGTCCATTTGTTATCTTCAGTTTAAAATTTGTATTAAAATATCCAAAACACAGCTTGGTCTCTTAATGTTTTACTTCAAAATTTAGTTGCGTTTACAGGATTTCTTTTTTCATTTGTAAAATTTTTCAAAATCATTTCATTTAAGTAAAAATTTTCAAAGTATGCAGTTTTAAAATATACTTTTTTCTTATCTGGTCAGGAAATTAAATAAAATATATTTTTTCTTATCTAGGCAAGAAATTAAATGAATTTTAAACAATAAAATACGATTAGATGATGGTTGCCATAGATTCTTTAATGATTACAAACAGATTATTCCGTGTCTCGCCCAAACCAGTACAGTGCAGAGGAGTCAATCATCAACATTTACCATCCCACACCATAGATAACTCGGTGGATTTTTGTTCTATATTAAACAACATGGCGGTTCCTGACGTGGCCATTTTTTTTCTTTAGATGTGAAGAATTTATTTACTATAATGTTCCTAGATTGTAGTGGAGATGCTTCATTTAGTGAGAGAAAATATTATCCAATTAGACTTGTCTGCCATGAATATTATTCAATACTTTGAACTGTTGAAGATTTGTATGCAACAAAATGTTTTCTGGTTTGATGGGAATCTCTTTACAATGAATGATGGATGAGAAAACCAAATTATTAACAACAAAAAACATTGTAAAAATCTGATATATTACTAGATATGTAACACAAAACGTTAGCCTTCTATGCCTTTATAAATAGAGCCTTAAGTCTTCTTCTTTGGGAGATGAACTTTGAAGAGAAGATTAAATAAAAAGTATTGTTTTCCAAAATAATTATGGCGATGAGGTCACCGATAGGCTTTTTCAGATGAAGAAATATGCAAAGATCCTTAAAAATAGTTTTCAATAGTATTTCTATTTTTCAAGTGAGGCATACTCTTAATAATGTATTCTACTAGCTAAATTTGCTAGGTGTATCTCCGATAGGTCTTCTGAAAAAATGCATTTGTTATTGTTATAGTTTTTTAATATTTCAAAATAAATATTTATTTATTGCTCTATGAGCAAAGGTTATATTATTAATTAAAGGGGTCACTACATTATCGCATATAACTCGTCGATGGTGGCGTTAACAAAGAAATGTAATTGATCTCTAAAAAACTTCACAAATAAAAATCTAATCTAAAATATTCACGTGATCTCAGCTGTTGAAGATGGTTGACTTGACCAACTATTAAATCAGCTTACCTAAATTTTTAAGTTAAATTCGACTATCTTAATTAACACTTAAATTTTAACAGTTGAACGGTTAGAAAACAACTGCGATTGGTTCCACACACTTAAATGGCTTAAAACTTCAAAAAAGAGAAGCACTGTTTACTGCGCAACTCCTCTCGCCATTGTTCGTTGTTACCGAAGCCCTTTGCGTTCGGTCACCGCTCTTGTTTCCCCTTTCGTTTTCCCTTATTAGTTATTAGCGTTCAGTCCTCACTGTTATTTTCTCTTTTTTACAATAAATTTCAAACAGAATACGTCGCTAAAGAATTTTCAATTTAAAAAGTTCATTATTATTGTTCTTTGAATATTTTTTTTAATCAAAACATTTCCCAACTACTCAAACTTTTTATTTTTATTTCTTTGATACAATTTAAATAATTGAATAATAAAGGCATAATATCAGCTTTAAAAATAGAAACTTTAGAATATAAACATTAGTAAATAAAAAACTACTTTCATAAAAACATGACAATATAATTCATCCCCTTTTCAAAATAAATGTATTAATCCTCTTATCGTACAAAAATTGAAAAGGTAAAAGCCGATAACTTTAAGTACGGGTACTTATAAAAACATAGATAAATTATAAATAATTCCTTTTAACAAAATTAAAGTTTAAGAAAATATCTGAAAAAACCAATGATTTTTAAAATGTTGTGAATTTTTTCCCTTTTTACCTTGTTTAATTTTGACTAAAAGGTTACATCAGATTTTCACAACTCCTTCGTAATAACATTATTTCATGAAATGAAATTTTCAATTTAGGCAGCGATAGAATGTTTTAAATATAAATTTTGTTGCGAATAAATATTATTCATTTTAAATCAAAAACATTTATTTATAATATTTAAAAGTAAATATGGAAAACTCTTCTAAACTTTTAATCATATTTTTACCTATACCAACAGGAAATTGATTTTCATTTTCATTTTAAAGCCTGATTTTTTATTATCTTTACACAGGCGGTTTTCTGCAGCAAAAGTTTGCAAACTATTTCGTCTGGAAAATTGATTGAAATAATTTTCAACTCGATAAAGAGAAGAAATTTCTCTTTAGAGTTTGGCAATTTTAAAATTATTAAAAAATCGGTCGCATACTATCCCGCAATTAATACAACACAATACAAAAATTTATTTAATTAAAAAAAAAATACAAAAATTTTTACCATTTTTTATCAGAATTTTTACAAAATAAATTGTTTTTACCGTACAGTGCAATGTAAATTAATACAATTGCTAATTTAAAAAAAATATATCAAATTTTGTATATTATTAAAAAAAAAAAATTATTATGAAACACAATTCAAAAAGAAAATTTCCCCACTCCACATCTAAGAAAAATAATGAGAAAATTACAATATTTTTGCATCTGTAATGCGAAAGTACATTTATAACAAAAGAGTTTATCGATTTAAAATTAAGATTTTCTATTTTTAAAATAATTAAAATTCGAAAGTTTTCCTAACTACGCGGTAACATTTTTAATGGAATTATTGAAGTACTAACGTTTTTATTGTGTACGCTCTCTTTCAACGCTATTTTAAAAGACTCCAAAAAATGCCAATATATAAATATAAGCATTCGGTAATATAACTTTTCAGTTTTTTCTTTTTTCCATAAATAGAATACAATTCTATTGTTTCAAAGTTTTCATTTGTTTTTGATTTACACGATGGATGGGGCGAACAAAAATAATTATGCGAAATACAACTTGTACTTATTTAATAACCAATAATTAATGGAAACTTATTTGAACGAAGATATTGTTATTAAAAACAGATGTCCAAATTTTTGCAGATATAAATTTATATTATATGAAAATTAATATTAGGTTATCAATTTAATCGCACATCGTAATAAAACATACCCAATATGAAATTTATGGGATGTATACTTTTAATCCTCATGATAAACAAATAATTATCTAAATATAACACATTTAATTGATATTTCTCGGCCCTACCCTGCATTTAAAGATTATTAAACTATTGAATGTTGTGTTGCTATTATCAAAAACTAATAAATATTTAAGTATTGGCTGTTTATTAATGAATTTGCAAATTTATTAACTCGATTATACAGGGTGTTCTCAAAAGAAGTACAAAAAATATATTTGGAAATATGTCGTTTTATGTTACACCAATTTATCAATTACTGTAAAAGATTACCGAAGGTAATTCTAATGTATTACAAGGTTGAGCGGCCTATCGGCCGCAGCGAACTGCTCTGAGTGAAGACTGATTGCAAATTTTAGAAATGTTGGAACTCATTTATGGTTAAAGATAAATGGTAGCTCATAATATTTATACACCTTTGTCACATTACAATGTAACATTCATGAATATGCCTTAAACTCGCATATTTTTTTTATTTTTGATTTGGAGTATTAATAATATAGAAAGACTATTATAAAGTAAATAAATTGAAATAGACGTTCGAAGAAAACCCCTGTCAGTCAGTACAAATAAAAACCATTTTCATCGATATCAGTTTTCCACATAATTGCATTTTAAAAGTTAACATTTCTTAAGAAAAAACATTTTTCACTCGTAGCCAAACCGATGTAAAAATGTTTTTATTAATTGTACTACTATTTTACTTAATTTTTAATAATTATATCAACTATATTGATTTTGTTTTTACAAAATTTTCTGTAATAATTCGAGAACAACCGCCGAAAAATAAAAACAAATAAGTTATTTTTTTATTATTTTCATTTTGATAACATTTATTGGTATCGTCACTTGTGTCTCAAATTAAGTGATTAAAAGTTTTCTTGTAAGCAACAAAGTTTGAAATTGAACGAGTTGCCTTAATACTTTACGGAGTAGAAAATCTTCAATCTTTTAATATTCCCGATGGCTTTCATTTTAAATTAATCGCTTCCTTACAAAACTTAAAAGTAGGTTTTAGAAAATTAATATTAAAACCTGATATACTTCGAAGGTAGCCGTAATTATTAAATGACTACAGTTGAATTCATGTAAGAGGAGCTTGACGTCATAACTACTTTAATTTAGTCACAATAACTCAAACTTCAAATTGTCGAATAAAATATCAATTAGTATGAAAAACGAAATTAAATAAATTGATAAATATAAAAATCCTTCTTTTCTCCGCAAGTTTTAAATTTTAAGAACATAATTAATTTTAAAATATTAAAAACGTAACATACCTAGAACCCCATAGTATTTAAAAATGATTTATCCATAAATTATAATAATAATTATCAACATAATGATAATTAATTTTCTGCGAAAAACGAACATTTCCACATTGAAATTTTCCGTTGTTGCTTTATATTCCAACACACAAATAAATTATTTATTTTATAGTAACAATGTCGTGTAATGAATCTTACAATAATGATTTACACTTATCTCAATAAATAAGCATGCAAATTCGAAAAGTTTTCATAGTTGAATATTCATTAAATCAGTTTGCATGTTTATCAGTAATTCGTATTATAATTTAATAAGTAAAAGCTGGAAAAACAAAATATTCTTTTGTAGTTACTTGGCAAAAAAGTAATGCCCAGTTAAATTTTTCTTTGTTTTTTTTCACTCTCTTAATTAAAATGCATGAGGAGTATAGTTTAATGCGGTAATTTAATTTTCTTGATTACAGTAAAGCGAAGTACGTTATTATTTTATGATGTTGACCACACCTACTAAATAATTATCGAACCATCATTACAGCACATTATTAATTTAAGAATGGTAAAAAAATTTAAAAGCTATGCATATAGGATTTGGCGATTCATTGCCAAATAATTTGTCAAGGGTTAAAACAAGGTGCGGGAGTAATTTATCAAATACCTTACGCATAAATATTACATTTTTAGAATTCATAAAATTGTTAGGCAAAATAACAATAATTAGTTAGAAGTTTTTTTTTCATATGTAATAGTATAGTTTTTGTTTTAATTTTTGAAATACGATTGATAATCTCCAAGTAAATATTTATCCAAAATATATCAAAAATCAAATTTTGATTATAACATATAATAAAAAATTGGAAAGTCCACGAGTGCAATTGTCGAAACCCTCACTTGACTGAAATCCGTGCGAGTTCGATCATGACTGCGTCACAATTATGTATAATTATGTTATAACATCATAAAATTACATAACAGATTTATATATAAAATTATTTTTATAAATATGCGATACAAATTTAATTTTTTTAATTAGAAATAAGTATTATATTACATGAGTGTCGCCTTTACCTTTTTATTTACAATACTAATTTTCTTATTTACTTATTCATACTTCGATTGCCTTTATGACTGATGAACATGATTTTTAAATTATTGCCATTTTAGTCTTCTATACAAAGTATAGTAAGGAAGCCTTATGTTCTGCTCCCGTGTCCGTCCGTCCGTATGTTTCAAATTTAAGAACTGTTACCAACATAAAAATAGAATAGAATTTGAGAAAAAGAGAGAATTGAAAAAAAGGTCAAGCAAACTTTCAGCTACCTTAAAATCTAGTGTATTTTTTCTTTTCTTATATAGTAAAATTATATTACCAATTATCGGATTAAAGAATTAAGCGATTTAAGAAAACTTTGCACTTAATTCATATTAATGAATCAAATCGAGGTTTCCTTTACATTTAATCCAGAAAGAAAGGAGATCTATAGAAGCCTTAGAACTGCGGTCATCCGAGTTCCACCTTGGTTAGATAATAATTAATTTTAAATTAAACTAATGGTTAACTTCATTCTTCAAACGCCTTTTAATCGAAATCTCGTTAATCCATTTACGACCAATGCAAGTGTGGTTTGTGTCAATGTGGAAAAAAAGTTCGGCCAGGATCCAGGAAGACCTTCTTAGGTTAAAATAACCACGGTCAGATCAGTGTTGTCAGATTTTAGAAAACTTACAACCATAAAAACGCCCAAAATCGCAACTAATTGATAATGTAGAGGCAAAATGGAAATTAAAACAATTAAATATAGATAATTTGGTAACTTTCAAAAAATATAATATAATAATAAAATTTGTAAAGAAAGAAAAAAAAATAAAACTAAAAACATACGTGCTAAAAATTACACACTAATATTTTGATTTCCAATACCAATCACAATCAGAGACGGACAAGGGCGGATCCAGCCAATAACTATGGGGGGGGGGGGTATTTAAAATATCTTATGAACAAATTTAGGGGAATTCCCCTATTTTAATTTAGTTTTATTCACTAAAATGCAGATTGAAAGTATGCAACTATATTTTATTTGTATTATTAGCTTAGATTATTACTATATTAGTGCATTTAACAGATTTTTTTCGGTGTTCATGGGGGGGGGTAGTTACCCCTAATACCATCCTTTGTATCCGCGCTTGAAGACGGACCGAAGGGTGATTTTTCGGAGGGGGGGGGTTAGCAATATTCAATTTTCCCACTGTTGATGTTTGTTTTGCTCGACACCCCTTTTTGGTATACTTTTTATTTCTATTTATATAGTTTTCTTTAGCTTTTTCGTTTCACAATTCACAAAATGACCCATAATTTTCGGTGTTATTTTTTTTAAATTTTCTCAATCATAGTATTTTATCTCAATAAACCGCAATTGTATTTCTCAGTAATCGCCCAAATTGCAGTTTGCAGTTTTTGAAAAAAATTAAACCCAAATTATCTTCAAAAGTCACCCAATTTGCGATAAATCGCCCAATCTGACAACACTGGGTCAGATGCCTCCTAAGAAAGCCAACCCGGGACACAAAGAAAAATGAGCATAGTACCTAAAATATTTCTGCCATTGTCTCACGGAAAAAATTGCAAAATTATAAAATATTTTTCGCTCAAATTTGTAGATAAAGCTATTTTTGATTCAATTAATCCCGATGAGGTGGTCCACGGGACAGCAGGTAGTAGGGACTAAAAAGTGTGTTATTCTTTCAAGATCTCATAAGTTATTTACATATTATGCACCAAGGTTGTAAAGTGGTCATTTTTGGTTGAAACAAAAGTTATAATCACGTTAAGGAATGTAAATAGACCATTTCCATTTTTCTATCTATCTCGTAAAACCTCTGATTGGTTCATTTTACGTTACCAACCTAAAAAAATTAGGAATTACAAAATAATGATTAGTTAGTGCGGCCTGCAGCCCGCATCACCTGGGCAATCTAGTTTACTATTATTTTATTATATAAAAAAACAGAAAATTTTTATTATATAAAGAAAAAGGATACCAACAGTGTGGTTTAAGGCTTAAATCGACAAGTTACGGGACGGGAAACTTCGGTTTGAAGCTCAGTCGCGCCAACTACACTGTTGTGATCTAAAGCTTAAGTTCCACCTATGGGCTATGCATCTAGCCAGGTTAGCAAGTGCAAGTGCTCAGAGAATCAAGGGAGTGCCAAATGTAAATTTGATACACCACTTGGTAATAACAGGATGTAGTCCTAAATTGAGAGGATACGTCCTATTTGTTGTAGTAACTTCTTATATTATAAACCAGATTGCCTAGGTTGTGCGGCCTGAAGGTCGCACTGATTACTAATTTTCCCGTAAATTCAATTATTTTCAGCTGCTCAAATACTGCTCAAATACTATAATAATATTAAAAGTTTTTTTGTCTGTTACTCCTTTCATACAAGATTTCTGATTAGTTTATTTAAAGTTACTTTCCTAAAAAAAATTGAGATTAAAATGAGCAGTAAGGTAGTGATTTAATAAAAATTACAATGTTAATCTTCACACCCTAACGGGTTTTCCATGCAATTAGTGAGATACTGAAGAGTATTATCCTTACCTCTACCAGGGGAGGCCCTCCCCCTGTCCTAAAATAAAGTGGTTAAGTAAAAAAAAATTACATAGCTTCCAACAAATAAAAAATATATAATTCTAAAAAAAAACAACTAAACAATTTATATTCTTAAAAACAAAGTCAAATTTTGATATTTATTTCAACTTTACGACGCGACGCGACGTTTATGTTTATTCGACAGATTCTACGGTAGGAAATGGGTCCCGTTTGTGTTGAGTAATAAGAGCTTTTACGTAAGTACTTGAAAAATATGCATTGCGAAGCAAATGAATAGTGTTTTCGTAGAAAAATTTGAGCGGCCCTCAAACCGTCTGAGCCCCTCTGTGCACCGCACCGAACTTTCCTATCATAGCTACGCCACTGACCTCTACCCCACGATGTGTACTTCTACGACGGAAAATATTTCATTGAAAGTAAAATTTTATTTTAAATTAGTAACCTAACAAAATTGGAAGATGATTACGGGTCAGTGCGGCCTTCAGGCCGCACAAACTGAGGCAATCTAGTTTCACACTATTCAAATACTGTTCAATAGCACCTAATAATATACTGATTTACAGCTATTTCAGTTGAAATTAAAGTAAACTTCTATGGTAAATTAATTGTATCCGGTTCTAGAATAAACATCTAAGGGCAACTTTACAAAAGGGCGCTTTATAAAAATATTATGTAATCTGAGCTGAAGACAAAATTTTCCAAAAATATAAAAAACTGGAAAGATTATACGAGGTAGCCCTTTTTACTTTTTACTTCAGAAAAATTTCGGTTTTTAGATTTTCGCTAAAATATCATTATATTCTGAGTAATGTGTATACAGGGCCGTATTAGGTATTATTTGGGCCATAGGCTATGCAATTTTGAGGGTCCGCCTTACATAAATTTTAAAGTTTAGTTACTAAACGTGATATTTAAGGGCCTCCAATGAGGTTCGGGCCCTAGGCTATAGCCTAATCAGCCTTACAGTTAATTAGGTCTTGTGTGCTTAAGAAGTACACTATAATTTTTGAGTAAACTTGACATTTTTGTTCACACCCCTCATTAAATGAAAATGAAAATGTGTTGTTTAATAATTAAATATCAAGTTCGAAGCTCTCTCTAAAATAACAATGTCCTTATTTTCATAAATATAAAAGCAGCTTCTGAAGAGCCAAAAAAATATCAAGCAGTAACGAGATTCCCATCGCATATTAATATAATATAAATTAACCCGCAATAAAAATTAATTTTTAATGGTTGTACCTACTGTAAATACACGTGATTGAATTTTCTACAAATTATTTGATATGTTAGTCACGTTTGATATCAATTTAGAAAATTGTCATACACAAAAGACGACGAAAGAGTAACTGATAATAATTTGGTCTATAAATACTTTTTATGGGAAGAAGCAAATTAATTTCATAAACGAATTATATTTTAATTATAATTTTATTTTATTATAAAGAAATTGGTTTTCCCTCGCATATTAGATTGAAATCTTGAGTTTTGGAGTAGTTCTTTACCTTTTTTACATACTGAAGGGAAAAACATCAAATTGATGTAGCTGTATAATATGTTCAAATGGAAGTTTGCGTGTTTCCAACCCCTATTCGCCGTCATAGAAAAAGATATTATTTTCATTCAAGTAATTATTTTTCCAGCTTAACTACTTATCACGGTACCTTAATAAAATTTAAAAGTTTCAAATGCTATCTCACACAATAAAACTGCTTAAGCGCCTCTCATCATAATTAAAATTTATGTGAGATTCCGACGTACGCTTACCTCCTTAATTTTAATGGATAACGTTTAATGTGCATAGTTTCCAAATTTTCGTTATACTTCCTCCTATTTTATAATAACACTTTTGAATAATTGCTTTAGATGCCCCAATTAGGGAAATTGTAGTCCAATTCAGGAAGTTCCCATAAAATTGTATAATAGTGGTTTTATGAGTTTTGTGTTAATTGAAAATAAGAAAATCAAAAATTTCATAAACCGCGAAAATCTATTGCTGTGAAACAAAAAATACTACACACAAAAATATAACAATAATAAAAGCAAGTATTAAATTCTAAAATATTTATTAAAATTTTAAAAATCCTCCTCAAAATCTTCTTCATCGATGTCATCCAAATCACCTGTACTTGCGGAAGCTTCTTGATGTTGTTGATATTCCGAAACGAGGTCGTGCATATTCGACTCGGCATCCCAAAATTCTCGTTCTTCCATTCCTTCTCCAGTATACCAATGGAGAAAAGCTTTACGTCTAAACATTGCCGAAAATTGCTCTCCAATGCGTTTGAATAGTTCTTGAATTGAAGTGGTGTTTCCAATAAACGTAGCGCACATTTTTAATCCTCTTGGTGGAATATCGCAAATCGCCGTTTTCACGTTATTCGGAATCCATTCCACAAAATAACTGCTGTTTTTATTTTGTATGTTAACCATTTGTTCGTCGACTTCCTTGGTCGACATCCGACCTCTGAAGATAGTAGCCACCGTCAAATATTTACCTCTGCGAGGATCGCAGGCGCACATCATGTTTTTTGCGTCAAACATTTGTTGAACTAAATCTGGAACAGTGATTGCTCTGTATTGTTGATTACCTCTGGATGTTAATGGCACAAAACCGGGCATGAAAAAATGTAACCTTGGAAAGGGAACCATATTAACCATAATTTTTCTAAGATCGGCATTCAGTTGTCCAGGAAATCTAAAACAGGTGGTAATTCCAGACATTGCAGCCGAAATTAAGTGATTCAAGTCGGCATAGGAGGGTGCATTTAATTTTAATGTCCTGTAGCAAATATCGTACAGTGCTTCGTTGTCAATTATGTATGTTTCATCGGTGTTTTCGACTAAGTGATGAATACTCATGGTTGCGTTATAAGGTTCCACGACCATATCGGAAACTTTCGGGCTTGGAATTACAGTATAAGTGCTGATAATTCTGTCCGGATATTCCTCTCGCACCTTTCCTAAAAGCAACGTTCCCATGCCAGAACCCGTTCCTCCCCCAATCGAATGAACAAATTGGAAGCCCTGCATACAATCACAGCCTTCCGCTTCTTTTCTTATTATATCCAGAGCGTAGTCGCATAACTCAGCACCTTCAGTGTAGTGTCCTTTTGCAAAATTATTACCGGCTCCTGCTTGTCCAAAAATAAAATTATCTGGTCGAAATATTTGACCAAATGGAGACGACCTTACGGAATCCATTGTTCCTGGTTCCAAATCGATGAGGATTGATCGGGGAACAAACCTTCCACCGCGCACTTCGTTAAAGTAAACGTTTAATCGTTGCAATTGAAGATCTGAATTTCCATGAAAATGACCACTGGGGTCGATACCGTGTTCGTCACATATTACCTCCCAAAATTTTGATCCCACGTTATTGCCGCAATTTCCTATCTGTATGTGAACTATTTCCCTCATTTTTACTTAAAATTTTATCAATATTTTAAAATATTTTAATTTGGCATTTTTATTTAACTTTTAATTTTGATTTATGCAAAATTGTTTCATTGCAAGTGTGATCCTTATAATTTGAAAAACGAGCTTTTCTTTGGAAATAATGATTTACGTTGCATATTTTTCAGTTGTACAAGGAAACTTCACATTTTGCTGAAAAATTGAAAAATAAATTAATGGGGTTGACACGTGTCCATTCAAGGAATACGTACATATTTACTACGACGCACATCAATAACTTACAATAAATATTTACTTTAAAGCTTTATTTGAAGTTTTCCAAAATACAAATACCATAGGAAAGTACACAATGGATGACGTATTTGCATGCTCATTTTGAAATTTAAAATTAATTCTCTTGATGAAGAAGCTTTTGGTCGATAAAATATTTACCTAGATACTTTTGCTTGTATTCCTATTTATTTATTTGAATATAACGGAGTAATTGGAAAAAGAATGCGACAACAAGAAGGAAGCAAAAATTTAAGTTACCAACAGCGGTAACAAGATTTTATTTGGCATTGGAAGCCGTGTTCGATTTATGGGACCATCTGTTGCTTTGCTCCAAAATGTATTAAATTAATTAGCGAAAACGCATTTAATCACCATACATTTTATTGGCTGCGTCTTTCGCAGTGGGATCGATAAGGAATGGATTTCAAAATGAATTGAGCGATTTTGGGCATTTACGTCAAAAGCATATTGGTAAAAATGAATGGTATTAGAATTTGTGTTTACCAAGAGCGAAGCGAATGGCTTTAGAAGGTGAAGCGGTCTAAAAGCTCTCATAATAACAAACAAATATTGATAGACGAATTTGCAAGTTTTCATTCAGTAGCATATTGGTCGATACAAGGTTATTGAGTAGGTCAATAATTCGTCGAGTATCTCAAGCTATGTTATATTTATAACAAATCACCACGCGATGCAAAATTATAATTCACTTTCCACTTTGCGTAATCCCATACTACCACTTAATTTGTTTACACATATTTATAGCAACGAATTTTGGAGAAAAATTATTTATACCGACCTATCCATTACATTAGGTAATATGCATAAAAATAAGTATACACGGCGTAGTATTTCATGTGCCTACAGTAAAATCTCGATTATCCGATCTTCCCACGATTGATCCAACCAATGTGTGGAGTTTTTTCAAATTACTGTTACAATATCTGTAAATATTTTTTCTTTTGTTATTTTCGCCAAGTTTATCAGACGAGATAAATTTCATGAAAAAATCGTGCACAACATTGTCGTTATATTCTGCACTAATATAGAGGTGCATTTCGCCAACCCCCCATTTCGAATTTTAGATCCAAAATAGTTTAAGTCGTTTGTACCTCGTTTATACCCGTTTGTACCTTCTTTATTTCCATTGTAGCAATTTATACTTTTTTATATATTTTGAAATATCTAAAATGGGAATTTTGCCCCCCCCCATTACGAATTTTGGATTCAAAATAGTTTAAATCGTTTGTATCTATTTGTACTTTCTTTATTTTCATTTGTATCTATTTAGTTTATTAGATATTTTGAAAAATCTAAAAGGCATCCCCCCATTTCGAATTTTGGATTCAAAGTCGTTTTAATTGTTTGTACCTGTTTGTATCTTTATTATTTTCACCTTGAAAAATGTCCTGTCGTCCGACAGAGGCATTTTAGGATTTCGAAATAAATAATGGTATTTTCGAAAATTCGGGGGTTAGTACCTACACAACAAGAAACAATCGATAATTTAGCAGCTTTTGGTTTGATTTGTTTATACTTACGTGGAATATCGTACTTTATTCTTAAAAACGTTAAAATCCAAAAAGATTAAAAATATTGCAAAATTTACCGGAGAGCCAAATTTTGTTTTTCCCCTTAAAAAATTCCCGAACCTCGATAGCGGCATTTTAAGATTTTGAAATAAATAATGTTAATTTTTGTGATTCGGTCATTTTGTAACTTCTGAATTAATGCTTTTTTTTCTCACGTAGAATATCGCACTTAGCTTTGAATAATATTTTAATTCAGAATTATTTAAAAAAAAACAAAATTATTGTAATTTTTCTCAAAAACCCTATTTTTTTCTTTATACACCTTCTAAATTTCAATATTGATTGATTATTATTTTCGGAGATAAAATTTTTTTAAATTTTAAAAGGTTACTGGGTAATTTTCTATTGCTTTTTCCCTTCAAAGTAGAAAATAAAAGCAATGAATATTCAGAAAGTGCACAATTTTAGCTTTCTTATGAGGTGAGGATGAATAAAATCCACCCAACGCAACGGTTACTTCACAATTTAATTTTGTTCATGTTAGCTTTAAAAAACATTCATTTGGCGCAGAGGGGTAGCGAGTATTGTGGGGGCCCCAGTGCAAAATATATGAGGAGGCCCCCCTGTCCTATAACAAAGGGGGTCGGTTGAAGTTTTAAGAATTCGAATTTTACCGAAATTTTTGCACTAGGTGGTAGGTAATGGTACATAATGGTAGGTATGGATATAAGTAATAAAATTTGCGGATAGTTCAGTAATTTATTCAAAATTAACAAAAATTCTGGATCCGATATTTGCCGTGGTTGCACTTGTCAAAACGACCCGCAGTGCTCAAGCGATGCGGAGCCGAGCCGTTTTGACAAGCGCTAGACTCAATAAAAAATCCCCCAGAACGCAACAGAACTCGAAAATTACGAAATTCTAATGCCGCGATCCGAGATTTGCCAATGTCAGGGGTTGTGAAAACCGCCCGGAGCCGTGCGGAAATGAAATTTTATTATTACAATTCTTGGATCGCAAATGCACTTGACAATGTAGGTACGCGAACGATGTTCTCGCGGCTAGCGCATGCAGTCGAATGAAGTACGCTCTCTCCCCACTTAGCGTAGCGCAGCGGAATGGCTATTGCAAAACAGTTAGCGCCGCAGGCACGTTAATCTTCTTCATTTGGTGTTTATATTTTGTGGCAATGGGCCAAGAAGGCATGTAAAAAATTGCTTACACTTCGGTGTAAACACCAATCTGGATGGTAAAATCTCCACTTAAAACTTGTAAATTTTCATCAAAATGTCGATTTTCAAAGTTAAATCGTGATGTAACCGTTGGGCCGATTTTATTTATCCTCACCTCATAAGAAACAAGAAATATTAAATTTTGCTCTTTCAGAGTATTTAAAGAATAGCCTACTTTTGAAGGAAAATCTCATAAAAGATTGACAGTAACTGAAAAAAATGCATTAAGAAGTTAGCAAAACTTTCTAGAGTTTTGAGTTATTTTCTATTAGGGGCTCCTGCGGGGCCCTAAATTTTTGTTTTCTTAATCTCAACGCCAAATATGTATGTAGTAACCAGATGAAGAAGATTAAGGTGCCTGTGACACCCAATGCTTCGCATGGCCACTCCGCTACCCTTAGGTGGGGAGAGAGCGTGTTCATTCTACTGCATGCGGTTACAGAGAAAACATCGTTTGAGTTCCTACATTATCAAGTGCATTGATGCTCCGACGATTGTTATAATTAGCACAGGGGTTGAGAAAACCGCCCAGGGTGACCCTAGCGACGCGATTCCAACCCCTGACATTGGTAAATCTTGTATCCCAGCATTCAAATTTTGACATTTTTGAGTTGCATTGCGCTCCAGGAAAGTTTTTAATGATACAGTGATTTTCAAACTCAATAGTATGGAGGGTGGCGTTTGAAAGTCACAGACACCTCTATGTCGGATCCAGGTCAAATACATTAAAAATCTATTTTTGTTAATTTCGGAAAAACTACTGGATATAAATTTGAAATAGGAGAGGGTTTGCGAAATGCCTATTTTGGATATTTCAAAATATCTGAAAAATTATATGTGTATAAACGAAAATACAGAATGTACACATGGGTACAAACAATTTAAACTATTTTGAATTTAAAAATCGAAATGGGGGGGGGGCTGGCAAAATGCATCTTTATAAATCTTGAAAGATCGCTACAAATAATGCAGAAGTTCCATTTTTTCTTTTGTCAGACCGCTACAGGTTTTGAGCAGTAGCACGTTTAATCTGGTCGACAAATTTAAAAATTATGATAGCTAAGGGCCTAATTTACAAAAATAAACATTAAATTTTATCTACCTATCATTCAAAAATATGCATAAAAAAGCCAACAACTGGATGCTTGTATTCGATTGGCTGTTTTCATGAGGATATCGATTGTTTCCGACTAGGAGTATTGATTTTTACTGAATCCGCTCTGCTTTAGTTTTAAATTACTTCATAATTATTTAAAGAAAATACTAAGAATGTGACTCAGACCAAGCAACATTAAAAGCTAGGTTCAAATACATTAACCTTTACCCAAAGATATTCTAGATATTTACAAAAATGCGACAGCATTTGATGGATAACACTAAAATAAAACGATTATACTACGGAGGAATTTCTGATATTGATCAATTGTTGTTGACGTTGATTGTGTTCGATCTAAAAATAGCTGCATCTCTTGTTTTAGTGGGCGAAGTCGCCCACGGTTGACTTCAAACTGTGATATTGCTAACAACATAATTTTAAATATATTTAAAATATAATTTCGATATTTATAGCTAAATTTAACTTAAATACAAAGATCTCGTCTTTCTAGATCCGTAATTTTCGGGTCAGAGTCGCTTCAGGGATGTTTTTAATGAGTAGAGCGACTCAGATGTTCACTGTCTAACTATCTGCATATTTCATTAGGTATACTGCACTGGTGTACACTAACCCAACGTTTATTGGTAACAAAATCTTTACCTTATGATTTTTCTTTGCAGTAATAATCAGCATATGTTGGGTTGCTGGATGTTTTATTGGCTTCCTACCGTTAATGGGATGGCATCAAAATGTACCAAACAACGTGGATTGTTACTTTTTAAAAGTTATGGATCACAACTACCTCGCATTTCTTTACATCGTTACCATTATCACTCCGTTTCTATTGTTGGTAGCCTTTTATGCTCACATCTATCGGGTTGTACTAAAACAGGTAAATTTTGTCTGTCAATCTGTACTGATTTTTATTAATTAATATAATTATTTCAGTTGCGGCAAATTGTTACTATGAATCCAGGCAACAACACCAGTTCATCGGGCAGAACAACTGGAGGCACCATGTTGAGAATGCTTGGAGATTCTCGAAAACGTGAAGTGAAAGCAACCCAAAATTTATCCATTATCGTATTTTTCTTCATGATTTGTTGGATACCTCTGTACACCATGAACTTTATATTAGCTTTCTGTCCAAGCTGTTTCGACGTGAACTCAACTGTGCTTTTATTTTTTATAATATTATCTCATCTGAATTCGGCTGGAAATCCACTACTTTATGCTTACCACTTGCGAGATTTTAGGGCAGCTTTACAGATATTTTTATATAAATTACTTGGACTCGGAGATCCTACACCTATGATGCCCCGTACCAATGGAAGGCTTTCCCTTCCACCTTCAGCAGCCAATGCTTTCAAAAATCATTACAATTCATATAGGACTGCGTCGCTTCGAGAAACTCGCAGCGTCATGACAATTTCACAACATTCAAAACTTTTAACCGAATCCCAATTATCTCTTAGTTGCAAACTACGCAAAAAATCTCAAAGCTTGCCAATGCCTTCTAAAATTTCATCCATTGTGACAAAAACTGCAGCTTTGGCGGCCATGCCAACGGGCGAAAATGTTCGAGAAATTTGGAAAATTTCCGAAGATCCTTCCATCTCGGAAGATTATTCCCATCAGAACAAGATAGAAAATAACGGAAATGTAAATAATTGCTACGTTGTTGAATCGATCGATTTTGACGCCTGCATCAACTGTTCATCGCCGGCAAGTTTACCAAATTGTAATCTAAAAAATAGTTCAAGTGACTGTAATATTAATTCCAGTTGTGACATTAAAAACTGCTCTTTAAGTAACACAGCAGCTAGAAGTTTGTCGTCATCTTCGCCACAGCTTGCACGAAATTTATTTTTTGTGGAAGCTGAAATGTACAATACTCATCCAACGAGATGTCCGCGAAGTGTTAGTTTAATAGACGAAAAAACTATCCGAACCGTTTTTAGGTAATTTATTGTAGTTCTATTAAAATCGTTAGTGAATATTTTCGAAATCGTACTACAGTGTGTTCGCTAGTTAATAAACTCAAAGCGAAGGTTTTTTGTCGAGAAAAAAAATTGTATTGGTGTAAATGCAAGAAGTTGTTTTAATTTAAAAAAATTGTTTATAATAAATCCTTTAAAATTACCATTACAGCTCTCAGGTGCGGGAGAACCAATCAGAACGCAAGATTTTAAAGCAAGTAGGTAATCTAACAAACCGATTGCGGAATATGACAAATAATAGCGGATTGACCTCAGATAGTCTTATGGTTGATGTTCTTCAGGTTGAGCCTTCGGGCAGTCAATATTCTAAGATTGTCTTAGGGGAATTCCCCGAATATTACCATATCTTAACTTATTTTTATAATCTATAAAATTTATATTTTTTAAGATGTTAAAATTCTAATTACCTACTTAGTTCTCTCAGATAAAGTGCAACAATGAAATTAATACTTTTAGAGATATACAACTGTGCGAGATTGGTTGGAGATCCTGAGGATACCTAATAAATTCATTAGCTGTTCGTCAGTTTCATATAATCCAAAAAGCAAAAATAGACTAATGTGCAGATTGTGAAAAATAAATTTTGTGTTAAATATCAAATTTAAATTGACTCAGTCCACCGAGCTTATGTATACAAGATCGGTGACTCAGACATTAAGTTTGTAAATGGTACCTGTTCTTTTCATAACGCGGGCGCGGATCAAATAGGAAGCTAGTAAGAGGACCAGGATAAGAAGCATCTGTTATAAACATGCACTCCGGATATGCTTTGTTTCTTTTAATTTTAATAAAAAATTTAAGAACGGATAGTTTGTATTTTTTAATTATTAATTCTAAACCTGCTAAAGTAAGGTAAGTATCTGGTAAGGTAGTTATCGATATGAAAGAGTATGGAACATGAAGAAAAAGAAAAAGGTAAAATAAAAGAAGCAACGATCCAGATCCAGATCTCCTCCCCACAGCTACAAATACCGGGAATCAGCATTAAGATTGCCAACGGTTTTCACTCCAACTTCATCATCCAAATCTTATGAAATCCTAGGAATACTGTATAAGATGAGCTTCTTTTTAATTTGCTTATTCAAATTTTTGGACAAGAAATCTTAAGGTAATCTATGATTAAATTCAGAGAAATCTTTCAAACATCTTGTAAAAGTTCACTTTTCACTCCAACACTTATTGCACAATATACTATTAATTTACTAGAAATTTCTTTCGTTATCAGCGACGGCGCCAGGGGGGGCCACGGTGGACACGTGCCGGCAGCCCACCCTATTGCTTGGAGTGCCTCACCAAGTGCCCACCCATTTCAAAAATGTTGGCGCCGCCACTGTTACTATCCATGATTTTTTGTACAGAGTTTCTACCTAAGGTTTCTACGTACTACAAGTAACATGTTGTTTTTTTTAATCAAAGGAAACGTTTTTGTTTTATAAGAGGCAGTGTACGAATACTTTTTCACGGCACTGTGCATATCTACGGTAAAGTCGGTAAAGTAGGCAGCGATAAATTTAAACTTCGGCTTGTAAACGGTTTATTGTTTTCATTTAATGTTAATGAGATATTTAGTTATTAATGTGAATTTAAATATATTATTGCATTCAACATGCATATCAAAGAAATTGTGCTGGATGGTTTTAAGTCTTACGGGCATAGAACAGAAATCACTGGTTTCGATAACGAATTTAACGCAATCACAGGTTTAAATGGTACTGGTAAATCTAACATTTTAGATTCGATATGTTTTGTTCTCGGTATATCAAATTTAAGTCAAGTAAGTTGATTGAACTAAAAAAGTTGAAAAACCAGCATAACAATTATTTAAATAATTTTTAGGTTAGAGCGGGAAGCTTACAAGATCTTATTTATAAAAGTGGTCAAGCGGGTGTGTGCAAAGCGACAGTGTCGATTACATTCGATAATCGTAATAAAGCACAAAGTCCTCCAGGTTTTGAAGATTACAATGAAATTACGGTTACACGTCAGGTTGTTATGGGTGGAAAAAACAAATACATGTTAAACGGTTCTGTAGTACAAAATAAGAGAATACAAGATTTATTTTGTTCCGTACAATTAAATGTTAATAATCCACATTTTTTGATCATGCAAGGTCGAATAACAAAAGTTTTGAACATGAAACCACCCGAGGTATAAGTTTTCTTAATCTCTTTAAAAACTTATTTTGTTAAAATTGATTTGCTTTTTATTAGATTCTTGCTATGGTAGAAGAAGCTGCAGGAACACGTATGTACGAGACGAAACGTCAAGCGGCTCAAAAAACGATAGAAAAGAAGGAAGCAAAGCTTGTGGAGTTGGAAAAAGTAAACAATTATTTTATAGCACCATTTGATCATATCAAAATGATAAAATTATTTTTAGATTAATCAAGAAGAAATTGCACCTAAACTGGAAAAACTACGAGAAGAACGCACTGCTTATTTAGAATATCAACGGATTGAACGTGAATTGGAACACATGATGACGCTATTTCAAGCCTGGCAGTATATTGCTTCTCAAAAAAATTGTCAAATTGCAGAAAAGGCTTTGAAACAAGGCCAAAGTAAAGTTCAAAACATAGAAGATACTATTGAAAAGAATAACAACAAAATTGAAGAAATTGACGCCGAAGTTGAAGCAATGACTCAAGCCATACAATCGGTAAATAGTTAAAATTCATTGTGGATTGGTGTAAAAGTACTAAAATATGTTTGTTATTTTAAGGCTAGTGGTGATAAGTTGAACAAACTAGAAGTTGAATTAAAAGAAAGAGAAAAATTGGAAGCTAAAGCTGCCGCTAGTGAAAAATCTGCCAAGGAAAATATAGCGGCAGAAGAGAGAAAAAAGAAACAATTAGAAAAAGTAAATTAAATCACAATATTTACAATCTGAGAAGATTATGTGCTATTTTTAGTTGCAATTTAACCTGTTTAATTTTTAAAGTTTTATTATGTTGCATTTTAGAATTTTAAAGATGACGAAAAAGCCTTAAAATCAAAGGAACAAGAGTTAGAGAAAGTTCAAGGTTTGTTTCAACAGTTAAAAGATACCGACGAAACAGACAACCAAGCATTTGCATTATCACAAAAAAAATACGAAGCCATCAGCATTGGTATGGAAGTAAATGATGATGGAGAAGCTCAAACCCTACAAGACCAACTTATGAGTAAGTTTTTGTAAATGTTATGTTTTCATCTATGTAACATTTTTGTGTATAGGTGCTAAGCAGTTGGCAGCAGAAGCTAATACCAATATTAAACAGGCTGCAATGCAGTTGGATCATTTACAGTCTCAATTAAAAGCTAAACAGAGAGAATCGGGGAGCAATGCGGCTGATTATCAGCGAGATAAAAAACATCTTGAAATGATGGAAAAAGAAGTTCAATCACTAGAAGTAATTTTGTTTCTTTATTTTAAATTTTTTCTTAATAATAAAGTAAATTTTTAGAAATCGTTAAACAATATATCTTATTCAGAAGAACAAATGAACGAATTAAAAGGTTGCCGGCATGTTTTACTTAACGAAATTAGAACTCTTCAAGAAAAAGTTGAAAGGTTTCGTGCAAACTATTCGCATACAAATTTCCAGTACAGAGATCCCGAGACCAACTTTAACAGAAGAAGTGTGCACGGTGTGGTGTGTCGTTTATTCAAATTGAAAGATAATACTGCGGCCACTGCACTCGAGACAGCTGCTGGAGGAAGGGTAATTTTTTACTAGTTCTTTTTAATTTGAAATTTAAAGAAACATTTTAGTTGTACAATGTGGTTGTCGATACAAGTGACACGAGTAAGAAGTTGTTGCAAAGAGGAAATCTGCAAACTCGTACCACATTTATTCCATTAAATAAAATTCAAGGTGGTAAAATTGAACAAAATGTTGTAAAATTTGCACAAGATTTGGTAAGTTTTAATAATTAAAGATTAAACTGAATGTCATTTTGTAATTCGTTGTTTTTGTGTTTTAGGTAGGGAAAGAAAATGTACAACCAGCCTTATCATTATTAAATTATGATAAACATTTACAACCTGCTATGGAGTACATTTTTGGAAATGTTTTTATTTGTAAAGATTTAAATGTTGCTCGTCAAATTACCTTTCACGATAGAATTAGACGTCGCTGTGTTACGCTGGAAGGAGATGTAACCGATCCTTCGGGAACTTTAAGTGGAGGTGCTCGACAGAAAACTGCTTCCGTTTTGTTACAAATAGTAGAAATAACGGAATACGAGGTTGGGAAATTGAATAATTTTAACTTTAAGTGTGAAAACTAACTTTTTGAATTTAGAAACAATTAAAATTGAAGGAAGAGGAATTAATTGAAATAGAAAATCAAATGCGGCAAATGTCTGGAGCACAAGAACAATGGAACCGCATGAAACAACAATTGGAGTTGAAACAACACGAGTTGGGATTAATCAGGCAGAGGTTGCAACAAACAACTCATCATTTACAGCAAGAAGAACTTGATACCATAAAGCAGAATATAGGTAATGATTATAATGCTACAATTAACTATTCAAATCTTCCGTCCAACTTCTAAATAAGCATAAATTCGTATTTCCTAAGTATTTCTTTGATGCCAACAAATGAAACTGTAAAAATTTATTTTATTTGTAGTTGAATTGACTGAAAACATAAATTCTTATAAGAAAATTGAAACGGATAATAATAAAAAAAGTAAAGAATTAGAAGTAAAAATGAAGGACGCGAAAGGTCACAGAGAAAGGTTGTTGAAACAAGCTGAAGAAGAAATGAAGCGATTAAAGAAAAAAGCAGACGGCAGTCGAAAAAATTGGAAACAACGTGAACAGGAATATGAAACTCTCAATTTGGAAATTGTAGAGTTAAGAAAAGGCTTGGAAAATTTGAGGCAACAGATTATCGCTACCGAAGAGACTCTTAAAAATTTATTGGACCAATTTGAAGAGGTTAAAAATGAAGCTGTCGAACAAAAAGTGTGGTAATTTTTTTAAATTGTAATTACTTTATTAACATTTTTTATGTATTAGAAACTTGCGACTGAGTTACAACAACAATATAAAGCTGAAAAGGCGTCGATTACAGAAAAAAATAAAGACGTGCAAAAGAAAAATCATCACAAGGAACAATTATTGGCAAATATCACCGAATTGCAATTGGAAATTAAAAAACTTGACCACGAGATTAAAAAACTGCAAGATGACTTTAAAACTTGCAAGCATAAGGTAGAGAATACTAAATAGATTTTTTATTATAATGAAAATTTACTTGTAGGAAGCAGAGTATGGAAAGAAAGAATACGACAATAAACATTTGAAAGAGGCTCAAGAACTAAGCGATAACAGTGCAAAAGAATTAGAAAAGAAAATAAGAAGTTTTAATGAAAAAAGAACTAAATTGAGTAGAACTGTGAATGCAAAAGCCCAAAGCATGTTTGAACATGAAGAGAAACAAGTAAGAATTAAGTTTATTTAAATTTCCTCCTTAAAACTTTTTTTTGTTTAGTATAATCAACTTTTAAAGAAGAAAGCTATTGTAGAGAGTGACAAACGAAAACTTATTCAGATTATGACCGATTTAGACAAGAAAAAAGTTGATGCTATAATGTTGGCATGGAATCAAGTGAGCAAAGACTTTGGGTCAATTTTTGGTACTTTATTACCTGGGAGTAACGCTAAACTTCAAGCACCATCTGGACAAACTGTGCTGGACGGTTTGGAAGTAAGTGCATTGTAAGTTATTTGAAAGTATTTGTAGGTTAATTGCTAATGTTTTAGGTAAAAATCTTTCTTGGCGGTGTATGGAAGGAAAGTTTAAGTGAGTTAAGTGGAGGTCAGAGATCTTTGGTAGCTCTTTCTTTAATTTTGGCTATGTTGTTATTTAAACCTGCTCCTTTGTATATACTCGATGAAGTCGATGCCGCTTTAGATTTATCTCATACACAAAACATTGGAAATATGCTTAAAACGCATTTTAAGCAATCACAGGTACGAAGTTGTTTTCTTTTCGTAATTAAATGTTTATATATATTATTTTTCAGTTTATAATTGTATCGTTGAAAGATGGAATGTTTAATAATGCTAACGTGCTATTTAGAACTAAATTTATTGATGGTGTGTCTGCAGTTGTGAGAACTGTAAATAGAGCACGATAATAAGTAAAATCTTATTTTTGTATTTTTAATTTATATTTTTTGTAATAAATATAACAAGGTAATTATTTATAATTTGCCTAATAAAACAAAAAGTGAAACAAATCATTTAAGTTTGAATTTGCAGAGTAGTTGATATGGTTTTAGTCGATAGTGGTTTTAGCCACTGTTAGGGGTTTTCGTTTGAGATATGACCATTTTTCGAACACTTGCGCAGTTTACTCATTTAAATTTGGGATAGCAAGTTTCAAGTAGGCTTTCTGGTTAATTGTCAAAATTGAAGTGTATTGAAAATGATAGGATAAAAATTTGAAGAACAGAAATTCTACTGAAAATGTCTCCGAGTTATACCGAGAAATTAAAAAAAGTTAAAAAACTCAACCAAGATTTGAAACTATTGGTAACCAAAACTCTTAATTGTGGAAAAATGCTGTTGTGTAAATTACGCAATAAGGAATGCTTGGTTCGTCGTTTATTGTTACTAAGCGGGTATATCGATCGTGAAGACGAACTAATAGATTTCTTGCATTCACTGCTAGCAACTAGAAAATTAACTAAGAAAGATTTGCGGGGGTTTAGAAGGAGTCAAGAAGTATTGCAGTTGATTAATTATTTTAATTGTTAAGTGATAATTTTACTATCGTAAGTTAAGTTTACCTGAGGCGCAATCAAACCTGCTATGGTATGTTCCGAAACAAAGATGACGTTAGTGATTGCGAGATTTAATTAATAATAAATTAGTTCTAAGAATTTATCAACAGTAAATCTGTAACCAATGTACAAATAATCCTTAAATATAGAATAGATAATTAATGGCTTTGTTTCTTCATGCGTTTGGTTGCGCTTCTTGTTAATTTATCACTCGACACACTTACGTAATGTTTTTGTAGTATTTTGTAAAAATAAGATTTATATTTCGACTACAATGTAATTTTTTTTTGTGTTTTAAAATTTATATATTTGCATATTGAATCAAATTACGATACTGTCGTCGTACATTTTACATATCTTACCATGTGCCTTTGGCCTTTTTTGTGTTACGACACTAGAAATTATACTATCATTTATATCAATTGGCCTATATTATTTTACCGAAGAACAAATAGGGAAATTAAAACAAGGAAATAAAATTATATTTTTTGTAATAAAATAATGGATAAACTGATTGGTTTCATATTACACATGATACATTTTCTTAATGAGGAATCAGATAAGATTTCAAAATAATTACATGTGATGGGGTGAGGTTTGGCAAACTGTTTCTCTTTTGCAACGTCCTTTTATGTAATTGTTTATTATTCACATTGTTCACTTTATTTATTAGATCTTTTTTAACTAACTTATTAAGAATATTTTAGATCTGGGGATATTTAAGGCACATACAATAATCCATACACTTTTAATCTTAGTTTGTACCTTCCTTCGTTGTCGTCAAAACTCTGACGAGTTAATAATATTATGTATGTTTATCTTTCTTAAAATTAACGCAACACCTTTAAAAATTCAACAGCGAAACTGAATTTGAGTCTTGGAGTTTAAAAAACGGAAACTTTATAATAATCTTGTATTATTCTTCAATTTCTTCTTGCTTTACCGTTTCTGCTATTTTTGTATGTTCATAACTTTGAACATCTACGGATTCCCCTAGTATCTTAGTATATTCTGTTATATCGTCTTGAATTTTACATTCTATGTTTTGAATTGGGTCTTCTGTTACCAAATAAACTTCATAATTTTTTGTCTCGCTTGAATCGCTCTCTTGTGAATAATCTCCGGAACTTGTTCGGTTTACGCTATTTGACTTGAAATTATCATTTTTCCAATTCAAAAATTCTCTTATCAGAAGCTTCCCTAACATATCTTTAAAATTAATAATTTTTTGTAAAGTTTGAGCCGTCTTGATTTGAATATTAAGAACCGGATCCTGGGCTAACATTTTCAAAGAGTTTCGAATTTGAACCAAAATTAATTTTAAAATCTCTTCCAAGTATACGCCTTCAGTGTTAACAATTTCGTTGGCAGTTACCTCAAAAATTCTAACATTGTTGTGCTCCTTATTCAGCATTTCGAGTGCATCTTCAGCATAATCTTCTATGCAATCATTTGTTGGATAATGTTTTTCTAACAATTCTAAATTTTCTTTTATCCATTCTTGGTCGAATTCTATCGCCAATTCGTTGTGTACTTCAAAAATATTTTGAATTGTCAGTTCTAGTTTTACCCGATCGTCATCATTTCCCGTACACATATCTTCGGTGTAATAGTAATCATCTTGGTAGTTCAAGGTTGGTAATATTAATTCGTCTACACAAAATAAATAAACAAATCTGTATAAATAATTTTTATGTTCAGCAAAAAGAAAGATGGAAGGCAATATCGAATTTAAAGCCCATTTAGGACCATAAAGTTTCATTAAGCGTGGCAAAATTAACGGTGCAGTTCTTCTTATTCCATAAACTGGATCGCCCAATAATTTTAAGTAAAGACTCTTTAAATGATGATCGAATTCTGTGGAATCTAAATGCCGTGAAACGGAATTGATAGTACAAATTAGATCTCGTCTGGTTCTCCAGGCAGAAGCCGACCTATTCATCAGATCAATCATGATAGTGAAAATGCTTTCCGATACACTAAGAAATCCATTCACAGCTGTAATATCATCTATGTTAGCTAAAATACTTTGTTTTATTTTGTAGGAATCACTTATAAAATAACTTTGGAAAAGTGGAAGAATCAGTTCTTTTGCATGTTTTTCTCCTATAAATGGAAATATTCCAATTACAACCGAAGCTAAGGCTTCTTTTACGTTTACAAAAGGATCCAAATATAAAATGTGAATTAATGGAAGTATGCTGTCGATAATTACTGGATCGTAGCTTTCCTCCATATCGGCATCGTCATGAGTTTCATGTAAATATTGGGTAAATCGAAATAAACTTTTGGTTGCTTCTTCCCTTACGGTATGATAATCATCTTGTAATATTTTCTGGAATACAGTTACAATGTATTCTCTGGTTAGGGTTGCTCCGACAGCTAGTTGAATATTTGGCATCCTTTCGGCTAATTGGCATCGAACCTTCCATGAAGTGTCACCTGCAAAAAAAGAAGTTGAAATTGGTTTTAAAAATTTTTCCGAGTTTTATTAACTGCTAAGCGTGGCAATTTTTGGTAAAACAAAAGTTTTAACGTCCTCCTCAAACAAATTCATTCCAATGCTTATTGCGACGTCGATCGATAAAATGCGAATCGGTTCCTGAAATTAAAAGTTACAACCAATTATTATTCGCGCTCGGCAAAATACATACGCAGTCGTCAATACATAATTGTTCGAAGATTGGCACAAATTCCTCTATTATACATTTCATATCTAATTCTTCGATAAAATAAGGTAAGTGTAAGCAGGCGGTCTTCCGAATCAAAGGAAAAATATCTTGACATAGGTTTTTAATCAGTTTTCTTAGTTCTTCTTTAAAATAATTTCCAACTTTTTTGTAGCAGACCTTAAAAAGAAATTTAAAAAACAGTTACAGAGGAAGGTAAAATTTAATTCAGACAAGAAAAAACATGGCAATATATGGAGAATTTAGATATATCCCGCTTGGTGAATGGCGAAGAAATACGGCAGTTACTTCATGTAACTGAAATGAAATAATATTTACCGAGCACAATGCAGATGCAGTACATTGTGACGATTGCATCGAAGAGGATCCTAATCTCAGTATCCGAGGTAATAAAATATTTTCTGTTGTTGATGTATCAAAAGTTTTAGCTATTTTAAGTATGGACTGAATGGTAGCATGTCTCACAGGAACAATATCAATTCCAGCAAGATCTTCTAAACTATCTAAGACAAAATTAATATTTTCCTTTCCTACGTGACATGCAATTTCCCCTAGTTGTTGCGCTAAAAGTACCAAAACCTCGTGAGTCTTGTAAATATTTGACGATACATAGTTTGCCAAAAATGGACACAATTTCTCTTTTATTTCATCCTGATCCATTTCTTGTGCTACCAGTGGTAGTGTTCGTATTGTTCTTATTTGAACCTGAAAAAAATTTAAAGGTACTTCATACTGCGCAAACACCACCTAAGATTACTAAGCGATCTTATTTTTATACAAAATTATTACCAGAATGTTGTCATCATTACATCCCGAAACAAATTCGTCAAATTTTGTATTTAGTTGATCTGCCATATTAATTTTTTTGCAAAAATCTATTGCCCACCACAAATAACAGGTTATTTCATTTTGTCGAATGCTAATACCTAATCCGAATTCTTAATCTTATCAATTTTGCACATTTAAAAATTAAATTGTAATCTTATCGGAAATGATGTTTTATGATAGTGAAAACAAACAATTGACATTTTTTATTGTAAATGGGGGCGACTAGTTGAAAATTTGAGTGTCAATCATGTAAAATTTTACGCAAGAAATGAGGAAATTTAAGAACCATCAGTTCCATATTTTCCAAAAGGCGTCAGCTTAGGGACCGCCAAAAAAGATTCTTAAAAAACCAAAAAAAAAACCAAAAACTTTCCAGTATAAAACATTAAAAAAGCATTCACAAATTCACAGTAAATATCTTGAACTGGAGAATAATGTTTCCCTAAGCCGAGCAGTACCCACTTCCTACAATATTGCAGGGGGGAGGAGTAGGACCGTTCCTGTATAAACCATTAATTATCATCTTCGGCCTAAACTAATGTTCGCAATATCTTGGTAAAATAATAATACAATTATTATTACATTAAGAAACGTTTAATGTAGCCTGTCATGCTAATTAAAGCTTCTCATTGGTTCTTCGTATATGCCAACCTAAAAGGGGCGTATCTTAAAAGAACTTCAGTTTCCTGAAGTCCATACATCAATCGAGTTCCACTCGATTTAATATAAATGGTTTTATTAAATAAAAATGTTATTTATTTAAAAATGGAGATGCTCATAAGTACGTACTACGATCTACGAGAATAGAAACGGTAAATCAAATATGTGAGACCGAAAATCACCATTGCCACGTGCCATCCATAAAAAAGAAAGCTCTCTAGTATTTCTATCTCTAGTTGTTCATCAATCAGTTCATGTAGTCGTATCACCGGCCCTTCCATGTTCTCCCTAATACGGATTTCGTTAAAAACTTCTCTACAAAGTGGACAGGTGTTGTTAATACATGCCCATGTTTCTATGCATGTAGCACAAAATATGTGATCACAACCATTAAGTACTCCTACTTCTGCAGTCATCTGACATAAGCATATATCGCATTCTATAATAATTCTTTCCAAACAAGGCAATTCCATTGCGTATTTTTCCAATTATTTTTTTTGCGGGATTTCGTGTGAAATATTATCGATACTAAATGATTCGCAATGAGCTTATATAGATAGTATTAATATTTAACTTTTTTTAAGTTGCTAACTCTTTCAGGTCCGGAAATTTCACTTCAATAAATGCTCTAGAGGTACAGGATACCAATGGGATTAAGTTAAACCGATAGTCTCAATAGGAAAATTATTAAGTAGGTGGGTTAAATTTTGACCCACCATACAAAAATTGGTGGTTCAAATTTTACGCCGAATCACCACCGGTAAAAAGACTGTCTCGCTATCTCTCTGTTAGGACTTGCACATCGGTTGAGTTCCATGGTATTCACTTATTAGAGGGTCATAGAATTCTATATAAATATTTTTTTTAAATGTTAAAATATTAAAAGTTAAAAAAGAGATTCACCGGTTGAGCTTAGGTTAGTGTTAGGAAATGTGTCATTATGAGTCATACTCGAGCTCTCGTGGTTCGTACTATATCTAAAATATTAATTTCAAAAATTTTGCATGTTAAAAATAAATAAAATTCAAAAATTTAACAATAATGATCTCACAATTTTAAAAAACCTCCTTCATCGTCACAAATTATCAAGTGGGTCTGACCTTCCCCGTCTCCTCTATGCGTGACGTAATTCATGAACGACCCGAAAGGTTGGAATTGCGAGTTATTACCTAAAAGTATCCACCGATGGGTGCGAAGCTACTCTCATGGTAACCAAATAAAAAGATCCCTTGCAAGGTCTGACTGTTAAGTTTGTGAACTCCGAGACTTTCAAGTATAGCAAAGATCACAACGATCACAACCTAAAGAACGATTTGTGTGTTTGCAAGTAGAATAAATATAACTTAATTCCTAGGCCCCTTCGTACACTTTGGAGTCATGGATGTGCTAAGTACTAATTCCTTTTACCATATTGCTAAATGCAATTTGAGCCTAGTTTAATTTTTCCAAAAAGAAATTGGTGCCTTCCCAAAATTGAATTCCCGAATACCATTTCCTAGTTTACCTAATTTTTCCTAAAATTTAATTATGGATTTATAGCAGTCCCAAAAAAAATTCAATATAAAAACTAAGTTCAATTTCAAAACCATTGTACAAAGGGAAACTAGAAATGTTTCGGAATGTTGAAAAATTATAAAAACATTTTTTTAATAAAAATAAAAATATCTTTTATTTACTCCTAAGTTGCTAAAAATTCAACAATTTTCAAATTAACAGAATCTAAATTTTAACAGATTATCAATCTTTGCAAACTAATCTTAAAAATCTCGTATCACAAGTCAACGTAAGTACATAAAATTAAACAAGCAATACATTTAATATACAAAGAATGTAACTTTCGAATGTAAAAACTTAAAAACTGTACTTATACGTAAATTGGTCCCTATTGAGCACTGTAAGAAATTGTAGATATATCTTTTGGTTCATTTTTTGACATAACTTGAGAATTATTATCGTAATCCACTTCGACTAAATTTGTATTGCCATTCAATAAATTGATTTTCTCTTTCTTTTGCCAAAACCTAGAAATATCAAGTAAAACTGAACAAACGGAACAAAAATCAACAAAAATTAAATTTACCTTGCTTTTACTTTCAAATAAATCCACAGACACATCAATGGAAGAGGCGTCATTATTGCAACAGAAACAGGAGCAACTGAAAAATTATGGCGTTCAAGCATTTAATAATCTTGCTACTACAAAAGATAACTCACCGGTAGTAAGATCGGCTTCAGGTTGCGGCAAAGCAACTCGAAGTAAAAATATTGCAATTCCTGTATTTTGTATTCCAGTTTCAACGGCGATCGTTAATGAATCCGTTGACGATCGTTTAAACAACCTTGCTAAACCATAGGCTAAAAGGTAGCCCAGCCATGGTAAACCCAAACCAGCCAGTACAATCTAGAAAAAATATTCATAGTATTATAACAAAAAAAAAATGCAAAAAGTTTTTTTACCTGCCACGAAAATATTTTAAATATGTACAAATTCGTAACGATGGCAAAGATGATAATAAACAGAATGAGTATACTTGAAAATACTTTCAAAATTCTCACAAAAAACTTGGCTACTTTTTTGAAAAACCTTTGTATAATATAACCAATCAATAATGGCACAACTAATGCAATTGCGTATGTTGAAATTTTGGAATATGGAACGCTCAAATCTCCTTTCTCAAATATAACTCTTCCCAAAGTGAAAACCCATAGCGGGATCATGGCAAACGCCCCAATTGTACTAATAGCTGTCATGGTGATGGACAAATCGATATTTCCGTCTAGAACAGCTACCCATACGTTAGATGCCCCTCCTCCAGGAGACACACCAGTGAAGAAGAAACCCAACTGCATTTCTGGATTATCGGGAAAGAGTAATTGGCCCAATCCAAAACTCAGCTGAAAACAATTCCTTTTAGTTAAATTGTTATTAGCAAAATGATTACTTACAAGTGGCATGAAAAGAAACTGTGCAATGACCGCAATCAACGGACCTATTGGTTTCTTCAAGCTTGTTCTCAATTCTCCCCAATTTACGGCACAACCAAAATTAATATAAATGATTGACACTAATGTAGCAACTGAAGAGGTAAATACTGTGTCGATTACTCGTTTTTTGCGTAACACACTAACTTTTGTTGTCGAACTGATACACTTTTCTTCCCGATTAGGCTTTTCGTAAACCGATAGTTCAACTTCCGTTTTACCTAAAATAATCCAGTAAATTTCATACTTTCTAGCCAGATAAAGAAAGCTTACCTAAAAAGTACCCCTGCAAACCAAAGGATCCGCTAGGTCTCGTTGGATCTATTCTAACATCTAATGTATGTAAGACATTTTTATCGTAACCCCCCAGGATAAAATCCAGGTTCTTCCCACCAGGATCGTGACCTAAATTTAGAATCAACATTATAAAAAAAAAGAAAAAAAAATTTTCGTACGTACCTGAGATGTTAAAATCAAAATACTTGGTTTCGCCCATTAGAAGAGTAACATTTTCAGGTAACATTAACTTGATATTATTACAGCTTAGTTGTGCCAGAGCATGATGGCAAAACAATAAGAAAGTGACGATCACTATGAAAAATTGCAATGTTGCTGATAAGGGACACATCTGGAAAAATAAAGTCGTCAGTTTAAATTATGAAAAGTGAATGGTTTGATTGGTATGTACTGCACTTTTATAATTCAGTATGATGGAATTGTTTACATTTATAAATTAATAAACAGTTGAAAACCACCGATAGTAGAGATTATCAAGGTACGAGGATGATTTAGTTTCTCGAATACCACATATACCACTAGACAATCACGTTCGAACTATTTGAAAATATTTGTCTTAATTTGCAGACGTACTCTTTGAGTAAACAAATTTATTGAGTAATAGATAGAAGGTGGTAAATAAGTTAGGTATCATTCACGTAGAGATAAGTTGTATTATATTGTAAGAGCTTGCAACAACCAATCAAATTGAAGTATCACTCTCTTTGTTGCTAATACTCTAATTTGATTGGCTCTCGGCAGACTCTTACAATGGAATACCCACATTTCATATTATACGAATGCTATTTAATAAATTTACGACCTTCCATTATTTTGTTACTTTTAAATATAAATAAAAAAAGAACAAACTTGAGTGAAAGTATGTCGGTCTGTCTGCAGCAGTGTTGCTGTTGAACTTCAAGAATAAAGTGAGGATGTTTACCGGATAATCCTTATAAACATTAATTAATTTTGATAGTTTGTTCAACAGTAAAATGAGGCAAATTTAAATAATAGAAACAAAGAGACTAAATTGCCTAAATTGATATTACAATAAAAGGGAGTCACTTGAGTGTCTCGCATCACGACACGATAAACACAAAAGGACTTAAATTTTCAAACTATCATTCTAATTAATCATTTTCTCTATTGTCACATAAGCACGCGATAGTATATGTATGCTAAATTGAATTACTAATCAAACGTCTTGTGTTCTTGAAAATTTAATTACTTATCTCGGTATTAATCTAACAAAACACAAATTATGTTAAGTTGTAATTGAAATAAATTAATCGCTAGAGCACGTAGCGATAAGAAACAGCCATGTAGAACATTGCTTGGATAAAAATATAATAATAATTTGACCCAAAAAATTGAAAAAATCACAAGACGTTCGGACAAGTTTGAACTTTTTTCTTAAATTTTTCAAGTCAGGCTCTGCAGTATGGTGAGAACCTCACTTATGGGCCTTATGATCTGGCTCCGAATCCGTCTGTCCGTTCACATAATTAAAATTTATCGGTTATCATGTTTCCATTATATTCATTAATTATTATTGATCTTAATTGGTTAACTTAAAAATCTTTAATTTTTTTTATTCAAAACAAATTTACCTATAACATAATATAAACCAATCCGATTTAGTTTATCCAAATTAAAAAAAAATCCCTTCGGCTCACGCGGATTTTCATACCAATGGCACTCTGCTCTTCGAGACATCTCAAATTAAAGGTAGTCTAGAGTTTTAGAAAAAAAACACAGGGGGGGGGGGTTCATAATTTTTTTATTTTTACTTATACAGGGGGGTGGAGTCTAAAATCATTTAAAGTTTGCTTATGTAATACTTGAACGGCCCCTTAGAAGTAAACTGTCCCTTTCATTGATACCGAAATTCATCAGTAATTCTAAAGAAATTAAAAATCAACAAAATGAGCTACTCGGTAAATTTCAAACATTTCCTTTTCAATTTTAGCTTTAGTTTAAAAAATTTACAGCATTGTTAATTTCGAACTTTTTATGAAATTCATTAGCTTTGCTATCTGGCTGGAATTGTCGCGCTGTGCATTTAAAAATTGCATTTATCCTATTATCTTCAAATAAGTCTTACCAGTTGGCCAAACGTCAAGGTAAAGAAAACAATAAATATTCAATATGAACATAAAATTACGATAAGTGTCATAAAACACGTACTTTGATAACAATTTATTTCTTTACTCATTGATCGTAATGAATAATAAATTTTCATTAATTTTACAATAGCTTTTAAAATTAGAATTAAAAAGAAAAAAACTGTAAGTCAAAGAACTTTACACATATATTGAAAAAATTTTGATTTAAAAAAATTATTTTAATTTTTTTTTTATTTTTTAATCGTTTTCTTTCTAATTTAATTTTTTACTAATATTATATTGTATTCTGTAGACACCTGACGATGCACGATAATTCGTGCGAAACATGTTGTGAATAAATAAAATACATATTTACAAATTAATGCGAAGAAGTACTTTTTAAAAAATAATAATATTTTTATTTTCTGTTTTCTTTTTTTTTGAATTCTAATTTTCTAAGGAAGATTACTGCAATGTACTAGTATTATCAATGAATTCGTCACAGTAAATTAAATTAATATAGTGCCTACTTAATTAAGGCTGGGTTTTTGCAACGTTTCTTTTTTCAATTTTTTCATAATTTTTCGACTAAGAACATAAAACTTTGAAAATGTTTGTAAAACACATTGGCGCAGAATATTTGTTATTTTATATTTTTGTATTAAATACTAAAATAAATTAAAAGATTGTGCGCTAATATCCTTTTATTTTTTATTAAAACACAGCAAAACCCCAGCCTTAATAAATAAAAACTGCTCAACTGCGAGTGGTTATTGTTCAAGTGTTGTAATAACTTCTTTTCAAACCTTGTTCTGATTTCAAGTATTTTGATCGAGGTCGGTATGCACCTAGTTGTTACTCAGAAGCAAATTTTTGCACCTATAAGTTATAATATATTATGTGTCTTTGTGTAGTATCTGTATTATATAAACTCATATATCAAATGATGATATATAGGCTCATTGTTGGAGCCTAAATACCTGAATATTTTTTCGCCTAAAAAAAGTAGATAATTTAGGTACTCATAAGAAAAGTGAAATATAACGGTCTAAATGATCACAGCATTTCGCACACCCTGCATATCATATTTTTTAA
The DNA here is from genome assembly GCA_963170105.1 of Cantharis lateralis. Classification (NCBI taxonomy): domain Eukaryota; kingdom Metazoa; phylum Arthropoda; class Insecta; order Coleoptera; family Cantharidae; genus Cantharis; species Cantharis lateralis. The sequence continues at coordinate 8,249,989 of OY720626.1, forward strand.
AATTGGCTAAAACTAACAGGATATTATAATTTCTAATAGTATTCGCTCAAGTGAAGTAAAAAGTTCGATATGGCATTGAAATTGCGGTCTTGTCGGTGCGATTATCGCCCTAATCATACATAGTAGATGTCCTTTCATGGCAATTTTTTAAATTTAATTTAGTTGTTTGTGCATTTGTTTTTGTTGGGAAATATTGTTATTGTCATTGTATTTTGCAGGTCTTAAACCTGATTATTTTTGTTATCAGCGCCATTCCAACTGTGGTTAGAATTTTTTTGTTAGTGGATAAACATTTTCCAGTTGGAAGATAATTATAAACTAAGACTTCCTTCTATTCATTTTATACAAATTTAATATTTTTCTGACACCTAAATTGACATCCCAAAATTTCCGAGTTGAAAAAAAAAATATTAACCCCCCCCCCCCCCCCAATTAGGGGCTTTAAATACAAATTTGAGAAAAAGTACTTTTAAAATAATTAGTATGTCAAGGCTTTTAAATTTCGTTTTCCTTTTATATTTTATACTACTATATCAGTTTTAAAATTCCCATTACGTTATTTGGTAGACATCCAAAAGTTAATGAATAAATGATGAAAAAATAATCATAATTTTACGTTAAGAAATTTTTAAAACTAATGACGAAATTAAAATTTTAAATCCCTTCATTGTTGTTAATAACTTCCAAGATTATTGTAACGTAATGGTGACCTAAAAATCATGTTTACGCTCAAGTCTTTTAACTGTATTTGAAAGTGAAACAACTTTCTTTTTAGTTGTATCAGTTCTAGATTTAACGATTATTCGACATTTAAAAAAAAAATAAGACCCGATATGATAATTCAGGCAAATACTCAAAATCATGAAGTGAACTTGATCATTAATCAATGACGCACAAGTGATAATTAATTCGCTAGGAGGTATTTAATTTTCCTATTATACGCCAACATCAATAATTCAAACAAGGTATTTACCTATACATAATTTTAATAATTTGTCGCAAAAAAGTCGAATGAATAAGTTATTGTTTACCGACAGATGCCTATATACATAATTGACGTGAAATATCCAAGCTGAAGTTGATCGGTGTAATAAAAACTCGACTTACAATAAATTTTGGATTGGGGATTTTTCTTATTATTCCATAATTTACAGAAATGTATTCATGAACTATGCCCGTAGACCTGTATTCACCTTTAATAAAAAAAAATTGTTTTAGAAAAACAAGCGGTAGTCTAGCGGTTAAGATTTATCGCTTCCGTTTACGCAGTTATTTTTATTCTCAATTTTAAAAAATCAACTAGAAATTAAAATTTAACTATATTTTTGCTAAAATTCACCAATAATCAGTAAGATGCCTAAATTATCATTTATTTTCGATAGTTTTTACCGGTTGTACCTGCTCATTAGACAAATAGAAATAATTTGGATAAGATAGCTTCAATTCAAACGAATTCAAAAAATAATTTAATAATAACAATAATAGGACAATGGTGTAAACGTGTGAATAAAAATTATGTAATATTTATGTAAACTTATTGAGCAATACCGAATTAATCTCAATTTTTTTAGATTCCCATAATATAACGAAATCCTCCCGGAAATCCTCTTATTTGAAAGCTCCGCGGACATTAAAAGTTGAAAATTTTAAGATGTATAATTAAGCGGAAATCATCGTTTATTTAAATAATTTAAATTTGAAACTAATATAAAAATTAATATACATCATGTATAGAAACTAATACATTAAACCAACCAGAAGAGATAATTATATTACTGGTTTCCACAGTAAGTTCAAAATTTTCGGCTTTGCACGGAGCTGTAAACTGACACATAAATCAGAACAATAATGGCCGTGAATATTTTAGTAATATTTATTTATTATAAAAGTGGTAAAAATTTAGTTATCTACAAAATTGAATAGTACACAATATTAAGTTGTCGGTTCCATACCATTCGCAGCGTTTCCAAAGGTCGCGTTGAATGTGGATTTTAATCTTTCCAAATTTAGATTAAATTCAATATGAAAAATAAATCGATTGGACGGAAAGCAAATAAGGAGATGAAACCAGAACGAGTCTTGAGCCCGGAATAAATGTGAGTAGACGGGATAGCTGAGCCTTAACCGCTGGACTACCGCTTGTTCTTCTTTAAGAGATATATTCCGTTCAAGCCTGTCCAGATATCACAGTTTCAAAACAGAAGTTCCGTTTCTCAGGCCCGTAACTGAAAAACGGTGAAATATAGAAAAAAGTTTAGAACAAAACATACGGCCCTTTTACGCTGAACATTTTCAACTTCAATTTTGATAGTTATATGAGATTGTGACTATATCTCGGAATGTATCTGCTATTATATGGGTTTCCTATACAAAGGCGGAAATAAAAACCCAGGGTTCCGTGGAACACACTTTGAGAAACACTGCATTAGAGTACCTCAGTGAGACCGAAGACCGAACGACCAAGTCAATGGATTGAACGGCGGATATTCCCCCAGTTACACGACAGATGGCGTCCCATTCCTTACCCGCGAAAAAAGTACTTTCATGCAGCATTCATGAAAAGAAGGTCAAGTGGTCTACTAGGAAATAGTGGAACTAAGTTTTAAATTAATAAAAGAAGTTGACCAAGCAGAGCCTTTTTTAGATTTGTAATGTAATTACAGAGAGAAGGAGAGAGAAGTAAAGAATAGAATAAATTTCATGTTAGATAAAATACCTAAATTAAATAGGTTGAATATCAAAATCTTAAAATAAATGGACGCATATTAGGTTAATTTGGTAAGCAATCTTGCCATTTATTCTCTCGAACAAAATTTCGAAAAAAAATACAAAATTTAGGCCTAAAGCAAATGTTCTGAACTTAAAAATTCTCAAGTCAAGTTCTCGCCCTTGCGGTCTCCAGCTTTTAATTTATTAAATCTCGAATTTTTTCTAAACAAAATTTATTCATATGCCGTTACTTGTTGTTTCCCAGCAAAATTTATAATTTTCGGGATATAAATTATGATTGCTTCAAAGTTAAAAAGTTTGTTGCGTAATTGTGACATTACGTGTTGTAGTGAAATTTGGAGCAGTCTTTCACCTTCTTTGTACAGATCTTATTGATCTTATAATTTTTTGGATATAAGTGTTTGCTTTTAACTTTTTAGTTGTTTCTGGCGTAATTATTTTGACTGACATTCAATAAATTAAAAATTAAATTATTATATTGTATGGAATATCCTTTTCACGGTTTATTTCGTTATCAAGTGAAACCACAACGTGATTAATTTTTGAGTCAACATCTAGCATTTCGAAATTAACGAAAAGAAATAAAAGAGTTACATTCTTCCATTGTAAGTGAAATTTTTTATATAGAATCCATAATTCTGCCGTACAATTGAAGAACATAGTAAAGTTAGAATATTTCTAAAAAATATTCATAATAGATATAATAATAATATACCCATTAATAATTTAACCAGAAAACATGTTATTTCATTTTTGATTTTGTCATTTTGTTAACGGGCCAGATTTTTGTATATATTGCAATGTCCCGGGGCAGGTTTTTTTTATAATTTTATTAAAATAAACTTCCTCTACCCGGAAACATCCATCTTTTGTGGTATGAAACTCTTATTATCTTAATTTCAGGTTTACTTTAATCAAATATCAATTTTTCTATTGAATTTGTTCCGGCTATTTTAATTTAAAATGGTAAATTATAATTTTCAAAGTTAAATTTTTATACAAAATAAATGGAACGACAAACTTTTGTCCATGCGGTCTTCATCCCCAGGTGTCTTTTTATCCAGATTCCAAATCCATTCACAAATATTGAACTCGGCACACAACCACCCTTACAGGGCCGGCGCTAGGATATTTGACGCCCTAGGCAAAATCTATCAGTGCGCCCCCCTCCCATTTACATTTTTGTATCTTATATTATCTATGTATAAGATTATATTTCTTTGGAACTTCCGGTATTCGCGCTTCTGCAATGAGACACATACTTCTCCCTTCATGTATGTATACTAAAACTTAAAATCACTTATAATGCCGGGAGTTATATTTTCGCGAAAGGCGAATGGGGCCGGTCGATGTTTTCGGTTTTGAATTTCGCCGAAATTTTTGTACTAGGTGGTAGATAATGGTCTATATAGTGCAATACCATTGGTCACTGACAATAGGCAGGAGATGGAGCCTGTGAGAATTACTTAACAAACCTTATTATCAAAAATGGTGGATTTTAGAGTGCCTGGATCCGAAACTCGCTAAAAACATCCCTATGGGGTTACCGAACTCGAAAATGACGAATTTCGAATGCTGAGATCCGAGATTTGTATATGTCAGGGGCAGTGAAAAGCTACGCTCCAAACACCCTTGCTAACCGCTCAACCCATGCGTGAATTATTACAATACTCGGAGTGCAAATGCACTCGATAATCTAGGAACTCGAATGATGTTTCCTCTTCAACCGCATGAAGTAAAATGAACACGCTTTCTCCCCACCTAAATTCGGATTTCTAAGACCCACGTAGCATACACGTACCGTCAAGTGAATGATTTTTAAAGCTAAAATGAACTTAAACTTATAAAATTTACATCAAAAAGTCGATTTTCAAAATTCATAGGAATTTTCTTAAGAAAGCTTAAATTTTGCTCTTTCAGAATATTTAAGGATATTCTATTGTACTTTTGAAGGAAAGAAACAGAAAAGATCGACAGGAACTTCATTTTACATTGGACACTGCAATTAATTTTTGCACCTCGATCTGGTTTGCGCCCCTTTATCGATTGCGCCCTAGGCAGTTGCCAAGTTTGCCTAGTGCCTAGCGCCGGCCCTGCACCCTTATTAATTAAGGAACACGAATCAATTTTTAAATCTGCAGCGTATCGATTTGAATCGGAAAACAATAAAATCGGCGGATTTGTTATCGAGTCAAATACAAAATGTAGAAATTTCTTTTGAAATTTAAATATATCACGAAACGCAAAAAGTATCTAGAAAAAAAATTATTTGTTTTTATAAATATTTTTTGTAAGTATTTTATGAATCAAATGAATCAACCAGTTTCAATTTGTTTGCTTGAAAATATAGAATACTTTATATAAATGTTGTTTAACTGCATTTTTCAAAAACATTTTTTTTTGGTTTTTGAAAATATTTAAGATTTAACCCCCCCCCCTTATATTACATTTTAAATAATATTAGGCAGTTGCTGTAAAACTCACAAGGTTAGACTTCGAATTATATTTCAAAATTGCCCCCCCCCCCCAGGGCAATAAAAATTTATAGTTTATTTTTTATAATTTCTTGGAACACCAAAAATCATTTTTTGGTTGCATATTAATTTAAAATTAACAAATATTCTATTTATAATAATCTATTTATTTTATAAATTTATTTAAAACCTATTTGGAAAACCCTTTCTCTCAATTATTTTTTATGAATCCGGTAATTCATCTCAAGCCAAAACATAATTTTATACTTTAGCCGGATATTTTTGATAAATTGCAAATCAGTTTTGCTTCTTTATAGACAGATGAGATCCTCTATTAACCTAATCATTAATATTATAAATTCGCTCTCCTTACACAATTTTTTTAGCTATAAAGCAAAAATTTTTCCAAAATTTACAGTAGTACTCACAGGTAATAAATAACATTGACTGTCATTTGCTTTTCATTTCACTTGCATTACACAACTACATGTAACTTAACCAAGTGGAACAAAATTCTGCAAAATTAATTTATCATTTCTTGTTTACCTTGACCAAATTCAAACCCAACCGAATTCATTAAATTTGTTATTGAAAACTGTACTGCAAAATTTTAGCAATAAAGTAAAATAGAATATTTCATTGTAAATTGGATAATATGAAAATTACCTTGAACTATTCCAGAGATCGTAAACTCATTCAATAATAAAACTTATTTTTGGAAATTGTCGTACAACATGTGGTTTGTTACACAATCCTTTTATTTTTACACATTCTGATGGATAACGACATCCTAGGTAACCAACACACAAACTAAATCATTGCCATTTGATACCTGATAATTCATAAACACACCGAATCCGATTCGTATATACTCGGGTTTAATAAAATGTTATTGCAGTGATGATCAAAATAACTGCCGCCAAAAAATATTCACATATTTTTAAAAAATTTGTAAACTTCTTGGAAACTTTTTCTATTTTTTAATTAAAAAATGTTTAAATTTAAACTAAAAATACTTAAAAATCCTCTAATCAGCTTATTTAATGTACTTTTATTATTTTTACAATTTTGTTGTTGTTTTTAAGTTTTTATTTAAATCAAAATTGGGATAACAGGTGACCTCCACAACCTTTCCTTGAGATTTATTTTTATATCTCTCCACTACCTTATTCCATCTGAAAATAATCATTTCAATTTAAATTATTTTTGGTATGGATCAAAACAAGAAAATAATAAATTTCACTTTCTAATATCAAAGAAACTGTTTAATACCTCTGTGCAGACCAAGTATGTTAAACTGGTTGCATATGTTTACAATGGTCTGATATTCAAATAAATGATATTAATAACTTAATAATTTGGTCCTTGAAATGATTTATTATTATGTACTTCATTTACTCACATGACTAATTGCGTTATAAATTTATAATTTTTTTTAGTTAATTTATTAATGGTACGTATTTTAAATCATTTGTGCAATGTCTTATCTCTATTTGGGTGATGCATACTGGAAGTACTGGAAGATGATAATGGTCCGTGTTTCGGAGGACACATAAATCCGACTGCTGATATATTGTGAATTGAATAGTGAAAAGAAGAATAATATTAATATTAAACTCAAGAAGAGTTCAAATGAGTAATAGATGAATATTTCTTTCACTATACATATCCAATATCCAAAGCTCTAACGCGAACCAATGGTGGCAGTCGTGGCTTGTCATGGTAGGCAGAGGAGACAGTGCCTCACCAAGCCAACTAGTCAATTTTCACAAGATAAACCCCCTAATATCTCGGAAACGATGCAACAAAATAAAAAAATGAATGGGAATATTTTTCTTGTAAATTTCATTCTCTACATTTTTGTTCATATTACATTTTTCCATTTATCGAACCGCTTACGAGATATAGATGCCAATATTTTTTGCATTTTACAGAGTCTTGTTTAAGTCGCTGTCAGTCAGAAACGGCGCGAAAAAATAGAAAAATGTATAGAAACAAAATTGAAGGCAATGAAATTTGCAACAAAACATGTCTAAAAAGTTTTGCTGTAAAATTGATTTTTATATGACAAAAGGGTCTTCAAAAGGTACAATTTACATTGCTAACTCAGAAGTGAATCTTTCAAAAAGATACAATTTCGTATCAATCAATTTGCCTATCAACCAGGCAAAGGTATGGTGGATGCACTTCACCACCTTGTAAAAGTAATTGAACAATCTCTCGCAGCAAAAGAAATCGCGATTGGAATATTTATAGACATAGAGGGTCTTTGATAACACCTCAAACAAATCTATAAAATCAGCCACCGTGAGACATAACATTGAGCTACCCATGATAACCTGGATAGAAGAGATCTCGATGGCCACGGTGAGGGGATGCCCACAAGGAGAGGTGTTATCTCCTCTCCTGTGGTCTATTGTGGCGAATGACCTACTGAAGAAATTAACTGACAAACCTAATGCAAATGGCTCTAAACAAAATAAAAGAATGGTGTGAAAAGGAAGAACTTACAGTGAATCCTTCAAAAACCATTATAGTTCCATTCACTAAGCGTAGAAAGATACACATGAAAGCTCCACAGCTTCAGGATCTATCGATACCTTTTTCTGGAGATGTAATGTATCTGGGGGTAACCCTGGATGGTAAACTCATCTGGAAACCACATATGTGGACAAAATTCTTTTCGAAGCAACGGGAGCCTTTTGGGCCTGCCGTAAACTTTTTGGAAGGACTTGGAGATTAAGGTCAAAAAGTGATCCATTGGTCATATACAGCAATAGTTAGGCCCATTGTTACATACGCATCGTTCGTATGGTGGACAATATCAAATGAAATCACGACACGAAGCAAGATGCAGAAACTGCAAAGGCTAGCATGTCTGGGTATAACATGGGTTATGCGTACAACCCCAACTGCGGCTATGGAGGCACTTTTGCATCAGCCCTATAAGCCGCAATAAAAATTGCTCAAATTAAGAAACTCAAACCAGGAGACAGAACAGGTCACCTGAAGGTAAAGGACAAACAAATCAACATAATGTCAGACAGCCAAGCTGAGATAAAAGCACTCGAAGCTATCGCTTGGAGTCCTTATCCACATGGGAATGTAGGCAATCTCTCAAGAAACTGGCCAAGGGCAAGAAAATTGCCCTATGCTGGGTGCCAGGTCATGAGGGAATTGAGGGTAATGAAATAGCTGACAAACTAGTTAGATCATGGGTTCGAAAGTCAAACCGGCTGAACCAGAACCATTCTATGGGTTGTCTAAGACCCACCGAGGGTTGGAAGTCCAAAAATAGGAGGCAGAAAGCAAGAAAACTCTCTGAAACAACGCACCAGGACAAAGACAAGCGAAGAAATTTATAAAGTACTGAACTGCAGAGGCTAAAAAGCTTCTTCTTTTATCAAAGAATGAAATCAGACTCTTTACGGGGTTGCTCACCGGACACTATCAGGTGATAAGATATCACCTCAAAAACAACGCTTGACACCATAGAGATGATAAAACAAAATCGGTAGAAGAGCTGAATGCTATGCCAAAAAAGGCTTTCGGGAAGTGTTTTGAGGATTGGAAATACTTTTTTATTAAGTACTGCCAAGAACGCGTATGAGCACTCGCCTGCTGCTGGACTGATACTATGTATTCTAGTTCTGGAGTTTCTCCGAGTGTTATTTTTCTTCTAGCTAGTTTAGTTTTTCTTCTATAAAAAAACACGAGCTCTACTTCCATCATCAAGGAACTTCATGGCGTATACTCTGGACATCCACATTTTGACCAAATTTGGAATAAAAAGTGGAAGTCCCTATCAATGAAATGTTTATTATTTTATTTTCAATTTGAAAAATTATTTTAACCAATGTGGTACGTGCAAGTTCAAATTTTTTTGAATAATAACACCTCAATCAAAAATTATGCTCAAGTCTCAAGAGATCCTTTGTTGGCTTTATTTGTTATCTTTTCAAACTTGCAGTTATACGAAATTTTGCTTATTATAACCATTCTAAGTTATACCTATATTTAATATGTTTATTGTATTTTCAAACATGACACACATAGGCATACTTAAGTCCAGGTGAGAGAAGTGACCATCAATATGTCAAAACCAGGTATATTTCACGGTTAAAGTCACTCATCATATGAAAAGACCAAAATACACTTTCAAATGTTAAATGTCTTATATTGGTCTATTATCGACTTCATTTCACAACTAACAGAGGGTTTTGATGCAGTTGCACACCATTTACTGACATTTTTTGAATCCAAATAACTTCAACCATAACTTTCAATTGGACAATTGGAAGTACTTTTGTTTCCATTCTTAACAAGGTATATCCTTGCAATCCAAAAAGGATACCGCATCTAGTAATCTATTTTTTTTTGAAAATTAAACAAAAAAACAATATACTGATAATTATTTTATCCATTTTTAGTAATTCATGTCATCATTATTTGTATAAATTCATTTAAAATTAATCTGTGTTTATGGGGTTTTTAGGGATTGATGTTTGTTTATCAAAATGTATGTTCATTGGAAAGTACTAATCGGTTTAGGAATCACATTATGGACTTCGTTGTGTTTGTTCGATTATTACTTCATCAATCCCGAAACAAAATCCTTTTATTATTCTGAGGAAGGTAAGCGAAATGTAAAGATGTGCACAATACAGAAATATAATTTAACCTCGTGCAGATACGATAAAATGGGCCAAAGAAGATTATGATAATCTGTACATCTCGGACGAAGGTTATGGATTTGGACTTACATTTATCCTATGGAATATATTAACTTTTCTATCGACAATTATTATTTGCTTCTCCCTTAAGTTAGCTATTCTAGCTGTTTCACACCTGAAAGAAAAATTGCGGTGGTATGTGGTTTTAAATATTACCCCATGGTCCCAAAGGCTTCTTGCTAGAAGGTTAAGAATTTTTTTCCGCGAAACTTTAATTTTCAAACTAAAATAATAATAAAATTAACTAAAATTATCATTTTCTTTTACTTGTTCCATTTTAGCGAACAAAAATTACTGGAGACCAAGACTCTATTCGATACCGACTATATTAAATCCTCCACAAGTGTCAGCAGTAAAATTCCGGTTCCTTCCAAGTCATCCGTGCATGTAGTGGTCGATTTTAACAGAGAAAAAGAAAAGCAAAAGATGGAAAGTTGCGTTAGCTTATTGAGCAACTCGACCACGAGTTTCGAAGGAAGCTTCGAACCCGCCAAGGTAAAATTTCCACCACATCTAAATTTGCTATTGATAAAATAATTCATAGAGTGAAATATCTTCTCATATCGAAAAGCAAGTCGAAAAGCGTTGTGCAAAATTGCGCGACGAAATGATCATTCAACAATCTAATTCGTTAAAGGAGCACTCGGCGTTATCCAGACGATTGGAGCACGTGGCTAGAGAAAAACGAGACTTATGTCGACAGTTGGTTATTCTACAAAAGGAAAATCGTTCCGCCAAGCAACAGCTGGAAGAGTTGATAGACGAAAAGGAGCTTCTCCTGAAGCGGTTACATTGTGCTTCGAAGGAATTTAGAGATAATACCAAATCGAGAAAACTTGCGCTTGCTAAATTGGAAGACGCTGAAGTTATAATTACCGAACTAAAAGAGCAGTTGAAATTGGCTACTACCGAAAAGGACGTTTTAGAGCAGAAAATTAAAATTCTCGACAACAAAGAAACCTGCATAGGAGCGCTCATTGCCAAGACCGAGAGTAGCCACGATACCTTCGATTCGAAGACAAAAAGTTGCCCGGATTCCAGAGCAAGTTCCATGTTCAGAGTAAGCGAGCTAAAAGCAATTTTATGAAAAGTCTTTTATTTAACTTTATCGTAGAAACTAAGCCTCGAGAACATCGATGAAACCGTAGACGAAGTACAAAAGGTTGAGAAGCGATTAATAAAGCTAGAGGAAAGTTTAAATAATTTGAAATTAACCAAAAGGTCCAAAGGGGATAATGTAATAAAATATGATTCTACAACGAACGTGAGTATTTTGGAATTTCGTATCATGAAATTATTTCTCCTCGTCATTCCTGTCGTGTTGTGCGCGTGCCTAAGAACTTTTCCACGTGCTATTCCAGACACGCTTACCGTATTTCCGTTTGCTTCCTAAAGTTGAGAATATTTTTTTTATTTTTAGCAAACCTCCGATAATTCTGATTTCGAATTTTCAAAGGATTGTTTGAAGAAATCTCGGAGTGCCGAACTTCCTTCGCAGGAATCAAAAGACCCGAAGAGCGAAAAATTACCAACCAGAAATGATAATTTGACTGACGAACAAAGACGTAAAATATTGGACCCCATCGATTCGTCTGGAGACGAAGGTTACGCGACCATAAGAAACGCCGATCACTTAATGGATTATGCAATTGAGGATTCCTTTGAACGGGTAAAGCTGGTAACTAACCTCAAACATATTTAATTTTTTAATTGTTAGGTTGGGAGCATTTTAAATTTCATCAAGTGCGCGCCTAAAGTTCCTCGAGGTAAACTTGAAGTGAATAATTATTCGGACGACTCTCCCGGCAACGACTTGAGTACGACCAACGAAGATGGAGAAGAGACGGACGGCTGGAGTAGTTCCACCAAAGGAATCGTCAGCAAATCGCCAGCTTTTCAGAAATTCTTACGCAATATGGACCACTCCGATTATCACGAAAGCAAAGTTGTTGCCCGCGTTTTTTAAAAGCAACAATTGAGAATTATTTTAAAATTGTAAATGTGTATTGTTCTAAACAAGTAAATTTTAAAAGAACTTTTTCAAATATTGACTATGAATTGAACAGCTGCCACCTGCCATAAGGTAAAATTGACTTTTAAATATAGTACGATGGTCATTGTGAATAGGAAGCATAGTAAATTGTGAAGTTCATTTTTACGCGCTTTCTTTGAGTTTGAATTGCAAGTGCAAGAGGGTGGGCTTTAGGTACTCGATTTTAGTGAATGAAACTTCAGGCAAAAATACGGGCATTGTTGTCAGTATTTTGAAACGGCATGGTTTACTTGTTCCAGGCAGGAAGTGGCCTATTATTGACTGTATTCAAAATACTTTGAATTACATTTAAGAATGTGAAACGAACTTACCCGCTTTTTTTATTTAATCTCATGATGTATACTCGGAACAACAAAAACAACTATTTCAAGTATCCTAGTCAAAATTTTAAATAAAAATAGTAAAATTTCTGCACCATTTTGTGTTTTATTTTTTATTTCTTTCAATCATCTCGTCTGTTAACAGAATTGAATCTACAATTCGAAATCATCAATTGTAATAAAACCTCCATGTCTTTGGGACCGCAAGGTGTTCTTAGTTAGGGTTGACGCTATTTTAAGATAAATATCGAAAAGTAAACCGACAAAATAAGCCGTCAGGTGCAAATTTTGTGCCGAAAGAATTTTGAAATATTCGTTGAAGTGAGCTAATACTTTCTAGTCGAACTGATCTATTCAAAACGGCGTGAAGCTTATGGATTATACGTATCATCTTTATGTAATCCGAAGTAGATACTGCAGAAGGTGTGAAATGGTGATTATACCATGACAATCAAGATTCAAAAATTTAACGTGGGTGTCAAAAACACAATGAGTATTTATGTGCGGTAAATTTTAAAATTGTTTGAAATTCTTCGTCGGTAGCCCAATCAATAGATTTCTGGTTACTTTTATGTATAGAAAAACCTGAAGCGCATTCCGTTAAATTTTTTTAAGTTTATTTACCATTTTAAATGTGAATTTTGTAGGCCGTAAATAAATGGGTTGACTTTAACCCATTAATCCAAAATTCATAAATCTCATTAATCAAAAGAAAATTTTTGAAACAGAAAATCGTGTTCCGATTTTTTTTTCGACTTTTTAAGCTCACTAATAAAATAATGACAAATATCACAATTATCCTGATTCGAAGGAGAACTACTATATGTGTACCTACTGAACATACCGTAATGCGTAATGCACCTCCGATTGTTCAATATTATAGCCAACCTAAAAAAAATGGTAAAACATGACAGGAGACAGGTCAGTGCGGCCTTCAGGCCGCACAGTCTAAGCAATCGAGTTTGGTTAATAATTTCGATAATACAAAATTTTGAATGTGCATGGCCGATGATAATCTATTACAAATACTCATGAAGAAAAATTATAATACCAAAAGCAAGTTAATGTAAAATTTTCTAGTTTGCCACTCTTCAGCGCGGAAAATGGTAAATGGGAAATACTTAAATTATTTAATATGTTACATGGCAAAGCGGGCAAGTATTCATTTTTTCATTTTTTTTTTGTAAATTGATTGGGCTAGTTTTTCAATGGTGAGTTAGCTTTTGAACTTGGTTTAAGACGTTTAGGACCATTCTGATTGGTCACAAACGTAGGTTAACCCTTGAACTTAGTTTAACTCACAATTGAAAAACTGGCCCTTAATATACTTTTTTCTCCTTCAATCGGAAATCGTCTTTGGCTGTGAGTCGGAAAAAATCTCCGATTTCAGGATTACACTTCTTCTTTAGTCTCTAGATGCATAATATACTATTTTCTCCAGATTTTTATTTAAATTAATTTTGCTAATATAAATTTTGAATCATATATCACTAAAAATTTATTTTAGGGTTTTCTTCAAAATTAGTTTTCCATTTTGATTCCAGCTTGAGCTTTTTTCCGTATCATATTAATAACCGATTATACCATGTAAAAATAAAACAAATTTAAGTTACTTGGATAATTAGATTTTGGCATGTACTACCAAAGCAATTAACCAAGTTTAGTCTAAACTCGTTTTATTTTTGTTTGATGAAAATATTTCTATTTCTCATAAGTTTTTAAATAATTTTTTAGTTTTTATCATTTAATTGGAAAAATTCAAGTTCAAAAATTCAAAAAAAATCAACAGCAAATTATTTCTCTTAAATACAAAAAAAAACGACATTTTAAGATCAGCTTCATCAGACAAATGCAAAACGAGTTTAAGATAAACTTGAATTAATATGCTATTGCGGATTAAGCGTATCGTCGGCTGAGTATTGGATTGTACTATGTCCATTTTTAATTTTTATTTTGATTATTTTATTTTTAAATTAAAACTTCAATTGCGATTTTCTCATAATTATAGCGTTTTAGGACTTGGAACGAACCAACACTCGACCGACGATATGTCATCAAGGTAATTAACCCTATTTGGTCACCCTGGGTCAAATAGACCCTAACTAATCCTTCGACCTTGAGTACGGCCCTTAAACAAAGAAAAATTCGACTTATACTGCCATCTAAGGGTATTTTGAACCTTTAACTTTCGATTCAAAAAAGTTTTATTTCAGTTCGTCTCTCATTTGTAATTTTTTTTCGCTCATGCAAAATAAAATTTTTAATCTCAAACCTATGAAGTCTTTTCAAGGAAGGTTTGAAATTTGACCGGCGATAGAAATATATTCGTTTTCTGGCCTCTACAGTCTTTTATCGCGGCACGAAAGTGTTGGGTCTATTTGACCCAGTGTGACCATTACGTCAGTTTGAAGAGGTGTGACTAATTAGGGTTAAAAAAGTTTAACTAAAACCGGATTCGTTTTTGTCTGTTAAAACTGGACCTTAATCTAAGTTTAGCTTAAACTTGCTTTGTTTTTCCCTGGTGGTATACTTATCGTAAAAGAGCTTTTAAAATTGATTGCCAATTTTACAATAAATATATGTAAATCATTGAAAACCTTTGTGTTTCAGTTTTATTTATCTTTATATCTTTGATTATTTACAGTACAAAATTTAGTAATGGTTAAAGGTAGTAAATGAGTTTTTCAAATTTTGAAAAACCCTTAATCAAAAAGATAAAATTAAATAGATTACAACTAGAGCCCTAATATATCTACAAAGCAGTGACATGCCCACGTGGGAGCTACGGTGCTCGATCCCCCCCCCCTTGCCCATAGTGCCGCCCTAGCGCGTACGGCTTCAGATTTTGAGAATTATTTTTAAAAAAGGGGTAGTAAATAGGCTATAGTATACATAAAAAATATAAAATCTGAGGAAAGCCAGGTACTTTTTCCTAAATTTTCTTATATTTTTTTAGTTCAATAATCAACATTTTTTCGTAACAAACTCAAAAGTTTTTCGAATTACTTAAAAATTGTGGATTTTAGAGCGTCCCAATCCGAGATTTGCCTTATCTGTAGACCACTTTTGCGTGAGATGAACAGAAAAGAACTCTACATCAAAAACTAAAAACAACGTTTTGTTGGGCAAAAATAGATAAAAATTGGTATTCTGTAGGCCTAATAGTTTGGAAACTAGCTAGACAGACTAACAATAATTTTTTTATACTTTTACGCAGGATTTTATCTACTTTAATTTTGATATGACTTATTTTAGTAGAGTGGAGGAAGCGGCCAATTAAGGTTTTGAGATTTTTGGGACCTGTCCTGACAAATTTGCCCCTGTTCCAGATTTTTTCCAGAAAATTCGTTTCCAAATATTTCCATGTAAGGGTTATGGGTGTAGCACATAAATTTATGTTTTACTATTTTTACTCTTTCAAAACTGAGTCGTCATGATTATAAAAGGTAAGAAAAGCTTTGGGCAACGCTTTATCTAAGTATTCATTATTATCGCTGGTCGATATGTAAGCAGGAAATATCATTTTATACTTTTGTGCTCGATGGTCATTACTGACCAAAGACCAGAAGCTTGAATTTCTTCCGGTCAGTCCAATTAGTAAATAAAATTCAAATGAGAAAATGAAACTGAACACTCCGTTAGGTGTTTAGGATTGCAAGAAATTCAAATTTATTAAAATCAGAAAAACTCGTTCCATTATGGAAGTATGCACGAATAATCTTTGGTTAAAATCAAATAAAAAAGTTGATGAGTTTGTAAGTTGAAGCGAGACGAAGTGTGACTGGCGTTGCGCCTTTGGGTGCCATTAAAATGACAGTAAGTTTTAAATTTTGGAGGTACTTTGAATAACAATCAATTCTATAGTCACTTGATATGATGTAACCTACATTTCGTATGCTTCCCAACATTTTTTTAGCAAAAAAATACGAAACCGTTTTAACCTGAGAAATTCAATCGAAAGCAAAACTTAAATGGAGCAACGTTCACTTGTTTTCTTCTCGTTTTACAGTGCACCTCCTTCTTCCTGTGCTTTGTGAGAAGTTCGTTAAGTCTTCTTTGAGAGTGACAGTATTCTAATTTCGTCTTCATCTTTTAACGAATTTCGTCTAGATTTTATCTCGAAAGTTCCTTCTGCCGAAATTTCGATATACCTTCAATTTGAATTCCTTTTATTACGTAAATCTTTGGGATCGAAACCAATAATCTAATAATAAAAACATTTGTATCCGGTACCTGTGTAGTCGTGCAACAAAATATATAATTTTAAAAATAAAAATCGGTTACAAATAGTTGCCGACAAGGAAATATTTGAAACCAATTTGAGTATATTAAAAGAAATTGATTTGAAATCTATTGGTGTAAGAATAACATCTGGTCAAAACCATATATCACTTTGCTTAAACGACGAAAAATCTTTTACTAATTGTTCAGAACCCGACCTTTTTTCTATTCATGCACTTCTCGAAGATCCATTCATTCGTACCATCAATGAGTTGGTCTTTTCGTCAATTGCTCATGTAAGCGTAAAGAAGTAAACCATAGACGTACCAAGCCCGAAAAAAATACGTAAAAATATTTCGGACTAAAAAATTAAAAAATAATTTTTTTTTGATTTTCTAATCTGATATTCTGTATATTCTGATATTCTGTATAATCTGTAAGATTATACTTATTACTATAATTATTAATTTTCAAAAAAACTTTCAGTTTTGTTTTTTTTTATAAAAATATTCCAAAAAATATAAATTTTCAAAATAAAATCAACAATGTGTTTTTTTTGGAATCTACACCTGAAACCCCCTATTCGACAGCACTGATCTAATATATTTTGGTAGTAAACGGGCTCATCTTTAGAATTGAATAATAGGCTGAACACTTCTTAAGAGAGGGTAGCTTTTTAAGTGGGGGCTATAAATATCATTTCAAAAATTTGTAAACCATCATTACCTCGTCAGCTAAAATCGAGAGTTACTTGAATTTTTAGTGCCTGTGATTATTTACGAAATGACTTACGCGAAGAAAACTTCTTATACCTCAGACAGAAAGGTATAATTTAATTTTCAAAAATATAATCTGTTGTACAATTATTTATTTCAAATTATTAATTTAAATTTTTACTTTTAGGTCAGAAAACCCATGATGGAAAGAAAACGGAGAAAACGAATCAACGATTGTTTGGACGAGCTGCAATGCATTATCATGGAATCCAACATCAGATTCAAAGATTCTTCAATTGCTAAAAATGGACAACGAACTGCAAAATTGGAAAAAGCCGATATATTGGAGATGACCGTCAAATATCTCCGAACATTGCACGATGAAAACAAGAAGAGCTCGCAAATCACAAATAACCCATCATCGATTGTCGAAACGTCCTGTGATAAAAAAGTTAAAATTATGCTTCATCCTAAAAGTGATATTATTTTATTAATGCCTTTTAATAACAATAGTGTGGAACAACAAAATAATAATCAAAGTAAATTTAGTGAAAATGACACAAAAGACGTATGGAGGCCTTGGTGATATAATTCGTAGTGAAAATTGTATAATTTGCCATTTTTACTTTCATGTAAAAATTTACAGAAAACACCGAATGTTGTATTTCCGAACAAAATTTCGAAACTTTCTGTGATGCTAAAGAAAAACAACCTGTTGTGGGCAAATTCGTTAAGTATAGATTTAATGAAAAATTCGTGCCTTTTTACAGATTAATTATAATTTGTTGTACCTCACCTACGTAATATGTTATTGTTGGATATTAAATATTTTACAAAACTTAAAAAGACATTTTTTTAATTTATTCACCAATTTCGATATTCACAGCATGCCGATGTTCACCGGAGGGCCATCCCAAGAAATTCCGTCTGCGATTCGAACCTGAAATTTCATAAACAATTTAATAATTTTTTTAAAACATTTTTCTCAACTTTCCCAGCTAACATAGAAGAAGCTAGCACAGCATACCCTTTAATTTGTCAATATAATAATATTTTACTGGAATATTACTTAAATTCTGGACCTTTTTTTCAAAAATTGTATGCCGATTTTAAAATAAAAATTTCGAACGATTTTTGTCGAAATTAGAAATTTTCTTCAGAAATGAATAGCTAATTTCCAAAATAGTAAAGTACTTTTTCTAAAGTTATAGCCGCTTAAAAAAAGGTTACGTAATTTTTGAAAAATTAATATCTCGCAAAACTGTTCGACAAAAAAATTAATAAATAATAAAACATAAAAAAATCAGATGCAAATGCAAAATGGTATCCCATTTGCAGGCGCGGATGCAGGAGAGTTTGCCGATGTTTAGGGAGGAGCAATTTTTGTGTGATTATCTTCCAAAAAATTTGTTTTAAACAAAAAATTAAATAAAATTTTAGTTTGTTATTTGATAAAATTATGCAATTGGTCAAAATAAAGTGCTTTGGTCATGAGTATCTATATCTATTTATTCTAATTTTCATTTAAAAAATAAAAAATTTTTTTTTTTTTAATAATTGAAATGTAATCAGCTGTAAGTCTCATTAAATACAACATTTAACTTAAGGTTAACTCTTCTAAAGCTGGAGGATAAAGTCAAGTATCTGGGGATAATATTGGACAAGAAGCTAAATTGGAGAAAACATCTAGAAACCCAGGGCCGGCGTTACCATAAGTGCAAACGGTGCTTTTACACGGGGCGGCATATTTCAGGGGCGGCAAATTTTCGTTTTTTCGAATGTGAAATTTTATTAAATGTCAACATCAAAAGAAATAATTATGAACGAAGCTCAACAGTTAAGTAATTCACTAGAATTCTTATGAAAGCTTCGAACTGACGACCACGCCCCTTTTAAAAAAATTCGCTTGCGGCGCTGGGCTTTTCCAGTTACCTCGGCAAATTGACTAGCGTCGGCCCTGTAGAAACTTAACTTCGAAAGGCAGAACCGGCCAATTCGATTGGCGTAAGTAAATTTCAAGTGCATATTTTATTTCGAGATATAAAATAAAGCGAATTAAATTTTAATAATATTGTAAATCGATTAATTTTTAAATTTCCAATTTTTCCAATATTTTTAATTGGTTAAAATTGTTTTTTTTTAAACATAATTATTCGTATTTTAGAATGTAAATTTTTGTCTATCGAGACCACTGACGAATGACGATAAGACCATACAGCAGCAGGAGAATCTCTATTGGCTCTGAAGAGAGTTGAGGAGAAGAGTCGACAGTGGCCAAAAGAACATCACAATTAGATGGGAACGGTACGATTCGCCGCGCACGATTCGCCGCGACACGACTCGCCGGGAACTATTCGCCGTGGCACAATTCGCCGCGGCACGATTCGCCGGCAAGCACGATTCGCCATGGCACAATTCGCCGTGGCGCGATTCGCCGGGAATTTTTTATTTTTACCGTTCAGTAACCCCATTTATCGATAATCTTTGAAAAATTTTTAACTCATAAAAATGAATTGAATAAATTAAACAAATTAAATATATAAATTTCTTAAAGGTTAGAGAAAACAATAGTAGTTCTTTATATTTTTGTTTATTTTTAAATTTTCAATTTTATTTAGATTAAGCCTCCAACATTTAGAAATTGTGGGCCAAACCACGCAGGTATTCTAATATATCCCGATTCTCAAAATCATTGACTAATGTCAAGATTCTTTGATCTGCAAGGATAAACTTTATATGTTTTTTTTGCAGTATGGTTCCCGGCAACTAGGCGTTCATAAAAGACGTCTCTGTTTTTTTGAACTTTTTTTAATTCGTTTATGAAACGCCAAATAATCGGTCTTTCAATGCTCAACTGCGATTATAGCCTCCTATGAGCTGCCTCTGCAATATTATTAGTTCTCTGTAAATGAACTTAAATCAGCACTGGATTTACTTTAAAATAATTTTCTTCTTGTTTAATTCCGAAGTTTATTGATAGGAATATGGCGCTAGAAGCTCTCGGTGAATCGTGCCACGGCGAATCGTGCCATGGCGAATCGTGCCACGGCGAATCGTGCTTGCCGGCGAATCGTGCCGCGGCGAATCGTTAGCGGCGAATCGTTACCGGCGAATCGTGCGCGTCGAGTTGTACCCAACCCCAATTAGATATGTTCGGGGTTTTCCGGCTATAGTTAAAATTCACAAAAGCTAAATAAAGTCTTCATCTTTGATTATCTCTTATTGTATACAAACATATTGCATTTTTTATGGCCATAAGTTTAACGAATCCTTTTATTTTTTGTGTGTCTGAAACATGGCTGAGACCAGAGATTACCAATTCGCTTATCAATGTTCCCAGTTTTAAACGTGTACAGATGTGATCCCAACTTGAAAGAGGCGGTGTCTCTTTGTATGTCAGTGCATTTTAGTTTCTGTCCTTTAGCATTGCACCTCTGCAATTTAACAGTCCGGGGACTGAATTTATTGCCCTTAAGATTTCTCACAGCAACGTGCGAAATCCTGTACATAACATTGATTGGGTTTGTGCATATCAAGGAGCTTGGATTGGAGCTGATTGGAGTGTAGGGCAAGGTTTAATCTTACACGCACTCAAGTCGATTAATCGGGTCCATTGTACTACCTTCGTTACAGCGACTCCGTCACATCACTCCTTAAGTCATCCCAACCAGAGGATGAACTCAAGAATCTTGGTAACACTTATTCTGGCCGTGCTAGGCCAGATGTCGCTACCGTGGCATCTCGTTTTGATGCTATGCTGGACAGTGATAAAGTACATGGTCAGTTGTTTCATTTGCTTTGTTGCATCCTTGACATATAGAGCTATCTACGACGCCCATTGTGTTTAGATGTTCATTTGATCCGCAATCACCAGTTAATATCCCTGCAATTAGCTGTAGATTGGCTCTGGAAGTTTCAGGTAATATTTTGAATGCTTTTTTGAGGTTGCTTTTGTGGTCACCCTCGCTTGCCTGCAATCAGCTCTTTTTTCCCTTCTGGTACAGTGCAGCTTTAGGGTGTATTGTTTTAGAAGAGTATATCGAAAGTTTTTACAGATGGTGCAATCATCGGTTCAATGCCGCAGGGAAAATTTGCTCTTTCATTACCCTCATTGCCTTGGTGGCTTTTAACCCAACGGACAGAAAGGTTTGCTTGGAGTTGATATCTCATTTAGTGTCTGCATGCATTCAAGTAGCAGACCAGAGGTGACGTTGTGACCCTTAATTCGTCTGTTTTTCATAGCTGCCAACTGCGTGAGACCAGCCCTAACCGCCATCTATTATTTATGAAAGTCAAGTGGAGAGAAGCCGAGAAGAGTCTCCAGCGCAACAGTTGAAGCTGTTCACATCGCCCCAGTTACAGTCAGACAGATTAACCTCTGGAGCCGGTGCAAGGAAGCTGCTGTTGTCACCTGATTGGTTCTGGGCCACCAGACAAGCGCAGAACATGGGTCTGACGACAGCAGTGTAGAGCCAAAAGTTGATCATTAGGGGAGAGACCCCAGGACTGTTCCACTGCCCGAAGGCCATATCCGCTTTCCTGAGTTTGGATTGTAGATGTTTCTCACAGTTTCGTTTTTTGTCAAGTGTTACACCCAGATACTTGACATCATCCGCCAATTTTAGGGGAGTTCCTATCAAGCAGGGCATTTTCATGACCGTAGTTTTTTTTGTTGGTGAATAGAACCAGCTCTGTTTTAGTTGGGTTGACCGAGAGAGAGAGAGCGGTCGATGCACCATTCTTCTAGTATTTTGAGAGCTATTTGCATTTGCATGCATACTGTGATCTCAAATTTTCCAGTAAGCAGGATAGTAACATCATCTGCGTAACCTATGGTATAAAATCCATTCTCATTGAGACATTGGATAAGGCTGGAATGTATGCATGTTGATTTGCGAGAAGCGAATGTGTCTGTCGCACAGTTTTTCCAATCTTTTAAGGAAAAACGAGGTCAAACATATTGGCCTGAAGGATTTAGCCAATGAGTAGTCGCTTCTGCCTGGCTTAGGTATGAAGATGACTTTAACTTTTGCACGCCCTTAACACTCGCACCAGGTGACGGACTAGATGCTCCAGACTCCCCTGAAGGAGAGCTAGGAACACTCCATCAGGCCCAGGTGACTTAAAGGGACCAAATGTTTTAATGGCCCATAATATTTTTGTCTCGTCGTGACCTTCCTTGCAACTTCCCAATCTGTTGCAATCGGTGACTGAGTTTTTACGCCAGATCAGTCGAAGTCTCAGATTATTTTATTGTCAAGGAAGTGTGCTTGTATTTGTAGCAGTATTTCGGCCGTCTTGGGGAGGGTCTCCATGTAGGATCCATCCTCACGGTATAGACTACCTAGCAGCTGATAAGGGTCTTGTCTATGACCTTTCTAGCCTTGTAAAATTCTGCCTTTCGTCTATTTTCAAAATTTTTTCAATTTGATCTTCATGCAAAACTTATATATGGAATTGGAAGTTACAATGTAAATAAATTTATATTGTCTTATTTTATTGTATATAAATATAATTTTAAATTTAACCAGAATTCATTTTGGCCTATCATTTATTTATTGATATTGCATTTCTTTCTATATTTGTATTTACAATACAATGATATGGATACATTATACTTTCATTCTAGTAAAGAGCATTGCAGAGTAATCGTGACCTAAGATGTCAATATTGCATTTAAGTAAATTTTACATGATATATACATATTTTTCTAGTTTACTACATTTTGTACAACATAAATCACAAAATTGAATAATAGCGCATCACTTAATTTATACAAAAATCCACATTACACTTACAATCGTATTTATCAATCCTGCGCTTCCACATTGGAAGCAATTCAAATCAGAGTAATATACGCGTAGGCAAACCGTTATAAGTGTATCGTGCAGAAACCTCAAAACATTTTATGGAAAATCAGTGGTCATTATAATTCTGGTATGCGTCCAAGAATTATTTTCGTATCAAATTCGTTAAAAGTTTCATTAATTTTCTATCAATTTGGAAGAAGCAAAACTGGTCCACTTTAGTGCCGACAAACCATTAATCGAATTCTTCTTTAGGTATTCTTTTTGGCTAGTCTTATGTACATCTTGAGATCCATCAAATTTAATATTGATGATAGGAACTTGTTGGGTTTGTCCTCTATGGTTGCGTTTCATAGGCTTTCTCGAATCGTGTTTATCGTGAAATCCATTCGTGTCGGACGATTCCACCGACTGCAAACTCTGAGTTTTGTGCAACGACAACCGTAAGGGTTTTTTGGGCGGTTTAGGCTTTATGTGTTCGTAGTATTGCGGATGATGGTGGTGAACTTTTTCCATTGAATCGAGAGGTTCGGAAGTGTAATCGATGATTTTGTCAATTTGCCTCGTAATGTTACTGTTGCAGTCACTGTCAAAATCTAAAGATTTAACGCTTCTGGCATCGACAAGCCGTTTGTGATGTTTGGATAAATTTTTGTGATTTTCTGTCGCGTTCAGTCGGTCGATGCTGCGAGAGTTGGGTGGAGTGATTTGCGATCTGAAATCTAAAACACTGGCCGATTTTCTGGAATTGTAGTGTTTTAATAAATGTCCGTTGTATTTCTCGGATGCAGTTATACATTTTTGTTTGTGTTTTTCGTAAACATTGTCGTGGTTGATGTCGTTGGATTTTGTTAAATCGTGGACTATCATGGAGGCTCTTTTGTAGCTTTGATCCATTATGGAGGTTTTTGAGTTATCTTTTAGACCGTCGTTACTGGACGCGTCGCAGTAGTAGTCCTTTTCCCGTACGATATGATTGTGGTGATGAGATTTATGAACTGGCTTTGGTTCGAAGTCGTCTAAGGAATTAGAACTTTTACTTTTCGAAGTTCGGTGGTGGTGACGATGAGATTTGTGGCAAGAACGATTATCGGATGATTGTTGTAAGTTTGGAACCTGGATGTGAGTGTTCGACACGTTTGATAAACTACTTTTTGATCGTCCAGGTACCGTCGCGTGCGACTCTTTGGGAACGTCCAGGCCTGGACAATTTGCAACGAGCGTAGTAATTTGAGATCCTCGTTTGAAAATTTGTAAATCGTTTTGGTTTGAGTTATTCTGAGGTAGAGAGCTTATGTTAATATTTGTTACATTTTGATTTGTCTTAACCGTTGATGTAATCACTGGCGCTTTGGATACTATACGTATATCGCTGCTATCAGGAACTCGTCTCGACAGTAGTTCAGTAACCTGAAAGAATATAATTTATTAGTAATTAATTTTTAAATTATCATATTATAATGAATTAACCTGTTCTTCTAGGTAGCAAATCCGATGAGTCAATCGTATATTGTCCGAGACTAAACCATCCTTTGATTTTTGGGTTTCCTCGGCTTTTTCCTTAAACACTCCCAATTCTCTTCTTAAAGCTGTCACTTCTTCGACAGATATAGAAGATTGGTGTGATGTATTGTTTTCTTTGTTTCCTTGGGAGAATTTCCGCAATAAGACTAACTGTGCAGGATCCGGAGCTGCGGCTAGCAATCGAATTAGATCGTCGTGAGTCTTATTTAGCACAAATTTACCATTTACTTCAATTAATCTGGAAAGTGAAAAGCGACATTTTAAAATTTAAAACCCCAACACTTTTCGACGAAATAAAATAGATTTTTATTATTACGATAGTTGGATAGGCAGTATCTACCGGATATACTGACAATTGTGATGCAGTCAAGTGTGACAACCTTCCACCCATATATCCGGTACATAATAACACCTGTAGCTTCAGCAAACAATTTGAACTTGAATTCACTTTGTTTGAATAACACCTAACTGGGCACACCACATTTATTTATTTGATCATGCAAAATTTTGGCTTAGATCTCTCCACCCCATTTCTTTTTGTTTATCATATCATTTGGAAGATACCCAAATAAGACAGGTAGTTACCGAAATATAAAAGTCAAAATAAGATTTTCAAGATAAGACCATTCCACTACTCGACAATTGACCCGTGAGCCATAACTGGACTGTGATAAAAATCTTTGACCTTTTATTTTTGGCTAACGTAGTAATTTACGATTTTACATTTTTCCAACTGAAAGTGTTAATGAGATACTTATTAGTTAAAAGTTAATTATTATACTTTAAGTAGTGAAAAGCAACAAGTGTTTGGAACACGTGTCTGGAAGTTGATTAGAATTTTAAGTGTCTTTCTCCGGAGGTATACTTAAATATAATTAAAGTTTTCAGTAACAACACAACTTAGTTTTGCTCTCCTTGGCTCTTTTCGCTGGAGAAACTTAATTTTAAAAACAAAAATAACAGGAACTAATTTATTGTAAAAAATAACGGTTAAATAATACTAGTTTGTACTTTGAAAGTACGTGTAATGGGAACTATATTGTTCTTTTTAGTTGCTTGGCAATTAATTTAATTATAACAATAATCTCGATGACATAAGATTCTCAAGATAAGACAACTGTAATTTAATTAGTAACAAAAAGGTTTGAATCAAACCTACATTTGGGTGCGCGAAATATTTTTGTTGGCAAAGCAGTGTGTTAATGTGCGGAAATAAAATCAAAATTTTGATTTTGCCAACTTCTTGATGAATTTTACCAACTTTAGCTAATATTTGAAGACATTGGTAGGGGGGGGGGGAGCTGGGTCTTCCCCCCAAGGAACCGTCCCTGGTTAAAAACTATTGAAACACATTTCTTTTTGGATCCAGTTAGAAAGTGTTTTTAGCAGAAAGGCTTTCAATATGTCTTTTTCTCATGCGTCATATACCTCCATTGATGTAGGACTTGAGATCACAACAGTGATTCAGGGCGACAAGAATTACCAATTGAGTGAATTGAATTCAAACGAATTCAGCGATCGCAATATCTAAAACGGATAGGAACCAGAAAAAGAAGAAATGGGTATTTTGTAAAGTTGAAATATTTGGCGAGGAATACCATCTAGCCCCCCCCCCATAATCATAGATAACGCACTAATAGTTTATGGGATATGGAATACCCCCTCCCCCCCCAGCATATATCACGGCGAAGAATCAATTTGTTCATCAATTCAGAAATCAATCTATTATGCCCGATTTCATAAACTATTAACGAGCCGTTAAAATTAACCAACGACTTCTATTGGTTTGTTTGAATTTTTGAATTCTTGCTGTGAATTTGAATTGGTGTTGTCTGATTAGGTACTTTCAATTGTCTAATACTGCAGTCGCCCACCTACTGATTAACCCAAGGACCATTAAAAATTTTGGTGCTAGCAGAAAACTTATGAATTTAAAAATTTAAAAATTAATTTTAAAATTTAGGTAATCTAATAAACTCTAAAATTATTTTTATAAAGATAAAAAAAAACAAAAGAGGATTTAAATTTAAAATTTAGGTTATCTTATAATCGGAAAATATAATATTCATAGAGGTAAAAAAGCTAAAAATTAAAATTTGAGTTTTGAAATTTAAAAAACATAAATTATTAAAATATTTAATTTTTTTAAAAGGTATTTTTTATATTTTTAAGTTTAGATAATCTTTTCAATCTCAAAATAGTATAATTTAAAACGAGAAGCGCTAAAATAAATTCAAGATTTTTTTTTAAATTAAAAAAAAATAAATTAAATTTTGAAATTCCAAAACAGATAATCGAGGTTTTTTAAAAGAATTTTACGAAATTTTTGCACTGAGTGATAGGTAATGGTCTATATAGTAAATATAAAAAATAAAATTTGCGGAATATCCAGCAGTTTTTCGAAAATAACAGAATTCGAAAATTACAATTTCAAAGGTGATGGATCCGAGATTTGCCGTTGTTGCGCTTGTCAAAACTACGCCCTTTACACTCTCGTTTTGCTTGAGTTTTCCGGGTCGTTTTGACAAACGCTAACCTGATTAAAAAAAATCCCCCAAAGCGACAGACAGAACTCAAAAATGACGAAATTCGAATGCTTGGATCCGAGATTTGCCAATTATGAATTATCACAATCGTCGGATCGCAAATGCACTCGATAATGCAGAAACTCGAACGATGTTTCCACTGCAACCGCATGCAGTAGAATGAACACGTTCTCTCCCCACCTAAATTCGGATTGCTAAGATTCATGCATCGTACACGTACCGTCAAGTGAATGTTTTTAAAAGCTAACGTGAACTTAAACTTACATCAAAATGTCGATTTTCACAATTAAATAGTAAAATAACCGTTGGCCGATACGAATTTTTGAAGAGTAAAGGGCATAATGTCGATAATTTGAAATGGGAAGAGAGTTCATGTTTTTTTTGCCAAAAATGGCTGACGTAAGCGGACCGAAAATGTTTTTTTAAAGGTAAATTGTTTATTTATTAGCATTTTTAAAAATTGAGTCTGGGGGCGTTCAAGTATTGCGTAAGCAAACTTTCAATAATTTTAGACCCCTGTTCAATTGTCATCATTTCATCATTTGCCATCAACTCAGATTTAAAGTACGTATTGTCGGATATCAACAAGTGTCTATTCAAAGAAAATTATATTATAATATACAGAAATCCAAAGAGACGATAGCAACTGGCCGATGAAGTGATGACGCTTAACAGAAGGCAGCATGGGGTCTGATACTTGATTAATTATCAAAATAAGACCTGGTACACCTTGCGTTTTCTTCTATGAACAACTTTAACAAGATATCATAATAAACCATAGATTTTTAACTCCCAACATATACAAAAAAAAGATATAATTTTATCCAATTTACATAGGTAAGTTATCTGAATTAAATTATTATGATTTCTCAATTACAACTGAAGGTTGCTGAATTACAATTGATGCTTTCCGATTGTCATTCGATGCTTTATAAATTTTATTTGACGGTTTTTGAACTTTATTTGATCTTTTCTGAATTTCATTTGACGCTTCGATTAGATTTAATTGGCGAATCTGAATTACAATTGACGATTTCTGAATTATTGATAGAAAAGGTGTAGAAAATACATAGATACAATAAATTGATTACATGAACTGGAAGCGAACAATGAATTATACGGTGACCCTACTTCTGTTATAATGACACAATACAAACTGACGATGATCACTATTTCATGGTTTGTTCAAATCGTCAGTTGTATATAATTATAAATTAATGTTACTTGGGTTACGGCAACGCTTGTTACCCAAACTATTCAAATATTCAAGTAAAGGTTACGCTTATGATTTAT
The DNA here is from genome assembly GCA_963170105.1 of Cantharis lateralis. Classification (NCBI taxonomy): domain Eukaryota; kingdom Metazoa; phylum Arthropoda; class Insecta; order Coleoptera; family Cantharidae; genus Cantharis; species Cantharis lateralis. Next base: position 8,278,406 of record OY720626.1, read on the forward strand.
GACAATGTAGGACTTTCGTTGTAATTTCTATGGCGTCGCGGCGTTTAAATACCTGCAGTCAGCAAGTAGACATTTTTGGAGTGAAAAATTGTACTGCACTATATTATGATCAGCATATGGGTAAAATGAGACCCAATGTGTCTCCTCACATCCTCGGTCTAGTTAATTTTTTGGATTTTAAATTTGAACCATGACGATTGATGACTGCGCCAGATAAGCAACAATTAGGTCAGGCGAAAATCGAAAGTGGTTGATATAATTAGTGTGGGTAGGCAGGGTATAATGGAAATGGGCTGAACATGCAACCAAAGGAAGTGATAAATGGAGTGGAAATGTTATCAGATCAGGGTATGTGAAGAAGTAATCGTGAGAAACAACGAATTAGGTGAAATGTTAATATCAAGGAGTCGATCGTAGATTATACTCGGACACAAATTAATGAAAATATAAGGAACTTGAATCGTAAAACTAAAAAACGCCAACAACATTTTGCCTTTCATAAAAAAGTAATTACCATAGGTACTTAAACCACCTCCGTTTCAGTTACGGAATACAAAGAAATTTTAAAAACCATGGGAACATAGAGCAATCCGTTACTTTTTGAAATTTGATCATCAAAATGTTCTAACAGGACAAATTGTTTCAAAACAACCCAGATTGTAGTTCCAGGTGAAGAAGAATAAAGAGAAAATAAATATCACTTTCGGGAGCATGCAAACATAATAAAAACCACATCCGGCGAGTGGAGTTCATTACCTGCTACATTTGTCATCGTCGTGGACACGTTAGTATCGTGTGCTGTATGTTGAGCAACTCGGATACAATTTCGATTCAATTGTCTTAAAAAGCCCATCTAAATGTTAAATTAGGCTGATTAAATTAAATTAAACAAAAGTGTAGCATGTAATTGTTTTAATTATCATTCGATCTTGAGAATAAATTTGACATTAATTAAGATCAGCATATTAAGAACAAGGAAATCATGAGAAATCGTCCAGAATCTCCGCGGCAAAGTGTGTCAAACTTCACATTATGTTTTATTAAATAAATTAATGATTTCAGAATGCCTTTTGCATATAATTACAAGCAAGAAATTCACACACTCACACTTTCGTATGATATAATTTTTTATTAATGACTACCGAACACGACGACGGTGTTTTATAACCAAACATGCAAAATAATATAAGTGTTAAGCTTAATAGTTAATTACCTGTCTTCTTTGCATAATCCTGTATCTTCTAAAGCCCAGTCGATCCAAAGTCCACTGTGGGAATCTCGAGTACCGGCACCAAACCGCGGGCTCTTAGGATCGTAAACAATTTCAACAGCGTGAAGACTTGCGTGACCAAAAGTTTGCACGCAACTGCAATAAACAACTTGGTAAAATACCATTTCAAAACCTTCTTCCTCATTTTACCTGAAAAAAGTTTGGAATTCCGAATTGTTCTTCGAGGATTCGTCCAGACAAATCTGCAGCGCCCTAGTTTCTTCCAACAACGTCAACAAATTCAATTCCTCTCTTCCCAATTGATACTCCAATTCGGCTTGTTGAATTCTCACGTCTATGTTGCTAAACAACAAAATTAACTCAAGAAGACTAAAAAATTCCAAAAACTTACTCTGTGATGTCTAATCTATCGAGGGCCATTTTTAGATTTTTAATTGCCAGTCTTTTGTTGTCGGTTTCGATTTTAAGTTTCGAAAGTCTGTCTTCGGCCTGTTTCTTTTCCACTTCTGATAATTCGCGGTTAGTCATGTTGTTGTTTAACCCGTTTGGGCGTATGTGAGTTATGGGAAGTCCGTTGAATCCAAGTTGTCCTTTGAGATTTAGAATTATATTCTCTTTATCTCTTAAAGCGTTTCGTAGATTTTCCAATTCTTTCAGTGCAATTTCCTTTGGAACAGATCTAATGGACGATCCCAGACTTATGCCACCTATGCTGCCGTTTTTCTTACGTCTTGGGGTACTCGAAAGTGACACTTCGATACTGGCCATCTGAAATTTAACAGGTACAACTTTAAAAAACAGTTTATCTTTTGCCCCATCAAGCAAAACAAGAACTCGAGAACTGATTGTTATCTGTCCAAAGATCAAAAAGTATTTAGCGAAATAATTAAAACATACCTTAGCTTCTAAGGTTTCCAACTGTGCCATCCTCGGTTGGATTATTGTCGGTTGCAATGTTGTCTAAAAATAAAAATTGTTATAAAAACTTATTATGTGCCATCCTGAGGTAGTTATGCTACATAAAAACATTGCTAGATATTCACTTCTGTTATACCAATCAAATATCTGGTTGTTAGTCTTTCAGAAGAATGCAGGAAAAAATTACGAGGTATGTAACAAAGAATATTATGTAAATCACTAAAATTAATCAGCAGTATAAAAAATCACAAATTTTGAATTTTACTAATTAATAACAGCTAAATGTGTTAGCTCTAACCGCTCATGACGATTTCAAAAATGAGAAATTTAATAAATTAAAACATTTTTTTTATTTAAATAAAAATGTAGTTTGCATTGGAAACTAAAATTTATCGCAAATAAAAGTAATTGGATTTTTAAAATGTCAGTTTTTTATTATGTAAAAAGGAAATTAAACAATTTTTTTAATTAAATTTGTTTCAAAATTAGAAAAATGTTACAATTTTAATATTTTTGTTTCCTGTAACCAATCGAATTTTTGTAACATGCAAAATGTCATCATTAAATTTTTTTAATCTTAAATGTTTATTTCAAGTTGTATTTTAAATTCAAAACTAAGTTGGCATCTTGTCAGTTTTAAATTCCCTGCACTTTAATTTATAGTAAAAATAAATTCAGTATTGTTATGGGGCGTAGTGGGCTAGCTGACCCAAAAAAAGTTACCTCCCCTCAGAAAATTTATAGCTTGAAATTAAAATTAAGTTTCGATTAAAATTTTTAATTTAGGTATTTCCGTCCAAATAAATCTACCTGAATATCTTTCTTCGGAAGTACCTTAATTTCATCTAGTTTTGTTTGGTGTATGTCCACTTCGCACTGATCTTATAACAGTCGGCCAAATAATAGCAGGTTATGGACCCAGGTCAGTCATATATTAAAAATTAAAAACAATACAGTTTCGTCCTGTTCAATGTTATTAATTTCATTTTTACATCCCTTGAGAAACACAGTTTAAATATTTCCTATTGTTTAAGCTTGGGGGGGGGGGGGGATTATTTCGAAATCCAGGGTTTGGGCAACCCACAAGAAGAAGTTAATTTTCCTTCTGAAGTTCACAGTTGTGGATATTCTGCTTGTTGTTCAAGAAAGAGATGAGCCAGTACAGCCTTCAGGCCGCACAGCTTTGGCAATCTAGTAATAAATATTATACTGCATTCTTCTTAGTCCAAACCATGAAAGAGTTTACCTGTTGGCTTTCACTGTAAAATTCATGGATCTACCAATTTTAATATTCCAATAGTCTGTCCAGCTCATTTTCTGTAAAGATCCTAACTTTCAGATGAGAAGCAGCCATGGGGATTAAATGATTAATTTAGCGGAAAAAGCCAAAAAGAAGAAAAAGAAGCATACTGAATTGAAGAAATAGCAGTTGAACATTATTGAACTGTCTGTTGTAAGTCCATTTATATATGCAGAAAACTTTGGGTATTGAATTTTTCTGAAGGAGTTGCTTTTTCAAAGACCCAAGTAGTCTTCCAAATTCAGCAAAATCTAAATAGTATTTTCGCCGAGACTGATTCAAATTCAAGCCTTTTCTCAAGCTTCCTTTGGAGTAAAAATATTTTTTTATTTCAACGCCAAAGGACAAAGCTGCGTTTGGACATTTAAATTATGGTTACTGAAGAGAAAACGAGATCATAAAACAAAATTTAGGTTTGTATTATAAGATAACCATTTAATGAGAAAACTAATTGGTAGAAGTAATCCATAGGAAGTTACAGAATAAAGATTACAAAACGAAGAAAGGCTTTGTTTTTACTATGCACTAAATTTTTTAATTGATATATACAACATTAATAATTATTAATAAATTATATTCCGTTTTTCTTGTTAGTCTAATTTGCATATGAGGTCGTTTTAGTCATAACTCTTAAGCGCCTAGCCTATGGATTGCTATTAAACGTGGTAATAATGATAATTTGTCATTGTTAAAGTTTCTCGAATGTATACCATCGAGTAGTCTTGTTCATTAGATTAGAAAAGAAGTTTGTAATTTTCATTTCTCTCGATGTTCCGTGCAAAATTATATAATAAGTTACGATTACCATTTCAACTCGAAAAAATTCATCTGCCAGGATAATAACGTACAGAGTTTAAGTATGCAAATACGGTTAATAATTTCTTTGCTACGCTTGATCGATCAACCATAAACCATAATATTGCCCAAGCTACAGAGAGCATTATCATCTTAGGTATACCAATCCCGGCTGTATAAAATGCAGCTTATAAATGGTGTAAATTTTTTAAAGCCTACTCTGTTTATCAAATTGACAACTCGCTTCACTGCGTTTTAACCTGCGGTTGGGCACTTGGGGTCTTTTATGACCCCAGCAATAGTTTTTGTTCTTAACGGTTTGCCTGCTTTTAGCATTATAATATACGGTAGTACGTATTCTGGGGGTCTTGGAAGACCCCAAGTGCCCATCCGGGTAACCTATTTAACATGCCTAACCGAAGGTTAAAAAATGTTTATATCTAATTTTTTCTAATCTAATCTATTAATATCTAATTTTCAACTTCATGATTCATTTTGCTTTTATTTGTTGTTTTAAATTTTTAATGTGTTCAATTTATTTAGTCGTCTGCCTTTATTAGTATGTAATCAATTATTCTTAAACTTGCTTTGTTAAAACAGAAACGTTGACAATTTTTGTAAATAATTACTGATTTTAAGAGACATCGAAACCCACGCGGCCATTTAAACTTCATCAGTACATAAAATGTTAATCTTGTTTTCAATGCGGTATTCCTTGTTATAAATGTTTAAGTACCTTTTGTAAATCATTGCAGAAGTTTTCAATTATAACATGTGCAAAAGTTTCAGTTTTGTTTTCCTTGCGGGGTCACCAATTGTGAGACGATGCTGTGATAAAAAAAGTTGTGCAATCGGGATTCGAACCTATTTGTTCCACATAGCAAAACACCCCGGTTTTACTAATTGAAGGTCAAGAAACGTGTTTAGTGGTACGTAAATTAAACCTTTTGATTATTTTCTTTTGTCGTTTGCCATGCTACATTAGTTTGATTATTATCGTACATATTATTTTATACAACATATACAATACATTAAATGACTATGAAATTTTAATTAGGTAGGTGGGAGTAAATCTTAACTATAAAACAGTTACTAATTACATTTAAAAAAACATCATATATTTCAGTGAACATAATTATTATTTTTTTATCATAAAATCTTTATTTTGGGTGTATTTCATCATCGCGATCTTCAGGGGCATCTTATCTCAGCAATCCTAACTCAAAAGATTGATTCTGGATCGTGGACGTGTTATAAGCTACGTTGAAATTTTAATTTTTTGCTTGGAAAGAGAAATTTGCTCTCATAGGTGCCGGTTATGAATGGATTAACGAGATTTTTACGGTAAACGTAATATTTACTCATTTGATTCTTTTAATTTGTTTTGGAGGTGGAGGTGATGGTGCTGAAGATAGAAGAATGATTTCATATTTTGACCTAGTCAGGTGGAAGTATTGGCTCATGGAGAAGGAAGAGTTTCCTATAAAGATTAGACGTTAAAATTCTATGTACCTGTTATCTAGTAGCCGCACTCAGGTCACAGTCCGCCTGCAAACTTCCCTAATCGCTTGAGGTGTCTGCCGTTTCCTATTAGAAGCTATGCAATTTTATTGCAAAGAATGGGTAAATCTTTCATACGTTCAGAATGATTAATTCTTTGCCAGGTGAGTGTAATTCTGTCGACCATCGAGTTTCTGATGGGATAAGTGTTTTATACCTGTATGGGCTTGGGTCTACATTTAAACCCAAGAACCGTACTGGATGCCTGGTCGCAATAGCCAAGTGCACTTGCTTGGAGAGCACGTCCACGACTGTGATATAGCAATCTAACATTCTAACTGCTAGCCTACGACTGTGATTTTATGTAAGTAATATACTTATAAACTTAGTAATAAAAAATATCCTTCCTGTTTGTAATACCTTCCGTAACGCAATTACGACTTGTTCATTTTATGTTGCCGACCTAAAATAATCGAAAGGATCAGTGCGGCCTTCAGGCCGCTCAACTTGGGCAATCAATTTGTATTTTTATAATATACAACGAAAATTGATGAAAAGTGTAACCGAATTCAATAACCTCATGTTAAAATTAAATTATTAATGTCAAATCCAAAAATTGGTAAATTTTTTAAAATTATTAGAAATTAAACGGTCGGAATTGCATTAATTTTTTATTTAAACGGAAGCTGAAGTGATTAAAGATAAGAAAAAACGCGATTGCATTTTGGATATAAAAAATAATAAATGGTTTAAAATTGGAATTTGATAATAAAACGGAGAGATAATTGAATTTTATTTGTTGAAAATTACTAGATTAACGCAAATTTTAACGTTTGTTCATTTGAAATTAAAAAATTACAATTTGTATTAAGAATTACACTAGCAGATCAAATAAATTTGAAGAATGTTACATTTTGGAATTTGTTTACTGAAAACTGAATAAAAATAATAATTTGGTAAGACTCTCATGCTCTTCAGGTGCCGTATTTGGGTTCGTGGAATTTAATAAATTTTAGCTGGAAAGTTTTAGGAGAATTCGTCCCCAGTCCCTTCAAATTAAATCACTTTCTTTCGTAGTTTAACTAAAAAAGCCAAAAAAATAGAGAATGAAAACTCTTTTCAAATCAGGACCAAGGCTTTGAATCATCTTGTTTATATTATTATTATAATTTTTTTTCACGACGGAGACTAATGTGCGAGGATGTGCCACCTGGATAATAATAAAATGCAAAACAATACTAAACGATTATTAGCTATTCAAACGATGTATACCAATTGTATCCAATTTTTGCAGACTTGCAAATGGCAATATTATGTCTTGGTATGGTAAAGCAATCAATCACACCTGGTGGAATTGTTTGGTTTTTTGATGAAAACTTCAAAGAGAAACAGATTTTTCTGAAGATATTAGTCGAGTGGGCCACGGTTCAACATACCGAAAGACCCGAAGCCCGAGATAGCCTGCGTATCGGCATGTGGAATCGTAGGAGGCCGAATCCCCAACACGAAACTTAATTAATAAGTTTTTCACCTAGTGATTTACATTATAAAATTCAATGCCAATTAAAAGTTTGTAACAAATTTACAAATAAAATTGCTCCTGTAGTATCGTGTAATTAAGAATCAATCGATTACTCGTTGCGCAATTAAACATATAAATGGTAAGTATAATCATCTATTATGCATACACGATAACATACCAATACCATTATAATTTATAATTATAAAAAAAAAGCATATCACAAATAAACGAGAACCCGTAACTCGTGCAATTTATATTTTAATTTTATGGTTATTTAATAACCTTCTTCATTCTCTTTACCCCCGCCAAGAAAAGAAAGAATACATTATAGTATATTATAGTATTCGCGAATATGAATGTGAATCTTCGCTTGTAACTTTTTTGTTATTTCAAAAGCTGTTACATAAAAGTGGCGATACGTTTACCATTTTACATAACGAAGATTATCTACAAAAATATTGGAACAACTTTTCACCTTGTTATTTATGTGTAGATAACAGTAAAGGTGGAACTCGAAAAAAAATTATTGAAACTGCGACACTGAAACAATAAATTAACAAATAATTATTGATATTAATTATTATTATCCTATTAACGACCTTTTAAAGGATTTTATTGCCACATTACTAATTTTTTATTATAAACAACATTTATTTACCATAATAAAATGTTATAGCTATATTACATTGCAAATATATTGATTTTATTTTATATTCTAATTCCCACGCAGCCCTGCTTTAATATTCCATTGGAAGAAAATGTAGGATGACTTTAACGAGGATTAAAATTTAAAATGCCAATTTTTCCCACTTCAAAACGCAGCTCGTTGATTGGTCGATCACCGGGAAGACTGAAACCCAGTCTCGGGTCACGGTCTCATGATCACCCCTCGATGGAATTTTGTTAAATTATGTGTAAATGCTAAGTAAACAGTAATTTTAAGTAATCATGATCAATTATTATGCAATTTACATTTTCAAAAGTTTCAGTAATTGAGAAAAAAGTTTATATTTTTTCAGAAAAATTTGTAAAGCTCGGAATTTCTGTTCTTAAAAATATTTAAAGTGGATTGCTCATTTTTCCAAAGCTGCCTCGGGCATGACTACATAATTATACGTATTATGTATAGTCTGTAACCAATGACTAATATTGTACTTATTTTTAGTCATCTTTCGTACAGCCTATTATTAAAAAGAATTATTTTCTTCGAGCTTGTACCTATACCAGCATCGCATCGGTTCGAGGCAAAAACATATTAATCAAAGTGTTTTTATGAGAATGTAAAGATAATAGGAGTATTTTCAGAGCAAAATATGTAGGTGGATTAAACGTTTGGGAAATCCTTTCAGAGCCGGTCCTGAAAATATTTCGGCGTAACTTAGCTAATTAGTGTTACTTCTACCGTAAAATTCACTTAAGTACCTACTTAATTTATTTTGACAAAATTTAAGTATACACAAAACGGTAATAATAAATCAATTTAAGTAATTACAAGTATTATGTATGCAGATAATAATTTTTCTAACATTACAGTTGTATGTAGAGTAGAAATTAAACAATAAATTTTTTTATTCGCTTAGTTGGAATTAAATTTAAATATAAATTACGGATATAATAATAAAAGTACAGTTAAAATTAAATGCTTCTGAAAATTATATGCCCTCAATACAAAGTGCGTTTAAATTTTTTTTAAACAAAAATCAGGTTCAGTCGAAAAACATTAAAATTATTTTATTTGTACTCTCTCAATTTGCTACTTGCATTTGAAAATGTTCAAATAAATTATTAACGTCACGTCCTTTGTTGATGTGAAAATCAGCACAAGCCAAAAGCAAGGAAAGCTGTCTATCAAATGTGACGCTAATTGGCCAATTCATTTATCCAAGTATTATGTTCAAATTCACTTACAATTTATTAATTCACATACCTAATTAATTGATTTCAATTTTGATAATGCAATTTTCAATAGTAATATAGCAAGACCTCGTTTTTTAATTGATAAGTTGATTGTAAATACAAGAAGTGCATTGTTGAGGAAGCAGTTGGTTGAAAGCAACAATGCCAGAGATTTATTTGCATTTGTTGCAACTTAATAATTTAAATTATTAGTAGGTCAAACTAATCGGAAGTCAGCAGTAAGAATTAAGACGTAACAAGAATTTAACAATCATGGATAAAATGCCGGTACGGTTTACGAGTAAGAAGTTAAGTAATATATTAAAGATTATATTGCTATTATTAAATTAGTATGCTATAGGAAGTAAGTCAGCCTTAAAATCTCGACAAGAAGGAAATCCTGATTATCGATGGCAAGGAGTAAATATTACGAAAAAAATTTGTAGACGGAATTTAAAATTCCAACGATTTTCATAGAATTTCTAGAAATTTAAGAGATATCCAAGAAATTTCAGATACTTTCAAAAAATTTCCAAAACTAACTTGAAGAGCAATAATCGTGAAAAACATTCTAAAAACCATTTAAAAAACAAAAAAATTGAACTTTTGTTTACATCTCGAAAACAAAAGAAAATAGCTAATTTTGGTTTCCACCAAATGGTACCATAACTTCTTTTAGTGTAAATAAAATTTGTCTAGCTAATACTTGTAAATTTAAAAAAATTGTTTTTATATTTTTCTCATTTTTGATTTTTGAAAAATTTTGATTTTCGAAAAAAATTTAAGTATGCAACAAAAGTTGTAGAAAATTTGATAGCGATAACTTGCTGTGATAATAAACTTTTACCATTTCATTGCGTTTCGAAGTTATGACGGATTATGTCTTTTCAAGTAAACCCCCCCCCCATACAATTTCATTCCTCTTAAATAAGCTTCGTGCCACAACAGATCAAAACTTAAATTTAAAATTTGGAGTGATATCGTTTCCGTTTAGATGCTCCACATACTCATGAAGACAATTTTCAAAAATAGTAAAAACGGTTAAGAGGTCCTCCAAACATAAAAATTTGATAAAAAATGGGGGGATCAAATTTTTCAGTTAACAATGCAGTCCTTGTTAAAGAGTTGGGAAAGTAAAAAGTAGCAGCAATTATTGAATGAAGGAGAGAAAAAATTGTATTGAGTTCATGTCCGAGAGAAACTATTGGATAGACTCTCTGATGAACTTTTAGATCAGCGATCGCCCACCTTTTGGACCTTGTGGACCACTAAACTCACACTTTAAAAACCTGCGGAACACTAAAAAAAATTTTTAAATATTTCTAAATTAAAAAAAAACATTTTAAAAAATATGAAATTTTTATATATTTAGCAGTGGCGGATTGTCATAAAGGGCACAGGGGCACGTGCCCTCCCATCCCAAAACCAAAAACAATAGAAGGATAGATTTTAATTATAAATAAATATTAAAATTTTTTTTTTATTTTGTGCCCCCCACTGGAAAATGTCACTAGCCGCCACTGATATTTAGGTATATTTTTTAATTTAGATTCAATTGTTTTTTAGTTCTGCAAAATGTATTTCTTAAGGTTATATACTCGAAATTGAAATTTTGTAGGAAATTTTGATATATCCTAGTGTTTTGTGAATATCAAAAAGTTTTTTAACTTTTTATCTTGATAATAGATATTTTCGATACAAGTTTGGAAAACTAACATTATTCCATTCAAAGCGAAGTTTTTTTTTTAATTATGTTTTTACAATAATTTGTGTTTTTAGTTATAATGTCAGATATTTCGGAATGCTCGGATGTTGAGGAATCTGCAGCATTAGCTGTTCAAGCTCTAATTCGACAGAAATTTAGAGGGAAATACGGAAAGGCATTCTGCAATTTAACACGTGGTGCAAAAAAGGCGATTGAAAAACGTAGTAAATGAATGTTTACCCACGTCGATGTTTTTAAATTCTTGAAAGAGGCAGACGACGAAACTTTTTTTTAAATAAAGGTAATAAAATTTTACTATTTCGCTGATTTTACAAGATTTTTCATTGTTTCAGGTGGTCATGATAATTAGTATCAGCGGTGTGTGACGCAGAGAAGAACATACTTGGAATAATTTATGTTTCTGAACTCCTTTTCCCCGCATACTTTAACAAGTGTGCGGAAAAGTATTAGTAAATTAGTAAAACTAGTAAAAAAAAGTATTACTTTTCCGCACTAGGGCGGAAAAGTTGTGCTTTTCCACACACTTTTGAATATCACAAAGTAAGACTTTTTCAAACATAAACATAATAATTTTTTCAAACTATTTCAATTTCAAAATTAAAAAAGAAGTTTTGACAATATGAAATTTCTTAAATTTCGAAATTTAAAATTAAAAAAAAAAATTTATTTCAATTTTTTTTAATGTCAGTCTAGTATCCGGCAGGAACTTGAATCAAAAATTTAGAAGCAATAGGTTAGGTTTAGGTAAGTGATCAAAATTAATTGTAAAACTTTAAAAATTGGGATGCTCAAAAATCGCGCCTGGAGAAGCCAAAATTTTAAAATTAATTTGCTTTCAAAAAATGGGTTTCCTAGACACAAATTTTTGGTTTTTTGGTGTTTGATGAGCCTCTATGTATTTGACGTCTATGTACAATATCACTAAAGGTATTACTCGAAAGACGAAGTGTTAATTAGATTTTTTGGGATGCCAAGTAGCGAAACTAATAGAGCAAAAGTTACAAATAACCACATTTACCACAACAGAAACGTACAAACAGTAGCTTGGGAAGATTAATAGTCGTCAGTCAAATTTTTTTATTTATTATAGCTTTAAAATTGCCCGTTAACATATTAGTTAGCGTTAACTGTTTTGTTTCGTGATTGCATCTATATTGCTATGATCTATACCTTTTTAAATTTATAATTTTGATTTTTTTTTTTTTTTTTGAAATTATAATTTCAAAATTTTTAGATAAGAACTTTTGAATAACTACATCTTTTTAATATTAATATTATAATAGGAAAGTTGATAATTAATAAATTGTCTAGCTGGATCAGTCAATCACTTTGGTTACATGGCTTGGATTTCAAGGAAGTCGGTGTGAGGTGTATCCTATTGCAAAAGCGTGCCTTTTTTCACCTTAAAGAAACTAAAAGGTAGGAAAACTTGTTACACGTTGCCGAGTAAAACGAAGAGCTTATTTTTAATTTTATGCTATGGCATTTTATTATATTTACAAAAAAATATGTTACTTAAAAAAAAATTCAAAAGCGATTAATCAAATTCAAATTGTAAAGTAGCAATAATTAATTTAATCAAGAAAGATGAATTGAACTTGTTTTGATAGTTTTATGTTTTGTTACAGCATATCTAATGAGATGTTACATATTTATTAGCCATGCTTATTTATACCGAATGTCATATACATTATATTTGAAATTCAATTTACTTCTATAATTTATTATTATATTGAATTAAGGTTTTTAATTTTATTTATTCTTTTTGAGTTTTTTATTGGAGTTATCTGATGAGCTGGCTTCAATGAAAGCGAAACCTATGTTATGGGTTATATCCAATTAATTTTAAAATATGCTAATTTTTGCAAGAAAAAATAAGTTTTTCAAAATTTTAGGGGGGGGGGGGTGAATAACAGAATAACTGAATAACCCAAAAACTTTGAATTTTTTAATTATTTAGTTTTGTTCCATCCCTGCCAAGGTACAAATATCAAGTTAGTCTGTTCGTTTGTCTACTGATGGAATGGTGGGAAATTTGAAATGATTTGCGATTATATGGAAATTGTATGTAAGTTACGCCAGAGTTGAAGTATACTGAAATTTTCAATTAAAATATAAACGATTTCGTTTTCAAGATAGAGGAATAAAAAAATATTAACTGTTACTTAATCTATTATCGCCGTCATCGTTAAGTAAGCAACACTCAGTCAATGGTACTAATAAGGATATCAAAAAATCTTGGAATGGAGTTCTACAACAGTAGCGAATGCGTACAGTTATTTAATCGAGTTTTTAGAGAGACTGTGAGAAGGTACTGCTCATTAAAAGCCATATTAGAAGAAATTGTCAATTAAGGATTCAGTACTCGGCGGCGATCCAATTGAAAATTCCGACTCATTAAGCAAGATCGGATTAAATTTTTCAACACGTACTTTTTAATCATTGGACAAATTGATTTTAATGCGTGGATCGCTTACACTGGATCAATTTGCATTTGTTAAATATAGGGTGCAGTTTTTGCTACTATTTATAGATAACATAAATATTAAGAAGGTGTGATCCGAAATTTCTTTAAATACCTTTGTTAAAATCTTAACCTTACTTAACATTTGAGAAGGACTTTCCCTAATTTGAATTAAATGTTTGTTCTTTTTATATGCCAAGGTATTTTGTAACCGATATGTCCGTATGTCATTTCGTTTAACATATCATTTTTAGTTTAATTTATTTGGAATTTCGTCAAACGCAAAGTGCTGGTGCTGACGAAAGGCTCCGCAGGTGCAGTAGGGGTTCCTAATTTGGTATAATAGCTATTACAAAAATTCTGTTAATCTGCCCTACGTTCAGCATATTATGAACGTAGCATATGAAATTTATGATTCCGTTCCATAAGGTTAATTTATACCATTGCGTTGCTTTTGCTCCGTAAACCGACACCTATGGTGAGCATGCGGAGCACCTCATTTGCATACCACCCCTCTGTAAGAATTCACAACAGTTGTTGCTTACCTATAAGTTATAATCAAAACAACCCTCGACTTCGATAAAACAAATTCAGTTTGTTAGGTCAAAAACCGGTTTAATTTAACTCGTACTGTAACGTTAACGTCCTTCTGACCTTTCGATTGTGAGTCGATAATTTCGTTATTCTAAGTACATTCCAGCATAGATTACCCATTGGGCATTCTAAATTTTTTAATTTGATAAATTTCAAACTGGAAGAAACTGTTTCAGCATACCTCGCAATTAACGTTCAACAAAAACGTGATTCATCTTCTTAACGTTCGCATTGTGTGTATTTGAATGGTAACTTTGTTAAAGGTAAAAAAATTAAAACTTACCAAAGAAACAGATCTTTGTCCCAGACTGGGCGAGTCCAAGAGGTCTTCGGATTCCGGAGGGCAATCGGAATGAAGATGCAAGGGGGCTCGTGAAGTACGCCGACCCCCAACCTGGCTGCGAGACCGTGGACTGCGAGGTGTTGGAGAATTCATACCTTCATTTTTTCGGATAAACAAAAAATTGATGGATACCTTTTATAATAGTTTTCTAATGTTGTTCAGATTGCACTACAGGAATTTTTTAATTGCCCGGATAACCCTGAAAAATTAATTATTTAAATTAGAAATCGATTTATTCAACGGTTAAATTAAAGTTTTGTTTTGCATTCAACCAGGACGAGAAGAAATTTACCTATCTTATATCATTAAATTGCACAATTTGTTAATCGACTGAATTTCAAATTATCCTAAACATGCAAGAACTATTTCATCTCGATAATGTTATACATTTTTTTGTTGAGCAAAAATTAATTGAGTTGTAGTTTGTTGCATAGTTGCAAAAGAATCCAGATTTTCTACATTCTTGCAATAAAAATGAAATTATTTTTAGCTAACGCAGGTCAAATTCAAATTATTGTAATAAAAATAAGCGATGAAAAGTGAAAAAAAAAGTAATGTTGCTTAAATTAAAACGTTAAAAACCATTTTTGCTGTACTAATCGCTCAGCAGAAATGCTGGAATTCGCCAGGTCCAAACCAGATTTGTATTTTTCGTTATTTACTTTCTATTAATTCAATTTAATAATCTAATATTATATAAAAATAAATGTTTGTTTCTTTGTTTGTTCGAATGTCATGCACTCTTAGAGCCTTTAACTGATTTCAACCAAACTCGGCGCACTTACTCAGTAGGACTTGAAAAAGGTTTTAGTGCAAGAAAATGTTAAAAAAGTTGAGAGGAGAGCGAAAACTCACGAAATAATGTGACGCGCATAAATGGATTAACGAGATTCGCATCCGATAATAATCATGAATTTTGAAAACATTCGAGTACGCACTATTTTTAAAGAGATCCCGAGCGAAGCCGGGTATCCAGCTAGTTCAAAATAATAATTTTGAAATTTCTAAATTAAAGGTGACGCAATATTTAATTTAAGCCAATCAGCGTTAATAGTTAAAACATAACATTTACAATAAACAATTAATTTATCCAATTACAAGGAAAAATGCGTGCGTTAATTTTTCATTATAGTATTTTTTCGTTATAATTGGATAAATTAATTGTTTATTGTAAATGTTATGTTTTAACTATTAACGCTGATTTGATTTTAGTTTTTAACTAAGTTATTCTCGTCTGCTCTAATTAAATTATCATGATTATTTCAGACATGAAAAACCGTAACAGCCTTGTACTGAAGTGCAGAAGAAGAAGAATAGGTATAATTTTAAATATGTGAGTTTTTAATGTTAGCATAGAAAAAGAATTATGGATATGAATTTTACTTTGTATTGTTAAATGAAGTCTTTTATAAAACACTTTCCATGCGACTCCAATTATTGTAAAGATTTTTTTTTTTAATGGAAGAAGCTTTGGAGCTAATGGAACCGTTCTTTGGGATAGCGTCTAAATAAAATGTTTCATATATAATTGAAAAGAACTTTTTTTAGTAATCTATTCGACGATAATGAAAATTATAACAATTCGAGCACTTAAAGTTGCCCATACATCATTGTATACACCAAGATAAATTCCACTGCGACTTGTACTAACGCCAACACAGATACAAATCGTATTTCTTTTGAAAATGGAATTGCAGTTTTTAAAACGGCCTGCCACTACATTGCATCTTGATTAATAATATATAGAAATTACAACATCAAAAGAATAAATTATTATCGTCATACGGTCATCTCTTTCAATTTTACACTTTACCGTTCAGGGCCGCATTTAACGAAAAACTGCATAATAAATTTGATGGTTTTTGAATGTTTCGTCAGTGTTTTCCAAACGCGGAAATATAAACCCAACGACTCGTTTCTAAATTTTTGATTCACATTATTTGCCATTTCAAAAGGCTGCTAATTCGTCCCTGTTGATTATTCAATAAAGCTCACTATTTCCGAGTTCGTTATAAAACAGAAATAATGAGATATGTTTATAATTTTAATTAGTAAATGATACGATAGTTAGTAACTGTCGATGTTTCCAATTAAAAATTCAATATTTATGTTTTTTTTTAAATTGCTTTCATCATTTCTTTAATTTAAATGAAATAACGAACTAAATTAATTTTTTGCTTTCCCATGTCTGATATCTCCTAAAGCTAGCGTTTGTAATTGACATCGCGAAAATATTCTTGGATTAATCAATAATATGTTGATTGAGTAAGTATTTTGCAATTTAAAATTTTGTGCTCTTCGAACAATTAACACGGATCTTCAGCTTCAGTTAACGAAAGTTATGATTTGGAGAAAGTCTTAATAATTAATTTATTAATGGTTGATTGATCAACTTGCGATGCACAATTGATAAATTGGGTTAAACGGTAAAACCTGATTGTTTAGAAAACAAGGGATCATCAAAAAGCAGATGTTGCCTCTCCACGGTTCACTAGCTGCAACCGTTAATCCAATAAGGGTGAAGTGAGCATCGGAGAGGTTATAAATTTTTGGGCAACATAATAATTAGCGCTTCGTCGACAATAAAAATTGAAAATCGTAATAAAAGTTAGGAAACAATAGACGAGCACTTCTAACGGAATTCAATTTAAAAAAAGCAAATTGCTACTATAAATTGTAAGCTTTATTATTATTACTATACCCAAGTTAATTCACGTAGGTGCGATTTATGTACTATTATTATTATATTCACTTTACAGTTGACTTAATAATGCCCACAAAAGTTTATCAAATTAGTGTCAAAAACTTACACCACCTACAAATTAATTGCTGTCTTTTTTAGGCTTTTCTTTATCAAACTGGCAATTTAAATGGAGAGAAGCCAAATTGGACTACGCGATGGTAATATTATTAGCCAATTTTTAGTTATACTTTTGGAACTTTGATTTTTAATTTTAAGTAATTGATAATTATATTCTTATAACGGAAGTGTATAACGAAGAGATTAAAACTAAAACAAAACAGCACACAGTGTCGAGTGGTGCTGTAAAGTTAATAAATTTTTACTGCATATCTGATTAGTCGCTAACAAACCACCTGTTGAAATTAATGGACTGTGCTGTTGTTTACAACGTTCTTTTGTAACGATTTAAAGCATTTCTTAAAGCCCCGTGCATTTGAAAACGAAAGGAAATCACAAATTTCATAAATGTGTAACGTTACAAATGTAAATTTGTATTGCTCCAAATATTTCTTCAAGTTGGTTATTGCATTAAAATTTTTTCAACTTATTCGCTTACCTACTACATATTGTATGGCAGTCGAATATTTAATGAGTATATAGTGCGGCCTGAAGACCGCATTGACCCGTCACTCCTTTGTAATTTTGCGGCAGCACTTTTTTCTCTATATTAGCAACTTTTCGCTTATGTTCTTTTTTTTCAGGAGAGATTGTGATCAGGAGTTTGGAATATCCTGCAGAATTAGCAACTACCAAACATTAAATTCCGATGGTAGGGATTTGATTAGTTTGTTGATCGATAAGCTAAAAACTGCAAGTCCGAATGGATGACCTTGCTGATATTGGAAATTCGGAAGCAAGACATGTGTTTTTATTGACCCTGAGTTCTCTGCAACTTAGTGTGTATTAAAAAAAAAATTTACAGCCATTAATTTTTCCAATGGCCACATCTATAAAACTTCACATTTCAGTGATCAACGTTACCTTTGTTTAATCAAAAAATTATTCAAATTAATGGAAATTCTTGTATATCTCTCGTCCTTGTTGGCGAGAAACATTAAAAATCTAGAACTCGATAAAAAATCTGGGCGGAAATTTATTAAAATTTTATGTCTTAATTGCTAATTAACAGTTATAACACAATTTATTACACCAAAAATGTTTTTAATAAATTGCAAGAAACGGAAGTGTTCGTTTCGTTTCCGTGCGCTCCAATCAAATCTTGATGATTATTAAATGCGTGCCTACACAATGTATTTAGTTTAAGTTTTTTTAATCCGTGCAATGTATAAAATTTCAAGAATTCCCGACATCCACTTAGCTCGTAAAAATAAAAATGCATAAAATGAGCTAGGAAATAGCTGTTAGATAAAAGAGCTGAATGCAATAATCCCACAAGTACAAATTACCATGTAACATGATCGGGCAAACTTTTTAAATTGTTAAAAACAGGTTTAAATATTACCACCACTTTTGTACAAAATGAAAAATTATATTAAATGTAATAGTAATCTCGACTGCATTATATGATTAAAGAAACGAGTGCCTCCCTGTAAGTGCTGTTTACACTTTTAATCCTACGCACGAGCATTACCTACATTGTGCCATGATCGTACTTAATTTTACATGCAAAATGTTTAACTTGGTAAATAGACACAAGGATAGATTAAATAATAAAGTAAATATTAAAATATTGTAAATTATGTATGTACAACTTATTAGAATTTATTGACTGTACATAATTAAGACATAATTATAACGCTCAGTCTCGGTATAAAAATCAAAAGTCTCACACCTGGAAGAGTCTCCTTCCTGTAAATTAGACATTTAAATCTTTAAATTTTAATCTTTTGTAGACTCTTCCTAGGTCAGGCAGTTGAGTTGTAGACTTCTCGATCGTTGGCTCAGTGCGCATGGGAAACTTTTAAATTTCTTTATTATAACAGTATGTGCAAGATAATCACGTAATTTTGTCTTAATTTCACAATCATCTTTGATTTCTTAATCTCGAAGCACCTAATTTCTAAAACTGAATATTTGAACTCGCTCGTTACAATAATGCGGCTGTATCATTCCACTATAATTTAAAAACCATCAATCAACACACGAGCATGCCACCAGTTGTCATTAAATTGAGCTTTCTTATTGAAGTTAATATTGATAATGCTATTTAAATGAAAAAAATTGTAATTTAACCTGCTTTTTTTCAGTGTATCTTGAGTTTTCTTTCATATAAATGCGTTCGCATAAGATTAATGACTTGCAAAGCATTACAAACCGTTGTAAAAGTTGATGAGCTTTTAAATTTTTCAGTACTGCGCAATTTTTACTACAATCACTAATCAACATACCTCCCAGACCCCCCGGTCTCAAAAACAGAGGGCTTGTATAGGTGTTAATAAATTAGAGCAAGGGCCTTTCACTCTTTCACAAAAAATATATCGATAATTTAAATGTCGCAGCAGTACGCCCCTGAGAATCTATGGTAACCCTAGATGTATAATAAATTTCCAGAAGAGTGCATTGTTTTTTCCATTGGAATAATAATCAAGTTTCCTGTTAGCGCCGGTACTAGGATATTTTGTAGAGTAGACAGACACGAGAAAAGAAAATAGTTATGCCTGATTTACACGTGTACAGTAGCTTAAGCAAGCTTCTAAAATATATAACTAAATTTAGTTGCTTGCATGGTCTAGACTATACTTTTAGTACTAAAAGTGTAGTAACTAGTAACTTATTTTAGAAGCTTGCTTAAGCTACTGTACACGTGTAAATCAGGCATTAGTTAGACAAAACTAGAAAGTAGATCTACCCGATTATAATAGTAGTAGGTTAGCTATCAATAGCTCAAACTACCAATTTACAGAACTGCAGTTCCGGTCAAAATATACTTTCGTCGAATCGGGTTTGAGTGAACTGTAAATTAATTGCAGACGTGGTTCTTTATTATATAAGAAGATATATTCCGGAAAGACTCTCTAAATACACCAGACGAGATCAGCCGGCAACTTCCTTTGATTCTCTTTGATTTCCGGCACCACAACGCTTTTGCCAATGCTCATGCTTTTGTGATGTCTTTCTGTATATTTCTATGCCTGTAAAACTCCGGATCATGTGGATCGCAAGATCCTACGATCAGTTGGTGATTATATTATGTCACGTCTTTCTTAAACTCTTTCATCAAATCCGAAGGTGCTTTCCGTTCGACTTAGTCACCATTGGCTCAAAAAGCCGAATTTTAATCTGAACTCCCGCGGTTGATTGAATTTCTCTATATTAAATAATTGGAACCGAGCGCAACCGGGTACGAAAGCTAGTATATGTAAATGTTTATTTTCCTTGTAAACGTGTTTACACTTTTATTAGTTGCCGTATGGCTGAGATTATAAGTGAATCATTAAGTATTTATCTATTTAAACGTGATTAATTTGATTTTGACAAATCAAGATATTAAAGTTCAACCATTGACGCCAAGATTTTGTAAGAATAGACAGGAAACAACAGACAATCACAACGTAAAAGCTCAAAATTCAACTAATGGTTCAGACGAGAACACTCAATAAACGATAAAAATAATCTTATTATTCTCATCATTCAAAAAATGGTAAGCTTTTATTATGTGTAATCCTTTGTTCTAAAAACTAGTCTTTCGTGTCTCTTTCTTCAATATTCATATGAAACTTAAATATTATATAAAATTTTCAATTAGTTAAATAATAAAATTTAATTGTTTCACATTGAACCCAATCATTGAACTAACAGAAAGTTTGGTTATGTCAACTAAATTAACAACCAATCAAAAATCACTATTGTCAAACTACGTTTCATTGTTTTTGTTATTTAATATTTTTTAAATTTAAAACTGAAGAGATAATTTTTGCAGTTTTTGAAATAGAAAATTTATAATTATTGTTTTAGCTGTGTAAATATGTATTATTAGACTTTTTAATAAAGGTAGATTCTTCACGAAAAATCAGCTATTTTATCGCAATCCACATAAAATACCTGGTAAGGGTCGATAACCGTGGTTTGTTGATGATAATCGTGTGAACCAGCAGTTCAGAGTTCACACCGCTCGAGATGGATTAAAGATAGCCGCAAGATTTTATCATCTTTGATTGCATATATTGTGTACACCACTTTTTTCAGATACATGATGAAACTGGGCAGACATCATAAAGTTCTAGTTATTTATTGATTTGACGTTAATTTGATTGGCATTGTCATTCCATTCAATGTGCAATATCATCAGATCATCACATTGTCAGTGATTTTAAAAATCTTATTATTATACCTGGTATTTTGCAATAAACGTGATTTTTTTGCTTATATAAATATAAATAAAAATAATAATAACCTAGTTGATGATCTAAGCCATGCCCGAATCCCAATTGTTTCACAGAAGTTTTTTGGTCTCCATGTGTCATCTCAGCTCCAAGTTTACAATAAAACTTCCGGGAATTAGGGGTAATTTTTACTTCAACCATTTAATTAAATGGACTTCAGCAGTTATTTTGTCGTCCACCCCAGCATAAATAATTATAGAGTAATGGGTGGATGGCCACAATTTAGATTAAGGTGGGACCGTACTAGTTAATAATTCAAGTTACATTTTTTGAATTCAATCCAAATAAAGGCGCCTGGAGGAATTCATCTTCTCGATTAAAATAATTTTGTGTAAATGTAAGCATCATTACAACACCTTCAAATTTTTTGATGTGCCCACGTTTCAAAGTTTGCGTGTTATTTACATAATAATAACCACCTTGAATGCTTCCTGAAAAAGTACATTCAAATCTATTGTAATAGCGTGTACATTTTTTAATGTTTATAGCAAGTCATTTTATATATTTGAGAATATTTAAAAAATTTAAATACCACTAATGGCTGCAAATTGCATTCTCGAATGAAACTGCAATTTTCTTTATTGTTAACATGCGAGTTACCGTTTTATCCAAATGCAATTTCAAAGGTTATGGTGGGAATGAATCTTTTCTCTGCGATCACAGCTAGATCTGAACAACGTTTATGACGAACAGCAGCGGCCAGATATCAGTTCGTCCTCGGTGGCTATTTGGTCTGTGTACATAGAGCACCATTACATACCCTAGAAAATTTTGCCCCTGCAAAAGACGTTAAATTCCAATTTACATAATAATTTATTGTCTATTTCCGATCATAGTTCAAGTTTATTTTAATTTTATATTTTTAAATAACTTGTAACCGATGGTTTATGTTTGCAACTGCTCGTAAATATAATAATTCTTACTTAGTCATTACGTAAAATTAATTCCGCTCTATCATTGTAATTTAATTAATTTTTTAATTTTCTCGACCGTTTGACCTAAGGCTATTTTAAAGTAAATTCTATAGTAAATAGCGAGGAGACGAACATATAATAATGCTTGAAGCATAACTTTATGGGATTTACATTTATTTTCGTGCTCTTGAAATCAGTGGGATGAATTACATTAATTATTCATTTGATTTATTGATACTGGTCGCAGAATTTATTATATAGCTCTGTTTAGTCTTCGTGGAGAAGACAAACTCGAATGCTCTGCATGTTCATGTTCAATCTATGAAATAAATAGTAAAAATTTTAAGTGCCTTACATAACAGTTCGAGATAAAACAACTGAAGTAAGACAAAAATAATTATATAATTATTTGGATTTTAATAAAAAATAATTACTAATAATCTAAGAGAATTTCTGATATGTTAAAATTGCATATATAATAGACATACCATATAACAATATATTATACTGTTATGTGATATATTTGGTATAATATAATATTATAACAATTATTTTTACATTTTCTTGTTGTCAATTTTTAAAATGATAAAATTACATTGTATTACACAATACTACATTATTGTAAATATATAGTATTGTACCATTATGGTATGTACTATATTATTATGTACATACATATAAAGTATAGGTATTATAGTTCGACAGGAAAGGTGCTTCTGTCTTGTTTTGTTTATTTTCTGCTTATTTAAATTGTCCTAATCTATCGCACCTAATTTTCCACGATTTGAACTCACGTTTGACCTATCCGAGCAAAACACAGATTTCTTCCGCTCACAAGACTTTTCCGTCAGTTTACAGTTCTGTGATGGCGTATCTCTTGAGAAAAGAAGAGAAAAAGGAAACGAAACAAAAGTTAAACAAACCTCGATCAATTGTTTTAATTGGTTAAATGGTGAGAATGAGCCAAAATAATTGTCCTTCCAAAAATTTTAACATTGAATGCTTGGTTAATAAGAACAAACCTTGAACATATCAAACAAGTTTAGTTTTGAAAAATGACCATCAAATTCTTCTCAGCTTTTTAACAAAATTTTCTAAAATTTAAAAGATTTCTTGCATAATTAATTTTTTGTGGCCAGTGCAAGTTACATAATATTGTCATTTAATTCGCCCAAATTAAATTGTTCGTTCTAATTCAGAATTGTACGAGTAATTACATATTACGTATTATCTACTTATATGTAATGACTTTAGTGGCCGATTAGTAAAATTTCAGTAACTTTTAAGAAAAAATGTGGAAAAGGTTGTGAGAAAAGTTCTCACTGATGGAATTACAAAAAAAAACATTAAAATATTTAGAATAACCTTCATTACCATAAAAATAGTAATTAAAAAGTGCAATTATTACGAAAACACCATTAGATAACTTAGCGAACATAATTTGTTTATAATTTTTAAAAAACACATTTATTACCTTTTCGACATTTTTAAATATGTAACAACGCTTTATTGGGCACTAAAATCTCATTGTTCGTATAACCCACGCACAAGACTTGCAGAGGTCAACAATTGCAAAATTTCGTAATCCTTTCTATATTTAAAACTTTTTTGTGTTTGTTTATATTAATAAATATAAATGCGCGACTCTCACCCGAACGAACTTGACCGTATCTACCTGAGCACGGTTAACACGAGACTGTTTTTCAAACGAAATTTAAATTTCGTTTCCTCTTTACCTTTGTGGAGGGAGTCAATCCCTAATTTAATCTCAATTTAAACCGCAACTTTATTAAACAAGAAAAAAACAATGAAAATACACGTAACAGAAATTAAACAACTTTTTATGTTGGGAGATTTCAACGATCGACTAGACGACAAACTTTAATTAATATTCTTTTATTGGTAGACACAAATTTTAATTTTTTACGACCCAATAAACGGCTAATTATAGGGGTTGTTAGAGTGTTTTTTTACTGAGCATCAAAGCAAAATTAATTTTTTAATTGATTTATTAAAAAAAGAATTAATCGCATTAATGAGGAACTAAAAGAAAGTAATGAAAACAAAATTAAAAATATATTAACAAAAAATCATAACACGAATTTTATCACATTTTTTATTGCAGAAGAATTTTTTTTATCAATTATTCCTCATTCGAGTATTTGTAGTCTAATTTTTTCATTTCGCAATAAATCCATGGTAAGAATTCTTGAACGTTAGTATAAACATCTGCGTCTCCAATGGCACAAGGGGAACCCCAAGACACAATACCAACAAGTTTCTTGTTAGCAACTAAGGGTCCTCCAGAATCACCCTGATAGCAAAGGTGTTAAATAAACAAAAACAAATAAATAAAATTACTTACGAAACACATTCCAGCTTTTAGGGGTAGATTGGTACAAATTTGCCTAATGCCGATCTTATTTTTACTTGCCATAATTCTATCTCTGCAACTTTGTCTATCAACTGTCAGCAAAACTATCTTATGTAAAGTATATGTTGCTTTTTTATTTCTTTTACGTTCAACTGCACCCCAACCGCTACCGGTTACCTCAGTATTATCTGGCAAATCAGGATCGGCGAATGATGGTAAAGCTATAGGCATAACCGCTGGGCCAATCTTGATAGGGCTAGCAGACTGAAAAATAAGTAAACCTTTATTATGGGGAAAAAAGGGAGCACGACTGCAAGTAGAGCAATAAATACGAAGAAAGTCCGGTTCTGAATCTTTGAAACACAAGTTATTGTTGAACTGTAATTTTTTAGAAGAAATTAACTATAAATGTTTACGACATACATAAATAAGCTTCTTAACACACTTTTCACACACGCGACCATTTTTAAACAATTAAAATTATTAATTATTGCACGCCATGACTAGCTGGTAAATGATAGAAAAATTAATATATAAAATTCTAAACTGAAATGATGTAAAGGTAATTTCACGAAGCTCAGCGGAACGTAATTTTTTCATTTATTGAATATACTTCTATCTAATAAACTGAAATAGTAATGTTCTGGTAGGCAACATGTCGTGTTAAAATTGTTTTACTATATTAAAATTACTTACTCTAATTATTGCTATATCAAAATCGGTGGTGTTGTAATTAGGATGGACGGTGTAATCGCTCACTTTGTATGTTGCACCCCCTTTCAGCAAATGTTCGCTTCCCACACGAATCCACAGATCTGACGCTTTAATGCTAAAAAGAAGCTACTTTTAGTATTAATTAAATCGAGAACAATAAATTAAAACAATTGACTTTTAATTGTATTATAATTCAAAATAGTTTAGCATGAAATTTGTTAGTGCTGATAATGAAATCAAAATTTTTAAAAATAATTAGAGTTGATACAAATAGATTAGTATATAATAGATCCCACGTAATATAAACGTACAAACATACAATTGTAAATTTATCGCTAATTAACAAATTATACATAACCAAACAATATTAAATGTAAATTTAGTGTTTTTATAATAATACGATAATAGAAATCAAAGAAAGTTTACTTACTGATCCAGACAATGTCCGGCCGTGAGGATGTAAAATTTTGAAATTAAACTGCTACCACATATGAAATAATCTAAATTGTATAAAGCAACCTGATACGGTACTTCTTTGGAGTGGACCAGCGTTCCTCCAATTATTCTGTCGTTTATGCTAAACTCTTCAATTGGAAGCCTTTCGCTAACTTCGTCTGCAAAATTCACTTCTTGCCCGTTTATTGGGCTATTTCGTCTGTTCCTTAAGATGGGTCGACGGTATTTCAAATTATCAGGAAACATGTTTAAGTATTGCATAACTTTCAAATCAGTGTCTGGATAATTGTTTAACCTAAGCGAATTGTACATCTTATTTTGTAGATCGCTATTAGACGCTTCACCAACCTTAATTGGATTTTCTTCCAAATATGAATTCTCTTCAGTCGGGCAAATATTTTTTAATGGTTTTCTTACAGGGGCAGAAAGTAATGAAATCAATTTGTAAAAGTTATTAATATTTGATATTTGTTCCTGTGTTTGTTCACAACTGGGACGTTTTGGAATGTTGATGATTGGAGAATCATTTTTGCATGGTTTGGTTATCATAGGTGGCACCGGTGTCGTTTCTGATCTAAGAAGCGGGTTGTCGGTAAAATGTAATTTCTCTTCATTGTTATACATTGGAATGGTCGGTGGCGGTTGTTCTCTTTGTTTAAAAGCTTTTTCCAAAAGTTGACAATACAAATTAACATCTTGTAAAGTTTCTCGAGGAGGTTCAATTTTGCTTTGAAAGTATGAATACATTGGACTACGCGTTGGAATTTTGCCAAAGTGCAATTTTTTTGTAGTTGTTTCTAGAGAAAGTTTATCATTGCAATCGTGGTTTATTGGATTTGTCGTGGTGGGTTTCGGAGTTGATGTTGGTTTTTGGGGGATTGGTGCATTGGTGCATTTTAAATGTAAATCATTACGTATTTTCAAAGATTCTATGTTTCTACCTCTTAATTCTTCTGCAGTGTAGTACATTGTTTCCGCTTGCGATATTTTTGTGCAGAAAACTAAAAAAATAAAATTGTTGGTGGAAATATTATTAATTCCTAGTAATTACAAAAACAATAAATCATTGTTTGACATTCGGAACTTCACGAAATATGATGGGCCGTTAAGCGTCGTTCTCATCCAATTAACGCAACGTAAATTAAATTAAAACAAATTTTAAAACTTTATTTTCTTCTCTAAAATCTTGTTTTCATCGAATTTTTTAGTGAATTTTAATTTATTGTTTTAATTAATTTACGTAAAATGCATCGATGAAAACGAGATTTTAGAGTAGAAACTTAATTTATTTTTTATTAATTTATACGATTGAATGAGAACGACGCTTTAGTATTTAAGGGAAGAAAATACTAAAAAATTAAATTTTTGGAATATTTAAATGCTTTATCTACCTACTTCTTCTAGGTAAAATATACCAGAAAGTTAAATTAAAATAAATGAGGTATTGATTGTTAAATATTAATAAATTAACCTGCCCCCCCCCCGTTTTAAAAAGTTTTTTTTCCGTTTAGTTTAAAATTATAATTAATTATAAAAATGGTAAATATAATGGATTTAATTAACGAATTTAAAAACTATAATATAAAGTACTTACTAAGCAACAACAAACTTAAAGCCGTTAACTGCACAATCATATTGTAGAAGTAGAAACACTGTAATGAGTAATTTAGTATTGAAAGAAGCACATTTATATATTTTTATTGTGAATGTAATATTAAGAGCAATAATGAACAAAGATATCAGATTAGTAATTTATTACTGTGTAGGTTTTATAATGATACAAAGTACGTATTAACAATCTTTTGGTACGAATTTGCCCAGCCCTCAGATTTCCAAAATAATTTGGAAATTACTATATTATTGAAAACATTATTGCAATATTAGGAAATTTATTATACATAATTTTTTAATTTAATTGGAATTCTATAAAAGTTTTGATTAGCAACATGGGTATACCATCAATGAGTATACATATAATCTAATTAAAATAAATCTAAGAAATCATAATATATAAAATTTTTTAAAAATTCACAATAAAATTTGATGTAAATAAGATTTGATTTAATTCGATTGGCATTATTGTTTATTTTTGTTAATGAATTGCTATACGTCATTTTAATTTCAATTCTAAACCACTTAGAACCAATCTGGATAAATAATTTAAAATAAATAGAATTAATGAGAAATAAGTGCAAATACACTTTTACAGGGTCCCCATTCATTTCTCAAAATAAATTCCCCGACTTTTCCAGGTTTTCCATGACCAAAATTAAAAATTTAAATTTTTTTGTGGTTTAAAAATTTTAAATTTGAATAATTTATAAAAATAAAAAATAATAATTTTTTTATTATTTTTTTTTCAAAATTTAAAAAAATTTCCTTTGACAAAATTTGCACAATTTAAAATATCCTGACTTTTCCAAGTATTTCAGGTTGTCTGAACGAGTGGGAACCCTGTTTTACAACTTGAAAATGTAAAAAAATTATTTTGTAAAAAAACACAAAATTGATAAAAACCATTATTTTGATAATTAAGAAAAATTTAGACTTTAAAATATTCTATATTTTAATAATTAAATTTTCCAAAATCAACATTAGAAGCAAACTTTTAAATTTAAAAATAGCAACATACCATGAGAAAACATTACTCGTTGTTTTTTAAAAACTGTTAATTTTTAAAATTCTGATTCAATATTAATTTCGCCGGTTAATAATATATACCTACTACCTATTGTATTAAAGTGATAATTTTAGTATTACAATTTAAAGAACAATAAATTATAATCAATTTTTCTAAACAGTATATTGTTATAACTTGTAAACAACATTAAAGATGTGTTTGGCATGTTTATAAATATTGATTGTTTACAATTTGTTTATGTATTTAGCTTATAAAATTTAATAAGGTAATCTGATTGGTTTACATTTTGGAAATGAGATTTTCGCTAAAATAATTTTTTTTACGACTGCCTTTATGAAAATATAATACATTTTATTTATTGTGTATTTCTATCCTTGCCTAGCAGGAAGCGAATATATTTTAATTCCTCTGATATATAATATAAACGGCCTAATACCAAGACCTACTAATAAGTGAATATAGTGGAATTCGATTGGTGAGTAGAATAACTCGAGTGTTGTGCAACTCGAACGGTATAAAAAGTCAACTAATCAGACTGCTTTTTTTCCGTTGGCAAAGGGTTACAGATGGAGTGAGTGAATTTTCTACTTAATTCTAATATATATTGTCGTGGAATTTTTATGCACAAGGGGTAGTTTTGATATTACCCGACTGCCAAGAAAGGGTTATTTTGATATTTTATTTTATTATTTGTAATTATTTAAATTATTGTGCGTTACCCGCGACTTGCGCAGGTAACACCAAAGGGCGCACAAAATAAGGTTGTTCGTTCGCAACCAAGACGACGGACCGATGTCCGATTTTGAGTCCGTAGTCTGGACAATTTTTTTTTTTGTAAATTTAAGTTAAATTCACAAATACAAAATATTCAAATTCTTATGCCTCCATAGATTCAACTTAAAATATAATTTGAATGGATTAACAAGCCAGGACAACCAAGAGCTGGACAGTAGATTTTTGCCCCTTAATTATTGTTAAAGTGCAAATATTTGCTCTTAAAAAATAATGTGATAATTATTGGCTATCATTGGTTTCTTTTATTTCTTGGTTGAGTGTAGGATAAGATTTTTCTTACCGTCTCGTTAGGGGTGATTAGAATTTTTCTTTTACACTGGTTTGAATAAAAAATTAAATCTAATCAAAGACTAGAATGGAAAAAAAGAAAAATAAAAAATTACATTTGAACAAAGAAAAGAAAAAGAAAATACAATGAAAAAACCAAATAAATTTAGAATAAATCGACATCAAAATCGTTATCGTGGATTTAAAATGTAGCTATGGAAATCATGAGGTAAGCAAATTTTTATAATGGGTATTAAGCGGTCTACTCACGACCCGATCTGATTGGGTACCCTTGAAGTGTCAGGTGCCCTTCATCAGACTGGATGGTAAGTTGGGAAGTGTGGAGGCTTCCAAAATGGAATGGAATCCGACAAGGAATGCCATGAAATTATCAGGTGAAGCCTCTACACGATCTAACTTATCATCTAATCTGACAAAGAGCAGCCAAGGCTTCAAGGACACCGACCAAGTTTTATAAGGAATATAAATAATATAAAGAAGCTATTTGCGATAACAGGTAAGTGAAGCGACGTCTGATGGAAGTCAGCCACTGAACAGTGGCGCCGGAAAAGTTAAATATAGAGGAGGGCAAAGTTAAATATAGAGGAGGGCAAAGTTAAATATAGAGGGGGGCAAAGTATTCAGTTTTGTTAGGCTTTAGGATTTTAAAGGAAAACTTTTATTATTTTACGATTGCTAGCTAGGTAGAAACTGAAAATGTAATTTTCTAAGAGGGGGCAAGTGCCCTGCTTTGCCCCCCCTATCCGGCACCTATGACACTGAATACTGTTTTTATAAGTAATACTTATCAATAATTGTTTAATTTACATAATTCAGGAAGAATGAAACCAAATTATTTAGTTTTAAAATTACTCACTTCTAGCGGCCATTTTGAATATTTGGCCACGTGACTTTCCTTAATCGAAATCGTGAATTAACATTTAAAAAAAGATAATTTAAACCAAAGTAGTAACCAGAAAATGGTAGGTATTAAATGTGTTCTAAGCAACTTTTTGACGTTAGCGCACGCGGTGGCCATTTTAGGAACTCTTGATTTACATTTTCTCTTTTCTCATAGAGAGCTCATTGTCTCATTCATTCCTTCTAAACAGAATTAATTACTCTAAATCAACGTTTCCGAGTTGGGCGCCTGTGGTAAAATTAGATAAAATGTTATTATAAAATTAGAAAGAGAAAATTAAATTGTTAGTGGTTGAAGATAGATTGATCATAAAATCTGTATAAAAGGAGAAAATTTAGGTAACACATTTTAATTTTAATTGGATAATTTGCGTATAATTGGTTATTAAAATTTAACATTGCATGTTATAGTTTGAAAAATTTTTATAGCAAAATAAAATTTTAAATATCTATTGAAATGCACATGAATTGATAGACGTTTGATTTCAATTTTACTTGGTTGAAAGTCAAACAAAATTTAATTTGCATTAAAGAAATTATTTTATAACAATTCAATAAATTTATAGGAAAAATCATATCAGTACCTATATATTGTCATGAACTTTTTATGTATAGAGGGGAGGGGGGCTGAATAGATTTTAGATTTTTTTAAAATTTTTAAGTTCCCGCGAGTTGATCAACTAGCGGTGAAAAGGAGATTCGCAGGAAGATGGTGAAAGTGGAGAGTTAAAATTTTGGGTCGTGTAGTTTTGGAATAAGAATTAATAGTTAATTTAAAAAATAAATTGTGAATTTTATTGGAAGTGTTTCATTTTTTGAACCTAAATTTAAGTGAATAGCGCTGAGATTTTGAAAATATTCCATTAGAAATTTGAAGGCACGACAGAAATCAACACCGGTAGATACACATGGGAATGATATCAAATTTGTTTTAAAATTTCTATTTTAGCCAGGGAAGATAAAAATAAATTATTTTGAAGAATTTAATTTAAAAAGAATAATTTTGAAAAAAATTAAATTTTTTAAAAATTCACCTCAATATATACTGCAATGGAATAAAAACATTTCAAAATTAAAAATGGTTTTATGTCTTAGTGGCACTTTACTCCTCAAAAATTGGAAGTAAACTACTTTAATAAAATATTAATATATTTAATTCAAAACAGCACAGATTTTTTAAAAATGGCAGTTTCGGAAAAACCCAGTTACATACGTCCATATGTCCAAATGAAATACTGTTGTCTCTACCAAAAACTTACTTAGTACAGTTTATTTCCAAAATCTGTTCGCAATATCAAACTGAAAATTTAACAACTTTTTAATTCAAAATAACTTTTAGAATTTGAAAAACAAATTTATACTTCTCAAAAATGGGAATCTATAGTCAATTGTTTTATTCGATTTTCATTTAATTGGTTTGTAATATCGAAAATTCAGTAAAATTTATTGCATCTTAAAAAGTGGAATTTTTTTTGAAAATAAAAAGCGCTCACAATTTTTTTCGGTTAAAATTTTGATTTTCTGATACCTATTTAGGTACTATCTTTAATTTTTATAAATATACCTAAATATATTTAACAATCAATTTTTAAAACTCAAAAAAATTCAACTATCGGCGGAATAACTTTTAAAATTGAAAATTATTTGATTCAAGAATATAAGAATAAGTAGTACCTATTTCGTCTATATGCGACGTGACGGCGACGTTGGAAAATGACTTACATAATTCACTATATTTTTGGCACAACAACAAATTGTTTGGAAAATGCAGCTGTTTTGAAAATGCAACATCCGATCATATTATCCAAAATTCCAAAATTGGATTGGATTGGAAATTCCAAAGGATTGAAGATGTTTGGTTATTGATGCTTTCCGACTTGGAAACTGAACAAAATCCTCGAAGATTCCAATACACAAATACAAACACATGAACAATCGCAGCTTCAAAACTCCAGAATGGATTTTTGAAACTATTTAGCAGTTGACCGCCTGCTTCGGTACTATTAACAATAATTGAAGTTTTTTATTTGAATTTTGCATGTAAAAGAAACTAGTATTAAAAATCAATCCACTCTAATCCATATTATGCCCGCTAGTATATTTATTAAACAAATTATTGTGAAAAATTAAAAATTATTTCCTAGGAACAACAAATTGAACAAATGGGGCAATCGTTTGTTAAATTTCATAACAATAACTACTTACCAGGTGTTCTCAGAAAATACTGTAACAGGGAAATAAAAAAGTGGAACCCCCCCCCCCGGGTCCCCCAAATATGAAGGGGATAAGGAACAACGAAGAAAAAAATTTTAAATTAGAGGTACTAATAGTTTTTAAGTTACAATCTTGAAAATGCGAAAATTATTTATTTTAAATGTTTTTTTTAAATTTTTTTAATTTCAACTTCTGTAAATCAATTTAATGATTATATCGCATCAATACGATATTAATTAACGATAAGTTACACAAAATGAAAGCATTCAATAGCTTTAATTCACTTAATTAATCCTGTAATATTTTATTTTATAATTTATTTGCATCAAATTGCAATTGCATAGCCTGTCCAACATTTATAGTAACAGACTGTACAAATCGCCAAAAAGGATTTCAATTAAATTTAATTGCATTTTATATTACTGATTTCTACATAATATTACCCCGTGTCAAAGAAAAGGAAAATACATAACTATGAGATTTAGATAAAAAAAAATAAAAAAATAGTTTTTTCAAAATAATCTTCAAAAACTATTATTTAGTTGATTTCGATTAATAGGTACCTAATCGTTTTAAAATCTGGCTTTGCAACCCCCCCCCCAAATACAAATACTCGACCAATCCATACATTACAAATAACATTTTTCTAACAAAATTCCACAATATAGGGCATATTGGTTCCCTCAATTTTTTGCAACAATTTTTTTTAAATCCAGATTCGTACTCCGCTATAAAAATAAATGTTTTTGCTGTTTAATTAATTAAATAAATAATAATTGAAAATATTGAAGAATTCACACAGAAGGCTATTTTTTGTTTCTAGTTGAAGAAGTAAGATTTCAAAGTACCTCAGGCCCGTAGCCTACCGAAATGTAAAAATAAAATTGATAGTAAAAATTTTTAATTTTAAAAATAAATTTCGGTGGACCAAGGGCCAAACACTCCGTGCCCTGCAAGAAAGAGGACTGTTTTGCTTGAAATTGTAAAAATTTCATTGTAATTTTGTAGCTACTTTTGTATTACAATAATACCTTCAAAAATGTCTAACATTTTTAAACCCTGTTGACCTTGAAAACTCAAATTTTCTTGCCTGCGGCGTTCATAGGAGCTTTGCTCGACTCCTCTCCTTTAGGGGGCCCAAAAATACTTTAGAGCCCCGAACCCCAGAGTGTCTTAATCCGCCACTGTTAATAAACAAAGAAAAATAAAATATTGCAACAATTTGTTTATAATAATAAAAATTCCCGAAAGGGGAACCACCGAAAATTTTACTTTTTACAAGTTCCCCGTTCAAAATGAAATGCTGGCTACGGGCCTGGTACTCTGTACAATGAGTTTTGTAAAATCCCTGTTTTGTTGTACAAAATTTATAAAGCACCTTGTACCGACAAAAGTTTACCCGAACCTCTATTCTCTATTCTATGACCCGAACCGAAAAGTAAGGTTATGTTAACGATATAGAGAAAAACAAGCATAATTTTGTTATTTAGTAGTGCAATAATAAAACTGCATAATGGTAATAGAAGAAAGTTTAGACAATGACCACATAATATTAGCCACCGGTGGATACGACCACACCATCAAAATATGGCAAACTCACAGTGGAATTTGCCAAAGAACTATGCAACACACTGATTCTGTAAGTTTTATTATTTTCTATACCATTATTTTCATAAATTATAAAATCGTTTCTGTTCATCCTAGTTAATATTTTCCTGTTTAGCAAGTGAATGGCTTGGAAATAACTCCAGATAAACAATCCATCGTAGCTATCGGTTATCAACACATTCGGTTGTACGACCTCACTTCAAATTTACCCAATCCTGTTGTTAACTATGATGGTATAACTAAAAATGTAACCAGTGTTGGATTTCAAGAGGATGGAAAATGGATGTACACGGGTGGCGAAGACTGCAGCGCTAGAATTTGGGATTATAAAACTAAATCAACTCATGCTGCCAAGATGTTTAGGGCCAAAGCTCCCGTCACTTCTGTATGTTTACATCCCAATCAAGTTGAACTTTTTATTGCCGACCAAAGTGGAATGATATATGTATGGGATTTAAAAACTGATCACAGCGAACAATTTGTAAGCACTTTTATTGTTTTTATTATTTGCTCCCGTTATTTCAAAACAACAATAAATTTATTACATTTTTGACTTCAACCAATAAATCATGTAAAAAATCCATTCTGTAATCTGTAGCAGTCCACGGAGAAGCGCAATTTTTTTAATGGCAAAAAATTAATTTGACGATTTTTCTTGCAATATTACTACCAAGCATAATTTAAATTTCTGCTTCATAAATTTTCAAACGTCATTAACATCTTAAGATTTAATTTAATCTATGATTACAATTTCATGGTTACTCGGATAGTTTCAAATTATTTCTATTGTTACAATTAATTAACATTTGTTTTCCACAATTGCACAAAATGAATGAATAATTGCAAGATAATCAAACGAATTTTTTTTAGTTACCAGAAAGTGATACCATGATATTGGACATCGATGTTGACGTAGAAGGCACCCACATGGCTGCCGTTAATAGTAAAGGTCGATGTTATATTTGGAGTTTAAAAAGTGGTCGAGATGGAGAACCAACTAAAATGAATCCCAAAGAAATTATCGATGCACACAAAAGACAAGCGCTAAAATGCAAATTTAGTCCTGATTCAACGTAAGTTGACGTTTATTTTTTTCAAATTGAAATTTATTTGGGTATTAGGTTGCTGGTTACAACTTCGGCCGATCAAAGCGCAAAAATTTGGAGGACCTGCGATTTTAGCTTAGTTCATGAGCTAAAGCACGAAAATCAACGATGGGTGTGGGATGCTGCTATCAGTAGTGACTCCATGTACGTTTTTACAGGTAAAAAAATATTAAATATGATTATAATAAAGTGTTGAACTACATTTGTTATAGCTTCGTCTGATGGATATGCAAAATTATGGAACGTAAAGACTGGATACATAGAGAAAGAATATGCTGGTCACCAAAAAGCCGTTGTAGCTTTAGCTTTTCGAGATTCGCCATAGTGATATATAATTTAAGATATTTTAAAATACAGGTTATTAATATTAGCACAAATTGTTGTTTTGTTGGAATTTTAAATTGAAGCTGCATACCTCTGAACCTGTCCAATTTTAATTTTGCCGATGTTTTATTAGAAGTAATACCTACATATTGCTGTGATCTTAACTCTCATAATACCAAACCTCTGTACACATAAATTTCAAAATACAAAATTACCCGCATCTCAAGAATCACAAAATTTAAATTAATAGGATGATTTTGAGAAACCGATATTCTGTTTATGGTCAAGAGGAACAAAAACAAAGCCAAGTTAGTTATTTTTATAATTTAGTATTTAAAATACAGAATACACATTTTAAACATTTACACATAAAATTGTATATAAAAAAATTCAAGTCAACTGATAAAAATAAACCCCAAAAAAATATTTTCGTATCGTCTTGGGTGTACATTTGGAATGCTTTACATGAGATTTGACTAATTTTTAAACCATGCAAAAATATTTTCCTCGAGGTTACAATTTGTAATACTTTCAGTTTGCTGTTTGTTATTAATAATTATATCAGGATACTTTATTGACATGAGTGATAATATTTAAATTTGGCGAAATATGTAAGGAACCTGATTACGATACAAAAAAGCAAAACGTGTGCCTTAATTTTCCTACGGTGTCCCTAATTAATAAAACACAGACAACTTGTTCTTAAGTTCATATTTCGTATTATTAATTGTCGGTCTGTCGACAGATTTTGATTTAGTTGAGAATGCAGAGTGTTTTGCTTTAAGCGTTTCAACTTGGAAAGGATACAGATACCTACTACAAAGACAAATAAACCGAGCAAAAAATAAATAAGATTTAAAAAAACTAGGACAGAAAGTAAGCCAAAGGAAAACTTAATATATGAATATCATTGGCAAACAACAGAGAAGCTGCAGGAAAGGTTCGGGTGGTAAACTACTTAAAACAGAGCACACTGCATAAGATTAGATTATAAAACAACTTTTAAAATTGATTTTTGACATATTACTAGACTTCGCATGGTGTATTATCATTCCAACATTTAAATTTGGTAAATGTCGACTAAAAGAAGTTTGACAAGAAATTTGTTTTTAGTTTACTTTTTTATAAAATTTAAAACTAAGACTCATAACATAAGTAAAATATTATCACATAAAAGAAGATCAATAAATTTTGTCCTGCTGCAAATTTTTGATTTGGAGAAAAATCATTCTCTTCAACTCCCGGAATTGCTAGCATTTTTTAAATTTTATTTAAAATTTCACAAAAAGGACAACATAAAAAGTACAACCACAGTCTAATTTTTAATACTAAAAATAAGTAAAACATTAACCGTTTTTCTTTAAAAATGCACAAATTTTTGGTACGTTAACATTTTTAGCATAATGGCCACTCGTTTCGTATTTTTAAAATAATCACAAAAATATACACTTTAATCTTCATCACATTTAGCCACTATTAACTATGACTAATTAATTATGTACTAACTTTGGAATGCTTAAAAATTTAAGTAATAATGTCGTAAATTTAAGAATAAAATTAGCAAATGATGGGGAAGCTTTCGACGTCTCCCATTTCGGTAAACGTTTCATCATCCATTGTATAACTTACTATGAATTTTAAAGACATGTCTGTCTTCTCTGGATTTGCTATTAACATAATTTGCGTTATAGCTGCTGGGGGTAAAAACGGATTATAGGCGGGCAATTCTGTACAGGATGGTGGCTGCAATTTCAATTTACAGGTCTGCAATAAAAATTTACCACAATTTTAGATTTTCAAACAGTTTTAAAAACCTCAGCATAATTTTACCTCCAATCAATTAAAAAATTGGAGGTATGGTAATCGAAAAAAAATTTCAATTTTTTTTTTTTACATTTTCGAGATCACCGTGTCCAGAAACGTAAAGATCTGCAAAAAATAAAAAATAAATTTCTGTGTCGGTCTGTCGGTCGGTCGGTCGCCAGATTTTGTCCCTCGATTTATTCGTGAACCATCCAACCTATCAGGACCAAATTTGGTATAGTGGTAGGGTTTACGGTAGAAAAGTGAAAATAAGGTTTTCGTCGCGATCTGTCAATCAGGAGTGCCACTACAAGAAAATGATACAAGATTTTTAAAAGCGATTTTGTCTTGTGATAGGTTATTTTAAAGACCTTGAAAAGCTTTATCCAGAATGGGTGAAATTAACTTTCTATCTGTCATCTGTCAAAAATTACAAGCTGTCAAAGTTAAAACTTCAAAATTAAATAACCCATGAAGTACTGAAGGGATCTCAACCAAATTTGGTATGTAGGAACATTGCCCTCAAAGGACTTCACCGCATATGGAACCCTTTGATAAAAATCAGGAATTTAATATGAAAAAAAATAATTAATTTTTTTTGCGAATACTTAAAAAAAGTCCTTGTCCCTCGATTTTTTTCGGCATTTCTACGTCGATGGCATTCAAACTTTTTGGACGTGTGTCTTGTAGGCTCTAGTGGTGAAAATAAGGTTTTGGCAGAGAAATCTTTGCCAGGACTACCACAATAAAATAAATAAAAAAAAATGAAAATGACATCATATCTCCGGGAATGTATAACCGATTCAGATAAAATTTGGTGTGCTGATGATTGGAGGTATTGCGGCAGAAGTGACGATATTTTTTATGTGTAACAGGAAGTGTGCCACTCAAACATAGGCATCCAAAATAAAATTTTAAGACATCGGCTTGCTTTTCATAAATTATGTAAGCATAAAAAAATTAAATCTGACTAAAAGTTGCAAAGTAAAACTCAAGATTAAACTAATAAAAATCATTATAATATATCAAATAAAAACTTTTAATTCATGTCAGTCGGCACTTTTATGCTATCTACTCCTACAATTTTTGTTGGTTTTTAGGTGACATCACCGTTCTCGCCGATACCATACATGAAGATTTAACCTCGGTGTATGATTTAAGTGATAATAATTAGTAAAAGAAAAATTAAAGATAGCTCACCTTGGGCACAACGGCTTGAAATAAAAAGTTACTGATTGGTAGCTCGTTTTTACTAATGGTAGTGACGACAATCACATTTACATCTTCGCGTGGCTTATTTTTCCCAAAATGAAACGTCACCGTAATTCCATTTTTTTCATTCAGAACCACAAGGGGTGAAGTTGATCCGGGCTTAACGTCCTCTAATTTTATGATCATGTCACTTAATTTTAAGTTATTCTTATTGGTCGGTAATACTAATTCTTCCTTCTTATTTTCTTCTGCAATTATTATCTCTTTATCATCACTGCCCGCTTTAGTTTTGTCAGAATCGCCTTTTTCTTCGGTTATATCGACCAAAACGTCGTCGCCATTTGAGTTATCAGTTTTCAGTAAACCACGTTCGTTCCTGTTATCTTTATCTGCTAAATAATTTAAGTCCAAATGAAGTGCGTTACTAGCTGTCGAGTCTGTTAATTTATTTACGTCGGTTTGCTTTAAGGTTTTATTTTCCATAAGAGATTGTTTGACTAGCACATTTAATGGCGTTTTTTCAGACACTCTAAAACAATTTAATTTATTAATCGAAATTTGTTAGTTTTACTTACTTACTTGTTGAATTGAGCGCCAATTCTTTTCGAAGACAAGTTTTCATTCATCATATGTTCGCCTAGAGCATCCAAATCATTCAGAGCTCTTAGTTTATTCAGTTTAGAAATTTCGTCATTGTTGACTGAAAATAAAGTAACACGTAAACGTAAACTACCTTAGTAATCCCAAAAAAATACCTTCGAGCACCGTTTCTTCATTTTTAGACGAAATCGGTGTTAAAATGTTATCGGTGACAACAGTGGAAGTGAAAACATCACACAATAGATCCATATCTGAAGTTGATTCTTTCGTTACATCATCGGTTAATAAAGAAGTGCAGTCTTTTTTTGTACTTCCTTGAGGACTACATGATTCGAGATCTAGTAAGGAATCATTTCCTGACTTTTGAGAATTAGTTTTTGTGCCTGTGATATTCCCCTTTACTATAACTTCAGTATATTTATCAAAAACCTCACTTAGCTCTTCACTGGCTTGCAATACTTCATCTAAAAATTATACAGAATAGTAGGATACGTTCACTGTTATAAATACAGATGTTATAGTGGATTATATATATTTTATGACGGATAAAATGTGAAATCGTATGTCAGGTATATATAATCTGCAAGTATAAATTTGCAGTTTTATGGCTTCATAAATTGAACCTTAACGTTCATAGCTCACAGAGATTTAGCATCGTAATTGGTCTTAATGGTGCAACCTTTAATTTTGCACATAGCTGTAATATAAACTTGATAGGCTAACGACCTATCGAAAAAATCCTACTTCGCCCCACCCACTCCATTGAAATAGGTCTTCAGTAGAAGAAAGATTAATAAGATGTGTTGTATTATTTGAAAATGTAGATAAAACTGTGTAAAATTTAAAACTACTAAATGGAAACAAAATTAATCAATTCAGCCTTTGTTTGGCTTTTTAAAATATCATCATAAAATTGGTGAGCAATCAAGGTTAAAACTTTTAAACAGGAAAATATATTTACAAACCTAAAATTTCCTCATCTTGTTGAGTTTCTGCAATCAATTTAAACACATTTGGCCTTAATCTTTCGCAACTTTGATGTAATTCTTTGATGAGTTCCAATTCATCTTTTGATGATATTTGAGGTTTATATGAATCCAGCATTTCGTTTAATAAACGTACATTGTTATTAACAGATTCCAGTTCCGTTATTTTACGAGTCTTAAGTTCTTCCCTCTTATCGTCCTGAAATACAAGTTTTTTTAATGGCGTGGAATTAGTAGCATTCGTGATACAAATTTCCGATATCAGTCAATATAAATATTTAAAGAATGCGATAACACTAAAATATTTGAAATATATCCTAAAATATGACTCACCTCTTTGACCATGTTCTTTATAAGTCTATTGGCTGCCTGCAAATCTTCCGGATTTTTACTTTGAAGTAATTTTTGTAAAAGTTTATTTTTTTCTTCGTCTTGAAATATGGAATTGTTCAAGTGTCGACATGGTATGTTACTATGATCAGCACAAACACTTAATGGTACTTCTTCTACAACGCCTTGCTTTTTAAGCATATCGTAAGCCTCCTTAATTTTGGTCTCTTTTGGGTAATCGATTGTCCAAACATACAACAACTGCAATACTTTTACTTTAACTGTGAATGACGTTTGCGATCCTAAATATTTCGGCGACACCAACTTAATCATTTCGTTTAAAAAGCGAAACTTTCCTATTTCTGAATGAAAAGTGTTGCTGCATCGTTTCATAGCTTGGTCAAGCACAAAGAGTGTGTTGACTGCTTCGGTTTCGTTCTTGGAATGTATTCCGGTGGCGAGTAATTTAGCGCCAACTTGAGGTCCATCTCGTTCCCTATTTATCAACGCACAAAATGCCTCGACGGCCGCTGTGTCTACATATTGATTGTACGAATCATGTTGTGAATTTGTAGCCTTATCTGGAAAACACACATAACCTTACAATAACAAATCTTAAAATAATATACGTTATCTGTGTGTACTTACGTAACAACGCGTCTAAGCTCGTTGTTATAATATCCATCGTTATCGATGAAAATTATTTTTAAATTCACATGATAAAAACTCGTCGATGAACAACCACCCAGTAAACGTCAATTTTTATACGTGACAGTTCTCCAAGGCGATTTTTTACGACCGCACTCGTTGGTCGCATTCGACCGAATAAAAACGGCACTGATCAAAAAAGATTATAAATTCCACAAAATCAGTTTATAAAAAATATGGATTGTTATTTAAAAATTTCTTAACGATGTTTATCACACACAAGTTCATTATTTGTTTTTGTGCCATACTTCTTGTGGTTCGTTAAAATTTGCCTAACCTACTTAGCTGTGTAAAGCCAGCTGATCGTGATTATTCGATGTTATGCCAAACCGATCCTTGGTAATCTAAAATTGTCGGATTCGAAAATAGACAAAGTGTAAATTTGACCAAAAAGTGTAGTTTTTCGAAAATCTTCCATGATGAGTTTTATGGGTAGAATTTTATTATTACAAAAAAGACCGGTTAATAATTTAGCAAAACTTAAAAAGAACCATGGAATCATATCGGAACCGCCGAGGGTGCCTTTTGGTATTTTAGGCGTTCTTGCTACTGTGGTGTCTGGCTTACTCATCGGAGCTGCAATTAGTAAACATATCGCCGCCTTTCTTGAAGAAAACGATCTCTTTGTACCTTCGGATGACGACGATGATGATGATTAATTCAATTTTCGTCGATGTGCCATACAAAATTGTTAGTATATAATGAACAAGATGCTGTATATTATTAACTATTTAATTTTTTTATTATTATGTATTTTAAGTTTACAATGAATTAAAATGTTAAATTATATCATAAAATTGTTTTATTTTCAAATAAAAGCATACAATAATAATAATTTACAATAAAATGTTTTAAAATCAAACAAAAAATAATTTAAATAAAAAATACTATTCCGGTGGTTTCTTGTGTAGACCCCAACCATGGAAGCACTTGGTGAATCGTTTTGATTCTTTGTTCTTCAAAGTTAAGTACAACTTTCGTGGTTTGTCGGGCTGTTTTACTCTCATGTGTTGAATATAAACCTTAACAAAAAATATCATTTATTTTAATTTGTACAAGACGGAGAAATTACGTCGGTTATGCAGTTATTATTAAACTTAGAAAAACACGTAGTTAATAAACATGTCCTGAGCCAATTTGTGAATAAGCAGGTGTCCAAACAGATTTGGATATCATTTTTTCTCATTAAGCTATGTGCCATTTTTTG
Organism: Cantharis lateralis; assembly: GCA_963170105.1. Taxonomy (NCBI): domain Eukaryota; kingdom Metazoa; phylum Arthropoda; class Insecta; order Coleoptera; family Cantharidae; genus Cantharis; species Cantharis lateralis. The sequence goes on from OY720626.1 coordinate 8,320,961, forward strand.
GGAATTTATAAAAAAATTTTATGAAACAAGTCTTTAAATTAGTATTGTTGCACTAAATTAAAATAATATTACAATTGCTAATTCAACCTTCACTATTTTATCATTTTGTGTCAGATTTTAAGTTGACATAATACCTAATCAAGCTTTACTAATTATAAACGAATGCAAATTTTTATTTTAACTCATTTTTGCCTTTGACTTTTCTGCTACTAACCAGTGAAGTTTCATCCGAGTTTCGCTTTGTTTTTTATTTGTGAATTTTTGGATTATAATAGATTTAAGTGACACTTAACAATTCAAAGGCGTACAAACCAGTTCTACACTGAAAGTCTGCTTTACGTAATATTTTACCAAAAATAACCAAATTTTTGTTTGCAGCTGATTGTATGAAGCATACAGCAACAAACTTGCCTTGTCGTGTGAGGAAACCACACACATGACCACAAAAACCGCAAACTCAGATACCGTAGACCTGTTTTAACAGATATAATTTTAATCTGATTGACCAACCAGATTACCATTTTATAAGCAACCCATAAACTTAAATTATGTGGACGGATAAATATGGAGCCGCACATAACACTTTTTTACTGATCTTAGAAGCCTAGAAGGGACTAAAGATCTCGCTTCGTCTTTAATAACATAGGTGAACATAATGAAAAACAATTCGTCCTGCAAAGTACCTGACTTTGTTGGGCCGCAGACCGAGTGGCATTGGTGGGGTACGAATTTAGGAGGAGTTTCAGCTTGACAATCTGATGAACATAATGATATTACTGTGATTCCAACCTTCTTAATGAAATATTTTTACAATTTAAAAACACAAAATTTAGCTTGCTCAGCCTAGCTAAACTCAAAAATTTACAAGACATGTTGCTGTTTTCCTAAGTTCAATAATAATGCACAATGTACAGAGTAGTAGAATCGAGAAACTCACTTGAGCGGATTTATAAGCCAGTTTGATTTCCACTTCACTACACTTTGCTCCTAGCCATAGAAAAACTTGCTCTCCGTTGTCTAAAATCATGATGTCATCATCGGCCAAATCGTCCTAAAACAAAATATATTTTTTAATATTTTTGATTTAACCAAGTTACCTAATCTACCTGACAAAAATCTGAACACTTTTCAGACACAATGAAGTATCCTTTCTCGTTCGAGCATCGAAAGAGTCGGGTGTGTTCCATAAACAAAGCGTGATTATCAAACGGTTTTCTACCACCAAGACCAACCCAGAAGAAATTTTCAGGTTCCTCTCCTTCTGCCAATACTTGCAAACTAACCCAAGGACTGTTAAACATTTCTTCTGCAATTTCTTGAATTAAGTGTGCTTCATTCGGATCTGCTTTTGAACCAATCCACACATAGATAATTCCCGATTCGTCTTCTTGTTCAAACGGAACGTTTAGAATGTAGCTAAAACCAGTAAATTTATTTATTACAAAAATAAAAGAATTAGACTTGAAATTTTGTACCAAAATGCAGAATTTAGAGATACTGCATCGGGCTTGATTTGTACAAGTCTTGTGTACAAAGCACTACCATTCGAACGTAGATGATAAAACTCGACTAAACTCTTATCCCGTTGTTTTCGTTTACCCTGATGTATAATAAATTTTCTTTTAAAGTGAGCCATAAACTTCATATTTTCTTGTTGTTGGTGTGTGCGCACGACCTCAAGCTTGTCGCGGAACAGAGCTTGAAATTTTTTCTGTAAGGTGAACGTAAACGTCAACCAACCCATGTTGGACGCCTCCCGACCTTGCCAAAAATATACCACGCACTGAAAATCTTCTTCCAAAGGCTCTCCTTCCTCCGTATCGTCAGCAGGTATCCAATACCGACACAAAAACACATAACAGTCCATCGAATAAAAGTGACCTAATTCCTCCTCTGGAAGCCTAATGAACTTTTTGCCTTCAAGAACGAAAGCTTCCATAGCTTCTAAATCTTCGTTCCAATCTTCCATGAGCTGTTGAGCTTCGGTAAAAGGCATAGAAGGTTGTCTCGGCATAAAAAGAGCAGTCAAATCCGTTTTAGTTTCTTGTTGACGTGCCCATTTAGTTAAATCTGCTCCAGTCTTTTGTACAGACTCAGCAGTCCGTGTAAAATCGACAGCAATCACTTCGTCCCAACCAATAAATTTAAGTTTAAAGACCTGCGGTTCGGTACCTTCACGTACCCTCGTTACGACAGCATAATCAGGTCTGTCAATCATATTGAATAATTCTTCTGAGAGTTTTACCGCTGCAGCGTTTATTAATCGTGTTGATTTCTTTCCAATCCTTCAAATTCAAGTTTAAATTTACAAAAAAAATCCCTTTTAGAAACTTACCAAACAAAAACGTCAAGGTAACAATCTAAAATGTACACGTTCTTACTGTTCAACAGATTACGGACTAATTTCGAATGGGGTACTTCAACTTGAGGTAGTTCTAGGTAACCCATTCCTAGTTGAACTTTATATAAGCATGGTTGGATTGGAATGAAGTCAGGATTCACATGTTCCTACGGAAAAACAAAAGTGTGATCGAAAGTAGATACAATTTTATTAAAGTGGTACCTCTGGAGTTGCAACAAATCCTTCTTGTTCACCCAACGCAATCCAAAATTCGGAAGACTCGCTGGCCATCATTTCGGTGATAATTTCCGCTTTATTCTTGCGCTCGTTTTTGTTAATTTTTTCAGACATCAGCCTTGCTTTTGATTTTAAAGTGTTTTTGGCTTTTTTTCCATACCATAAGTAAATTTTAGTTCCCATATCCAGTACAAAAACATATCTAGGATCCAAAGAGTTGACGGTAACTGGAACAGGTTCTAGATGAATCGAAGCACCAGCAGGATGGACTCGATATAGACGAACTTCAAAAGTCTGCAAAAAAGTATTTAATTTTTAGTCTTCACCTTCTTTAACTTAGTACAATTTAGAAATGATTAATTGCCAACTCAAACATAATAATACATAATTTTGCGTATTAACAATATTATGATGTTTGAGACAGATAGAATAAACCATTTTATTTCCAAGCGGAGGCCTAAATTAAAAAATAGAAATATAAAACAACTTCAATTTTCGGACCCTAAGTTCCACTTCGTATCTGCCATTGGAGAGCAGTCTTAAAAAAATTTTAAAAAAACTTACCAAATCTTCAACTGTAAAGAAACCACTGCAAGTTCTTCCACCTTCAATATAAGTAATTTGAGTGTCAAAGAGACCTAAAAATTCTTCCGATTCGTCTTTTTGTTCTTCACGAATTGTTCGGCACTGTGCACCGAGATAGTTTCGTAAGTTTACAGCGTGAATAGCAGCACAGGCTCGTTTATCCAACTAGAAAAGGTAAAAATATGAACGTCATAACTATCAAGATGCTGAAACTTACGGTTGCTTTTTCTCCTATCCAAAAATATATCTCCCAAGATATAGAATCGTTTTCATCGATTGTGGTTTTCAACACTATATAACAGTCGCCTTCATAAAACTTTCCATGAGTGACTTCATCGACGCGGTTAGGTATGAAGTTTTCTATCTCCCAAATAGTAAGACCTGGAATTTGACCAGCATTGTCTTCAAAAAATTCGGAATAATCCAGTGGAGGTTTTTCTAACGCCTCGTCCCAACGTTTAGGCCTAAAATATTATGTGATAAAATGATAAATTAAAAAGACAATTGTAATCACTTTAAGGATTCTGCTTTGATATCTTCCTCGCCTTTATTACTGTTTTTATCTTTGGCAATATCTTTCATTCCCTGAAAATAAATAAAATAAACAAAAGCATTAAAATGAAATCAAAGTACCTTTAAAATTTTGGCTTGATCCTGATCAGCTTCTTCTTGATCTCTACGTCCACGACGTAATCTCATTTTACGTGCAATTGGATCTTTGCTCGGATCTGTAAAACACCTCTTATGGTAATAACTAATAAGCCTAACAAATTTTAATTCTTACTTTGAGCAGGTAAAGGTACCGGTACGTGCGCTCCTGCCAGTCGCAGTTGATTCTGAAGCGAAAAATCAATATTGTAAAATTCTAAACCATCGCCTCGTGTCATTTCGGTAGGTTTTGGCGGCATTATTAAATCTGGATTGTTGCGTAAATCCAGTAAATCTAAATCGGTCAAGAGATGAATCGCATCGGGAAGTGTGATCAAATGATTTGAACTCAAATTTAATTTTTTTAATGAACCACATCTGAAATAATTTCAATTATTAAAAAAAATTTCCGCCACTGTTGCATTTAAATTGTAGTTGACTTACCTGCACAAACCTTCGGGAATCATTTCTAACTGATTGTGAGCAGCATGAAAAATTTCCAGTCGTCCTAACTTCCCAATCCCTGAAGGAATTCCTTCGAAATTTAACAGGTTTGCGTTGACAAATAAACGCCTCAAAGATGAAATTTTGCATAAAGATGCAGGCAAAATTTTCAATTTGTTGTAAGATAAATTTAAAGTTTCCAGTTTTTGCCACAACTCAATTGCTGTTAAAATTTTAAATTTGAAATAAGAAATCAAACCAAGCTTTTTACTCACCCGTTGACAACTCCACAATTTCGTTTTCGCTACAATTAAGTCTTTTTAAGTTGGTTAAAGCGTACAAGGAGTCGGGAATTTTGGGTAAAGAATTTTGTGAAAGGTCCACATCTGTTAAATTAACCAACTGTTCCAAATTGGTGGGAAAATTGGTTAAGTTACGTTGAGTGTTCCTAAGTTGCAGGTTTTCAAGATTTAATAAAGAAGGAAGCTGTCTCAACTGATACTGCTCCAACGGATTATCACTTAAAATTAAAGTTTGTAAATTGGCAAGCCGTCTCGTTTGTGGTGGCAAAGTCTCCAGATTGTTGTGACTTAAATCCAAAAAGAGAAGATCCAACAAGTTGATAAATAAAGTATTTGCAATCGATTCAATGCTAAAAATGAAATTATTTGTAAAAATAAAAGATGAAGCTACGGCATCTTACTGATTGTGGCTTAAATTTAATACTAAAAGTGTCTTGGCCTTGTCCAAACCATCTGGAACCTCTTTCAAATTGTTATGGCTCAAATCAAGGGTGGTTAATTCTTCGGACTGAAATAGTTGGGCTGGTATTCCAGAATTTTTAACTTTGTTGTGCCTCAAATTGAGAGTGCGTAGACAAGCTAATTCGGTTAGTTCGCCATGTAATCGTTCTAAATTATTTCTAGTTAGCGATAAATGTTCTAATTTCAATAGATTTCCCATTTCTTTGGGAATTTCGCTTAAATTGGTTCGGTCTAACTTTAGCCATTGCATTCCGGTCATGGAAGCGACCGTTTCGGGAAATTTATCTTCCTATAAATAAAAGTAAGCATATTTTGTGCGAAGATTACTCAAAATTGTATGCTTACACTAAAATCATTCCTAGTGAAGTCGACTCCCCGAATGAAAGGTAAGACACCGGTGTAAGCCATCTCGAAATTCGTGAATGTGGGTAATAAAATGGAATAAAATCACAGGTACATTTTTTCCTCTTACTTCCTTTTAGCGTAGACAAGATAAATAAAATATAAAATTTACAATTTAACCTAATTTAAATATTTTGACAGATAAAAGTGGGTTGAACCTCGTTGAACCAGATAAGAACCAGATAAAAACAATGTACATATACAGGGTCGACCAAATGTATTTAATTGAGGTCATAATTTCGTTCGGTTCATAGAATAAAGATTGTTACCATAAGGAAAAATCATTGCTGTCCCCGGCCTTCGGATAAGTCAAATTATCACCTTTTGATTAAATTGAAATTTTTGTCCGTTTTTTGCAGAGACCGCTTCAGTTTGTTGAACGCACCCTACTCATTCAAATTTGTTTATGTCAGATTTGACAGATAGAAGAAAATAACTTTCACAGAAATATAGGATTGTATTAGTTACGTTATAAACTAACATATTGATTAAATGAACGTAAAAGTGGATAACTGTTTTTGAAATATATCCTTTAGTTAATTTGTATTGAGGTTATAAATTTTTTTTGAATTTTACATAAAATTATTAAATTAAATGAACGAAGCATTAATCTGTATTCCGGGTCAGAGATTATGCTTCTCTGATGGAAAATACCTACCAGGACATGGAACCTACGAAAAACAACATTACATTTACGCAAGTTTGGCTGGAACCGTTGAAATAGTTAATAAAAATACGGTAGGTTGTCGCGTTCTCACCAAATGTAAACTATTAATGAAATCTAATTTTAAGGTTCAAATACTAAATGTTCATAATCCGGGATCTCAAACAGTAGTTCCAGTACAAGGGGATGTAGTGACGGCACAAGTGACGATAATAACACTACAATATTGTAAGTGCACTATTAATTGTATAGGAGACACCGTCTTAAGCCGTCCTTATCGAGCTATACTAAGAAGAGAAGATATACGAGCGACAGAGCAGGACCGAGTTGAAATTTATAAAAGTTTTCGACCTGGAGATATCATTTTAGCTCGAGTTTTACCTGTAACCGAAGCCCATACGTTTCACTTGACCACTGCAGAAAATGAATTGGGTGTAGTAATGGCCAATTCGGAACACGGTTATCCCATGGTTCCAATCAGCTGGACTCAAATGCAGTGTAGTAGAACCTACATTAAAGAAAATAGAAAAGTTGCCAAAATTATTCCCGAAGAAATAAGTGAAATAGATTTAGAAAGCTTACGCATTGAATAAAGTATTGCTTATTCTTTTATTTATTAAATAAAGGTAAATTTGAAAAAACAAATTCCAAAAAGTTTCTAAAACATTTATTTTCTGTTTTTACATCTACAGTTTGAATATCACTGACTTAACAATCAAGTCTTTTACATAAGATTTCAAGTCTACAGTTGAAGAAAATTAAAAAAGAAATGCTGTTAAAAATTTCGAGGACTGGTAACCTTAAATTATTAAATAAAAAGAGGTATCTAACGTTGTAATGGTGGCATTAAAGTTCCACCTGATTGCACGGCAGCACTTGGCCCTAGCAGTACCTGAATTCAATAAAACAAAACAGAGTTAGTTTATCCTTTTAAAAACTTGTTCTTACACTTACCTGTTTTTGTTGTACACGTTGAGCTTCTTCTAATTGTATTCGTTCAACTTCAAACATTACGGGTGCAAATAAAATTAATGAAGAACTAAATGCGATCCAAAAGACGCTACGTGATAATCCGTAAAATGATTGAATCGAGGACGTAGTGGTTGTGGCAACTGTATACGTAACGTTACGTACAGTTTCGGGGAACATTTCGGTTAAACCCCAAAGTCTTTCACCAAAACTTTCTTCGGGCTGAAAAAATGAGGTTATAGTGTGACAAAAAGATTGAACAAAAATAAAAATAATTTACCTCTTCGGTAAATTGATCTTCTATTGCGGGTTTATTATCTGGACTAAATTCCAGTTTCGCATCGCCGGCGGTGGAAGCATTTGCGACAGCTAGGTCGTCTTTTGGACTATCCTGTGCACTATTTTCTTGCGACTCCATTCCACTGTCGATGTCCTCACCTGGTGCCATATGAATGTCGGTTTATTAAATGTACACACAAACAAGAAATTTGGGGTTTCTTTAGTATAAAAAAATGTTATTTGTACCACACGTGAAAAATACTTGATCTTTTACAAAATGATAGTGGTGCGCATGTCACGTAATTTTGAGGGAATTCAAATTTTGAAATTTAAAATGGCGTACTTACCTAATTTTTGTACAATATTGGCAAAATTAATTAAACGACAAGTTTATAAAATTTGATTTTCCTATTTATGAAACACAAATTTGTATTGGGCCTGCCAAAATTTCAAAAAAACCAATTTCCAATATCAAAAATTCATCGCCACTTGACGTGTAAAATACTTAGCAACTGTCCGATTTTTCAAGTTTTACGATATTTTTAAATATTTAGATAAATTTAGATGAATGGAAGCAGTAACAGATTATTGAACAAAAAACTAAAAAAATTTTTGCAATCAGTGTAGAAAGTAAGTTATTATCGAACGCGCGTGAATTAAAAAAAAAATTTATTTTCTACCGCATTTTTTGGGACAATCGAGAATTTTTATTTCAGTTGATAATTTTCTTATTATTTTTAATAAATTAAGGTGATTAAGCTATTTGAATTTGGAGCCGTTCATAAAATACGTTACACAAAATTTCTCTTTTTCGGATACCTCCCCCCCCCCCCTTCGTCACGTTGCGTCATATGTTCTATAGTTCTGTAACATTTTTAACACTGGTATTGAAAGTAGGTACATTACTTTTCGCACTAGTGCATCAAAGTGACTCATTATATAACTCAAATCAGTGCAGAAAGTAAGCTATTATGTAACAGTAATAGATAAACTTACTATGTTGGGGATTTCTTATTACAGTCAGATTGATGAGTAAATAATGCAAAATTATTTGTCTGCCAAAATAGTGGCGAAAAGATGAACATTTTTTCTAAAAAAATCTCGTCAAAATCGCAATTTTAATTTTATAATGTTACTATTTCTTTATTCGTCACCGATTCTAAGGCCGCCCCTGATTACCGGTGCCTTATCGCGATGTTGTTTATTTAGAAAGTTATCTACTTAGTTAGTAGATTAAAACAACCCCAAGTTCAATAATAATTTTCATATCACCTACTGATATTCTGTACACACAGACCAAATAGCCACCGAGGACGAACTGATATAATATATGTAATAATTTGTCTTATCTGTTGCACTATGTAACTCGAAGTAAAACCTCGCTTAGATTCTTCGGGAATATGCAAAAATCGATCAAATCCCACTACATATTCCAGTAAAAATCTTCTATAATTACAGAAATTTTCTTGCGAGAATCTCGATAGTAAATTTATTTAATAGCTGTGTATCAATGCGCTGTAGTCTTGTAGCCCCCTCCCCAACATATTAGGTCATTGTAGAAGTTAAATTCAAAAAGTGAGTTTGCTGAGGGAAGGAAGTTGACCAATGAGATTGTAGGGAGAGAGATTTCGGGGGTTTGTTGGGCTTTAAGAAATATCAATATATATCGACTTCTTTCCATCGATTTGGAAAATGCCAGAGGGAAAGAATGACGTTTGTGATGGAGGTAATTGCTGTAATTCCTTGTTTGGGGAGTTCTTTTATTGACCTGTTTGAGATGTTGTCCACTACCAGTGAGAAAATATCTTGGTAGGAAGTTAGTGTTATTCGAGTTAGGGTTTCAGGTGAGATGAGGGAAATCGCTTCATCGATTCTATTTGTATGGTCTTTGTCTGTATTGGTGGTGTTGGAGCTAAATAGTTTGACGAGGTTTTGGGCGAATGATCCGATTTGCTCTCGTTACCGAGGACGGGACCGTTGGATCCATCGAGAGGGTCTCTTCTTTTTTTTGAGGGACTTGACTAGCTGCTAGGCTGAGGGATTCTTAAAGGAGAGATTTCTTTGTGAGTGGTTTTTGTAAGCGATCCTGTCAATTGGAGTGACAGGTATGTTGAGCTTGCCGTTTTGCCTGATTTTGAAGAAAAAATTAGGTCTTTGATTTCGTCGGGAAGACGATCTCGGGGGATCGTGGGTAGGTGCTGTTGTCGTTGCTTGGCAAAGGACATTGTCCACCTTGTCTTCGAAGATGCCCACGTATCTTTCCAGATTGTGGTCGTCCCGAAGCGCGGGGAAAAGGAAAAAGGAGCAAGACATTTTAATTTTGGGAGAGAGAGGGATGTTGGGGTTGTCTTCTCATAGTCGTAGTAGGACGGGGTTTTGGTCGGAATTGAGAGTATCGATGGATATAAGATGTGTTTACATCAAGAACGTAGTGAAAGTTGTTGGGGGAGTATTTATCTTTGGGAAAGTCGGGGTTGAAATCGCCATTATATCGGAAGTGGATGTAGTCGACCAGGGCATCGACTACGAATCATCGGCAAATTTTAGTGACCCGCTTGGTTGATCTTCAGACTATTCAAGGCCGGGCGTTTAGATCCCCTGCTACGATGATCTGGACGTCCCGATGTCCTACGAAGCTTTCAATTTCGTGGGGAATCTTCTTTTTGTCGGGGGCCTTGTAATCTGCAGTGGGGAACAGCCCTCCATTGTCTGCCCATATTGGCTGTTTGGACCATACCGAGTGTTGTTTCTAATTGAGGGAGAATATTGGGCGGAGGGAGCATCTCATAGTACTTGGTGAAGATCGCCGTGTGCCACCGCGGCCCGTCTTTCTGTCGGTTCTACACAGTGCAGAGTTGGAAAAGTGGACTTCATTGCCTTCTTTAAGACATGTTTTCTGGACCAGGATAATATCCAGGTCGTATTCACGGGCGAAATCTAAATGTTCAGACTGATGTTGGTGCAAACCATTGGCGTTCCAATAAGCTACCTGCGGGCAGTGTGGCTGGATCTTTGGACGTTTATCCATGTCCGTGTTGGTTGGTGTGTTCTTTCTTCTTTCCTTTTCTAGTTGGATTGGATTTAGACTGCGATTTGGAGTCGTTTTTGTTGAGAAGGGCAGTAGCTGTTTGTGGCAGGGTGTTGGCTAACGTCACGATGTCGTTCATGGTGGTTTTAGGTTGTTGCGGGGGTTATCAACGGCTACGAAGCGAGTAACCGCGGTTCGATGCCTGGTCGCGCCAACTAGTATACTGCTGGGACGAAGTCCCAATTTAAGAGGAAGAAGAAGAAACTGGGGGGGGGGGGGGGTTGGTGGGTGCTAATTGCGCTGATGCGGGATGGTTTCTACGACCTTGATGTTTTGGTTGGTACAGTTTTGGCCGGGTGAGCAAACTGGCAGTTTTTGAACATTTGGCTTGAGTTTCACGGGGTTTTGGACATGTGGAGGAGTGCTACTTGCCGGAGCACTTTACACACATCTGATAGGAGCTACAGTTGCTTTGGATGTTCCGAACCTTCGGCATCTGTGGCATTGGGTGACTTCGGATTTGGGTGGGGTTCTCAACGCGGACATCTATCTTCAATATTTTGGAAATGTTGAATATTTTTTTCTCTTGGGTCTTATCCAGTGTGACATAAAATAAGGTCATGGGGGATTTCGTTTGTTTGTGCTTAAATTTTACAACTGAGATGACTGGATGTCCGGCTACCTTCCACCGTTGGAACTCTTATATTAAACTTAATCCAGGGTAAACAAAACCGAAGGGCATTCATTATACAGTTGAATGTGAGTATGCTTTTAAAACTTTGAAAAACTTATTCGTCTCTACCCCAATTCTTGTAGTTCGTTTTGTACGGAGTATTTTATTATTGAAACCGATGTGCCTGATGTAGGCTTGGGAATTGCTTTAGTTCAAGAAAAAAAGTGCAAATCATAGCTTATTATTCTAGTCGTATGTTGACTAAATCTAAGCGCAATTTCAGTGCAATCGAGAAAAAATGTCTTGCGGGGATTAGATCCAGTATAACTTCCGTATCCTGCATAGAAAATGCATATTTTACGTTTTTCCTGACGCTGTATAACGAGCATAATTATTATCCATTTAATCACTTTAAGTGATAACGATTATTACCCTTGATATCGCAAGATACTAGCTATTAGAGAAAGATTTGTCAAATCCAGATTTATTTCTTACCTGACAAATTAAAGACGGGTTTATTTTCAAGTATGTTCCTAACAGATGTAACTTCGTTTTCAATCTTATAAGTGGAAGAGAAATTGCCATGCCAAGGAGTCGTCAGCATGAAATCTCTTTTTTTAAATTTTTGGTGTACCGCAAACAACCGGTCCGAATTTTCAGAGTTGTGGTTGTAATGTTTATTAGTTGTTTATTAATTTAAAGACCACTGAACTGTTTAAGATATTTATTATATTATTAATTAAAGAGTATCGAACATCGGCAGCGACTCTTGTAGGAGCACTCTCTTAGGCAACCAAGTATACACATATGTTACGGTGGTGTAATACCAATTACCATCCGCAGGTGAATCTCGTCAAGAGAACGAATAAGGTAATCACTTTAGGGACTTCTGTAAAAAATGATTATTGTTTTTGGATCTAACATTCAAAAGGGGACATTTTCGGGATTCGTTTTCAATAATTTCAATCAGCAATATACAAAGATGTAGTTAGTAAATACGAATTGTTTATTTCAACATTTTACAATCGTCTACTAAAATTACAAATACATTTAACTATGATATACATGTCAAAATTGAGATGCTTGAGATCACATTCATGATTCTACAAAAGTGCAATATGTTAACATTTTTCTGTTATGTATAAGTACATTAAATTCTCACATATTATCTTAATATGAAAAACTATCGACAAAGCGGTACATTCACTATCAGTCACAATACATTTATGATTGAGCAGTTTTTAGGTAAAAAGTTTTATAATTTTTTCAAAAAATGTGTTTTAAAAATGACAATCTAACAATTTGACATGTAAGTTCAAATTTTAAGAGGCAGTCAAATAATATTTCTATATAATATTATCTAAAACGATTTAAAGACTAGTTGGGTATGTACCTAATATTTAAAAAAATCGTATGCTACAAAAGATTTCCACATGTTTACCCTATTTAATTCTTTTTTGATAATAATGATAAATAATAAAAATATAAAAAACAAAATAAATATAAATTGCCATTCGTTCAAAATTTAATCCAATCTACAAAAATGTTGTCGTTAAAATACAATCAGATGGTTAAAAATCATCTACAAAATCTTTGTTGTCCAAAAAGGGCGGAATACACTTTAAAAAACGATGAACATCGATGCATACTGTAATCACTAAACGTGCGCAAAATTGGGCACCTTAAAGCCAAAGTTTCTTCACTTTTTGGCACTTCACTTAACTTAAAGAGTTTTTGCCTTATCTAATAGATCGTTGATGAATTTCTGAAACAAATGGATCGTGTTAGATATACGGGGTTGCTCGTAATGAATAATCTCCCAACTTACTTTTACATCATTTTGAGATTTCTTTGCGTCTGTTAGTAGCGTCTGAAAAGAAAAAGAATTAGATATTTTGGATTGCAGTGCAAGGAAAGCAAGGAAATGATTGCACATTGAACATCGCTTGGATCCTGGTGAGAAATACTCCAGATTTCAGAACTTAAGTTATTATTCAACAAAATCGATCAAGTTTTAATGCGAAACCCAATAGAAGTTATAAATAAAAATGTAAAATAAATATCAATGTCCAGGTGATTAAATACCATTAGCATTAACGTAAAGGGTGGGCCGGTAGTTTATTGAGGAAATAGGAAAATGGTATTTTAAAAACTATTATGACGTCAGCAATGTGAAAAAATAAATTAAAATAATATAATAATCACACCAAAGCATGTAACAACGTAATTCAATGTTACTGAATGCTTCAATGACGTTACGTTGCACTTTTTACTTATTTACTTTTATTGTGGCCTTTTAGTGTTTCTTCCATTTAAAAATTTATTTTTATGAAAGTGAAAAGCTCCACTTAGAGAAAATTGAACTGCATTTGAGTTCAGTGAAAACGGTTGGTGTTATCTCGTTACACTTTTATTACCTACTAATAGAGTATTTAAATTTGTTATTCGCGCCATTAGATTTGGCTTTTGGAATAACAAATTTTCTTTCAAAAAGCAATAAAAGGATTCTAGACAAGGAATAAACAATGGAGGTACTAGTAAAGTTTGACAAAATACCGCCCCTAATCAATGATAGCCAGAATTTCACATCAGTCACCTACTGAGAGGTCAGGGCGGCCATAGGCCAGTTTGCAGATTTACCTGTAAATGCCTCCGCCTTTCTTCATCGCTATCCATATCTAGAAGTTCGTCTATGTCTACTTCTACTTCTTCGCTATTTACATCGTCCACGGTTTGCTGAAACAATAAAAAAATATTAAAACAAATAAAAAAACCATCATATTATAATATGAACTTAATCTGTTAGTGAGCGCATACTTTTGAGACGTATTATTTAATGGACTGCGCGTGATGTGCATTTAAGTGAAAATTTTCTGAAAACTTGATTGTTTAAACCGATAAATTGTAGATCCGGGTAAAAGTTGAAGCATTTTATGGATGCGAAACGTTTACCATCTAAATTAGGTTTATGAAAATAATATGTTAACTCCATTTCCGTGTTTATTTTATCTTGCAGATTTTTATGGGAATGAAAATGTAGGTATGCTTTTTACTACTTGCACTTCAAGTGTTTCCGTTTCGCATATTTGAATTTTTCCACATTTTAAGCCGCGCGTTGTGTATGAAAATAAGAAAAATACGAATCTTTAAAACGAAATCAACATTATTTAAAGATTTTTCGGTCAACAACTTTATAAGTAGCGCCCTTTATGTAAATAGTATTAAAGTTTTCAGTTTGGGTTGAAAAGGTTGTCGGGCAGCAAATACCCGTTCTATTAGATTACCGCAGACGAGTAACAAGACAGAAGCAGACGAGCAGAAACGTGATAATTTGTTTGTGTCGACTCACTTAATTGATTTTAATTTGCTTTTATTCCTCGAACGTTACGTTTTGTAAAGTCAGAGGCCATGCAGACATATTTCCAATCCTTCTCATATTTTATTTAAATGCCGAAAGATATTTTGGCGTAGAGGTCATTTAATTATGTTTAATTACCCTGACGAATTTCATACTAACTGCATTTGCAAATTAGATGGTATATCTTTTCTGTTATCGTGAATTTAAATAATTCTAGATTTTTACGACTAAACATAAACATAAGTTTCTTTTAGGTATTGAAAGTCGCAGGTAATTAATTTTAGTTTTTATAATCAATTTTGTTTTTTAGTTATGCTTTAAATCACCTTCGGTCGAGGATACCCGGAAAAGGTAAGATATTACAATCTGTGAGGTAAGTTGCATTTACAATTGTTGTATATTTTACTTTCGGAAGCGTAAGTAACTTCTCCATGCAGGGTTAGACAATGGAAAATGGAATGCATCTATCAATTAGAAATGGGTTAAGCATTGTAGTAATAATCACGACCGCAGACTTTCCCTCGGGCTTGCAGAAGCAATCCCAATTGGTCGGTGTCCCTTACAAATCTCCACCTTACAAATCTCCAGAGTGTTGTATTTCGGTTTCTGGAGAACAATGTTCTACCTCGCGTATCAGTGTGCGCCATTGATCTAACCAATACATCTAAAAATGAATTTTACTCGAAAATTTAAATAAACAAGTTTTATTTTATAACACTCAGCGTAGCTACACTGTAGTTTTATTCTGAATTAAATTCAGAAATAAGCCAGTCTACTACCACGTAATTTATTTTACTAAATTAAGTTTTCGGTCGAGGCGTAAAATGAAAAGATATGCCTACTCCATACAAACATTTATTTTTTGTTATTAAAATTGTTTATAGCAGAAAAGTTTTACACGCAATGAGGTAACTCTTAAAATCAATAGTCCTAACTCCGGGCACTTTATCCTCAGATAATACATAAATTTATTATAATCATAAAATGTGAATAATGAAATGCCCATATAATTTTTGTTGCCCTAATTATGTGTCATCAGACCATAACATTTTTATTCGATTCAGTCATTTAGTTTGCGTTTGATATAAAAAAGTTAAAAAAATCGTTAACACTTTTTGACTGCAATTCGTAGTTATTTTTATTTATTTGATACTGGAAAAGCTTTGTTTTTTGAAGCTTGTTCAATAAGCAAAAATTGTGCGAACAAAATTTTCATTTCCTATCTGTGACATAAATCATTATAGTTCCGCAGAGAGCAAACCGTGGAATACGGAATTGACGGATTTTATCTTGACTTTTTTTTGTTATTGTTGATTTTTAACGAAATTAATTAAATTAAATTTTTTCTTATTCTATTTATAATATAATATTACAAAAGTCAAAAACATTTTGCTAATTTGATATCAAATTATTTCAAAGAGTAATTTTTGCTCAGTTGCTTAGTTCTTTGCCTACATCTGATCCATTAAATTTAAACATTTATGTTAAAACGAATTTGTCATAAACATTTCCAATAATTTAGTCACACATTTCTAAAATTTCAAAAAAATAATACTTTTATTGTTAATATTGTAATTTCATTATTATGATATTAGATTGCTCAGTTTGTGAGGGCCGCACTGGCTAATTATTCTCCTGTTATCATTTGTCCTTGAATTCTTGAGAATTTTTAAAATAATTTTAGAAATTTTAACAATGAATTTCGTATACTGCGACACAATGTATCGGCTGGTACTGGGGGGATTACCGGAAAAATCTGGTGTACAAATTCGGAAAAGTTGGACGAAATCCAAGGAAATTTAAAGAAATCCGTAGAAATTTAGGAAACCAGAGAAAATTCTGTACATTTATTTAAGAGAAGTGGGTTTCCTGTTGCACATAACTTGAAGGGAAGGGAAATCCAAGGAAATATTATAAAACACTCTATGAGATTTATGAATATCTTCCAAGAAATCTTAGGAAATTCAGAGAAATACTACATCTCGATGAGCTTTCTTTTGCTGCTCTAATTTTTAACATTCAGAATTAGACCAAATGGAAATCTTAGGTATTCCAGGTAAATCTGAAGAAATCCAAAAACGGAAATGTAAATGTGATGTACAAAAATTTATGTTGCGATTTCTTCCTCTAAATATTTCATTGTACGCTCCTGACGGCAAAATTTATTACTTTACTCTAGTATGATTTCTGCTTTGTCCATTCTGTTGACGGTACGTGTCCACATTAACCGTGTTACTGCTAAATATCACTTAATAAATTTATTTTAAATTGAAATTCGGTAATTATGGCAGAATTTAACTAATAAACACAGATCCCGTCTTTTTAGTTCCGTAATTTTCGAGTTAGAGCTACTCCAAGGATGTTTTTAATAAGTGGAGCCACTCAAAGATCCTGTCTTTCTAGATCCGTATTTTTCGAATTACGGCTTCAGAGGTGTTTTTAATGAAGATTCCGTATCTAACTATTATCAGGCATTTTTAAGTGCTATTTATGTCCAAACGTAAATAACACGCTATGGGCGGGGTTAACCTTATGGAAATAGCCAATCAAATAATAGTATTTGGTTTTTTAGCGGCTTTTGCTTGAAATTTTGAATTTTATATTTGTAATTTTTTAATTCGTGAGTCCGGTTTACATGTTATTCCCCTAAACATTTGTAGCGACCGCATATAAAGCATGTAAAATCAATTCCAATAGTTAATCCATCTTTAATGAAGTTGTAGTAGTTTTGTTTAATAGTCAAAATTAAAATCTTACCCCAAAATTTGGTAATAAATTGGTTAAATTCGTCCGATAGTTTGAATGTTTAATTAATGCTTACCTGCATTCCGCATTTCAGTATAGCGTCAAATGCCAATATGTGCAGATGCATTAAGTACAATATAATTAATTGGCTGACCAGTCCAAAAGCTTTGGTGCCAAAATTTATTGTAGAAATGTTTAATATCAACCAGCATTTGAAACAAAGGGAGCAAATTTTGCATTTTTGATTGTCCCCCATGGCGGAATATCTATTAGATTTCTTTTCTCTAGCTGGCATTGTCTTATCGTCTTCGTTAGTAAATTTACATCGCATCATTTAAATGAGATTACTTTCTCCAACTGTTTGTTTACTTTTATTAATTTGTAAATATTTTCACTTTGGTTATAAAAAATATGTTCTTTTTATTATAATAAATCCAATGAAAAATTTGGCACATAAACGACTTTCGATATTTTTTTATATTTTAATTCAGTTGATTTTGTTAATAGTCGTTTATTCATATTACATCATTAATCAATGTTAAGTTCATAGACATCATTTTGAAATAATAATCATTTGTAGACAGTAAGTAATAAATTATTGTGTCAATTCGACATAAAAAAACTTTTAGTATTTTCAAAGGTTCGTTATAAATTTAATGTTGTATATCGGCCTACCAAATCTAATATTTAATTATTTATTTTGTTTTAAATTACTTAATTGGGTGATAAACTTGGAAGACCAACAAAAGTAGGTGTAATCTAATCTTCCACGCTTCTCCCTCGTTTATGCAAATCCACTATCCAGTATGGGGTTCATTAGATTTTTTTAGAGTTTTCTCGACAGTTTTGGAGGGATGAATATATACCAGAAGTACTAGAACTATCGATATTGGGATACCGTTTCATCTTACTCATCAAAGGCTTTGTGTTGTTTTTCTATCTGGGCCAATAGCTACTGATTAGTAATGCTCTCGTTTGTCATACATGTTGGAACAAAGACCCGTAATTGTTGGAGACGCATACAAGCTCATTAAACTACTGAACAACATGATAATAGAATGCACATTAAAATACGTATTGTGTGTACCAAGCGTGTCCCGAGTTAACCCTCTGCGTATACTGCTTAATTATGGTGACTAACTATGTACTATGTGTGCGGACAAAAGTTCAATAAACCACCCAGAGCTCCAGATACCATGACCTTGAACCCACATTAAGTCTCTTCATTGTTTTTACCAAAAAAGGAAACACCTCCATGACTAAGGAATATCTTCGTAAATACCTTAAACACCAATTGGTTTACTCATCACTCATTCTCTTCTTTCTTTCTTTCTTTCTTTCTTTTTTCTGCCTTTAAATTGTTTTGCATCGACGACCCGAGATTTTATCAAAAGTTCAATGCCATATGCAACGAGCTATTGTTTAAAATGTGGGACTCCAGGCAGAAAATGGATCATGTATTTTTCCATTTTTGTGCAGAAACCTGAATATACTGCATAACTTGCTGGTGCACGACTGATGTTCTTTTCAAAAATAACCGGATCATTGAAATAGCAATAAATTCAATAAACAAAGAAAGAGTTCACTTTTCTTGTTGCTAATTTTTTTCGCTGGCTCATTCCATAATTTCTAACTCATAAATTAGTGTTAATAAATCTTCAACACTTTCACCGGTGCGAAAAATAATTGAAATTTAAACCAAAATATTTGTTTAGTCCACGCATCGAATTTATCAAAATTATAATGTATACTTTTAATTAAAAATTCGTTAGAAAGTGTTTATTTCGGTATACCTTAATTAAGTTATTCTTGCGCTCATAACAAAGTTAGGCACACAATTAGTAAAAACTTTTCAGTTTTTTGCAATTGTATTTTAAAAGACTTCCAATTAGAATCGGTTTAATTAAACAACAAAGGAATACTTTGTTCTTTATTATTAACATAATGAAAATTTTTAATTCTGCTCACAATATATTACTGGTACACAATGTTTCACCTTTGCAATTTATGGTTTTTCTGAAACCGCCATTGTGAAAATTCGAAAAAAATTAAACAATACAAAGTACAGTAAAAGTTAATTAAGCTTAACAACTGATTGTAAGTAAAATTATTAATGATAAAAACTATTTATGTTGCAGGAAATGCGTGTGATTACGGTAAATAAAACAATTAAAAATTCAGGTGAGAAATCTGCGTGAGCTGACGAGGCATGTACACATGAAAAATTCACCGCAATAAGGAGCAGATGAAGAGTAAAATAAGGTAATAAATAAATCATGTAAGTTCAAGATTCAGGCTTGCTCTGTTATTTATTTAGCAGCCCATTTATATTTTACATAACAAACCGTACACCGCAAATTTGGGAAATTTGGAAAAAAATTAATGTTGGTGGGATCATTTAATGATTAGTATTTTTTTGTAATAAAGGTCGAGAAGTGCGACATAAAGCATAAATCGACAGGCCATGGTGCGGGAAACCGCTGTGCCATGCCTGACCGCGTTGGCTACATTTCTGTGTTCACGTCCAGATCGATTCATGGGATATGAGGGGGACAACGGGAAGCCACCCCATTAATTACATTTATGATTTTATACCGGGTACCCAGTTCGATGAGGATGCTATTCCAGCCGTTTTTCCTACTGACGAGTAGGTTATCTACCTAATAAAAAAATCCTTTTAAAATTGTCTAAGCATAATAAAAATGAGTGTCCCTAAATAACTGTAAAGTATTTAAATTTTAATTGCCACTTAGCGAGCAGAAAAGCCATTGCCCTTTGCTAAGTCGAGGGTAAGTATTTCCATTGTGGTGTTAGACAATGTAAATAAATAAATAAAATTAATTGGCTTAGAAATAGTTTAGCACGGCTGATAAGATAGAAATAATTCAATGCGGAGAAAGAAAGCAATATTTTGCTTTTTTTTTGAAGTCAACACACTTTACATTATTAGTACACAACATACTATTACTATTATATTTATTATATTTTTTGATTATGTATTATTATGCAATTTAGGAATTATAAAAAAATGATAAGGTAATTAAATATATTATTATCGTGGTGGTGGCGTATAAATGCTTTTTTGGATATTTTAGATTTAATATTGGGTCTGCCCAGATATACCAAAACCTAAAATTTGGACAGTAGAAACTTCGCCGAGCGATATCAATGGCGGGATTTCAGTTGTCGGGATTATACATGTAAAAAAATGCAAAATAAATAATAATTTAATCTATTCAAATAATTGAAGAATTTAAATTACCTACTTAAGCTAACGTAACCTACATAAACCGAGCCTATTCAAACTTTTACAATTTTGACCATCCTGTATTTCGTTTCACAAAACAATTAAATTGAAAGCAATTTTAGAATAATCGAGAAGAATAAATAAACTTAAAATTTTCTAAAAAGGGGAGCTGGCTCAAAATTTTATTTTACAATTTTCACGGTTATTGAGATTTAAAGAATTTATGTTTCCAATTTAGAATAATTGAAAGCAATAAAAAAATAATTTTATTTTCAACAATTTTTTTTGCAAATCAAAAAGTATATCAGAATAAGTGAGTACAGGATAACTAAAAATATTTTTAAATTTTTTTTTGGCTTGTGTAATCTCATCTCACAACTCAATAATACTTAATATTATTTTTTATTCCTTGAATTGATTATATTTATTTACAATTAAGCCCAGTAAACACATGTTGGTCAAATTTACGTGTTTTTAACGTTGTATGGTAGAAACTAGTAGAAACAACATGTAACTTTTTTTAAATATTTATTAAGTATTAAAAATCAAGAAATGAGAAAATCTGGGTTGGTTCTAACGTATTCCACACGTAAATTCTTTTACATACACTGCATGGTATCATACGTAAAACGTTAAAAATACGTTGGTTCAAGCCACATTTTGCGTAGGTTTCCATATAGATAATATTATTAAAAACATAGTAAAAAACCTGTTAAATTTTATGGAAAATTAACAAAACATTTTTTAGAAATCAATTTAAAACGGAATTTTAAATAGTAATTTTGCCAAGTATTTGTAGTAGATGTATTGTAAAATTATAAATTTTAGCTTTCAGTTATATTTTATAGTATATTTTTTATACTTTCAAAATTTACATAATTGCTCTTCCAATATTTTGTGACAAAATAAAAAAAAACGAAGTCGTTTATAAAACAACCACAAATTATTTAAATATACAATCGTAATCAATCTCAAGCTAGAGTATTGGCAGCCCCCGCCAATCGATATTATCAAAATAAACAACAAATCCGTCATTTTAAAATTCATACATTTTTCATAGGTTAACAAACGGAAATGGAACAGATATAAAAGTTAGATTGCATCCAAGGCTATGTAGAAAATTTGTTAAATGTCATGATAACCAATAAACTAATAAAAAATGCTAACAAATTAGTTAAATAGACGAGATGTCAGATTCGAAGAGAAAACCAATTAAAGATAATATTTATTAATAGAAATATTTAAATAATAAAAATAAAATGAGATGGTAATCCGGATGTTTGTCTCCGTTATTTTGCTATTTTTAAAATAGACTGAACTTTTAAGTGTAAATAAGAGGGAACAAAAAACAAAAAATTACGTGTAATTTTGTTCAAAAAATTGTCAAACCATTTTTGTTTTTTGTTTTGATTGTTACTTATTTAAAATGTTTACGAACACTTGTCTCGATGAAAGGTTTCTAATTTTGATCCAGCAAATAATTGTTTTGATCGATTGATTGAATATATTTTCGGCGTAGTAATGTTCCACTCCTTAAGACAGACCAAATAGTATATTACGATGTAAGTGCGTAAAGCAGGTGCTCGAAAATTATTGCTAAAATTTGGTATTACCATTATTCAATGTATTTTATGAGTATTTATTGAAAAATATGGTGATACCCCAGTAAAGCTAATGAAAATCGATAAATGTCTGGCGCATATTTAGTTTAGCGAAAAAGTCAGCAACTTTTCCGGGTTAATTTCTTTATTTTTTTTGACTTCCTCTCTGCACATTGCTTTTATTAGTTTGTTTTCTACTCCTACATTTTTCTCAATGCTTTTTACATTGATCGACTTGCAAGATTTACACAAATCGGCCGTTCAGTTACCAATCCTCTGTAATTAATGTCTTTGCCTGCCGTTTCATTTATTTTAATTCTACCAAACCTTTTCTCTTTATTATTTCATAAAATGACAGCCGTATGATTTATTGGGTACATGCAAATTTATTATAGAAATTTAATTAAAAAATCGTAACGAAAATATAAATGTTTACGATATATACGACTGTAATAAAAATTTTAAGATTCAATCAATTTAATGTGACAATTTGTATAATCCATTAAAATCTTGTGTAATTTATATTCAAGGATAATTATTGCGCTTTGCAAATTTTACTTACAGATTACAGTTTAAAATTAATAAATAGCACTAGAACATCAATTTTGTCAAGAATGACTGAATTAACGAAGTTCAAGTGAAAGCTGCGCTTAGTATTTAAATTCGTTTGAGAACGTAAATCCTGACTGTTTAGCTCGATCATAAAAATTCATTATTACCATTGTACAAATATCCAGAATACAAATAATATTAAAAAGGAACAAACCAAATGTACGTTTATTATATTAATGCTCGTAATATGTTTATTCTATCAGGACGTGCCAATCGATATCGAATAATTAGTATATTATTTCCATTCCAATAAACTGATTATTTAATAAAACTTGATTAAGGCGTAATTTAAAAAACAATATTTAATCAAAAACAGCATCATCAATAACAGAAAATCCTACTATTTACACAGTAAAAAATAATCAGTCAATTGATTATATAATTTGACGCAGAATTGTTGAAGTCATAGAACTGCAATGCCACTTTATATGGCAAGATTAACCTAATTAGGTACCGCTTAGAATTTTCACATCAAAAAAAGAAAACGTTTTTAAACGTAAACAGTTTCGCCCTGTTTGTGTTCTGCTCTATGTTACTTTGGTGCTATTAGACTTTATTGGAAAGGTACTAAAACATTGAGGAAACTTAATAGTTGATACAATCCCGAAAGAAAAATAAATGAAACAATTTGGTTTACTTACTACGACTATTTTAGATCTCTACATTTTCCGACCTAATTTCCCGCGTAAATTGCTTTTAGCTTATAAGATTGTATTTCACCGAATGCACAAATTAAATAATGTTCTAGACTTCGAAATTCTAGTATTAAATTATTTTTATACCAAATTATTTAATACAGTCAAAAACACGCGTTTCGTGCTTGTTTACAATCGTCAGCTGGATCTAACCAACCTTGACCTACACATATAAGAAAAATAAATAAATTAATTTTATTTTTCAACACTTTAAATCTAAAATCTGATAATTATTTAAATTTTCTCTTTAAGAGAATGCACAAATTTTGTAACACATTATGCAGATATGTGCACTTTCGTTATATTGTCTATGTCAAGTTTTAGAGTGTAGTTTTATTATTATGTATCATTTTAATCTATGCACATGTAACTGATTGCATTTGATTTATTTTCCTGTTTATATTTTCTATTTTTGTATTTCCTGCAATTGTCTACAACATAGTAGCTATTAGAAATTAATAAATTTATCGACATACTACATTATTATAAATAAACTTGATTAATTCTATTTGTATTTGTTACAGCATTTAATCTTCGATAAAAAACTTAAATCGGAAAAACAGTTACCTTTTACGCACGGAACTATGGAATATCACCCAGAACCTCAGAAATTGTGTTTAAACCGAAAACGTTTAAACGCCAGTAGTCCAGTCTCAGTTTAAACCCGAAATTAACTAAATGTTTTAAATAATTTTCAATCGATTAAAAACTGCCCTTATTGCTTAAACAGCAAAAAATTTCATTAGGTTCACTTTTTATGAATGACAGTGCCAGCTAGCCGAAAATCTCATTTCGTTGAGGGGGGAAGGGGCAGTGTAAAAAATGCACCTTGTCTCTCCTGATCTGACGAGAACGAAATATTTAGCATTGTTGTTGCCTCATTAATTAACTAATTAAAACTATTAAAAAAGCTTATTAGCAATCTCTGTTCTACAGTCCAAATTTTTTTTACCAGACCATCACTATCACCCAGTTCCATTGGATGGAACATGAATACGAAACTAACTTACACCATTGCAGGAGCTAGTCCTCCCGATTACCAGGACATTGATTTTGATGAAATTGAACTGTTATTTTTTGTTAAATAAAAAAAAATAAACAGAATCTTTCAAAATACGCTCAATCGCTTAAAGCACATCAAAGGTTTAGAACATCAATTATCGTCCATAAACCTAATCAGATTATTAACCCGACACGGTTAATCATAAACATTTAAAAATAATTACGTTATAAGTTATCTCATTAAAATTAATTATCTTGTACTTTACATTAATAATAATTAACGTATTCATTTTAATGTATTAAAATGTTGATTTCATCGATCACCCTAAAAATATTCTCTCAATAGTTTATCGTGTTACTCATCTTACCCAGCCAAAGCAAACTTGCGTGTTACAACTATTAATGGGTCAGGGTTAAGGCAAAAAAAATAGTTTGAATATTTCCAAAACAACTTTTATGATGGGGCAAAAATTTTAACGGCTAGGTACAACGTGAATTTATAATAAAATATGCAAAAGAAAAAATTATAATGAATCATGAATAATTCATAAGTTGCAGTAATTGTAATACATATCTGCAACGTAAACTTAAAAGAAGAATAAATTATGGGTACCAGTTTGTTCTGAAGAGAGAATTTTATATAAGTTTGCGTAAAATTTATATATTGCTTGATGAATACTCCAAGTTCTGAACAAACAAATTTTAGAATCTTTCTGATGAAAGGATGCAAAGGATGTGGAAACCATTTTTTAAATAAAGATGAGCGAAACACTACAGAGAGAAGTAATTTTTAACGTCAGGAGCAAAAAATTATACGTGTGAACCCTTTTCTTTTTGCTCATGAATGAACAAGCTTCCTTCATTTTGCCAAACAAAAGCTGTAAAAAAAAAACTTCTGATCCTTGTCTACTTGTTCTTGTCAACTTTTTGTTGACCGAAATGGACATACGAATAGGATAAAAAGAATAAAGATTTTTATTCGTGACCCCCGAAACCACTAACTTCAAGGATCCTAGATTTGAGCATTCGTGACATTGTCCACCATTAGATAATCGTCGTTGTTTTAAAACAATTTTCTATTAATTTTGTAACAGCAATACTGGCTACACCGAAAGGCCATAAAAATCGATCCAGGTGGCATGAAACTATAACTAACACACCCTGAAGAAACAGGGGCTGAATTCATCTAGATGTTATGTCGTTTCGTTTCTAAAAAACCGATTACGCTACACTGAATTAAGCTTTTTTTAATCTCTTCGTGTCCAATAACGTTCACAATATTGGTAAAACAGACAGTTAATTTTATATAATGGAAATGAAATTTTGGAAAGATAAATTTTGTTAGTAGCGTGTAATAATTATTCGTTTTCGGTGGGGTTGCTATTGCCCGAAGTGATTTCGACCTGCCCAACTTCGGTCGTATTTCTGTCTGCCGTAATAATCTAACAGAAAAATTAATGATCTTTTCAAATATTCAGATGGAGAAAAGAGAATAATTCTTTAATTATATCATACTCAGACCGCAATAAAGCAGATTTCCATTCGTTCGCTTCACGAAGTTTTGATATATTTTTCAATCAACACTAAACAATCCAACAACGACATTTTAATCAAAATGGGGTAAAAATAACACTTCCCTGCATTCTGCATTAGTTTTTTTATTTTTTAATTTGAGTAAAATTGTCATAAACGAAACTTTTGCTTTTTGTTGGTTTTTTAATTAAATGCAACGGACGATTAGTAATAACTAAGAAATACATTATTTTGTTTAATTTAATTATATTTTAATGTTGTTTGATAAGTTTTGTTCAAATGTATAGGCACGTTGGGTTTATATTATATTATTGTACAACTAAGAAAACCTAACTACCGAACCCACAAAGTTAGTTTTATTAGATTACAAGAAAATCATAAACGAAACAGTTAACTTTGATATAACCACATAGAGATTACTGAAACTTCACGAAACTTCTACTTCCTAAACTCAAGAAAATTTTGTAGCTTATACGAAGTGGATCCTACTTTGAAGGAGTACCTAAGTGCATAATTGATGGACATTTTCGTGGCACCAATGACGACGGTGGCTTACGACGACAGATTTCACAATGAAAAAGGAAAGCAGCTCCTCACCAAATTATTTCCTAGGAATCCATAAAAAAGTTCAATCTAAACGTTTCCGATATTCCATTTACAGGAATTATCCTAGTAAATTTACTTTTTAGGTAATATTCAATTATTTATGGTTAAATAATTATGGATAAGATTTTTTATAATATAGAGAATTTACAGTTTTTTCATAATTTATAGAGAAGTTACAGTTTACCACTATCACTCTCTGAAGTTCTACAATCGAGAGCTTGAAACTCATTTCCACATTTCTCTTTCTTACGGTTTTTCACTGCAAGATTATTTTCAAGGGTTGGTGCTTTTCTCCCCTAGCCAAGATACTACAGCTTCCTCGCCTTCATTTTTCTTAGAACTTCTGATTAGTAATATTGTCAGTCGCACTGACTTCCTAGTGAGTAAATATGGTAGAACTTGGTTGGTGTACAATTTAATTACCTAAACTGTGCGGCCTGACAGACGCACTGTACCGTCACTTTTTCCTTACCTGATTAAAATGCGTTTCGGAAGGAAAGGTTGATAGGAATAGCTTTTTATATTTTTAGTACAGGTGAGTGAACCCAGTGCAAATTGATTACCTAGTTTGTGCGGCCTGAAGGCCGCACTGACCTGTCACTCTCCTGTAATTTCCCAAGTTTTTAAGTTAACAGTAATAATAATTTACCAATTGAAGATGCGTTACGAAAGAGAAGAAATTTATCGAAGATTTGAAGAATCATCTTTTAAAATCTAAATCAAGAAGTTGCCTTTGTTTAAATGTTTGGCTGATTGTTAGCAGAAATAGGATTGATATGTACAAGTCTTTAATAGAAAGACTTTTTGGTTAGACGTGGTTATCATGATGAGAGTTTTCTTCTTATATGAGGGCTATGACCTGTGTTTACCAAGTGGTGTACCAAATTTACACCTGGCACCGCCTTGATTCTCTGAGAACTTGAACACACTCTAGTAGGGTGCTAACCTGTTTAGATGTATAGCCCGTAGGTGGAACTTAAGGCTTTACTTCACAACAGTGTAATCGGCGCGACCGAACTTCGAACCGCGTAGTCAGTCGGTTCGATTCTGTAATTTGATTAAAAAGTTTTGAAATTTGAGTTAGTGATTAAAAAGTGTTTTAATGATTTCGAGTTTGATTATTATTTATATGAATTTTGATCCTTTGAAAGTAGTTGGAAATTGAAAAAT
Source organism: Cantharis lateralis (assembly GCA_963170105.1). Classification (NCBI taxonomy): domain Eukaryota; kingdom Metazoa; phylum Arthropoda; class Insecta; order Coleoptera; family Cantharidae; genus Cantharis; species Cantharis lateralis. The sequence continues at coordinate 8,348,564 of OY720626.1, forward strand.
TAATCTGTACAGTAGCAAAATTGCGTTTGGACGAAGAAAAGGTGGACTGGAGCTGGATTGGATGAAGGTGGTAAATGATTGAAAATTACAAATTATAAATAAAACGGTTAGGATTTTAAAATTATTTTTTTGGAATTGTATCGAAGAAACCGCATTAATGACGTACGTTTGCATAAAAATTAAATTAACCGGGCAAATAAATTTGAAGATTTTTGATTTTGTTTTTGGAAAGTTTACCTAAAAATTCAATTTGATAGGAGTCTCATAGCTCAAAACGGTGCCGTATTCGGGTTCGTGGAGTTTAATAAATTCAAATTTACCAGTATGTGGAAGTGTCGATATTTCGACATTTTTTCGAAATTCGAACAATCAATAATGTAGTAGGGTAGATAATAAGGTAAGCTTTTTAACAGTATACTCGCTTCATGATATCTTCATCCAGTGAGATTTTATAGTTAAATAACAAAACATGGCTCAAACCACCCGACACTCCCCTATGTAATTTAGTCAGCGATATATTGCTTTCAACATTTATACAAATATCAAATCTATTAAAAGATGTCAGGGACTGCTTCATGGGGGGGGGGGAGCCTACCCCCAATATTTTCAGAAATGAGCAAAAGTTGGTAAATCCACCAAGGAGTTAGAAAAACCGTCAAATCAGTTACACGAAGCGAAAAAAAATTGAAAAATATATTTTGTTATTTAGTTGTTTGTTCATTATTTTGGTATTTATTGCTACGTAATAATAATTTAGTTCACCGGTTGGGGAGGGGGGTATTTATGAAAAATATTTAAATAAATACAAAAGATATATTAAAAAATTAAATAAAATACTGCGCACTATTTCTTTCGTTTGTACATCATTTTCATACATCAAAAAAAAATTGGGCACATACCTAGCTCACTTGGACATATACAACGTTTGAAGTTTTTTTTAAGCTTATTTCAAAATGTAAGTTATCATTATACTGGGATAAATCCCTAGAAATCCTTTAACCACTTATATGTTATAAGGAAAATTTGAGTACACTTTGAAGTTCTTACTGCTCTAGTAATCTTGACAGTGATTTGCCGAAAGATTTGGGGCTCTCGAGCGATTTAACACGATAATTTGGATTTAGTTAAAAGATTAATGTATAGTGAAGGAAATGACACGTGTTAAATATCACAACAGTACGGTTTCCTGTGTAATATTGTTTTGTGTGATGGAGATGATGATAATATCAGGTCAAGTTTATTAACATCCGCTTTTATCTCCTAAGTAATTTGTCCGACGAGCCGTACTGATTATATTAGCCGAATAAATAAACAATATATTTGCATATGCAGATGCTTCCAATCCTTTTTAAATGCTGTACCTATGTGCCCGTATCCGCATTCTATTAATAAATCAGTTAAAGTTATTCACAGCGCAAGAAGTATCCTATGGAATTGAAAAGCTCTGCGTTGGGTTGCAACCATTTTCATAAAATTAATGATTCAATTACACCGAGGTTGAATAAGTCAGTTCGTAATAATTACATGGATTTTATTCCAATTAACGACTTATTTTCTTGCACAATTTCAAATAAAAAGTTTCGCCCACTGAATCTTAACAAATGCATTGAATGCAGTAATAAAAATTTCTTTAGAGCTAACAACATCTCATTCATTATAACTGTGCAATAATTGGAAAGTCCCTGAAAATCTGCCAAAATCTTGGTTACGTACAACCAATTCAATTTTTGACGCACAAGGTGTGGGCGATTCAGCTGGCCGGATAGAAGAACAAACATTTTCAGGTTAAACTGTAACTTTCGTTTTACGTATTCGTACGTAGATAAAATACCCATGAGTAATAGCTAATCGGCAAATACCTGGAAGACTAGTCAATTTGAGTATTGGAAACGGAAATTTGTTAAAAAATGCGATGTTCAACTGTCTAACCGGTTTCGAATAGTCGTCCTCATCAGTCTGCAAAACAATAATATACCTTTGGTTGGAATTATTTCGATTTTTTCTACACCTCATTTTGATTCTTCCAAGTAACTTGTAGACGATTATTTTTGCGAGAAAATCCATATTTCGTAGAATTTGCATATTTTGAACAGTAATTTAATGACAAGTTAGATCATATTATTTGAATAAGGATAATCTCGAGAATTCCATCAACGCTTCTAAGGTCGGCCTTGAATTATTTAAATGTTGTTGTCAAATACGGAATGGTAACGATCACTTTGCAAAGGTAATTAACCTCAAAAATGGAGCTTCCCTCGGCGAGAAGTATATAGCCAAAGTTGAGCGAGGAAATGAACTGGAAGGAAAAACATATCTACGTAGGGCATTGATTTTTTAGAAACTTAACTTTTCAAAAGTATAGCAAACACTTTTGTCTCACCTACAGCAGAATGTAGACAAAGTGAAAGAAATACAATACGGACTGAAATGAAACAAATGCTTTCACAGAGGGTTCCATTGTCGATCGATCTCTTGTCATGGAGTAAAAATTTTAACTCTGAAATATTTTCTCGAGTACAGACGTGTTAAACGTGAGCTGCTCGAATTAAAACAGCCGGTTTGGAAGTAAGACATCAGATGAATTTGGATGAAATTATTCTCAAGTGAGCTTCCACATTATCACACTTCAAAGCAAACTATCTCTTGGTTGCAAATTTGATAAATTAGAATGCGTATCTTAGCCTCCAGTATAGTAATATCCTTCAAATATAGGCGCAGTTAAGAAGCAAGTTCAATAACCATGATCGTCAACTTTGCACGGGAAAAATCTGATGAAAAAATTTAAATGTAAACGCACTACACGAAAAGTAATGTAAGAATTTACTGCTGGAGGATTCTTTATTCCGCGGGGTTTGGTATTCCCTTGCAATAACCGCCGGTTTTATGTGTCTCAATTTTGAAGGAAATATTAAAAGAAAAATAAATCCTTCGGTGAATAAAGCTGCGAGGAATTTTTAGACGATGACTAAAATCAATGTTTTTAATCTTACACTAATTGCACTCGCAAAGAATTTTTCAACCTCGTTATCGACGATAAGATACTGCAACACTGATTCATGAAATTATGATTAAAGATGCCCTCTATTGATTTGCCCCTCGGAATTCAGGTGTGTAACGAAAACATTTACAACCGGATTCGTTTGGATACAATGTGCGTTTTCTAAAATCTTGATACGCCTCTGCGTTAATGATTCCCGTCTGAAATACGATCTTATGAGAGCATCTTTATTCTCGTTTGTAGTGATTACCATATTTGTTCTACAGACTCATCTGTTTAAGTATTTATTATAGTTTGCTATGGTTCGAAGAGTTCAACGACCATTTAAAGTTCCACGAGACTTCCGAAGAGCCGAACGAAAAGCAGAAGAGAACAAAATTAGGAAGAAATTATCTCGAGAATTCCGTCACACTGCAATTACAACTTTTCGATTTTCTGACTACACGTTTTCACGCTTTCGACGAGTGGATTGATTTTTCTGTGTCAACATTGGAATCGATATTGTACTTGCGATACCCAATGTCAATAGCGACATGGATGGATTTGATAAAATTATACATAGTTATCCTGTCAAATTGTCTAAATATTATACCAAGAATTTAGATAAAAGTGAAATCCCAATAGTGGCTTTAGATTGGAGAACCGAAAAACTGGCGTATTGCCTAAGAGTTTGCAATTATTTATGGAAATATACAAATACTAAAATGCTATTTCCCAAAATGCTATTATTTGATTTTCTCTTGAAAAAACAAAAGTATAAAAACATTCACCACAAGTGTCCTTCTCGTCCTATATCTAAAGCCTCGGCCGATAAACATCTTTGCATACTCTAGCATATTAATTAAATTTTTATTGACAAACTCATCATTATTGACATCGATTGTGTATTGTTTAACCTTTCAGCTCTCACTAATAAAAGGATTCAATAACTACTTCACAGTGCTAATTTACTCCAATAAATATCAAAGGACACAATTCACAAATTGGTGCGCAAATATGAACTTGCCAATATGTCAATTTTAAAAGATTAAAAATATTTTTGGCCCCCAAAAGGATGGGATGTGCAAATTTCTAAATTAAGTTCTTATCCAATCGGAAGTTGGAAGAAATATGGCTCTTCCTACCAGTAAAGCTTCAGCACCTTGAGAGAGTCATTAAGAAAATGTTGCGTGACGATAATTTTTATGTAAATTGATAAAATTAATTACAACTTATTACGCTGTTTTGTAATACTTTCTTCCTGCACTTTACGTGAGCATCCTTCAACAATAACACTTTTCCCATAAAAATTTCAAAATTACTTACTGGTGTGGTGTACAATTTTTTGAGTTCTTCATAAAGCCACATTTCCACTGCAAGTCTTTTTCTAATTAGGCTCATCTGATGATTTCCATATTTAGCCGTAAGAAATTTTTCTCTGCGTTCTTTCACCTCACTCTTGTCACTGAAATTTACGTGAAGTCCAGCCTTTGCAGGTGATCTCTCCGTACGGACGTCGTGTGCCAGGATTCCAGTTGGTGTGGAGGTTCCGTTTGTATAAGCTCCCGCACTTACGCCACATTCCATTTTTAAGGGATGTTTCTGAAAGCAAACACAAATTTAGTAACATAATATCGTAATATCGCTAATTCTATTATATTGCTCTCGATATAAAATTATTCACGTCTCGGATGAGCTTCCACGGATAAGAGGCATTTCGTGTCAAGAAACTATTAAACGGCTTTGCAGTATACCTATTGATTTATTTAACACTAATAGGATGTGAGTTGTTTAGACACTCTTTTAGAATATTTCAGTTTATGGTTTTTGTAATTGCAATAAGAACATTATATTCACATGACGGAAGCAATAACACTTTAACTGTAAGAAAGTATAAATCTACCTGCCCGGTTGATAAGAAACTGAGAACATGGTGGGGGGGGGGGGGGCAAAACGCTTTAGACTGTACGGAGTACGGCTATATAACACCAAATCCAATTTGATACTCTCATCAGTAATGGAGCACTCACTGGGCTAACACATTTTTCGTGTAGTCTCTAACAAAAAAAATTCGACTTAATTCCGACGATCAGTTGAAAATGTTTTTTATTTTATTTTAAAAATAAATTCGAGATGTTAGTTAAGATTCAAAAAGAATATCGTAAATACTGGAATGAAAAGTTTCAGGTTTGACAGTGTTCAAAATTTTATTTTATCTTGAATACACTTCTGTTCTACTTGTTAGGTTAGTTCAAGTTTTAAGAGTTTAATGTTTTCTTTTCTAACTGGAGTGTCTCTCAAGTTACACCAAAATACAAACAATCTGGACAGGTTAATCGATATCACTTCTTATTTGATTCCATTTGAATTTTGCACGATTATTGGTATATATTAATATCATGCGCATTGCAGAGAGCTTTTTTAATACTATTAAATCGTCTTGCCTGGGGGGTATTCCATACCCCCAAACTCCCCGGTCGTCAGAAGTCTTACGGTTCGACAGCTGTAAATTATTTTATTATTTTATTCAATAGCTTCCCCATTCGTAAACTATTGATGGCAAATATTATATGCCGTCACGAACTCTTTTGCAGAAAATTACATTTAAAATTTTTTGTATTTATATTTTCACGGTAATTTCGGAGCAATTAATTAAATGTAAATGTGTAAATATGTCAGGGTTTCTCACTTGAGCTTTTATATCTGGATCACAAATAGGTTTGATAAGCGGTCAACCGTTCCAATTAAAATATAAAAAGTTTAAAAATAAAATAAAAATTATTTTTTAATTTTATTTAAATGCACAATGCTTATTGCATGACCAGTTCCGGGGTTACCCTGGGGTTTCCCCGTACTTTAATACAAAGCTATATTTACGCTATTTCCAGGTGTTGAACGATAAAACTCTTTGTCTTGGCACTTTTAAGAGAAAGTCTCTGGGTGACTTTTTCTAAAATTAAATTAATAAAATAATTATAGAATCGGAGGTATGTAAGTATATTTGTTTGGTAGCTTAAACGACAGAACGAAGCACTTTAATTTAAATTTAGAAACACATTGTAAACGCTTTATGCAATAACTTGTGTACATGCGGTATTCAAAGCTTAAGGACACTTTCGGAAGGTTGTGTAAAAATAAAACTTTTCAGTTCATGCATGTTAAATTGAGGTACGTTAAAAATAAATTACGTTCAATAGTTTATTTTCATGTCGTGCAGGCGGACGATAGGTTTTGAAATTATAGCAAACAATGACATCGAACTATGGTTTGGTTGTTGATCACTCGAAGAAGGAGAGTTAGTATACACTTTGGTATTGTGAGAGTTTGCAAGAACCAATGAAATTCAAGGATCTTACGTCTTCTCTCTCTCACACTTTAATTTCATTCGTCCAACAATTTAACACAATACAGCTAATCTGTAAGCAAATAAATTTAATGAATCCAACTAACGAAATCGTAATTTAAAAAATAACCATTGTTACATGAAAGATTTCGTAACAGTTTGCGAATATTTTCTCCACAGAATGGTAAACATTTTCCATATATAATAAATTAATAGAGCGTCGCCTGTATAATTCTTGCAAACCGTACAAAATTAAATAAATAATCAAATTAGGTGCGCTTTGGTAATTACTAATTTGCATATTATAATATAAAAATAATTTTTCAAGTGGTTACGCACACTGTAGTCAATTAAAAATGGCGCATCATGTGTTATCTTAATTATTAAGCATTAAAAATGAAGTCGATAAATATTCGCTTGAAGTGAAATTTTATGCTATCACAGCAAAATTGTTAATTGAAAAATTTAACATAATGCTAAATTATTTAAAAGAAGCGGCAGTAATATAAAAATTTAAAAACAAGAAAGCAGATTAATTTCAAAAAATTAAAGTACTTTGAAATTTAATCCTTTGGTATTTTACTACGACGGTGGTCCAATAAACCACCAAGCCAGAAGATGTAAGAAATAAATAAGATATATTTAAATTTTAAATAGATAATTTAAATTAGAGAGAAATAATCTAGCATAATGGATTCTATTGGATACTGGAAAGTAAGTTGAAATTGTTCCCAACATGTCTTGGGTGTAGTGTTAAAAAATAATTCATCTTGAAAATAAATTAACTTAGAAGCTATTTTATTATTTCAAAAAAATTTCCTGTTTTTTTAAAATTTATATGATGTTGGTTTTTCGTGGAAAGAAGTCTCAGGAGACGTCATCAGTATTATATGGACGTTTATATTATATTTTCTATACAAACAATAATTTAATATTGTGAGCGAACAAAAAAAATAATTTGATGAAATTATTTGAAAATGATCGGAAACTATAATACGACTGCATATAAAGAAAAATCTACACACAACAAAAGAAGGCTTAGAAGATTTAATCTTTTGGAAAAACCTTAGCAACCGGCTTGCGTTGACTGATAAAATTCGATTGATCAATAATAGTGTATTATATGGATTTAAAGAAGGTCTCATTGTTGACTTTAGTAACAAGTAACACTTTAGTTCCTAATATCGGGGAGTACAAAGTACTCGAGCAATTGAGTGGGTATATATTGCCGTGTCGTCTGCGTACAGGGCAATGTACGTGTAAAATATCAGTAAATTACCGAACTTAAATTCTAAGTAAAACTATTTAAAAAATGTTATTTTAGTCCTGCCGAATTTAAATTAGAAGTTTGTATTAAATAGATACCAAGTGTCAAGTTGATATCCACTCCACCTGTCTGCGGGTAAGTTAAAGTTGGAAAACAAAATGTTTTTCTACAAAAAAGTTAGTGGGATACACTTTAAAAATAATAGGGTTAACGGTGATGTATTCTATTCTTTTTATCTTAACCTAATAATTTGTTGAAAAATTCCAGATAAGACTATTTTAATGACGACATTACGACATTGTTAATTAAAAAGGGTTAATTTATGTTTTTACAGCAATAGAGGCTTCTTTAGTTGCATTCTTGGAATGTGCATCCAGTGATGAGGAAGCTATATCCCCGTGATGATCCTTTAGAAAATTTGTATAGGATTGGTTTTTATCTCTTTATTGGCAGTTGCAAAAGAAAGATGTTTCTGTAAATACAAAGAGTTTGCACAAGTTGTCCAATTTGTAAAACTCGTTGTACACAACTTTCTGGTGCTTATAATAGCTCGGGGAAGGCATTATTTTGCAAAGCACTTGTAGGTGTAGGAGTGGAACATGTGTCTCTAATTGAATAAATTTCTTGAAAATTTTCTTTCAACTGTTGCCATTTTGTAGAAGGAAAACCAAATGTAGTTGTCCCGCTCGTCACATTTTGGAGTAGGAACCTACATTAAAGTGGTTTTATGGAACATTCAATGTTGAATGCTGAACAACATTGTTCCGAAGCGAAGTAGCCCATTAGCGTTAACAATAATTACCACGAAGACCTTTCAATTCTGGCGCGTGGTAAATGTACGTGTTTCAATTTAGTCGTGATATTATAAAGTTGATTAGGCCGTTGCGTGAAGACCGTGTGGATAATTTACAATCCTATTCTCTTAAATGCCATCACTTCAAATTATTATTATTGCTATTACGGTACAGCTAGTAAATAAAATCTGTATGGACTTCCTAAATTAAATGCATGAACAGCTGAACAAGGTTAGATTTACGTTCGTTATTGCCATGAAATTAATTAATGGTTCATTAAATAAATTTATTACGTGAAAACAGAAAAAATTCCAAAAACCTTAATTGACTATTATTTTTATATGTTAATGAAATAAACGATTATTACTTCCCCGCATTAATAAATTTCCCTATTGCGCTGAGATATGCGAAAAACTTGGATGAAACCGTGGGAACTTTGATATTTTGGAAAAAAATAAAAATATGTAATTAATAAATTATTCGCCCAAGTGAATATATTAGAAATATTTGTGCGGTTCTTGTACCTCTACATCATTCATTAGTCATATCAAAGCTGCTGGTAATTAAAAAAAATTCAGTATGAACATAGTTGCTAGATTAAAGTTCGAACTTTGTTTTGCGGTGTAGGTATCAAAGGTAAAAAAGTTGTTGAGCATTCTCGTCTCACCTTTAAGTTCTCATCCAATAACTTTTCTATGTCTGTCAGCTAATCCGCCCTCCCCTTTTCCTCATTGTCGCCCTAGCGCCCCCAAGCAAAATATTTTGTAACAAATCGATGAATAATACTGTTTTTTGTTTTGCGTGTCTCAATACGTCACTGCAAAACAACTATTGTTTGTTTCAACCAAAAATTCGAATCTAAGACCTGTGACATGGTCATATTTTTTTTCAGCGACTCATTTACACGTTATTAAAATATTAAATTTAAATTTAAAGAACGTCGGCGTAACATGATGATTCGTGAACTGATGATAATCATCAGTTTAAAAATAATATAAATTAGTTAATAATTGTATGTAATTAATATAAACATGTATTTTTTACTTTAGCGGGTTCGGAGAATCATTTATTACCCATTGGGACCACAACTAGCTATATCGACTTTTTGAAAGGAATAGTATATATTAATTGGTGCACTTTAATTAATTTCTTTATCAATATTTTCTAACGATTTGTAACCAAAGTACAAACAAATTTTTATTACTCTTATTTTACAAGGACAAATTAATTTGGTCATCATCGACTTAGTAACAATATATTTATTTCTTCACCTTAGAATCACACAGCTAGCTAACTTATTTTATTAACATATACATTTTTTTGGAGAATACTTTTAGAAGGAATTTCGAGCCCGGAGGCACCCAAAGTCACGCATTTGAAATTTATTTTTGCTAATTATATTATGAAGTAAGTGATAATTATGATGTTTATTTCGACCCAGCTTTTCAGTAGCAGGTTAAACCAAAAAGTGTGGGTTAACCAATGATATTGCGTAAAAACAGCTTTTCAACATATTTCATTGGTAAACTAAATTTTTTGGTTTAACCTGCAACTGAAAAACAGGGCCTTAGAGTTCTGATTTTACTTCATGTTTTATATTTTGTCTAAACAACCGGAAAGTAAGTAAGCAATTTTTGTAAAATTAAGTTTCAACAACCTCCATTCAATATCATTCACTTCCACTTAACATAATGTAATGTACAAAAATTGATACTTTATTTATATAGTACATGCTCTTTGTCGAGTTTCTAATTACTAGTATTACTTGTTGAGCGAATTTTGTGAAATTTTTTAAATTTATGAAATCATTAGTATAAATTTGCATTTTAGCACAAAATGGCTATTTATTCAACTAGAGGTAAAAGTTAATCCTTTTAGGCGTGAAGATTGTTCATCTAAGCGGTAACCGAAGATAAACAATTTTATATCAGGTTTTATATTTTATACAAGGTTTTTTCTAATTTTGATGCCAAGTACTGCAAATTAATAATTAAAAATGAAGGTTTCCACTTTTCTTCACAAGGGTAGAGTTCATACGAACGAGACGTAGCCGAGTGCAAAAGTTAACTGAATGAATAAATTCACTTTATTCCGCGATTACGCAAATTTTTAATAAAGAACGAAATCAGTAATTTTAGTATTAATGTAAATTAATGTAAACTCTTATAAAATACTAAACTTATTATAAAATACTATGAATTGATAGTTTATGACACTTTTGGTCGAGCAAGCGTGTTTCGATCTTACTGGATTCTATATTTATGTCGAGATTTGTAGGTTTGCTAAATGTTTAAAATGGGTCTAAAGCTTCTTGAATATATATTATAAATTTTTAAAATAAACACTTTCACAAATAAAGCAGCAGTTACAGATTAATGCAACCTTCATCATTCGAATTTTCAGAACAATTTTCAAACAGATACAATATAATATTTCATAAAGTGTTATATTTTTTAATAGTAAAATATTATATTGTGATATAAGGACATAAAGCAGACTTTTTGAAACAAAGAAACAAGAAACAGAAACATACCAACATACTATTTTCCTACTAATACACAACTGAAGTACTTTTTTACTGGACTTGTAAATGCAGCTTTGTTGCTAGGCAACGTAACCAAATGCTTTTGTTTATTTTTACACGCTGTCATAGTAATACGAGTGTGCGATTTTGATAATTTTCTATATTGATAGAAAAACTTATTTCTATCTTACTTTTAAACATTTCTGCGCTTGCGACCTAATTCTTACGGCCTGCCTACCGCTACGCCTGAGATGTTCCTAGTATAATTCCAAAATCAAGTTTAGTAAGTTTACTTTTTAGCTAATGTCAAATAATGTTTGCTAAACTCAATGCCTATTGGCTGTCAGGAACAACTAAGAACGGCCATGATTGGCTTATTTCTTGTCACATGGTGTCTAAATGCGAAAACGCGATAGTCAATCGGATTGACCAACAACTAAAACAACTGCACCAGTAATCAATATCCGCCGAAAGTTTGCGGGGCTTATCATCTGAAAATGCTTTAAATAGCGAAACTGCGGTTAAAAAATTTTTAATACTACATAAATCATTGCCAAAATTAACAAAAGCATCGGTAGGTAGAATAATTGCAAACAAAGCTTACACGAATTCGTTAATGTTTTATTAAAATAAAAAAATAATTAGCAAATAGGGAATTAGACAAAAAACTCGGTAACCGAGAGTATGATGACCTATCTGCCTCCTCTTCGTAATCAAAATACATAAAATATATTCGTCCTTGTTTAATTCGTTTATTAAAACTAATTTTTTATTTTACGCTGATGATTATTTTAAAATTAAAGAATAAAAAACCAGTTTTGATGGTAACGTGCTGTTAGTCTTAAATTATATGTTTTAATCGTATTATTTGCAACTTTTAAAAACCGCGATTAAACAAATTTTGGACTTGCCGATTATCTAATGTATGGAAGTTTAAACAACTGAGAAGGTATCCGCAAAAATTTGCACCCCACGATACAGATCCCAACAATTTTGCGTTAATAGTGGATGAGGATTGTTATGGATTTTCCTCCCATATCCGTTATATAAGCTCATAAAAAAATTACAAAAAAATTAAATTTTCAAAATTTAATATTTCGCGATGCAAAATGTAAACATAAACCAATTCGAAAAAGCCAATTGGCAAAAATTAACATAAATAATGAACACAACCGTTCGACAACAGTAAACTAAAAAGAAGTAATAAGAAGACAAACGGGAAACTGCACCATTAATCCAATAAATAATTAAACACGATAATTGATTGAAACTATTTAACAACAAAAGTAAATGGGTGATAATTATTGAAACGGACAAATAGTCATTTTGAATTTGCAAAATTCGATAAAACAATTAAAAAATTTTGTTTGTTTAACTTACACAATTTTTATGTTAACAATAATAATAACCAAGTTAAAGTTCAGTTTTAAAATTTTTGTAATCACAATAACGAACACACACGTACACCCTCAACAATACACTGTTCTGAAGATTCTCAACAGATCAACATCAAACAGTCGAAGCTCAAACTTAACACCGTCGGATCTTTTCGGCTGTTGTCGGCTAGCTTTACTTTATCAAAAAATTACCAAAATCTTCAAGAAAAAAAGAGGAAGAGACTTTAATGTAGGTTTTGCCTTATGTTAAAGTCGGAAAATATCAGATTTGAAGGTTTTCTTGAAAGAAAATCTTTTTTACAAGAATCACTCTCAAACAGGTTTGCAATCAGTGTTAATAACAATGTTGTTATTATCTAATGGGAGGTAAAATTGTATGTTATTTAGCTTATCTGAAAAGATTTTATCTAACCAGTTATCATTTTCCTAAGTGAAAATGTATCTATTGGAAATGCGCTTGCTCCTCATCATTGATTATATTGTAGCAGCTGACCGTGGTTACTATTTTCTGCCATAACAGAAAGAAAAACAAAATTAAAATATTTTGTATTACGTTTTGTACTTATACAATGTGCGCTAAATTATCTTTTTAAAATGTATTGGAGATTGGTGATCATTCATTTCATGTTTTTGCTTTTCCATCATGTTTTTAGCGAGCAAGTAGTGAAAAAATTAGTGACGAAACGAAGTGATATAGATTTGCAAACGTGCTTAGATAATTTTGATGTTCATAAAGATAAAATTATAAGGACTCAGGATTCGAAAGACATGGGTGCGAAATATATAAACGAAATTGATCTGGGATCAAGAGAAGAGTGCTCAAGATTATGTTGTGAGACTGAAAATTGTGATGTGTTTGTTTACGAGGATAAGGTAAGTTTAAATTAGTCGCAATTTCGATTTTCTGCAACATTACCCTCTCATTTTTTCCCTAATAATCTTCAGCTTGTTTTTTTCCCCATTATTTATAAATTCCACCTTTGTCCAGATTTTTCACATCCTGCATTGGGTCAATACACAAATTGATACATTTAGGTAAATTAATTTTTTAATTATGCAAAGTAACCGTGCCATTCAGCCACACCTATGATAATTATCGAAAATTACTTCCACGAAGACTTGAATTAAGAATTATGATGGACAAAGCCGGATAGAGAGAGAGCTAGTTATAATTGAATTCTGCACTCTACTTGGTATGGCAATACCAGAATTATGGGCATTCAATTTATTAGTTCAAAGCCACAAAAAGCATTCTGTCTGAAATTAATTATATAGGTACAAATACGAAAATTGACCGGTTTGCATAATTTTTCAGTGCAGTGCACTTTCAATATAATATGTAGAGTAGTCAGCCAGTCAACATCAATTTCTAGCTGCATGGTTGCCTGTTTCTCTTGTTAGTCTGTCTGAAGATATTCGTAGAAGAGTAAACCTATTTTATATTCTAATTGATATTATGTAAAATTTATCTCTTCCCTATGGTAAATTTTCTCTCATAATCAGCCGCCATCTTTCCCTCTAGGTTGGGAAAAATTAAATTTACACAATATAAACATAAATCAGCAATGGGGGGATCTAAAACCCCAATGAATAAATCTTGCAAGGTTAGCACCCTACTAAAATATAAAATTCGAGTAGCTCACAGAATCAAAACTTTCCAAAAAGCCAAAAAACTTAAAAAGTTTTTAAATTGATCTTTTGACAAGCCATAAACAATTTTTAAAAAATCCTGGGGTTGGATTAGTACCCGTTTTTACATTCTTCCTCCAATTTACATCTCAAAGCCTTTCATCGGTTTTTGTATCTCCACGACCATTTATCCTGTCCAATATTATATCTCTGCCAGTCATCCACGTCCATCTGTCTCACATCTCCGATCATATCCTCCCTCCATCTTCTCCTCGGTCTGTCCACATCAGGATTCCATTTCATTACTTCTCAGATGGCTTTTCTTTCTTCTGCTCTCTCCACATGTCTCAGCCACCCCATAATCTTAGAGCCTTAACATGTCTGACTATATTAGCTTCTAGCAGCTCACTTGCTATCTCTTTATTAGTTCTTCATCGATACTGATATTCAGTCACCTTTGCAGGTTCCAGTATTCTCCTCAACACCTTTCTCTACCTTCTAAGTTTTTCTTCTTCTGCTTTTGTTAAACTGATCATCTCAACTTCATATGTTACCATGGGTCATATCAAGGTCATACAAATTTTAAACTTGATGCTCTTCATTAGGTTTCGGTTGCTATAGAAAGCTCAATTGTCTGCCATCACTCTATCTCTCACAATTTCTCCTCTTTTTCTTTTTTTTCTTCAAATGTATAGTTTAGGATTCTTGTCACTTGTCTTTCTTGTCTCTTTTCTTCATTCACAATCCTGCTTTGCGAGCTTCTCGATCTATATCTAGAAATGCTTCTACTATAGGGCTCTGTGTGTTCTCGATATTATAATTTTGCTAGTTAGCACTAGCACAGTTAAAAGTGAACTGAAGCCGGCTCCGCCCATTAAATCACACTCCTGGTTCTATTTACGTCGAACACACGCTCAACAGAATGAGTTTTTACGTAGGTACTTTCTGTGCAAAAAATCAAAACTTTAAAATCAATTATTTCCTAAATTAATCGATATTTAGAGTTTCTCCATAGTAATTCAAATCACTCAAATTCTTCAAGAATTTTTATTGTATCTATGAAAACCGCGATAATATACAAATTGTATATTAATATTATGTACGTTCAATTAATAATAATTAATGTACTAGTATTTATCGAAACAACCAAAATCAATCAATTTATAATTAGGAAGATATTATGTATTATGAAAATTATCTAAATTGTATGTTCGTCCTATCTATCATTATTATGATTTATTTATTCCAAAAAGTGTTTTGAGATATTAAAGTTGTATTTATAATACCTAACTATTTTGTTTGTTATATGCATTTATAAATAAACTTATCGATTCAATAAATTGTTGAAAGTGAGGGAAAGATATCGTATAAAACGTCGAAAGTGAAGTGAAGTTTATACAATAATAATTATTTGATTTACGTCAGAACCAAGCTGGAACTGCTCGATTTCTTTGATTCTTTGGGTTCATATTTTCCAGACTGCTATTTTCTTCAGTTTTTCAACCATGATGTTATACGTCTTCTTCCGGACCTCCTTCTTCTATTCGCCATATCGTTGACTGTGTCTCATGATATGTTTCAGTTATTCTCTTTTTCCATTTTTTGAAGGACCATTTGGTTCGTGATTTGATCCGTCCAGAGTATCTTTAACATGCGCCTGCATGTTTTTCAGAAATAGTTTCAAGAGGTGGCTCATGAGACTTATGATGTGGAAATCACTGCAGTTTTTGCCATTTGTTTTCTTTGGTAGTAGTATAAAAGTAGATTTCGGCCATATTCTTGGTACTTCTCCTCTCTTTGTTAGCCAGGAAATACCCTCAGCATCAAATACTTTAAGGAATTCAGCATGGATCCCATCTGGTCCCGGAGACCTACCCTGATCTGTTGTGATTGGTAGGCTGTCCGTACAATAGCACTCTTTCGGATGTTCTTCGCTGTTATCTTCAAAAGTTCGGTTATATATGCTTTCCAGGTATTCATTTTCTCCTGTTTGTCGATTATTATTTTACCGTTTGGATCTTGTAATTCTCCTATTTTGCTGAATCTGTATTCTGATGCATATTGAATAGATCGTATTTCCTTTCGATTCCTCTATTTCTTCGCATTGCAACCTCGTCCACATCTCATTTTGCCGTCCTTCTTTATTGCCTCACTTGCCTTTGAATGTTCCCAAATGCTATCTCGTCGTTTCTTGATTTCATATTCCTTCTTTCTTGCATAAGCTGAAGTATTTCACTTGTCATCCATTCCTTCCCATTTATTCCCTTTCTTACCTGGCTCATGTGTCGACTAAACCATCTGCGGATACATATAATTATGATATAATTATGTTAGTTCATCTCCTTCCGTCAAATTTTCATACTTACATTACAAAGTGTTTCAGTCAGCTTTACTAATGCTTGGAAAATTTAATTGATGAGATTAATTTTACAGTTCAATTCAATTTCTAATAAAAAAAAATTAAATTTTTATTTCTATTCTGTTCCTATCTTTCCATTATTTATCACTTCATGCTTCTAATTCAACTTCTAACCCTATATCTCGGTAATCCACTCATGCACATCATTGCTTGTATTTTTTATTATTCTTTTAAAGCAATATTTTTTTTATATTGCTTTGGGAAAGTCGGACATTTTATAAATCTGGAAAAAGGATATAGTAAATTCCAGACATGTCTAGAAATCAGAATTTTTGGACAAACTGATTTACTTATTTTAAATAAATATATAGATCAAGTAAAGCCTAGAATTTGCTTATTTGAACAATGGGTACCTAACTAAAATCAGTTCAAGCTATACAATAATTATAATTTTGATGGAATTCTCTTTATGCCCAATTCACGATATATGCAGTTTGCAGCGCAAAAATTAATTCCCTGTTACAATAATTCAATTGGATTTCTGTTTTTAAACAATCTAGGATAATGAAATAAATTTAGTTAGCTGTTTGGCCGTTATCAACCGCAGTTAAGAGAACCTCAGCATTTTCTCTCCGAAAGTTAGTTGGAGGCACCAAAACGAATGAAAATTTATAGTAGTGAAGGGTAGATGTAACGATTCCATCGGGAGACTTAAAAAGCAATAGTTTGCATCGTTATCGCTTTATTACACAATTTTCTTTATTTTTCAGAACGCTGGAAGTTGTTACCTGTTTCAATGCGGTCCCCCCGAAGACTTCAAGTGCAAGTTCACGCATCATTCAAATTATTCAAGTGCTATACTGGCCATTAACAGACACCTGCCCGATTTAGAAAGTCAAATAAAGTTAACAAAACACGAGCAAGAATTAGCAAAATTGAGGTAATTAATTATATCGTTTAATTTAACGTTAAATTCGTGGCAAACTGGCAAACAATAAGTACAACTTTTAATTAAAAAGATTTATCAATCAAGTGTAACTATACAAGCTTTAGGATAAACTCGAAAGTAACATTACTCAAGATTAAAAGTGACTTAGTAATCTACCGATAATCATTAAGTACTTTCACATTAACGACTTAGGATCTACAAGCTAATAATATAAAAAAAATTTATGAAAATTCATTTAGCACAAGAGAAGTAAAAGTAATTAAATTAAACGAAGGTTCATTTGTAATGCGCATTGTTATTACTTATTTAATTTAATGAACTTAATTGCAACTGTTTTACGTCTTTGTTTAGTAAACTTGACAAAGAAACAAACATAATTTGATTATGAAGATATAGCAATGCTTGCAAACAAACCAATTTTAAAGATATGAGAACAGAAGTTTGAAAAGTACAATTACTTACTTGTGAAATTTTTTTAAATTACATTCATTTTACATCGTGAACTAAAACAAAAAGTTCCGAGCATTATTTTAGATATTATATCCAAAATTTATGGCAAGGAAGTAAAGTTAACTTTACCGCATTCATTGGTTTTATTCGCAGTATTCATTTTTGTTGTATTTTTAGTTACAGAAAACCTGAAACTGAAGTACCTGTAAATAAACCAGAAGTTCAATCCACTACAATAACGACTACTTCTGTTAAATCAGAGATTCAACCAACTCTAACTACAAATCCACCAACTGCAAGTAAGATTTTAAGTCGCTTTCAAATGTTTTGCTTCGCAACTATAAATAATAAATAAATAGAAAATAATGTTAGGTTTTTTTGGGAAAGGACTGGATTTTCTGTTTAAAATCTCACAGTTCTTACAATTAATTTTATACGAATTAGATTTAAACAAACTGAATTTAAATAAAATAACAGGTTTCTAAAAATACAAATATTTTAAATCATTTAAAATACTAGTTTAGTCAGATTGTGCGGCCTGAAGGCCGCACTGCTCCATCAAAGCTTACCAATTTTTCAGGTTTGTAATTTAAAATTAATCAATCGAAAATTGGATCTATGAGCTCGTGATATTGTGCCAGCTTTTCTGGCAATTTTTTTCTTCAACCAATGAAATTTTTTTTTCATCTAATAAACTTCTTTCTATAACTATAAATTCATTAATACAATGAACAAATTCATAAATACTACGATCTTCTTCCAAATATTTTTTATGGTATAATAATTATTGAATTTTCATGATATATTAATATGATTTCTTATATCTTATAGTACATAGAATGGTAATATTTTCAAAATCCAAATAAATTTTATAATTTTGATTGATATGATTTTTATTAGTCTAATAAATTTTAATAATATTCAAATAATAATATTTTAGACGGTATATAATCTTCAATTTTTAAGTTATTCCCCTCTTTCCCCGATAATCTTACTTTCTCACAAAAACCTTGACCCCCTCTGAATATTACATCATGCATCCATTTACCCCCTTTTTTATTGAAGTCCTATCAGGAAAACGAAAGATAAACACAGAATAGCAAAATACTAACTCTAAAGGAATATTATCTAAACTGTAAATTTCAAAAACTCGTTCAAAATTCATATTTCAAAATGTTAAATTCCAAAAAAAAATTTTAAATGAACAAAATTTCTCCCTATCATTACAAATCGTCACGATGGTCTGACTTCCCTCCAGCTTTGAGAAATTTTTTTAAATATCTTCTTGGATCGCCATAAGATTTTCTTTCGAAAAAATAGAATAAGCAAAAAAAGCACTTGGAGGAAGCCAAGATGACGTGACACGAAATTTTATTAATTGGATGGTTTCACGTTGCCTTCCCCATAGCCCACAGATCGCGATTGGGCTTTAGATCACAGCAGTGTATATGACGCAATCAGGATTGGAACCGCTGTCTTATTCTTCCCAATCGGTGGGTGTATAAATTCCTGATTTCTTCAGATTTCCTTTCACTTGTTCGCCAATTTCTCCAGCGATTCCCCCCAGGCACGTTTGTAATTTTACTTTTAATCTTCTTCTTCTTTCAACATTTCAAAAATCGGACTACTCGTCACTACGCTATCAACGGATAGTGGCAAGTTCCACCGCTGGTCAAAAAGGTACCCGGGTAAAACATGTATGTTCCACTATTGCCAACTTAAAGTATTACTGGATTGCCTGGATCCGAGATTTTTCGTGGTTGTGCTTACCAAAACTACGCCCTACACCCCTCGCTACGCTCGGGCGTTCCGGTCCGTTTTGACAAGCTCTAAACTTGCTAAAAACTTTCCTCTAGGTTTACCGAACTCGAAAACTGGTATCCGAGATTTGACGATGTGAAGAAAACCTAAACTTCGCTTTTTCAAAATATTTAATGGTTTTTTATTGTACTTTTGAAGGAAAGAAGATCGACGGTAACCGCACGGCTACAAGTGAACATAAGCCGGCTCGGCCCACTAAAACACGCTTTTGTTTACTTAGGCCCAGTTTTTCAGTTGCAGGTTAAACCAAAAAATTTTTTTGGTTTAACCTGAAAGTGAAAAACTGGGCCTAAAAAGATTAATAATATCCTTGACGGTGGAATTTACATGTAAGAAAATAGTGAGCTAAAACAGACCGGAAGATTAATAAAAATTTGACCAATCGGTGGAACTTACAATCGCCCATATTAACATAGAAATAAGCGCTGCAATTAAAGTATATGACCAAAATACAGCTCTGCTACTGGTAGATAATATTATGAAGGAAATAATCATCAATAATAATTTAAAAAAATAGATTAAAGAAAATTGAAAAATATTTAAATACTCTTCTCTAAAGTGTTTGTTTTAAATTTCATTCCTGCTGCGATATAAATTTTTTAAATTGTATTACAATCTTTTTTATCAAAAAAACAAGTTCCGAAGGAGTGAAAGGGTTTGATTTAACTTTAAGTAAGGTTCAGTTAAGGTTAATTTAGATTTAAATTAAATTGGATTATTATTTAACGTTCAGTTAAGTTTAAGTTAGGTTAGCTTAGAGTTTGATTAGAGATGAAAAGCTTTATGTTGGCATAAGTTAAATTTGGTTTGATTTGGGACAAAACATTGTAGATTTTATAGTTAATACGAAAAATAATAAAATAAAGCAAAATAAAAGACATAAACCTAGTCTATCCCGACCCAAATATAATCTAACCTAACCTAACCAAAACGTAACCTAGTTCCCACCTAATTTAACCTAACTTAATTATTATTTAAGTGTATAATCCATTAAAAACATTATTTTGCTATATTGAGCATTTAAATCTCAGCATGTTAGAAATTTAAAACAACAAAAGGAAGTTCTTTGAGACCTTTATGGATTTTCGGATTTTTACTACTGCTGTGGGAAGGTTCAAAGTGTAAGCACATATTTGCTCTATTATTTACAGTCGTAAAAATGTATCTGCAAGTTTTGTAATAAAAATAAAAATAGTAACTTGAGCACGAGACTCAGGTGACCCCTTAATAATATCTAATTTGGTGCCAAAGTGTCTCCTAGAAAATTTTATTTAATTTGCATTGCAAACGCTGCAAATTTAAATGCCCTTCCATGGAATTAGCAAACTTTTGCGCTGCATAATATAGCAATTTATTGTTATCAAGTTTTTATGGAAAAAAATAATATTATATTAAAAAATTACAATTTATTATAATAAATTTGATTTTGGAATGTTTCCTTTTGTTTAAATAAAATGCTTGTATTATATTTACTCCATTGTTTACATTTGTAAAAATGCATATTGTGCAATGTTTCAACGAGATAAAAATAAATTTAACGATAAACCTTCTCCAAATAAAGTGAACGCACTCCGTGCTTCGGAGGTCACGTTAATCTTATATATCTTGATAGATACTGATATCTATTGATGATGTTTAATTGAAACTCATACGAGATGAAATCTCGCTACACTCGACTTAACCATCATCTGATAAAGATGATTTGCTGATTTTAGAGAGCTTTCAAAAGCATCAATACTTGACTAAGCATAACTAAATAATAATTATGGAAACATTTAAAATTCTACGGAAGCTTGTTTTGGAAGCGTGAAACTTTGACAAACTAAAAGTTAGTAGTCCAAATCAGTCACAGTTCTGGTACAGAAATACGATCTCTTTTTTCTCCATAATTGAGCTCGATCTATTTGGAAAAACTCAGTAACTGTGCAACATTTAATTTTGTTGAAAATATTTACAAATTATGTAAGTTGGTTTAACTGATGTTCTTAAATGCCTCAGCAAACATTTCACTATAAATTCACACATATCTTGAGCAAATTGGGTTGTGCGTGTCTTATATAATACGAGAAATAGGTATACATATACAGGAGGTACTTAATATAGTTATATCATATTATAAAAAATATTCTTTTAATTAGAACTTTCTTTAATTGGGAAACCAGTTTCACTTTTGTAATAATTGTAGCAACTGATTTGTGTAGGGTCATGTAGAAATAAATTGTTGCGTTCGGTAATAAGCTTGCACCTCGATAAATTACAATTGTTTTTGTATTTTCGAATCGAAATTGCAATATAAAAATGTAAATAAATAGTATTTTCATGATTCAAACGGGCAAAACGTTCCGCCAGTTCAAAAATTACCATGATAATATGAAAAGGTAATGCGTATAAAAATGTTATTTATTAATCATTCAAACGTGAACTGTTTAATTCATTTTAGAGAAAATAAATAAAACAACAATGTCGACAATAACATTAAACTTGGTGTTTCTGTAATTAATTGCTTTTCCTGCCTTTAAAAATGCGCAGTTAGTTTAATTTTATGCAGAAAATTACAACAGTTACCGAGTGTTAAAAATTTTATTGTTTTACAAAATTAAGAATATAATAAAAATTTGTTGCAAAAGGTTTTAATTTTCAATAATTTGAAAAATAATAAACTTGTCCAAGGGGTTGTTAATTTTCGTAAAGTTTACTTTTTTACGACCAAAAAAATTGCGTGTGGGGTTACATTAATATTTTTATATTACATTTTTTAGATAGTACAAAAAAATTCTATTCAAACTGCGATTAAAATTATATTTTATATCAGGGGGTTTCTAAAATAACAAATTTTTTAACAAACTTACCTTACTGGTTCCATGTGAAAATGGAGATTGAAAATGTTTAAAATTCAATTTTCCGTTACTGGTGTGTTCAAATAATGGGGTTCTCTTCAATTTGAAAGCCATGGCAAACAATACACAATTATAAAAAAACAATGCTTATTTAGGAACTATCAAATCAGAACGTGGTTCGTTACAAATCGCGCACTGAAGACTCCGCAAATAAGTGAACTGCGGAGGCATGCGGAGGAGAATTTTAATTTTATTAGTAGGAGAGTCAAGTGGACTGTAATTTAATTTACTTTGATTAACTAGTGAAGATTAATTTTCCGATAACATTAAATTGCACAATATGAATATGAAATAATATTTATAAAAATTATTATCGCGAGTCGACTGTGATTTCCTCATTATTACCATAACTTCATTTCGAATATCTGAATTTTGATACAGTTAAAAACAAGTTTTTGTCAATCAAAGAGAAAGTTTCAAATTTTGGAAATCCTTTTGTTAAAATATATAATTTAATAATAATTATTAAAAATCATCAAAGATAATAGATATTTAAAAAAATAGATTTCAATTTTATGTATGAAATTTTGGCAGAGTCATCCTAAAAATTATCATTGACGAAGAGAAGAAAGAAAAGAATGGACTTCACATTAATTTGTTAATTTTTGTCACCAACTTCAGTTACTTTTAGTGTTACCGAATCGCTTTTTATTTTTTACTCTCCCAGACCCCCCAATCAAAACTCCTATCATTTAGTACTGCTCTATATTGGGCACGTCAGTTATTTTCCGAGAAAATAAACTTAAATTGTAATTATCGGAAATTTCAAAATTTGGTTCAAGTTACAGATCTTTTAATAGCAAATAAGACATCAAATTAGTTGTGATAGCAGCTGAAAAGTTTGATTACTCCAATTCATAAATCACATTTTCCGTAATTATCGCATATCGAAACTTGGCAATAAAACTGACAGAGCAACAGAAATGATTGGCAGGTCAAAAGCTAAATAAATTGATTTATTAAGTTCAATAACCACTTTAATGTAGTGATGGTTGGTACAGGAAGAGCGTTGGGACGCTGCCACTCCCAAACAAGAGATAAAATATCATAAAATTTCAAAATTATAATTATTATTAATTATTCAATTATTAAAACTAATTACGTTCATTTTAATTTTGTCATGTTTTTATAATTTAATAATTAATATAATTAACTTCTTGAGTGTTTCGTAAGATTAAATTTAATAATTTATTATTATTACAGCAAACTCTTAGTAATATTTTTAATGTAAAATTACACTTTTATAAAAACTGAATCTTGCATAATATGTTATTATTCGGAAATTAAATTTGTAGTTGTAATGTGATATATCGGGTATCCGTTTTCATTATTAATTAATGTCTTAAGAACTCTTTAGTAAATTAAATTCCAAAAAAATCACCATATTAATCAAAATAAATTCTATTTTGAATTCACTCTTAATTTATACTAAACGCAAAAGTTTATATTACATTACGTTGATATTTGTTGATTTTAACATACACACGTGACTGGAATATTACATAATTCGATCTTTTAATTACATAAATGTAGTAAAATTAATAACCTGCTTTAGTGCCTTATTATACTATTTTAACAGTCTTATCGATTTTTTGGTGTGACCGCTGGTTAAGTTACAGAACGAAAATTCTTGGTTTAAATTTTTAATAAGATAATAAAACACTATTATTGCTAATATAGAACACCACGTAGCTTACCTAAGCGGGGCTTAACTTTTTTAAGTGGAGATTTAGTTAAGCTTTCCATAAATTTAGTAATACCGCATTTGTTTAATACATTCGCTAACATTTTATGAATAAATCTCCTAAATATTTAAAAAATATGAGAAAATATCATAATAGGTATAATACTAACCTATGAATTTAATTTTTATTAATATTATTCACAAATTTCCGTAATTTGAGGTTAGGCCTCAGTTTAAATGGCAAATTTCTTAGGCTTAAATTTAGGCATTCCTTAAGACGTTAAGCGTCACTTAATTACGTGGTGCAATGAAAATAAGTGGCGCTTAACGAGTTAAGTAAAGCTTAACACTTTTAAGGGTAGGTGGTGCAAACGGGAACTACATTTAAAATTTAAGTGTTCCTTAATAATTGATAGTGTCACTTACATATTCCGTTTTTTTATTGGTTAGAATAATATTTAAGGATAACTTAAATAATAAGTGTAGGTGCATGCAAACGGTGGTGCAAAAAGTTAGGAATTTCTTTAAAAAAATTTTTAATAAATGTTTGGAAATCAGATTTAGAAGAAAACCTTTCTAAGGGTTTACATCCGCGTATCTTTACCTAGATATACACTTAAGCTTATGATGTGAGCTCATGCATAAAAATTTCAAGATGTGACCTAAAAAAGTACATGCTACATACATAGATTACGCATTATAAGTGTATGTTTCTGTTTGCATTACAAATAATTAAGCTGTTTAAAACAAATGAGTCACACAAACTGTTAAATCTGTAGATAACCTTAGGCAGTGGGTCAAAAAGTACACCTGAACCAAATTAAATTCCGCTATGCATTAATCGTTTATAGCGTAATTGCTGGGTTTATCATTTCCTCTATAATAATTTTTTTATTTCCAGAAGTTGAACAATTAAAAAATAAAATAAAACCGTTTTTATTCGCCAACATTGGTAACCAAGTAATAGCTCAGTTTTGACGAGACCCAATTCCTCCGCATAAATATGTGCAGCTAGAACTTCCAAAGCCACACTAGCATCCCACATCTCTATTGAATTTTGCATTAATTACTCACATTATTTTATTTACTCTAAAAATTTAGTGTGCAACCTCAACATTATTGTCGAATATTTGATTTTTTATTTTGTTTTAGCATCAAAATGTAGCAGATATCAATTTCAATGCCGGGTTACATTGGAGTGCATAGCAATTTACAATGCGTGCGATGGAATTCCCCAATGCATAGATGGAAGCGATGAAGCTCAAGAATTGGGATGTCCCGAAAGCAGTACAACTCGAACAGCTCCTCCTCGTCAAAATGCCGTATACGATGATGTGCCACTACTTCAAGTGAGTAACATCACTTTGCTAGGTATCCGGAACCACTTTATCTTTAATTTTTTAGAATCGCCTCGTAAATCCGCAATTTCCCAATGCAGAAAATCAGAAAGTATATCAAGCGACATTGCAGCAAAGGGAACAGCCTCATGTACAAAATTTAAATTTGCAAAGACCGGATAGCGACTTCATCAGACCCGATAACAGAAACGGATTTGTTCAACCAGCACCACCTGTATATAACGAACCATCGAGTCCCATTTATGCTCAAAATCAACCACAAGTCCCAGTTAATTGGGCGCCTCAACATAATCAGATAAATCAAATGCCACAGCAATATCAACAATACGATGGTAAGTGCTGGTGTCTTCTTCGGATGCCTTAATTTTAACAAACCTAATTAATGGTTGTATTATTGCGGAGTAAAAAGTAAAACTTTCAATTATTACCAAATTTAGCTTGACTGCATAAAGAGAATTTCTAAACGTGAGAATGACATTTTGATTCACACCACAACACAAAACTTATTCATTGTTTTATAATACTTGATTGTGTTTCAGATCGCAACAGTCACATATTTAACCACAAAGAGAATGGTCTGCAAGTATCGGAAGGACAAGGCATCAGGTATAATAAACATAAAGGGGCCATGCAAACTCTGCATCGAGCTCTTGGATATTCCAGTGCAGGGTGAGATGGGCTACTCAAGTAGAATAATAGCGTTAAGGTGTTGCTATAGCAAAAAGTTTTCTTTCGCCACGTTCATTTGAATTAATTTAATTTAAAAAGCAAAAAAAATACTGATAGAAAATTTCCATAATCGTCTGATCTTGGCGATGGTGAAGATATGGTTTTCGAGAAGAGTAAGAGATATCATGGAGATAATTATTGGTTGTTGCTTTTGTAATTTTTTCATTTCCTTACTGAAAATATTCCATTCCTCGTTACGGTTTGACGGTTTTTAAGCATGAAAAATGTCTGTAAAATATCAAATGGCGATGCGACAGATTTCTTACTTCAAACGCAACACCAAATAGCACAAAGCATCTCTGCACGTACCTAGTGAACAACATGTACAGCATCTTTTTGAGTGCACTTTATTTTAGAATAGGAAAAATTAAATCTCTAAGATATAATAGTGCTTGAAAGTTTCCAAAAAGTTCTTTTAGAATATATGCATGAAAGTGCATTATTGACAGAAATATCAAATTTTTGACTAAACTTGGGCATTCCTGTTTAGAAAAATGTATATACAGTAACGGTGCATAGCTTGTAATAAGAACATTTCCTTGTATTGCTAACTTTTCAAAATTTAACCACTAGAAATTAGAAGGCTAGAAAAAAAAACAATCAAGTTAGTAATGCAATACATGGTACATTGCCAAAAAGTATATACCAATAAGCATATAATATACTCCTTAATTGGAATTAACGTGTTTTTAACGTGTTACGTTATTTTAACGGTAAAGCGTTAAAAACACGTAAATTCGATTAAAATGTTGTGCTTATTAAAAACTCAAAATTGGAAAGTACAAATTAATAATGTAAGTATGTCTGTTTTTAGCCAAACTCCTTACGGAGAAGGAGATAATGTACCAGACAATCTAAAATATGTTAATTATATTAACGAAATCTACAGACTCCAACCACAACTGCACCCAAGAGATCAAGATAAATGGGAAAAAAATAATCAAGGTAAGTTTTGGGTGTTTATATTACATTCCAATACACCCAAAGTTTGTCAACCTGCAACTATTTCTTATATGCTTAAATCAGCATTTGTTTAGAGGACCATTTTTTTTGCACGAGGAAGGAGGAAATCAGCTCTCGCTGCGAGGTGATTCACACACATGAATTGCGATTGTGCCTGGAGTTATTTCCCTGGCACAATCGAAATTGGCTTTGGATTCTTCTACCCAAGTTGAGGAAGTAACACTTGTTTCATATAAAAGTTTACTGTTTCTTCTTTTCATCTTAGTAACATTGTAATGCATGCTTTTCGACTTGAAACATCAGTTCCATATCAGAGAATAGTATTTCGTTCTTTTGGTTATTTAGTTTATTCAGTACTTCGGTAAAGTGCCCATTCTCACACCAAATCCAAAACTTTTTAAACATTTTCTTTCTGCTTCCCAGCTTGGGAGACCCAGTTTCTGGTATTAGATGGCTATTTCTTGCACTTACACGCTTTTTATTTGACCTTAACGTGGAAATCTCCAGATTTTACTTCCACCTTTGACCTCTGTTAGTCTTGTGAAGATTTCTTCAAGTTTTTCCTCTGGTCTTAACAGTAGCCTGACTTCCTACAGCGCAAAAACTGCCGGTTTCCATAGGAACCATATGCTCTTTCAGAACAAATACATCTGGGGAGTATGGATTATGGAATACCCGAATACCCTTCAGTAATAATTATGTTCAATGTTCGATGTGTTGCAATTTAGTGCAAGATAAATGTTTGGCTTTGAAATTGATTTTTTTAAAAAGTAAATTTAATAATCTTTATTCAAAATAACACAAACATATTATGAGAAGTAACTTTAATGAAACCAAAAGTACAACTGGCTTAATTAGATCATCGCTTTCTGCAAGAAAACGATGTCTCATATTCTATCAGTGCATTTACCTTAAAGATAAAATGCACTTACACATATTCTTTGTAATTTTACATGATATTTTATAATAATCTAATCTATTAAGTTAGGGTGAATGTAACTCCTCCATGCCAAAATGAAAAATTACAATTGAATACATTTAATTTTTCAAAGTAATTTCATTTAATGGATCCCCAATTGTTTGATTGGGAATTTTATTCACTTTTGCCTTTAGACATGGGTAATACTTTTTTATTATATATAACATAAAAATGGTGATAATAATATAGAGAAAAATCGTATACAAACTAATATTATTATAATGAAATGGTTCTGCATTATTTAACAAAAATTTTTGATGTTTTAATTGTGAGTGTATATTGTTTAATTCACTGAGATCGATGTCATCTAGATGAATTGGGTTGATATCCAAATTAAAGTGTTTGCTGTCTTCGGGTATTTCTATTGTAGGAATGTTAAAATGAGTAACCATTGGTTTAGAGTTCTGATAAGTAGTCAAAATGGTTTGATTAATTTTTAAATTACAATATTTGTTAATTGTCACAATATATGTACCATTTAATTTAAATTTGTTAATATTATTTGAACAATTGCTGGTTGCTATTACCGCGTTTACAGTGATCACTATCCACTTGTTTTTTAATACTTTTTGAATTTTTGTTTTTGATAAGTAACTATTCCGAACTTCACAATTTTTATAATCTTCTTTTAGTTCAATTAAATTAACTTCGCAAGGATTATTTGTTGTTATTGTATTGACGATTTGATTATCACATAAAAAGTTTGATTCACTGATTTCCTTGCACTCTCGATCATTGAACCCATATTGTCCGTCGTTGATTATTAGGTATGAGGATGTGGGAACGATTATTTGGTATAAGGATTTTTTCAGCACTGGTAAGGAGTAAAATTTATAATAATCATACTGTGATTCTTCTACTAACGGAATTTCCAAAATGAATATAATTTGTTCTTTGCATATATATCCTTTAATATTGATTACTGAATAATAATAGTTTAAGTTCCCTTCATCTAAACCATATGGTAATTTTAAATTATTTATATGTGGATTTATTTTTATTAATTCGGTTTTGAGATCGTTGTGATTAATTATTGATGGGTGCACCGAATTTAATCTAGCAAAGGCAATAGCATTTTCTACATTGTCTAAAATTTCTATGATTATTTCTACTTCCGAAATTAATTGATTGAAAATATTACTTAATAAAATGAAACTGTCGATTTCGTTGAAATAAATTAACGTAACGTTTTGCATTATTTTAACGACTGCATTTATTCGTTCTTCTAATACTATTTGATTATTGTGTAATTTAGTTATTGATTTATTAAATACACATAGGGCTTTATCTGTAATGCTAATTTGTTGCTCCATTATGGTTTTTACGTGATTTTGGCTTTCTTTAACTTGCGCTATGGCCGTATCATATTTCTCTGCGTCCGTTTGATCAAGGTTTCCCGTTATGGCTTTCCAAATTGAACCTAACCCATTAATTAATCCTCGCGTGCGACGATTGTTACTTATCTTATCGCTATCTGTACCTATCACTATTTGTTCATATTTATTTTCTACCTGCTTAAGTTTATATTCTAATATATAATTATACGTAATCATTTCCTTAGAAAATTCTACTCCTAAATCTGAATTATTCAATGAACTCTTTAATCTATCATAACTAACCAATAACTTATTGAATTCTAGTTTTAAACTACTTAAATCGTAGATTTGTATCAGGCTCCACAAATCTACTACGTTTTGGGCGTTGCCTAATTTAAAAGGAATTAGCCCGGCGTTGTTCTTGATTTGGGATATTTCTATATTATTATCGATGTCACATCTTGAGACGTCGATGGTTGAGGTGAGGACCGCGATGATCCTGCAACAATAGGTTGTCGTAAGTTTTTTAAATGTACCGTTCGACCTTTATTCTTATCTGGACTTCCTACTTTTAATATGATTGCTTTATTTCCCGGTAATAATGTTTTTAATATAAAGGGGCCGTTAAACTTCTCACCTGTTTTATTTCTTTTGTATTTGTAGCTAGTTTCATAGACTACTTGTCCTTCTTTAAATGGATTATTAATTTCTACATTTCTTTTATTCGCGATCCGTTCTTTGTTTTTGATTAAATTTTCATTGATCTTATTGTAAGTTAAAGCTAGTTTTTCCTTATGTTTTTGCATGTAATCGCTATACATTTGTTTGTCGTAAAACAAATCATAGGGGTCCCGTAATTTTGTATGACCTAATGTTAGTTCTAATGGTGTTAAATTTGTACTGGAATGTATTGAGTTGTTATATGCAATGATCGCGTATTTCATCAAGGTGGTTACCGGATCTTGGTGTTTTGTTTTCAACAACCTAACATGTTCGGCTAACGTACTATGGAAACGTTCGATTATTCCATCCGATTCTGGGTGATGGGCTGTAGTATAATGAATTTTTATTTTATGAACTTCAAGTAATTCTTCAATTATATGGTTATGAAATTCTAAACCCTGATCCGCACTAATTGTTTCAGGGGTTCCGTAATAAGAAAAATATTGAGTTAAAGCGTTTAATATATCTACTGCATTTTTTGACTTAACCTCAATGGCCTGTCCTAACTTAGTAAAAGCATCCACTATTGTTAAAAATTTAGTATTTTCCGAAGTATAAATATCAATGTGTAATTTCTCAAAAGGTCGGTGTGGGGTATCCGTCAACATCATTGCTATTCTTGGTGGGTTTCTTTCGTACTTACTTTTTTTACATTTTTCGCAATTAGCGATAAATTTAGCTACAAGTTCCTGCATCAGGGGAAAATAATATTTTCTTTGTAGTTGTTTGATTGTTTCTGAAATACCTCTATGATTAGTTTTTGATTCATGTTGATTTTGTATAGCTATCTCTATCATTTCCGGTTCATTTAAAATTTCTCTTCTTTCGGTGCAATAAATTAATTCCGGCCCTTTTGAATTAAATAATTCCTGCACCACTTTATTAAATTGTTGAAACATACTATCCGAATCAAAATGTATATAATATTTTTTTGAATCTGTGGTGTATTCCTTTAAGAAATTTACGATGCTTTCTTTATCATTGTTGTTTATTTGGACATGATAACGTTTAATTTTTCCAATGTTTTCCACTTTTACCGGTTGCATTTGTGCATGTACTGTGTATATAAAATATTGAGTTGGTTTTGAATCGATCACATCCTGACATATTTTTATCGTGGCGGTTTCTTTATTTCGACTGACCGAATGTACCGTATCTGTACCGTCTAATTGTTCTATTATCTCCTCCAAATCTCCTGGGGACATGTCGTCAGCTAGTGGGACTTCTTCTAATAACACTTCTTCTAATAAATTTTCTGTTTCGTCTTCATCATAATTATTTATCATCGATTCGTTTTCTATAGCATTTACATCTATCCGTTCGTTATTATTATTATTGTAAGCGTCTTCTAAATGATATATTTGTATAGCAAATTGATCGTCAAAAATATAATTAAGCATTGAGCGTATTTTATTATAATCTAATTTATCTAGACCGCAACCTAATTTTGGCATTGCTAATTTTTTAATATTATTTCGTAAACAAAATTCTTTTAAATTAACTAAACATTTAAATAAATCTTTATACATTGGTTTTTCGTAATATTTGTCTTTAGTAATTAAGTAGAAAATATATCTTTGATTTTCTTGTAGATGAACAAATGATTGCAATTTTGGATTTTGGGATTTTAAATATGATACTTGTCCGTATTTTTCTTTAAATAAACGAGCGATTCCTGAATTCATATATAAATCTTGACTTACACAGTGGCACAATGAAAATTCTTTTGGGGCTTCGAAAATAGTTCCTTTCTTTTCTGTGATAGTGGGTAGAGATAAAATTTGATTATTAAAATTTTCTGTTTTAAAATCATTAAAATTTATATTACCGTCGTTATGAATTTCTATTCGACTTAGTGCGTCAGCATTATTATTTTGACTACCCTTTTTATAAACTATTTCATAATCATATTCCTCTAATTTAATTTTCCATCTCTGTAATTTTGAGTTTGGTTCCTTTAATTTTGATAGCCAAACGAGCGGACGATGGTCCGAATAGATGATAAATTTTCGCCCGTATAAATAAGGCCTGAAATATTTAGTAGCCCAAATTACTGCTAATAATTCCTTTTCAATGGTGCTATATCTTTTTTCAGATTCGTTTAAAGTACGCGACGCATAACAAATGGGTCTATCTGACCCTACGGTTCCTTGCGAAAGGACCGCTCCGATTGCCACGTTTGACGCGTCCGTAGTAACTATAAACGGTTTTTTGAAATCAGGATATTGCAATACCGGATAATTAACTAGAATATCTTTACATTTATTAAAAGCTTCAATGAATTCTTTACCGTGTTCGATTTTATTTCCCTTTTTTAAACATACTGTTAGGGGCTTTGTTACTTTAGCATAATCTTTTATAAATTTCCTATAGTACCCAGTTAAACCCAAAAATCCTTTTAATTCTTTCGTCGTTCTAGGAGGGGGATAATTTATTACCGCTTCAATTTTTGCAGGGTTTGGTTTTACCCCTTCTGGTGTAATAATGTGACCTAAAAACTGCGCTTCTTTTTTTAAAAATTCCGATTTGTCCATTTGTATTTTAAAATTTGCTTTTCTAAGCCGATCAAACACTAATCTTAATTTATCAATATGCTCCTGCAGCGAAGTCGAAAATATTACTATGTCATCTAAAAATACAATACAAGCTTCGTTTTGGATACCTCTTAAAATATTATCCATTACTCGTTGGAACGTTGCGGGGGCGTTTTTTAAACCAAAAGGCATGCGTTTATATTCATAATGACCTCGCGGTGTTGAAAAAGCCGTTTTTTCTCGATCTTTGGGGTGCATCTCAATTTGATGATACCCCGATGCCAAATCTAATGTGGAAAAATATGCACATTTCCCTAGCTTATCTAGGATATCCGATACGTGCGGTAATGGATATTTGTCATCGAGACACTTTTCGTTCAATGACCTGTAATCTACGACCATGCGGAATTTTTGAATGCCCGATGCGTCTAATTTCTTTGGTACTACAATAACTGGACTACTCCAAGCGCTTTGGGAATCTTGAATAATGTCGTTAGCTAACAATTCGGTTACTTGATTTTCTACTTCCTGTTGTTGGGAATGAGGCATTCTATAAGCCTTTTTGAACACCGGTATATCATCGTTAGTTTTGATTTCATGTTTTACAATATTAGTAAACGATAAGGGTAATTTTGCACAATGAAAAACATCTCTATATTCATAACATATTTTTTTGATCGCTCTGCTTTCTTCTTCATTTAAATGATTTAGTCGGAGATTGACTAAATTTTCTTTTAGTAAATTATCAATTTTTTTATCATGATTATATATCTTATTTAAATCTACTCGTTCTATATTTTCCGTTTCAATCGCGTTTAGGGGTTCTATATTTATTAATTTTTCATTTTCGTTGCTGTTAGTGATACTAATAATTGCTTCCCTATCTTTAATCTTAACTAGGCATTGAGGAATTTCTACTCCTTCGGTTACTTTCCTGTACTCGATTATTCCGAAATTTAAATTACTATTTACTGGAACCTTTATGATTTGTTGTTGACGCGGTTGTAATTTAAATTGTTTTGATTTTAATGGTTCGAAGTAAATTGTTATTAAACCGTGTTTGGTACATAAGACATCTTTCTTTAAATCAATGTTCGCTCCTAAATGTTTCAATAGATCCATGCCGATCAATCCTTCATAATTGGGGTTAAAGTCAAACATACAAAAATCAAAATTTTGTTTAGTTTTAAATATTTTTGGTAATGGGATGTTGGCAATAAATTTATGATATGTAGTTTTATGAGCGGTTCTAATTTTGAAAGGGGATTCTTTAACATAATTTTTATAATATTTATTTACTACTCTAGGGCTAATCAATGTTTTAGAAGATCCTGTATCAATTAAAAATTTTAAGTTAACATGGGGGATTTTAATATATGGTAAAGCTGAAGTATTAATATTAGATACGTTTACTACGGGTAATTGGTCGGAGGTTCGTCCTCTTGAAAATTTTGATTACCTTCATCACTATTAAATTCCGCATCCCGATTATTGGGAATTTCATTACTATTAATTTCTTGTTGGAATAATTCTTCTGCTACAAAATTCGGAGTACCGCGCGATTGAAAATGATTTTGGGTTCGCCTCGTATTACCCGACGATGTATCCATTGGTTCCGGACGATATTGGTTATTAGAATTATTGTTATTATGGTAATTACTTGTGTTAGGTACTTGCCTACTAAAATTAGGACGGTACGGCGTTTGAAAAGGTTTAAATGTATTGTTAAATCTAAAATTGTTATTATAGCGTGAATGTCCAGAATTTCCGCTATTAAAATTACTATTAAAACGGGGCCTTTCAAAATTATTAAAATTTGGCCTTCTTTGAAATTGATTCTGATTAATCGGTGACGGTGGTGGTCTATAATTATTTTGATGATTAAAACGTTGGGTTGCACCAAAGGTTTGCGCCTTATGTGAATTTAAGTTATTAGATTGCGACAAATTATTTTGAGCGTACGAAAAATTTTGCTCTTCGATAGTAAAGCTAATTGCTTGTTCTAAATCAACAGGGTTTCTTAATCTTATTGTTAAATTATTATTTAGCCCTCTTAAATAAGCGTCTAATGCTTGCTTTTCATAAATTTGAATTTTTATATGTCTTACATTTGCATTATCTTCTGTTAATTGTAATTTTGTCAAAAGTAAACTTAACAAATCCTGACATCTGTTTCCAAAATTTACCGCATTTTCATTTTTTTGTTGTTTAACGTGTAACAAATCTCCTACCAAACATTGTTCATCTCTTGAATCAGAGAAGAATCGCAATAATAATGTTTTTATATCATTCCAAGTATTTAAATTTCCTCTACTACCTACAATATCTAAAGCGCGTCCACGTAATTTACCAATAATGGCTCTAAGTAAAAATTCGTTTTGAGGGTTATTAGCATTATCTCTGTCCGTATATGTATTTATTAAATATTCACTAGACCGTATGAAAATTGCTAGTGTTGCCGGATTGCCGCTAAATTCGGGTACCGTGTCAATATGGAATTTTTCCACGCGCGCAGCTGCCATATTAATATTTATTTCTTGTTCCTCAGGAATACGACGAAGTGGACTTCTATCTCTTATAATAATTGACATTAATTGCAATAATATTAAGATGCAATTTACAAATTATTCGTACAAGTAGTATTTATAAACGCGATGTAAGTAGTATGATTATCATAAAAATTATTAAGGATAATGTAAAAGGACTTACAGAATAATTTTCATCTTCGTCTTAGAATGTGTTGTTGTTTGAAATTGTTGATTTCCAACCGGGCGATTTTGTCCTGGTTTTTGGTCTCCAATTTTCTTGTACCACCTTGGCGATTTTGTCCTCGATGCGTACGTAATTCTTGTTAAGGTCAACTTTGACGATGTTGTTCGAATGTTGCACTCACTTGAATTTATTTTAAAAAAATTTTTGTTTCGGATTCTCTCAATAAATCGTTGAAACGAAAGTTAATAATTCGCGATTTTGTCAAAATATTAACGTTGAGAATCCTACCGACTGCGCCAGATAAATGTTTGGCTTTGAAATTGATTTTTTTAAAAAGTAAATTTAATAATCTTTATTCAAAATAACACAAACATATTATGAGAAGTAACTTTAATGAAACCAAAAGTACAACTGGCTTAATTAGATCATCGCTTTCTGCAAGAAAACGATGTCTCATATTCTATCAGTGCATTTACCTTAAAGATAAAATGCACTTACACATATTCTTTGTAATTTTACATGATATTTTATAATAATCTAATCTATTAAGTTAGGGTGAATGTAACTTGCATTTAACCGATAGGTACCTTTAAGTTTTTGAAAAGTCGTGGAAGATGGTAATCCACATTGCCCCATCCCCCTCTTCCCCAATGGATTCACCCTTGTCAAGTAGGAAGAATTATGTACATCGGCATATTTCGTAATATTCTGTATTGGAAGAGCACAGCAGTGCAGCATCAGGCACTGATAATTTTGTACTAAAAAAATATTTATTCAAAATTTTGCTATAAAGATGAATTTATAATTTAATTTAGTGATTTAATATCCTGCTGTAGGAACTGGCCGGCTTGGCCACTATGTGTATTTTGTAAGTGTCAGTTTTCAGATTTCAAAAGCACTCCATCATTTACACACTGATTGATTTGATAATTTATACCCAATTTTAACCATTCTGTTGACGGTACGTGTGCTCGACGTAAATAAGTCACAGAAATGTGTTTTACCCCTTCGATTTTCTATCGAACCTCCACTCAAAGTAGGATCAAGCCCGGCGGACCCACGCGCAAAAGCAAGTCCGGACCCGCGCCGCACTGATCAACCGTTATACCGCAATTCCCAAATCCGACATTCACGTTAGGGCCAAAGACTGCTAACCTGAAAGCCCAAAAAGGAATATACGGTTCAGCGCTCCCCACGAGACCGTTCGCTTGGAAAAATACCTGACGGCGAAGCCCAGATAATAATTGGTCTAGCTCAACGACCCGTAGGCAGGACCATAGTTAGGCATTGGCCATGGGGGGGGGAGAGGTTTCTGGAATTAAAAAAGAGGTTGATATGCCCGTATTTTAATTTAATTTTTGTAATCAGGAAATATTGAGGAAAAATTATAGCTTCTTTGTTATAAATGACCTGCAGATTTTATTACTTTCTTTGTACATTTTTTCAGTTATTACTTAACCCATGGGGGGGTTTGAACCCCCAAAACCACCCCCTTATATACGGCCCTGCCCGTAGGGATCTTTAAGAGTACCGGGTCTTGGATCCATACGTCCTCCATTGGGCAGGTTATCATAATCATGACATTGAGCTGGGGTTTGAAATCCCCATGTTTAGCGTTTTGCTAATTGGGTTAGGCGTTTCACGCCGACCTTGTCATTCGTGCAACTGTTAACAACATTACAGCCGAACTTTTTCGAAAAAAAATTGATTCCATCCATTCTACATCCGTGATTTTCAAATTCGGGTGACTTTAGGGATGTTTTTAATACTTACATGGACTTAAAGAGCCCTTTTTGAGTTCTATCAGCCCTCAGTGATGTTTTTAACAATTGCGTAAACTCAGAAAACCCCGTTCCCGCCTTTCTAGATACATAAATATGGAGTTCTTGTGGCTTTACGGATGTTTTTAGCAATTTCGTAGACTTAAAAATCCTGCCTCTTTCTAAATCCATAATTTTCGGGTTCATGCAACCCACAGAGCTGCTTTTACCAAAAACATGGGCCATTTACAAAAAATGTAATTGTAATGTTTTTGAACACTTATTTAACACAAAGACACTCCATGGGCGGGACTAACAGCATGAAAATAGCCAATCGAATAATCGTATTACATTTTTTGGCATTTCTTGGCCAAAATATTTAATGATCTATAAAATTTAATGTTTGTATTATTTGTAATTTACGTCCTTACATAAGTACCATAATTTTATTAGAAAATCTTTAAATTCGTGAGGTCACTTTGAGTTGCTATTTCCCACCTAGCATTTTTATAAGAAATAACTTACTCTGATAATTTGTCAAAGAAGTTTCCACTCAGAAGATTCTAAAATATTCATTTATTTAAAATATTGGAGATCTATACTATTTTTAAAGTAAAAAACGGGATTCCCCTACGTTTTATTGTGAACAACTTTAATGCCTCTCATGGGCTTTGGCTGGATCCACCTTTGAAGAGAAGACAATAAACATTTAGTCCCAAAGTGATCTAGATGGACCATTTTGGACTTTTAATTCAGATTCCGTCGTCCCAGAAGCCGTAATAATGTAATTGCTTGATATTCGAAATGAACAAGAGAAAAGATGTGAAAAAAATTATGAGCGCATACTAAGCGTTAGAAGGCTAAAAGAAAAAGGGACTTGTCTTTATTTTATCGAGACTATTATTGTGAGTTTTTTACAATCAAGGATTGTGCTTTGGCATCTTGTTACATAAATTTATTAAGAAGTGTCTTGTTCATAATACATAAAATAGGAGTCTAGTACCGTACAAATTTTAGTGCACCTATTCCATTCCATTTTCCTACTTGAAGAACTTTTAAAGCCCTTCAAATATTTTCAATTTTTCAGATGATGCTATACACAGAAATCCGTTCATGTCACCCACAAATCAAAATACAAAAACTAATTGGATGCAGAATCAACCACAAGGTAAAACTTGTAGGGACTCAAAATCAGAGTATCGAATAATAATAATTACATTTTAGTGATTGAAGATAATGACAGAAATCAAAACTACAAAACTTCATTACATAATGAAGAAAATGGAAGTTCTGTAAAAGGTCTAACCAGCAGATAAGTCCACGTTTACCGGTATCTGACAGATTTTATAGTTTTAGATACTTCGGATCACGAACATGAAAAAATGGCCCACCAACTGAAACATTCCAAGGAACTTATGAATAACGGGAATACAGAAAAAAAAATTATAATTTCTCAAGTAGACAAACATATCGTTCAAGAAGGTACTCAATATGCTAAAGGGAGTCATTATAAGATAGAAGAAGTTGTGGAATTACAAGATGGAATTGCCCAAACTCCTGGGGGTGCCATTTTATCATTAACTTTAGGTAAATATCCAAATAAGCAATAGCTCAGTTAGCCTGTGGGCATCATTCGTCTATTAGCACCTAGAAAGGA
The DNA here is from genome assembly GCA_963170105.1 of Cantharis lateralis. Lineage (NCBI taxonomy): Eukaryota > Metazoa > Arthropoda > Insecta > Coleoptera > Cantharidae > Cantharis > Cantharis lateralis. The sequence goes on from OY720626.1 coordinate 8,387,386, forward strand.
AAAGAAGAAAACTTTTATAACTAACAGAATTTCTTACCCTACAGGTCTCATCATAACATGTGTTATGGCATTACTAATTGGTTGCCGTTTAAGAATGGTGCGAAGACGAATGAGAAGAGGAGGAAAATCGTATGCTCACGATGCGGATTATTTAGTTAACGGAATGTATTTGTAACTTGAAAAATATAATCATTTATCAAGAAATCGCTAATAGACAACTAACTTAGTAAAATTATTCGTAAAAATTACAAAATATTTAAAAAATGTATGCGAATATTAGAATTAATTAGTAGAAAAGGTTTATAAAATTTTTTTAATAATAGAAACTGAAATCAAAAATAAATAATTAGATTCTAAGTGGAAGGGTACTTTTATTACTCAAAACGATTCTAAATTATAATAGATTTATGTTACTGTTTTGTGGTTGACTTGTAAAACGGCTCTACCTTTATTTTCAGAAAATAAAAGTCATTTTTACAAAAATTAGCATTTGTCCGTTTTCTATTTGAATACAATAAATTAGTCCAGTTATGTGCGTAAATAATTTTGAAAATAAATTTTGTAAATTGTTCGGTTCTTGTATTTATCCAACTTTAGTTTTTCAAATAAAAAAAACTTATTCTTTAATATTAATTTAAAAAATTGAAGTTTGCACTATCCGTTTTAAAAACTCAGTGCTCGATTCCTACAGCTGTACACTGCCAGACCTGCGGTTTCTGCACAAAGAGGTTACAAGTTAGATTTTCGTATAGAAAATAAAACTTACGAAACGAGGTAGGCTCATTTGTAGCTAGCATAATAGCTCCCCTTCTATTATTTCCATACAGATCAGTGACAGAACCAGAATCTCACTTTGATTATTTGCCAAGTTTTTCAAATGCTAGTATGATTACGCCACTGGACGTAATAACTGGACTAAATTGAGTGTTTGAAATTTAAAAATTTAACCCTTCTGCTAGCAACGATGAGGTATTTAAACGCCGATAAATCCACAATTGATTTTAATAGCCAACTTTTGTTGTTAGTACTTAGATCCAATTAAATATTTACTTGATCACAATTGAATAAGCAACCAAATTACGCATATTATTTATTCGTAATTATAATTTAAACATTTAATTTCAGGAAATTTGTACTTTTATAATAAGAAATTATGTGATATGACACTCTGTAACACTTTATTAGTAAAAAGTTCTCTTCAATTCTTTGGAATGTTACCCACAAAATAATCTTTGATTCAACAATATGTGCATTTTCAATAAATTATTACACAGTGCTCAGTTTCTCGGTAATAATATCATGCATACTAACATTTAAATACAAGCAAAACGGTGTTCCCTTAATCATTCACGCAGAATATTGCTTTTTATAGCCATGCAGTTACAAAAACGTGTTAAAATTAGAATGGAAAAGATTCACGTAGTGCACACTAAGAGTTATAGTAACCCCCGTAAGCCATCAGCAAATTTCTAATAAATTAAAAAGCAAAATTTGTGTAAAATAACTTTTAATTTGACTTTTAAAGAAAACTGACACACAAATATTAAAATTATTTTCCAACTCTTTGGCAAAATTTTGACACTATGTGGCAAAAAATATTAAAAATATTGCACTATTAAAAAGTACGTCCTGAGCACAGTGTTATTATAAAACATTTCATTAAACAACAAACTTATTAATCAGGTATACGATGATAAAATAATTAATTACACTAACAATAATCTTAACGAAGCCCTAAAATTAGTTGTTGAGATTAAAATTTACAAAAGGCACAATTCTAGATTAAACCGAACTACTTGCAGAGTTATATTGAGTTAGAATATGACACTGTTTTTCCAGTCTTTGTACATTGGCTACTAAATATGAATTTTCGACGTATAAATCTTTAACAAGGATATCTGTGCGTCCCAGTCTTTCTAGCTGCTCGTTACATATTCTCATTTGATATTCGAGTTTCTCTTGATTATTTTTAAGTAGGTATTGTAGTTCTGCCTTTTCGCCTCGATGTTGTTGCCAGCAATCTGAAATTTTTTAAAATATTATCAATAACTCTTACTTTTTTATGACCACAAACTTAGCCCCCAACCATTTTAAACAACTTTTTTGCTTATTTGTAAACTTATAATTGCAATATTAATAAACTATGGATGCTTTTATTGCTGGGCATCCGACTATGAATATGCACAGTGCACGAGAAAGAACAAAGCGGAAGGAGGTCCCTTCCGAACATAGTCGGAGGAGACTTGAATGTAAAATCTACAGAATAGAGCAGTAACCTCCGAGACGCTAGAAATAGATAGGGTGCATTGCGACTCCAACATGGAAAGTTGATGCCGGGATCCCGGATGTATTACAGCTGTTTAACAATTTTTAATTAACTCATGAAATTCCCATTCGTGGTGAGTGGATTAACGAAATTTTCATAGTAAACATAAAATAATATTAGAAAGCATGCAAAAAATGGAATCAACCTGTAGTTACCTACTTCAATAGCATTTCTATTGGTTTATTAGTAGAACAAACTGTTTCTAGTGCTCTTAATTTTTGTACTACATTATAAACATAACATTTAATACAATTTAACTATAGGAACTTCAATTCTTGTCTTTCTTTTCTTGTTGAAAAAGATGCTACATGATATTAAATGAAAGATTAAAAAAAAGTACTAAGTTAATGGACATATCTTTTTGTCTAAAAGAGTTAAAAGAAATTTAAAAGTACTTACGTTGTAACATCTGTTCTGCATGATAGTGTTGCTGCTTCAAAACAACTTGCAGGTGTCGACACCTTTGTTCTAAGTGATGCAAACGTCCATTCAAATTGTGAAGGACTGTAACCGGAAGTGATATTTTTTGTTCACCATTATTTGTCCTGCAACCTTCACCACCGGCGTTCCACTTAAACGATGAATTACAATTTGGTCCGTTCGAAGCGTTGTCTGCAGTTTTAGGCATCCTTTGAACTTTATAATTTTTTTCGTGTTTACGCGTGCGCTTAGGTCTAGTAGGTGTCATATTATCTATGGAGGTAGATTCCACCGAAGAGTATGATTGTGATGGTTTGTTGAAATACGAACAATTTGGTTCTAAACTTGAAGGACTAGACGTTGATAAATGCGTCTGAATACTTTTATTCCATACCGCATCGGAATGATCCATCACATCTTGTGACTTCTCGGACTGATTGCCCTTCCAATTAAAAGGCATCGTATCAGATGAGAACAAATTTGTCGATTCAACCACGCAATTTGACAAGTTACTTAACTTATTTTCCAAACTGTTAAATTCAAAAGAGTTGCAAGTTTGGGTTCCAAATTCCGTTGTAGTTTTTTGTTGAATCGTGTCCAATTTCTCTTTTAAATCAACAACCTCGTTACTTTTTTCTTCAATCTGAAATTCCATTTGCTCTTTATAGTCCTCAAATTCTTGTTCCAAATCGTTAAACTGTTTCTCTAAATTAAACGACTCATCGATGGTCGGCAATCTAGAATCGATTTCGCTTTGACTAACAAATTGCGCATCGTATTCGGCAATTTTACTTATCAGTTCTGTTAATTTTTCGCCACTCTGGCTTTGTTCCAGTTCGAACATCTGCCTCTCCTCGTCCAACTTGGAAGACCAGTAATCTTCGCATTTTTCGTATTCGGTTCGCAATAATTCGATGCAATTTTCCAATTCCGCGCACTTATTCACCAAAGTTTCATTTTCTTTGACGTACTTTTCGATTTGTTCGTCTAAATTTAAATCCACAAAATCAGTTTCGGTGCTTGCATCACAACAGTTCCTTTTAACATTTTCGGAAACAACATCGGAAAGTTTTTCGTTAAGGTTTTTAACCAAGTTGAGCGATTCGCAACTGCAAATATGTTCGTCCATCGACAAAAACTTATTTAAGTCGGTTTGCACAGCCAAAAGAACGTTCTGCAAGTCGATACAATGCTTTGATAACTTTTGAATCTTCATATCGTCAGAAACACTAGCGTTGTCCTATTTAAATATTAAGCAATCAATTTTTTAACTTACTAAATTTATAGATTAGGTTAACAAAGTAACTTCTCCATAATTCACAAAAAAAAATTAAAAAAAAGTTTGAAAAAACAATTTTTATTGGGTGCAAAATTAAAAAAAATACAAATATACAAAAATTATGGAGAAGCTAAAAGAATGATAGCACTAAGAGCACACAAAAAATAATACTGATTTATAATCACAAGACAACATTTTCTTATCACAACTTCAAAATTAAGTTAGTAGCACCTCGGTGAAATTCTTTAGCTTCTCCAGTAACAATTTGGCAAAAATGCAATAATTATTACACAAAACAATAAATAAAATAAATAGAAAGCTCATAGTGCAACCATTCCAAAAAAAACACGATAAAATAAAATGTTAAAATTTTAAACAGATAACAGGCGATAAATTAAAAAATCAAACCTGATAATAAACCTTGTGCTTGTCACTTACCGATGTGCAATCAAAAGTTTGAGAAGGTACGGGAATGTTGTGCTTCTTAAGTAAATCCTCTAGGTGCGCGATTTTTGTTTGCAGCCGATTTACTTCTTCGTTGTCGTTGATAGAAATCGAAAGAGAAGAATCTATCGCATCTAGTTCAGTGTCGAATCCGCTTTCGCTTGAAGTTATGGGCAATTCGAAATTCTCAGACTTAGTTTTATGGCATCTGCGAACTTTGCCCAAACGTGGACTGGAATCTCCTGAAAAATAATCAAAATAGTTTTACTCAAGCTGGACACACAAGTTTGACTAGAAATTGCGCAGTTACTAAAAGAAAAAGTGTGTTTTACCCAACTTAGATTGCCAAAAATAAATGTGTGCAGTTTCCATTACACACTTGAAACAATAAAATTTACAGTTTCACCTTAGTAATATATAGGTAATTACAATCATGTAATGTGACACTTCTTGAACGCACTTTCATTGAATAACTAACAACAGCCCACATTTCGTATCCATTTAGGAGTGCCTAAAAAGGCGCAAGAAACGGTCGTTGTAAAATATTAATATATTTATAAAAGTGTGGGCAGATCGATTAATTTATTTACCTGTTTGAACATATCGCATACATATTAATTTATTGTCAGATAAATGTTGTTCCTTGTATTGAATATTTTGAATTATTATTTAGAATAGATGAGTCCACATTGTTAACTATTGGAATTTCAATAACCTGAACTGGACAAGAAACAACTATTGTTACACAAGGTTACTTAAAAACACGACTGAAGAATTTCAACTCATGTGCACGAGAAAGCGTAATTTTAATATGCATAAGGCATCATCATTAAAATAAGAACAATTACAAAATTTAAATTATTATCATAATAATTACCGCAGATTCAATTAAATTAATTTCCGTAAAAGTAAAACAGAAAAAATACAATAATATAATTTAATAGAAATCATGAATTTATTGCAATTTTAATTCCGGTTTCGTACTTTTTAATTAATAGAATCGGAACGCAAGTTATAGTAGTAGTGAAATTTTTTATTTGTTGCAAAAATGTTAAGGTCGAGCATAGCAAATAAAATGCACCTATGAATAAAAAGAACAGTTTACTATAAAACAGGAAACTTTGAACTTGCAATAGAAATAATTAAAATTCTTTATAAAATTTAAAAAAAAATATAATTACGTGGGAAATAATAATTTTATTGTTAGTACACTGAAAAAAAGTTATGTTAAATTACGGTAACTATTATCCTATTATGAATTCTTTGATGCCAAATATCAACATAGCTAAATTGCATGCTCCGTGTAGTAAATATTTCAATCATATTGTAATTTTGCTTGCACAGCCCATGTAATTTCGCTGCGTTGGTGTTAAATAACCCATAATGGATACCGTAATTTTTCATAATACATATTTTGAAGAAGAGATATTAACATTAATTTTATTAATAGTTTGATATTATATTATGCAACGAGGAAATGAAATTCCAAGTTTGGATACATCTCGTGCAAAAGAACTTACGCTTTGATAGGTAAAAAATGCCAAAAATCTGTTGATAAAAATTGAGAACCGCTGATTTAGCCGTTCACAAACATTTTTTGACTTTTGGTAAAGTCATCGGTTCCCCTGAATTGATTATTGCCATCATCAACAATAAAAACCGGGGTTACAAACATATTTCCCAATTCAGTTTAAAGAGGCCTAGGTTCAAAGCTGAACGATCTTGTACAGCGATGATAGGCTAAAATATGAGTAAAAATCATATTATTACGTTTACAGAGAAAGTAACATGTTTATTTGGAGATAATATATTTTTTGTGGCTGGTTTGTAATAATTGATAGGAAACTATTCTATGAGGCTCGCTCGGCTATTTTCCGTCAATTCTACAAACTCGCCACAGAAGTCCAACATTAGCTCGCAATAAAACAATATACTATTTTCTACCCCAGTGAATAATTAATACGTTTGTTACACTTGGGTCTTGTGGTGTGGAACAATAATTCATTACTCGCAATAATAGATACCTCTGAATATGTAACAATGAACCTTGGAAGTGTGAACAATTATTGTACTAGTTGATCAATCATAATAAATATGTCTTAATTATTTTGAATTGTCAAATTAAAATTTTTAATTTCCAGCAATCTACTGCAAAAAAATTTTTCCCTAACGCCACGGAATTATTTTCTATTTTCCCATTTTAGAAAAGGTAAGACCCTTGTCAAGCGAGAAAGTAGAAGTTAGAAATACATTTTTTCGTTTTAAAATATTTTTCAACAATGTGTTTCTGTTCCGGTCCTAGCTTAATTCAGAAAACTTATAGTCGGAGAGCTGGCGGGAGCGCTCTACTGTAGCGCTGACGCCCGCGTCTCTTTATTTAGCTGTCTGATTGTTGGATTCGTGTTCTATTTTACATTCACTAATTACATACAAATTTTGCTAATTAAATTTTACACTTTTTCGAGTGTCCCAAAGCCAGGTGTCCCGACCGCTGACTGTACAGTGGCTCTCTATCACTAGAGTGCAACTCAATTTGAAAATATGAACCTTAAGAAAACTCTGGTACTTTTTTGACGCCAGCTCTCCGACTATTAAAGGTGCTCGCTCACGTAGGCGTTGCGACGCGAATAGTTTTTTGACGCTTAGAGAAGTTTACATACTCATGGGAACCCGCACATTAACCCTTAATCGCTATCGTGCGGTCTGCCAGACCGCATCAAGTTTGAATTAAAGGTGTTTTTATATGCCGATAATTCTTTTTGTGTTATTAAAAATTAATAAAATTTTAAAATTAATTACTTTCTAATTTTTTCTGGTTTATTAGAATACCAATTAAGACTCTGTTGCAAAAAAAACAAAAAGTTAAGTTGTACGTGGGTTTACGAAATAAACAAAGCGCGGTCACTGAGACCGCACAGTAGTTATAGTGTGACAATTATCTGACGTTATCGATTAAGGGTTAAGACATGTGCGTCGGAAAAAAAATTATGTTGTAGCTTAACCATTGCTATTCGTAACAAAAATTTATACCATTATTATGAGACAAAAAGTTAAAAAAATATGATATTATTTGGCTCCTTTGTTTGCCTTGATGACCTAGAAACTCGTGACAGCACAAATAAAATTAAATTTAGTAGATATTATTTCGTCAGGAATTTCTTCGAGACATGAAGTGCTTCTTTCAACTCTTTAGATGTAAGGTTTCAGCTGCCGAATTTCACTACAAAGGATGACCCACAAATTTTAAATCGAATTCAAATGGGCCATGGTCATAACATAAATGTACAAAAAAAATGAAATATCGTTGAATTATTTGGAAATACATGTACACAATTTTTGGTTGCGGTCTACCCCTCGGTACTATATAAAAACTATATTTTCTATTTTATTTTGGATTACCGGTTTCGCCGATTAAGCATAGTCAGATCCAACAAATCTGAATATAACATTTTTCATTTATAAATATTAAAGAAATTATAATGTATAATGAAAGCAATCACACAGGAAGACATTTAAATTGTTTATGTTGTTAATATAATTCAAATTACATTTCATAATTTGAAATTAAAATATACTTCCCATCGTCTCCAAGTGTAAGACTACCAAAGTTATACATTCAAATCTTATTGTCTGCATTTTTTCACTTTTTTTAGATTCATTTGAATAGCTACATTATTTATTAACATTGATTCAACATTACACATCAATGTTTTACATTTTTAATGAATGTTAATAAATACCTAATGTAAGTAGCTATTCAAATGAATTTAAAAAAAATAAAAATGCCGATAGCCAGATCCAAATGTAATATCACCTTTGCTAGTCGTATGTATTAGCAATTCAACCGAATTCAATCAAACAGTCAATTTCAAACCCGGTTTTTTCAAAATTACGGTCCTAAGTACAATCTTTAAGTACTATAAGTATAAAAAAAATTCGAAATTCATACATCCGATCTTTCCCTTGTAAGTATAATTTGATTGATTCTCGTAAGTTCTTAGAAGTTCTAAAATTTGAAAATTTAGAAGTTCTAATTTTAGGCAATATTCAAAATAGTAAATTAATTTCTTTAGTGTTTGCATAAGCAGATGTTTTAAGAACGTAGAAAATTTTTGTTAGATTCAGGACATATTTTACATTAAAAATTTTTGTTTTTCACTTAGAGAGGATTACATGAAGCAAGATTTAGAAGAAAGAAGTGTAATGGGATGAGGCCATTAATTTAAACTGAATCAAAAACATTTGGTGACCTTCACTTACATTTAAAAATAATCAACATTTTACAAAATCCTTTTAGTTGTTACAGAAAATAGATTTATACATTAAGTTAAAAAAAAACTGTAGAATTTCAAGGGGAGGATGTTAAAAATAAATTCTATTATAGACGCTGGCATTTCAACTTTTTAAATTTTGAAAAGTTTGGAACTGAAAGTTTTGCAAGTTATTTACGTATTTGTAAACAATTAAAAATTGTTTACTACAAATTGTTAAAAATATTTTTAGATTATGTAATAAAAGTAAATTGCACAAATTGTTCATCACATTTTTACATCCTTCAATTAACTGTAATTGTGGTATGAAAAACATGTGACTTCAATCATTAAATTATACGTAGCTGCTCAAATCTAATTCGATCCAATCCTGGTAAACATTTTCATAAATGTTAATATTTCAGTTAAAAATTTAAAAAAAATACTGTTGAAAGTAAGAAATCAAATGGCCAGTTGGAGTAAACACACAAAATATATCAAAATAATAGAATAAATTATGAAATAAATAATTTAAACAGTTTCAGAACAAAATCCTTACCCATTCCTAATGTGTTGAGATCCTTCGAAGGTGATTCATCGCTTCTACGCTTGGACCCTTGTCCTACACCGTCGCAAATTACCGACACATTTTCCTCCATCGAACGTTCCAAATTATAAAAAGTAGGGGTGCTGGAGCACTTATTCCTCATCACGCAAATCTGATTGTTCAAACTTTCAATTTCAGTCAACATTTCGTCGTTTTTGTCGCGTAGTTGAGTATTTTCTATTTGCAATGTCGACAATTTTTCCAATAACGGTTCGATTTGCGCGTGTTGATTTTCGTATTCATAATTTTGTTTTTCGTTTTCGAGAACGGCGACTTGTTCGGCGAGCGTATTCTTACTTTGCTGCAATTCTGTGATTTGGTTATTTAACATTTGATTTTCTTTTTCGGCGGAAATGAGATATTCTTGTGCTACCCGTAAATCGTTGATTAGCTTAGCCTCTTCGCTCTCGAGGCAAGAAATTTTTCGTTCTAAGTTTTGATTTAACGATAAAACCTGTTCCTTCTCGGTGACGAATTGTCGAGAGACTTCTTTCACAATTTCGGCATGCTTTTGCTCGAGCTGTTTAACCTGATGCTGGGTACTTTCTTCCATACGAGTGTGATTATCGTCGACTTCTTGCGCTAACATGACAGCGCGATTGTTGGCGTCAAAAACATCACTTTTAAGCTTTTCACGTTCCGCATGCATTTGTTCTACTAAGTTCTTTAAGCAGCGTATTTCGGACTTGTAAAGCTCAAGAATTGCGTGCAGTAAAACAATAAGTGGGTTTGCGAAATTTGATTTAGCTTCATTCATACACTTAATTTCCTTTTCTAAGGAAAGCGCCAGTTCCGCAACGCTGATTTGGGAATTTATAAATCCAAGTTCCTGCAGTAGAAGCTTTGGAGATGATATTCCGACGTTTTCCCACATTTCACTTATCATGTCGATGTTGACGTAACCGGTACCGTCGGGCCCTAAGGTAATGTGAGACGTAATTTTCAAATCGGGGAAAATCGACTTGGTGAAGTTACAATTTGACGTTATTGTGTCGTCGATTGTAGGAGAAGGACTCAACACTTCCAGCCAGGTGTCGTCTTGCTGCAACGCTTCCAACAATTCCTTAAAGCTTATTTTACGATCCAAATCAAGCTCTAATTTGTTGGACAATTGTCGAATGACACCTTTAGCTAATCTGTGTAATCCGATAGCATCGCACACCAAAATTAACTCATTTTGGTTTAAATACCCGTCCTCGCCAACTCCCAACTTCTTCCAAGCTTTCCTTAACATATCTTCGGTACAAATGAATTCTTCTTGATTATTAAAGGTTCGAGTGACAAAGCTATCGGACGACATTTTAACCTCATGATTACCAGGAAACGATGTACACCTCTTAAGTTTTATGTTGGTTTTTCTCTTCTTCAAACACATGACGTCGTTTTGTGAATTAGACCTTTGAACTGAATTATAAGCAATTTTATTTGTGTAATTTACGTTCTCGTTGAGCTCCTCCGTTATTCCATCTTCATCTTCATTCTTGGGACGTGACCTCCTGCCATACTTTTTCGATCCATAGACGTACTTAGGCGACACTTCCCTATCGGGTGATCCGGTCTCCTGTTCCCCTTCACTCTTTTCATCTTCAGTTTGCATCCGACCGTTTTGCACGTTATCCAACATCTTCAGCAATGCATCTTTAAAATCCACAAAACTCACCCTGACACTATTAGAAGTTTTCAATAAACGTTGCACCAATTCATTTCCTTGTTCTTCCAACTGCAAAGTACAACAAAGTTGGTTCAAACCATCACGATCCAAGCTACCCCTACTTTCATAATCGTGGCTATCGAACACTTTTCTCAGCTGCTGTTCGTACGGATCTAAAGAAGGATACTCCATTTTCTTGCCTAAAATAATATCAGGAGTTAAAAATAGTATGCATTCCGAGACTAAAGGTAATTGAACCCCACCTAAAAAAGGCTACCACAATTTGGGTTCTTCAGCAACACATATGTCAAGCCATTGAATTTATTGCACGTTATTTAATGCGAAGGCACAAATCATAACGGAACACTTTGATGTAATTATTTTACACCAAAAAAAAATAAAAATGTTAATCACAACATACAAGTAGGTCGAAATCGGTCGAAATACCCAACTCGCAATTGACATTTAAAAAATGCAATCTAATATTTATGGTTTGTGTATCGAATAACTTACCTACATACACACAGTGAAATAAAAATTATCATACCAAAGTAAAGAGAGATTTTATTGATATTTTAGTAAATTTTAGAAATTTAAAAATAGATTCACCAACAATAAATTCCATGCAAATGCCGAAAATGCATTTATAATGATTTGTTGATTTTTTCCAAATACAGTGGTGTAACAACTTTACCCAAAGTCCGAGCGCCTTTATAATGATTTGAATAGTAATCCAACTGACTAGCTTAAATAATAATAAAAATTTATTAAAATATAGATGGTTGGTAGTCAGCGTCTGTATTGTGAACCTGTTTTTTTCTTAACAATCAGAATATCTCATTGTTACACCACTGTCCCCGCATACTTTTTTGTTTGACGTTTGTTATGCAACAATGAAAGTAAGGTTATGCTGAGTTATTAAAAAAGTGCGGTTATATTTAACTATTTTTTTTCGTTTCCCTTATATGTATTAAAATGGAAAGAACGGACAACAAGGTAAAATACATATGCACACGTTTTGATGCTGTAATTTTCTTTTTTCGTTGTAGAGTTTAATTATTTTTGGACAAGATGTTTCAAAACTTCCTTGTTTTCGAAACAGTTTTTTGTATGGTATTCTTGGGGGTCTAGGTTGCGGTTTAGGCCGTTTCATGTTTACAAGCCGACCTAAAGCTGGTGCTGATTTTGCGGTCGCTTCTTTTAGCATAATAACATTGGTGTATTGGTTCAGATGTCGTTACGAATATACAAAGGCAAATCAAGAAATGTTACGATTGCAGTCTTTATTAGAACAACACATAATTAATGAAGGCACTGAAAGGGAAAACCAATTTGAATTACCCGAAGCTTAGTTTATTATAAGAAAAAAGTGAAAAATTTTAAAAACAATAAATTTTAGTTGAAAGTTATTAGAACTACCTATCGGATAACTTAGGAAAGTAAATAATATAAAACTTTATTTACAAATGTATGTATATCGATTTGTTGTTAAATAAACAAATAAATAATATTTATTATTATATAGGTTTTTTCTAGGTTCATTAGATGCATCAATTTATTATTTAGGTTGAAACCTGGAGATTCACTCATCGAGAATGATTGTCCCTGTAGAATGCCAATCAAAAACTTAAATTGCTGAATTTCTATGGATTTTAATGGAAATATTTCAGCGGATACATATTATATATTTTGCATGTAATTATCTCTCAGAGTTTTTCTCTTTGCGTAAACGCGTAGTGAGCACTTCTGTTTCTTTAGAAGGGTTTTCTTGGCAATGTCGCGTTGGTTGTCGTAGCCTTCCTAGAGAAGACGTCAGAATAAAGTTTTTACTTTGCCCGGACTTGGCTTAATAGTTCATACACACGAATGCCAGGTCATGACGTTTGTTTCTATTTATGTTTTGCAATAATTTTTCTTACAACTACAGGCTGCTTTGATTTTTTAAGACTTTAACTGGTCTCTTAGATGTCTAACGATATCTTTAAGCTGAACTGCGCAAATTCATATTTAAAAAGATGTTGATAAAAAATGTTATTAAATTGGCTAAGCGTTTCCAAAAATAGCGTTCATCGGGTAAGATCACTACCTACATTAAACTAAGCTTTTTCAACTGGAAACTCTTTATGCTCTTTATATTTCATAATAGCTCTTTGCACACAAGAAAAAAAATGCAGCTTTTCCTTACACTTACAATTTAAAATTTCCTTAAATATTATTCCAACAAATAGGAAAACGGAATAAGTGACACTACCAATTTAAGAAACACCTATATACCCGGTCTCGTAAGAACTGCTCAAATTATTCATTACCTAATCATTTGTTTCTGAATATCAATTGAGAAATCTGAATTACAATTGACGATTTCTTAATATCAATTGATCAATCTGAATTACTGGTGGAAAAAGTGTAGATTCGTAACTTTCAATTTCGGTTATCCAAGGATATATTAGTGCGCCCAGAGACCCCTGTCTTTCTAGATCCTTGATTTTTAAGTTTGGTCATCTTTCAAATATGATTTTACCAAGAGCGTGGACCTGGAGATCCTTGTCTTTCTAGACTCGTGGGTTTCGAGATCCGTCGTCTGTTAGTGATGGTTGTACCAATTATATGGACCCAAAGATCCCCCGACTTTCGAGTTCATTTGTCCTTCAGGGATGTTTTTACCAAGTGTGTGAACCAGGGACGGTATCATGTCTTCGGAAGTTGGTAAAATCCACCGAAGAGTTGTCAAAACGAAAAGCAAAGAGGAGTGAGGAACAAAAAATAAACATCGACAATTGGCAAATTGAGAACTGCTCCCCCCGAAAAAATTCTCATTGGTCCGTCTCTGTCCATGTCTCTATCATCTAAACTTGATTTTCGAGTTTAATCGTCCTTTAGAAATGTTTTTACCAAATGCATGGGCCCAGAGTCCCCTGTCCTTCTAGATGTTAAAAACTGTATTAAGCGATGGTTTCTTTTTACCACGCCGGGAAATTGAACGTTGTCCAATTGGTATGGTCAGCCGAGTTGACTTTCAATGTTTTTGTGTTTGGATGTGTTTGTTTTTTTTGACGTACATTTTGGCTAACTACTCAGCAAAATCTTATGGGACCCCTACAAACGAAATTAATTTAATCTGGTTGTTATTGTATAATCTCATCTTGAAATTAAAATTACGTTAAATAAATTCAAAAATATAATTAATAATCAAAAGCCAAAATAAATAGAAATACAAAAATAAATTTCAAAAAATTAATTAAACTCTTATCGTGCTATTGCGTAATGTAATTTAATATTAGAAAAGTGGAAATTTTGTTTAACTCGATCTCTTTTTTAAAAAATTTTAAATAAAATAAATTAAAATTTTTTTAATTTGGTAATAGATTTTTAAGATAAAGTATTGCACAATCGATAGATACTCAAGTAAGAATTTGTAGATATTATATTTACATTTTATCATTTAGTATCTAGGCATATTTTTGTTTAGCATATTATCTTTAATTTTTTATCGAATTTCATAAATTAAAATATACATTTTATCTCATTAAGCGTGCATAGAAAAAGAAAAATAATAAACTGATAAAATATACACGTTTTATTAGTTTTTTCTATTTGTGTCCTTGATCTTTTCTAAATTGACCAGAGCTACGTAAAGTTAGAAACACTTTTTCATTTTATAGCATGTAATTGAAAGAGCTAAGAAATAAAAAAATAATTTTTAAATAATAATTGAAATAGTTATAAATAATAATAATAATAATAATAATTGTTTATCATTGCGATCAGTCTTCAATTAATTCCACTGATAAGGGGACCATCCCCCCACGGCTGATCATCTACTGATTTTGTACCTGACTGAATTAAAAAAATATTTAAAATTATCTGTAATAAATATCTATTTGTTATAATAGGGTAATAAATAATTGTTAATTATGCCATAAAGTATTTTGTTAAAATATTGCAAAATTTATACAGTGCCCGTATCTTCCTGATTATGCTACTGTCTATTATAGTTATTTCCTGTAATCTTTTATTTTTTAAATAGACGCAGTTTTATATTATCGTTAAAACGCATAAAAAGCGGATTACATTAATTAATTTTAAAAAAATGTACAAAAGAGGTTAGTACAGATTGCAAACGTATAAAGCGCTTATCTATGTATAATATTATAGGCCATTTCGCATACTATTTAAAACCAAAGATAATACTTTGAACCTCCATGGCTTGCATGGGTGATTATTGTGATAAAATAGAAAATAAATTGTAAAAAACCCACATATAAAAAATAGGAAATGATAATAACGCAGATCATGCAGCTTAATGCACTTTTTAAATTAATAGGTCATAATTAAAATTTGTACTTATGGACATAATTTCATAATAGTCATTTTAACAAGTATTGCATGATAATAATAAGAGGGGATAAAGAATAGCTTAAATTTGATAGGATAGGGGGTCCATTTAATTTTGAAATATTTATCAAACGAGATTATAAAGTTCAATCGAGTTAAGTAGCCAAATTATCATTTTATAATAATTAGAATTACGTAGATAAACAATAAAATAGATTATTCGCTATTGGGGGCGAAAAACGTGATAAATCAAAAAAGTTGATTTTGAGTAAAAAAATTGACTTTTTTATTTTGACTTATTTTTTATCAATTCTTTGCGAAAAACTTATGATAGCATTAAAATTTAAAAATAATTAACATTATTTTGATTGTTACCAAATTTTTTTTTCTTTACCCCCTTTTCACAATAATTTCGAATGCCAAACAAATCAAAAAATTATTGATATTTTACTGCTTTTTTATTCATAAAATATACCAAATAAAAATAAATAAATTGAAGGTTCTCAATTTAAATCAACCCAATTTTCAAAAAACTGTAATTCACCCCGTGCTTCGTATCCAGAAGCGATGTAAAATTTCTTCTTCTAATAAAATAAAATGTTTGTTGTACTTATTTTCATCTTCTCTCCATCTGAAAAAAAAAATTTTTTATGAAAAAAATAGCATGATTTTTAAATTTTCTACATTAAAATATTTATTTGATTTGATTTAGATAATTTTTTTATTAGACCACATTTTCGTAATATGTTTTTATAAAAGCAAAGAATAATCAAATTAAATGTACAATAATATTATATAAGTATCTTGATACATAATTAATAATAACAATAATATTGTTTATTAAATATTTTATAATATTTATGAACGCGTTTTAATTGTAAAATTTTAAGATAAATTTAATATGGGAAATTTCGTTAATCCTTTCAACGTCAATCAAAATCTCGTTAATCCATTCACGACTGAACATCGATTAGGTTGAGAATATATTTTGTAATTAGATTTCAAATACGCATTGTCGTGTATATTTTTCCCGGCTTTAATCGATAGCAACATTATCAATCACCGTGATTTTAGATTATTTTTTATAGAGATAGATTCAGCACAAGAGCTGTACAGGGTGGTTCAAATTCGAATGTTCTTATGGGGAATTCGGTAATTATAAGAGTTATGGAAAAATGAATGGCGCATCCTCGATCTCTTTTTTGAGAAAACCTTAACGGTGAAAACCGGATTCCGATATTTTTTTTCGTTTTCGAGTTATGGCCAAAAGTTCGCTTTTTCGACTTTTCGTTAAATGCCGATATCTCGGTTGTTTGTAGAGTTATAGAAAAAATATTACATCTTTTTTAGACATTTTTTTGATGAGAATAAATTGGGCCAGAAGGATTTTAAATATCTTCATTTGTTTCCGAGTTATAATATATAGTTGTGTTTTTTTAAATGGAAACCATAGTTGGCTATGACATATTTAATTAGAGTTTTTTTATGCTCTTTTTAATTATATACAACATGTGGGGCCTATTCTTTCATTTTCATCTCGTTATATTAAAAACTGTTAAATAAAAATAAAAGATAGGAAAATTAAACGGTGGCTTTGTGAAAACAAAACACAAAATCATTATTGAAATCTAAAACAATTGTCTCCAATTGTTTTTAATAGGGTTTTTAGCACCTCCTCTATTATTTACCTTTTATTTCACAAGGTGAAATTTATTGGAAATTCCTGATTCAGCTTCAATTTGACGGGTTGAAATTGAAGGATTTCCATCCACAGCTCCTAGTATTTTCTTCAGCTTCTTGTATATTATAATTTTGAATTATAATAATTATAAAATAAAAGGTAAATAATAGAGTAGGTACTACTAAAAAAACCTCTTAAAAACAATTGGAGACAATTGTTTTAGATCTCACTAATGATTTTTTGTTTTGTTTTGACAAAGCCAATGTTTAATTTTCAGATCTTTTATTTTTATTTAACATTTTTTAATATAACGGGATGAAACTGAAATAATAGACCCCACATGTTATATATAATTGAAAAGAGGATAAAAGCTCTATATAAATATGGCATAGCCTACTAAGGTTTCCATTTAAAAAACACAACTTTATATTATAACTCGAAAACAAATAAAGATATTTAAAATCCCTTAATCCCAATTTATTTTCCTCAAAAAAATGTATGAATAAGGTGTAAAAATTTTTTCGATAACTTTAGAAACAACCGAGATATCGGCATTTAACGAAAAGTCGAAAAAGCGAACTTTTGGCCATAACTCGAAAACGAAAAAAAGTATCGGATTCCGGTTTTCACCATTAAGCTTTTCCCTAAAAAAGAGAGTTACCGAATTCCCCATAAGAACATTCGAATTTGAACCACCCTGTACAAAGCACTCGGTGAAAGTAATTGAATTACCAATACTTTGTCAATGTTGAAAGTGCTTGAAATACCAAATACTACATTTTCTTAAAGTAATTGACATAGGTACATAATTATTATAAATTACTAAATTACTTCACGAAGAAAAAGTAATATAATTAACAAATCCTTTGTGAAATAAATAAATTGAAATATTTAAAAATTCACAAAAAAAGAATTCAATTTGAAAAAATATCTACCAAAATAAAAAAAAAATTTGTGGCTGCTTTGCTATGGTAGTACTATGGGTCCTTGACAGCTTATTACAAGTCGCTACAGTACAGGTGTAAACACTTGTAAGTATCATTGTTGATTTTATTGTAAATACTTGAAACTAAACGAGTGGCAACTAAATTAAATTTTAAAAATGCTATAAACAAATTGGAATTTTTTTTAGTTAAATTAAGATACATAATTTAAACGACTATAAGTGGCTATATAATATACTGCTTAAGGCGGTATTCTAGTCTAGATATTTGAAAAAATTACTTTTTTCCACTTCAAAAAAAAATCGAAAATCACGAAAGAAAAAGTTCCATTTGACCGATTAATTTTAAATTTGGTGTGCACCTCGTATATGTTGCTCTATAGCTTGTACTTTGAAAATTGCTGAATTCTTATTAATCGGTATTATAAAGACCGTCTGAAAAAAAATTAATGTTTTGGTTTCTTCTTCTAAGTTTTGTATTTTTTAAAAGTAGTATTAATTTATTAATAATAATAAGTAACTGAAAGTACACACCAAATTTGGAGTTAATTTGTCAATTAGAACTTAAGATACTTTTCCACTTTTAAAAGTTTGAAATTCTTAAAAAGAAAAGATGTTCTTCAAATTTCAAGATTAGAACACAGCCTTAAATTGTCGCGTCGATGTCCAATATTCGTTCGCCTTTTTTCCTTTTTGTGTTTTAATTTCACTGATTAATATTTTATATATTTAAAATGAGTAATATCAAAGAAAATATTAAATTGACATTAACGGTTTTAAATTACTTACGTTATGGTCCCCCTTTTAACATTTTGCAAGTATAAATACATCGCAAAAGCGTGCACTTGAATTTTTTTAAATTTCTGAATTATCTTCGATAAATTTTAACGAATGAGCAATATTTGTATTTGTTTTTTTTTATATATTTCAAATTCAACAATTTAAATTTAATTAAAAAAACGACTTAGATTTCGATTTATTTTATTTATGTCCGTTTTACACACTATTACTGGTTTATACTGATAACCTTGTATCGGCTAGTGACAATCTTACATTGCAAAGTATTTAATTGATAAACTATTTTGGCGATAATAAGAAATTATCTAAGTGAGCTCCGAGTTATTGTAATTTATTTCGAGGAAGAGCGCGCTTATTTTGCAAAATGGTAAATATTCAAGATACGGATTTAATTTTTTTTGTAAATGGTAAAAAGGTAAGTTGGTCGACTACTAATTGTGGACACAAATTATTAGTTTAAAAATATGTAGGTTATCGAAAAGCACGTAAATCCAGAATGGACCTTACTCGAGTATTTACGAAATAAATGTATCCTTTTATTTAACCTGTGCTTCAAATTCTACCGACATTTTTTAACTTAATGTTAACTCAATTCAAGGTGAGCATTTTTAGCCAGTAAGTGTTTTCAAATTTTAGATTTGCAGAATTTATTAGAAATTTTTCATGCTTCAAATTTTCAAATATTTCATGCAATTGTATGACAGCAGCTCATACGTTGAAGAGAGCTCCATTCTTTGAAAGGGGAGATCATCCCTTTTGTTGCACGGCAACGGACACGGACAACTAGGCGAATCCCGCTAGGCAACGTATAACTGGGCAACGTATAACTGGGCGACGGACAGCTGGGCAATTGGTAAACTGGGCGATTGGTAAACTAGGCAATGGTCAACTGGGCAATGGACAACTGGGCAATTAGTAAACTGGGCGATTGGTAAACTAGGCGATGGTCAACTGGGCAATGGACAACTGGGCAATTGGGAAACTGGGCGATGGACAACTAGGCATTGGTTAAACTAGGCGACGTATAATTGGGCGAAAAAATAATAAATTATATTTGTTTAAGGAGTTATTATTCGAGTTAACGATTATTAACAAGATTTCGGACTTGTTACACTTTGGAACTGAGATATCGAGTTGTTTACATTTCGACTTTTTGCATCTTAGGAAAAAAGTACATTTAGGTGTACTTTATAAACCTTTGAAGGACACTAGGACATCATTCAAAAAGAAAGTACTGTCCTACTAAAATAAGTACATATGGTCACCCTACATATAATATAATGCCTTGAGTGACCGTTTTCCAGTCTACCATCGCCTAGTTTATCCATCGCCCAATTTACCAATTGCCCAGTTGTCCATTGCCCAGTTGACCATCGCCTAGTTTACCAATCGCCCAGTTTACTAATTGCCCAGTTGTCCATTGCCCAGTTGACCATCGCCTAGTTTACCAATCGCCCAGTTTACCAATTGCCCAGTTGTCCGTCGCCCAGTTGACCTTCGCCCACTTTACCAATCGCCCAGTTATACGTTGCCCAGTTATACGTTGCCTAGTGGGATTTGCCTAGTTGTCGCGTACCGCACGGCAACGCTGCATAACCTCACGTTTTTCTTAGTAATTTTAGTTTTAAGACAAAAAACGTATTACGTATATTACTTTTAAGCAAATACAAAATATCAAATATATTTGAAATTATGTACTCCCCAACAGAAAATATGTTAGGCAATAGAAATCTTTGGTTAATTTTAACGGTTTGTTAAAAGTTTTTTTTTTAATTTTATTACGTGACAAAATTAAAATTTAATCAGAAAATTAAGAATCATTTATTGTCCACGGACACATCCATAATAAAAATAATATTAGTTTAATATTTAAATAAAAATATTAATTTAAATTATAAATATTATTTTGAAAACATTTTCATTACTTTGAAATTTTTTTTTATCTTATATAAGATTTAATCTTTGTCAGCAAAACTAAGAAAAACTTGAATCCCCTCTTCTTGCCCACTAAGCCTGCTTAGGTAATATTTGAACGCCCCCTTTATAAATATAACGTAATATGTGTTTTAAATAATACATAAGTGTTTTGCAAGATACATAGAAAATTTCTTAGTTAAATTCCAAAATATAATTCAAATACTGCCCACTCCTGGTAATGGAATACCTACCGATTAAAAATGTCTGAAGGCTTGAATGTAGTCCGGATCCGGTTGTCAATTCCAGATTAGGTCCAGTCATAGATTGCCCCAATAGAGTTCCCCGGGGATCACTATCTCTCATTTCTCAACTGACTAAAGTTTAGTAATGGGTCAATTATTATCTGATTGTAAATAAACAAAATTATAATGTGGTAATTAGCAACGATTGATTAATATTCTGCTTCTATTAATTGCCCAAAATGTGAAGTAAGGAATGTATGATTAAGTAACTTACCACCTAAACTGAGTTATCTTTTATTTTTTCAGCGCAAAAAAAAACTTTTTTCATTTATATTATATAAATTCATTATGATATTGGTACAATATTATAAAATTTGAGATTTTTATTTTTCATTTTTAACAAATTTCCGGACTTTACTTTTTACTCCATTCATAAGGGTTCGGACAGAGCTTTCGGTTAACTTTTTGGTTGCATTAACCCATGTTTTTTTAAACTCTTCTAAGTTTTTGTTGTCTTTGCCCTGTTTCCTCAATATTCTCTTAATTTGAGCCCAATAACGTTCGATTGGACGCAGAAATGGACAATTTGGCGGATTCATTACTTTTTCAACAAAACGGACATTGTTCTCCTTGTACCAGCTTACCGTTGTTTTCGCGTAATGAGCCGACGCTAGATCCGGCCAAAATAAAACTTCACCTTCGTGTTTCTTAATGAACGGTAAAATTCTTTTTTTTAAACACTCATTAATGTAGTTTTCGGAATTAATTGTCCCCTTTGTAAAAAAAGAACTGGTGCGATTGCCACAGGAACAAATCGCCTGCCAAACCAGCACTTTTTCGCCAAACTTTTCTGTCGGAATCGACGAAATCGAGTCACTAATAGGCTCCCCTTTCTTTTTTGTATAAAACTGTGGTCCAGGTAGGGTCGAACCATCTAATTTGACATAAGTCTCGTCGTCCATCAGGATACATCCTTTAAAATTGACCAAGACTTCCTCATAAAATTTTCGTGCTCGATTTTTCGCAACAGCTTGTTGTTTTAGACTGCGTTTTGGAATCCGTTGCTTCTTATATGTTTTGAGGTTGTGTCTTTTTTTAATTTCCTGAACATTCGCAGGACTGTTCCCACATTTTTTCGCAATTTCACGAACCGACAGTGATCTTTTTGATTCAATTAATTTGCGCACTTTCCGATCAATATTTTTGTTATAAGATCCGGTTTTTCTTCCGGATCTTGGCAGGTCGTGAAATGTTAGTTCTTCCCCATACTTTTTAATCACAGCACTCACTGTTTGGTGCGAAGTATTTAACTGTTTTGCTATTTGTCTGAACGATATACCCTTTACACTTAACCAAGTGTCCACAATTTGTTTCCTTACTTTCAACGATAAACGACTCATTTTTATTAACACTTGAAATTATACAAAAATAATTATTGCAGTTTGACAGCTTAGTATATACTGAAATGAATACCGGTAATCAGAAAGAAAAAGCAAATTCAGCAAATGTACAGCGATTAGTTTTCAGTGGTAAGTTACTTAATCATACATTCCTTATCTAATAAAAAAAAAAAAAATTGAGAAATATTTCTTAACTGCTGATTAGTATTATTATGTGGTACCAAACTTGGATGTGGCGAAGGAGGATGTGGAGCTTGCACGGTGATGATTTCACGATACAATCGTAATCTTCAAACAGTAATGTATCCTTTTGTAAAAATGATTATAAATCTCTACGTCAGTTTTTAAATTTTGGTAAACAAGTTTGTAGTTACGCAAATTTTTTCTTTATCTATTATTTATAATTGTTAATTATCTATTATAACATATTTAAAAAGAACTTCTGGTTGAACTCCAAGTTCAACACCCATTCTTTCGGAACTTTCTTAACTTTAAATCAGTCACTATCCAATAAATGCATGTTTGGCTCCAGTATGTTCCATGCATGGTCTTGCAGTCACCACCGTGGAAGGAATCGGATCGACCCAAAATAAACTTCATCCAGTACAAGAAAGAATCGCAAAATCACATGGAACGCAATGCGGATTTTGCACACCTGGAATGGTTATGTCAATGTATACGTTACTACGATCCATGCCCAAACCTTCCATGAAAGAACTAGAAATTGCATTACAGGGAAACCTTTGCAGATGTACAGGATACAGACCAATAATCGAGGGTTACAAAACCTTCACCGAAGATTGGGAAATCATGCAAAATACTTCAAGTAGACGTACAAATGGAGTGTGTGGTATGGGAGATAAATGTTGCAAAAAGTTACAAAATGGATGCAGCAGTAAAAACGAAACTGAAAAGCTTTATGACGTAAACGAATTTGTTCCGTGTGACAGTACGCAAGAGCCCATATTTCCTCCAGAACTAAAACTATACGACACATTAGATAACCAAAATTTAACTTTTAAAGGTATCAACGTAACTTGGTACCGACCAACTAGCTTAAATACCCTATTGTACCTCAAAGAAAAATACCCCAAAGCAAAAATAGTCGGTGGCAATACAGAAATCGGCATTGAGGTGAAATTCAAAAATTTCAAATACGACGTGATGATACAATCAACTGCAATTCCAGAATTAACCAATGTGGAAGTTGTAAGCGATGGTATTAAAATTGGAGCATCAGTTACTCTGCAAAACATGGAACGTGTATTAAAAGAACAAATTAAAATAGAGCCGGACTACAAAACT
This sequence comes from Cantharis lateralis, assembly GCA_963170105.1. Classification (NCBI taxonomy): domain Eukaryota; kingdom Metazoa; phylum Arthropoda; class Insecta; order Coleoptera; family Cantharidae; genus Cantharis; species Cantharis lateralis. The sequence goes on from OY720626.1 coordinate 8,410,984, forward strand.
AGAACCTACACAGCTATCAATAACATGTTACAATTTTTTGCCAGTAAACAAATTCGAAGTGTTGCGACAGTGGGAGGAAACATAATAACTGGAAGTCCCATTTCTGATCTAAATCAAATTTTTATTTCCACTAAAGTTGAATTAGAGTTACAAAGTAAAAAAAGTGGGGTGAAGAGAATAGTAATGAACGAGGGCTTTTTCGTGGGTTACCGAAAACCAAGAGTGCGTGATGATGAAGTATTAGTTTCAGTTACAATTTTTCATACATCCAAAGATCAATACGTGTATGCATATAAACAATCAAGACGAAGAGATGACGACATAGCCATAGTCAATTCTGCCGTTAACGTTATATTCGAACCAAGAAGCATTATCATCCAAGATATAAATTTGGCATTCGGCGGAATGGCACCCACAACCGTGTTAGCAGCAATAACTCGTGAAAAATTGCTTGGAAGAAAATGGAATGCAAAAACTTTGGAAGTAGCCTACAACGCTTTACTGGAAGACTTGCCTCTTCCGCCAAACGCCCCTGGCGGCATGGTAGAGTATCGAAGATCCTTAACTCTAAGTTTCTTTTTCAAAGCGTATTTAACTATTTTGGATCAATTGCAATGGATAAAACCTGAAATTTGTATAAGCGAAAAAGATAAGAGTGCAATCTCATCACTACAAAATCAAACTATCAAAAGCTCTCAATATTATGATATCTTACCCAATAAAGATATAGTTGATTCACTTGGGCAACCAATCATTCACAGATCGGCTATTAAACATGCCACCGGAGAAGCAGTTTTTTGCGACGATATACCCAAATATTCTAACGAACTCTACCTAGCTTTTGTTTTAAGCACGAGAGCCCATGCTAAAATTGTATCTGTCGATCCGTCTGCAGCTTTAGGAGTAGAAGGTGTCCATTTATTTTTATCCGCTAAAGATTTAAAAGACGATAGAAACCAAATAGGCAAAACCAAGGAAGAGGTTGTTTTTAATACAAACATTGTAACGGCTCATGGGCAAATAATAGGGGCAGTGGTTGCCGAAAATCAAGCAATTGCTCAAAAAGCGGCAAAAATGGTTCAAGTGTTGTACGAAGACTTACAGCCGGTAATAATTAGCATAGAAGACGCCATAAAGCATGAGTCCTATTTTGAAGGATTTGAAAAGCCAAAAGTTCTGGAAAAAGGCGACGTGGACGAGGTTTTTCGAAACGCCCCTCATGTTGTCGAAGGAAGTTGTAGGAACGGTGGTCAAGAGCATTTTTATATGGAAACGCAATGTACAGTAGCAGTGCCAAAAAATGAAGATGGTGAAATGGAACTATTTTGTTCAACCCAATACCCGTCCGTAGTAAACGTAAGTGAGCTGTTGAGAGACTTAAAAAAAATTATTTATTTTAATTTTACAGAAAGTAGTTTCTCGCGTATTAAATGTATCTCAAAACAAAATTGTGGTACGTGTAAAACGAATAGGTGGTGGTTTCGGTGGAAAAGAACACCAAGTATTATTTGTTGCAGCACCCGTTGCTTTGGCTGCATCTTATATGAAGCGGCCTGTTAGATGTATGTTGAATAGGGACGAAGACATTCAAATTACGGGAGGAAGGCATCCTTTTCAAATGAAATATAAGGTCGCCTTCGATAACAACGGAAAAATTTTAGGATGCCACATTTACATGCATGCCAATGCTGGATATTCCATCGACGTTACTCCACATGTATGATTTTTCTCACTTATTGGAAGAAAGTTAATTATTGGTCTGGGTTTTAGGTTTTAGAACGTGCATTATTTCATTTTGAAAATGTATATAACATTCCTGCAGTTCGGGCGGAAGGTTACATTTGTAAAACAAATCTGCCTTCAAATATGGCTTTCAGGGGTTTCGGCGCACCTCAAGCAATGTTAGCTGCAGAATTTATGGTAAGATCCATTGCAGAATATTTAAATTTAGATGTGACAGAAGTTAGTCGTACAAATTTATATAAAGAAGGAGACATGACTCCATATAATCAGATCATAGAACGCTGTACCATCACGAGATGTTGGGACGAATGCATCGAGTCGTCATGCATCATAAACAGAAAGAAAGAAGTAGATAAATACAATAGGTAAAAAAAACCTAAGCTCATATTTTTATTAAATTTCATTGCTACCATATTTTTTAGAGAAAACCGATGGAAAAAACGCGGAATCAGTTTGGTTCCGACCAAATATGGAATCTCCTTTCATACCTTATCAAAAAATCAAGCTGGCGCTCTAGTTCACGTTTATACGGACGGTTCGGTGCTTTTAACCCATGGTGGTACAGAAATGGGTCAAGGACTACATACTAAAATGATACAAATAGCAAGTCGCGTTTTGCAAATACCAACCAGTTTAATATTAATCAGCGAAACATCAACCGATAAAGTTCCAAATACCTCGGCAACCGCTGCCAGCATATCTTCAGATTTAAACGGAATGGCTGTAAAGGTACCTCTAAAAGTTTCATTCGTTATTATCATTCCAATTTTAAAAATGTATTTCTTATTAGAATGCGTGCGAAATTATCATGGAACGTCTTGCACCGTATATCAAATCAAATCCTAATGGTAAATGGGAAGACTGGGTTTTGGAAGCGTATATGGATCGCGTTAGTTTATCAACTACCGGATTTCACAAAACTCCGTTTCCAACATACGATTGGGAAACTAATTCAGGGCAAGCCTTTCATTATTTTACTTATGGCGTTGCTTGCAGTGAAGTTGAAATAGATTGCCTTACAGGAGATCATCAAGTATTACGAACAGACATAGTCATGGATGTTGGTAAGTGAACTCAAAATGTTCATCGAGAAGTTTCTAAACAAAATATTTAGGTGAGAGTTTAAATCCCGCCATTGATATTGGACAAATTGAAGGAGCATTCATGCAAGGATATGGATTCTTTATGTTGGAAGAAATGTTATTTGCTGCCAATGGTTCCGTTTTAAGTAAAGGCCCTGGAACTTATAAAATACCGAGTATAAGTAATATACCTGGCGAATTCAATGTTTCTTTGCTTAAAGGGGCACCCAATCCAAGTGCGGTGTACTCTTCAAAAGTAAAAATTACAATTTGTTCAATTACATTATTTCTCTAAAACAATTTTTAGGCCATTGGAGAACCACCATTATTTTTAGCAAGTTCGGTTTTGTTTGCGGTTCGTGATGCAATTAAATCTGCGAGATTGGATGCAGGCGTTACATGTAATTTTGACTTATCTGCACCAGTTACTTCTGAAAGAATTAGAATGGCCTGTCAAGATCACCTAAACACAAGGGTACGTTGGCAAAAATTTAACCGAGTTCCATTTAGTAACAGCTTTGCATAAAATATTTTTTAATTTTCATTGTTTCAGATAAACCAGACTAAATTAGACAATTTTACACCATGGAATGTTGTTCCTTAGATTTAATATTTTTTAGATTTGAATTCGGTATACTTACTTTGTAAATATTTTTTTGTAAATTGTGATGAATTTTTGTTACGTGATTTATTTAAAAAATAAACTAGTTAGAAAATTGAATAATTTTTACGTTCTTATCTTCGTATCACACGTTATTGTATCGTAAATTTCGAAAATTTTGTGTATAAATTGTTTACAAATCCCTTAGAATTTTGAAAATTCTTGACTCCCCCAGAAGAAATAATAAATAAAATTTTATTTACTTTCTACACATAATAGCTCAGTCGGTGAAATAGAATATGCATGGAACTCCTTGTCAAATTATTAATAAAGATCAAATTTTGTGTTGTAAAATAAAACTTTTATTAAACCAAGTATACTTAAATATTAACTAAATTTTTTAAAACTTACTTTTTTTTAAAAATGCCCTTATCTGGTGGTAGATTGAAATTTGGATAGAAGAAGAACTTATATTTGAAGTGTATTTCAATTGTGAAATCTTAAAATACCTCAGTTTTAAAAATTGTGAGTGCATTGTATAATATTTCTAAAGTACTGATATGATAATATTTAATTAAAAACATAAAGGCCGCTCTACATGAGCGTGGCTAAAATATAGACTGATTGGAAGTGAAAGAGGATAAAACAAAATTTCGATAAAATATATAGTTAACTTTGACACCATCATCTTTCTCGATAATTTTTATCTAAAGAGCTGTTTTTCATTTATACATTTTGGTTCTCTAAATATTAAGAATGAAAATGTTGCAACCGAACACCCGGTATACCACAGATAAGAAATTGTGTCAATACTGATGATAATCGCTGCAACATCTTATAGATTACTGAATAAAAATGAAATTTTTGATATAAAAGTAATAAACTAATATTAGGCAAGCACATATTTTTCAATTTATTATTTGTAATTATTGTTTTATGTGTATACGTGTTAGTTATTTGTTTGCAAGTTCAAGGATATATAAATTGAGAGATTCATATACTACATATTATATCAGATTGTTTACACTGCCTTCTTCGTACGTTTCAAACCAAATGAATGAAGTCAAAAATTATTAAATAATATGGAATCAATCCTGGTCTTATACGTTAATGGGAAGAAGGTAACAAAAAAACTTATTTTTGTTAAACAATATTAAATAATTTTTATTTTTATTACGCAATAAATTATATTATATTATTTTAACAGTCGACATTAGATTGTACCTTTCCAAATCATATGGTCTGGTTGCCTAGGTGTCGAACCGCCATGAAAAAAGTTTGAAATAATTTTTATTATTATTATTATTAGGTAATAGAGGAAAAGCCAAATCCGGAATGGACACTTCTATATTATCTTCGAACCAAATGTATCCTTTTCAATAAACATAAATTACTACCATAAAAATATTCCCATGTTTTCCTTAATTTTTTTAGTGAATTTGTGCGGAACAAAATTAGGATGTGGAGAGGGTGGATGTGGAGCTTGCACTGTCATGGTTTCGAAATACGACCGGAAAAATGACGTAATTCAGTATCCTTTAAAAATTGCTCTTCATCGTATTCTTCCTTGCAGAGGAATAGTCCTGGGCAACTTCATCTATTGTTTTTGAAAATATTCTTCTTTAATCCATTCCAATAGTCACTTAGCAATTAACGCTTGCATAACTCCCGTTTGCTCAATGCATGGACTAGCAATTACAACTGTCGAAGGGATTGGATCGACCAAAACAAAACTACATCCTGTGCAAGAAAGAATAGCAAAATCGCATGGAACACAATGCGGCTTTTGTACTCCTGGTATGGTAATGTCGATGTATGCCCTATTGCGAGCCCTGCCAAAACCATCGATGAAAGAATTGGAAGCAGCGTTACAAGGAAATCTCTGCAGATGTACCGGTTACAGACCAATTATCGAAGGTTACAAAACGTTCACCAAAGATTTTGAAGTCGTAACGCAAAATGGAAACGGTGTTTGCCAAATGGGCAAAAACTGTTGCAAAAATCTTGAAAACAATGATTGTAACGACGAAGGTGAACTTTGCGATGTTCATGAATTTTCCCCATACGATGCATCGCAAGAAATTATATTTCCACCAGAACTCAAACTCTACGATACGCTCGATCAGCAAAATTTAATTTTTACAGATAAAAATGTCACTTGGTACAGACCTACAAATCTAAAAGACCTTTTAACTCTAAAAGATAAACATCCAAATGCGAAAATTGTGGCAGGAAACACTGAAATTGGAATTGAAATGCAACTAAAACATTTCGACTATCCCATATTAATCCAATCGACTTCTGTACCAGAATTAACAGATATCCAAATATTAGACCATGGCGTTAAAATTGGAGCTTCAGCTTCGTTGGATTTCTTGGAGACGACTCTAAAAAAAGAAATAAAATCAAAACCGGAATACAAAACACGTACCTTCCAAGCCATAATTGATATGCTGGAGTTGTTTGCAAGTAAGCAGATTCGTAATGTAGCAACACTCGGAGGTAATCTAATAACAGGAAGTCCTATTTCCGACCTTAACCCCATATTTATTACGACCCAAATTGAGTTGGAATTGCAAAGCAACAGGAATGGAATCAAAAAAGTAAAACTAGATGAAACTTTCTTTTCCAATTACAGGAAAACTAACATCGCAAATCATGAAATTTTGGTGGCCATAACTATTTTCTACACTACAGAAAACCAATACGTGTATTCGTTTAAACAATCGAAAAGACGAGACGACGATATTGCGATCGTTAACGCAGCAATCAATGTTTCCTTTGAAGGAAACTGCATCATCAAGGATATAAATTTAGCTTTCGGTGGAATGGCACCCACAACGGTCTTGGCACCAATAACTCGTCAAAATTTAATTGGCAAGGAATGGAATTCCGAAACTTTAGAAATCGCATACAACAGTCTTTTGGAAGATTTGCCTTTACCTCCAAACGCTCCGGGCGGTGTCACGCAATATAGGAGATCCTTAACGTTAAGTTTCTTTTTCAAAGTTTACTTGGCAGTTTTGGAAAAACTTCAGAGAAAATCTCCCGACTGCAAAGATAAAAGTGCAATATCTCCAATACAAAGTGGAATCCCGAAGAGTTCTCAATATTTTCAAATTTTTCCAAACCGCGACAAAACAAACAACGTTGGTAAGCCGATTCCACACTTATCCGCCTTCAAACATGCCACTGGAGAAGCAGTTTACTGTGACGACATTCCAAGATTTTCCAACGAACTGTATATGATGTTCGTGATAAGCACCAAAGCGCATGCTAACATTTTGTCGATTGATGCATCAGAAGCGCTGCAAATGAAAGGAGTGCACGGATTTTTGAGCGAAAGTGATCTTTCCAAAAACAAAAATCAAATTGGCTCCACAAGTGACGAATTGCTGTTCTATTCCAAAAAGGTTACTGCTCAAGGTCAAATAATTGGAGCTATTATAGCCGACGACCAATTAATTGCCCAGAAAGCAGTCCAGAAAGTAAAAATTGATTATCAGGAATTGGAACCGGTTATTATAAGTATCGAAGATGCAATTAAACACAAATCTTACTTTAAAGAGGTTCCCAACCCTATGACTTTAGAGAAAGGGGATGTGGAGAAAGCATTTAAAAGTGCTTCTCACATTGTAGAAGGTGAGTGTAGAAGTGGAAACCAAGAGCATTTTTATTTGGAAACACAATCTGTACTGGCGGTGCCGAAAAATGAGGACAACGAATTGGAAATATTTTGCGCAACCCAATATGCAACTGCAGTGTGTGTGAGTATTTAGACATCCGGAATCATGACCCAAGTTTTCTTAAAAAATTACCCATTTCAGAAAATGTTATCAAATTGTTTGGATATTCCCCAAAATAGAATTAATATTCGGGTTAAAAGAATAGGTGGGGGATTTGGAGGAAAAGAGCACAAACCTGCTTTACTTGCGATTCCTGCAGCTTTAGCAGCAATTCGATATGGACGGCCAGTAAGATGTTCATTGAATCGCGATCAAGACATGCAAATTATAGGCGGAAGACACGCTTTCGTGATGAAATACAAAGCTGCCTTCGATGATGATGGTAAAATATTGGGAATCGATACAACTTATTTTAACAACGCCGGATATTCAAACGATTTATCGCAAGGGGTAATAAAAAGGTAAACCACATTTGCTTAAATTATTCCACATTATTTTTAGGTCATGGAACGTGCACTTCTTCATGGTGAAAATTCGTACAACATTCCAAACGTTCGTGTACATGGCTATGTGTGTAAAACCAATCTTCCTTCAAACGTAGCCTTCAGAGGCTTTGGAGCACCGCAATCGATGTTGGTCGGAGAATTTATAATTAGAAAAGTTTCCGAGTATCTTAACAAAGATCCAATCGAAGTTGCCTATTTAAATTTGTACAGGGAAGGAAACTTAACGCCGTATAATCAAAAATTGGAATATTGCACTCTTACCAGATGCTGGGAAGAATGTTTAGCGTCTTCAAACATGGTAGAAAGAAGAAAACTGGTCGACAAATATAACAGGTAGGTGTAAAATTTTAACATTTTGAAAGTCAAATTTAATTAGGGAATTAGGGAAAATCGGTGGAAGAAACGAGGAATAAGTATGGTTCCAACAAAATTTGGACTTAATTTTCCTCCAGTTGAACTAAATCAAGCCGCAGCGTTAATACACGTGTATACCGATGGATCCGTACTCCTGTCGCATGCAGGTGTTGAAATGGGACAAGGTCTGCATACAAAAATGGTCCAAATAGCAAGTACGGTTCTAGAAATCCCACCTTCTAAGATACATATTAGTGAAACTGCCACCGATAAAGTAATTAACACGCCGCCAACTGCTGCTAGTATGTCGTCAGATTTAAATGGAATGGCTGTTATGGTAAGCCTTCTGAACTATAAATTAAATACAATAACTTGATTGAAATAATTTAGAATACGTGCAGTATCATTAAGGAGCGCATTGCGCCGTATATGTTGGCAAATCCAAAAGGTAAATGGGAAGATTTCGTTATGGCTGCTTATATGGATCGCGTTAGTTTGACAGCAAGTGGGTTCCATAAAACTTCTTACGCTGGTTATGACTTTGCTACCCATACTGGTACTTGCTATTTATACTTTACTTATGGGGTCGGTTGTAGCGAAGTAGAAATAGATTGTTTAACAGGAGATCATCAAGTATTAAGAACTGATATAGTTATGGATGTGGGTAAGTTGTGCATGAACTTAATGGGAACAAACAATTTTGTTCAATTTTGAAATTTAGGTGAAAGTTTGAATCCAGCTGTCGATATCGGGCAAATCGAAGGTGCCTTTACTCAAGGTTACGGATTGTATATGATGGAAGAAATGATGTACTCTCCTAATGGTACCATTTTGACCCAAGGACCTGGTACATATAAATTGCCCGGTTTTGCAGATATCCCAAGAGAATTTAACGTATCTCTGTTAAAAGGAGCACCAAATCCAAGAGCAGTTTATTCATCCAAGGTAAAAATAATGAATATAAATTTTTTTCGAATAATTAATGTGATTTTTAGGCCATAGGCGAACCTCCGTTATTTTTAGCAAGCTCAGTTTTGTTTGCAACAAGAGAGGCAATTAAATCGGCTAGAAAAGACGCAGACGCATCGCCAGACTTCAAACTTGACGCTCCCCTCACACCAGACAAGATTCGAATGGCTTGTGAGGATCACATAACGGCCAAAGTAAAAATTATATCTTTGCGATTTTCTATATAACATTAAATTATTTTATTTTAGTTACCAAAGCTGCAGATGAATATGACGTCAACTTGGAACGTGACTCCATAATAGTTATTTTTAATCAATTAGAAATAAATATTGCAGAGATCTTTTCAGATATATTCTAAATACAGAATATTATGTCGACTATTATAATATATTGTCATGTTTCAAATCAGCTCTCGAGTTTTTTTATTTGAGTTTTGAAAGGGTTGTTTATTTTAATTATGTTTGTAAATTGTTTTTGTTTCATCCTGTAGAAGTTGTATTTTATTTAATATTTGTTTATGTTGGTAATTGAAAAAAGGTAAAAATTGGCTTTTGGGTGCCAACTGTGAAGCCGTGAAGACGCTTAAGGCGCTTATTGAAGTTAATAATTAAAATTTTGAAAATAAAATTGTAGTTTAATTGAAAATATAAGTAAAAAATTAAATAATATAAAGTGATAAAAATAACAGATAAAAATTATATAAATAATATTTGAATATTGAATTGGTTTGCTGCATATAAAAATTGAGAAACAGGAAGTCGATGAAATTTGGATATAATTTGAAAGAAAAAAAAGTACAAAAATATTAATAAGTACAAAATTTTGACTAAGGAAATATTTCGTGACAATACGGACCCACGTGCGAAGCAATGCATTGATATCGTTTCGATTGGATAAATTTATTAGAATAAAATTAGAAAAGAGCTAACCCGTGGTGTCGGGCGATTTAATTCGCCACCATATCATAGCATCTTTTTATGGCGTCCCAACGTGTGAGGCAAAGACAAAGTGGTAGCAATTAGGTTAAACAGTAGGAATTAGAATAAATAGTAGGGCAAAATAGTAGCTTTTAATAAAAAATGGAAGATCAAAACATAGTCCAAGAGATAAATGGGGAAATATCATTCTCTCCATTTACAAGTATGCGCAGGGGTACTGAAATGAATTTTAGTGAAGGAATGGATTCCTTTTTACAAGAAATGAGAGAAATGAATAGGGATATTAGGGAGACGCTTAATACAATGTCAAACAAATTAGATAAAAATGAAAAATCAATCAATGAATTAGCTGGTATAAAAACTGATATGAAAATAATGGTTGATAAGATAGAAGATGTGAGCATTAAAATAACAGAAATTGATAAAAAATATGAAAAAAATTACAATGAACCCAGAGAAAGCTTTAAAGGCGAAATTAAAAACTTAGAAATTAAAGCAGTAACTAAAGATCAATTAAATAATGAAATAATAGAAATTCAAGTTGAATCATATGAGCAAATACAAGAATTTTCATTTGAAATAGATAAAAAACTAAATCTAATCATTAACGAACCACTAATAAACCAAAAATTATTAGAAATAGGCGAAAAAGAATTTATTAAGTTGTCGGAAATTAAAAAATTTAAGGGGGAAATAAAAAGAAATTTAAAGTCATTTGAAGGTGTTAGGGACCGAAAAGAAATAATATTGATAAACAAATTTTTAAAAATGTTAGGTTTTGATAGATGGACAGGGTGGATAGATATGATTCCTTATGTTGAAGATTTTATGAATGAGACTCCAAGCACTATTCCAGAACAATCCCCAATTTTTATTATGAACGGGATTATGCCTACGAGACCCTGGAAGGTCGATGAAAATGAAACAAATTATGATGACGCAATACGGAAAGTAAGATTAAAACTAAATAAAAACCGAGAGGAATATAATATGAGGAAAATGAATAAAAATATAACAAAAAAATGTATTTTTGAAATTGAAGAATTAAAAACCGTTTACGCTGAAGATATAAAAAAGATTAATGACAAGTTTGTAGATGTTACAATAAATGAAGAAGAAGTAAATGAAACCATAATACAAAATGGACAGCTAGACAAGACTGTAAAAAACAGAATGATGCAAAATATTAATAGGAAGACGTTTAAAAGCAAAAAACTAGAACTCAGACATAAGCAAATAAAATTTCGACCAAAAGAAAAAATTTTAACTGGAAATAAAAAAGACAAAATTAGAACCAGGAAAATAAGATTTGGATACAGGATAAAGATTGGCACAATTAAGAAGGAAAAATTTGGACTAAAAGGAAAGTTTGTCAAGAAAAACAATAAACAACATGGACAAAATAAAGACAAGAAATTCGTGAACCAGATGAAGAGCAATGCGATAAATTGGCCACTTCCCAAGCCTCATACAAGTGCTAAGAAAATGGTCATGTGGAAATATTTTCGATGGAGATGAATATAATGAATGACGGATGACGAGAGTAAAAAGAAAAAGAAAAATTAGTGATTGTTGAAAATACTTGATAATTTTTGAATTTAAAAAATTGAGTTTATGATAAATGATAAAATTTTGGTTTGTTTCAAAGTAACATTTTATTTTAAAAATTAATTATAAGGTTTGAAACATGCGTAACATTTTTGTAATTAAATACAACATGTGAACGTATTACTAATTAACAAAAATGTTAGGGGGCAGATGTCATGTTTCAAATCAGCTCTCGAGTTTTTTTATTTGAGTTTTGAAAGGGTTGTTTATTTTAATTATGTTTGTAAATTGTTTTTGTTTCATCCTGTAGAAGTTGTATTTTATTTAATATTTGTTTATGTTGGTAATTGAAAAAAGGTAAAAATTGGCTTTTGGGTGCCAACTGTGAAGCCGTGAAGACGCTTAAGGCGCTTATTGAAGTTAATAATTAAAATTTTGAAAATAAAATTGTAGTTTAATTGAAAATATAAGTAAAAAATTAAATAATATAAAGTGATAAAAATAACAGATAAAAATTATATAAATAATATTTGAATATTGAATTGGTTTGCTGCATATAAAAATTGAGAAACAGGAAGTCGATGAAATTTGGATATAATTTGAAAGAAAAAAAAGTACAAAAATATTAATAAGTACAAAATTTTGACTAAGGAAATATTTCGTGACAATACGGACCCACGTGCGAAGCAATGCATTGATATCGTTTCGATTGGATAAATTTATTAGAATAAAATTAGAAAAGAGCTAACCCGTGGTGTCGGGCGATTTAATTCGCCACCATATCATAGCAATATAATATTTGCTAAGCTTGATTATTTTTCATAAATTCTTCAACTGAAATTGTTAGTTGAGTTTCTAAAATCTTTTGGTTTTGTTCGTTTCTTATCGTTTTCTTCCACCAAAGGAAGCTGCCCATGGCTAAAAATCCTCCTCCACAAACAATTAACATCGGTGTATACGGCTTCATTACGCGCATCTACATCATATAGATAAATGAGGAAAGGTGCACGAAGAAGTTATGTTTCTCAAAAATTTAATAATTAAATTACCTTTAAAATTTCAACTAAATATTCTTTAAATTTTATCCTCTGCTTGTAAAATAACCAATATTTTATTTTTTTGTAAATAAAAATAACATTGATATGACTTAATTCATGAAAATTTATTTTCCTTCCCACGACGCTCTTCGATAATAAGTTAAATTCTTTGTTTACAGGGTGGCCTATTTATAAGTATCAAAAGTAATCAATTTTCACCGTAGATAAAGCTAGAAAAAATAAGTAATTGTAATAGAAATAAGTTTACGGAACATTATGTATTTATATAAGCTCACAGATATCTACTTACCAATAACTCAAGAACGTACAAGAATCTGAAAACGACAAACCTAACAATCATTTTTATAAAAATGGCAAAATAAACATACACTATCATTTAGCAACTAGTTTATAAATTAGCTATTATGTACTTCCCAACTGTTTTGACGACGACATATGCGACACTGCCACTGTTTGTTTTGTTATAACCTCACTTAAAACTTCATGTGATGTAATTCAATTTGAAACTTCGAATTTTAAGATAAATTTGGAAATGTTGCGTTCACCAAGTGCATTAGAAGTGAAAAAATTGTACAAAGAAATACTACGTTACGGGCAAAAATTACAATACACTGACAAAGATTATTTCTTCCGTCGCGTCAAGAAGGAATTTAAGACAAACAAGACACTGAACGACGATACTCAAATTAATTTTAACTATAAGGTAATATAAATATGAAAATTTTAAATCTACGTATGACGCTTTTAATTTTAGAAAGGGTTATCGTTGCTTGAAAGGCGATCTGTAGTTTAAATATGCTGAAGGTTTTAAACAAGTTTTCTCATAATTTTTTTCCACTGCGAATGAAACACACGTTAGATTATTCTAAAATTCCTCTACTTTCCGAAAACGACTTGAAGGAACAATTCGTTCGAGGTTCAGGTCCCGGTGGGCAAGCTACTAATAAGAACAATAATTGTGTGGTATTAAAACATTTACCAACCGGATTAGTGGTTAAATCTCACCAGTCCAGGTCGCTAGATGTCAATAGAAAGGAAGCCCGACGACTCTTAACCTTAAGAATAGATAAATTACTTAATGGCGAGGATAGTTTGGAAGCACAAGAAAAAAAGATACAAGATAAAAAATCAACAGACAGGAAAAGGAAACGAGAAAAATTAGAAAAGTTAAAAGCAGAATGGAAAGAAAGAGAAAATTTGGAATAACTAAAGATTACATTATTATAAAAATAAAAATGTTTCTTATTTAATAGAAAATTAATTATAAAAATTTTACAATAACAAAAAATAGAATTAAAAGTAATCAGTTCAAAAAATATTTACAAACCAACTTTCACAAATCGGGTTTCGTTATTAATATTAATAAACTCAGCTGCACTTTTAAACCTGAAACTATAACGATCAAACAAATGACTCCTATGTTCTAAATTAGGGAATTCCCAAATTTAATTTTGTTTTCGAAGATGGAAATTTTGGTAATATAAAATATTTTGCGTGATCCTGATGAGGTAGATTTCAAATAGATTTTAAAAATTATTAAGTTGGCAGTTATGAGTAGGTAGGAAAACTCTTAATTTACGAATTTTTGTTCACAAATTTATCTGCATATCTTTCGACTGATAATGGAACTTTCTTCTTAAAACTAAATTTTTTTAATTTATTTAATGGAGACGTTTCTGGTTTTATAATTTGAAGCACCGATTGTGTATTTAAACTTGAATTTTCTGTTGATTTTAATGTGCTCGATGCAAAATTAAACTTATTTAATGGGGGCGTGTTGGATTTCGTAATTTGTGGCACCGGTGTATTAAAATGTTGATTTTTTACTGCTGGTTTTATTGTGGTGTTTTCTAAACTTATGTTATCAAATTGAGATGTTTGTGGTTTCGTAATTTGTGGCACTGGTGAATTTGTTAGCTTTTCTTGTGGAATCTTTGTACTTTCCAGGTCTATATCATCAAATTCAACTCCATCAAAGAAGTCATCTTCCAATATAGACTCGTCTAACTGATTAGACTTGACTGTTTCAACAGGTTTCAATTGGCGAGGAGGTGAATCCAAAAATGAAAGATCATCGGATGTGGACATACTTATTTTTAGTTTTTTATGTGGTGGATTTTTGTATTCAAAACTGTCACTTGTGTTACGTTCTTCATCAAACGCGTCGCGTTTTTTAGTAACTTCGGTGCTTTTTATATCACTACCTATCATGGGAGTCTCAAACTCTTCATATGGTATCCCCAATTTTTCTAAATGCAGTCTTACCGACAGGTATGCTATAACTACTTTGATAACATCAACGGTTACTTCTTGAGGACATAAATCTTTTATGAGCGTCGGCATGGATAGATCTTAAAATAGTATAAAGTTAGTCAACAATAATTGTTTGTAGTTACACCTTATTACCGTAATTTATTGGCGGACTTTTTATTATTCTAATTATTGTATCTCTCATTTCATCTGTTATATTCAAGTCTATTAGTTTAATTGGATAACCTACTTTTATGGCATCTATTAAATGTGATAATACAGTTGGCGAAATAAGTCCCCTACAAATAAAAAATTGCTAATTAGATAGTATCCTCTCCGAGTCCTTCATCGTTCGTAGGGGCATAGTAACCACTTTTTTATTTAAAAGGATTCTCTTGGAAGATACCTCCTTATTGTATCTTTGGAAAGACGGTCAGAATAAAATGTTTACTCTGCCCAGGTTCAAACCGAGGATCTCGGCTTAGCACAGGCCTCCCAAAACAAATTTTATGAATTTTTGTTAGGCATTTTTATGTTAAAATTTTAGAAATTTTTTAGAATTGCGAAGAAATTTTCAAAGCGTTATATCAATATTATTTGATTAGAATCACTAAACCAGTGATTGCCAACCTTATGAACCTCGGGAACCACTAAACTCACACTTCAGAGAACTGCGGACCACAAACATACATTTTTTTTAAAAGGAAAAAAAATGTGAAAATACATGTAAAAAGCCAATATTCAAAATTTAATAGTGAAGTAACTGATGGACCTAAATCATTTTTCCTCACCTCATCGGAAAGCTCAAAATGTCCTCTTTCAGAATATTATAATAACCCGAATTGTCGAAACATTGAAGATTGGCGCGTAAATAGATTATTTTGTTAGATCCCACTGAGTAAGCAATTTATGTAAAAAAATTAAACAACTGAAAAAAAAGTTCTGGGACATATCGGGTTAACCCGGGAACTAAACACAATAAAAATTTCTTTCAATATTCTTGGGTTGTGGTGTCTTAAATATATAACATAAAAAATCCTAATGCCAATTTAATTTTGAAACTTAAAAATTTAATTAAATGAATAACTGCAAGAATATCAAATAATTTTAGGAATTTTGGATGAGTTTTTGGATAAGTGGGAGGCCTGTGGGCAGTCATCGCACATAAGCGCCAAGCCGTGACTGTCTTAGATAATATAGGCAATAATTAAGAAACTCCATAAAAATTTTCATAAATAAGCAGCAAAGGCTATGTACGAAGTAAAGGCACATTTCACTTAAAGAAGAAAAAACTTCACTTGAAGTGACAATTTATAAACTGAAACTTACCTTTTGGTCGATATTTCTTGAACAGTTAAACCTAATTTGTACATTGAATAACTAGCTTCTGCCGTAGCTCCCATATTAGCACCCGGCAAAGGATGTTCAGCCAATATGTCTTGAATGATTTTCTTGGCACCTTGTGTCACCGTGGGTTCCAAATGGCATATAATTCGAATTTCCTTTACAAATTCCTCACCAAAACGATTAATCTTAGCCTCGGTGAATCCATCCACTATTACAATTTCAAAAATGTACAGTGAATCTTGTTTTACAATAATATATTAAACTTACATCTACATTCTCGAAGTTCTTTTATAGTTATCGGTTTAGATTGTGCCATTTTCAACAATGCTTCGTTAGATGCTATCATGTATGGCATGCAATCAAAGCTGGATGCAAGATTCGACCTCTTATTCATCAGCAAACGATACAACTTCACACGATCTTCTTTGTCTAAATCTACTTCACTATTCTCGCTTATGGAATCATTACTATCGATTTCTAACGACTTTTTAGCTTTAGCCTCAGACGTTTTTAAGTACTTCAACGAGACTTTAGACGATGGTTCCTTTCGAGCATTGGTAGAAGTATTGCTTGAAGTACTCGGTCCTGAATTAATCCTAAATGAAGCTTCCTCTGACTCTCTGTTTCAATGAATCATGTTATTACAACACTATTATAAATTAACACTTTAATACTCACTCGATCATCTGATCTTTGCGTTTCAACAATTTAAACAATTCGGGTGTAGGACGATATAATATTTTTTTTTTATCTCTTGTCTCTACCAGTCTTCTTCCGACTGCACTAAGCGAATATGTATTAAATGACTGCTGTTTACCATTACGTTTAGCATCTTTGCTAAGGTATCCCTCAATCTCCAATAGCCTGCCTACAAACCAACCATGTAAAAGCTTTTTGAATAAATCAAAAACGTATTCACTTACAGATACCCTTCCACCAATCTTCACTTTGATATTTTCCTTTGCCATGTAAAGGATGGGTTAAATATTGTTTATACAATTTGTTACTTTTCGATCCACGTAATAGCAAAATGTACATTCCCATACCAAATTTTCCGTTCATTGCATTGACAGTTTCCAAAAAAAGATGTACATCATTTGAAAAGTCATAAAATCCCTGTTCGTCTATTCCCTCGTATTTATTACAATCCGACTTTTCTTGAAGTCTAAAAAGAACTTTTCAATTTTGGGAAATATAAATTTGACAAATTATTTACTTCCTAGTGCAATTGTCGCAACATTGTAGGTTTGGCTTCTTAGGTGAGAGTGAACCTTCAAAATGATTTAAAATGAACTGTCTCCTACAATCCCGCGTTTGCAAATACTGTATCATGATTTTCTGCATGTCCTCTCTTCGTTTCTTGTTTGTTTGAGAAACTTTAGTTAAATCTTGAATTCGACTGAAAAGTTAAATATTTTTAAGTGAAATTTTATAGAAGTAAAATAAATACAAATCAAAAATAATTTATACTAGCTGCAACTCTGCCCCAAGTCAATTTTGAACACCCTTAATTCATTTTTTAATTCTTCACCTTTAATAATTAATCTTACAGATAACTGATCTATAATTAATAAATTCGTAACTTGTGAAACAATATAATATATGAATTAAAACTAAAACAAGTTAATTAAACAATTCGAGAAATCTCGGTTTATTTAAGTAAAGGTAAAGAGATCAGATAGCTGCCGAGTAAAAAATTAAACAAAGACTTACTCGTGTAAATCAAAATCGCAGTGTTTATAAAATGTGACACAATTGGAAGGTTGGCCATCACGTCCAGCACGGCCAACTTCTTGATAATAGCTTTCGATATCTTTAGACGCACCGTAGTGTATGATGTTTCTTACGTCAGGTTTATCAATTCCCATACCAAAAGCTATGGTGGCCACAATTACTTTAACTTTATCTTTGACGAATTTTTCGTGTGCCTCTTTCCTTAGTTTAAGTGGCATTCCTGCATGATATGCAAGACATCTGATTCCTAGCTCTAAAAGCAAACCATTAAGTCCAAAAATAATACAAACATAACAAAGTTTTACTGTGTAAGTGCATAGTAATGTCTTCGGTCTGTTTTCGAGTGATGCAATAAATGATTGTTGAACCCGGAAAGCCCAATTTCTTATTTTGTTCGCTCATTACCTTTTTTAAATCTTCCATAATGCTAGCACCTTTAAGGTTAACAAAAAATTGTAAATTGGGTCGATCGAAACCCGAACACAAGACTTGTGGATTTCTAAAAAGTAAAGTTTTACTAATTATCATTCTTTCCTGACTTAGATGAGATCTCCTTACTTTAATTTCAGAGTTGCAATAATGTCATTTCTGACTTTAGGAGTGGCTGTTGCGGTAACAGCCAATATGGGAACATTGGGTAAAATATCACGTAAATGTCCTAACTGCCTGTATTGGTAACGAAAATCATGGCCCCATGAGCTAACACAATGTGCTTCATCGATGGCTATTAGAATGATGGACAGTTCGTTATTAATTCTCCTCAATAAATCTAAATTTGGTTGGATGTCAAGTATTAAAAAAGTTTAAAATGAAAAATGTAAACTTACCGTGACCACAATCTCCACAAGCAAACTCGGGTGTCACATAAATTAAACTGTATTTATTTTCAAAAATTTCATTAATCACTTGACGTTTGTTATCTTGTGCAGACCCCAGGAGACAAGCTGATATGTTCGACATCTAAATAAAACCATTCAAGCACATCCGAAATTTAAAACTTTTCAAAAACTTACAGTTAACGATAGAACTTGATCTTCCATTAAAGCTATTAGAGGAGACACCACTATCGTAATCCCACCAATGTAAACGGAAGGATATTGAAAACATAGCGATTTTCCATAGCCAGTGGCCATTATGGCGCAATTATCGCGCCTGTCATTTATAATTGAACTAATTATTTTCCATTGCATAGGTCTAAATGATTTATGACCAAAGCATCGATTTAAAACTTCAACATATTCAGATTTCGGAAGTGTTTCTGAAATTAATGATTAAAATTTGTTAACAATTTCATATTATACTTATTACCATCCACTGCAATAGATTTTGCTATTAATTCTTGTTCGCGGTCATATTCATCTATGGCCTAAAATAATGGTAATATTGTAAACTTTTAGAAATTTTATACAATCATTTTGTTCTTACGTTAAAACATGATTCCCATTCATCATTCTCCGTCAAATCTGTTAAATCTATGGAGCTCATTTCCCCTAATTTAAATCTAAAATAAAACTTGATTCCAATCTTAATTCCAATAAACAAGTTCGGAGCACTTTTGAGGTTAGAAAACTTTAAAATCGCGGTCTCTCTTGATTGCTCAACGTCAAATTGACAAAATGTGTCTAGCGCACCGCACGCGCAATGAACTATTAATTAACAGGAATCCCCTAATGTTTTTGAACGGACACCAGGTATACAGGGGGATCCAAAGGTAGAGATTGATCATCAGCCTACAAAACTTTCTAAAGGAAGTTGTACGACTGCCACTTAACTTATTACCACCACAGTTCTTATCAAACTTGAACTTGTATCTACTTTGTACATATTCTTTAACTACAAATTATTTAAGTTTAAGAAATTGATTTTGGAAGGTAAATAAAAATATTTTGAAGCTGGATTCTTCTAAGCGTTTTATAACAGATCAGACTCTCCATTTGCTTTGTTGCGTAATTTCAACTTTCTTTTCAAATATAACACTAAATCCAGCTTACCAGGATGACGATTATTGAAACAATGGGTTAATTATGTTAATATTTTTATTAAGTAACCTAACGAAAACTACACCTTTGTACAAAATTACACAATGTGGTTAGATTTGTTTCCGTAGCAGTTTAAAACAATTTGAAGGTGTTTCAAATTGCTGCAGAATCAAACCTGCTTACTATCAAATAGAATGTATATAATATCGTATAATATTTGGCCGCTCTCCCTGGCAGATGTTTTCGTGCAGCGCTACAATTTGTGCTATCTAAAAAATTGACACAAATATTTTACGTACTTTTTATTGCGATAGTTGACGATATATTATGCCCCCAGATAGACAGGGTTACCTCCGTTATTGTTATGCCATCATCGGTCATGGTAAATAATGCTGTAAAAGTAATCCTGTATATCTATAGCATTAAAAGTACACAATATGTTTATGATCGGTAAGTCCTTAAATGTCGTTCCACTATGACTATGTTCTCTTTTTTACTGTGAAGTTCGTGACGATGTGGGAGATACTTGCAAAAAATTAAGCGAACGACTATTTTTTGTTGGTTCATCATAATTACCCAACTCGCCTTCATATAATAAGTTGTTAATCAAGTGCTGTATAGTGCATTGAGCATAACGAGTATTAAGATTACGTAATTTACGTGCAACTAAATCACCAAACACATCAAAATCGTCGGGATTATTTTTATCTCTCTGCCGTGAATTATTTTCAAACAATTTTATTGTTTTGTAAATATCCTGGATTTGTTCTTCAACTTTTGTAGGTTTCATTTCTTGCTTCTTATTTCCTACTTTATTGTTATTCTTGCTCTGCATTGTTTTATCTAATTGATCATGATCCATTTGTTTCTTTGTAATACATTTTGTGGAAGTGTTTGATTCTTCAGCTTCTACGTTGACAAACAGTACTTCATGAGCGTTGCTAACTTCGCTATCTTCATCATTTGTGTCTGCAGAAGATTCGCTTTCCTAAAATCACAATCCACCATTGTTGATCAATTTAAAAAAAAAAATTTGATTTTGTGCTGAGTTGGTCATTTTTTAAATATTGTTCGTCTAAGCAGGTGCAGAATGTTTGAAATTTCTAGTAACGATTTGAAAAAACTGAAATATCTTAGCCCCTATTTGCATGGGATTAATTGCAATTTATTTAGAAAAAAAACAATAATGAAACAATCTGATATTCTATGGTCGTATTTCAAAACAATTGATGTCGGGGATGGAGGGAGCAGGTGAAGATTTCTAGTAATAATCAATCTTGTAGTCTGTTTTAGGCTTCTATACAACGTATAGGAAGAAGCCTTTTTTTCTAAACTTTGCTAAATTTTATTTCAAGCCTATATTTATAAATTAAACAAATAGGGGCTAAGATATTTCAGATTCCATAAAACTTTTAAATTTTGTAAAAAATACTACACCTCATAAAACAAATGTAATTTGTAACTAACATTTAATTTATTTTGATATGGAATAACATATAGGCACCTACCTGACATTTCCGTGATTTCTTTCTTTGACCGAGAAAGCTTAGTAAAGAGTAGCCAAACCATGTGCTGTTAAATGCTTTTCGTCTTCCTAATTTTTTAAACTGATTATCCTTACGCCTTTCGCGAAGATACTGTGCATTAAAAGATCTAATTTTTCTGTCTACTTCGTCGTAGGTGGTGTTTAATAAATCTGCTATTGTTTTTAACGCTCTCACTTTTTTAATTCTTTTCTTATAATCCTCGCAGGATGGATTCCACAAAACTGGATGTTGTTTATACAGCTCTATCAACTTACACGAGTCGTCTATGGTCCACTTTCTGATTGAATTGGAAAAATTCAGGCCCGTACAAAACTGCATACATCAGATTTAAGTCATTGCAAGTTAAGTTTCACACAAAGCAACTTACTTGATCGTACATATCTTCATTTTCGTTTGGTGCGTATTTTTTTATTAAAAATAATAAATGTTTGAAACCGAACCAAGTGCTACAGTATCCTTGATCTACACCAGAATCTATTTTATTTTTTGCTTTTAGGTATTCTCTTCGAAACTGTCTTTGAATCACTACCCATTTCCTTTCGATGTTTTCTCGAGAAATTTTTATCCCTCTGGAAATACGGTCAAATGCATCTCCACGTATCTTCTTATTTTTATAAGATTCATGTTCCGGGTCCCAAATACAGGGATGGGCCTTTATTAACTCTATTAAATGAACAATTTGTTCCTCGCTCCAATCACCATACATTACTACAAGTAAATAATTTGCATGAGGGGTTGGAAAATTAAGATATTTTAAGAATAACACCTACGTGTTACTTCAGATTGATTTTCAGCGCAATACTCATCATCCATAGGTACTTCCTCGATTGATTCATAATCAATAACATCTTCTTCGTTTTTTACATTCATCAAATTATCGCACATCTACGAAAACTCCTGCAAATGAAAATCACAAAAATTAAAATATTTCGTGGTTATGTACAACCGCTTTGTTTACATAAAGCAGTGGCGCAACCAGCCCCCAGTCGAGTAGCTGACAGTGGCAGGCACGAATAAATAATAATAGTAAAGGACAAAAATGGAGGAACTCCAAATATCGATTGATTTAGGAAATAACCAATTTTAAAGTTTTGATTTTTAGCATAGAAAGAATTTTAAAAACTCATACTGTTGAAGGCCTCAAGTACACTGAAACAAATGGTTCATCATTTTGATGAAAAACTCATTTTAGCGCCGATGAAAAATATTAATCGTATCAATGAACAAATTCATAAATTCAATGAATATTTTCTTGAATACTATGAATTTTTCATTAATGTGATGAATTTTGCTCATCGTCGCAAAAATTGTGAATTTTTCATCAACTATTTTTTCGGTGTAAATTCCAAGGAAGATTTCTAACGCAAGAGATTTCCAAAAATTTCAATTATTTCCAAATAATGATTTGCAAGGAATTCCAGTGATTTCCAACGAATTTAATTCATTTCCAAGAATTTCAAAGCGGCAAAATTAATTTTTTAATTTATTTGATTTATTTATGTAAAAAATTTAATTCTATAATATAAAATTGTCTTTTAGTGGTTGAAACCAGCTAATACATTTATGTTTTTCTTAATTTTAATCTCTAATGTTCTTTACCAATTTTTTGCTCTCAAGCATTTTCCAAGCGAAGTGTGGTATATTATATTAATCGCAATACAAATAAGAATTTTGAGAAATTGCATGTTCATCATAGCACAGTGGATGAAAAACTTGATTTTCCCGACGGATAGCATTTCGTAATAACCATGCATCTTCATCATCGTCAAAAAAACATTCAAACGTATCTGTACAAACACAACACTTAGTAACAGCCACAAAGGGTTCGGCAACGGCACATGGAATTTTCTTTTCCTGATTTTCATCGGAATTATTGTTTTCTTTTTGTATAAAGCTCAATTTTTTTGCATTGTTTATCCAATCCAATTTGTTATGGCACCAGTTTCTCATAATTGGTGTTTCCTTAGATTCCAAGTTTGATGTAGAATGATTTTCCATGTGCTTATTGTATTCGTCTTTTTCTTTCTCTTGAAAACGTAACCCGCAAAATTTACATTGTTTTCCTACAAACCACATATTTTCAATCGATTTACGTGAATGTAATGAGCTCAAATCGTCGAATGAAATTTTCTGATTGTTTTCATAATTTGGATGCAATGTTGGATTATTAGACACAGTACTAATTTGCTCTAACAGTTCTTGCACATCCAGCGCTGGAGCCGCTTTGGTTTCTTGCGAAACAGGGCCAGCCCAACCATTTCTAATTATATCAAAATTTGGGAAAGATTGTGAGTAGTCAATATTTTTATAATTTGGTGGTGGAACAGAACTATCAAAAAACGGTAGCGCTGGTATTGAATAATTTGGATATTCAAAATGAGCTTCATTTTGTCTATTCATTTCACTCACACGAAGTCTTCTATTTCTTTTCTTCAATCTTTTGGATTCCTTCCGATTATGATGAGTTTTTTCTCTTCTACTACCCAACCGGGTTCTATTAGAATTATTTATGTAAAATGTATTATTGCCATTACAGCAAACATTTACAGAATTTCTATTATTTTTAACATTTTCAGTTCTGGTGTTGGTCGTGGTTTCATAATCAGTTTTGGACGTGAGTCTGAAATCCTCTTCACGTCTAATGTTTTTATTTCTCTGGCCAATGCAGTTATCATTTAAATCTCTTTTTATTCCAGTCACGACAGGAAGTTCATTTGGAAATTGTCCAAATGTACCTGGAGATAATCTTGGCATATTTTGTTGATTACTATTCAACCTAGGATCGTTGGTAAAGTTATTTGAAATATTTTCAGTGTTACGATATTCATCGGCAGAATTATTTTCATGAAGCCCAAATCTGTAATTAAGATGAGAATTACTGGATTTATTTGATGCCAATTTGTAGATTTCGGCGTCTATCTTGAATAATATATCGGATGGAATTGTGCCGTTCCATGTGTTGCGCATTTCCAAAAATTTTAAACGCGTTTGGTCGTCCACTTGCTTATATACCTGACAGAAATTTTTAGCAAGATTGTTTAAAAACAATGTTTTGTAGTCCTTTCCAACGTATTTCACGATGCTATCGATCAAATAAAATATGGGTAATTTTATGGGAGGGGAAGCCCTCAGAAGATGAGACTCTATAATTGGCACAATATCGTGCGCATACATTAGAGAATCGTTTGCCAATTTAGATAAATTAGTTATAATTAGTTCATCGTTGAAGGTTAATTCCGTCAGCATTAACTTATATTTTTGTAATATAGTATTACAAGAAACCATTGTAGCTAAATAAATTTTATTCAAAAATGCCGAATATTATACTTGTATCTTTCGTCACGCCTTTCTTCAATATTTTAATAAGTGTTGGAATGCTTTGATTGTGGATGTTGCCCAAATTCTAAAATTAAAAGCTTTTTTCGAAATATTCAATAGGTTTAAATTATATATAAATATATATATAGTGAACATTTTTGGTTTGGTAATTAGGTAGGTATTAAAAAAGAATAAATTATGAGATAATCCAATTGAATTCATTCATCGTTAAAAATGAAATAAAAACTAAAACCAAAACTTTAGTATTTAAATACCAAATACGATTCTAAGTTAGTTTGTCCAAAAATTGTTCAATATTGTCTGCAATTGGAGTTATGTCTTTATGTAATTTAATTATCCTAAATTAAATAAAAATGAGAAAATCTATGTAACTGTTTATTACCTATAAAAATACTGTACAAAATATATAAAATAAACCTCTTATTTTGAGAATTGCGGAAACCTGTCTATTTAAAATTCTTAAGAATAAACATAATTAGAAAGATTATTAAAAATTATATGGCTTCATATAGAATATTTATAAATAAAAGTTACTGAAATCTGTTAGGTCTAAGAAAAGATTTATAATTACTCCAACCCTTCATTTTGTTAAGTATAACCGTCGCCGATTCTGAGCAATAAATTTTAATTCTTTGTTCAAACAAATCTAAACTATTAGATTTTGTTATGGCTGCTTGAGAGAAAAAGTAAAACATTGTCGTTTCTGTAAACCACTTAAGGAACTGACGTATGTGTTTTCCCTTATATTTGCTTTGTTGTATAAATTCTGGTTTCTAAACATAAAATCAAATTATTAGCAATAGTTCAATCACAAAGTCGTATCTACTCACTTCAAAATTTCCTGCATTAACGTGATCTTTATAATGACTACAACATTGGATGAAAACTCTTAAGAATGCATCGCTTAGGAATATATTGTGAGTCCCACTGTTGGTGGTCGTCATGGTGTTGGCTAAACTCAGTCCAGCTTTCAGAGTTTGTGTTAAGCAATCAGGTAAAATATTATCCTCATCGCCTACTTGAAGTAAAATTTCGTTTGTGTCCAAATTCACGACTATTGCCTATAAAATTGGTATTGTACTACAAACGACCAGTTAGGATATAACTGAACTTACATTATCTATAAAGTAATGCTGAACAACCTCCGACGACAAAACCCCACATAACAATGGAGTTGGTGTATCGACAATTTCCCATAAGCTTTTCGGAAGAACAGGAATGATCGTATGCTGCCACGAAAACGGATATAAAATAATTTGCAGAGCGTTAATGCACGAAGACAGTTTGCTAAAATAGAATACTTGCATTATGATGGCCAACCAACTAGATAAATTGGTTCTTACCTGAGCATTCCACTGACCAATATAACTTTGCGTTCGAGTAAAAGAGAAGAAAATACTTTTTGCAAAATCGGCAATTTTACGACATCTATTAACAATCTCAAGTCGTCTTCCTCGTGGCGCGAATCGTGAGGGCGGTTAAATACCAATTCTGAAGGCAACGATTCTAATTCGTTTTGTATACTAGGAAGGCTGTTGGATCTTTTTAAACTGTCAGGTGGTAATTCACTGGAATCTAAAATAAAAATTTTATTTGTAAAAAATGATTGGGAAATTTGTGTGGATAATAATATGCAAATAGGGAATACATTCATATCTGGAAAGCGTCAGTAGGCAACACTAGGCGACTACTTAGAGGCGAAACCTTGGGGGGGGGGGGAGTTGTGAGCAAGCACAAAATTTATTTTGAAGTGTTATATCTCTGACTTTAAAGAGATTCCCTAGATATATAAATCATAAATTATAATTCAGCTAGCACCATGAGCATATTTTGTCGTTGTGTCGGTGACGCGCAACAAAATTCAGACTTTTCTGTTTTGCCAAGTAAGATTTTTAAATTCACCTGATTTTTACCGCGATAATATTTAATTGGAGATTTAGAGATTCATTGACCTTTTTTTTTAAATAAATTTTGAAATAGCAAAGTAGGTGTAATATTAATTTAAAAGACAAAATGGGGGGTAGCCGTATACCCTACCCTTAATAATTATATTTACTAAATATTACTTTTACTGCCAGTTGTGGGCAGTACAGAAAGCAAAAAATGCAGTCTTTAAATTTAAACGCTAATAAACGGTTTAGTTACTTTAATATCAAAATACGACATTTAATTGGATATATTTAAATAAAATTAATTAGCATTTAAAACAATAAGCGCTCGCATTTTTTCATTAGTTATATTCCGTATAAATTAATTGTTCTAGAATCACCGCTATAACTTTTTCTAGTTGTTCTAAAACGTGATTCATCAAATTAATGTTACTAAAAATTTCTCATAGAATTACGGTACTTTTATAAATACCCATATTGTAAGTATACAAATTCTTTTTTCTGCATCTCGATTATTTTAAAAAACAAAGAAACATTACGTCACAAAATATATGAGGTTGGGGAAAAAGAAATCCTTTATTTTTTTGGTAGATGGCGAAAATCGACCACATAACAGTTTTAAACCATCTGCATAAAGCTGGTCTTGATAAATAAATAAATAAAATCTTGAAATAAACGTAAAAATAATGGATTTCTTTTTCTCCAACCTAATATTAGTTGAGGTAGTGGCGTAACTAGCTTACGGCAGTAAAGTGTCGTATACGGGAGGGGGGTTCTGCTACCCTTTCATCTCTAACTTGACAGTGAATATGAGCTATGGGCCCTGAGAGATGAAATCTCAGCTACTTTTAATTTATTTGTGCCGTGGTTTGTATTCCATGTTAATCTATAGGATCCATTACATAAATTCATAAGCCTATAGTTTAAAGTATAAGTGATAACGGTAAGACAAAAATGAAACTTACCTTCAATAATGGCCGAGGGTCCTCTGTTATTATTTAAAGGAGTATTATTTTCTGGACCATTCTTAATTAAGGTGCCATATTCGCCACTATTACAAACAATTACAAAACTATTTAAGTCCACGTCCTGTTCGTTCACCGAATCTTCAATGCCGTTAGTTTTATTAGCACTTGTATCACAGTTTAATTTATTTGTAATGTTCACATCACTTAAATTTGTACTATTAAATTCAGTTTCATTCGACACCACATCATCCCTTTTACAGTCACTCAATTCTGAATTTGAAACTATTTTGAAACAATTTATGGCAATAGTTTCGCCTGGCAATGGAAACTTGCAATTGTATAGTTGTTCCAAAAATATATTTTTGAACTTTTCCGGATAACCATGACGAAACTCCAATTCTTCTAATATTCGATTGTAGAAACCAGGAGAACGATTTTTAGTGAGAACACAATAAGCTAATGGAAGGCAAGTTGTGGAAGCTTCGGGAAGCACACGCCGACAATAACCAAAAGTTCTCTCGCCCATTTCATTCGTAATTATAAGGGAATAGCATTGAGCCTCCGCGCTAGTGTCCATAGGACCATTTTCAACTTCGGGAAAACACAGTTCCGCTATACTGAATGGTTCTTTCACCTATACAGATATACAAAATACAGATTGATTTTTATTTGCAAAATTAAGATTACTTACGTTTTCCGGATATTTACTTTTGATGTAAGGAATGTTCCTGTTGAGAGCAACCAGCAAGCAACAATGAAATAAGTGATGCTTTTTTTTCGGGGATTTACAGTACACTCGGCTACGTACCCTTTTAACGTAGGTTTCGAATTTGTGAGTTTCGCCCATACTGCTAGGTTCTTCTATGATTTCACTTTCAGAATTATTACCATCACCTTGCTGCAATTGATCGTCCAAATTTGACGAGAAACATTTGTCAATTGTAGTTTTCAACTGAGATTCTAGCTTTTTTATGCGATAATCACTGGTTGGTAATTCACCATTATCTCTATTGTTTGCATCACCGGGGGAGAGTCCATTACTTTTATTGCCTTCTATCACTTTAACAAAATCTTTAACTTTCATATTATTAACCATGGTTTTGTTTTCTTCGGAAGGTGTAGATGCCATCGAATCGGACGTATAAGTAGACGATAAAGATGTCGAATCAACCACCTAGAGGTTACAAAAGTCAAAAATGAATAAGTTTTACTGAGAACTGACCGACTTTTTCTACATAACATAACATAAGCAGATAATCTAAAATTAGCAAATCACTTGGATTACGAAACCAAAAGTTATACGTAGAGCAGATTTTCGAAAAAAATTAATTACAGTTAATTATAATTATTATTTTTTCAAAACCATGATGTTTTCGAATTACATTTTAAATAAAATAATATTTATATAATTTATAAGGAAATTACTCATTTTAGCAATATATTCAAGGTTGCGCCTGAACTCAACACATCCCAATATAGTAATAAATATGTCGATTTTATCAAAATTAATTAACAATAAATTTTTAATAATTAATTGCGCATTCCAATTTTTTGAAATTCTCTAAATTGGAGTTGATACAACATAAATTTCAAATAATTAGTACTTAACATTCTACACTAATTAATCAGTAATAAACCAATATAAAATTGTATATTACTGCATAGGCCTAGAAAAACTTGATTAGGATCCATGCAGACCCGTCTTTAACAATTTTAAAATTTTGTCCATCTTTTAAAAAATCCGTCACTGTCTCACAATATCTACTATTATATAAACTACAATTTTTGCACAACTGCTAACGTAAAAGGCAAAGTAGCACTGAAAGGATAATAAACATTCCAAAAATAAAACTAATGTAATTGTGCAGAAAGCGTGGAAGAACTAATAAAAATTTACATTTATTTCAGAAAAATTCACTTGCACCACAACCACATTCGTCAACAGCTCATACATTTAGTGAATTATTTACTCTCAATTTGTTACTATTAATTAACCTTAGGTTAATTCCTAAAATGTAACTTACTGTGTACAAAACGTTCAACCAAACACAGGATCTCCCCACATTATTATTCACGTAATCGTGTCCCTGACAAGAAAAATAACTTCCTCTCAGAACCACATAGAATTATAAAATTTTGTTACCAGCAATACGAGTAATATTTGAAGCAAAAAAAAAACGTGTAAACCACAGAAATATTTTTTGAACGGTCATCAACCGAGTCGATGCCGGTTTAATAGTAAGTTGAACCCCACCTTTAAATTTTTGTCCAACACATATTGCTAAAAAAATTAGATAAATGCAAAACTAGTTTTTTCTTTTTGGAAAACCCCGTTTTTAATTCGAGTTCGAACCGCCTGCTACACAGCTTCATGCATGCATAAATCTGTGACTCATTTTTTTCAATTAAGATACCCATGGTAGAAGTGGAAATAATTAGAACCTTTGGTGTAAAAATATTCCGTAAAATTGTTATGTAGTTACTTTTTGTTAAAAAAGTAAAATAGCTTTACTTAAGAAAAAAAAAAGAAAAGATTTTACCTTGAGACCGGGATTTAACCCAGATAAAACTGATTTGAGTCGCGTACTCGACTAATTATTATTAGGATATTGGATCCGTTTTTAATATCCGATGAGCACGTGATCAACATGTTTTATTTCCAATTATAATTTAATAATAAATTTGATGATGTCAGTTCTGGTATAAATTTGAAGAAAAAATAAAACACTTGGGTCATAAAATGAAAAATCGAGAAGATAACATTCATTAGATAATAAGTACACGTGTTGAAGAGGAAGAGAAGCTCCACAGACAGCGTGTTTATTCTGTGCGAGGGGCGAGTCACAAGGTAAATATTTCTACAATTTCTTTTTCAAGTTTTTCGAAAGGTTTCCCCATGGAATTTCTAAAAATTTCCTTTCCAAAAGTTGAAAATAGCTCATCTATAGTATTTCTAAGACTTTTATAAAATTTCCTCGATTTCCCTTCACTTGTATACCGGATTTCATCAGGGATTCCCCCTCGCTTCTGTGCAATGCTTTTAAGAGCTCCAGGTTGGATCAACTCCTAGGTTGGAGCATACATCCATTTTCGTACCTTAAGTTCAGTGTACACTAAATAAACACACTACCTTATTAGTGTAGGAAGTGCTTTAGCGTGTTTAGTATTTTTATATAATTTGTTCTATAATTATAAAATGCTGATAAATTTTAACAATTAGACGTTGTAGTGCTACTTGATAAACGTTCATAAAAATGTAACGCTCTATATTTAGTGAAGTTACCAAAAGATTAACTTATAATTCTGGGAAAGAATAACTACGAGCAGCATACACAATTGAGACCCGAACGTTGCGAAAAAATAACAATGAAAATTGTCCATTTAATTACATGAAACACGCCACTGTGATTGGACGCAGAGTTTATGCCGCTGAGCAGCGTTTGAGTCGCAAGTGTCACCCTGGCCTTAGAGTCTGGAATCTTGCGAGTTTGAAATCCAGGAACTATTTCAAAGTCTACCGAAGCCGTTACGGCCAAAATATATTAAAATTACATTTATTATTTATTTCAGTATAAACATTCGCTGTAAACGGCATATTTAAGAAAATATCAAAAGGTGAGGTGAATTAGCATCTGAGGTCACTCTTTCGGCATCTCCGGAACTGGAAAAGACAGATCCCGAAGCCTACGTACTCACTAAAACATCCACGAGGCTGCCAGAACTCGAAAAGTACGGATCCAGAAAGACGGGATTCCTGGCAAACTATGTCTTTACTACATCGCTGACTCGATCATTTCCGAAGACCCTTCCGAGGCGTTAAAAAGGGATTTATAATAGGACTCCGTTGGCTATAAGGTCACTCCAGAATAATTTTAATACCGCAGATATCGTTTCTGAATGTAACTGCGGTGATATAGTATTTAGTCTCAGAATAGATGGGGAGATGTAATTTGATCGGGTATTTATTCAGTATGTTCTTTATAACAAAATATATACGTTCTTTTCATTTAATATTTAATAAAGCCTTAATTTGTTCATCTGCCTAACTAATTATGAGGTGCCACCAATCGGGTTGGGTCCTATTCGAGCTGCACATCAATCGAGTTTCCCTGTTAAAGCCAATCAAGGCACATACTAATCGTGGAGTACAAGCAATCAAATACGCATTATTCCAGTTCCAATGTATTCACTCATTAAGAGTTGATAAATATTTGAATTAAAAACGAACGTTGGGTGATTAAGTATTATTATGCAGATAGTTTAATCAAAATATATTAATTTATTGAAGATTTAATAACCCATTTGCCTCGCAACGCATTTACATTTGATAGTAAGTTGTAGCAATCTAATTGTTAGTTCATATAACATAATTTATGATATAGTCATATAATTTTTTACGACTTGCAACCATTTATTTATCATCTCTTTTATAAGCCTTCTATCGTCCAACTTTCAACATAGGCTAATTTAAAAATAAATAAGCCATTTGGAAAGAAATCAGGTACCTACTAACAAATTAAACTCTAACGCTGATATTTTCTCAATCACGTCAAAATACAAGGGGGGGGCCCCCATGACCCACGACCGAGGAAGTGATTTCAAGATTTGCAAAAATCGGCCATAGAAAGAGATTGGAATTTAATATTTAAGAACCAATATCATGTATCTATTTACTTGAAATTAAATGGATTTTTTATTTAATATTTTTTCCCGACAGATAGAGCACTATTTAAATGCCAGTATTACGTGGATAACAAACTAAAAATTTATAAATCTTTTTGTTTAGAACGAATTTTCTGAAATATACGTAAAATCACGAGTAAAATTAAAAATCCCCCCCCCCCCCCTAAACACGAAATCTTGTATCCGCT
The DNA here is from genome assembly GCA_963170105.1 of Cantharis lateralis. NCBI lineage: Eukaryota > Metazoa > Arthropoda > Insecta > Coleoptera > Cantharidae > Cantharis > Cantharis lateralis. Next base: position 8,443,393 of record OY720626.1, read on the forward strand.
CCTGCTATCAATACACTCATAATCTTTATGTATATTTTGACGATTCAACTTGAATTTATTCCCAATCGAAATAAAAATGTTTTTCTCGTTACTATAAAGCAGAACAAGCAGAACTTAAACTTAACAAGACCAAGTCTAAAATTAAAAGTTAAAAATATAATTGACCATCATAGTCTCCAACGTTTCTTTGTCTGCGTTACGCGTATTTACTCATGTGTAATAGATAAACATAATCAAAGAACAATTTCGTCCGTTGGACGGATTGACCGATGTCGTCAAACTGGTCATCAAATTTGATGAGTTATAAATATTTGAAAAATGTGGAATAATATGGATTTGCCGGCTTCTTTTGTAATATTGAATCAAATTTTTTTTCTAAGTCATTATGGAAATGACGTCTGTGGAGGTAGAGATGGTCATGTTGGGTTTTCAGTTCTTTTAATGAGTCACTTATGTTATTATACGAACAACCGAATATAAAGATGATATTTTTAGACGTTGGTATTTAAATAACAAAAAAACATCGCAGCTTACGCCTTGAAATGGAATAAGGGAAATTACTTATCCAAGTATTTTACAAACTATTTAAATAATAAACAAAGATCATAAATATTACACTAATTTATTTGCGTATAATTTTTTGTTTCCACTTATTTTGGATTAATAGTCCACAATAGGTGTTTTTGATTGGAAATAACTCGGAAATAAAATTTTTTTCTTCTTTTTTTTTTACTTTAGTATCAGAAGAAAGCCCATTTTTCTACAACAGATTCAAACCGAAACAGGGGTAAATTTAGGGAAAGTCCCAAGAATCACAAAATCTTAAATTGAATGCTAATTATATTGGAAGATTAAAAAAATTCAACAGTAGATATTTTGCAACGACCCTCGTTTATTAAAAACCCCAAAAAAATATCATTTCCTGACGAGATTAATTTTAATTGTTAATTATCATATTTATTGTCTGTAATCTCAACCACACCACTATGATTAAATGAAAAGCAGGCTATTATTATTATTATCACACAACTTCAGCGAAAGCCTTGAAGCTAATAATAATTTTAATTTATCAATATGATTGAAGCAAAATATATCTTCTAATGAACAATTGGACAATAAGGTGAATAAACCGCTACCAATAGTAACTAATATTATTATGCAATAAACTAAAAGCTTAGTAATTTACCATGTATGTGAAGAAGAAGAAGAAGCATGCTATCTGGAACTAAAGTTGAACTATACCTGATCGGAACTTTTTTCAAAACCCGCGAGATTCTTAAAGTCCTCGATTTTTGTATCAGACACGGGACTACTCTGAAACCATAAAATATACACATTTATTTCCTACTCCTCGATTTATACAACACATAATATTTATTATTGTATCCCGAATATAACAAACAAGATAACGGTATCAATTTCCTGAAAAGCGAAGTAATTTTAAGATTACGGCATAAAAAGTTGTATTTGCAACAAGAATATTATTGGTGAACTAAGCCAAAAATATATCTATTACTATGATCTGAAGTCAATGCTCAATTCGCTAAGGGTTGGAACCACAAGAAGACAGCCTTTAACCAAAAAAGAAATTATTTTCCTGCATAAATTTTAAAACTCCTTTTGATTGCCCAAGCAGAATTGAGGTCAATAATTTGAATCTATCACGAATTTCTTGATATCAGAGACAAATACGTTAATATTTATAAAATAAGGCTTCGACAAATCAAGCCTAATAGAGGAAAAACATAAAATTAAGCAATCTCGAATTATGTTTAATAATTATTAAATTGCGTATTTTACAGCAAACACTACAAACCACAAAATCATTAGCCGCGATTCAATTCGTCATTGCGTGTGGTATGCTAATATTACACTGACAATTTTTACGTCAATAAATTCCTGAAGTATTTCATTGTATCCTTTAAATGTTGCCTGTGCTTTCCTTAGGTCATAATCCCTAAAACGCGTGAGGCAGAACTAAAAGAGCGAAATATATACAACATAAACTTGTACCCCTTTTTACACGCCCCGGTGTAGAAATCAAAAAAATAAATAATTTATAATCTATAGTGCTAGTCCGCCACTGTCCTATACTAAATTTTACAAAAAACGAATAAACCAACGAGAGTTCTCCAGTATATAATAAAATAAAATATCCCTAGGAAGTTTAGCCGAACTATAAAACATTTGACTGATGTTGTCAGGTAGGCATTTTTGATGTTTTGATGAATTTATATATTTTTAACAATCATGACTGTGTCAAGGTACTATAAATACAGTGAATTTTTGTATGTGTATGTACACATCACAGCATAGTGGAACGAAATGCTAAGAAAGTAAAAATTAAATTAATATTTTAGGTGCTATCTTGTAATATCTCAAATATAACGATCAGCTTTAACCTAAATTCTCCCATTAACTTTTAATACTGGTTTAAATTTAATTATTAAATCGGGTGTAAGCAATTCAAATTATATTATATTTAGTAAAATTAAGGCCCCATCACAATAATACTATCTCATACATTCCCAAAATAGAAACGTGTCAGAACTATCAAAATAAAATGTACATGCTTCGTTCTTGCTGAACTGTATCCATGCAGTTCGGTGGTAAATCAAAATTAGCATAATCAAATATTTATACTAAAATAGCAATGAGCAGGAAAATTAAATGTTCAAATAAATTATTTAAGATTAGGTTCAATAATTTGCACAGCTGAAGTGGCAGCTGGACAAGATTATTGTGCTTTATGTACTCCATTGTAATCAAATTATAAATTAAGATTAAACACATCAAAGGATATTACCCTTAGCAGAAATTAATCAACTTCCCTTCATTTTACGAAACAAAAGCAAAACATGGAAAGTTATTAAAACTGGACGCTTTGCAATATTTTATTAATAAATAATCTTAAAAACTGCCTCTCAGGTTAACTTAAAATTTTAAAGGCATATAAAATTTTAAAGTTAATCTTGAAAAAGCTTACACTGGGCGGTGGGGGGGCGAGATCTAGTGTAGATGTTGGAAAATATGGACAAGATGTGGTGGAATGCATTATAATGCAGAAATGTCCCAAAATGTGAAGGAATGTCTGGGGAGATTTTAGGGAAAGGAGATATGGTGCACAGATTTTTGCCCCGTGATTTATCCCTCAGGATATGGGCTGTGACAGAAAAAATTCAACTTTGATAGATCATGCGGTCGAAGCCTGTTTACTTATTTAACCCCTTAACGTACAAGCCAGTGACATCCACGGGCTCGGCTTACTGGCAATTTTGTAATAATAAACACTCATTTTTCATTTTTTTAAAATTCGATCACTTTTTGACCAGAAATTCGAAATTAACTTGTACGTGAAGGGGTTAAATTACTTATAAATAATATAATAGAAAGCAGTTACCTAACGAGTTGGAAAACACCTGTAAAAGGAAAACATGTACCCAGTTATTCTTATATACATTTCTAAAGAATTTAAAAATATATTATGGAAACAAGGGGGATTTTACAAATAATCATGATTAAAGATGAATAACCGATTTTATCATGTTTTCCTTACTCATAAAATAATATTTTTCATAAGAGTATTCATAATAATTTATTATTTGTTATACCTAAGGAAAATTAAAAATGAATTTTTAATTAAAACTGAAAAATAATTTTCAGGTGCATAAAAAACTAATAATATTAATTATATTTCAATAACAAAAATTTGATAAAGCAAGTACAACAATGTTCATCGAGGATTCTTACAAGGTATTACATACAAACGGACCTATTTCATAAAAAAAATGGCACACCTACAATATTTTTCTATTTATTTCACACAAACGAACTAAAATTGTTGAACAGTGGTAACTTCATTTTTTCATAAAACACCCGGTATTTTAGGGGCCATTTTATAGAATTCATTCAACTTGTATTTAAGACTACATAAACCTCAAGTAGTTTTTTTAATTTATATAGGAAAAAGATATAATGCAAAGTCATAATAACAAAAAATAAACAAAGAAATAAAGAGAAGTAAAGTAAAACGTAATAATTAATAATAAATATTCCTACAATTTAATAATAAATCGCACGTCAGTTTTAAATTTAAACCTTAATTAAACCGAAAAACATGTAATAAATAATTGCTCTCGTAGAGAAATGTTAGAAATGAATTAAAGAGTTTGATAAAATATTGCATAAATTATCAGAAACAAGTAATATTTTATTTTGCATAATAAATTCATTCGAAAAATGGCATGAAAAGATATGGCGTTTTCTCAAACCAGTTTTTAAACTGGCTGTCATTAGGTCATTGTTAAAAAGCAGAGATCCAGAAGTGGGACGGGGGGGGTGTAATTTTAATTTTTAAATAGTAAAGTTTCCATAAAAGAGATGGGGATTTCTTTCCAGTTTTTTTCCAGAAATTTAGCCGTGAATAGAAAGGAAGCATGGCGAGCTAAACTTCTGGCTGACCCAGGAGATGCTGCTTCATGGTTGTTTTAATTCACAGTGCAGCTATTGCCTATTAGAAGAGAACACATAGTTGAATACACACTGTTTGCATGCCATGCCGCCAGTGAGAACATATCACGGTCAAACACCTCTTCTTTTATTTTTTTTAGGCACTACCAGTTTTTCTTTGAATTATAACGTCAATTTATACAGGATTCCAAAGGGGGGCCTCTTAGAATCTATAAAAATGACAAATGTTAAAAGATCAGAAAACTATCTATCTACTAGCCAAAACTACCTAAAAATTCACTAAACTATTAATGTAAAAATTTAAATATAGACGAGAACTTTTTTATTATGCGTGGTTGTGTGAGAATCGTAGGCTTCTCGTGGCTATAACTTGGAAATACTAACTTCATTTTTTGAAAATGTGCTTAGAAATTATTATATCAATACATACTAACTATTTATAGTTTTTTCCATATTTCTTATAATGTCTTATTACCAAAATGGCTCCAAACACAGACCTGGTAAGAGAGGAGAACCTTAGTACGTTAATTACAGATCTAAAATTGGTAAATAGCCATCAATTAAAATACTTGGCACTCCTTTCGTCCGTATAACGCCTAGTCTATATAAAAATCTAATTAGTCTAATAAGGTGTGGTGTCTCCGAAGCGTCCCTTTGTTGATAAATAAGGCTTCGAATTTTGTTTAAAAGTTAATACTACTTTTACTTACTTAAAACAGTCAAGGTATTAAAAAAAAATTGAGTCGATAGTATATTGCGAGTATATTGGTTATCAAGGGGAAAAGAAGGTAACGTCTTGTGACATTACCCACATTCGGGTCTAAATAACAAGTTTACTTTATGAGAAAACTACATTATTTATATATTATTTAAAATAAAATTCTCAAATATAAATAAACTAATTTATATACGCATCCGAAAAATTAATCAAGGTAAACGAATTTGAAACAAAGTATAAGAGAAAAAAATTTAAATAGAAGTCATAACTATATATTTTTTATATAAATCCCTCGAAAGCGTATAAAATAGTATATATAACTCTAGAGTAAACTGGTCGCTCATCGGGAGGTAATGTTACAAGTTGGACTTGTCGATTATCGGTCAAAAACTTCATACAATTGCAAAGCAAACAATAAAAATTCAACATAAAGAAAAGAACAACATAGTTGATAAAAGCTGCCCAAGAAGCACATAGGTGCAGCTACCCCTATGTTGTATGCTATACCGTCACCCTATACATAGTTCAGATCATTTTCAGGCATCAACAACTTTTTATGCACCAAGAACAAAATTGAACAGTTATAAAACAAGCAAAGCAAATAATGTAAACTGGAATACTTTCATTTTCAAGCTCATACTATGACTTTTTATTCAAAGTTACAGTAATTAAGCTGACGTAACATAAAGATTAAAGTCATTAAATGCAATCCCGTCTAAGTGAAAGTAATTTATTCTGTATCCTGTTTATCCAGTATAATAAAAATTAGAGTAAAGCTACTTACAGCATAATGAACGCTTTGTCGAACCGTATTTTTATTTGCACCCTCTCCGTTATTATTTACACTATCACCGAGAATGTTTCTTAATTGTTCCTCTAGGCTAGCTTGAAATTCAAAAGGTTCGGCATACACCGGTTCTTCACTGTCCACAAAAAAAGACGAATTTGGCACTTTAATATCTTGGTAAATAGAAGAAGCACAACTAAGTGATGGCAAACACCCGAGAGTGAATTTTGGAGATGTAGCTGGAGTCGAGTAGTAAGCAGATTCCGCTTGAGTAGATAAGGTTGTAGGAGTATAATTATTGAGAAGTTTACTTTTTTCGTTATCGCTGTCCTCTTCCGAGTTGCTGTTATTTTTATGCGGTTTTCGTAAAAGTACCCCTTTAGACTTGATGGCAGATTCCAGTTTATCGAGCATGTATTTGGGATCATTTCTTAGGCCTTTACCATTGCTGACACCCTTTTTCAATTCCTTGTTTAATTTTTTGCTGAAATTTTTATCCAGGTTGAGCGAAGTGGGAACGTTTTTAGTTGTTTCGGGATTGGCACTATGCAAAAATGTACGAGGTGGTTTCTTGGGAGCAGGACCATGTGGAAGTGGTTTCTTCAGAGCAAGTTTGAGACTGTCACTTAAGCCAGCACCAATTTCACGAGGAGAACGGTCTTCGTGACACTTTTTACTTCGTAAACTTCCATAAACGATGTCATTTTTAGAAAAGGACTTATTATTGGACGGTGAACTAGATTCGTCGTCACTTTTAGGTTTTGTGCGAGGTTTATCATTTTGAATAATATCGGAAAGCCTGAGTGTTGAAGCATTATGTATAGTCGGAGGTAAATCTTCAGATATATGTTTAGCGCGTTGCGATTTAGGTACAGGTTCGGCGTAGAGAAATTTGAGAGCATTAGTTCTTACATTAGTGTCAGTCTTATTTTCGATATCACAAGTTGGGATGTTGTTCTTTGGAGAAGTGTCAGGTGAAGATTTATCAGATTTGTTATTAAATTTGTCACGTATATTAGAAAAGTTAAATTGATTGAGTTCCGTACGAGGCTTACCAATTGTCTTTTCCGATTTGTCAGGTAAATTTTTTACATGGCTGTCCTGATAACGAGTTCTATTTTGAAGAAATCGATTGTTTTTATCTCCACCTTGAACATTACGATCTAATCTAAATGCAGGCGTTCGTTTGATATTGCACTTGGAGGGGTCACTCAATTGTCGAGACAAGCTGGACTGATGCGAAGGCTCCTTAGGCGAATTGGTGTGTTTGACAGGTGATAGTAACTCTGGTGTGGTCGATCGTGCAGAATTAAGTTTTCCATTGCCATTACTTTTCAAATCCAACACAGTTTTTGACTTTCGAAAAATCGGCCTAGTTTTGGTATTATCGTCGTTACTTTCAAATTTACTTTTAATACTTTTAACACGATTAGAATTCTCGGGAGGCTTATACATATTTCACATTTTGATAATTGGTGCAATTTGGGTGAAGCTGATCGCCCCAATTTCCACGACCTTTTTCTGAACGGTGAAAAGCAACAGGTGCGCACCTGAAAGAAGGTTAATAAATTATTATTTCTCGAAAACCTTTCGGCGAATTGTTATTAAAACTTACCTAGAGAGCAAATCAAGTTGTTTCAATTTGTTGATTAAAGCTAATTAATCACTAACCCTACAAACGGAATAAACTGGAATATGACACAAACATAAACTCACGCACAAATAAATTTAAATTCGAGTCACTTATTTATTATTGTTATTACGTAAGCCTTGCAGGGTAATTGAAAATTATCACACATTAAAAAATTTGTTAAAGGAAGTTAAAGAAAATGAAGGTTATTGTACACTGTTAAAAATAGTACCGAGTGTTAAGTTTTGTTCGGCAAGTTGTATACCCGCTCTTTGTTTTAACACCAACTTTCAGAAACGATCGCATACCTGATGCAGTGGCGCATCGAATTGTAAACAAACAAACAAAAATTGTTGACATTTAGACAGGTTTTTAAGTTTAATCGCTTCGACTGTTCGTTCGTTACTGCAATTATTCAACCGGGCGATTGTAATTTCCAGCGATGGTCAAGGATTACCCTAATCCAATATTAATGTTAATTTCACCAAAGTGTCGGTTGGTCACCCGGATGAAGCAAAAAAAGTATATAAATTATAAAGATAAAACTGCTAAAATTGGGGAATTTCAGTGCAAAAAATCTGCTGGCATTTGTTTTATATTAGCTAGGACATAGACGTCTACCTAATTTCCATATTTTTGATTAATTTTTTAACAAGATTTTAATATTATTATTATATAATTTTATTTTGGAATATGTAATTTAAAATAATAATTTGATGCTGCACTATTTACATACTCTAATGAACGGCGGTTATAAAGGGGGGGGGGTAAAAAAAAATTCACAATCTCTATAGTAAAATATTGGATAGGGGTGACGGGCTATTTCTAATGGATTGAAGCTAAAAACTTTGTAATTTACTCTTGTTATACTCACCAAACACAACCTGGGTACATACGGGTAGACCGTAATCTGCCTTCTGGACCGTGCGAGAAAGATATTTGAGCAGTGCTCCTATGTAAATTAAAAGTAGAAATGGAGAACAGTGGAGGTTGGTCTGGAAACCAATACGAGTTTGGCACAAGATCTACGGTGGTGATCCAACTGCTAAAAAAGACAAAAAGCGAACTTGGAGAACTAGAAGATTAGCTGCAGTGGTGACTGCGACAAATGGAGTTGTACTATTGAGAAACTGGAAAAGGGAGAGTTAATTTTGCAGCAAATTACTGGGTTGATGATGAATTTTATAAAGCAAACAAGTTTTCTCCAATTTTATCCAGTATTGTTCATAGGAAGTGGAGAATTGCACCATAACCGAGACACCCAGAAAATATTGCGATTTTTTAAATGTGGCTCTATAAATGCATGCAGAGGATATCCCGAGTGCCATATGATATATTAGGTAACAAACAATAATATTCGGGATATAATTAAAATACAATTTAAACTTCTGGCTTTTTGAACTGTCAAATACATTTAAGGTACCTATATTAAATAAACAAAACATAATCTTATTTTATTTTGAACATTTGTTTACTTTGGCATCTCCAAGTAACATTGTTTGGTGTAAGTCAAACTTTCAGTTCCGAAATACCAATATCATTTAATTGACCAATTATTTGTGTTTTTCTCGAGTTCAGCATGTTTTACTCAATTTTTCACATAATTGAGGTTCAATACCATCCATAGCAGTTGTAATATTTCTTTACAGTTTGTCAATTGTATCAGGATTATTAAACGTTAGATATCTTCTGATAAGTTTACCAGGAGACATTCAGTATTATTGCATTCATTCCGGGTTCTTGATTGTCGCCAAGTGCACATACTCTTGATAACACAAATATGCGTCTTTGGCTCAATTTACATAAAAATCTATGTGTATAAACTTATTTATAATTTATTGTGAATTTAGAATATAACAAAGAGTTTGTTGTTGAAATGAAACACACTTTTCAGTGTAAGATAACCTTTGTTAACCCTTTTCATTTACATAGTGAACGACCTTTAATTATAAATAAATCCATCAATCGGTTTACTATTTGTTAACTTATATATATAATAAGGTCAGTTATTTATGTTACTTTGTTTTGCACCTTGGCTTTATACTCGTCTGCAGACGAATTACAAAAATCCAGTTTAAAAATCTATTTATTAAAATGGCGGTTCTTAACTTGCAGGCCATTGAGCTAATCCAGAAGAATTAATCTCGTTTCCTCATTTTTGTCCACATACTGGTCAGAAAATTTGTTTTGATATACTTTGAATTTTCTACAAATACAAATAATAATTATTCAAAACCATGTTTAATATTGAACTGTATTTGAAAATATACAAAATATTTTTTCCTTTTTACAAATATTCCGTTAATATTTCTCTATAATTGAAACAACATTCATAAATAAGACCGCAAAAATATAACTAAGGATTTCTTACATAAACTAAAAAAGTTAACAATTAAAAATATATCACATAAGCAGCTTCTACTGTTGCTCTTTTTTTATTGTTCCCAATTCTTCCATCAACTCTTGGATTCCTTCCGGAATGCGACCCGAGTCGATTTCCTTTGCCCAAAACTGAAACTAAATAAACAACATTAAAACATAGCGTTTGCAGATTTGACTTATTAATAATTACCTTTTCCAATTCCTTGCGCAAAACTAGCACAGCCTTTTCCCTGTCAGCTACTAGTTCTTCCAAGTACTGATAGCGTAACTTCTTGCGAGCTCTACATTCTCGGGCACTTTGTCTGCTGCGTTCTGAAAAGTTCAAAAAATTATTTAGTGAAATAGTAAATTATTATGCATGATTTCCCTACGGCTATGATAAATAAGTTTTAGGTCATACAAAATGTTTTTAAAAGCTTAGCTCGTTATGTTTGGAGAAAACAACAAGTCGATGTAAAAAAATTAGGATATAAATAAAATGATAATGTTGTGGATAAGAAATTATGAATTTAAAGAAATCTTATTGAAAAAATCAGATCAAGGCTAAAATTAATTACTGACCTCCTTTTACAAGTTAAATTGATATTGGAAAACAAACGATTATTTATATTTTATCTTTAAATATAGAAAAAGAATGGAGCAAGAATTGACAACAGAACATTTCGATACATCGGCAGAAAATAATGATAAACGAACCCCATTGGTACATAATCTCATGATCAGTTAAATAGTCTTGTTATTTAATTTATCTTTTATTTATTATTATTAAAAAAAGAAACCAAAACATTGGTTCAATTCCAGTGACTTCCCAATTATTTGTGTCGTGGTTAAGATTTCACGTTAATCTGTATGTTGGTTCTTGTTTACGATTAGTAGTAATTAAAAGGTACTGACTTGTACTTCTGTTCTGTTTGTTAATATTCTGAAAAAACCTAAGACTTGAATTATTAAAGAATTAATTTATTCAAAAAGTACCTAGAATATGTCACAATAAAAACTGGGCAACAACAGAGGAGGTATTTTCAGTATGATGACACCAACAAAATCATATTGATAAAGTAAAAATAACAAATCATGAGTTGCAGCTTGTAAAAAAAGTGGCTTATCGTAGTACTGGACATAATAGATTAAGATAAAATATAATAAAAAGTTTGTATTTAAACAATATAAACATTTCTATGCAATAACAACATTTTAAAAAATACGCAATTACAATAAAATGAGGGAATGGTGCGAATGTAGAAAATAGAGCCCTCTATCAAGTCTTCCATTTTAAAGAAGGAATCGTATTTTGATTTTATATATGATTGAAATTTTATTATTCTCAGTTATTAGGTACTTGTGCATGGAAATAACTCAGACATGTAATTTGTTTTGCTTAAACCCGATTCAATGATTAGCCCGATTTTGCAAATAGCTCAATTTCAGGCAGAACAATGTATTTAAAATTTTCATATTTTGGAAAGCGATATCTCTACAACTACTAGTACTCTGATTTTTTTCGAAAATTGAAATATTGATTACTATAGTATTATTTTATTTTCAAAATTCTAGCTTTGTCACCACCTTCCACCTATATTATCCCAAGCAATGAAGTTAAATAGATGGAAATAAATAAGAAACATGCAGACTTCAGATTCCTTCAATAATGCATCTCATTGGGTTTATTTAGGTTATCGACAAAAAAATTGGGGGTTACAGGAGTAACGGACCAATTTGCAAAATTCCTAAAAGGTCGGAAACAATATTTAAGAAAGGCCCACCAACTGAAATTTCTAAATGCGCTCCTGATTTACAAAATATACATAAAACAATAGGAAGAATTTATTATTCAAGACCAAGACAATCGCTCATTTTGAGGCCCCCGGCGATTGCTTGGTGGGCCAGTCCGTAGCTGATTGTACCTATATAATAAATTATAATTTTACAATCAGCATAAGATTAACGAAGATTTATCGTATTTTTATATTCTGGACATGCATACAAGAAAAGATTTACATAATATATTATAGATTGTACAGGGTGTGGAATTGGTTTACACAGCATAGCGATTTTAATGGTCAACTATTTTAGAGATAAACTGCAAAGTAGTTTTTGCAGAAAAAAAGCTACATCCGTACATATTATTATAATAATCGTAATATTACTTTCAATATATTGAAAAACAGAGATATAGAGAAATCCTGTTATTCTAGAAAAATATTAATTTTTAGAAATATGATTATTGAACAAATGAACATCAAACAGTTAGCATTGTACAAAACAAATAATAACATAATAATATGAATTTATTGAGATTCTCGAGTTGTTTCAACAACCATGAGGGAGGGTTTAAATAATATTTGCATTTGATAATTTAATTCCTTTGAACTCATTTGTGTAATTATACAGATATGTGATTGCCTATTTTTATTGGTGCCTTTTATTTTGTTTAAAATTTTGAGAAAACTACGATAAAGAGTGATTCAGTGCCATTTGATAGATTTGTTAATTATTGGAAAATTTATGAGAATGATATTAGCTGAGATTAAGCAATTGTCCAAATTGTATTACAATTGACGCTTTCTTAATTATAACTGGGAAAGTTGTAATATGTACAAATTATTATTATGTAGTTTCAATAATGCTCTAATGTACTACTTAGGAAATTTATCTAGTTTATTATAAATCAACCCTTATGTTTTGATAATGAGTAAGCCAGGACCCTTAGCACCCTACTACTAGAATGATGTACGCAGTTGGAAATAACAAGACCTAGTCCAAAAATAATAGGAAGAATATATGATATGAAATATGGAGGATAAAGGATCAAATTCCTTTGAGTAAAATATTTATTTCTGGAATCAATTTTAACATCCAGTTAGAATTGCATCTTGTAAGGCAGAGGCGTAGTTAATTTATTTAGGTAAGAAATTAATAGGGGATACCTTATTTTTATGAAAATAAATTTTAATTACGTTATGACATGCAAACATGTCAATAAACAAACTATCCGTTTGGTTTTTCTATTGTGTAGTCCCCCGAAGGATACGGCCACGCTCGCTCGCCAGAGTGGCCGTGCCCTATTATGTAGTAATTAATAAAATAGATAATAGTATATCATTTATAAAAATAATTACCTAATTTGGCTTTCATGTCAACTTTTTCAGCAGATTTTCGACCCGGTTTTCGTCCCCGCTTTCCCGATTCTTTGCGCTGAGAACCTTCCTGCAACAAGAAAATACAATTAGGCATCACAAAATTTGATTTACGATGTAATGCAGAGTTATTAAATTACTATTACAAAACATTATCTATTACACAAGGGCAAATAAGTTTCGCGACCGAGTTTGCAATAATTACATCTTGGTCGGTACCTTCCTTCAATGCCGCACCAAAGAGAAAGTATTTCGCATAAATTTATTGTACTACTAATAATAATAATGTACTGTTTTTGAGTCGATAGTTGGATACGTGATAAAAAATATAATAAACAAATTTGTAATCAGTAACCGCCTGTAATTATGCTTTCCTACACGTCCAAGTTAACTTTCACATTAAACCGGGAAAATCTATCGGTTTATATTTTTTTGCTGCGAAGTAAATAGCGTCAAGGATCGGTGGGTTTATAAAAAAAGTAAATTAATAAAAACGCATACATCTAATTGCGAAAATATGGTAATGATGTTAAAATTAGTGAGAAAAATTTGAACACAATTTAAAATTAATATTTAATTAAACCTGACAAGTCCCTTATGTAATAGCTGGTAACGAAAAAATAAATCACAAAATTTGATTTCCACAATGAAAATTTGGGCGCTAAAACTTAACTGCGCAACTTAAATTTTACCGATTCCGGAGATAATTTGAATGGGTAGGTAAATACGCCACATTTTTTTCTTTCCAATATACATCGATTAATGGTACTTATTTTAAGTATTAGATTAATACATTGAATTTCGAAAATACGTGCCAGTTTTCTTTTGGATCGCATCGATAGGTAGGCGAGCCGGTAAACCGCGATAGGTTTTAGTTCGCACTTTTTCAAAACGTCGACGAATGGCAAACCGAAGCGTAAATTTGTATAGTAGAAAGAAAAAATAGAGCGAATTATTTGACTAAAAAGCCGGTAAAGGTATTAATGTAATTTAAAAATAAATCTCACCGTACTGCGTAGCGCGTAGTGCGTAGTAGACCGATTAAGTACGCAGTGGATAAACGAAATCTACTAGGCAAGGCAATGTGTGACCACGCCGCTTCAAAGATATTGCGCAGTTTACAGCGTTGAGTTCGCGACTGTTGCTGAGGCCACCGCCGAATTTCACCAAGCCGGAGGGATTTAAAATCAAGCAGCGGATCCGACCAACTATCGATGCAGTATTATTAAATTGGAGTAAATAATAAGTTATAAAACGAACATTATGCGATTAAATTTTAATAAAACACTTGTACTACGAACGTGCCGATACAAACGTCGACGTAGATAATTCGACGGAGACACGCAGTCTAAACCGTCCAAGTTTGTTCTGAACCAATTTATAGTTGCAATCTTGCAAAATTTATAGTAGACACAAATAGCACCACCTCTCGTGCTTCAAAGAACAATAGCAGCGAAAAATAGATGCCCATAGGGCAAATTAGTTTTATACGTGACTGAGGGGTGTCTCGGAACATACAATTTAAGGGTGCAATTTCAAAGCAGGGTCGATGTAAATAACTAGAACGATCTACTGCGACGTCACATTTACACGTGACGTTCGAAAAGTTTTATACCACATTTAAATAACCCCAATCAGAGCAAAATCGTTAATTTCCCCATTTAACATAATAGACCATCATCGCAACTGGGTAAGTTACAAATTAGCTTAATTGAAGCTACAAATTACTTAAATTAACCCAAGTTAATTTATGCAGTATAAAAGTTGTACTTTTATTTAGACTGTACCAATTTTCATTTTAATTAGTTTGGTCCAAACTCCAAAGGTATAGTTGTCAATTTATTATTAGGGCTGGAAAGGGTTAAAACCACAACTTAGATTCAAATTTATTACTATAGGTAAATAAATCAAAAACTGTTGCTTGATTTAGATTGGAACCCAGGAGTACCAGTAATGAATACATCTTGACGCGAGGAAGCTACGCGACGGAGTTACATTACGCTGCTTTGCAAGCTGTGTGGACACGCCATTAGGAACCGCCCTATTTGGGAAGTTTAACCTGAACTAAAAACTCTTATTAACCCTACAGAGCACACCTCAATTAAAATCACATACATTTAAATGGTAACTCGGGCCTAAGAGGCCCCAAGTATGCTCTGCAGGGTTAATAGAATGAAAATGTTATCGAATCAATAAAATTTCAATCAACAAACAAAAAATTCATTGTATTTATGAACCTATTCATTGTATTAAAAATTCAGGGTAGTTATAAATTAATTTTATCGGAAAACGTAGAGAAAAATCGTCTTGTCGGGTGAGAAACTGAAGCATTAAGAAATGCGTCCTCGATGGTAAAAATAATTTCACATTAATAACATTTGAAAGGCCCGAAATAAAGTTCAGGCTTCATTTAAAATTTGAAGTTACTTAAATAATTTATTAATCACAATTATTAATTATTGTGAATAACTTTGTCATAATATTTCATTTTTTTCGTTTTCCGATAAAATAGTATACTGCACTCTAATCTAAAAATTTTCGTTACTGAACTTACAGCTTTAAAACCTTCGCTTTTCAATATAAAGTTACAGTCGCTACAGAGGGCAATAAGGTACCGCTCCCCCAAAACAAAATAACTCGGAATAATATTTTTAATAAGCTCCTGATTGCATAATTTTTAATTTGGAACACAATTATCGACATTTCCCCTCCCAGTTGCAAAAATTGAAGATTTGTGTGTACGTTCTGTGATTGATTTTATTTAATTGAAGCCCCCCCACCAGTGCGTACTACCCTGACAAACAGATAGATTTATTTTGAAAGATTTCTTTCTTAATTAAATCAATCACCTGCATAGAAACCGGAGGGTGCGAGGGGGGGGGGGGTAAAATTATTGCCATGGTAGAAATTCATCGTTTACTTCATGAATTGAAAGAAAAGTTTTTGACCCTAGATTTAATTTTTCGCTGTCGTCGCCTCCCCTATTACAGCAAACTACGAGCCGCCGCTGTATCAAGTATGTCTATAAAAACATATGAGCTTCATCCACGTAAGCTCACGGGTGAATTGAAACTTCACGCAAAGAAATTTTAGTTAAAAGTTTAAAAATCTTGACTTTTAAATGAAAATTAAAACGATTCCTTTTATTAACCTATATAGGCCTGAAATTGTGTATTTTTGAAAACCTACATTTTTTTCTTTTATTATTGTTAAAAAGATGAAGCAAAATCGTAATAATTATATCTTTAGTTTTTTTTTTAAAGACGGTAGGGCTATATGGGTTTAAACAAAAATAATGCAGGTCAAATTAAGAAATGCATTTTTTTTTAAATATATGCTTTTGATTAAAATCCTATTATAATTTTTTAATTAAATTACAAATTTTAAATGATTTAAATTTATCATTAAAACAATGGTAATTTATTTGCTATTAAGAATATTTTTGATTTAGTCGTCAAATGTTTAGTTAGCTGAAAATTGGAACGAATTTTTATCATTTGTTTAATTGTGATGCAATTGAATGTAGATATTTACAACAAACGCCTTAAAATTGTTAAAGGACTATTTCCTGCGTAACTCATCCCCGTCATCGTTCGATGTTACCGAAGTTCTTCACGTTCGGTCCCACTCTTGTTTCCCCTTATTGCGTTCAGTCCTCACTGTTATTTCCCTTTTTGATTCCCCTTATTGCAATAAATTTCAAATAGAATACGTCTTTAAAGAAGTTTCACTTCAAAAAATAGGGTAAGCCATAAAAATAATCCTGATCAAAAAATGAATCTTGTAAAATAATTTGACCCACAGGTTTTTATAGTTAGCGCTAAAATTGTTTTAATATTTGAAAAACATTAAAATGAAGCGATTAAATTACGATTTCTCCGTTAATTTCAGAAATAATTGATTTAAAAGTTTCGATTTTGCATGTAATTACTATCAGTTATTCGAAACGAGCCCCATTCTGATGACGGTACGTGTACTCGACGTAAATAGTTACGCAATTTTTTTAAGGGGCGAGGCCAGCCGCAGTTGTTTTCTAGAAGTGCAACTGTTAATATGATATAAATTAAATTCATAATTTTCGAGTTCAGGCGGACAAAAACAATAGTAAAACTGGCTTTAAGAAAACTGCCAATACACTACGCATTCCAAATTTACGTTTTTTGGGCTCTCTTTCACAGAAATTTGGAGTGGATCATACAATTTAACGTTTATATTTGTATTTTACGCACTCAATTACCAAAATTTCATTAGAAAATTTTTAAATTCGTGGACGAGGTTAGCGTAGATACTATAAAAAAAAACAATTAATTGAAATTAAAATTAATTCTTTTTAAATCATTTAAGGGGTTAGGCTCACTCAGGACGTCGAAAAAAATGGGAAATTTTGAAATTTTTTTGTGGAGAAGCGTATGCATATCTTGTACAACGGTTTAAGTATTTGGAAGGACTTTATTTAATGAGTCCTTGGTAATTTTTTCATTACAAAATATAATATTAATAAATAAAAAAAGTTACAACTGCACTTTCGACAATCATATTTTAAAAACATGTTTTGCGCTGAGCAGTGTTATTCGGAGCCAGGTTATCTGAAATCAAAAATTCAGAAAAATTTAGATAATCTATTAGTTGACATAGTCATTAATCGAAGGATTTTCCAAAAGAATTAAATGCGACAATATCGCAGCCATTCAATTTTTGTTAAAATAACAGGTCTTTTTGGTACGGATTGAAAAACCAAAACCTTCGATTAAAGACTAGTTTTGAATGTCTAAAGAAAGCACACAAAATTTGCGATAGATTGGTGCATAGGTTTTTGAAATATCTCGCTCAGCGATTTTGAAAATGTAGTTTTGAGATAAACGCGTATTAAGTTTGCAATGCAGTTTATATCTTCTCTTTCCACATGTTGGTGGGCAGCCAAAACAGCTGTATGCAAAGCTAAGAGTATTCTCAACATGTTCCACTATTTTCGGATTAACCATATTTTTCTATTTTCTTGCTCTTGATCTTTGAAAATATTGTGATTTTCGTAACTCCCTCGAACCCTTGTTACGTTCCATAATTTTTGTAAAGGAGTAAAAAGCAAGCGTACGTTTTATTAGTCAGGCAAATATACACAGCCAGCTCAACTTCTCTTATGTGCCAACTTGCTTAGAGTTGATTGAAAGAAAGAAGGTCGAAGGTGTTATTTTCTAGAAATTACATTTGAAATGGAAGATACATTATTTTCTATCAGGGCCACCAATCTGGCAAGGTGATCTGCCGAATAAAACGTTCACTGATCTGGATTTGAACTTGAACTTTATTGTAGGTAATTTATTATAAAAAAAAAATAATGTTAAAATATTTGAACAAAAATTTGACACAAATAAGTTGTGCATACCAAAATGACGCAACGAGATTTTTGTAAAATTGTAGCAAAGTTGGCAATACGTCGCGTCGCAGCTGATTACGACGTCAGCATTTGCAACTTATCATGATATTGAAAATAAAAAGGGAGCAACATTCACGGAAGCTAAATTCCAAATCATAAAATTGTAAGTTGATAATAAATTACTCATGATGGTAAGCATTATTGGTGAGTAGTCAATTCTGAAGGTTAGCAGTTTAACAATGTTGCGATCCTGCCAATTGCTAAAAACGAGTCCATATGCTGAAGGGTCGTTCCATACCAATCTGAGCGTTATTTAAATTGCCATATTTGTTTGATAACGTGCAGTATTTTTACATTTCAAAGGGTTTGAGAAAACTGAAATATCTTAGCCCTTATTTATCCTATCAGCATTATCTGTACACACTTTCGTCGAAATGCAATTCTAAAGAGTGTAAGTCCACCCTAAATGTAGATTTCTTCTTGATATCAATTTTACAAAGAGATTGGATCTATAAGATGGTATTATGATCGTAATATTTAAAAAAATTATTTTCCAGTTTGGAGCTAGTGAATTCAAAACAGGGCAAGGCTGACGAAGTCATTAATGCGTAATGAAGAATATGGCGACTTACTACCAAATAGGATTAAAAGCATAATTTATTAATTTCAGAGTGCTAATAGAGCGTGATGAATAAAAAAAATTACCAATGATTAATGATAATGAAAAAAATCCCGAAATTAAAGTTTCGCAGAATCGTTAACGCAAATTGAATCTTTTTTTGACAAATTTGTAGAGGAGGAAGTATTTAAAATAGAAATACTATTGCTGTGAATATTCATGTAATACGCCATGGAGCAGAGATCGGTTATTAGTATGGCCTTGTTTGCGGTATAAGGATCTATACGAGGTACAATGACGACAATAATGATGAGCTTGGAAAATAAATGCGACCTTTAAGGCTGGATCAAGTAATTATTAAAATTAAGAAAAGTAGAAGCCGTTCAGATGAAACACGAATCTGCATGATAGTTCAAAGTTTCTCAAAGAAACACTACAAAAGCATTATCTATTTAAATTTTAATAGTCCAATGTAATAGTCATGGTAGTGGATCGCGTGATAGAAGAGAAAACCTATATTATAATAGAGGGCATTGAAAACAGGTGGTAGGTACCAAAACGTCGATCCGAATAAAAGTGAACAAAAGTTCTTTATAAATATAATATATTGGTCAAACACCATTTATTTATGCCTGGCATTCCAGAATTTTTATAAATATAAACCTATTAGAAAATCTAGTAAATGAAGAAGAAAACACGATACTAACAGTAACAGTACCGTAAAGTGCTCTTTTCAGTACTGTATGAACATTGTTCTCTATTAGATAGCCATTTCTTCAGATGATCATCGATCAATTCATCCCTTTTTGCTATGAGATACAGTAATCAGTTCCGCAATACTCGATTTCGTAGCTCCTGATTTCCATTAACGAGGAACAAATTCAATAAAGCTGAAGTATTCCAAAAATAGTTTATAGGAATAAAAGAAACAGCGAGATATCAAACAATGCTAGCGCTATACGCTTTCGAATGATTAAGCATAAATCAATAACTTGACGTATTTGTTTCCTTACATGGGATTGCATTGATTAACATTAAAAAACATTCTGTTACATGGCGTGAGAAAGAAAAATCTAATAAAGTTAAATTTAAGAAACACCCACTGGTTAATAATTAATTAATGAAATTTAAGATTTCTAGTTGCCGTCCAAAGTTCTTATTTAAAACTAATGCCAAGTGCTACATTTTGGATGGTGCAATAGTTATTTGTGTATTTAGAGCACAAAATAACCCTATCTTGAGAGAAAGTTGAGTTTGGCTTTCTCATGAAATTTAGCTCTCCAATATGCACCCAAGATGCTTTTTATACTTGGAATAATATAATATTGAAATTTTTAGATCTTCTTAATTTTCTGCACAACTACAGGGTAGCCCGATATTTTAAGGCTTCAACGGACCTCCTAGCTAACCGAGAACACCCCAAATGTAGCGTCAAGAGTTTTCATGTTACGCTATTTATACTGATTTATTTACCGGACATTCCTAAGGGAGACGGGTAATATAGTAAAGTTTACGAAACTAGGAATCTAGGGTTAAAACAGTAAAATGACAGTCCACAGAAAACGTCAACTTGGATCTGTCAACTGCGAGGGCAACGGCCTACTTTCCGTATTGTTTCAATTGTAGAAATAATTATTATTTTTGATAGTTATTATTATTTATTTATAATTATTTTTATTTATTTAGTTATTATTATTTATTTATAATAATAATAATAGAAAATTTGTTAAATAAAAATTTTCAAAAAATGTTGGCAGTCGTTGGTGCAGATTAGAACAGTTTAACAATCACTGTACTTTTAAAACATCTAACTTCAAGTAGGAAGTGTTGCTGATGAAAGAAATATTTTCGTGATTAACACTTTTACAAAACATTATTTATTAATTCGAACACAAAATTAAAATATTTTTAATTGAAAAACCATTAATTGAACGAAAAACAGCAACTTCTAATTTGGCGGGTATTATGTAGTTTTCACGCATGCGCATCAATATCGTTAAACCCAAATGTGCCTCAGCAAAAATATAAATTTATGTTGTAATTTTTAAGTTTTTCAAATTATTAAATAATTTTCATATTAAATATGTACTTGCGCAAGTGTTCTTCATTTTATATGGAAAAACTCGGTCAATTAATATTGGATCGCGGAAATTTAAAGGCACAAATCTTGTAGACTTGGAGGTCAAGAGAAATATTTTAGGTTTTATTGCATAATAAAAAGGTGTCAACTTGTACTTACGGTTACATTCTGTTCATCAATTACTTGCAGTTCTTGATATTCCATTATTCTTTGAATATTTCAAATATGTCACGAAAACAATAAAAAATTTAACCAATTCGGAAGAATACACACCAGCGTGTCAATGTGTTTACAAACATTTGCAAGGTCATTGGGTGACGACACATGGGAAAGTTACACGTGCCCGATATTGTAGATTTCTATTACTACTTCCGCTACCAGTTTGTGTGCGGATTCGCCTGATAAGATTCTGTAATTTTAAACCACGATAGCAGGTGGCGCCAGATGTTTAAGGTAAAATTTAAAAATATGTAATGTAATAAAAAAATTGTTTTTCTAAGTTGCTTTTCTAAGTAAATAAGCAAACTTATTTAATAAAAAATATTTGAATTTCAATTACAAGTTACTAATAGTCCAGTCAAATAAGGCAAAATAAAGGGCAAACCTCGGAATGAGAGGGAATAAGCTGTAAATTGGTATAAACCTTTGTTTTGGTATTTTAAATACTGGTAGAAAAGTCTCATATAATCTCGTGTCCGCGTTCCAAGATATTGAAGGTCAAAGGTCACGAAAATCGGTTTTTTGCAATTATCTCGCTTCTTAGGTGAAATTCGTTATTTAAGTTCATTACATAACTTGCAGATAATAAAATTATCTATCAGATAATAAAATTATCTACAAGTTTCATACCAAGCATTTTTTTGTATCATTAGCTTTTCTCGAGGTACAGAGCGGAGAGTAGCAAGCGCGCATCCGTTAGAAGTAAAAAATGCCGAGAAGAACCCCTGCTTCTGAGGATCATTTTTAACTTTTCTAGTAATGCAGGCTGATAGCCCCGCCCCTTCAACATAAGTTCACATAATTAAGGGTTTTTTAAATCTTCAAACGTATTAATAACACATTTCAACAAAAGTGGTAACATATCCCTTAAGAAATTCATGAGGAAAATCGTAAATGACCAATAAGTTACTTTTCATAGAAATTAACTTTGAGCATCCAGACGAAGAAGACGACGACGAACTAGAGGAATCTTGAGTATACTATTTTGTAACTTGGGCTTCATCATTTACATTTGCGATTCATCATAAAAGAATGAAAAAAATTTACTATTGTGACATTCTATTTAACGTTTTCACATAATATTCTTCACTTATAATAAATACATAATATATTCATAGTATATAATTCATAGTAAAATTCATAGTATTGATTAAAAAATCGTTAATGTGATGAATTTTGTTCATCAATTTGATGAATCCTTTTTTTCAGTGTGCATTGATGCATTAATTCCGGTATTAGAGCTAATTTTTTGATATGTTGTACGGGTTGATGCCTGGATCGATTTTAAGTAGTTTCCCAACAAAAATTTTTGCTACGAGCGCCGCCACCTTCAAAAAACAAAAGTTTTTCGCCCTTTTCAGTTTTTTCCAAATAGCGGTCAAAATAAGCGTCTGATAGAAAATTAACCTGATAAAGTTTTACAAATTTACTACTATTTGAGACCAAAAAGAGTATTCTAGCTCTAGTAGTTTCCAAGTCACAGTTCTTCAAAAATCAGAAAAATTGGGAAATTACAAAATTCCAGCCACTTTTCACCGCGTACCTTCTAAATTACGACTCCTACTAATCCTATAAATCCTAGGGCGCTTAGAAGAACCTGGTCGGCTATTTTTGAGCTGGCGACTGTTGTGGCCGAGTTAAACAATTCGTCCATCAATTGAATTTCGGTGTCTTCGTCTTCATTCGTCGTTTTTTCCGTATGTAAAATCTTTTACACTGCCTACTCCTAAAAGATCATTGGAGAACTGAACACGATGAGGATTAGAATGTGCTCCAAGTATAGCTCCCGTTGCCAACTTGAAGTAAAAACTTCGGTTTTAGACAACAAGACGAAGTTGTATAAACTGAGGCATAATCTATTTGCTTTTTACTATTTTACGCACACGTTAATTTACGAAAATTGAAAAAGTCTGTGATGGTTACTCTTAATTTCGGCACATTGTTAAATTTGTAAGTTTTTCACAGCAGAGCGTTCCGAATTATACAGCCTTTACCATATTACAATAGTAAAATAATTAACTATTAAAATGTATAATACACCCAAAAGGAAAGATAAATAGCAGCAGTTAATTTTTAGTTGTTAAACAGTTTTTAGATTTTTAATTTGAAAAAAAAATTACATTTTTTTTACATATTTTTACATTTTTACATTTTTTTACATAAATTGCATATTATCAAATAGTAATTGGTGTTGTGTTATCATATTTAAGTTACCAAAGGTAGTTTACTGATTCTTTTAATTTTTAAGGACCAATTAACAATTTTACATCATAATAATATATAGTAGTACATATAATATATTATTTAGGCATTTAAATCTTAAATGTCTAAAGCAGTTGAACTAACTCAAACTTAGAACTTAACTTACAAGGTATGAACATGTTTTCTTTGTTTAGTTTCCAACAAATTTTTTTTTATAATCCTTTTTTAACATCTTCCGACGTTGTCCAATGCCTAATTTTGACTGATGCCATTGATCTTCCGTTCGTAATTTATTTCTTTAATTTTCCATCGAATGATAATTTTCTATTGCTAAACTTTTTAAGTTTATACGAATTTGTTATGAAGCCATTAGGAATATCTTGAGCTATTAACAAATTAGTCGCCATCTGGGGAGAAAATATTAAGCAAGGTGACGAATGCATAATGTAGTTTGATTATTCAGAATTGACGCTTATTGATTGTGTTGGCATGCAAAATTTTATTTTAGCTTCATTCCATTTTATTGGTTCTGCAGAGAGAAGGAAAAGTTATCACGTTGCTATTGGTTGTAGTTTTAATCGGTTTTTATGCATGAAGATTTCACTCGTTATAAAGTTTGAAAAAACTGGTAGGAATATTTTTTTACCAATAAAAATATATTTCCTATTATTATATTTATGATAATTTGATATGTTTTTTCACTAATATAAACATCTATTAAAATATATATTAATATTTTGGTTAGATAGAGATCAACAAATAACAAAGAATTGGTACTCGCTGGCAATTTTTTTTTTGAAATTATTAAAAATCAAACATAACTTTTCAACATTCAAAGAGGATGTAAAAGTTTTATGAGTTTGTATATTACTCTTCTTCTCTTTAATCTCTTTTGTCCATCGCAGAACAATCACCCTTTTTTAAGCAACTTGCGGCTGCTTAATCCGGTTTAGAGAATAATTAACTTCTGCAAATTGGCCATTTTATTTCTCATCGAAATTCTCAAGAAAATGGAGCATATAGTGGTAACTTAAATTGCCGACAAACAACTCAATTTGGAAGAGGGAGTATAATCTACACTTTGTTCTTATGAGATTGGCTAAACGTAAACCGCGTCTGAGTGTGATGGCAGTTTGCAGTTGACGAATGGTTTATTAGAGACTAGAAATTTTCATCATTTTTAAAGATAGTTAGTTACAATAAAAATAAACCTAAAAGTCCCCGGAAATAAGATTATGAAACGATCAAAAATGAGCAAAATCTTACAAGGAGAACCCATAAGTATAACTCTAGGATCTGGATAAGCTTTGTTATATTGAAGGACACTAATTTTAATCAAACATCTGTTTTATTAGTGCTATGAGCAACCGATTTAGAGAAAATAGCGTTTAAATTTACACTGGAGAGGTTCTCCTCGTTAGACAAGTTTGCCATTTTTTAAAAACAAATTTTTACAAAATTTTGTACGCTGTAAAAGCAAGAAAACCATTAAGTTTCTAATTGATCAACATTTTGTACCAAATGGAAGTCAATGTCATAAAACCGTTGAGAATAAAAAAGTTACAGAATTTAATTACGCTCTCCATAGATTAAATTCGATTTTTATACGATATCTAATTCTTGAGGAAAACAACATTCAACAATGACAATTTTTGAATAAAAAATGAAATATTGTCATATTTAATCTCTGGAACTTCTTGGAAGTCCCTGGAATTCATTGAAAATTATGGTAATTGTTTGAAAATCTCTGGAATTAGAAATTTTTGGAAATCACTGAAATCTTTGGAATTCTTTGGAAATCTCTAGCATAGGTTGAAAATTACTGGAACTTTTAGAAATCATTGGAATTCCGTAGAAATTACTAGAATTCTTAGGAAATCGTTGTAATTTTTGGAAATCCCCTAAATTAAAACTCTTTGGAAATCACTGAAATTTTTTGGAAATCTTTAGAATTTCTTGGAAATCATAAGAATTTATGGAAATCACTGGAATTCTGAGTCTTGTGGTCAAAATTTTTTATATACATACATATAAATTTTGGTGGTAATTAAAATTTGAAACACAAATTTAAACAAAAATTTTTTGCATATAATTCAAAAATTTGGGTAAAAAGGCCCAAAAACTCTAAATTTATGATTTTATGATAACTGTTGCACTACTAGAAGACGACTGCGACCGTGTCGGTCTATTAAATCAGAGTTTTTTTGAATTTGTGGAGTACCAGGACCTCGTCCTATACTTCTGTCATTTGTAGGCTGGTATTTTGATATAAGTAGAATTTAAGGAAATATTTCCCGGAAATTGTCGGAACGTTGGCTTAGTTGAGTATTTCTGACGGAAGAGGAAAAATGGAGTTGGGTGGCTTGAGTTTTGGCTCGTACCAATTTATGATATTGGAATATTCAACTGTTTTTTCAGGCTGCCGATGACATTTGAGATTACGGTTTGGTCGATGTTGTGGAACAATCGCTGTGCCGGAATGGTCGCAATGGCTTCTGGTGTTATTCTCTTCTTGTTGAAAAATCGAAACTTTGATATTGACTATGACCTAATTTAATCGATATCAGAAGTATCCTCCGTATTTTAACCGTTTCATTTTAGTATTATCTCTCAGATGCATCCGAATTTTTGTTAATATCTTCGTAATTGAATCCATTTTCGGTTACCAACTCAGAATTTGGTAGGTACAGGGTGATTCAAATTCGGATGTTCTTATGGGGAATTCGGTAACTATAAGAGATATGGAAAAATGGATGGCGCATCTTCGATCTTTTTTTTTTGAGAAAAACTTAATTTTTTTTAACTTTTCGTTAAATGCCGATATCTCGGTTGTTTATAAAGTTTATATAAAAAATATTTACACCTTCCTCAGACTCTTTTGAGGAGATAAAATTGGGTTAAAGGGATTTTAAGTATCTTCATTTGTTTCCGAGTTATAATATAAAGTTGGGTTTTTTCAAACGGCAACTATAGTTGGCTATGATATATTACTTAATTTATCCGAAAGAGGATTAAAAACTTTATTGCAATATGTCATAGCCAACTATGGTTTCCATGAAAAAAAACACAACTATAGTTACCGAATTCCCCACAAGAACATTCGAATTTGAATCACCCTGTACATAGTATATTTAGACAATTCGATTATAATACCAAATATAGTATCAGGCAAGGTGTTTCTACCTTTGTTCCTTTTTTACCCATATTTAGGTATTTTTTTTATTAAAACGTAAATGTAGACAAATTGTGGAATTAGGGGGTTCACACAATTTCGCGTAAATCAGTATTATCTATTAATTTTTCAGTATAAATGGTTAAGTTACGTTTTAAAAAGCGTGAAATTATCGAAAAACTATTTTTTAAACTTTTATAGTCAAAAATAACTGCCTTCAAGTTAGTTAATTAAAATTTTTTTCTTTTTTTAAATTCGGGATGATTTAAACAAAGCACAAATTTTAAATACAGATAAAAAGTTTAAATTTAATTTTAATTTGTACATTTTTATTTTATTTCCTTCGCTATTTTAGATTTCCACCGAAATGCGCTGGGTTTTCAAAATACTTTATTAGATTAAAGTTGTAACTCATTAAATTTTCTATCTAGAAAGGAGCATAATTTGAAACATATTTCACGTTCTTTAGAAAAACACTAATACATTTACACTAAAAAGTCAATAAATTCGATGCTGTATGGCTAGTTATTTTAAGGATAAAATGGAAAGATTGTGTAATTTTTACTATTATGCCTATATATTTTTTTTCCAAAAACTTACACCACAAAATCCCTTTTGGAGTTCTCATTGTATACTTAAAATAATTACCTACCTCTGGTAATTAATTGAACGAAAAGCTTTTTTTTACTTCGTTTCCTCAACTAAAAATAAATATTTTTCAATAAAAATTAACGAAAAACTTTAATTGTTGATATTGAAAATGGAAGACGGTACGAAGCATCACAGGTTAACAATCTTATTAGGATTCGTGCAATACAATTTTTAAGTATATGCGTAAAAATGCGTCTGAATTGAAATTGCAAAATTTCGAACGGATAAAATTCAAATTGGAAGTGGAACTGTAAATTCAAATTCAATCAATGACTATAGGCAAATTCAACTTTGAAGACGTACGGTTTAAATATTCAAATTTAAAGTGCCGCTTAAGGCATTTATGCATAAGTATTTGTTTATTTATTTAACCACTTAAGCCAGCGTTTACACTTTACACCACAATTTATTGTTAATGAGTTGATTTTGTTAGGACACCGATCTAATCAGGATGGCCGAATACGATAATTTTATTTTGAATTTGCAAATTTGATTTTAATAAGTAAGTTGAAAGACGTAACAAGCTTTTAATTAAATGTTATAAATTCCCGGAGGTGTGCCCTTTGGTCAAGCAATCATGTAGCAAATCCGTATCAATTTAGTTGCAAATCAATTTAGTACTTTCAGATTGTCCATGCTTTACCACTTACAACCCTCGGCGTAGCCCTAAATTGATTGTTATTTACTTAAATATGTAATTTAGTTGCTTGACGTACCCATATGCATTGTGGTAATGCAAATTTTTTCGCTTATTAGTTTTAAATCACTTAACGCCCAAAACGATCAACATGCTATTACAAAATTTGTGATCAACTTAGATGACATTTTTTCAATACGAACGTAGGCGTACGTACGTTCGAAATCTAAACACGTTTTTGCTATTATGTGACACAATTTTTGATGTATCTAGGGTGGATAAAATAAAATTAATATAACTTTTATTACACAATAAAGTTTGATATAATTAAATTTTAATCGAACAGACCCTGCGAGTTTCTTGTAGCACCGTTATTCCTAATAGATTGCTTCACTTGAAAACCAATTTGCTTCAATACATAAATTATAATTATTATTACTATACAAAAAATTCTCAAAAAAGTTCCTAGATTAAATTCAACTTTTCTTAATTATATTAGTTTGGCATTCGTTCGCTCCGCCTTGCATAATATACCAAAATGGTTTGTCCAAAATGTTTTCTTTTCAATCTTAATGAAACAATATACTATTTTACCTATCTTGAAATTTGAAATTCAAAATTTTTTTAAAGAAAATATTTGGGAAAGCGCAACAGTTTTTTGGATTTATCTCGAAAAATAAATAATGCTGTATTAAGTTAATAAATAAGAGATACTTGTGGTACGAGGATGCCAACATAAATTATATAATAGTTTCATCTGTGGCCTTTCACGAAAAGCTTTAATAAAAGCTTTTATGAATTTATATTGTAGTAATATTAAAGCTTGGTTTCTCTGACGGTGAAAATAATAATAGGATCATCTGATATTTATGCCTATTAGGCTTCGAATGAAAGCAATAATAAGGTTGGAGGGTCTTACAATTTGCAGGGTATTAGCATACAGATGAAATGACTCCCCGATGTGGCATTTCAATCAAGTGATTTTGATCACATGCTAGTATACCATAAGGATGTAGCCGCAATATCTTGTTAAATATTTTTATTAAAAAACTCATTTTAATATAAACGACAATGTATTTATTTTTACTTCAAAGAAAAATTCAATTTTGAATAAATCAGGTGAAAATTTATTTTAAATTTCATTAAACAGTTTTAATTTTCTTTCGTACGTTTAATTATTGAGCTTTTATTGATAATTTCGTATTCCTAAAACTACGTGCAAGATCCTAGTGGAATAAAAATTTAAAAAATTCCACCGGAAGTGTCATTATCAAAAGAGTTTCCAAGCTCGTTGAAACAAACTGGAATAATAATTAGTGCGTATTTCTACTCGCCGACATCAAAGAGTTCTTTACAAATCTTGCATGTCTAAAAGCATATTAAAAAGGTTTTTTGATATATGTGCAAGTAATGGTAATTACAACTGGATTTCTTAATAAATTATTTTAAATTACCTTTAGGGTTAAACACCCTTTACAAATCTCTACCATTCGCATATTTACAAATTTCACATTTAAATGATTGCAATACTACAAGCTGTTACAAAATTTAATGCAGACTCTCAAAATATGAATTTTCAACCTTAAAATAAACAAATATTTTAAAAATAATCTAACCGGAACGTAAGAAAAATTGTACGTTAATCCAAACATAGCGCTTCACATTACAAATAAATGGTAAAATAATTTAGTTCTAACAATTTAACATTGAATCTTCTCTCAACCTCTCTCGAATCCAATCGGAGGTCAAGATCAGCACGGTTCTGTAGATTATGAAAAACCATATCATAGTGAATCTTCGTACCACCAAGAGCCAAACCACAAACTCAGCTGAGCTAGAAGTTGATCAGCAAAAATCTTAATCAATTGCAAGGATTTAGATGAGGCAACACTAGAAGAGTCGTCTGCATACATAACGTGAGAAAATCAATATGGGTCAAAAGAAAAATATGGAAGACCACCAGGCCCAAAAATGTACTCCCATGAGTACACTACAAAATTGTGACAAATACGACTGAAATCAAATAGCTATAAACTTGAAGACTTTTTTGAAAATTTAAAAATGTCACTTTTTGAAAATTCCGTACCACTGTGCCTGTTGATGAAAATAGTAGGCCGTACTGACCGGATAATCTCTTAATGATTTTTGGTTGGCAATTTAAAATAAACCAATCGGAGGTGCTTCACGGAAGGAAGAGCAAATATCGCTAAAAGGATGATGAATTTTGAATGGCGTGGAAACTGCTTGCCTCAGTTGTGCAGCCTAAAGGCCGCACTGATCCGTCCCTCTCCCGTAAGCTTTTAATATTTTTAGGCTAGCAACTTAAAACGAACTAATCGGAGATGCAGAAGGGAAATATAACATACAAAAGATATGACTTTTTCTATAATATAGTATAACTGCTTTCGAGACGCTGACGTTATGGAAATTAACTGATTCCTACCTACTATTATTATACTTATCATAAATTTCCAAAGTGATCATTTGTTTTAAAAACTCTGATAAAGATATAATATAACCTCGAAGGCTCAAAAGTTATGACTAGGTATAGGTATTGTTAGTTGAGTCGTTTGGTATACTGTGAGGGCAATGTGACCAGCATTGTGTTTTTATTTTATTATTATTATTATTCAGTTTTATGTCTTCTTCTTTAGAGTGCCATGCATCGCGCTGGCAATCACTTGGTGGAAGCCAAGATGACGTGCCAGGGAATTAATTAACGGGGTGGTTTCCCTTTGCCTTCCCCTTAGCCCACAGATTGATGTTAGGCTTTAGAGCACCAGCGTATCCGACATGATCAGGATTAGAACCGCGGTCTTACGCTTTCCCATTGGTCGGTATAGGCCTTACGCCATACTGCCGGTCTAGTTTCATGTACTTAGGTACACTCAGATCGTAAACCCAAAGAAACAATTGATGGATGACATAGAAACGGGAATCGAATCTGGAATTTTCTCAGCGTAGCTAGAAATAAAGAACATTAAAAATTATAACTTATTGATCAATAAGAAAATGTTTAGGTTTTCTTTGAGCTTTTTATTCTAATTGGTTACTAGTTTAGGCTTTAGGTTTTTTAAGTTGAGAATTTAAATTGAAACAATCTGAGGTACTAGAGGGAAAGAAGGGCAGACGTATCTTCTTATTTTCAAAAAATACAAAAAAGTTTTAGTGATGTCTAACTCGATTGCCCAGGTTGTGCAGCCTAAAGGCCGCACTGACTTTCATTTATTGCTTTAAAAGAATTTCGTATTTGACATATAATGCATTTCTGAATACTGGCATTGGTGAGGTAAAAGCCTGTTAATCCACCTCTAAGTCCCCTTGAAACCAAAGTCGAAAGTGTGGATCAACAAGAAAAAAAAATCGGTGGTGGGGAGGTAACGAAGCCTTCTTCTCCTCAAATGCTGAGTGAAAGGAACAAAAAATTATAAATCATGTAATTCGGTACTTCCCTCAAATACCAAAGTATGCTTCTGGTGAGGAGGTAAGCTAATTGGGCGATGAGATCAACAAATTCAGCGTATCATTACATAGGAGTGAAAAGAGTCTAAAATATTGAAGTAAATTTTATTAAAATCTCAAACCAACAAGTGGTTGCTTAAATTCCAAGTGCATTTGTATTCTAAAATTACGTTCATCCAACCTTCTGACAGCAGTAATCATCACCTTTGTTTGTTACGATGGTATCCGTTTCCATGGAGACCTGTTGTTCTCCAGCGGTAGATGGTTCAATCTACCAAGATATTTAACTTATTTAAGTGTTTCTTATTATAATTTTGACATACTACTTTTTAAAATTTCAATTTTTTGATAAAACTTGTACTCAAAAATTTGAAGGGCAGATGGGCTCTATTATTAAAACATGGGGTAACACTATTAATAGAAAGCCCAGAAAATGCCAATTATTTTAATGCATAATTTGAAAGCCTTCATCCAAAAGTTTTTGTTTGTTTATAAAAGTTGCGATTAGTTGAAAAATGATAATTTTTTATTTAATTGAAAAACTTGTAGGTAGTGGGTTTTTAGACATCAGCAAATAAAATTCGTTATTATCTTGTCGACGTTTCGCTGGTAAGGTAAGAAAAAAAACTTGTATGTTGTTTTTTTGACTTAAGAAAAACCATTTTAGTCCTGAAGACGACTAGAGATACGGAGAAACGTCGGCGAGATAATATCGAGTTCTATTTGCCAATGTTCAAAAAAATGAGTTCAATTGTATTTTTATTTAATTTTAAACAATATATGAAATTATTAGTAAAACCTGCCGTTTTAATCGCGTTTAAATTGAACATTTTAAAGTAATTAAATTTTATTTAAGGTAGTTTCTCCGCGACAATCGGATACAAAAATAAATTCCAGTCTGAAAGTAAAATAATTTAAAAAAGAGAGAGAAAGAAATCATTATTTTTTCTGGGAGTGTACTTTAAATTCGTATAATGCATTGATAATGATGCACAACTGCATACATACAAAAGGTATGGCAACATTGCGTTTTGTGTCACATTTTAATTTAAGGTTATGTATGTCGTATGTGTCAAACCAAAATGTGAAAACTTTAGAAACGCGCAAGAAAATGTGAAAAATGTTTAAAAGTTCAATTGGTTTAACTTGGGTTTAACCAAATAAATTGTGATATTGCTTCTTAAATCAGTTTTTCTGCGCGCTAATAAGGTTTATAAAATATCGAAAAGTTGCCTATCTATAATATTCTCTTATCTATGCGAATCATCCGTCAAATTACTTGCACAGCGTTGTCAGACGGTCATTGGCATGCCCCTTCACTAACCGAGCACAGCTTAATTGTGCATATTTTATAAATGTTTATCTTTGTAGCAAAACCGTCAGTAGCCTTTTTTTTTTATTCAACATATTTGTGATAAGCTGATATACAAATTAGTAGTTTTTGGAAAAAATCAAAAGAACATTTTTTTAGTTATGATGTGAAATGTGTAACTTTTAGTCAACTGGTCCATTTAACCCATGCAAAAAGTTCAAACTTTAATAGCGAATATTTCTTTTATTGAACCGTCAAAAATTTCTAATTTCAGCAATATAATGCGAGAGGTTATTTCTTATATAATCCCAAAATTTTATGAAAATATATAAAAAAGTGATTTTACGGATATACTACCTTAAGTCAAACTTTGAATTTTTTTAATCAACATTTTTTTGTAAATTTCTAATTTTAATTTTAATAAAAGCGTAAATATTTACTTTGCAGCTGGTTTTGCTACGTGAAAGAGCCAAGTTTGTCGGTCTGTAATTCCCTCCGTAACTTTTATTATTAAACGTGAGAAATTACAAATAAGTGATAAATTTTAGATTTTTAATTTAATTTTTATTTAGAATTTCAAATAAATACAGAACTGGAATACTTATTTGGAATCACGGTTGGTGATTTAACTGAGAGATTAATTTAAAATTTATATTAAAAAACTTCTATCTGTAAGTCAGTTTACTATATAATTGAGAGAAGATAAGCATTTTTTAAATTTATAATACTACCAGGGGTTGGCTAATATGCATTAGTGTATGAATAATGGTTTTCCACAGATTTGAGTTCGTGAATTATGACATGAAAGCTAACACTTTATTTTTAATCAGTTGGTTGAATTTAAAATTACCTAACAATTTAAAAATATCCAAAAAAATTATTAAAATAAAATTTTGATTTCCACCCAATTTGTGCAAAAAACACTGCAATATATACATTTTTGGCTTGTGAAATACAACAAATTAGTTACAATAATCCGCATTAAAACAACATTTTTAATAAATTAGAGAAAAAATACGTTAAGGAACTTTTAGTATGTTTTGTATAAACCCATAAAAAAATTGGATGCAAAAGTTCAGCTTGCGAAAAATATCCTTTGGTTAAAAAGTTTTGATGGAAAATGCTCATTAAAAAATTATATTGTCTGCTTTACAAGACTAGACCGAAATGCTTTTATCCTCCCATTTACAGTATTTCCAAATGGCTTTAATTTTTTTTCATTGCTAGCTAGAAGCCAAAGATGTTTACCGCAAAGTCATGTTTGATTAAAATCTTTGTTGTTTGCTTTCCGGATTAGGTAAAAGCAGTGTAAAAAAAATATATTTTTCTTACTTTTATAAAAAGCTGTTTATGTGCATTCAAACAAAATTCCTTTAAAGGAAATGTAAATTACAGTTTCTGTTTTACTTTTTTGCAAAAAAAAATAAATTTGATTATACCGCTTTCTGTAATAAGCTCTCGGATACCAAGCTTCTTTCACTTCCTGCTTTAGAATTTCTCGTTACTGTTCTGCAAGTGCAATGGGGAAAAACTTAACATAAAAGGTTTTATAATATTTATTAACTTTACAAAGACGTTGGAAAAATAGTTATTACTTTATTATCGTATATTATAGTATGAAAAGATACACTGTAAAAATAATATTAAAATTAGTTTACCCTTAAATTATTTACTACTTAACTTCACGATATGTATAAATAAAACTCCAACTTTAAAAAAAAAGGATAACGACGTTACTACTCCAGGAGAACCTAAAAGAAGAACAAGTAAGATAATTGTGTTTAAAAATATATTTGTTAAAAGAAAGAATTTCTCAACTAATATATTAAACATAATCTAATAGTGTACTTGCCAGGATAATATACCGCTTCCTTTCGTACCGTATAGTTTGCTTTGGGAATATTAAGTTCGCAAGATAACTCCACCGGTAGGATAAGTGCAGGAACAGTCGCTTTAGCCGTAATATCAAACAGTCCTGCATTTTTGTCAATTGTAACCACCGAACTATTTATTTTACTAAAAATTTACATTTTAATCAAAATTCTCCGGTGCGGAAGAATTAAATATAAACTTGTACCTATTTCCAATTAAAAGACTCATACTGGGCCTCGGAAAAACACCTTCAGTTGAGCAGGAAATTTGCAAAATATCGTCACCGATTCTTTCTTGATACAGCTCCAGTTTTTTTTCTGGAACTAAAAAATAAACAAGTTAACCACTGATTTTATTAATTTCCTAACGGAACAATTTAACTCAAAATTATTACAGTTTTACAGTAATCAACTTTTTTCACTATTAAAAAGTTCTTCTACATTTTATATTCAATAACAAAAATTATTTGCTGTTATTACTAATACAAAAAACTGCACTAACGCAGCTATAATAAACTATTTTTCTGGGTGTATGAGCAGTCCTTCAGTAAGAAAAGAAAGCAAAACTTTTGTTTTACTGAAATATTTTAAATTACTTACCAAAGACGAGCATGTTTTTAGTACGCTGATCTTCGTTGTTGAAAGATGAAACAATGCATGTGTAGTCCCCTGACAGATCCGGACTTAAATTTGTAATGTATAACGCTCTATGCTTACTATTATTATTTTGGCCAACCGTGTATTCTAAGTCGAGCCGTCCTTTTAAAATTCCTGAAACAAAAAATATTTTTATATTACAAATTATATTCGTAAAATACTTATTTAAGCTACTAGGTATGTAGGGAAGCTATAAAACTTAAAAATTGAAATATAGGTAGGAGGAGCATTCATGTAAAAATGAATGGAAAAAAAGGAAACAGTGATGCAATGAAGAACGTAAAACCAAAATAAAAAAGAGAGAAAAGAGATGAATGATTCTAATAAAATTAAAAAAACCGCAAATTAAAAATTCGAAGGCATTAATCCGCGAACGAAAAATTCTATTAATAAACTTTTATTTGAATAACAAACTCGCCTAGTCACCACACGAACAAGAAATTACTATAATTTATATTAGAAATTGAGAGAATTATTACGAGGTTTAGTATTAAAATATAAGCGCAATTAAAAATTAAATAAAATGCTTGAAGTATTTAAAAATTAAATGATGGAACTGATAACAGCGACAATTAAAAATTTTTACAACATAAAATTGTTAGCCTGGTGCTGATAACATGGTCAACCGTTGGTTTAGGGGAATTTTGTAAATTGCTGTAAAAGAAAAGAAAAAAAAAAGTAATTCAAGTTTTTGTCCATTTTTGTTGATGAATTTCACGTGGGTCTTTTTTGATATTTTAATTTTTTTGTCGAAAAATTAGAATTGAACCCTATTAGAATGGTTAGAGAATTAGAAAACAATTATAATAATTACAATTTTGGAGAGATTTAACTTATTTTAATGCAAATAATTAAATGTGTTGGTATTTAGATATTTGGAGATTCTCTTACTTACTTGTTAAAACTTTGCGATGAATTACAGTGTACAGTAAAAAATAATTGATTTTATATTAATTTGTTCTAGCAGTTCAGGCGGTCTGTATGTCGCCCTGACCTCCTAGTGTGTCAATATATTGTGAAATTTTTTTCGAGTATATTGTTAAATATACCTTGGACCACTACAAATTCAAAAAAGGGTATAAATTATCAAGTTCATTATGAACCTGGATTATGGAAATTCTAGGAGACCAGTGGACTACCAGCCCAATTGATCACCTGGAGAATTTTGCTCCCGGAATCTGAAATTATTATATGTTGGCAATCATGAAAAATCAATAAACAGCCGAATATTTTTATAATATCACAAAGTTCGTGATTTGGTAAGTGCCCTAATTAGAAGTAGCTTCTTGTAAACAAAAAATAAGTAACGACTAGGAATAGCAAAAAAAAAAGATAATATTATTAATAAAATTGATTTGAGTATTATTATCGCATTAAATAATCATTAACGATTTTGACATTTCTGTAAGTTTTATTTGTATTTCACTTCAACTTTAGTTTATTTTAGCGCGAAGTTTGGCTAGATTTAACGTAATTATATTATACAAATCTATTATACAGTATGCTGATAAATTATGGAACAAATTTAAAAACTCGGAAAATAAATAATTTAAAAAATCCCGAACTAATGCCAATTTCCACCACCTACACTTATAATTTAAGCTTTCCTTAAATATTCTTTCAAGCAATTGAAAAACGGACACTTAAATTTTAACTGTAGTGCCTATTTACACCACCCACACTTAAAAATGTTAAGAGTCTCTTAAGCCCTAACGAATTTGCCGCTTAAACTATCGCTTAACCTCAAATTACGGAGATTTTAATAATATTATTACTTACTAAAAAATAAATTCATAGTTACTATGTATGATATTTTCACATATTATCTAAATTATTTAGGAGATTTATTCATAAAATATCGTCAAAGTTATTAAACAAATGCTGTGTTTCTATATTTATGGACAGCTTAACTAAACCTGCACTTCAAAATAATTAAGAACCGCTTAGGTAAGGGTCACATTAAACAGCAGTGCAACCGGGCATAAGTAACTTAGTTTAAATTATTTTGCATCAAATTGTGTGGAATCATTCGAGTTTAAGTCAAAAAAAAATTAAATGGCAAAATGACTTAAACATTAATATCTCGAAAATCAATAATAAATCAGTTTTGAAATTTGAAAGATATATTTTTGAAAAATACAACTTTTTAATCAAGTTTCTTTCTGATTGATGAAAAATTTGAAATCACCAATCAGAATTTACTCGAAGAATCTGCAACTACTGCTCACAAGACCTAAAGATTTGGTTTGTTAACTTTTAATTTAATAAAATGTAGATGTGAAAACTTGAAGGACTTATCGATAATAATAGAATCTACACAATAGTACTTCAACAAGAAATTCTAAATTGAATAAGAAATGAAAAGTCGTCTTTTTCAAGAAATTTTTTCAAAAACCTGCCGAGTCTGGTTGTTACAGATCCCGGATATTTTATTTATTTACTAGACAGCGGTCCAGTAATGCAATCCTTGGTTCGCACTTAGCTAGGTGATAGCTTCCAGATCACCGCTTTTGATTTACCTGTCACTTTAAAAAAAAAATTAATAAAAACCATGGAAATATCTGCGAATAGAATAGCTATATAATTAAGTCTTTGACTTTATTTTAATTGGTTTATGTTGTACTATGTATTTACTGTAAATTAAATAGAAAGGTTTTGGACAATTGATTCTATTTTACTTCTAGCTTATTCGCAAGACCTTATTACTGGTATGTAAATTGTATTTTTTGTTAGACTGTAAGTCTGATTTCTTTGTTCACTAACTAGATTACATGCGATTTTATCATCTGACATTAAATTTTTATATTGTGGTAGATATAAAAACAATTAAATAGGTAGTATATACAGTATAATAAATTATAATGAAGTTTTAAACGAATTCACCAGTGGCGTAGAGTCACTGTGATATCAAGGTATAATATTATTTTGGGGTTTGGATTTTTACCCCCTCAGTACTTCAGCTCCAGCTCTCCAATTGGCCAAAAATCAGTGACACATGACTATCGCGAGAACAATCTCGCGAAGCGTTTGGGAAAATAAAGAGTACTGATGATGAAATAAATATTCTAAGGGTTGCCCTTATTAAACTTTTTCAGTCTAAAAATCAATACACAAAGATTGTCACCAGTATTAATAAAAAGTTAGTCACATTGTTTTCGAGTAATGACAATAAATTATTGTGAGTAAAAAAAGAGTGCTTTGCACTTTAATTCCTAAACATTTGGTTGTATAAAAACCATATCCATTAGTACATTTTTTGGCTGTATTGAAAAGACTTAAAATTGATTCTATTTCTTAGTCGAAATCAAGCTTTTCGTTTCTCAATTGACAATATTTTTATATTTCAGTGATCAGCAGCTGACTTAGCTCTGGATAAGTTTGCTCCCTAGAGAATTATCTAGCTAGTATTTCATTTATTTACTTATTCATTTACATAAATCTAAGGGATTACAATAAAAAAAATAGAACTGGGTGTTCTATGGCCAATGTCTAACTACGGCCCTGGCTCGAGTACACTATGATGAAGCATTGAGTTGAGTTTCTTGGCTCGATTGCGATTTTTGCAAAACTATTGGTGATATTTAGAACGACGAGTTTCTTTAAATATCTTAATATAATAACAATAATAGCTCAAAATGACCATTATTTAAATTTGATTGGTTTTTGTTTTCGTGAAACTGAAATATCTTAGCCTCTTTTTGTTCTACCAATGTGGAAAGGAGAAACTGCCTACAAGATTTTCTTCTAAATATGTGTAATCTGTCAAACACGATTATCGTAAAAAACACAGTGTTTTTTTTTAGGAAAAATAATAAAAGATACATTTTTGAAAAATCCAACTCAATAATTTTAGTAATATTTGTGAAGTTCTGAATATAATATAATTTTAATAAAATTGATGAAAACTCGAATATTTTTCTTTCTATGTAAGCATTGTAAATATAATAAAAAACTGTAGATACAAATAAAAATGGAAAATATTGCCATTGGTTATTGTAAAAAAATTGTGAAAACAATA
Source organism: Cantharis lateralis (assembly GCA_963170105.1). Classification (NCBI taxonomy): domain Eukaryota; kingdom Metazoa; phylum Arthropoda; class Insecta; order Coleoptera; family Cantharidae; genus Cantharis; species Cantharis lateralis. The sequence goes on from OY720626.1 coordinate 8,482,791, forward strand.
TTTGATGAAACTTATTTTAATTAACTAAAAATACGTCCTTCAAAGGGAAAGGAGAAAAATTTTTGCCAAACCAGAAAAATTTACTTCTGGGATAAAATCTTTAATTCTTAGATAGAATTCTTATAAAACTGCGTTTGTTTTTGAACATTTTATTAGAAGGTGCAAAAATAGTGGTATAAATTTTAATAAATTTGTTTAGTTGATTTTGAACTACGAAGTTAAATATAATTTCTATATTAATTTAACTTGTTCCCTTGTTGTGCTATTATATTCTTAAGCAAAGAGCTAACTACTCTTAAGATTAATCTTGTTAATTAAACGAAAATAATTACCTAAAACTTGAGGCTTTTGTGTTGCTATCCATTGATACACTGGAATTTTTTCCTTGTTAAAATACCATTTCACTACCAAGCCATCATCTTTTGCTTCTTCCCAACTGTAATCACAATCTAAAATCACGTGACTCCCAAGTTGCGTAATTTGTGGCACGTGAAGTTTATTTATTTTTACTCCAATAATAATTTCTATAATAACGTTTTTTAGATTGTAAAAAATTACTTATTTAAAAAAACACTACTAAAAATCATGCTCGAAATATAAATAATTTTTTGGAATTTATTACTACTTTAGTTTTGCAAAACTTACTGAGAAAACCACGTATATACAAAACATATAATAATGAAAAAAAGGAAAACTTACTACAAGCATTAATGTATAAATAACTCAAAAAAAGTATTCTGCCATTAAAAAATCCAATCATGATATTATTGCATTAAAACATTTTTAAAGTTTTAAATAATTCTCTCATTAAGAAACCAGCTAATGCATTTTTAATTAATTTTGATTTTGTATCAAGTTATAAGCTTTTAGCAAGCGTCGCGACGCTACTGTTTAAACGAGCGCCTTCGCTAAAGGAAGAATGAAAAGTTAACACAGCGCTTGCGCCTTTTAATTGCAAATTGTTACCTATAACAAATAAAGTTTGTTGACTTATTAAATTTTGGATTAGGTACGAAAAGCCATTGTAATTTAATAGGTATCACCAGAAATTAAATTCAATATTTGTATATTTCATGTAATTAGTTTTTGATTTTTGTGCATAAACGCTTGTTGTATTAATTAATAAATTCTTGCTTTATTTGTTTAAAATTTACATATAAGGAAATTACGGAAAATTACACTATGAAGTGCAGTTGGTTAAAATGTGAAGGTTTTGATATGCATAATTTATATCAGGAATTTAGCCAAAATTGTTTTGCTACTTCGTTTGTAGTTACTTTAAATAAATTACAAGTCTGCTTTTATGTACATTATTTTGTATTATAACTTAAATTAATTTTAAATTAACAATTGAACAAGTAAGTATAATATGCTTTCACAATTTAGCTTTATTATTAAACCGGAGTGTAGCGAAGATGTCTCCATCAAAGTACCAACAGTTTCGAGAGGGTTAATTGATTCTATTTTGCTATTTGATATACCTACTATAAGCGACGTTTTTAACCTTAGAATTTTTAATTTTAAAATCCACCTTTTAAAATGAATTCAATTATAAATCTTTATAAATTTTCATACTTGGTCGAGGATCGAACCTGCGACTACGCTATACAAATCTAGCATTCAATTTATTCCATCACTTGCGGGAAATATCAAAATTTACAAACTCAATCCAAAAATAAACATAACAAATTCTAGCTTTAAAGCATATCCCCCCCCATGTACACAAAAATTCCACAACAATATATATAATTTAATTTGCTTCACTTTGGGAGTAAATGAAATTTGTAAAGAATATTATAATAAAAAATAAAGAATTTTCTACGAAAAAGTCCACTACAGCATATATTTATTTTCAGCAGTTTTTGCTTTATTTTTCGCATATTTTGTTTTTTTTACTTGTAAAATTCAATATTTGCCACTTAAAATCTTTTGAACCCTCGCCTCGTGAACTATGGAATATTAAAATAGGACTTATTTGTAGATAATTCCGGATAATTCCCAAAATATTATCATTTTTTTCAAAAGTATTGTAATCGTAAAAATCTCTAAATAATTTTTTTGTTTAACAATTGATCTCAATGTCTCCGATTTTGTTATACTTTACGACATACATTTTTATTTTTTCTGTAACATCTCCCATTTGGAAATTATAATGGCTTAAAATTTGATAAAGTGAACCAAAAATCGAAAACGTGCGCTCTATACTTAAAGAAATTGTATCTCCGGTTTTATTCATCTTACAGTCTTAATTAAAAAATCATTTTGAAGTTATTTAATGAGAGCCTTCTTGTATATATTTTTGAAAAAATATGAGCTTAAGATACGATTTATTTAAGTGGGGCATTTTTTCATCGGCATAGATTTTCGATTCATTTACCAATTCAACCCCTTGTAACATAAAATTTATGTGGAGTTTATTTGTTACATAGAGTATGTAAAAAAATTATGACAAAATCGGAGACATCGAGATCAATTTTTTTAAAATTCTGTTTCACTTGACTTGGAATAATCCATTTGTCCTATTTGAAGACGCTGCTTCTATGGTATTTTCCTATTACGCTATAATATTATTGTGAAAGAAGTATCTATATTTTCCTATTTTTTTATTGAAAATTTAATTTTATTTTAATTGTATATTATATGTAAAACGTGGCCGTTTGCCAGCCCTGCTCATGTAGGGTGGACCATTTTAATGGTCTGCGAAGGTTTTTGAAAATTATATTGGTTTTATTGAGTTTAAATATTAAAAAGTGATTTATAAAAGTGTTTGGTCTGTTTTATTACACCGAATATAAAATAAATAAAAAATTGGAGATTTATAAAATAAAAGGAATTTTATATAAAAAATAAGGATGTGTGTACACTAGGGACGTTTAATTTGAAAAATTAATTATCACCACCGACTGGCACGACAATATATGTTAAATCACACTAAAAAAAGCTACTGCACTTATTACTTTTTTTTTATTAAAAAATTATCAGCCCGTAAAACTGTACAATATTCCTGAAGTTACGCTAAGCTACGTCTGAGATGAATATGCCCCTCGCACCAACAGCAACCATTGGAAGTAAGGATTTTCTTCTATTTATTTAATTTTCTTCCGCACGTTTGTTTACCTACATAATGCAGTTAATCCGTTTAACCCTTATTCCGTTTTAGAAATGTAACTCCGTGGTTTTCTACCTTAGCTGCATAATATAAGTATAATAACCAAATGAAATTTCAGCGTTTCAGCTAGTGGGGGTGATGTCATGATGAATGAGCGAGTCAGGGCAGTGAATTTATATATAAAGCTCTTTTTCAGGAAAAACCAAAACGACGATCTTCCTAGTTAATTTCCAGTAAAATATAAAATTTCTACAGGTAAATGAGTCAGAAAAATATTTCCGTACCACTGGGTTCACAGAAAAGATTTTAATAAAAAAATACCAAAAACAAATTTAAATAAATTTTCAGAAAATGTCTGTAGACTGAAATGATTTGCGAGAAAAACATTACTCTGGTTTACTTTGGTTTTTTCTAAAAACAACAAAATATCGATTTTAACTTAACGTATTTGAGAGTTAATGAAATAAAAATGCATTGAAGTTAACGGATAATTTATTTAACTTACAGATTAGCTAAAATAAATGGAAAGCACTTTATATACATATATTTTTTATATTGAAAAGGGGATTAATTATTTCCCGATTCCCATCCACATACGGTTGGAATCAGATCAATCGGAAACTCGCATTACAAGTAAAGTTATAACTTGATTACAAGGCGCTGCAATCAATTAGGGGTTGGCCCGAAAGTTTTGCTACCTCTGTTACATTTTTAAATAGTTAAAAATTTATGCTCACAATACTTACGATTAAGTTCCATATAAATTTAAACCTAAAACTATTCAAATTTTATTAATAGTTAGGGCGTTAAATTTTGTTAATTGCAAGGGACGAAAGGACAAAACTAAACTCTAATTTCTACCTACCTGTGAAATAAACAGTAAAGTTGAAACAAAAATTGTAGAGCAACAATTAGAGTTCTCTAATTTCAAACTTAGGTAATTTAATGTATACTTTTAGTTGATGGTGGTTACGATCCGGTACGTGCGTTTCTTAGTGGATCCGCTTCCGGGTGCCCGGACCACAACGTGCTACCACAATCGCCAACTTTGCCGGTGTTACCTGTCAGCACTTTGTAATCTAAAATATGATGCCGTTAGCCCGTTACCCTTAATATAAACTCCAATATAATATAATTTAGATAAGAATTATAACTAAGAAACAGAAACCAACAGGCAATTCGGGATATAATTTCCACCACCTTCTATTGGTACACCCAAACTTAAATACCTACCTACAAAGTTAATTTTCAAAGTAAATTTACAAGTTTTCTTCGATATTAGTTTGAAGGATTTTTTCCAGTTGGCAAATTTATTCCTTCCGATTGGTTACTTTTCTATCGACTGAAACATCGAAATCAAAGTTTGCTTATTTCGAATTTATGAAAAATTAATATTATAAAGAGTTTATTTTCACGTCTGCGAATTTTCGCTTAATTGGTCGGCGCTTTTCCGCAGAATTTCAATTTTTCATAACCGCGGAAAATTACTTGATGTCTTTCATTAAACCACACCACTATAACTAGAGTAATCCCCTTTATTAGTTTCCAACGCTTCATATAATAGCAATCTAGAAAGCCAAACGGGAAATATTTTAAATGTAAAATAATTTTATAAACAATAAATTACGCAACTTTAATTTTTTGTAAAAATAACAGTGGTTAACTACACGTTTGAAAAAGAAACGAATCCTAGCTGGATATCATAAGCTTAGATGTGTTATGGTATATTAGATAAGTGTCATCGTGGATCAGCAACGTGATGTGCTGCAAAAAGCAACGCGTGACAAGGAAGTGAACGAGATATATCGTAGAATATTCTTTTAAAAAATATATTTAGCTTTTTTGCATTTAATTTTGTGTTTACGCAACCTTTTCAACAAAATCTTTCCGTTATTTATGTACAGTAAACTTTATAACATATTAAATGAACTGCTAAATCTTGAACATTAGAAAATTTCATTATCTTGCATGGCATTTGTATTGATCGAAACACTGAAATACAGGTTGACAAAAGTGTTGGGTTCGTACAATGTATTGGAAGAAAAGATAAGGAATATCGGTTAGGACATTTGGACGCGGCCGTTTATTATTATTTTAAGATGATACAATAAAGAAATACAAAGTAGGCAACCTAAATAGCAATATAATGATCAATCGTCAATAACAGAAGTTAACTTACTGAAATAATTTGATGACTAATTCTTCCCTTGCGTGGCAGTACAATGCCAAAAATTTTGAAGGGAACTCAAGAAAAGGGAAACAAGAGTGGGAACCAAACGCGAAGGGCTTCGGTAACAACGAGCGATAACGTGGATGAGTTGCACAGAAAACCGTCGTGATCCGAATGTTGTAGAAGATTAACTAGGCGGCTCAATTTTTAAATGTTTTAAGCCGATCGGATCGTTGTAAATAAATACATTCAATTGCACCATAATTAAACAAATGATAAAAATTCGTTACAACTTTTAACTAACTGTACACATTTGGTGACTCGACCGCGCAGTGGCGGATTAAGGTACTCTTAAGAAAAAAAATGCATTTCTTTTAATTTGGCCTGCATTATTTTTTTTTTAACCTTCTAATTTTCATTTAAAATTAAAGATTTTTAAATTAAAAACTAAAATTTTCACTTCTGTGTGTGCTTGAGAAAATATAATTCGCAGGCCGGTAATAAATGCGGTAACAGATATCGACAATTTTTTTTAACAGTTGGTAGTAAATTATGTAATAACAAAATATGAAATCTGAGGAAAATCAGGTAGTTTTTCCAAAATTTTCATAAATATATTCTTTGAATAATCAAATCAAATAACATTGTCATAAAATGATTGGCTACACATGGCAGATTGGAGAAGGAGCCTGTGAGTGTCACTTAACAAACGTTATGTTTTTTTAAAGTATTCAAAAATGGTGGATCTTTGATTGATTTTGACTTTACGCTACTCTCGCTCAGCTTCACCTCGCTTTGGGCACTCCGAAACGTTTTGACAAGCGCTGAACTCATTATAAACATCCCTGAGGTGCGACCAAACTCGAAAATTACGGATCTCAAAGGCGGAATCTTAGATTTCATCTTAAATTTGGTCATAAATTAACCTAATGCAATTTAAATTTTATTATACGATGTTGGCATGAGCACGGCTTAAGCGTATTTCTCCCCACGGCTTCAAGTCACCTGAAGCGGGTTTCTTCCACCATAATCGAATCGAATCGAGAAATTATATTAAGATACTACGGCATCGCCGTATACTCCTTGTCTTGATTGGGAACGTAGTCACTTAGTGGACGTTTTTTTACGGGATTGTACCCTTATGTGCCTTATTGGCTACCTTTGAATTGACCGCTAATTTTAACGATTCCTACGGGTCGCTGCTTAAAGCCAATTTTCTGGGCTTCTCCGTCAGGTACTTTTGCCAAGGGAACGGCCTCGCTTCTATACCACCACAATATGCTAATGCATCTGTTTATGTCGAGCACACGTACCGTCAACAGAATGCAGTTTTAACGCAGCCATTGAGTCAACATCTTCAAAGATGTGAAAATACATGTAAAAAGTTTGTTTTCTCAATTTAATTATGAACTAACCGGTGGCCCTAATTCATTTTTCCTCGTCTCATCGGAAAGCTCAAAATGTGTTTTATCAGAATATTTATAGATTTTCTTTCCCACAATATTGAGGTAACAGAAGAATGAACATAGGGCCTCAATATTGCGACTACATTGTATCAATATTGAATTTAATTATTGTTTCTATTATAATATGTACATTTGTACATATAATCAATATTGAACCAAATTTAGGATTCCATTAATACTAGCATTATAATATAATCTATTTCTGTATTGTCGATTTGCCTTTAATTTTTATTTAAAAAACATTTATAAATTTTAAATGCGCGGGCAGTTCCAACAATTTTAAGTAAGTAGGGAGTCCACCTCAGAGTTTGTGAAAGGTTGGACACCATGGTGTGGAAATATTAAAAAATTCGGATTTAAAATGAAAATAAACTTTGAAAACTAGTTGAGATGCTGTTATTTAATTATTAAATAAATTAAGATTTCGAATAAGAAATTTCAACAGATATTCGGATAATTATAAATATTTTAAATTTATAATTTTTTTTCCGTTACTTTTTTTTTTGAATTTATTTTATATTGTATTTATTGAATAATTTTAAGAATACCTGGAATAATTTTATTAAATATCACACCATTATATTGCGATGTACTCGGGCAATAAATTTCAAATACCAAACTCCCCAAATCCCAATAATACACCTGTGAGCATGAGACTCTTATTTGTTTTAACTTTAAATTGTTTTACTTATTAAATAAAACACAATCGCAAATACGTTATAGAAAACAATAATTTACGCAAAAAAAAGTTAATACTTACAAAACAAATCTTGTTTTCAATTTTACCTTTTGAAAAATTATTCAAAATTTTAGCAACGTTTGAGCTCCTGCCTGCAGCTGGCTTGATGGTGATCTTATCAGTATTGTCCAATCCAACACATAAAGTTTCTGATTTAATGAGTAATTATTTCAACTGACTGGAGTAACTTAGATTGGTGGCGTAATTAATAAAAAAAAATCCAAAGATTGTCTCACCTTGTTTGCTGTTTTCAAATTTTATACCAACTCCATCTGTTGTTACTTTAATTAAGCTTTTCTTTCTTTATTATTTGATGTTTACGACAAACTATTAAATTTATAAAACTGTTTATTCGAAAAATTACAAGAACTACGCACTCAACTTTAAAAAAAACTGCAATTTGTACATGAAATATTCTACAACTACAACAAATCTTATTTATACAAAATATACAATTAAAATTATTTAACGGAAAGAAATTAAAACCAACAAGATAAACTACATATACTACAATAGTCCAGCTTCTTTAACCATGGAATGAAACGTTCCCTTTTCATTTTCCAACAAATTTTGCGGACTATCATATTCAATTACGGATCCTTTTTCCATGACTATAATTTTATCTGAATCCATAATCGTGTGTAATCTATGAGCTATAGTTATGACGGTACACTCGCAAAACTTTTTCCTAAGAGTAATTTGTATTAGCTTATCCGTTTCTGGATCGATATTAGCTGTAGCTTCATCTAACACTATTATGACATTATTGCGCAAAATGGCCCTTGCTAAACAAATGAGTTGCCTCTCTCCTGAGCTAAAATTAATACCTCCTCCAGTAACTCTCATCTGCAAACTTTCTATGGATCTCTTAACTTTTACTTCGTCAAGAGCATCCCAAATTTCGGCATCCGCGTATTCGTTGTAAGGATCTAAATTGTCTCGAATGGTTCCCGAAAATAGTATGGGATCTTGCAGAATCACAGCAATTTTTGATCTTAAATGATTAACAGGCATAGTGGTGATATCCACGTCGTCTATTATTATACTTCCTTCAAAATTATACAGTCGTAGTAGAGTTAATGTAAGTGATGACTTTCCAGCACCTGTTCTACCAACTATGCCGATCTTTTGCTTACTTTCAATTTCAAAATTTAAATCTTTTAAAGCTATGTCACCGGTGTGATATCGCAAACATACTTTGTTGTATTGAATTTTACCCAAGGTCGGCCACGGACTCTTTGGTTTTTCTCCAGAATTATCTTCGCCCTCAATTTTCTTATATTCAAGAACTCTCTCGGCCGAAGTCATTTGTATCTCCAGTTCTGCCCATTGTCTAACTCCCCATTGCAAGTATCCAGTTAGAGCTAAAGATTGGGTTAGTGCCAAACCCACGTTACCCGCAAGTGAACCTAAAATTATGTATTTGTATGAAAAAAATTCGTTCGAGTTTGAATTGTTATTTACCAGTTCTAAGAAATGGGAACGTGACTGTGATCGCTGTTATATAAAAGGAACATAATAAATCTGAGTAATATGCAAAAGCTCTTGTTGTGGTTATGGTCATTTGAATTGAAGAATTGCAGTGATCAAATAGATTGTTAAATTCGCTACTTAATATGTTTTGGGCATTGCTGGCTCTTATGGTGGTGAGTCCTTCAAATGTTGCCTTGGTATGCCCAACCACTCCACTGCGAGCTGAACAGAATTTATAAATGGCAAATCAGTTCATCTGTTGCTATACTTACTTGTTCCTTGCAAACGCTTCAGGCTGCGACCAGTTGGTATATAGCAACGACGAATAAAAACCAGTAGAGTTGCAAATACAACGGCTGGTATTATAAAGAATTGGTTTACAATTGAAGTGACTATTAAAACGGAGAGCAATAGCAATGCCGTCTAAAACACAAAATCATTGTATTACAAATCACGTGAGGTAACCTAGCTTACCATTGACACTTCAAATAGAACATAGGGCATTATTTCGTCAATCACGCCGAGATCTCTGGAAAATCTATTGAGAACGTTTCCGGCCAAATTTTTATTGAAGAATAACATTTGGGCTTTTATTATTTTCTCCAAAACTATTTTATGTAAATTTGATGATATATTAGCACAGTAAACAAATAACATAAAATTTTTAGCGGAAGTTAATAAACAAGCTACCAGTATGAAAATGGAATATTCGGTCAATCTGCTATGATATTGCGTGTTTAAATCAAAAAATTCGGTTGTGTTTGTAAGGTTTTCTACTTCATAATTAGTAATATTTTTTTCGAAATTAACCCTGGAAAATTATATTAAACTAAAAGTTCTGTGGAGAAAAACTGTAACCTACCAGATACTTATGAAAATTTCTGTGTAACTGACCGAAGCTTGCGCAATCATTGCTATAGCGAGAACCAAAAATAACATTGTGAATCCGCCTCCTGATAGAAAATAAGTCAAGTACACTTTGCCCTTGACTGATCCTACTTCTTTAGTCTCTTCATACACATCTTTCTTATTTGTATCCTGATTATTGTCCTCTCCATCGTTTTTGTAAACTTCTAAAGCATCGTTGCGTTTATCAGCTTTTTCGTTTTCTTTTTTTTCTGCATTTTTAATGTTTTCATAGTCTTCTAATTTCTGTAAATCTGTAAAAACACCCTGAAATTTAACACTTCCTCTATGTAAGACCACTATGTAATCGGCTTCATATAAATAAAAATGTTGCTGGGAAGCAAAAATACACACTTTCCCTTTTAGAAAATCTTTGATGCATTCCCTGAATATATGCGAACTGATATGCGCGTCTATTGCGGCCAACGGATCGTCTAATAAGTAAATATCTGCGTTTTTATAAATTGCACGTGCCAAATTGATTCGAGCTTTTTGCCCTCCACTTAAGTTTAAACCACGATCGCTGACTCGCGTTAAATCACCGTTGAGAAAATTCTTCAAGTCTTGGTTTAAGCCGCATACACGAACTACTTGTTCGTAACGTTCCTGATTGAATTTCTCATTAAACACAATATTTTGTTTGACCGTTCCCGGAAATAACCACGACTGTTGACTAGCATATGATATGGAACCACGAGCCCTAACGGTGCCGTTCGTTAATGGTACTTCTCCAAGAATTACTTTCAGTAATGTAGATTTACCAGAACCAACCAATCCAGTCAATACGTTTAAACCTGGTTCAAACTTTAAATCTATGTTCGATAAAATTTCTAAATCATCGTCAGTTGTAACGACTATATTTTTTAGCAATATTGAATTATTTACTAATACATCATTGGTTGAGAAACTAGTGTCCGTTAGTAATGGAGCAGTTTCGTTGTTTGGAATAGTTTCGTTATCCTTCTCGATAGCTTGCTCTTCCTTGGTGATGTTTGGCCCTTTGTCGCAAATAACAGGAGAGGAAACTTCTTCCAGTAGCAAAAAGTTTGTAATTCTCCTTAGAGCAGTAATAAATTCTGCAACATGAGCTATCCCCTTTGGGATGTTGTACATCACAATCAAATGTATCGCTGCAAGGCACTCGATAACAACAAAGGCTTTTTCCGCCGTAATGTGGTGTCCGTAGTAAACGTACGTCATTATACAAACATAAATAGCAATTTTTGAACTTACTTGTCCAATTGACAATGCTAAAGCTTTCAGATAATATAAAATTCGTAGGTTATGAATTTCCGCACTAAAATTGTAAAACTGTAAGAAATCAGGAAAAACTTACTTGGCATTTTGGTTGTAGTACGTTAACCTTTACCCGAAGATATTGTAGATAGATAGACTATAATAAGCTGTTTTAGTGGGAGGAGTCGGTCGCAGTTGCCTTCTAGGAGTGCAACAGTGAATATCAAAATATTATAAACGTTTTGAAAATTGGATTTCTTTATAATTATAACTGAATTTAATTGATAAACAGTTCCGTAATTTTCGAGTTGGAGTGGCTTCAGGAATGTTTTTAATGAGTAGAGCAAAACTCCACTATTTTTTTAATTCCGGGCAAAGGTTATCGTACTATCTCCGGCATTTCATATTATACCTCCGGACTTTGGTGACATAATTCATAAAAAAATCTTCCCATGAATACATCTTGATGGCCTGAATGGAATTCAAGACTTCTTGAGTTACTTGTATTCTTTCGTCTGTTTTTGCAGACGTTTTAAGTTTATACGATAGCATTTTTGAGCCCAAAAATCCTACAAAATTTAATGTTGACGCAGAATTAAAAAAAAGTGTGGAAAATGTTTTACCTTGGAATGGAATCAAAAGTAATAATAGTACTGTTCCAAAAACTGCCGATATTCCGATTTTAGTATACATAATAGCGGTCATTGCGAGAAGATTAATTGGACCAATGATGGTTTGATATATTGAAAAGTAAACATATTCGATAATTGTAACGTCTTTTGTCATTAATGTTATAGCTTGACCACAAACATTGGAGTTTGAATTTAATTTTAAAGATTTCTTGTAAATCAAGGAAGATAAAGCTGCCTTCACTTTTATGTCTGTCATTTCTGCCGCAAACGCTGAGTTGTGATGAATAATTGTGTATAATATTATACATGCGCTTAAAGCAATGCTGTACGTGATTATATCAGATTTTTCTGAGTCTTCCTGACTATAGAGACTTAAAACAGTTCCTAGTAGTAAAGGTTTTGCCACTCTAAAAAATTAAAAATTTAGATGAAAATTAAAGCAATCCACTTCAGCTTACATTATACTAAAAGTTAGGCATAAGTATATCACCATATTAATGTTGTATTCAAGTCCATAAATTTGTAATATCGGTTTCAATATGGTCGGACGTTTCTTTAATTTTTCTGTTTCCCATTTTTGCTCCAATCGAGTACCGTGATTTTCGGAGCGGTAACTTTTACCAATGTCATATACATCTTTGTCTTCGATATCTTTACGAAGTCCCATACGAAATAACGCATACGTGTAGCTAAAATGAAATTATGGTAAGAGAGTAATTAGATCATGGACAGGCAAGCTACTTACGAGAATGTGAACTTGGATAGCAAATTTGATTTTTCAAATAAATTTGAGTTTGTGCTTTCGGTATCTTTCAATTTCGTATCCATGATGGAATGAGTAATTGTAAAGTATTACTGATTATTTAACCAACCCAACGAAGTAACATAACGGGTAACTGCTGCAAAACATTCTAAAACATTATGTTCCTCTTATCTAGTATGTAATACAAATAATGCACAAGGATCTCATCAACAACGCAACCGTAAGAGATTCGGTTAAGAATTTTAAATAATTTAAATTGCAACCGCAAATTGTAATGCAATGAAACCATGTAATCCATGCCATTGTACATTTATGTTCTATAATACGCGAGAACTTTGGAAAAAATACAATTTTTAAATTTTTGTGTTTAAGGGCATGCGGGGTGATAAGTGAGACATCATGAAAAAAGGTAAAAATAACTTTAGCATAATACAAAAAATATTATGTATTTTATTATTATTTAACAAAAATAGCAAATATTTACAAAACCTTCAACTGATAAAATCATTGCCAAGACAAAAAAAGAATGAGAAACAAACTTTTATTAAGCTCGTTAATCCTTATCTCATTAATAACTTTTTATTATAAACTTTATATTAAAGCAATAGTAAAAGCAAAAATACATATATCCGAAATTTCCTATCCGTGAAAAGCAAAGCTGGATTTACTTGACTCCAAGTGAAATTAATAAAATAAAACAAAGAAGTAATAAGTTTCAAATTTTGACACAATTCATTTTTTGAATCACTAAAGCGCAGCGTGGGTTTTGACTAAACCTCGGTGGTTTGCCAATTTCTATCGTAAGAGTGGAGCGGTTAGAATAAAGGTCTTACTTTGCCAGGATTCAAACCGTAAACATTAAAAAAGATGTCTAATTGTAAGACAAGACTATGTGCGGGTAGGTTAACTGTAGTCTACGACCGTGTTCAAAGAAAGAGAGAGAGAGATGATAGCGATGAATGACTTTTATAAGATAGCCCGTCCGCATAAGTACCCGTTTTATTTACTGATATAAACACTGAAATCGACAATTGTCTGCTGCTATCACTTTTATTTCATTTTACAAATGCATTTACTCGCGTCTCGTTTAATGTGTATTAAATTACGTTGATATCTATTTAACAGGATTGCATGACTAAGACATTTTTTCATTCAAATTACAATATATTTTAAACGTTATCGAGTGGCATATTACATATCCTTGACTAGAGTATAATATGTAAATACTAGCACTTATACAATCAATTAAAAAAACATAACAATAAAAAACCATTTAAATTAGTAATGAAAAAAAATATACTCCTATAACATAAAACGTTATAACTGTTAATTTTCTGCAATTTTTTGCTCTCACTGTTCAAAAATGTGCTTATCATGCGAATTTAATCTATCTCGCGATTAATAGGCTCTTTTACACTCTTCTTATACAATATACTATTATATTCATATACCACATTCTGTTACATATTTACGAGAATTACGAAACAAAGACAGGTTTATAATGACACTATATTGATTTAATATTCTATTAATACTACAGATAGTAAATTATAAATAAAATTAAAAAAAATGCTTATGGAAGTGTGGAAAATGCAATGAGGACGGTTTAATCACAAAACAATTAGAGTTAGATAAATAGGCAATTTATTGTTGTCTATATAACACTCAAAATTTTCAATGGTAACATTATAATAAATTATTATTGCTATATCAGTGCATTTGATTACGTCAAGCTTGAAGGCTTGTTACAATAATTGAAACTGCCTCGAGGACAGCTTTCTAAGTTTTCTAATCAAACATTGCTTAATAAAAAAAATTTTTTTAAAAATTTACTTATCGATACTTTTTTTAGAGCATTTTTGCAACAACATCCAATTAGTTACAACTTTTTTAAATTATTTAATTATATTATAAATAAATTCAGTTTTTTAATACGAAATATGAATAAACCGACTACTGAGATTTTGAAGCGGGAATCGTTAATTTTTCCCATAATTTTTGTGACCAAGTTACAATGACAGTTTTCTTCCACTCTTACTGAAAAACATTTCATTATTTTCGGTCAGTGCCGATGGAGCAGATTGAGGTTTTTTAGCGAACTGATTTTCAAGTTATTACATTCATTTTTACTTGAACTATAACTATACGCCTTAAACTAGCGTACAATCAAAGAACCTAGTAAGTCGAGTTAATAAAAACTAAGTAAAATGATTTATTAATATCTTTTCTAAAATCAATTTTTAGTAATTCGGCTTAATAAGGAGTCTTGTTTACTGTATTTGAGTATAAGAGTAAGTTTGTGAAAGTATAATAATATATGTTCTATAAGAAAACATAAAAATACATTTTTTATTGTTTACCATGAAATCTCAAAGCTTCTTAAATTGCATTTAACACCGAACCAATTTATTGCTTATAAAGTACTATTCATTTATTTAAATTAAAATTAAATAAATCATAATTTCTAATATATTATTATTACTATGTATGGATTATAAAAAATTTAATTGGAAATGATTTCATTTGCTCGTAAACAAATTACATAGTATAGGATTGAATTATACGATTACTTTTTGTCACGAGAAATGGAAAATACACTCTTTTAGTATATTTTGTACTTATCAATATAATCGCGAATTTTTAATTTTAAAATGCTCCGCACCAAAAGTGTCACGAAATTTTCACAAAACCTAAAGACTTTCTTTCTTGTTCCAGCATAAAAAATTTAAAAATGTTCGTTAATATCAAAATTATCCATCCAGGATCCAGAGTATATAAAATTTTTAATTAGTTCACTTGATTTTATAACACTGTCTAATTAAATAATTAGTTTTAGGTCTTAAGAGTAATAATTATTTAAAATAATCAAATATTCCCTGAATTCGGACTGGCGAGTAACTTGACGAAATCCTAACGAGGGTTAAATTTGATTTTACTTGAACAATTTTAAAAATAAAACTCCCCTTTAAAAAACCCATGACAATAATATGTTATAATATATTGCAATACTTATATGCCAATATCGTATATTGCCAGTATTTCTTCCATATATTCAAGTGACTAATAATAATTTAAATTATTTTAAAAAATTTCAAGATTTCAAGGCACCTACCAGTGCCGTCTTTAACCTACTGGAGGCCATGGGCACTTCAGGATATTGGGGTCCCATGACTAGGATATGACAGGGGACTATGGAGCCCCATAGATTGCGAAGTCCTGGGCACTTGCTCAGAGTGCCCAATGGGAAAAAGGGGCCAGGTACCTACTGCTAATCAATAAAAATTTTTAAATTTTTCTGACCCCATAATAAAATATTTTTCAAGGGAAAAATTCGTAAAATTATTAGAAAATTGGGGGAAGAAAATTCTGGGAGATTTCATTGACGTATTCGGCCAGGAAATAAAGTTGCTCTATCAGTGAATAGTGGAATTTAAAATATATCTGTAATTTTAAAACCCTGAATTAATTCGCCAATTTCGTGTTCGCGAATAAACGGTTTTTAGATCATACACCTTGAAAAAATTATATTTAAATTAGTTTTAAATAATATGTCATCGCCAAATGTAATTTGGAGTTTTACGGGTTTAACCCAATTAATTGTGAAATGGTTCGTTTATCCGTAAATTAAAATATATAAAAAACAATTAACAAGCAAGTCATTGTGCGTACTTTCCATGGGAAAGTATGGTAAGAAATTTTGCGTAGTGGGCGTAGTTAAGTTAAACGCTTGTATTTTGTTTATTTTAATTTTATTATGTCTAATTCACGTAATAACAAAATGAACTTGGTAAACAAAGAGATAATTTCTTTAATAAAATTACTTTAATTTTAAAATCAATATTAATTGGAATAAATTTATGAAATTGTTTATGAGACAATCGTTTACGTAATTTTTCTGCGAAATTTTCTATTTATTATACATTTTCATGTTAGTTATGTAAAGAGAAAAAGAAACGATTAAACATTTGTTAAACCTCCAGATTTATTATTATTAATGGTATACAAATAAAATGAGCGTGGAAAATCCCCTAATTAAATTGAATAGTGAAACAGGTGAAACTTACTCTGATTTAATTTTGGCCTCATTTGGCACCCATGTGAGCCGCCACTGTATTTGGCCGAATAGGTGCAACTGCAGTTTATAAAATTGCAAATGTGAATGTTCAGTTTTACTGTAAACAGTAATTATATTGTATGACCTTCGTGAAAAGTTATAAAATTTTGTATGTATTTTAGAAAGATAAATGGAAAACATAATTTGTAGATAAAAAATATAATCGTAGTGTGCGTATTTATTGAAAAAACACATAGTAGTAGTTGAATGACTTCTGATATTAATCAATGATTTAACCTAAACAGGAGAAACAACTTTTGGCTGGATGCAATATAATACAGGTAGACAACACGTGCTTATGCAAATCCATACAATATATTAAATTTTACGATAAAATTGTAAAAATAAAAATTATAAACAAAACTTACGATTTAAGTGCTTAACATATTTTTACACCACATTACACTATTACTAATTGTACAGCGTTGTTGCGAGAATGCCTTTCAATTGTAATCTAATCAGCCCGAAGATTATTTTTCTGGTGGTAGTGGTAAATGAAATTGTATCACAATGATATAATGTTCAATTAATTTATTAGTTTAGCGAAGTGCATTTCAATTAAAATTTCCGTCAAGTCAAATATTTAAATTTAGATAAGAATAATTTGATAAGTAACGCAGTAGCGGCTCGTACGTGCAAGACAACGCAGTGACTGCATACAAATTTTTATTTCAATAAATAATATATTATTTAAAATTTTGTTCTGATTATTTCTTATCAGTAATGTGGGTTATTTTCAATAGAAATTAAATATTTTAATTGACCTAATATCGCAATAATAATAAAAATTACAAAATTATTAGTTAAACTTTAGTTATTTATTTTATACACTTATTATTTTTATTTTTCGAAGTAATCCACGAAAACTCAGATGATATCGCTTTGAAAGGCAGTAGTATTTGTTGAAATTGCATTTCCTATTTTTTATAAGTTTTTTTTTTAATTGCAAGATATATTATTAATTTACCAATAATAAAGGAAGAGAGAGTCATAGACAAATTTATGTACAAAAACTATTATAGATTGTCACATTAATTAGAATGTATTTCAAAGAAATGTAAACCAGGCTATTGGAAAATTTGGGCCGCTATTAAGATGTATTCTTCATCAACACCATGGTTCCAAGGATACGAAGATGATTGTGAAGGGGTTGTAACTGTATCGCCCTTCTAAACAGAAAAATGTATCTTCCCTGTCTTCGGATATAAATCCAGATGAAAATCTCTGTGATGAACTGGATCGCTGAGTTTGAAACATTAAAATTAATAAAAAAATGTGATTAGAAGTCCAAGACGTTCAGGCCAAAGAACATGAAAAAGTCGTTAGAAATTTAATATTAATTGATACGAGGGAGAGGTAGACCTCAAATAGTACGAACCGGTTCCAGGGGAGCCCGCCGCCACTGCTTTTATTGAAGGAAGTACAGTATTGCAGTTGGTGATTAGGTTCATCAAGTCGAATATTTCAATTTTACGGCTGATATGATATAATTATCTTCATTTAAGGTTATTGTACAACAAGATATTTTTTAATTAGCTGAATAACTCTTGTAATAATTAATACTTAACCTAAATTGTTCATAACTCTTTTTGAGGGTATGGAACCATTGTGTGTACATTGTATATCAATACGTACTATTTTTAAGATAAAGTCGATAAGTAAAACTATAAACATTAAAAAAACACTTACGATTAATGCGGTTGATACATCCCAGTACTAATTCATAAAAATGCGTTTCATTTTAATCTAATCGTAAATTATGCGTAAATAAATAATTATAATAATCAGGAGGATAATACATTTCACACAATTCGGTAGGAGAGGAGTGAGGAGTGAATTATATGGAATCTATACAATATAATTTTAATTGTAAGTTGGAAAATGGCTGCAAAATAATTATAATACAAAATTTGTCAAGAAAAAAAAAATGAAATAACGAAAAGTAAGTGAGCATTAAAAATAGTATGATCTACATCAGAGGTGTCCAAACTACGGCCCGCGGGCCAAACCCGGCCCGACAGGCGATTTTATCCGGCCCGCCAAGGAAGAAACTCTCCAGGAAAAATCCCAGTTCCACCATTCCCATTAAAAATTGCATGAAATAATTTTATAATAATATAATTTAGACATGTTTGTTTAGTATTGTTATATCTGTAATTTACTATAAAAAATAAAATTCAATGCTGCTTTACTTGTAATAAGGTTTTTTAATTCACATATTTACAATGCTTGGCCCCCGCTAATGAATTTAAATACCAAACTGGCCCTCGCAGCAAAAAGTTTGGACGCCTCTGATCTACATAATATGTATTTATGTTCGTTTCATACGAAGGATCTCAGGATGTGAAATTCGTTAAGGGCAATACCAAAACTGCAGTCCTGCAATAGACTATACGATCCATGTTTTCGTCTATCATCTGGATTTATATCTTAAAATTAATTCATTTATTATATCCTAGAATAAATTCAGATGACATATGAAAAGGATATTAATATCCTTATATCCTACTTGGCGTTGAAGCTTTGGATATGTATTGTGAAAGAGGTATCTATCATGCGACCGAAGACATATTTATTTGAATTAAATATTACAACTCTTGACTTCTCTTGTGGTTTTGCATAAAAAACTTGTTATTGCAGTTATATCTATTCTGCATTTATGAGAATACTTATTGAAGACCAAGGTTAAAACATGAATATCCTGCAGATAGAAAGCGTAATAAAAATTATAAATGCATAAAATTATATAATATTAGTAATAAGCACATATCCTTGGCGATACTATTTTAGAAATAAATACTATATTTACTTCACTGAAAACAAGGGCGGACTGGCAGTTACATATATTTTAGTTTCTGTCGTGACGGCTCATTGGAGATGAAAAAATAAAAAAAATTATCTCCAAAATAAATTGAAAAACAAAATTAGAACACAGCAAATCAAACGAAAAACACTGAATAAAAATAACTAAAGCAAATTTCTCTAAAATAGTCAACCAGTGAAAAAATGCAGCTCAAAATATACAACAACAATATCAATATCAACAATAATTATTAATTAGTTGTATGGCTATAAAAATCGAATAAATATCTGTGCGGTGATTTCACGAAAGCTTCCAAATAAGTATTAATTTATAAGATCTCGGGGTCAAATTTGGAATTTCTTAGACCGAAAATTAATTTATCTCTTTAAATCATAGACAGTTCACGGTCAAGGTTGATTCTGGTTTTTAATTTAAAATGTGCATCAGTCTCAGTGGCGTAACTTGAAATTTATATTATTTCTTGTTTTACTTTACTTAACTTGAGAATATTTGGGGACCGTCGATGTTCTATGCTTTCGAATTTTGCTGAAATTTTTGCACTGGGTGGTAGGTAATTTGCGGAATTTTCAGTACTTTTTCCAAAATTAACAAAAATAAATTTTTAAATTATTCCATTATATTGTGCAATACCATTGGTCACTGACAACAAGCAGGAGGTGGAGCCTACGAGAATTACTTGGTTGGCCTGGGTCCGAGATTTCTTGCTAAACACATCCCCCTGGGGTTACCGAACTCGAAAGCTGGGATTCGAGATTTGACAATGTCAGGGGCAGTAAAAACCTACCCTTACAAACCCCCCGGGCGATTTTCCCAACCCCCGTGGTAAATTAAACAAACATCGGAGCGCAAATGCACTCAATAATGTATTAATTTATGAAATCGATCGATGTTTCCTCTGCAACCGCATGCAGTGGAATGAACCCGGTCTCTTCCCACCTAACTTCGAATTGCTAAGACTCACGTAACGTACACGTACCGTCAAGTGAATGAATTTTTAAAGCTAACATGAACTGAAACTTGTGAAGTAACCGTTGTTGGGCCGAATTTATTTATTCTCATCTCATAAGAAAGCTTAAACTTTGCTCTTTCAGAATTGTTATTGTTTTTTTTTGAAGGAAAAAAAGTGTAGAAGATCGACGGTAACCCAGAGGGATTCATTTTGAATTTTAAATACTATAAAACTCCATAAGATGTGGATGCGAACCGGAAGGCCGAGCTAAGAAATTCCTTCAAGTCCGATATTCAAACTCAGAATTCTTACTCTGTAACTCAACCAGCTAACACGCCAAACCACTTCTGTCGTTAAAGAAAATTTAAATTAAAAAAAGTGTCTGTAATAGCATACAAAACTACAGCGGAAGAGAAAAATCAAAAATCATGATTAGAATAAAATGAACTTAGAGTATTTAGTTTTGGGTGGCTGATATTCCAAGTTCGAGTACAAATTTTTAATCACATTTGGTTATGTTATGAGTTGATATCCACTTAAAAATCCAAGTTCTATATTTATATTCTGTAATTTTTTGGGGTTAATAGCTTGTTGAGCAATAATAATGTATTGTTAACAATAAATAAATATGTTCTATCTTATCTTATACTTATAAAAATGAGGATGTTTTTATCGTCCAATTTTAGGTGGATTTTGAAAGAAGCTATGCAGGAAAACCACTTTCAGTTGTAAAAGTAGTTGTTTTACATTTAAGGTGAGTCGCACAGACGACTACGTATTACAGTAGGCTTAAGCTATGGAGGTTTAAAACCCATAGACGGCAGTCTGCTGACTGTTTCTATAAATGGGTTCACTAGACAAAATTAGTCAAAATTTAGAGTTATGGAGACTGAGGTAATAAATTTGTCGGTGCGCCTGTATTTCCATATTATTAAACTTGTGTATTGTATCAAATTTTATTAAAAAAATAAGTAGGCACTTAACAATTTTCTTTGTTCGGTTATTGTACAGTTCTATCAATAATACTATAATATTCCAGCTTCTCTAACCATAGAATAAAACGTTCCCTTTTCATTTTTCAACAAACTTTGAGGATCATCAAATTCAA
The DNA here is from genome assembly GCA_963170105.1 of Cantharis lateralis. Taxonomy (NCBI): domain Eukaryota; kingdom Metazoa; phylum Arthropoda; class Insecta; order Coleoptera; family Cantharidae; genus Cantharis; species Cantharis lateralis. Next base: position 8,504,280 of record OY720626.1, read on the forward strand.
TTACGGATCCTTTATCCATTACTATAATCTTATCTGAATCCATAATCGTATGTAATCTATGCGCTATAGTTATGACAGTACACTCGCAAAATTTTTTCCTAAGAGTAATTTGAATTAGTTTATCAGTTTCCGGATCAATATTAGCCGTCGCCTCATCTAACACTATTATTACATTATTGCGCAAAATGGCTCTTGCTAAACAAATGAGTTGCCTCTCCCCTGAACTAAAATTAATACCTCCTCCTGTAACTTCCATTTGTAAAGTTTCTATAGATTTTTTAACTTTCACTTCGTCAATAGCATTCCAAATTTCAGCATCCGTATATTCGTTGTAAGGATCTAAATTATCTCTTATCGTTCCCGAAAACAGTATTGGATCTTGTAAAATTACAGCAATTTTTGATCTTACGTGGTTAACTGGCATCGTCGTGATATCCACATCATCTATTATTATACTTCCTTCGAAGTTATACAGTCGCAATAAAGTTGATGTGAGGGACGACTTTCCTGCCCCCGTTCTACCAACAATACCGATTTTTTGCTTACTTTCAATTTCAAAATTTAAATCTTTTAAAGCTATGTCACCCGTGTGGTATCGCAGACATACTTTGTCGTATTTAATTTTACCCGAAGTTGGCCACGGACCTTTCGGTTTTTTTCCAGAATTATCTTCGCTCTCAATTTTCTTATATTCAAGAACTCTTTCGGCCGAAGTCATTTGTATCTCCAGTTCTGCCCATTGTCGAACTCCCCATTGTAGGTAACCAGTTAAAGCTAAAGATTGGGTTAGTGCCAAACCCACGTTACCAGCAAGTGTTCCTAAAATTATGTATTTGCATAAAAAAAAGATTAATTAGTATTCAAATTTTAATTTACCAGTTCTGAGAAATGGAAATGTGAGTGTTATGGCTGTTATATAAAAGGAACATAACAAATCTGAGTAAAAAGCAAACGCTCTAGTTGTCACTATGGTCATTTGAATTGAAGAATTGCAGTGATCAAATAGATTGTTAAATTCTTGACTCAATATGTTTTGGGCATTGCTGGCTCTGATCGTTGTCAGTCCTTCAAATGTTGCCTTCGTGTGTCCAACTACTGCACTGCGAGCTGAACGAAAAATTAGAAATTTCAAATCAAAGTAGGAGCTCTTACTTACTGGTTCCTTGCAACCGCTTTAGGCTACGACCAGTTGGTATATAGAAACGTCGCACAAAAACCAGTAGTATTGCAAATATAAAAGCTGGTATTATAAAGAATTGGTTCACAATTGAAGTAAGAACTAAGACGGAGAGTAGTAACAATGCTGTCTGAAAAACCAAAATTGTGGTAAAAAATATATAAGGAAATTTTTGGTTTTAATTCTTTAGTTTGGTATGAAACCAATAGTCATCACGAAGGAACACAAATTTAAATTTTAATCCCGAGTGCTAATAAGTACTTGTGACTAATGAAAAGGGTAGAATTTTTTTCTTCAAAATTAAATTGGCGTGTTTCGTGGTTGTATTGGTTCAATAATCCGTTCTAGCTTACCATGGACACTTCAAAAAGGACATACGGCATTATTTCATCAATCACGCCAAGATCTCGAGAAAATCGATTGAGAATGTTTCCAGCCAAATTTTTATTAAAGAATATCATTTGTGCTTTTATTATTTTCTCCAAAACTGTTTTGTGTAAGTTTGTTGATATATTTCCACAAAAAATGAATAAAACAAAATTTTTAGCAGAAGTTAATAAGCAAGCTAGAAGTATAAAGACGGAGTATTCTATTAATCTGCTATGGTATTGCGTGTTCAAATTTACAAACTCGCTTGAATTTGTACGGTTTGTTACTTCAAAACTATAAATTTCTTTTTCGAAATTAACCCTGCAAAAGTGTTCAAGTTAATAAAAAATAAAGACTGAGTACAAACGTATGCTTACCAGGTACTGATAAAAAATTCCGTCCAACTGACGGAAGCTTGAGCAACCACCGCTAAGATGAGAACCAGAAAGAGCATTTTGAATCCGCCTCCCGACAAGAAATAAGTCAAATACACTTTTCCCTTAACTGATCCTATTTCTTTAGTCTCTTCGTACACATTTTTTTGATTTGTGTCTTGAGTGTTTTGGTCACCTACTTTTTTATGAATTTCTAAACTAGCCTTGCTGTTATCTGGGTTTTCATTTTCTTTTATTTCTGAATTTTTAATATCTTCGTAGTCCTTCAATTTTTGCAAATCTGGAAAAACACCCTGAAATTTAACACTACCATCATTTAAGACCACTATGTAATCGGCTTCGTGTAAATAAAAATGCTGCTGAGAAGCAAAAATGCACACTTTTCCCTGAAGGTAAGTTTTGATGCATTCCCTGAATATGTGAGAACTGATATGTGCATCTATCGCCGATAAGGGATCATCCAATAAGTAAATGTCGGCCTTTTTAAAAATTGCTCGTGCCAAATTAATTCGAGCTTTCTGCCCTCCACTTAAGTTTAAGCCTCGATCGCTGACACGCGTTAAGTCACCATTGAGGAAATTCTCCAAATCTTGGTTTAAGCCACAAACTCGAATTACTGCTTCGTAACGTTGTTGATCGAATTCCTCATTAAATATAATGTTTTGTTGGACTGTTCCAGGAAATAACCACGACTGTTGGCTTGCATATGAAATGGTACCATGAGTTTTGACGGTGCCGGTTGTTAATTGAATTTCTCCAAGAATTACTTTCAGTAAAGTTGATTTACCGGAACCGACCAATCCAGTTAATATATTTAAACCTGGTTCAAATTTTAGATTTATGGTTTTTAAAATCTCCAATTTATCCTCAGTCGTAACCACTATGTTTTTTAGTACTATTGACTTATTTGTTGATACATCACCAATTGACCTATTAGGATTTGTTAGTAATGGATCGGATTCCATACTTGGAACTATTTCATCATCTTTCTCGCTGATTTGCTCTTCGGTATCGGTGTTTGGCACTTGGTGGCTGATGACGGAAGAAGAAACTTCTTCCAGCAGCAAAAAACTTGTAATTCTCTTCATAGCAGTAAAAAATTCTGCAACATGAGCAATTCCCTTTGGAATGTTGTACATTACGATCAAATGTATAGTAGCAAGACATTCTATTACTACGAAAGCTTTCTCTGCCGTGATGTGGTGACCGTAGTAAACGTAAGTCATTATGCAAACATAAATAGCAACTTTGGAACTAATTTGTCCAACTGACAATGCTAGAGCTTTCAGATAATACAAAATTCGCAAGTTGTGAATTTCTGCACTAAAAATAACAACATTTTAGAAATCACGTAAAGCTTGCGGATTGATACCATAGTTAAGTTCAACTAAAACAACAACTACATCTACATAAAATCTGAATTTTGTTATAAATCTGAAAACATATCATACCTCCGTACTTTTGTAACATAATTCATAAAAAATTCTTCCCACGAATACATTTTAATTGCTTGAATAGAATTCAAGACCTCTTGAGTTACTTGTATTCTTTCGTCTGTTTTTGCAGAAGTTTTAAGTTTATACGATAACATTTTCGAACCCAAATATCCTACAATTATAATTTAAAATAAAAACTTGAGGAAAATAAGTGTCGATAAATATTTACCTTGAAATGGAATTAGAAGTAACAGTAGGACAGTTCCGATTACTGCCGATATACCAATTTTAGTGTACATTATAGTGGTCATCGTAATAAGATTAATCGGACTAATTACGGTTTGATATAATGAAAAATAAACATATTCGATAATATTGGCATCTTTCGTCATTAGGGTTATGGCTTGACCACAAACATTGGAATTTGAATTTAATTTTAAAGATTTCTTGTATATCAATGACGATAAAGCTGCTTTTACTTTTAAGTCTGTTAGCTCTCCTAGAAAGGCGGTCATATGGTGAACGAATGTGTTCGATACAATGCATGCACTTAATATAGCGCTGTACAAAATTATATCTGACTTGTTTGATTCATATTCTTCTCTACTATAGTAAGTTAATACGGTTCCTAATAATAACGGTTTTGCTACACTGCAAAAAAAATAATAAAATTTTAGATAAACATAAAGCAGGATATTTGAGCTTACAGTAAAGAAAAACCTATACACATAGATATGAACATAAGGATTAAGTATGTAGGCCCAAATATTTTCACTATAGGTTTCAAAATGCTAGGCCGACTTTTTAATATTTCTTTGTTCCATTGTTGCTCTAATCGACCACCGTGAAGCTGGGAGCGGTAATTTTTTCCAATTTCATATACATCGCTGTCTTCGATGTCTTTACGGAATCCCATACGAAACAACGCAAAGGTGTAACTAAAACAAAATTTTGAAACAAATAAATATCAAAATTCATCTACTTACTAAAATGTGAGTTTCGACAAGATACTTGTATTTTCAAATAAATTTGATTTTCCTTTATCTTTCAATTTTGTATCCATGACTGGAGCGAATGGAGAGCTTTACGAAATAAATAACTAATCCAAAGAAAGCAGCATGTCTTGTGCAGAATGTAACAACTAAAATGAAATATGGTTTTCAATTAACTGTAGATACTACTAAAATTCGTTATTGTATTGTATATAAAATTGTATAAAGCAGAATCCAGTAAACAGTTATGAACATTCTGTTATGCATGGGTACCGTTTTACCAATAGCTACAGTAGATTCGCGTTTATGTGAATAGGAAAGCTTTGAACATGTTTACAAAATATTAATTTGTTTTGTTAACCAAAAAAAATAGTTCATCATTTTAATGAAAAATTCATCGTTTTTGCGCCGATGAACAAAATTAAACATATTGATGAACAAATTTATAAATACAATGATTTTCTTCATGATAACTATGAATTTTTCATCAACTATTTTTTTCAGTAATAGTAAGAGAAAATAAGGAGTGTGGCGGGTAAACATGCAAAAAAGTTTCCACAGTAAATAAAATAAAGTCAAGAACACGAAAAGCTAACAGTAATAGGTTATGGGCCCAGATCAACATATTACATATTTATTGGAAAACTATATAGAATAATTATTAAAAATAAAATAAAATTCTAGGTATGCTACGTACTAATTGGCGCAATTTGACTAATCAATTCTTCGTCCACGTAAAAAGGCTCTAATCAGGATATTTCAATAGAACTCTATTTGTATAGACTATACATACATATAATATGTACAAAGTCATCAGAAAAGTTTAAAATTATATCTTATTAGATAACTATTTGATAAGATGTTATGTCATTATTTACGTAAGCAAATTGTAAATTTCAGAGGATTTATAGAAACGGTAACGAATAAATGACCTTAGTGCTTGGAATGGGTTCGTCTTCGTCAAATATTTAATTTTTAAATTATGAGCGTTTATAACATTATTCTCGCTGACTGCATTGCTGTCATCTAAAAATTCAAGTTCAATCTATGGGCTACGCATTTAGCCAGGTTAGCACTCTACTAGAATATTATTCAAGTGTTCATAGAACTATATGAGTGCCTAGTGTAAAACTTGGTAATACATTAATGGTATACAGAACAGATCAACAGATCTTAAAGAAGAAGAATTAAACAATAAAATTCTAATTATTTCTGAAATTACTCAGAATAAGTGCATTCAAAATCTACCGCTTTTTTAGTTTTGAAAAATTCGTATAAATCTCGTAATTCATCTCTTTTGAATTATAAACTTAAAATACTATTTTTGGCGACGGCGAGTGACGACGGCGAAATAGTAAGATGTCCTATAGACAGATGAGTGCTAGCTTCGTATGACCAAGTTGGGTACGAATCTTGTGACGTATCAATCTTTACTCCCCGCATATCTACTGGCCCTAGATAGTATTATGAATGACCAAAAGACTTACCTTCCTTTTGAAATACCATAAATATCATAAAAACTGATTTACAGAAATAAATTTAAACAAAGACGTCGATGTGGATATTAAGGGATAAGCTTATGATTAAATTTTAATAGCGCCATACCCTTTCCAATATTGAGATACCCTAATAAATCGAGATGTGTCTTGTTTACAACAACAGAAGCCTATTCGAGGAGGTGGAAAAACTGGAGCCCCTTTCAAGCATTGAATAAGCTTTAAAAATTAAAATACATATGAAAATTAGTACTATTCTCTGAAAGCAGACATGTAGCTGTAAAGAAAGGAGGATAGAAATAACTGAAAACCAAAAAGGTGCGAATGTACGAAAGATTTAATTTAGACATCGTCAACACTGTAATTCAGACGTCAAATATAAAATTGAGTAGTATTTTATTATTTTAATAATATGATTTATTTATAATTAATATTATATTTTTTAAATTGGGATATTTTGTTAGCTTTTTGATTATGAACTTTAATTTTTACAAATTTCTAGCGTCTTCAATTTATTCAATTTCAACTTATCAATTTATTCAACTTCAATTTATTAGGAAATATTAATGGCATAAGCGAGTGAATCCCTTACGAACATACCCGACAGGACAAGAATGCTAGTTTCGACCGAGCCGAAGTTTCGACCTACTTTGGGCGAAACCGAAACTATCGCCGAAACTGAACCTTCGGTCGGTCACTACAAATTTCGGTGCACTCTATTGACGATTTACATTAAGAAAAAGCCACCATGAGAAATAATTTCTAATTAGTCATTAACGTACAAAAAGATGGAATCTCCATTGTGTTGACGTGCAAATAATTGCACGCCATTGTTGCCGTTTAGCCAACTCTAACGGTAAGGTAAATTGCGAATACCTAATCAGTTGATCTTTCCTTAATACTCAATTTTTTTCAAGTACTGAAGAATCGGTAAAAAAAACGCGGTTACTTTTCGAAACAAAAGAATAAAACCCAACCATCGCAGGTGGAAATTACATCTCCCCTTCTTAGCAGGTCTGTTGTTTTTGGAATATTTTTTGAACAAGTGAGCGGTATCTAATGATCGCATGCCTTCAAGTTCTAGCGGATTTACCACATCATATATTATTTTCAAAAGCATTTCAAAAACGCGTCGGCGTCGAAATGAACTAGTTCAAATTTTATTTTAACAATACAGAGTGTACTTTGGAAACGATCTACCTTAAATTTAAGGTGGCGATAAGCGCAAGCGAGATACAAGATAATTTTGATGTGTAAGAGAAAGACAAGTACATTTTCAGTGATTTACTGCAGTCACTGGCGTGGCTAGGATTAGTAATTAAAAAATGCGTGTTTAGTACCAAACGGTGTTATAAATACAAATTAAATCCTAACTATGTTTGTTTCTCTATATTTCAAAAGAGAACTCTGCAATGCTTAGGTAAAAACACCGATAAAAGCGCAAATTTTGGCCAACTTGACTGAGTTATTATTCAAAGGATTTTCGCCACTTTAAGTTAGCAAAATTAAAATAATACTTTTTTAGCTGCATTTGGTATTGGGCATTTCTACCTCGAGATATATCGCGTGGAAGTGCAAAATCAAAAATGCAGTATACTCTTGAGAGCAAAATTATTATTTTTACGAAATTCAATAATATTTTGATTTTACAATTCAAGTAAAAACAATCTCACCTTATAGAGAGATAAGACAGTCGTTAAATTAATAAAGATAAAAATGAAATAAATGAAAAAGTTGATAGATAACTGCATTGGTTCGTTTGTATCTACTAATTCTTTAATTGCGTAGTGTTATAAAGAATTCTTTGAATTTTTCTCAATTAATAAACTTAATTTTGATTACATCATGAATTAATGTACATTGTATTATCATACATACATACAAACAAATGGAGATACAGAAATACAGTTAGTCACAAAAGTTTTCGGACACTAGAATATATTTTAATGAATATTTTTCTGTATAAATTTTTTTTTTTTTAATTTGGTTTAACAAAGTCATTCTTGTGGTTTGCTAAAATACAATTCGACTGTAATTATAAAGGCTATAATTGCATTTTCCATTATTTATCCATTTGATTAGATATTTTTTAACCCTTTAACCCAGGTTTAACTCAGCCTTTAGCCGATCCGATCGGATAAACACTGACTTAAGTCTGGATTAACTTTGTCATGAGTTTTATATTATTTTTTTATATTAATTTTTCAGTGAAATGAAATTATAACAAATTTATTGTTTTAACAAACAATTAAAACTTTATATAAAGATAACAGGGTATGAAAAATGTTAAAAAAATTCGAAAATAAAACTACCAATTGAGTGAAAAAAAATATAGCTTGCCATTTGAAAAAATATTACACAGAAAATTAGTACGTCGAGTTTTGTTTTGTAGATTACGTTCAAGTAGATCACATGTATACAACATGATCGATAATCACATGAAACAAATCTTTGAACCAAAATTCTTTAAAAATTAAATAAATTTTATTTAAATTAAATTTTTTTAAATTATTATATTGTCGTTTTAAATGTAGTATATTGTTGAATTTTAATTTTCACGGCAAACCAGAATGTAAATCCGATTCGCATAATATTACTGGTTAACCTAAAAAAACGAAACCACTTCTAATTGGATGAATCGATATAATTCATTTGCACGTGTTTATTCAAAAACAAAAATATAAATATTACCTATTTTTGATAAAAGTGATGTGTAAAATTAAAAATTAAACAAAACTTACAATATTAAAATGCTCGGCCTACTACACTAACCTATGTTTTTTGTAATAATTGTTTAGCGTTGTGGTATGAATGCATTTCAATTTTATCTACATATTATCTAACATTTGACATAATTAAGATAATCACTACACCAGTAGTAGTGGTAAATGGCGTTTAACTGCATTTCATGCATTTCCCATTTTGTTATCGAGATGGGTGATTATCTCGGCGATACTGATACAAAATTTTAAATTTAGAATCGATAACTTTGTTATGCAAGGCAGTGGCGGCTCGTACGCAGAGAACGATAAAGAAATTTAAAGGGGATAAATTCCTTAAATTTGGGTAGATTCTGTATTCTGTCTAGATTTTCATACAGTGGTAGTCAACTAACTCAACTTGATAAAAAATAAGAAAAGTATTGAAAATATATAGGGGCATTCCCGCCAAATCTTTTTTAGGTAACCCGTTTCAATTTCTTTCAAAATGTTATATGTCTTTGGAACCAATGAAAAATAAGTTCTTGATTTTTTTTCAAATTTTTTTTGACTATCCGTTTTTTAAATATGATTTTTTTTCAAATGCTCATAACTTTGCGAATGATGCTCCAGCCTTTTAGTAAAAAATATGATTTTGATCCAAATTATTGCATTCACCATTTATTTTTTGTTTAATGCAAAACAAGTTTTTTCGAGATTTTTTTGAAAAAATTCTCAAAATAACTTCGACAAATATAAAAATTTCGTCTGTCGTCGAAAGTCTGATCGTGGGTAAACATTTATTTCTATTTTTTTTTCTTAATTCGAAAATTAAATATTCTGACTCAAGAACGTGTTTTTCATCGGTCTCAAAAACGTAAACTTTCGAGAAAACTGTTTTAAAACGCCACAATACGCTGGTTTATAGAGGACCATGGCCCCTATGCCCCCTCCCCTTATAACTGCTCTTGTTGTCATAGGATAACAATAAATCATCTTCAAGTCATTAAAATTTGATAATAATATCTATATTATACATTGCAAATTAATATTTGCTATATGGAAATAATCTTTCTAATTTTTGTATATAACTTTTGATTTATGGAAATAATAAATCATATGCTGTTTATGAAACTATGTTCATTGCACAATAATATTGATTTACATTTCCAAATAAATTATAAAGAATTTAAGATTTTAGGTAGCTTTTTACTTATTTATTTTAATCTAGCCTAATATATACATAAGCAGTCTCGGATTAAGGGGGGAGGCATCGCCCCGGGCCCTGCAAGGAAAGGGGCTAGATTTACATAAAATTGTTATTAAAATTATTAGTTTAGGCTTATTTAATTTCTTCTTCGTAGCTATTGAAAGCATTTATTTGATAAAACCATCAAAAATGACCTTGAAAACTCAAATTTTCCCCCCTCCCCGCCCCTTTAGGGGGCCCAAAAGTACTTTAGAGCCTCTGCACCGGAGTGTCTTAATCCGCTACTGTATATAAGTAAATATATTAGTAGTATATATAAGTAAGATATTGATACCAGTGGCGTATTTAGCGAATACGTTTAGGGGGGGGCTGAGATCGAAAATTTTCTCTTTTTTTTAAGACTTTTTTCTTCTTAGCTGTTTCACTTTTTTTTAACCCTTATGTTACCATACAAATTTGCAACATGTAACTTTAAAGCTGAAATAGTACCCGGGTACTCAGTATGGTAACATAAGGGTTAAGAAATGCTAAAAATAATTTAGGTTGCTTTACGACTACCAGTTACTGGTAATAATCTACGGTTTTTTCCCTTCGGAAGGAAAGTCAATGAATATTCTGAAAGAGCACATTTTGAACTTTCAGATAAGGTTAGAATGAATGAATTAGGCCCACCGGTTACTTCACAATTTAATTTTGAAAATTGATTTTTTACATGTATTTTTACATGTACAAGTCAATCGCCCGGTTACAATTGCATTCTGTCACCGGTACGTGTGTTCAACGTAAATACAGGAAACTAAACGTACGAACGCACTCTAAAAACGCCCACCAAGAAATCATCACAAGATGGGTAGTAGGACAGGGGTAAGTTCCACTGATGGTCAGTTTTTAGCCCTTATTTTTGCTAAGCTACCGAAAGTGTTAAGTTCGGTCAAGGCAAAACATGCAAGTACCCTGGTAAAACATGTAAGTTTTCACAAATGGTGGATTTTAGAGTGCCTGGATCCGAGATTTACCTTAGTTCCGCGTGTTAAAACGGCCATGAACGCCCGAACACAGCGACGGGTATAGCTGAATTCGCTAAAAATATCCCTCTACAGCTACTGAATTCGAAAATTATAGAACTAAAAACTATTTTTTAATTAAGATTAAAGATTAAAGATTGAAGATTAAAAATTAACTATCAAATATTAAAGATTGAATACTGAAGATTGAAGATTGAAAGAAAGATCAAATATTTAAGACTAAAGTTTATGGCATCAGATTTAAAGAATAATAAAAGTTGAGTCGAATTGGTCTACGGGTCTACATTCTTGGTAAAAGGTAAAAACATTAGTGAAAATCGTCCCAACTCTGATGGAATCGCTGAACCAACAAAATTTTTAAAACATCCCGAAAGCCGCCAGAACTCGAAAATTACGGATCTAGAAAGACGATACCTCTTGAATTCACGCAATTTTCAAAAACATTTGTTAAGTCAGCCGAATTCTAAAATCACGGGTCTACAGAATGGCATAAATTTGATTTCAAGTTATAACTTTCGCCAATAATAATTAACCTAATCTAATTTGAAATGAATTTAAGTTAGAATTGCGGAAAATGATACATAATATTATGCAAGCTTGAATGTCCAGTCCAATGGAAGGTGTGTTTTGATTTTTTTGAACCCAAAAAAGCGATAAGATTAATTCTAAAAAAAATCAATTATTCTCACCTACTCTTACGCATCTAATTGATTGCAGAACAAAGTGTCTTGATTTTCTAAAATTTATAGCAACTGTTACGAAATTACTACAATGTATTACTTTATTAGAAGTAACACATCATTAAAACATCATATAATTTATGAATTTTAGTAGATAAAATTTATCGGAAGTTATGCATATAAGTATTATGCATTATTATTATCATTTCTCTACATAATAAGTCTTAAGGTCGATATAAATTAGTACATTTTAATTAAAAATTAATGAGTAAAATAGTAAATATATGCATTTAGTAGTAGTTCATGATATTATAATACGTGTTTATCTTTTGCTGAATTTTTATCGAAGTCCATAAACTTACTCTCTCTATGAAATTCACCTAAGGATAATAAAGACTTAATTTTCAAGTAATTCACCAATTTTCTTCAACGTAGTCTTGTCCAATGGTAATCAGCACGAATTTCGCAAACCAATCATATTTGATTTGCTTTAACGAAAGATATTATTGGAAAGACTACCAGCAGACTAAGGAGATTGGGCCAAAGAAGTGTTGAAAGAGGCAGAGACAGGGCAATGCCAAGAGTACCGTCAATTAAGAAAATCTCTGAGAATCGAAATTAACTCGAGCAAAAGGAAATGTTGGGAGGAATTACTCTCCCTGCTAAATAAAGACCATCGGCCTATAATATCGTGGCGGGCAGGCTGAGGGACAAAATTCCAATCCCCTGACTAATACCATCCATAATCTGGCTTGTTGCTGATGCACTACTTTCAGTTCATGAGAAAGTTGAGAGACATACATTACCAACCCCAGAACCATGATCCCCTTTCACACACGAAGAACTAAAGTTGACGGTGAAAAGTATTCCAGCTGATAAAGGTCCAGGTCCTGGTGATATGCCTGGATCGGCATTAAAGATATCAGCATTGGAGCACAACACTCTATTTTTGAATGTTTTTAACAAATGCCTTGAAAATGACCAATGGATTTGCTTGGGCAGAGAGCCAGATTCAGATTGGAAAGAGGTAACAATTGGGGTAAAATCTGTAGCTTTAGCAGATGACTTAACACTTATTTTACAAGACAAAGAAGCTAGAACAGTAGAGGATAAAGCAAACAAGGCCATAGACAATGTCAGGCGTTCGATCGGCCAAGTCCGAGGTTATGATGGTGTCTGGAAGGAGGAAGGTGCCTAGCATTATCATAGAGCTAAACGAATCACCAATTAATTAAAAAGAGTTTTTAATAATTCTTGAAGTAAAATTTGACAAATATTTAAACTTTGCTCAACATATTCGGGATATAACAACAAAAGCACAAACCGTAACAACATCTATAGGAAGACTCATGCCAAATACAGGAGGACCAAAGGCATAATACTCGTACTATACGTCGCTCCTGTGTGGCAACTAGCCCTAAAAAAATTAGAGAATCAAAACCAAATTACTAAAGACAAAAAAAGATTGGCATTAGAGTGTGCAGCGCTTATCAAAAGGTGTCTCTGGAAGTCTTGCTGGTGTTGGCGGCTATAGGTGAGTAGGGGGGAGGTTTTAGTTAGTGTGAGTCTGACATTGCCGTCACAGATAGTGTTAGCGTCTCGAACGAGATTTCCTCCTCTGTGCAGAAAGCAAAAAAAAAGTTTGAAGATTATGACCATTAGATACTTATTAATTATTATACATAATAAAACTTAGTTTCTCAAATATAGCAATAATTTTATTTACACTATTAAACTGGTAAAAACTCTTCGAATTAAAATGGTGTAAATTAAACATCAACCACTTTGAATCATGTTAAATTTTATTAAAAAACTACTAACGAACTTTTGGCATACAGCATCCCCAAAAGTATTACAATAGTCCAGCTTCTTTAACCATAGAATAGAACGTTCCGTTTTCATTTTTCAATAAATTCTGAGGATTATCAAACTCAATTACGGATCCCTTATCCAGGACTATAATTTTATCAGAATCCAAAATCGTATGCAATCTGTGAGCAATCGTTATGACCGTACAATTGCAAAATTTTTTCTTAAGAGTAGTTTGTATTAACTTATCCGTTTTCGGATCGATGTTAGCTGTAGCTTCATCTAATACTATTATAACATTATTTCGCAAAACAGCTCTTGATAAACAAATAAGCTGACGTTCACCAGAGCTGAAGTTGATACCGCCTTCCGTCACTTTCATTTCTAAACTTTCGATAGATTTCTTAACCTGTACTTCCTCTAATGCATTCCAAATTTCCTCATCGCTGTATTCGTCATAAGGATCTAAATTGTTCCGAATGGTTCCAGAAAAGAGAATGGGATCTTGTAGAATAACAGCAATTTTTGATCTGAGGAGGTTAATCGGTACGGTGGCGATATCTACACCATCTATTTTTATGTCACCCTCAAATTTATACAATCGTAATAAGGTTGACGTAAGAGAAGATTTTCCGGCACCGGTTCTTCCGACAATACCAATTTTCTGTTTACTTTCAATGTCAAAATTCAAATCTTTTAAGGCCACGTCACCAGTGTAGTATCGCAGACTTACTTTGTTGTATTGAATTTGTCCAATACTGGGCCAGGTCTTTTTCGGTTTTTCTCCAGAATTATCTTCAGTATCAATTTTTTTATATTCGAGTATTCTTTCCGCAGAAGTCATTTGAATTTCAAGTTCTGCCCATTGTCGAACACCCCATTGCAAGTAACCTGTTAAAGCTAGTGCTTGGGTTAGAGCTAAACCGACGTTTCCCGCAAGAGCACCTAAGAATACCAAAAAATATAAGTAAAATATTATTTGAATTTGTGCTTATTTACTTACCAGTTTTAAGAAAGGGAAATGCGATTGTTATGACGGCAATATAGAGAGAACACAGTATGTCTGAGTAATAAGCAAATGCTCTCGTCGCTACTATCGTCATATGAAATGAAGAATTGTAGTGGTCAAATAGGTTATTAAATTCGTTACTGAGAATATCTTGTGCGTTACTTGCTCTAATGGTCGCGAGCCCTTCGAATGTTGCTTTAGTGTGCCCAACTACCGCACTGCGAGCTGAAAACGATTATTTTAATATTAGTAAAAATATGTTATATTAGCTTTATATAGTTATGTCATGCATGTTAAATAGCTTAGTGCTATATATTTAAAATATTAGAAATAATTGTTAACCATAATATTGGAAAACTACGATATGCATAATTATAGCACCCAACGTGGGGCGTTGATAAAGCAAGTAATATTTTAATCAAGAATTTGTTATCGGTTAGTTAGCTTATTTGCATTTCCAATATAGAAAATTGCAATGTACTCAATGAAGTTCAGTGTTTAGTTACTTACTTGTTCCCTGCAAGCGTTTTAAACTACGGCCCGTTGGTATATAGAATCTTCTAACCAAAACCAATAGACTGGCAAACATCATCGATGGTATTATAAAGTATTGATTTACTATTGAAGTAACAATTAGAACAGAAAGTAACAATAATCCCGTCTAAAAATAAAGTAATTGAAAATTTGGGAAATAAGTATGCCTTTCTAAATAGTACTTACCATGGAGACTTCAAAAAGAACGTACGGCATTGTTTCATCGATGACTCCAAGATCTCTGGAAAATCTATTAAGGATGTTGCCTGCCAGGTTATTATTGAAAAATAGCATGGGAGCTTTTACGATCTTATCCAAAATTATTCTATGCAAATTTGTCGATATGTTACAGCAATAAATAAATAAGACGAAATTTTTAGCAGCAGTTAGTAAGCAAGCTACAATAATAAAAATGGAGTACTCTAACAGCTGGTGTTCGTATTGCGATTTTAAATTTGTATATTCTGTTGTGTTGGTTAAGTTCGCTACTTCGAAACTAAAAATTTGTTTTTCGAACTTGACCCTAAAGAAAAAAATTATTTAATGGCCAAAACAAGCAAAATTGTTTCTTACCATGTGCTGATAAAGAATTCGGTATAACTAACGGCAGCTTGAGCAACAATTGCCAAAAGTAGAACCAAACACAGCATTTTTAAACCTCCTCCAGATAAAAAGTAATTGAAGTACACATTGCCTTTTACCGATCCTACTTCCTTTATTTCTTCGTACACATTTTTCTTATTGATGTTTGGAATATTAAGCTTTCCAGGTATTTTGCTTGCCTCTGGGTTGCTTTCTTCATCTTCTTTAATATTGTCGTTTTCTTTTTCAGCTGGTTTCACAAGGTTTTTATAGTCATCTAGTTTCTGCAATTCCTTAAAATTGCCTTGGAATTTAATGCCACCTTTATCGAAAATCACTATTAAGTCTGCTTCGTGTAAGTAAAAGTGTTGCTGCGAAGCAAAAACGCACACTTTGGTTTTAAGGAAACCTTTTATACATTCAGCGAATATATGCGCACTAATGTGAGTATCTATTGCCGATAGGGAATCGTCCAATAGGTAAATGTCCGCTTGTTTGTACACAGCACGTGCTAAATTTATCCTGGATTTCTGCCCGCCACTTAAATTTAAACCACGATCCGTTACGCACGTTAAATCGCCGTTAAGGAAATTGTCTAAGTCTTGTTTTAAGCCGCACACGCGTATCACATCGTTGTAACGTTTTTGATCATATTCTTCGTTAAATATAATGTTCTGTTTAACTGTTCCTGGAAATAACCAAGCCTGTTGACTAGCATAAGATATCACACCGTGAGTTTTCATAGTCCCACTTGTGAGTTGCAGCTCACCAAGTATTACTTTCAGAAGACTTGATTTACCGGAACCAACTAAACCAGTTAAAACGTTTAAACCAGGTTGTAGGGTTACGTTAATGTCTGTTAAAATGTCAAAGTTATCGTTAGTTTTAACAGATACGTTTTTAAGTATGATCGAATTTGTTGTTGGCACAATTTCTGCTGGATTGCCATCTTCAGTTTCATCGGCAATTGGATTTATGTAAGCTCCATTCTCCAGTTTACCAACATATTTTGGTGAACTGCTTTTCTCAGAGACGGTAGACGTTATTTCTTCCAATAATAAAAATGCTGTTATCCTCCTCAGTGCGGTGACAAATTCTGCAACATGAGCAATTCCTTTTGGAATGTTATACATTACGATCAAATGGATAGTAGCTAGGCATTCAATCACAACGAAGGCCTTTTCTGCCGTTATGTGATGTCCGTAGTGTACGTACATCATTATGCAAACGTAGATAGCAATTTTGGAACTTATTTGACCAATTGAGAGAGCGGAAGCTTTAATGTGATACAAAATTCGTAGATTTTTGATTTCTGACCTAAAATTGAAAAGAATAAAATATAAATAATTGTTGTCGAATGTTACCGTACGTTCGAACTTTGCTTAAATAATTGAGAAAAAATTCTTCCCAAGAATACATTTTGATTGCCTGTATAGAATTCAAAACTTCTTGTGTTAATTGTATTCTTTCGTCAGTTTTTTTGGAAGTTGTGAGTTTGTAAGCTAACACTTTTGAACCCAGATACCCTGAAAATAATGAACATAAATTTACGGAACTATAGAAAAATTTAACCAAACTGACCTTGAAGAGGAATCAAGCACAACAGGAGAGCTGTTCCAACTATTGCAGATACTCCAATTTTTGTGTACATAATGATGGTCATGGTGAGAAGATTTATTGGACCCACAATGGTCTGATATAGCGAAAAACAAACATTTTCGACAATGGTAATGTCTTTCGTCATTAATGTGATTGCTTGGCCACATATATTCGAATTCGAATTTAATTTTAGAGATTTTTTGTATATTAGTGAACACAAAGCTGCTTTAACTTTCAAATCCGTCAGTTCTGATGTCAATGCAGAAAAATGGTGAACGATGGTGTATACAATAATACAAATACTTAAGGCAAAACTATAAAAAGTAACATCCGAATGTTCATATTCAAAATTATCCGAGCTGAAGAACGTCAAAATGTTTCCTAAAAGTAATGGTTTCGCTACTCTAAAAAAAAAATTTAGTATGGTAAAGGAAATAAGAGATTTTAGCCTTACATTAATAAAGTGGTAACGCATAAGTATGCTGCCAAAAGTGGAAAATAATATTTCAAGCCGTATACTTTAATAATTGATTTAAGTAATTTTGGATGGGATGAAATTTTCTCTTTTTCCCATTGCTTCCCCAAGTCGTTGCACTGGGATTTCGATCGGTAAGTTTCCCCAATTTCATATACATCGCAATCTTCTATATCTTTGCGAAATCCCATACGAAATAATCCAAATGTATAGCTAAAAAAATTAGAAAAATATTTCATAGCAAATATAGCGATTTTGTATCTAATAAATATAAAATATAATCTAAAAAATATAATTATCTAATAGTTAAACTTTTTTGTGAAAATTAGTAATTCTGCAATGTGTAATTTTAATATTAATATTTAGAATAAAAAATTAAAATAGAAAATTTTTTATTCTAAATATTATCTCCATTACGCGAGATATTTTAATATATTAAAAAAAAAATCTAAAATATTTCTTCTAGCTTTCGTGTAACATAGTAGGTATTTTGGAAAGTGCAAGTTTTGAACTGAAAGCTCTATATATTTTTATCCAACAAATATTTTTTTATACTAATAACAAATAAATAAGGTACTTACAAAAATGTAAACTTGGATAATAAATTCGACGTCCCAAAGACATTTGATTTTTTCTCGTCTTTCAAGTTAGTGTCCATTGTTGATAAACGGTTTATTAATTGAGAATGTAAAATACCATATTTCAATAACTATTAATTTATTTTTAACTATGTTAATAGCATCATTAGCATAGGAAGTAAGTACCTAACCGCCCCTCCAACATTTTTAAGATCTTCTTTTCGACAAATTTTTGTAAGTTTTCGTCCAGTTTTAATAATAGTTTATAAACTCACAACTTAAAAAATTTTATTTCACAATAACTATTTATAGAGGAAGTTCCATTTTTTTCCCACTAAAAATATTTAAATTATTACTAAACTTTATTTAATAATATATTTTAAAACGGTTTATTTATGTAAACTATTAAAGGTACACTCAGAGCTACGCACGACCTTTGTTGTTAGTCGTCTAATTGTAAACTAATTTTTGGAATATTTATTAATAAGAATAATGCGGATCATTATTGAAACAGGTTTAAATGATAATGTTACAAGATTACTAATTAATTATAGAAATTTTTTATACGAAATTCTTTGAAATATTTAAATAATGCTTCCAGCACAAATAGTGTTAAGAAAATGAGTTTTTTACCTGATAAATATATTACATAATTATTATAATCAAAGTTTTTTTAACAATGAGATGGTCAAAAACCAACCAAAGAAGCTTACACTTTATTTTGCTTGCAATGGCTTACAACTAAGCATGATTTCAAAATTTACAGTATTTATATCATCTTGCATTTACACAGTTAAATCTGAAATTCCAAATGAAAGTGGTTTGGTAAAACCAAACTAACTAGATATTTAGAACACGGTTCTGTTTGAATACAGTAATTATTAAAATAAAACTTCCTAAAAATGTAAAAACAACTCGAATTTTTTAATTGCATGGTGATAATTATTTTGAAGGTATTTTGAAAATATTGGAAAAATTCTTTTCTCGTACATCAACGACGCAATTATAACGAACTTGACCTTCCATTTTTAAAACCTGTTCAGGGTATATGCAAATTTTTGTTTTCACGGGAGAGATTTTTGCGTAATTATTTTGATAAAAAGGTTAATAGAACGAAAAATCGCAACGGGACACATTTTGAAAATTATATTGTTAAGATCAGCATAAGATCAGAATACAGAAAATAAAAATCGTTTTATAGTTTTTCGATTTTATAGTGTTTTTGAGTATATTTTTTAAATTTTTATGGAAAAACAAAATTGGGTACATACCAGGACAAGAGTAATTCACTGTTTAAAATAACTTCGTAATATGTTTAACTAATATTATTTATTATTTAAATAACACTAACAATCTCGAAAAATCTAAACATCACTAATTTTGGAATTTTAAAAACAATTCAAAAATCATCATATCACTGACTGTAAGAATGTATCAATTATTAATTAATTTATATTGAATCGAATTTTAAAAAATATTAAACAAACTTTTTAAAAAATAATAAACTTAGGTATGGCAAATGTTTTGTTTCATATTAAAGTTTATTTCAGAAAAAACGCAACAACAAACTTCCAGTTTCACTGTACCGAGTTCTGTTGGCGCGGTTTTAGTGCCATTTATAAATTTTACAGTGTATGAATTAAAAACACGTTTTATTCGAAGCACGATAATATGCGAGCTGAACAAATTACCAAATTCAAATAAAAAATATTTTTTATAATAGCAATAATTATAAGATATGCAAATAAATTTAAATCTTGTTCTTTAAGCTTTAAAGAGCTCGTAAAGTTTGGAACAACCTCGATAAATTTTTTTAAGTGGCAACCAGGGATAATTCCATACATCTAGGGAAATTTCATAGAAATTTTTTTTTTCAGACGACAACCCTTATTTTGCTTTAAGGATTTGGATAAAGTACAATTTTCTGAGTATACGAAAATGTAAAACACTTATGACCTTGATATTAATTAAAAGAATAAGAATAAATTCTAAATACAATTTAAACAAAGATTAATCAACAAGTCGAAATTTAAAAATTTTGACTTTTGAATACTATCGGAAATAGTAAATTTATTTTTTAACATTTTAAAAAATTTTCAACAAATATCTTACAAATTTAAATAAATAAAAAACTTTTATTGCTTTTTTTATTATACTTTTTTGTTTTTAATGTTATTTTACACTAAACATTTATTACAATAAAATATTTTCTAAGAACTGTAAAAAAACATTTGATAAAAAATTTTGTTTTTTCCATTTTTTTGTCCAATTGAGAACCTGTTGTGTACATAGAGCAGGAAATATGATTAAATTAATGATGAAATGATTTCTATCCGCATTTTCTGGTTAAACGCTGGGATTTATTTTAAATTGTTCCTTAACCATGGAACAACGAATTTTTAATCCCGTGCTTCCACTGAAAGTGGATTTGACCAGTGGTTGTAGGACTTTGAAACTGTCTAGGTGCTTTAAGTGCTGGACAACTGACCATGAGACGCAGAGTTGCTGGAGCAAAAAGATCTTTTAAAAAAGATGCGGTAACATTGGCTATACTGTCGACTCTTGCACCAAGGCAACGTTTTGTATAGACTATACTAATTGGGTCCTAATTGGAGTAAACGAACATCACCGGGTATCATACCAGAAAGAGAGCGAGTAGGAATCTTAGAAGAAAAAAGACCCAAAATGGGCCTTATTTGGAAGTAGGGCTTAGATTAAAGAGATAAATCCTGAAAGAGCACAAAAAAAGGAAGATGCGCAATTCCTTTGATTGGAAAAAGCGTCTAGGAAGAAGAACAAAAATTCTAAACGGCACGAACAGGAAACTACCTGGATGAAAACCAGGTACTGCAAAAGCCGTGGGGTAAAGAAACTCCGGTTTTCATTAAGCCGATGCGATGCATGGTACGAGATTTCCTCTTCTCCTGCAATGCAATTCCACAGCTTCAGCTTCTGAAAGACTAGATCAGCGATCGATTCCATTATTGTGTTTTGTTTTAATTTCACGCTAGATTATAGGTTCGAGTTTGTTCCGAGCAATTTCTAGTAGAAATCTAGTACCAAATCTGAATGAAAAATTGGAACTGTCTCTATATTTCTAGTCATGCGGGCACTACATTTCTGTTCGGTTCTAATTTATCTCAATATCTAGATTTCAAGCAGTTCCAAATTTATTAAATGTAAACGCCGAAACTCTTTTCGATAAAAATAATCATTTATTGATTCTTTTTGATAATATTATTTTTGTTGAGAATATTAAGTATAATAATCGGAGATTTTTAATAATCTAAATTTAGCAATGTGCTTAAAATTAATCATGAGGGTAAAAATAGGAAAAAATCAATGAATATTATAATCTTTAATTAATTAGTAATCATAAATAAACATTTTTGTATTATTTTCCTTAACAAAATATTTAACATTTGGAAAATTTAAAATTAATATAATAATATGATTAACAGCTAATTAATATTACAATTACTTTTTCAATAATACTATTTTTCAATAACTCTCATTTTTAGAATACATATGATTTTTTATTACGCGAAAAGTTCGGAGCATATTTATAATAGAAATAATTTTATTTTAATGGTCTGGGTAAACCCTGATCAATTGAATTCGGTTACGTTTACTAGGTATCTAAAATATTAAGCCTGATTCATTATATAATAATATAAAGTAATTAAAATAGTCATAATTATTTATTGAAAAGTTTCAGCTCATTCTGTAACAGCAATTGTTAATATACTAAGTTCTATGAGCACTTGAATAATACATTCTAGTAGGATGCTAACCTTGCTAAACGCATAGCTTTTAAATCGAACAAGGGCTTTACATCACAGCAGTGTAGGCGGCGCGTGCGACTAGGAATTGAACCTGGGTTTTCTGTTCCCTAGCTTGTCAGATTTTATACTTTTTGTTGCACTGCTGCTAAATTTAGAAAATATAAAAAATATACAAAACTGCTTATGTCATCCATAATACCGTCAGTCGAATATTAGTGAACATTGTAGTTATCTCATTTGTATACCACTCGAGTTTCAGTGGTTATCACTTTTTCAAGGTAAATAAACCGTAAAATTTCTTTGCAGAAAACATAACTAAAAATTTCCCATATTTTGCAAGATTCAAGAATACAAATGTTATTTGAGTCTCAATGACGTCAAGCTTATTAGCAGTATACTCAGGTAATTGACCAAGATTGTAGTTTATTTCTCAGATATTTATAAATAGTAATTTTTTTATATAACTTTCAATCATTTCAATATAAAGAAATTTTATAGCTGGAAAGCCGTTAAAATGTTATTGGGTGCGACAGTAAATTAATGCCAACCATTACGAGACGCTTTAAATAACGTTAAGGGCTTTAAGGTCGCAAATGTATAGCTTCCACGTATGGTAACGATATTCCTCCAATGAGGCCGAACAACCACGTCAATCACTAATTAGTCGGTCAGGGCGGCCAATAGGGCGCCTGTCCTGGTAGTTTATTATATAAAACTTTCAAATTAATTTAACTAAAAATATTATTAAAAAATAGAACTTTCATCCTTACCATACTCTTTGAAGATCTTCACATATAACACGAGGTAAAATGGAAAACTTCAAAAAAGTTCTATAATACTGAATATTCTGAACCCGATTACAGAAGATTGCAATGTGATGATATCGACAACTAAAACAAAAATAATAGTAGTAACTTTCAATAAACAAAAAAAAATTTTATTTTTTTAATTTATTCAATTAATTTTTTTACCTACGCTTATTATTCTAAGAGATCGGACTAGGCAGTGGGAAAAGCTCTTATAATAAACAGTATTTTCAAGAAAACTAATATTTGATTCGAGTTGCGAAAATATTTTGCAGCAATATAAATATATATGTACTACCAACTTTTCTACAAAAACAATGTGAAACCAACAATAATTGCAAATAAGATATACTATACGTTAGTAATTGTTGTAACAAGCGTACAGTAATAATTTATTATCAGTATCTGTCTGGTAATTATAGAACAATAAAATTGTAACAGTTTTGCAATATTTTTAATTTGCAAAATTCCTTTCTATAAAAACCATAAAAAAACATTTGAAATAATATACAGATTCGTATGGTTTAAATTTGTTTGATCTTGATGTTCCTGTCTTTAATAATGAGATATTTCAACAGGGTCGGAAAAACGCATTTCCGTCAAATGGCAAGATCACGTATGGCGTAAAATCCTGACAAAGTAGACAGTTTTGTTGTCTTGGTGCTAGTGCAAAAATGCCCTAAAGTGGAAGAAAGAAGTTTTTGGTATTCAGCTCCAGCCTTCAAACCTCTGATCCAGACTCTTTACAACCTACTAACGGGAAATTTAAATCCATCAAACATATTTCGTGGTCGAAGATGAAAAAGAACTGCTCTTGATTGCTTTCGTTTCTGAAGTGAGTGAGAAGTGTGGCTTTTTTGTATCAGCATGTTCATCACACCGAAGAAGAAACACATTATACCAAATGTTCTGATGTTACATAGTCAAAATCTACATATTATTATCAAATTTCGTCTTATAAAGTTAGTAAAAAACTCGTAAAACAAAAAAATATTTATAATTTATTTTATTTCCTTTCTAAGGGCCGGTTTTTTAGTTCCAGTTCAACTAACTAATGTTAGGTTGCGTAGGAACGTTAGTGATTTTATATTTAATTTTACAAAAATAAATTAAACCAACATCAAATTTTATTTATTGTTATTATTCAAACAGTAAAAAGTCATAATTTATTATACCCAAAAAAATTTTAAAAAAACACTAATCTTACTACGCAATCAAATATTTGTTAGTTAATAGTTACTAGCTAACTGGAAGTGAAAAGACCGGCCCTGAAAAAGACTACATTGCTATATAATTCTGTTACACTTTTGAACAAGTCTGAGTCTCCCTCTGCCCCTTAGTGCTTAAATTTATTGTAAAATTATCTATTTTTTTTTTTGAAGTGGAAAAAAAGACGTAATTAATTATTGCAGATAATAGTTTACTAATTGTGAACCAATCTCGGTATTTTTATTCGAATTTAAGTAAGTAATTAGAATCAAATTACCTGGGATATTCCGTCTGACAATAAAATATCCTAAAATTTTTGTTGGAATTTTTTTTTCTAAAAAAATAAAATCTATTCTGTTTACAACTAATTTTTAAAATAAATTGTTATTTAAATTACTTATAATTTCTTTTACTTTTTTAATTTTTTAAATTACTTTTTAAATATAAGAAATTCCGTTTAATTATTAATTATTTAAAATTATTTTTTGTGTAGATACTTATGGTAATATGGCACGATAATTGGATTGTGGCACGTGTAATGATCCCGTGGATGGAGAAAAAAATATAAAGACCTTGTTTACTTCATATGCAAATTATTTCATTCCTCACTCCACGTATATAAAAAAAGAGTATATAATGGGGCCATTTGCAGGACTTGATCATACTTTTATAAAAAAAAAAAATCAAAAATTTTGAAAAAAGTTTTAAAAATAGAAAAATGTTAAGTAAAAATAATTTTTATAATAATATGGAATTTTAAATAGTTTACCAGAACCTTAAATGTTAATTTTAAAATAATGCAAGATTCTTAGAAAAAATCCAAAATAACCTCAATTCTTAGGAATTATTCTGATAAAATTTTCATCAAATATTTTGGAAGGTTATTTTTTTATTTAACTATCAACCTTAAACTTCGATTTAATTGTAGGCTACTGAATGGCAAATAAATATTCAACTGATGATATCAATGATAGTCGACCCAAGGAAAGGTGAAAAGACCAGCAGTGAGGTAACGGCTCTCAGGTTAATATGTATATGATAAACGATTTCTACACGATGACAAAAATGTAAATCTTTGACCTACAGTTTTGCATTGAACTGTGGGATGCACCAGACAAATGCACAGCAAATCTGAATCCTGTTCTTATTTAGCCATTTATTGACTTCTGATTTCTCTTGTCATAGCTCTTGCAGTTTCTTTTTTGTTTTTATAGAATTTAGTTCATGTATTTGTATGATAGTGGGTTTGATTTCCAGATGCAGGTATGACGTCGAAGAGTAGTTTAATAATTTCGAGACAAACAAATTACAAAATTTGAACGTTTATCAGTCAAGTCAATTTTAAATTAAGCACGTAGCCACTCAAATGACGCAATTACCTTGAGACAATATATTCCAAGAAACAAGATATTGGTAAAACATCGACGACAACAAATGTTGCTTACCATAATCTTAATCAGGTAAACGTCTTATCTAAATGATATTACTTAAATTGTTTTCGTACGTTCAAACAATTATTAAAACAAAAATAATAATAATATTTAAAAATTGTTTTCTTTTTAACTCATAGAAAAGAAATTTGAAAAATTAAAAAACATTAAAATTATATGTATATAAATTTTAATATATAGAGTATAATTTTTATTAATATATTTAATATATTAAGATGATATACCAACCTAATATATATTTTTTTATTTAAAAAAAATTAATTAAATTTAATTAATTAACGAACAAAGCAAAAAATATATATTATATATGCATTAAAAATTTTAAAGCAATAAAATACACCTATATATTGAGGATTCTTTTTAAAACTAATAAAAAAATTTTTTATTGTTTTTGTTTTACTTACAATAAATTATAATATACTATTAAAAATATTGAAATTATTCTAAATGCATATTTCCATTAAGAGACCCATTAGCTTATATTATAAAATATTTTAAGTAAGTTGTTCTTGTAATTTTCCCTTTATTTTCCTTTATCTTCCTTCCATGACCATTTGCAAAAATTGCGGAACCATGGAAGTCCGTTCCGTCCGATTAAACTTCCTTCGTCGATAAATCTCTTTTATGGATCGTGTTTTATCGCAATATAATTTTAATATTCATTACAAGCTAAATAATACTTAATACACATAATAAATGTTATACTAAATTCCACATACAGAAAAAAAACACAAATTTAGTAAACAACATTCCTTCTTATAAGATACCGTTTTCAAGTTATGGCTCTAGTTATCGTAAAATTATTTAAAATATTGCTGATTTTTCCTATGTATGTAATTTAGAAACAGTTGGCTTTGACAACATGTCCACTTATTCTTTATTAAGAGTTCATTAAGGGCCAATTTCATAATAAAAGTGAACAGGGCATTAAAATTTAAAAGGCGACTTAAGACAAAACAGACCAATAAAAATCATCAGTTTTGCTTTAAGTCGCCTTTTAAATTTTAACGCTCTGTTAACTTTTATTATGAAATTGGCCCTTAGACTTTAACTTATATTATATTCTACGAATTGAGGGCCAAACAAAGCGATATAACCTCACTTTTTGTAAACGATTGAAAAGCATATGAACACAAAAAAAAGGAATTCGCTCAGCGAATGATAAAGCAAATTCCAAAAAATGAAGCTATGTCGCTTTGTTTGAACCTAAACCATGACCTACTTACGTCACCACCAATACCCCCATATAATGATTTTACTATATCATTTTTATCACGTTGTATAATATTATTACAATATTATGTTATGATACAGAAATAAAAAAATACACAAACATTGACTTACTGATTATTTCAATAACCATCAACTATTGTATTATCAGATTAATAAATTGGTCCTAACTTAATGAAATTATTGAAAGTAATAAAGTGGTAAAGACAGGCTAAACATGAATACCTTTTTTCAAAAAATAGAAAGAAATATATTTTTTGGATTAAAAATAACGGATATCCAAGTGTTGCACATCTGCAAGCAAAACCAAATCAATAGGAAACATGGCAATATAAGCTAACGCTGTCTACGTTAAATCTGTAAAACTTATTATTAAATATAAAAGTACATATGGGAAATTCCTCAAACAGCTTCCAAGTACACAGAAGAAATACAACTTACAAAGAAATGGTCATTGGCCTGGTAAAGTAGCCGATCAACTGCTGACATCAAGCATCGGGTTTGAGTCTGGTAGTATCAATAATTAGATTAATTAAAGCCCTTATAAGCCAATCGAATGCCAACAATTAATCAAATTCTGGAAATAAATACCATCTTATTGATTTGTGTAATTCCCGCGAGTTGCTGGACTTGGCGCCGACTAACGATGTACAAAGGGCTTTTTGTGCCAATATTGACCAGGAGCCCAGGGCAAAAAGGTTTGAGTCTACATTTTGAATGGTTCATAATTGAATTTGGTAGTTTGAAGAAGAATGCAATAATTTGGATAAAGAACGTTTTAATATGATAGTCAACAGGTGTTAATTTGGAGATTGGAAGGATTGAAGAAGATAGATGGGAGAAGAAGAATATTAACTGCAGTTAATCAATAAATCTAATAAATTAAAACGAATAATCAAGTATAAGCTTTCAAACACTTTTTTTTGATTTATAGCAAAATTTTGTGGAATATTTAATTAAAATTTTGATAAAAGAGCGACATAATTTGTGGATAGGCAGACTATGCGTGCCTGAATTAACTTAATTCAATTTTTATGTTTTTAAAAATTTATTTAAACAAAATTAAAGAGAATTGGACAAAATAATTTAAGAATTTTAATTTTTCTGAAAATTCAAAATTATTAAATTTCCCTCGCAATTATTTTCTTAATCATCAATTCAAATTAAACAAGTTTTTTTGCAAACACCTTTTTAATTTCCACTATAATTTTAATTTTGAAAATTCAAAAATCTCAAGACAAAAATTATGCTTCTCTTCGACGAAAAAGGCTCTTATCCTCCGCTAGTTATCGTCAGGTTCTCCAACTCGCAGGAATTTCAAATTTAAACAAAAATGAATCAAATCTTTAAAATAATTGTACCCCCTTTCCTTTTTGCGCGTAGACGTACCACGACAATATGTATAACGGAATATACATCATATTTAGTGATACAAACAAATCAGTGTAAATTTTTGCTATTATATTGAAAAAACTCAAGGTTTTATGAAATCCCGCTATATCCAATTCGTACAAAATCAATAATTATTATTGATAAATTATTAAATTAAGTTAGATAAAATCACCAAATCAGTGAGTAATTTGGTACATTTCCATTTTTATAATTTATGCGCAATTATTATTTTTATTCATTTATTTTAGTAAACAATTCGGTTTCTACATTTTATTTTATTTTGTTTTTGTTTTTTTCTTGAAACAATATCCGGGTTCTCAAACACGAACTACAAACTTTTTTTTATCTGTTCCTGTAATTATTTTGAAAATGTCATTAGCCCCTTAAAACAAAAATGTTTATTCAAATTTTTTATCGATCTATAGAACAACGGCAGCACCGTCGTCTAAATGTTGTTGTATGGGCCCAATTTGTCTGATGTGGGCCAAGATTAGATGTTAATAGTCAATGCCGTATTTAGGCAAGTGCAACATGTGCAGCCGCACAGGGCCCACAACAAAGTAGGGCCTTAAACAAATATGAAAAAAAGATATTTAAATATTAGCATTTCACGTTAAAGTTAAATTATGTTCTGTCGGTGTTTATGCCAGCGGCGGCGCCAGGGTGCCCACCAAGTGCCCACCCAAAATTTATACGAAATTTAAAAAAAATTTTGTATATTTCTTAATTCGAAAATTGAATTTGTTCTAAAATTTAGAACTTTTTTTAGGTGCTTATTTCTATAAAGAAATTTATTGAGTTTATTTATAAATGTTGTGTGCCCACCCTAAATATATTGGGCCCAATTTGTGCCCCCCCCCATTTAAAAAATGCCAGTAAATATATTGAAAAGTAGGTAATATCTGCAGTGCAAAATCCATTAATATCAATAAATAATAATAACAATTTTATTATTTGATTAATATACTACAGTGAGTGTAAAAAGTATTCGTACACTCAGTTGGCAATGCAAAATTCCTCATACAAAAATTAATTTAGAGCAAAACTTTCTAGACATTTTTTGTTGCAAATTTCATCTTCTTTATTTTTGTTGATATACAATTTTCGATTTTGTCGCACCGTTTTTGACTGAGAGCGATTCAAACTAGACTCAGTATCTATATATCTCGAAATCGGTGCGACAAAATAGAAAAATGTATAGGCATTTTTTCTTGTTTTCATTCTCTACAGTTTTATTCATAAACATTTTTCTATTTTGTCGCACCGATTTCGAGATATAGATGACAATATTTTTTGTATTTTTCTGAGTCACTGTCAGTCAGAAACGGTGCGACAAAATAGAAAATTGTATATACACAAAATTGAAGGCGATGAAATTTTGAACAAAAAATGTCTAAAACGTTTTGCTCTAAATTCAATTTTTATATGACAAAAAATGGCTTAAAAATGTTCATTTTGCATTGCCAACATAGGAGTGTACGAATACTTTTTACACTCACTTTCTCACAGATACGGAATCAAACATAAAATAAACTTAAAAATTTGAATCAGGTCCTTATCATTAGAACAGGGAATTATATAATGCACTAAAAACGTATAAACAAAGTTTTACTTAATTACGCTATAAAAGAGGTCGTGGGGTTTGTGCTGATTAGATTTTGTTGCATCCAGTATTATAATAGTACTACGTAGTTTACACGTTGTTAGTGCATATATAATTCCCTTCTCTAATTATCATTATATGCAGATGATATACAAATAATATGGTATTTAACCAACCAATCAATCAAAAATAAAATTAATTGGCTATTAATAATTTTACAATGTATGCTAGATAAATAAAATTAAATAATTAATAATTATTGTAATAAAACTATTAGTTTACATTTCTAATATTCCTAAAGGTCTAGAAGACTTCCGTTATTAACAGAATTGTATAAGTATGGCAGAGGGGCAAACGACCCCCGGACGATATAGATCGGTAAAAGTTGATCTGGGGATTTGATTAAGATTAAGAAAGGAGTATAAAAAGATTTGTGATAATAATTTAAAAAATGATTAATTAGAATTAGTCCCGGGGGTTAAAGTGAATAGCTAAAGCGCAAACAAAGCACCTAACAGCCATGAAGATGGTCAATCCATTCATCCCCTTTGGCATTATTTCTATGGGTAAGAAGTGGATTTAAGTTTGTACAAAGAATATTTATATATTCCTAAATAAGAAAGTCGGCACCATCTAAGCTACAGTGACTTTCCCAATCGTGTTTCCTCCCCCCAAAATAACCCTTAATGCGACAGTTTTTATATACATATTTCAGTTTATAAAAATTTTAAATAAATTTTATTTTGTGATTTACAGAAGTTGTTGTTATAATTAGTATATTAGCGTTTATATTTTATTGGAACAAAACAAAGAAAACAATCTAAGAGCTTAGTATTACAAGCTGAAAAAAGTAGAAAAAAAACTAAATTAATAAACAATAATTTTGACGTTAGATAGGTATCAAAATACGAAATAATTGGATAGAAAATAATAAATTTTGAATTTGGGGTTTATTTTTAGATTATCATTTTCGTTTTTCATTGCATTAATCCAGAGAGGGCCGGGTAATCTTTAAGTGGGCTCAAGCCCACCCTGTCTAACCTTAATAGAGAGGATTGTGTTGTATAATAATTACTCTTATTTATTATTAACATGGAACGCCTGCGGAATAGAGGCATTGACCCATTTATTAAATAGAAAAAGTTTTATTACAATAAAATACACAAATAATTCAAAAGAGAAAACAAACAAAAGCACGTGCATCAAATAAACATGGGGTTGTTGGCACAAAATATTAATGTATATGAAATTACAGTTTACTTTAACAATATAGCAGTTCTATCACTCTATAGGTGTCGCCGTCATCTATGAATTTTATACAGCAATTTTTTCAATTCGGAAAAAAATTTAATGCATTTGAATGATAAAAAATTTAAAAATATTTGTTTTATTTACGTAAAATTCAGACTCGACTCTGTCCTTCCTGCATCAACAAATTTGATGAACAAAGTACGATATTATAATAGATTGGATACAATTTTTTAGCAATGTTGAGATTCTTAATTTGTATGCATTTATTTTCAATTAAATTAATTACTTAGGTATAATATTCACTAATTACTATAATACAATAGGTAGGGGAGACTGGGGATGGTGTGGACACTGGGATACAGTGGACAATGCACTGTCCATTGTTTACTTTGTTTTACTTTGGTTTACTTGACTGCCGAAGGAGGGTTACTAATGTTTTTCAAGTTTAAAGATACTACTACTCATTGTAAACAAATGAAAGTGAAGAACCGAAAGCAAAGAAAAATTTATTTAAGGTTGAAGTATAGTCATCCAGTGAGTCTGATTTTGAAATATAATATTGTTTAATTAAAATTTTCGTAATAATTTTTTAAAGTTTAATTATAATATTATATATAATTTATTTAGTTTGTACTGTCCAATACATTGGACGCCTAACTTCTTTGGAAAAAAATAAAAATAATAAAACGTAAACAGTGTCCAAACCATCCCCAGTCTTTCCTATATAACAATTAAATATATACTGTCGCGTAAACTTCTTTCTCGGTGGTTTTTATTAGTATACTGCCCAGTTAGAAATTTAATAATCCAAAAGAAAAGTTCGCGGTCTACGGTCTCGGTCTTTTAACATGAATTGTTTAGTTACTTACACTTACTGTGTTAAGTGTTTTTAAAATTAGTTTATGAATTTTGTTTCACTCAAGTTTATTACAAGTACTTATAAAATTTAGTAGAAAGTGTGACATCTTTTCACAAATAAACAATTCATAGTAACATTTAATACTTGTTATTATAAGCTTGCATGATTAATGTTTTTCCGTGTATGTAAAAAGACTATCATCAGCTAAGCTCATGTGCCACCTCTGTTTAAAAACATGATTTTATTGGGCAAAAAACTCACTATGAGTTTTTATGTTTACTAGTGTTCAAACTTCAACTTGTTATTAGCTTTAATTTACTTTTATATTATTTGAATTTATAAATTAATTTCTTGACTACTGCACCCAAAGAAAAACATTGGTAAAATCAACTGAAAACAGTATATGAAAATGAGCCATTAACTCTTTCTGTTTAATTTAACGACGAAAAAATAGTTAAACCGTATCCGTATCTTATCATATCAATTTCAACACTAATTCAAGTTTGATTTAACTAACAAAATAGTTATTCTACAATTTAAATATGTTGCCGTACTATTTTAAATGTACAGTAACCATTTTTCTATTTTGCTGACCTCTTTTGTTGTTGATTAACTATTTTAATATGTTTAATAACCATTTATTTAGTTTGCTAACTATAATTATTATTGAGCTGCTATATCGGCTGGTAATGTAACTATTTCCATAGTTAGTTTACACTTCATAATTATTATTTATATTATAAAGTAAAATTTGGTATATCATTCTGTAGTTTTCTGCAAATCCACTTTTTTGACTAACCAAATCTAGACACAAATGCAATATAAAAGCGTTATATCGCAATTATATCTAGATTTGGTTAGTCAAAAAAGTTGATTTTCAAAAAACTACAGAATGGTATACCAAATTTCACTTTATAATATAAAAA
This sequence comes from Cantharis lateralis, assembly GCA_963170105.1. Classification (NCBI taxonomy): domain Eukaryota; kingdom Metazoa; phylum Arthropoda; class Insecta; order Coleoptera; family Cantharidae; genus Cantharis; species Cantharis lateralis. The sequence goes on from OY720626.1 coordinate 8,536,857, forward strand.
ATAATTATGAAGTTTAACCTGATTTTGTTAGCGAAAGTCAGCAGTTTTGCAGAAAACTTTGGTCTAGTATACATTAAAAGTGGTGTAAAACTATAGAAATAAAAATATTTTTTTATAATATATTTATTAATTTAAAAAATATCACGAAGAAACAATATAACTATTAAGTAAAATTTAAAAAAAAGTGCTACAGTGTACATAAGTATTATAGAATCATAAAATAATTATAGTAAACTTATAGTCTAATACAAAGTGTTATAATATACAAAAATGTTAAAAGTAAAGAAGTACCTAACTTAAAATTTTTATACTACATAATTATTAAAATTAGTGAATTCTAATTATTAAATTATAAGCAAAAATATTTACACAAATTATTTAGCAAAACTATTTTTTCTCTATCAAAATTTCTACACTTCTTATGAGATATTAGGTTTGAGGCAGAAAAACTGTTTTTCTTTCACGTCCGTCTAAAATTGATAACATTGAGTAAACATTTGAAATTAATCTTTAAAATTGTAAAATAAACTAACCTTCACTAGAATTTAAGTATTCTATTTCAGGTTTCGTCAAAATTCCTTTTGTAGCAGATGCCGAAGAATTTTGTATTTCTATAATTAAACCTATATTCCTTATATTATTATTCATTGTGTGATTGTAGTATTTGTCGCATTAGCGTCCTCATGGTAGCTATTTAGTTCCTATTGTTCTATAGCAAATAAACTAAAATTTAAAAAAGTTACAACCCTAACTAAAATAATAATTATGAAATTACTCTTGTCGTCTTTAGTTGTCCTTCGAAAACGATATAATCATATTCAGTAAGTTCTGCAAAATGAACAATACAAATACTAAACAATTTTATTTTTTACAAACAATAATACTACAAACAAATACAAATTGAAAAGTCTCAAACTGAATCACCACTTAATGAAGAATGTGACGTAGATTCTTCTTCCTCGGCTTCACTTAGCTTCGATTAGGAATATCCTGAAACTATTATAATAAAAACACGAATAAATAAAATCTTTAACTTACATTTTTTGTTTCCCACTTGTTCAATTGGTGTCGAAATTCAAATTTCAATCCTAACTTTTTATTTTTAAATAATGCGTTTAAATCAGCCTCGATCAGTTATTTGAGACCATCCACTGTAATATCCTGATCTGTAAAATAATATTTTTATATATATAAATTAAATATATATTTATATTAACACCCTAGAATCGCAATTTTAAACAAAAAGACTTCCAAATGATTGGTTCTAAATAGATACCTTCATCTGGGGTAATATGGGCCAACTTTTCCGCATTTTTTTACATATTAAGCCAAAATAAAAAAAAACAGTAAGTATGCAAAAACTGTTTACAATAATTTTTTCTATTTCAACATACATAGAGGAACAATTTCATAGTGTAATTTCAATTTTTCGACGTTTTTAAACTCCGAAAAAAAATTTTTTTTTAATTTAGCCAAAGTTACCTGAACTTGGGGTAACTTTGATCCACATTCAGACGGCGTATCATGCCTTGATAATTAATAGAAAAACCGCGATATAGGAAAAAATTAAACATTTATTTTAATTTTCTCAAGAAATACAATTGAGAGTAAGTGCATAAAAATAAAAATATCTACCTATATTATAAAACAATCTTATTCCGGAAGGAGGACCAAAGTTACCCGCGACAGGCCAATGTTACCCCAGATGACGATACATAATTATTACACATTTATTTAAAAATTTCTTATTGTTACTTACCATAGCAACTCGTGTGATAAATTCGAAAACGCCCTGAACTCCAGCAGTTACACTAAATTGTTGAATTTCACTCAAAGGTACGGGATATCATTAAATTTGAATTGATATTATCCATAATAACATAGGTTAAAACTCTACTAGGATAATAGCTATTATAAAATAATAAAAACCTTTAATTACCCGCAAAAAAAACAGAAAAGATTAATATTTTAATATCTAATTCTGCATAAGGTGCACCAAGGTATGGTGCACTTCAAAGAATAAAAATCTTTAGTTGACAAAATTCTTCCTTGTCAACAGATTGTACAATTTCTTAAAAGAACCAACTATTTAAATTGTTAATTGAGGAAGATAACTAAACTGCAACAAGCAAAAATGTCAAATCATCTAAAGTTAATAGTAATTGAACTATTTTCATAGTTAGAATGTTAAATATTCAATGTTATTTAACAATTCTTATAGTTAAATGACTTTAAAATTTATCAAATTGACAACAAAGCTTGATAGAAGTAAATACTTAATAGTTCATTTACATTTAAATTATTTGAAATAACAACTTCTTGGATTACTGCATATTTTGTAACTTAACTATTTGTTTTTGGTTGAAATAACCATATCGCACAATTTAAAATAAACTACGTTTTGTTTGATTTTTGTGATATTCAGCAAATTGTTAAATAACTATTTTCTGTAGTTGAATTGACCAATGATTTTTTTCTGGGTGTGAGTACATTAAACGTTGTCACTCCAACTGGTTTTGGAGTTTAGGGCTTTCAACGGCTTGATCGGATCGCGGGTGATGATCGAGGTATAGACTGCTCACAAAACGATTTCGGGTTAATTTTGTACGAGCTATTAATGATATGTCATTAATTAGCCCTATAGCTGAAGTTTAGGAAATAAATACAACTTTGTGACATTTGCTTTTTCATTAAAATTGAAAAAAAAAAAGAAAAGCAAAGCAACCAACAGTCAACCAGTTAGAGCTTTGGACTTCTCTATGTGCATCGTATTCGTCCCGGGTTCAAGGCTTGCGGTGGTGTTTTCCCATTACAAAGTCTGCGTCAACATGTTGATCTTCGATAGTTTAGGAGTAAAAGAGATTAAAAGTCTCACGTAAACTTTTAGAGATAAATAATAAGTGGATGCCTTTTTACACTTTCTTATAGCAAATTTAATTGATTTTTTTCCACAACGTTCAAAAATATGTTTTTTTTTACACAGAAATAAGATTATATAATAGATATGGATTTATGGATATGGTGTCGATTTGGGAAACATAAACGTCGGTTCTAAAAACCTTCATCCTCAATATCTCCGAAACAACTGTCCCAACTATAATCACTTCAATCTGTCAGTGTCTCCTCGCAATCAATATTTAGATTGTTTTAAATAACTTTCTAAGTTTGCAACCTCCAAAAAATGCCACTCGAGCCGCCATATTGTAAAATAGAAGCGCAACTGTTTTTTAGCAATATCTTCCTTATCATTGATCCTACAATGAAAATACTTATTATGAAAATTATAAAGAAAACGATTTCCTGTAACTTTTATTCGAAATTTTTATTATTAGGCTAAATAGTTTCCAACCTGCAGCGGCGTCAAGTCAAGAACATTTCGCGAATTATCGAAACCGTTTGTTTTTACCGGAAATCCTGAAAGATTGTTAATATAATATTTTTCTTTAATAACTCAAAAATACATACAAAATTTGGTTCCAAAACATTTGTTTTAGTATCAGAAGAAACCGGAACAGGGACAAATTTGTCAAAAAATCACAAAATTTTAAATTGGATATTTAACCCTTTCGAACCGGCTTTCGATTAATAAAGTTAAGTTATATCCTACATGTGGAATGTGTTACCTGTATCTCATAGAAACTTTCTGTGATAAAAAACCGTTGTAATCAAAAGGGGTGTTATCGGGGGGTGGTGGTACAACATTGTACCATTCGGCAAATTTCATAGCGTTAAGATAAAATTTTATATGAACAGTTTTGCGAGTGTTGAGAAAGTGATTTTTTTAAATAGTAAAAAATAATTTTACGAAGTGGTACAATATAATACCAAATAATTTAAGATTTTTGAATTTCAGGGATGTTTAAACTTTTTCTGGTACATATATGTACCATCCGGGTCGAAAGGGTTAAATCCTCGATATGAGATTTAAGAAAAAGAGGCGGTAAATCTCCGGCGAACGAAGTTCGAATGCTACACTGTTTAAAATAATTATGTTAAAATGTGAAAATACGAATAGATTAACGTAAAAGTGTTAATTTAACAGAGAAAATAAGGTGAATTACCTTTCATCTCATAATCTCAATTATGCTAAAAAAAAATGTAGACAATTTTTCTTTTTTTGTATAAATTATTAGACAAAAGCAAAAGTTTCTATACGAAAATAGAAGCATTAACATTTTGAAAAGTTAAGATGACTTTCTATAATTCATAAGAGCTTTCAGGAATTTATTCGACGAGTTCATCATTTTCATTTTGTGTTTCGACTTGATTGTTAGAATTAAATATTAACCTTTAACTAGGTATGTGGGGTGCTGTGAGCACCCCACGTATAAATTTCTTAATTATTTTATACTTGTAGCTTGCACAAGTGCAAGAATAAATATAAAAACTGCTATTTAAAAGTCTTGAATTTTATTATTTTTACATTATAAAATAGAGACAAAATAACACAAAAATATAGGAGACTATTATGGACTACTTTTTAAAACATAATTATGTTAAATTATCACTTTTTTTCAAACAGTGTAGCCTCTTTATTCAATACATTTACAATCTGTACATAAGTAATTAACAATTGTTGATTTAACAATAATTTACATGTATCTTATTTTTGACCTAGTAAGAATTCGTAGTGTATCGTAATTTGAGGAATTTATTGCATGCAAGTTCCTATCAACGTTTAATTGTAGTGTTTTTGTTACCTACATTTAAAGTAAATTTTTGTGGCCTTGTACTTCTAAAATTAGTTCATTGCTGCTTATATTTAGTGGCGGACCCTGAGCGCTGCAAGGAGAGGGTCCCGATTTAAGTAAAATTATTATTAAAATTGCACCCCTTCGGAGGGCCCAAAGGTACTTTAGAGCCAGGGGCCCCAAAGTGTCTTAATCCGCCACTACTTATATTTACATTGTTTTGACTATAATTATAATTATTTTAATTTTGAAATATAAAAATTCTATGGTTAATTTTGAATTAAACATTGGCCGTTTCCTGTACATCCTACATGCAAAACTTATAATATTAAAATTAAAGTAGATAAAATTCTGCGTAGATGTGTACAAAAATTATTGTTATAGTCTATTTAGTTTCCGAGATATCGATCTTCATAGAACCCCGATTTTTATCGAGAGGACCAATTTAAGAGTTTGAGATTTTTGGGACCTTTTTTGACAAATTTGCTCCTGTTCCGTTTTGAATCTGTGTAGAAAACGTAACGCTTTTTTAATGATTCTAAAGAGTTTTTAGCAAAAAAGTTTCATTTTAGAGTTATTTTCACACAGATCCCGTTTCCACTATACTATAAAATTAAAATTATTGGGTATATCAATAGGTACTATTTGAATATAATCAAGATAATATTACGCAGCTATAACATTGAATTAAATTTTGTACCGAACGAAGTTACATAATCCTTTAGATTAAAAATTCAAAAATTGAATTAATTATGAAAATGTTCGTTACCGCACTTCCGAACATATAAATCGTTCAACATCGTCGATGAACTCCATGGGTGTTGTGAGAAATGGATTATTGCTTTGTTCTCACCATTGCGATAAAACATGTACCCTATATTGGTAGGGTGTCAGACAGGTAGCCCGTACATCCCCACAGAGGGGTAAGACAGGAAGGCTGCACCTGTAATCTTTATTTGAATGAGAACTTCCGATTTGTGTTATAACTTCCTTCGTGATTATAGGTTCTTTTATGGGTTTTTGTAAACCACAAAATTATTTTGCTTTTTTTCTTGTGAATATAAATTTCGATACTTTTTTTAATAATATTAATTTTATCATTAAATTAAACTATTACCTTTGAAAAATTTTCATAATTTATTGCCTTGTGTATTTCGAACGAGGTTTCACAGATTCACAAATTGTATTTCGATAAAACTAACCGACTATGAATTTTATTTAAAACTAACTAAACTTCGTTTTCTTTCATCTATAAAATATTATTATGTACATACTTACATTAAGTAGGGAGAATTATGTAAACAAAATTATTAATGTATTAATCATTTATATATTAAAAAATTAATTAGTAAAGCAAATCGGTACTGTATAAAATAAAACAACGAGGTTAAAAATTTTTGCTATATTATCAACGCGCGACGGCCCTATAGTATTTGAACAAAAAATTTTTTGACAAATGTCAAGGTTAAGTGGACTATTAAAAATTAAAATAATATTTGTTTATATAAAACTTAAATAGCAAGTAGTGCCGCAGGCGATTTTTGAAATTTTAAGATCATTTAAGATCATTTCCTAGAGGAGAGTAGTATAATATCGACCACGTAAGATAAATAAAGTTGTAGACCAGTAAAAAATTAAAAACATAAATATAACGATATAAATATATCCCTCATCATCTGGATCTAGCACAGATCTAAATCTAATAGGTATTAACATACACCTGTTCAGTTTTTTTATATATCCGTAAATTCCTAGTGTTCTTTTTAGTAAAAATCTTGCCTATTGTACATGCTCGAAAGCCGTTCAAAAAGATTTTTGTACTTTATCATAGGTAGACTCCATTTTAATAACATGTTTAGTTTAGACCAGCAACAGCATTCGACGTAATAAGTGTTATTTAAATATTTCGTTTTTTGCACTTCCCGATAAAATAGTGTACTCTTCTCTGATTGAAAATTTTAATTATGAAATCTCGGTCAGTAATTATACTATTAAATCCCCGGTGGTTTGCTAGGCTTGCCTCAAATCCTCGTAAACCTTGTTTTTCATTGTTTGGCATATTTACACCAGATTTAGGTTCTTTCTGAAACACGGAAGCGACCATAATTAAGTTTAGATTTTTCCCGAATTTGAACTATTTTCACTCACTAGGCTAATAGCCGTCTCAAATGACATAATTGTTAATTGCTAAAGAGATCCCTGGTTCAATCGTAAGTGGAGAAAGAACTTTATTCTAATAGTCCACGCTCCAGGTCAGCCAAAACCCACCCTGGGTCGTAGAAGTTTTTGAGACTGATCATAGTTCCCAATTCGATTTAAGCATAAACCATAGAATCTAAATGCTAAAACTCTTCTGCAACTGTAAAGTGAAAAATACTCGTACATACTCAAAAACTTAGATTAGTGATCTCTGATTATGTCCTCGTAAAAACTCAATTTTAAATTAAGTTTTCACAAATAATGAAAGCAAGCATTTAATTTAGGAAATAATTCATTTTAAAGTATCGATTTTTGCATACTATAAACTACGTGAATAACTTATTCGATGGAAGATCCGTGTTCTCGACGTAAATAGGAGCAGGAGTGTGTTTTAATGGGCGAAGCCGGCACTAATTCACTTGCAGCCTGGCTCTTTTTTAGATTTGATTTCGTTATTTATAGCTGAATTTAACTTAAACGCAAGATACCGTCTTATTAAACCTGTAATTTTCGAGTTGGTGCCGCTTCAGGATTTTTTTTAAAGATCGCCTTTTCGAGATCCGTAATTTTAGGGGTATTTTTAATTACCGAAGAGACATTAAGATCTCGCTTCTTCGAGATCCGTTATATTCGATTTTGCTTTCCAAAGATTCTTTTACTGACAGGAATGCCTTTAAAATTTCTCTAATCTTCGAAATCCGTAATTTTTGAGTTCGAGCTCACTCCAGGAATTTTTTTAATGGCAACAGCGACTCAAAGATTTATTGCCTACGCAGATCTGAAATTTTCGAGTGCAATTTATCCTCAAAAATACTTATAGAAAAAATATACCCCATGGGTTAAGCAAACCTTATATTAGAAACAGCCAATATTATACTAGCTGCTTTAATTTTGTACGGATTTTAGAGCTTGGTACTCGAATTTTTCAACTATTCAAAAATTTTAATGGTTATATGTATTTTCAGTCTACTTCATAAATTACCATAATTTTATTAGAAAATGGTTAAAGTTCCTGTAAAGGTTAACACCATAAGTTATTTCCTATCTCTATGATGGATTGGGGATATAATATTAATCAATTAAAAACTAAAAAATAATAATAATAATTGTGTTTAGGTTAGGTTAGATGAAGATAGCATTTACAGGGTCGGTCTTATGGGAGGAGGGAACCTCCCTTTGTTCCCATTACTGAAAGTTAGATATAAAGTTGGTAAAATCTACATATCAGTTGGCAAGAAGCCAAAAGCGTAAAAGCTAAAAAAAGGGTAATCCTCACCCGAACAAGGGTGAGGATTAAAAAATGGTCATCGAATTGAGAACTGCTCCCTCCTGAAAATTTTCTCTTGGAACTGTCCCTGTCTTCTCTTCTTCTTCTTCTTTTTTCGGAAGGAAATGCGGGAAATGGCAAACCACCGAGGTGTTTTGCCAAAAAGGTCGCTTCTCGATCATTGAGAAAGCGGTTACCAAGCCCTTATTAACCAACTCGCGGGGAGTTAAAAATTTACAAAACTTGGACTAATATTATTCAAAAAAAATAAAAAAAATTTAAATCCGTGCATAACCCCCTCTTCACTTAAAAATTCCACGACAATACATATCTAATTTTATATTAAATAATATGTAATTACATATTATATGATGTTAGGTTCCAAACAATCCTAAATAAGTATTATTGTTTTTAGTTTTGACCTTGTTTTATAATCACGAAAGTACGAAAAATGTGACTATAATAGGAAAATTAACATCATTTTCTAACAATCAATTTTTTTTATATTTTGTTTTATTAAAGTACAACACTTCAGCTATGTTCTCCCAAAATTTCTAGTCGATTGGAAGAAAATTGAAAGAGATAGAGCATTGTGAAGTGAATTATTCTATCAAGCTAGGTATAGGATTTTCAAAGTCGGTGGATATGATAGTTAAAAAAATGATGAACTGATCTTTCTACAATTTTACACACTTGTTTTAGATAAAATTTCCCGATTATTATCGATCTTCGGTTGTATTTAACCAAAATTAAAACGTTATCTTTTGCCATTCCGTTCGAACATTTTTTAAATATCGGTTACTTTCAAGTCTAAAAATATTGAATATTTGCCGTTTGCACCGTCCCAAAGCGAAAAAAGTATTTACTCCGAACAATATACGAGAGTCCATTTTTCTGTTTTCTTTTTTTGTACATATTTTGATTGGCTCTCTATTTTTTTTTCTGTATTTCAGTTGTTGAGTGAAATAAAGCACTTGATTCTCTTAAAGCGGAATTGCTAAAATTTACTTTCCGCCTGGTAGGGCGGCATTGGCATTTGTCGGTCACTGTAAGTGGCGAACTTTAATAACAGTAAACCGAATTTTAATCAAAATATTTCAAAATATTATTTTACGTCGTACAAAGTAGCATTGCAAAAACCATAAATAGTCAGAACCGCATCTAGCATTAGTAAAAAAAAATTAGCATGAAAATACCTGTTATATAAAATTCAATTTTAATTTTCATCTCTAATAAATTTAAAATGAGAAATAAGAACACGTAAATTAAAATTGAAAAACGTGAGAAATTTTTTACAATGGTAAATTTTTTTGGATACTATATTGTAAAGCGTAACTAATAGCACTTCATATTTTCTCCAATAGACCACCCAAAAAAAGTAAAAATAATCTCAAATATTTAATTTCCAGAAGATTTTACACAAGAATCAACTTAAAAGTTCTCTCCGACAGTAACGCTACCCTAAAAATCCAGTGAGCTGTGTCATGAAAAAAAAAACCACTCATCTTCTTACCTGAAATTTAATAATTACGAAACTTGATATAATTTTAGTGACATTTAATTTAAATTAATAGTCGAAATTTGAAAGGGTTCGATCTAGTATCGGTTTTGTATTTGCATCATCGAAAGGGGTTAAATTTGCAATCTCAGGTTTGAAATATTAATCAGTCAAAAGTTTGATTCTTCTGCTATTTTGTGTCATTGTAAAGAACAAATGGATGAAATTGTATATTTCGAAAGGATTTTTGGGTATTGTAATTTTCGTTTAGGCAAAATTCCCATGGGTAGTCCTGATGATTGTTAATTTTGCCTTTACAGTTACAGTTGGGTAAATTGGAAAAACATAATTAACAACGTGATTTTCATATACACTGAAGTGGGGGTAGTTTTGTACACAAAAACGCATGTTGACTGTGGCCCACTAACCGTGAAGCGTTCCCATGCATGTAGGGACGGATTTGGCGGTGTACCGAGGCCGAGGCAGATTATGGTAAGTATTGATATGCAATGGTGATCAAGCATTACTGAAAAAGTTTCACTTACCTTATCACAATGTTATTGGTAAATTTGAGCTATGTGCGCCAAAAGAATTAATTTGATGTGCTTTGTCACTTTTCGAGACGGGCTTAACAAAAGAAATAAGTAGCGGGACTTTTTTCATAACTTGTTCTTGGATGGTCTCGCCTTCACCGCCCAAGATTACTTTACTGAGAGGTTCAATAAAAGCATGTAACAGTTCTTCAACAAGTTTTTATAAACACTACCTGCAAATTTTTACTCGATTCTAAAACTCGCTATTCCGGTATTGGTCTTTTTAAAATTTTTTTGCAACACAGCCCATAATAATGGAAATAAGTTATAAACCAAATTAATTGAGTGATAATAATTTTATGTCTTTATCTTTGAACTAATATAAAACTTAGAAGCGGTTAATCTATTTAAAAAATTAATGGACGCTAAGAGTTTGTTAGTTTTTGTGAAGAGATCTGTTTAAGCAAATTTCCGGTGGCATTAGTGGATGAATAAAATGAGAAACGTATCGTCGTTGTCTGTTGACATTATGCTCTCTTAATATTCTAAAATAAATATTATGTAAAATTATGCTGATTACCACATCTGTTTCGTCCATTTGATCATTATCAGGATGTGCGATAAATTAATTCATTTGGAACAGAGAATAATAATTAAAATTACTCTTCAATATCATCATAAAGTCGAAAATTCGACGGGTCCAAATTTGCCAGCTTTAAATTTTTAAAAACTTAAAAAATGTCTTCTTATTTACAAATACAAAACAAAAAACAATTATGTTTATAAAATGATAAACAAAAAATATAAACATTGCCCATTTTATGTCGAGCAAATTTGTGGCAATGTAAACAAAAACAAAAATAGAAAGAAGAAGACAAGTACACAAAGATAGCTGCATGATTTCGACCGTGGGAACTTTTCGACTGTGAAGTTATTTTACCCTGTCCAAGAAGGGTGAGCTGGCCATGCGGCTTTTGTGGCGGAGGGGAATTTTATAATGTTCCCACGCTGTATCGGAATGTCGCTCCAACATTAAACACCGATCTGCTGATCACTAACACTTCTGACCTTACAACAGGGTAGTTCGGATCAACAACATTTTTGATTTTGTTACCATCGGTTTTTTGAAATTAGTGCAGTGTCTTAGAGAAGTTTTAAAAATAAGTAACAGCCCAAATAAAGTAAACGTGTGACTCTTTTGGATTAATTATTTTTATTGGTGAGTTTGAATTTTTGTACTGTCAATATTTATATTTTTGACCCAATTACAAGACGTAACTGTACACGTACACTAATTAACCTGAGTATTGCAAAAATCAAAAATTGTTATTTACGAAACGCACATAAAAACCTGTCGAAAAAACTAAAATTGCTTTTAAATCTGTCGGCTTTTTGCTTTTAGTCTCAGCATTAGCATAAAGTTTGTGACAGGTAAAAAATTCTTATGGTTTAAACGCCTTCTTTTATTTCTAGAGGCTCGTTGAAAGAACCATCCTCATGCCAATTAGCGAAGACGAATATGATCCTTGTCCCAAATACGAGGCCTCTACCACGATGTCGAAAGCTGAACTTAGGAAGGTCGGTGGTTAGTTTTATTGTAATTGCAAAAGAGACTAATTTTTTGTTTCTTTTAGACTCACAAGCCAATTATGGAGAAACGACGAAGAGCCAGAATAAATCACTGCCTGAACGAAATTAAATCGTTAATTTTGGATGCACTAAAAAAAGACGTAAGTACTTCCTTACATAAAATAAATTGAAATTACGAATTACGATCAAGTGGTTGATATCGAAACCTGTTTTACAGCCAGCCAGACATTCCAAACTTGAGAAGGCGGACATTCTAGAAATGGCGGTGAAACATCTTCAAAACGTACAACGCCAACAGTTAGCCTTGGCAATGGCATCGGATCCTTCTGTTCTTAGAAAATTCAAAGCAGGTTTCAACGAATGCGCGGAGGAAGTTAAAAGATACGTCGGCAATCTCGAAGGCTTAGACACCGGCGTCCAACAAAGAATATCTTCACATTTATCCAAGTGCATCAACGGAATCGAACAGATAGTTCATTTAAATTTCCCAGGCTTTGGAGGAATTCCCTTTTTAACCACGACATCCAACATCTTCTCTTCGAAATCGAACGAATCCTCCGAAACTTCCGGAGATCAAAACAATAACCCAAGCGTTCAAATACCTCACAGTGTACAATTAATTCCAAGTCGTTTACCCACAGGAGAACTGGCGCTTCTACTGCCAAATTCAAACAATCTCCCCTACTTTTCGTCGGTTACATCTACTTCACAGTTAAATCAAAACACTCAAACTCCGTTCCAAGACAACAAGCGCTCAAGTGCTTTCGTAGCGGTTGTTCCATCATCTCAAAATTGCCCAACGAATGAAATTAGCCCTTCAAAATCGCAGCCAAAACTTTTAAGTCCACCGCAAAGTCCTACGTCCAGTTCATCGAGCATGCGTTATGACCAGGAACCAGAAGTTGTGATTCCGAATGTTAGAAAAACGCCATCACCTCATGGGTTTCGTCCTGTCTATCCTTCTCAACACTCGAGAATACAGCTAAGTACTCTGTATAACCAATCAACTTCCAATTTGCTACCGGAACCATCTTCGATAGTAACTTCAACATCCGTCACTGAAACGGACACCACATCCAAGAAATCCGTTATCCAAACGGAAGTAAAAAGTATACGTTTTCCAATTCAAAAAATGGTAGAACCTTTAAGCATAATTACAAATCAATCGGAACGTTTCAAGCAGGCTCAAGTATTGGAAGATACAGCAAATTATGAAGAAAATATTCAACGTGGTGTTAAGAGAAAATACGATTATACTCAATCGGGATTATTAACGATTGCTTCACCAAGCAACAAAATTATGAAAATCTCGCATGAAAGTGGGATCGTAGATTACAGAACTGTGAAAAGTGAAACCAATAAAGTTGCGGAAACCAGTTTTCCCCTTATCCTTACTACTAAAAACCTAGAACTTGCATCTGTGATGGGCAAAACGGAAAACCCAACGGTTAGTGCGTTATATCAAAGGGATTATCAGTATCCCTCGAGTTCGCGCGACGCTGATAAGCAACCTGCTGAATCAAATACGGATATGTGGAGGCCTTGGTGACGATACTTGTTGATTCTCATATTTTGTGATATTGCCGAAACGGTATTGATTTTGAAAAGTTAACTAATGTACATATGGGCTGATTTAGAACTATTGTAAATATAAATTATTATTGATAAGGCTCAATACTATTTGTTGTAGAATAGACCTGCAAAATTATATTTTTATAAAAAATGTGAGTTTTGTTTTTTTGGTCAGGATCTTGACCAGGTCGACGATTCTGTAGAACAATAATTATTCAAATACTATATAACAATAATTCAAATACTATATAACAATTATTAGGCGTATAGACAATGTAAGATTAAAAATTAGCAGAGTTATGCTACAGGATGTGTGTGTGAGTTACGGTGGTTATTGAAATCAACAAAACTATCGGTAAAAGTTTTTAATAATTTTTATTTATTTATGATATCTATTTAAAATAAATATGCTTAAATTACACTCAACTTAAAAACTCTTATTGCCTTAATTTTTTATGCAAAAAACCAGCTATGCAATTTGTAGTTTAATTTTCAAAATTTGTAGTTCACACAATTTTTTTTATCGCTCTGTATAATACTTCGTATTTAATTGCTACATTAATCGGTCTCTTAATGACTAATTAATTGCTTGCATTAAGGCAAACTTAATTAAAATCTGCATTCTGAAGCTGGTTCTGTAAAATTTAAATTATGGAAGTTTCACATTTTTCTAATATTGGCTTTTCGTATTTTTTGTAAAGTAATATGTTTTTCTCTTGGTATATTTAAATCCAGCTTTAAATTCAAAATTTAGAAAATTATATTCATTTCACTTACGAACAAAAAAATTTCCATGTTCTTCAATTCATCACTCATCACATCATCAAAACTAAGAGAACCAATTAAAAAATTGTCCAGTGCCGTGCGTAAACGCCCTTGACTATTATTCTTTTACCCTACTTGTTTACATTGTTTCGTTTCAACTAACATTTTATTGCATTTTAAATTTTTTGCCTACCTCTACTTACGATTTAGATAATGAAAGGTCTCAGTTTGAACTTTTCAGTTGGTAGGCTTAAAGCGGTATTCTGGTCTAGAATTTTGAAAATATTAATATTTTTTTAACTTATTCTTAAAGTTGGGCCATTAAGAATATAATCCTCGAAAGAAAATTTTAAAATTCCAATAATTTACTGATGAGTTATAACTATTTAACTTAGACCGCTGCCACTGCCTGAAACCTTTGCTGCAAAACTTGAATCGCGTTTTTCTCAAAACTACATTTTTCAACATGGTTGACATGATTTCTCAGGTTCTATTTAATCGATTTACTTCAAATTTTGTACCAACCTTCAATGTATATCTCTCTATCGCCCCTACTATTTTTATATCAAAATTATTTTTTTTACTATTTTAAAAAATTAAAAATTATGAAAAAGAGTAGAAAAATGCCATTTTTTTTAAACAGCTGCCATTTCGCGAAACATTTTTTTTTACCGTTTTGTCTTTAGTAGGGGCTATAACGACATTCTTATTAATCAAGAATTTTTTTTTAAATTTTGGTTCAGATGACTACAAGGGTTGCAATCGTGTCAACCAGCACAACTCCTTTTTTACCCCAAACTTTACGAGCTTATATCTCATTTAATTTTCGTTCTTTTTTTTCAAATTTATTTTTGTACCTATATTGTCAAAATATCAATAAATATGTACAAAACTAAATGGTAGAAATATTTTTTGTTTTCAAGCACTCGAGCTCGACAAAACGCTCAAAATTTATGCCTCTGAACCAGAATGCAGCCTTGCACCTACAAGGAAGTGAGTCGCTAACTCCACGTTTATAACGCCAATGATTACGGATGCGGGTAAAATTAAATATGGCGTTCCAATTTTTAAATAATTCTGTTAAAATGATCAATATATCAAATTATTCCAATAAGTTTATCAATATGTGTAGAAATTAGGGAGGGGGAAAGAACTATTGAAGCTGAAGCTTTGCAAAAGCATTAGAAAGTTTGTAATATTACCAAAGCAATAAAGGGGTAACCCCTTCCCCAGAACCTCCATGAGCTCCAGCTTTTCCATTGGTGGTAGCTTTCATCTTTTTGGATTTTTATAGATCTATAAATTGTTTAGAGGTCAGGATGAGCCTGATTTACTTAACTAATATTGGGTTTCACAAAAGAGATTTAAAATTTAATCCAGGATTAAAATTATCAAACAATATAACAATAATACAATTTAATTCGGATATCATTTTAATCGTAGCTTAAATTTTAAAATACCTTTGTGAAACCCACCATTAGGGACTTTTATATTTTTGAAGTGTACAACAAACAGTGGCATAGAGACCATTCCTTTCTAATTGTGCAATTTGATTGAACGCTAGAGTAATTTCTGCTGAATTTCTAAAAAGGAGAGTGGATTAGGTGTTTAAGGAATGCTGTAATCCAAAATATGAAATCAGGATTGGCATTTATATTAATTGTTTGTGAAGACTACTTAAAAAAAAATTTCAAATTATCAAGACCTTCAAGAAACCTTTTTTTATGGACGTACACGGTAAATAAGACACAGGTAATCAACCTGTAGACTAAAAACAAACCCCCGCGGTGAGGATCTATTGAATTGATTAAGCAGCAATACGCTTGATTGGATCACCAAGTCCTCACGATCCGAGTCCACACAGTAGGTGTGCTTAGCAGTAATTATTGTAATAAGTTCGAAATAAGTGCACCTACTAATTATGCATAACATTAAGAAGATATATTATGAAACTGAATAACAATAAAAATTTTGGCATCTATTATTTTTATTGAGCATCTTGAAAACGATTCCTTATTGAAAACTATACAATATGCGGTCATCAAATAAGAATTTCAAGTCACTAGACTTAATTTTGTTACCGAAGAATAGAATTTGAAATGGTTTGTTCCGCCGACCACTCCGCCCCATTTTTAATGCGAAAACGAGGGTTAAACGAAAACGTCCGTTTTCTTTTATATGTATGTTTATGGTGGCAATGGAATCGCTTTATAAGTGCGACATACATGATTTAGCATAAAAGCCAACGATTTCAGGTAGAATGTGAATGAAAATATGACCCTTGAAGTTATAATTGACCTGCCCGAGGAGAACGAAACTGGTCCGACACACGCCTGAATTTACCGATCCGTAAAAATTTGTGAATGGGAATTTTTATTAAAAATAATAAGGCATAAGAAGATAAAACTATTTTTACGTGATTTGGAAAACTGATGACTTATTTTTAGACATTTGGATGCTACAGTATTAATATATTCCATTTTTGGGTATCTTGGAAAACTAATATTGTTTTTCTTTTTTTGGCGCCAATCAATTTAAAAGTACCCATTTATCATTTTTGTCTTTTATTCAGTTATTAATCAATTTTTTGGTAAAATTTATGTTGAAAATTGATCCCCTCGTTGTAATTTTACATTAGAAGATTGCAAAGTAATTAAACATATTATATTTTTTAAATAAATATTTTGTTATAAAATTAAAAATGTCAAACTTTCAATATTTTGTTTCAGGTCCATTGAAACAAAATTCTGAATTAAAACCACGAATGATCTGGAGTAGTCAACGATCAAGATAAAAAAAGACGTTTTTTGAGAAACAAGAAGAACTAAGAGGTGGAAGCTGAAGAATGAAGAAAACAAAATCAATAGAAAAACATAGAGAAGAAAATCTACAAAGTTTTTATCATTACTATGTGCCGAACAATATCCGCACCACGGTATCATAATTGAACAAGAATGCAGTTGCACATTTCAAAAGGTGTAAAATTGTCACACCTACCACACATGGAGGGCAGCTCTGTAACGAGAAACAATTTAAAATTTTTCTAGTCTCATCATACAAAAGTTCATATTTTAAGTTTCTTATACTCCCATTGTATATACTTACACTGTGCTGACATCTACAGACAAATAGCGTAATATTCCAGACTTGATTTTCTACTGATGAAAAGTTATAATTTCCGACCATAGATGGTATCTGGATATCAAATAAATTAAGTAAAAACAACCGGCAAATGTGTGAAATGTTTTAAAATTCCTACAATAATTAATAGAAACCAACAATGGAACAGGTAAATTTAATTTTTAATATTAAATTAACCGTTTAAAATAAGTAAATAATAAATATCTTTTAGTTTGTAATTCTTTTTTATTCAAATAAAAATTAATATTATAATTCGTATTCGGAAAATAGTTAGGTTAGTTTTTGAATTTCATTTATATTTCGCAAGATGTCAGCACATACAAGAATATTCCAAATTTCTCGCAGCCTGCTTAGGTTTTTTTTTGGTAGTATTTAAATTGTAGATAATTTTAATACTCACTCTAATATAATTATGGTAGCGCATAGAGTAACTTATTTTGGGTAAAAATGACTAAATAAACCATTTTCAATTATTTGATTGGCTGTTTCATAAGATTAGTGGCTGCATTTTTGGCATTTATGGCCATTAATCGCATCAATGGCTTGTATTTGTGTTATACGAGTATATACTCGAAAATGGCGGATCTACTAATACCGTGAATCTTTGAGCCGCTGATGTTATTAAAAATGTCCCTGAAGCGGTACCAACTTGAAAATTATCGATCTTCACAGTCGGAATCCTTCAGTAAGCTTAAATCATTAAAAAAATCGATGAAATTGTTTGAACTTGAAAATTAGAGATTCCTCAAGGAAGAGGACAGCGGACATCTGCGCCGGGTGGCTTGAGTTTTGGTTTGTAACCGATCTATGGTGCTGGTATTTCAAACTGTGCTTTCAATTTACCGGTTATTATTGAAATTACGGTTTTCTCGCCAGGAAAGAATGGTTGCAATGGCTTCTGGCGTTATCGTCTCCTTGTTGTCCCGTTGGGGATTTCTTAGATAACTATCTCGAAGGAGGCTATTGTGATCTGGCTGGTCGCGGTGGGTTTGATTGGCGGTTCGCAGCTTTGGTGCATTCTTGGTAGCTAGCAGGGTGAGCGCCTCCACAATTGGCGCATATCACTGGCGTTTCCTCTGATTTCTTACAGGTGGACATCAGGTGTGGTTCTACGTACTTCAGGCATCCTTTCTGGCTGAGCATCATAAGCTGTTTGAAAGGCTGCTGAAAACGATGTCGGTCCTGATGATTGGTTTCAAGTTGGCGGCCGCTGATTGACGGTTTATAATTCGCCATTGTCACTAGATCAATGTTGTTACCGATTTCGGCATTTTCGATTTCGATCTCCTTTTCGGTTTTCGGAACCAACCTCAATTCGTTTGACGGGTAGAAATCTATTCGTGATTTCGGTTTTACTTGGCTGACTTGAATTGGACAACCTTTCCTTTTCCTTCCCAGGGTGGTGGTAACAGGCTTGCGAGGCTTTCGATTTCGGTATCCAGGACGCTGGCTACAGACAGCATTGTCTCCATGATGCCGGTCAGTTATTCGCGCTGTTCAGTTCTTCCTGGTGGGTTGGTTGATTGGACGAATTTGAGAATTGAGGCATTAGTTGAAGCGGCCTTGGTTTCGATTGCTCGTATTTAAGTTGGGCTTCTTGATCGGATTCGGTACCCTCTCGTAATGGTGGGTTGATGTTCGGCTTCTTTGGATTTTCTTGTCTTCATATTAGTAACACGTTTTACGTTGAATACACGTACCGTCAGCAGAATGATCTATTCACCGATTTTGAAAATTAAAACGTGGATAAAAAAATTTACCAATGTATAGAGTCGTTTTCATGAAAGAAGAAGCTTACGCAATTTGAAAAATAAATTGTCTGTATCTCATTCAGATGGTTTTGACGTCAGCTTCAGCTAAGGAAACAGTTGTATATTATGATGAAAACATCTACATGTAGCATTTTTTTAGAATTTGAAAGGGTCAATTTATTCGGATACTAAGAAAATATGTCGAGAAGCAGGAATATTCTTAAACCTGGAATACGATTCTGCAGCATTAGATGTAATTGCGGAATTAGTATGGAAAAAACTTCAAATGTATGGCGGGGATTTGGAAGCATTTCAGAAGTAAGTATGTTAAATAAATCGATGTACAATACTCGTACTTTTTTAATTTTAAGATCTTTCTGATATTCTATTGATCTTTTCCCATCTAGTATGTAAATTAAAAATTTAAAAAACTCAAGGATGTCTAACTAAATTCTTTAGAATAGAACATTTTTTGCTAAGCAGGATTTATAAGTTTAAGACGCTAAGTTATTATTTGCTGAAATCAACTGTTTGCGAAAAATACTTGTAAAGTTGGTCGGCCACGTCTGAGCCAGCGTCAGCGACAGAACTATAAATCGACCTTTATTGTCATTAATTTCATGGGTACAAGTTATATTCATATTACGAATATTAATACTTTTAATATTTGACGTTTTTAGACATGCTAGGCGTGCAACTATAACACCAGATGATGTTAAATTATTGGTCCGTAAAAATGACTCACTTGTAAGTCCAAAAAAATAGGTATATAAAATTATAATATTAATATAGTTATTATTCCCAGAAAGATTTGGTGAACGAAGTAGCAAAAGGGTACGAAAAGGATAAAGCCGAAGCAAAAGCTGGAAAAAGAAAACGAAAAAATACATCATAATCTAAACATTTATTGTTGTAAAAAAGTCAAACAAAAAATTTTGTTTGTAATATTTTTATTAAATTTTTAAATGAAATCCTGATTGAACGAAAACTTCTTTAAACCTGTGTTTTTCTGCTTTTAGTTTTACAATTATTTTATTATATGTTTCATCTTTTTTATGTTTTTATTGTAAAATTTAAATGTTGTATATCAAATAGTTTTAATGCAAATGAGGAGCGCAGCTATATATTGGTTGGTTTAAAGCAGGTAACAATTTGACGATAACCTGTGATCCACAAGACATCAGACATCCTATACCTGTTATGATAAAGAAGATAAATTATACACATTTGCCAATAAAAAACAATAAAGCAAAACAACGAAGAACATAAGGATATCGCAGACTAGTCTGGTTTATAATAAACATAATTTATAGAACATAAATCAAATAAATTGTGCCGCAGGCGATTTTTTCATACTTATATAAATATTAGATAATTACAAGATTATAGAAAGAATAAATTTTATTTATTTAATTATTATACAGGGTACATACGAGTCTCTCTATATTGCTGAAATTACATTAAATATTAAATCTTTAAACTTTTGAAATAATATAAAAAAAAAAAAAAAAATTGAAGACAATGAAAAATAAAATAAGAAATATTATCTGCTCTATGGACATTGGACAACCTCTTTTCCCTCTAACTTACGAAATGCGAGTTATAGCTGAACTAACTATTATACACTTGATTACTTTTTCTCTTAGGAAATTACAGTAGCGAAGTAATACCCAATTAAAATAATGAAAATGACTTTAATATGTCGAATTAATTCAATTGTTTATTAAAAATCCTCTAATAAGCGAATTTCACAAATTGTTATTCCGTTATGCGGTTCTGAAATGACGTTTCATCAATGTTTGTACTATTTTAATATGAATTTGCGGTATAAACTAAATTATCGAGTTGATTAAAAATGTGGTTTGTTTTTAATTTTATATATTGCAGTAGAATTGGCTTTTGTAAAAAAAGTTAAAACAACAATGATGCAGTTGAAATTATTAGTAAACTTAAGTTAATTAATAATTACTAAAACATATATGCTGTCCAGTACGCTGTAAATAAAATTAATAAACTTTTATTGAAATTTTTAATTTTCTCGGTCCGATATGTATTATTATGCATAATTTTAGAAGCTGTTACGGATTGTGGTCCTATTGGCGCGAATAATGCTTATCTACTAATATTTTTAAATTAACCCTTCGTTACATGATTTAACGAATTTAAAAAAAAAAAATATTTTTGGTTACTTATTATGCTGTAGTTAATGGGAAAAATAAAGAAAAAATTCAAATTTAAAAATTTATTGTAATATTTAAAAAAAATGGGTATGTGCCAGATATGGGACATCATGTGAATAATGATGTTTATTGAAAAATCTCAAATTACTTAGTATGGTATAAACTAAAACAATTTCTGTCTTTTGAGAAACTTCTTGAGCAACTAATAAAATTTACTTTTGAAATGTACGAAGTTACCTAAAATTATCCCTCAAACGGAAGGGTGGTTAGAAACAAGATGTTAAACCACAAGCAGATTCAGGTGTAAGCAAACCATAAAATTTATATTTTTTACTATTAAATTTATATAAGTACCAAAATATAGTTACTGTATTAAATTAAAAAATTAAAGGCTTCTCTACTACCCTAAATTAGTCTATAAACTGCACAAAAATGATACAGTACTGATTTTTAAAACAAACGATTTTTGTGAAATTAATTTTTAAATTGCGTTATCATAGCATATAAAGGGTCAAAAATGATCAAAATTTAATAAAGGACCTAATACTCTTCATATTTTGTTCAAAACATTACAATAGACAAGTTCCTTACCTGGAAGTTGTTATCCCTTTTTTGAATACAATAAATTTTATTACATGTACGGTAGTGTTGCATAGTGATCATTATGATCATGATGTGCCAGATATGGCACATACCGTTTTTACTACGCTGCTTGGTCAATAATAGTTATAAAATTAAAACTATTGTTTTACACTATATTATATACCTTTACTATGTTACCATACCAATTTCATAATTTTCCTTTGAAAAATTTCAGTAGAAAACTTGTAAACAAATACACGTCGCACTGAAGATTAACCAACTATACAAAATTCTGATTATTCTTATGCCTAATCTATACTGTTGTGCCCTATTAAATTTTTTTTTTCAATTTTATCTATTCTTAGGTGTTGTACAAATATGCTACAATAGTTGAAATTGGGCATTAACTTCAATCGTAGGAAATATAATCGAAACTTCGGTATGTGCCATATCTGGCACACCATGAAACGAAGGGTTAAAAATAAATTTTTTTTTAAATTTTTTATGTTTAGTAGCAGTTCAATGAAAATAATTTTTTTATATATCCCATATTATAGTAATGACAAAAATCGTGTTATATTCAATGTAGAAATTACGTTGATTAGTGGCAATCCGAAGAAAATACCAATACAGAAAAAAAAATTGCGAATAATTATGTTAAATTCAAGTTTTTCTTTACAGGTTTCTCAAAAATTCAATAAAAATGCTTTTAAATTGGTGGAATTAATTTGAGGTAGGTATATTAGCCTTAAATATTTTCAGCTCTTCAATGTAATGTTGTCATATTGAAATTAAATTGTTAATTATGTATGATTGTAAACGGAATTAATAAAGAATAACTCATTTTCGATCGTCTCCAATCAGCTTAAGGGGAGCAACCCTTTTAGGATTTTTAAAAAATCGATTTTTTCTTTTTTATATTCCAAAAGTATTATATAATAAGAGTATCCTGGTAAAAGGAAAAATTGAAATTAAATAAATTAGTATACTAAATATAAATATTTAAATAAAAAATTTAATATTTACGAAGTTATCGTAAATAGTCGAGATTTTCCGTAGTTTAAACGCGATTATCTCAAAACTGCATTTTCAAAAACTGGTCGTGCTGTAATTCAAGAAGTTATTGATAGATCTGGCTCAAAATCAGGCTTCTGTCTATATTATTACCGGAAAAATAAACCTCAAGTAACTAAAGATGTCGTGTAAATAAATAATTAATTAATTTTAATTATTTAATTGCTTCCCCCTGCACCGCATTCTTCAGATTTAGCCCCTTACGACAAATTTCTGCTTCCAAACATAAAAAATTACTCGGCGGAAAGAGATTTGGTTCTAATGATGAATTCCATCATGTTAGGTAAAAAAAACCCTTCATCTGGTTCTGCCGAAACATCCTGCACTGTTTCCTTGCATTGCGATAAAAAAAAATTTTGAATTTTGATTTCCGTACATTCTTTAGAAATAGGCGGTTGTTCATACCCGGTTTGGACAAAATCCCGCGGCTATAATCCCGCCGCCGAAATCTTGGCAGATCATAATCCCGTTGAACCAAAATGCCGCCAAAAAAAATTCAGCCTAACCAATATCCCGCCAAATAGAATCCAACTGAACCAAAATCCCGCCGAACCACAATCTCGCGGCCACAATTTCCTCCGCCAAAATACCGCTGCACCATAACCCAACCTAACCATGGCCGTCGCGTGCCGAGGGTGCAAGAAGTGCGCAGCACCCGCTAGGCATCCTAGTAAGGGCGGAAAAATAAAAATAATTTACCTTAATGATTTTTATTTTTCGAACAAATTAACAGTTATCAAAGAATTGAAATCATAATTTTACAATTAACCTTGTAATGTCTGTTATTCTGATGAGAAAGGGGGGCAAATTATATTTTGCACTCGGGAGGTTTACTAATTATACGTTCGTAAAATTGAGTTCGTAATTTATGGTCTTGCGGGAATTGTGGCCACGAGATTGTGGTTCGGCGGGATTTCGGTCCGGCTGGATTATCGTCTGGCGGGATTGTGACCACGAGATTCTGGTTCGGCAGAATTTTGGTTTGGCGGGATTGTGGTCACGGGATTTTGGACTGGCTGGATTCTGTTCCCCGGGATTTTGGACCGGCTGGATTTTGTTCCGCGGGATTTTGGTCTAGTTGGATTTTCGTTTGCCGGGATTGTGGTTCGACAGGATTATGGTTTGTCGGGTTCATACCAGCCGTTATCATTAGGTTTTTCTCTTATTAAATCTTTATCATTGTATTTTTCTCTTCACTCGGGCTTTTACTTAATTTTTGGCTTCAATTCCTCTTTATTTTCATTATATCTAAAACTTTTCTAACTTTTGTTTCAAGTTCCGTGAATATTTCCTCTCTTGCTGCCCTTAGAATATAAAATAGGAAGGAAGTAGCAAATGGACTATAACACATGCATCGAGTACGAGTCAAAAGTCGTGGGTAGAAACTCCGCCCATTGCACCACGTTTGTAATCGGTGACCTATATTTTTAAATTTTAAAGTTGAATTATGGTGAGTTGCAGTGTTTGTGGGACCTCTAGGATTAAAAAAACTATTAATTGTGGTATAACTTGGCACAAGTAAGTACTTAGAGTTATTTAACTAATTTTATAACAAAAACATTAATTTGTGAGGTTACTGACCATAATCTGCTTGAATCATTGGCGTACATATTACGAAGTAATCCTATATAATTATTTACATTAAACGCCGCTTTTATAATTTATATTTCCAAAAATTTAGATGAGAAAGGCTATTTAGTTGAAAAATATCAAAATTCCGGAATATTGGTCTCCAACTCGATCGTCATGCATGTGTTCAAAACACTTTAGTGACTATGCTACGCCCCTGGCAATTATATTAACCGGCCGCCATAGGATACCACGTTGACTCGGACTTGATATTCATACACTCCTTCCTCCCTATTTTATATTCTAAGATTGCTGCCATTTTTACTTATTTAAAGGTTAAGTTGATCTAGGGGTGTCTATTTTCGAAGTCCCACGTCGGGCGCCGAGAGAATGTATTGTAATTTTATTGGAAGTTTTTAAAATTCAATTACAATTAATTGTATAATTGAAAAATTAAATCAATTAGATGTCAGTTTGCAGGTGAGGTGGTTGCTTATCAATAAATTTTGTCGTTCCTTCAATTTTTAAATCCAAATGTTATTCAAAATTCTACCATGAATCAGTTAAATTATCGTAATTGCTCTTCAAACGCAAGTTTAGACAGTGAAGAGTTTTGGTATAAAGTGCTTATTGTTATTATTATAATAAAGAAATTTTACATTAAATTATTGAAGATTGTGGTATAATCAACGGATATCTCTAAAAAATATTGCTTAGCACCGAGAGTCATCTTCTAACTGAAAAGTAAAAACAAAATTTTCATACTCTTGTAATTTTCTTTAGTATCTACAAGTAAGATTTAGTTTCTCAGAGAGGGCGCTAGTCATCATGAGAATTAGAGTATAATCGGAAAATTCAAATACAATAAATTAAGGTCGGTTTTCATAGTCGAAACTTGATATAAAAGCACACTTGGTATCTCTCGACTACAAAATGTATAAAATATTTAAATTGACTGCGCTATAGAAAGTTGTGGAATTAATTATTACTCTAACTGGAGAATTTATGAATTTTGGAACAATCTAGCGCGTTAAGTAAAAAATAAGCACGATTTAGCTTATCTTAGCAGTTGTGATTTGAAAATTGTTTAATGAACTAGTTTTTAATGTTTCAAGATTTTAGAAATTATGTTACCTACTTACAACACAAGAGCAAGTTAAGGGTAAGAGAGGGGCGTGACTTATAGGCCAATTTAAATCACGAAAGTCCTCATTAAAATATGTAAATGTTACCGGGAACTAAATCATAAAGAACACTAGCAACTTGGCATTAATGTCGTTTATAAAGCAAATTTTTACAGTAGCTTTTTGGACTTAATGAAAAACTATGAAAAATTTAAATTACGAGCGCTAACTTTATTCTATGAATTTTTGAAACGGAAATCTAGGTGTAAAGTATCCGATCTAGGATGACTTAGAATTATTTTTGAAATATTTTAGAGACAATAAAAAAAACAAGGATCACTTGAAAAATTTTAAACGAAACACAATGGGAATTTCAAAAACCAAGCTGATATCTGACACCAAAGCGTAGAGCACATTTTGAAAACAAAAGTGTATCGCACCAAAAAAGGATGTCAACTAACATAAACAAACAAATATAGCAACAATTTATTTTTGACGTAAGCTGTTACCGAAACAAATTCGACTCTGAATGATCTGCTTAAAAAGAATTTTAATGAAATTGTCGGATATGATGGAATTACCTGGATAAAAAGCGATTTATTTAAGCTGCAATCAATCTGCTTAATTTGCAATTTCAAAATATAGCAAGTCGTAACTATTTAAAAAAGTCAATTCGATGTATTGGATAAATTTTAAACCGAAGTTTCAATTGTTATTTCTAATTTTTTGATGGCTATCTTCAGGATTTGATCAATTAAAAATTATCGATTGAACGAATGCGCCGCCATTGTGGAGATATTTTTTAGTTTGATGAGGATCATTAATTTTATAAAAGGGAGTTGTATGTGAGTACCTACGTCAGTCATCAAATAAAAATTAGCTAAAGAGCCACAAGCTAAAAGCAAAGAGCTCGAAGGGACGAAAGAAAATCAAACACTAATTAAAAGAAAAAAATATATGAAATTTTTAAATTGTTATTGATAGGGGAATTAAAGTGCATATGATTATAATGGCAGATTTAACGATCAAGGTAAATAAATTATCTTGCCCACACCAAGATTCCTGTGTTGACCCAGTCTTGATAAAAAATTGTATGGTGACAGAAATGTAAGAAGGAGTGAAAACTATGAAATGTTATCTAGATACAGTTGAAGCTCATTGAAAGTGCGGTTAATTGATAAAAGTGTAAATTATCAATAGTAATAATAAATGGAAGAAAAGTAACTTGTCTTACATGAATCAAGGTAGAAATCCCGATCAAAAGCGTCATCGTACATCAGTCTGGTCCGTGGGTTTAATTGCGCTTCATAATGCCGGTCTCGTAAGTCAACTTGTGAAACTTTGATCAGCTTTATGTATATTTGTAGCCATTAATTGGAGTTTATAGGTTCTGCAATTATCATAAGATAATACATGGGAGTGACCGGTTGCACGGTGTAATATTTTAAGTTTAGAAAAACTTTAAATGCATTAAACAACTCGGCTCTCCATGTTGAGCATTTGAAAAAACGCTAGCTTACAATATTATATTATATCGATAATATTAATTAACCTTAATGTAATATGAAAATCTATACTTATTGCTTTTGTAGGTATTTGTTTAAAAAAATTAATTAATTAATATTTATTGTTCGCAACTGATATAAAACCAATATATTTTTGTTTCAAAAATAATTATTAATAATGTAGTAAATTACGCGCTCAAAAATTATTAAAATTCGTTACTAAATTTATATTTCGATATAAAAATTAAATGAATACAAATGAACTGTTCGAAATAATTACTTTTTTGTATCTATAGGTATTATAATAATAAGCATTGGAAATATATAAATTTATTAAATTTTTAATTTACATTTTAATGTATTTTCGCGTTTGTAATAAAATGGATTTAAAAAATTAGTTATATAAGGGGTGAACAACGAATCGGCTTTAAAAAATTCCATTATTTGGCAAGCATCCTACATAATATTAGCTAATGTTTGAATTATGTTGAAATTTATTGTAATGTAAAGTTAATTTAGTATTTTAATGCATTTCTGTTTAAATTGAGAATACAATCCCAATTTTATTATAAAGTTTTAATCACAAAAGTTTATTATAAAGTATCTACTATAAAAAATAAACTGACAAAATGAGTTTTACTAGCAACTACTTTTCTATTAAAGATCCGCTGTACCCACTATAATTAATTAAAAATTTTTTTTTTTTGTAATAGTAGGTATATTATTATCATCATTCTCATTCTCATTGCAGAGAAAAGCCTGTACAAGAGCTAATTGTACAGCAGAACAACTTACGCTACTCGGCACGACTGTAGAGTAATAAACTCCACCTGTCAGTTCTGCGGTTGAATCGACCGTTGAATCGACATGGGAATCCATTGTTGAATCCGGCATTTCTTCGTTGTATGCTTTCAGATTCAGAAAACTGTTAACTATAAGGACATCCGCTCTTGCAATTCATTTGTTTCCTTTGCAGAACCACCTGAAGGACCACCGAAAAAGTTTGCACAACTGTACGTAATCGTTTTATCCGCATCAACACATTGTCTGATGAAAGAAATTGAACAACAAGAGCGTGCTTGAGCGCAACAGGAAGGAAAAGCTGTTCCGGTCGTCACTATGGTGATGCGGCACCATCGTCGGTCTGATCAGAGACGTCACAACACTCCAATGTCCAATATAGTTGCAATGGTGTTCGTGAATGATGATGGTGAGCCTCTTTTCAAACGTCATGGAACAATTATTCATTCATGTCAATATTCTCAGTCCAAATCTGGATTCTACGGCATGCGACGGATATCAGCAATCTCGTAATGCAATCAGTATCCTACAACTTAAATTTGCTCAAAAAGCAATTAGAAATGAGTTCAATGTGATCATCAGTGGGGAAAACTCATGCAACAAAGTAAATTGCATACTGAGGTGTATCAAGTTGAGAGTTATATCAGTGCAAGCTGGATTGTCCGTTATTCTTCCTTCGAAGAAACGTTAGGTAACCGCCTGGTTTTAAAACTAGAAATTAATTAAAATAATACAACAGTTTCATTCTGGAATAAATGTTTTAATCTGGACTAGTACACGTGTTTTTCAAGTGTTTTATAGAGTTGAACAACTTGTGCAAATCATCCAATTTTATTTTCAAAATCAGAGCTCCATTCAAGAAACTCTCCGCGCATTACGTTATTTTTATCCTTGCCAAAAAACGTCCTGCCGAGTTGACTATTCGGCGTTTGGTGGTCAAATTCAAGTCAACCGGTTTGATAAATAGTCACCTGCACTTCACCAAAACGCAAGGTCTGTGAAAAAATCATTGCTGTGCGTGAGAGTGTACGGAAAAAACACAAGCAGTCAATTCAAGCAGAGACTTGAACTTGGCGAATTTTGCGTAGGAACTTGAGTCTGCACCTGTATATAATCCAACTGACCCAGGAAATTAAGGTAAACGACATATTCCTTTGGGGATATCTTAAATCGTAGATCAACATAAGGAACCCCATCCAGCAAATTCAGCCAGATTTTTGCGACTAAGTCATCGAAAATTGGACCTCCCGAATACGTGGTACCAACCAAAGCTACGGCGGACATTTGAACGACGTTGTATTCCATAACAAACAAGTTAGGCGATAATTATTTTTTTACTAAACTTTAGGGAAGATAGTTTAAGATTATTAACCTTGATATAGGCTACTAAGATGCAATAGTTTTTCCAGAATTCAGTCACAAAGTAAACCCTAATTTTGTTCAAAGTATCCCGAGGTACTGGGATACTGTGGACATTACACGGAGATACACTGGACAATGGACATGCAGGGAATGTATTGGACAGTACAAACTAAATATTTATTAAAACCTAAATTATGAACAATATTATAATTAAACTTTAAAAATTATTTCGGAAATTTTAATTGAACAATATTATATTTCAAAATCAGACTCACTGGATGATTTTATTTCAACTTTAAATAAATTTTTCTTTGATTTCCCTTCCTTCACTTTCATTTGTTTACAATAAATTAGTAGTATCTTTAAACTCGAAAAGCATTAGTAGCCCTCCTTCGGCAGTCGAGTAAAAGGTATGGGATACATTGGACTGATAGGACGCACTACCTATTTATTGTATCCTCTGAGAAGAAAAAATTTTAAAGTTAAGAAAATTTATATAAAACAAACTTTCATTTTTATGAATTAACTATCGACATACCTGTAAGACTTTACTTTTGACCTACAAATTAAAAAAAATTAGAAAAAATTCAGATTAAATAATTGAAAATCCTTACTTAGTCACTGTAAACTTAAAACTGAGAGGTTGAAAACAAAATATGCTATCTAAAAGCTTCTGATCATAGTCGATTTCTCTTTCCTATCAGCGCTTTACAGTGGTACTGATACTAACTTACATAGGTACAGCAACATAATCACTTTGAAGGCCCAAAATACAATCATGTCCATTGTATCGCTAGTCTCCCCTACTAAATGAAACTGGGGATTCACCGGTACCAACCTCTTCATTACAAATTTTCCTTCACATTTTTCTAACTTTTATGATTAAACTTAGGATACTTAAGATTTTTCTAGAATTTTTTCTTCAGTGCTGTGACCAATCCACAACATCCGTGATCAAATTGTGTATCACCAGCAAAATTATTCATAGTTATTAAAATATTATTATTATATGTTTTTGAGACATATTAAGTTTAAAACAACAATAAAATAAAGTAATAGTAGTTCTGTAGCAAAAAAATTCAAAAAATACAATTTTTATGAAAAAATGAAAAATCTCAAATCGTATTCTTCTCTAACGGGTAAAAGGCACAAAAGCTTTAAAATTTAAAGCAGCAACCCATATATCAAGTATGTTTTATGAAATATAACAAAAGTAATGTTATAAATCACCGAATCGATGACTACGCAATGACTGTTAATTTCTATTATTTTTGTTCAAATCGTCATTTAAGCGGCTGCAACTAGCTGCCCCAAATTGGAAATTTGTTTTTCTTCTGTTTAATGCTTAATATACATAACGTGTTAGAAATCTGTCAAATCAAGGAGGTTGTTAATATTTGATGCTGTTTTCAGTGTTGGAAATTAATTTACGAGGATAAAAGTAACTGGGTTTGAAAACTCACCTTTCGGTACATTTATATTCGTACATTCCAGAATATATTTTTATTAGCGGTAGGTTGCTACTTGTTTCATTAAGATGCAATATTGCCAATATCAAAAAAGTTAAATAATATCTAAAGACTTTTCTAAACCTGTGTATTTCGACTTTGATAGCCTTCGGGGATGTTTTTATCAAGTGCGTGGGTGCAAAAACGTTTGTCTTTGTAGATCTGTGATTTTAGAGTTAGGGCTGCCTCCAGGGATGTTTTTATCAAGTGATCAGGTCATCTTCTCAAATTATATAATACTAGCAGATCAAGCTAGTATTTAAGGTAAGGTAAGGTAAGGTAAAATAAGGTAAAGTAAGGTAAGTAGCGCATGAAGCTTTTTTTGATCTTAGAAGATACAAATTACTTATTAGTCATTTTGATATATTATTGAAACCTTAATTATTACACATAAAACTGTTTAGATCTAAATTAGACAAACATTGTTTGTTATGTCTACGTTTCAGAGAATTTATTTCTCTATTCTCAAGACTATAAAATAGTACATCAAGTGAGCCCTTAAACTAGTTTACAGAAATATTCGACTCATATTTGCCAATTATTTGCATATTTGTTCATTATGCAAATAAATGCATTTTTCTACTTTTAAAATATGCTTTTTATTAAAACCGCATTTTAATTTTTGAATAAAAAATTATAATAATACATTAGAAAAATTGTAAATTATTTGCAATTCAAAATACTTTTGATGTATCTTTTATATTAAGTATGTATTGTTAAATAATGTACATCTTCTTGCAAGTTCTTGGGGTATTAACTTTTTATTAGATTAATAAGAAGAGCCGCTTCGCGATAATCTCCTACAGCATTCGGATTACGACGCAGTTTCCTACGCAACTTATCCCCACCATCGTCCGTTGTTACCCAAGCCCTTCGCGTTCGGTCACCACTCTTATTTCCTCCCTTTACTTCCCCATATTGGCGTTTGGTCCCCACTGTTATTTTGCCTTATTACAATAAATTTCAAACAGAATAAGAAAATTTCATAAGAATACTAAAAATTTTGATTTTACCTGTTTCCGTCGACTAACGATTTGGTTTAACAAACGCAGAGATACTTCAAGTGTAACAAAAAACTTTTAAAGTCAGAAACTAAATCGTTTAATTAAAGAAGCTTGGTAAAATTGCATTTCAACAAACTTGAAAACAACGGATAAAAAAGGATCAAGTTGAAGTTATGAAAGAAAGCAGGATCGAAACCAAATGTTTCAATATTTAATAATAATTGCATTTCTTGATATGGTAAATAAACAAAGCTGATTCTGGCTCACTTTTAAAGAAACTAAAAGTTATTATTGGTTTGAAAAATCTGCGGATTCCAATGTAATAAACCGCGAATTATTCATATAGTTGTATTTTAATTATTTATCAAAAAGATATTCGGGATTTGATTAATTTGCACTTTTGGCTCGGTAAGCACTTAAATAATATTCTAGCCTTGCTGATTGAAAGCCTATAATTAGAACTTTGGCTTTAGATCACAGCAGTGCAGTCGGCGTGATCAAGGATTAGAAGTTACCAGTCATGGTAACCTTTAAAGCGATGATGAATTTCTCAGCTAATAGGAAAGTTTCTACCATACCGGGACTACCTTTTTTTTGTACGTTGGCAGTGGGTCAATTTTGAAAAGACACCACCCAGATGTTTTGGGTAGTAGTGTCTCTCATTATCACTTTTATCAGAGTTTCTATTTTCACCCATGTCTCTTCACTCTCCAATATGACCGCGATCAGGTTAGTAGGATTGATGACAGTTCCAATTTTTGTTCTATGTGTGTTCCATTTTGTACAATGGAACACGGTATGTTCTGCAGTGTCTTTTCCTTTACAATAGCTGCACTTCTCCGATGTCGCCTTGCCGATTTTGAACAGGTACACGTTGAAACATCCGTGGCCAGTCAGCACTTGGGTCAAGTAATTGCTGAGCTCACCATGGGATCTTTGCATCCACGTCGCGATCGTGGGTATGAGTGCTCTGGTCCACGCGCCTGTTGTTGACCTTGTCCGTCTGTCCTGCCAAGAGCGCATCAGCGCTTCTCTGCTGGTTTTTCTTTTAGGTTCAGACCTATCTTGGTGGTTTACTGCCCTCTCCGCTACCAGTAGGCCAATTATAAGCGGAGTACACTCGCAGCGCTGTTCTCCGCTGCACTCTCGCCAGTTTATTACGGTGTGTATCGATCGACTTCCATGGCCGCGTACAATAAGATGGAGTTTACCACTGCAGCGAGAAGCATCGTTTTGGAACTTCGTGAACCTTCCATGTTGGACATCAGTCTTGAGAGAGCGGTGCAGCTCTTTTCTGCTGCCGCTGCGACTTTGGTTAGTGTGGAGGATTTTTACTTCCCGTGCGGGTCGATTGGATGAGAACCCATCTTGAAAGTTATCTTGCCTATTTTACGCCTTCCAGCTAGGAGGACGGCTTCAGTTTTCTGGGGGACTACTTGAATCCACGTTTCTATTTTTATTCCGCGAATCCCACGAGTGTTATACCTTTTTCATGGATATATTCAAGACACCGTGGTACATTATGTTCCACAGGTTGGGACCCCAGCACTGATCCCTGTGGAACTCCGCTGGTGACGGCGATTTCGTTTTTGTATGAGTCCTCTTCTATAATGAGGGATCTGTCTGTGAAATAACTTTTAATGATGTTAGTCAATCCCGGATACCGGGACTATTTAATTCCTAATAATGTACCCAACCTGGAATTGTGATGCAATTCAACAATGTCTTGATTTGATTTTAGTGAAAATGAACCACAGCATTTTTATGAAGCACGATAAGAGGACCTGACAATTTTTTGTATTTATTTTTATTTGATTATGTTTTGATGTTTCTTTAATTGAAGGAGTTGCAAATATTGATTCAAGCTTTTCTGGGGTTACTGCTTCTATTTCGTTTCCATTATTTGGCAGATGTATTCCGACATACTTCAACACCATATTAGTAAAATGAGATTTGAGATGAATCGTGAATCCCGTTTTCTCTAAACATTCTGAGAATATTTTACATATATTTAACTTTATGGGTGTGATGTATTTTATTTTCGTGTTTTATCGATGGGGCGTGATTAACTCTATTATGTATGTATTTCTTTAGGCTCAGGATGCACTTGTGCATTTAAAATGTTAAAGGTACCAAGAGGTTTAATTGGTGGTGGGTTTTTCTTTTTAAGTTGATTAATTCAAACAAGCAGAGGTAACTTAAGATGGCACTCACACTGATTAAGATAGAAAAGTGGCCTTATAATTGCAGCTGCGATGTACATCAAAATAAAAAATATGAACCAGTTAACGAAATTCTTCTTTACGATTTTAAGTAGTTGATTTAATCTGAAACTTGATTCGAGTTAATTATGCTTGCTAGTTGTATTTCGCTAAATTGATCCGAACAAATACTGATGATTATTTACGAAGTTCATTAGCGATAATGTTACTTTATTTTCTCTGGAACAGCACATTATTCAATTTGGCAAGCAGAAGCAATACACAGTAGAATGAATTGTGGGGCGGCTGTATTTTTATATTGCGGCTGTATGAACGTATGTAGATACGCGTTGCATATGTATGATAAGCGCAACTTCGTCCTTTATAAAGCTTTTCTCTTTCTCTGTTTTGTTTTGGAACTCTTTGATTCCTCCACTGTACGTCCAAGTCATAAATACACTTACTCGTTTTGCTTATCGCAACTTAAAAGGTTATTATATCGTTCAAAATTGTTAAATAATTTTTGATATTTATTACGGAGGGGAAGTACCCACGATAATTTGATAAATAATAATTAAAATGTGTCGTTATTATATTATAGTCATATTTTGGAATTTAAAGCTCGACTTGAAAAAATATCAATCGCGTTTAAGTAATATATAGCGGACTAATTGAAGTTAAATTATTTAACGATTTGTGTGTGGTAAATAATAAAAACGATATTTATTGTAAGGTGTTCGTATTATGTGTTATGTAAATTAAGTTGATATAAATGTACCTGTTCAATTTAAAAATAACCGTAGTGGAAAACGGGTGCAACCAATTTCCTGCTACATAATTCAAAGTCCATCTCCAATTTTTATTATTTTCCACAGTCAAATTCCCTCTATTTTTCTGCCTTTCGGTCGGTCAGTTTTTTGCACGGCTTTAGAGGGGACTTCGAATGTAATGATATTTCCATCCAATTCCACCCTCTAGGTTGCACTCACCCTTCCACCATCTCCTGCTGACCGTTCACTCGCATTCGTTCAGTCCAATCGACATTTGCAAATTTTTATTTCCACCGTAATGTTGCTTTATATTAGCCAATCAATTTTGTGGCATTACGTACTTATTACGAATTCTATGCAAAATAT
Source organism: Cantharis lateralis (assembly GCA_963170105.1). Lineage (NCBI taxonomy): Eukaryota > Metazoa > Arthropoda > Insecta > Coleoptera > Cantharidae > Cantharis > Cantharis lateralis. Next base: position 8,571,910 of record OY720626.1, read on the forward strand.
GGACAAATGCATTTGTCTGTTATGTTATTGTCGCACGAAGCAAAAAAGCAAGTATTAGCTCCACATTGCATATATATATTTTAATTTACATACCTACCTATCGTACATTTCGTGTATAGAAAATTTTTGAATTAATGTAATAATTATTTTTATTTGTGTCACATTCGCTATACCTCGCAGTATTTAAATTGATATAATTATTGTTCAAAATTACTTGACGTGCAGCGCTCCTGCAACGCAGTTACCAAAATTGATTGAAATATTTATTATTCCAAAAAAGGTTAATTTTAATAGGGTTAGGGCTTAATCGGTAAAAACCAATAGTTTCTAAAGCTGCTATGAGTTGTGCGTTAAACACAATTAATTGTTGGATACGCACTTTCGGTAAAACTTTATCTTACGGCGGTTTGTTGGATATAATTCAAAAATCAGATACCCTACTTTAATTAATTTTAATTAATTCCGTCGAAATTAATCAATAAAAACTTTTCCAGTTAATATGTGTGGTTTAACTTGCCGATTTGAAATTGGGAAGGGGCATTATTGAAAATGTGCATTAGCCATAAAATTTCTAAGGTAGATACCATAAGCAAATCTTACGGCGGAAGATATTATGTAAATTGGTTTTCTTGCTATCTGCACCTACATAAACAACGATATGCAAAAAAAGTATAATCAATACTAATTTGATAAGGAAATAAAGGTATTTACACGACATTAAATGAAATCGTTAGAAGTTTGAGTTAAACGCAGAGAAATGAAAATAATAAGAGGTGGTTTAATGTGGAAGAGGACAAGCTTAGGTACACAGTGTTCGGTGTTTCAAAAAGGATGAAGGGGTATACGCTAAATATTCAAGCATTACAGCTCTGCATAAATTCATTTCATTACGCCACCAAATATTGCTCCAGCATTCTACATTGCCTCATGCATATGAATGAATTCATTATATTAAAGCCTTTTCAATGTATAATTTACTTTTGCGTGAGTCATTTCAGTTCACTCCTCTCCTGCTTATAAAGTGGGAATCGTTTGAAATATAATAATAATCATATTATAAAACTTATAACCGCTATTGCACTCCATTTGTCAGCCAGTTATGTTCCAGCTTCAACTGGAAGACATAACATTGTATGCGTGAAAAGCTGAAATATCGATATAAAAATTTAAGCTCATCCCTGAAAGCTTATTAGATATATCAAGGATATTCGCTGTATTGTTATGGATGCCAACACTGCGCTTTAACTACTACTACATTGTTTATAACTACAACTTTAATGCCTGATTTTTTTAACATAGTTTCCGACAGCTGGCAAACATACTTTACAATATCTTTTTTATTTGCATTTTTCTCTCCTCAAGCGTATTGAATGGGAAAGCCTCCATAAGGAAGTTATGTAGGGGAGAGTGTTAGAGTGTAACTTTTGAACAGTTCTTGTTTTTATTTTTTTATTTTTTACCTTTACACTCAAACATTTTTTTTTATTTGTTTATTATGTTAACCAATTATGTTATGTTTAAAATGTTAAACTCCGAAAGGATTTGCAATAACGAATTGGATTTACTATATTTTTTAGTGAAGTAATGGCATTCGAATGATACTTATTTTAATTACTTTTACTTAAGAATGTAGGGAGCTTTGCACGTGATTGATATTGTAACGGGATTGTGTCTGTTATAGGGTAAGTCGAAATCCAAGTTTCGTTCAACAATTAAAAAAAATTGATGTTTTGTGTAAACGGTTTAAAATATTGGTAGTTTAAATTGGCCGCAATTTTATTGTCCTTTGTTTTCATGAGGTTGTTTGTTTTTGTATTTGTTTGACAACGTGCAGCAATTTTTGCATTTCAAAGAGTTTGCGTAAACTGAAATATCTTAGTTCCAATGTGCACCTAAATGTAATACCCTATAAAAAGTTTCTCCTTTCCTACAAGATCCTACCGTTAGATCTCTGAATTAAAACCCAGATCAATATAAATCCTTTAATAATGCAAACACGTTAACTCTCATACAAAACTTATTGATAGACAACATAACATAACAAAATACACAACACACTTATTAATAATTATATTACTCCAACACCTACATCCTAAATCCTATAAGTTTCTGTATAAATATTAAAAGTTTAGTATCTTGACGGTACGTGTGCTCGACGTAAATAGATGTTCCACTTGATTTTAAGCACCAGGTCAAGACTTTAGAAGCATCCAGCTCCATCAGCCTCCTCTCGACACTGGGAAAAATTATTGAGCAAATTATCTTGCACCGCCTCAAACAAGCCTAGCTTGTCAATGACGTTTTCCAGAATGTATAATTCTGGTTCCGATAGGGCTACAGCGTTGTTCATCGAACACATCACGTTAGGTTTCAACAAGCGCGAATTCACAGGATTGGTAGTGCTAAACGTATCGAATAAAACGAATTTCAATCCTTTCCTGAGGAACAACAAAACTGCATATAAAAATCGGGGATATGTGTACCTGTCAGATTAGAAGTAAAAATATACTCACCAAGTAGCTACCGGTGGGTTTACAAAAAAAAACCTTATACAGGATATACTCCCAATCCACAGGTAACGCAGTCCAAAAGATTTACAACAGCTTCAAACAAAAAAATCTTCGGCTTCGCTCACGAACTATTGGAGATGATGGTACAAAAAATCGCACAGGGAGGATTCCACATTGTTGCGGTTCTCCACAAGGAACTTGAACTGTAAGATCATTTGAGACAATCCAAAGACCAAAAAGGCGTTAGCAAAGTCACTTGCAAAATAATCACTTAGCACACAGATGATCAAGCCAAGGATAACAAAATAAGCACAAAAATTTAAGAACAGTTTAAGTTTAAGAACAGTGTAGTGCAACAAGAAAACAAATTTTTAAAAAGTTTGTTACACGAAGGCGTTTGATAAAGTTTGGCACGAAGCCGAAGGTCTTCTTTATAAAATGTTTCAAGCCAACATTCAACCCGCAGTTGTCCAACTAGTAGCTTCCTACCTCGAGAACTGCCGATTTGGCATCAAAATCGACGTCACCCGCTCCACTGAAAGGCCGATCACAGCAGGAGTCCTCCAGGGGTTCATTTTGTCACCCACGATAAAAATTTCATGGATGATATTTCAACCATACTGAACCCGAGGACCAAAATCCCGCTTTATATTGGTGACAGCGCTGGTTATACGTCCTCCATCAACTTGGACATCGCCACAGCCCGAATGCAAGAGGCAATCAAAGACTTGGAAGTCGTTGAGCGTCGACCATCTTCATGTTCAAAGAGGAGATTCTGTGGAAACCCTTCTTCAATTATGTAGGGCTAGGGGTTTCCATAGGCAGTTACCTCTAATGGAAAGCTTACATCACTAAGGTTACCGATCGCGCCAACAGGATCGCCTCTTCTGCCCGATGCTCTTCATCGCAATACAGTTTAGCAGGCCGACCATGACTTACGCTATCCCTGTTTGGATCCCCGTGGATGTACATTTATAAGTGCATAATATACTTAATTTAGAACAATTACCACCTTCAAGATCTTGATAAAGAAAACATTTATAATACAAGATCTACGTCAAAGATCCCTATACCATTTCATCGGTTAACCATTTTCGAGAGAGGAGTATTTTACACTAGCATTAAGTTTTACAATTCTCTACCTACAGATTTACATCTGGACTGTCGACGATCGAAAATTATTTAAGACAAGATTGTTCCAATATCTATTAGACTTTAGAACTCTTCTCAAACAGTGAATTTTTCGTATAGTTCATGAAATTTTGTTAGTAATGTAATAATCACTTTTGCATCATAACTTTGTAAGATGCTATTTTTTGACGATTTTAAAAACAATGCAATATAATTTTGCTATATTAGTTTTGCATAGTTCTGAATCAAGTGATTGAACTGTTGAAAAAGATTAAAACTCTACCACTGCGTATTCACCTATATATTGAAGTTCCCAAAAATTTCCAACAATGAAAACACGAAAAAAATTTAAATTTAGGAGTGAAAAGTTGATTAAAAAGTTAAGAAATGATTTAGTCAAGAACAAAACGAATAACGAAAATTTGCAAGAAATTCCCGGTAAGTAACATCATATTTTTTTATAGGTTCCAAAATTTCAGAATAAAGTCAGTTTTTAATTTTATTTTGATCTAACGTTACCTTCGTCTTACCAAATCTTTTAAAATGGAAAAAATTAAACTATGCAATAATCACATTCATACATGTGCACCAGCATCAAGTTTAATTCATTTAATAATTCGTAATAAATAAATTAATCTTCTCTGTTATCTATTTAACATTTACATTCTGCTTCAAAATTTATTCTTCTTAAATCATCAAAATATCGTCAAACTTAATTCATTCACTTTCCAATTTTAAATCCAACTCTTTTTTTTTATCTAAATCATCTTTAATTTCATCAATAAATAAAAACTTCACTCCCAAAAATTGAATCTCTGATCTGTGGGTTATCTTCGAGCAAAATAATTTCTTTCCACCGCTAGTTGACGCCAAGTCAACCAATTTACGAAAATCACAAAATTTACGAAATAAACAAAATTTCAAAATTAAAGATATCATTCCATGTTCTTAGGAAATTTAACTGACGAAAATAAAAGCTTGTAGCAAATAAATTACGATTTACTTCTTCAATTTATTTCATTAACTCTGTTATATTCGGCACAAACTTACTTATTTATTTGAAACATACAACATAAAATCAGAAAATTTGGATGAAATCGATAATGCATTTGACAAAAATATTCATTTAATTGGTTCGAATAAATTAGCCAATTCGAAGTTTGATTTTCGATTTTGATTCAACATCTCTCTAAATTTTATTATAATACAATTATGTATTTATTTGGGACAAATAAAATTTGCATTGGCTGAAACATATTCTTTTTTCAGTGAGGTTTCTATTATGCGTTCCATATTAAAATGATCTTCTGTGCAACAATCTAAATACCAAAATTATTCTGCAACAGACATACTTAGTAATTTTTTTTATAACCATCGAAAGCTTACAAACTGAATTGCTCTCAGTTGCAGCAAAAGTGGAAGTTTAATCATTCTGATTCTTTCAGAAGAAATCTTTTGATTTCAGTCTTAAACAAACAAAAGAATAACCAACTACGATTTGACTTCTAATGCGTATGATAGTAATATGCTGATCTCTAGTACGCAGTGTCTGAAATAGAATCTGTTATTGACTATGCAACAAGTGAGAAAATTATTGAAATTAAGAGTACGATCGCTCAATAGAAAAAAACTAATATTCTTAAATCAAAACATTACGATCTCAATGTAAACCTTATATAAATATAACAAAAACATGATTTTACTCTATTTGCATTTTGTAATTTTTTTAATAAAATGAATTTTAATAAAATTGAATTTTTGCAAACTAGACTTACTAGGTTCTTTAATTGTATAAGTCAGAGATGCTTTTATAAAAAGATGCTCCTGAAGATGCTTGTAGCTAAGTGAAACGTGTCGAGTTAATAAATAATTTTTTTTAACTAATATATAACAGACCTACGCTGGTATTGATATCAGATGGACCATAGCCGATAGTGGATCACAAAATACGTGGTTTTTAGTGGCAACTAAATTAACACATACTAATTTTTGTTTAAAAACGGTGTCGTAATATACTTTTAGTTGATACCGTAATATAAACTACCAGTTCAAAATATTTCTGCAAATGGCGCCACTAAATTAGAAATCTTAATAGCCCTTAATATTAACGGCCGATAGCTCTTATAATGTAATTAATTAATATTATATTAGCTGGATAATAGATTCTCTTTTGCATGCATCACTCATAACTTTTTAATTAATATTTTTCTAAAATATATTGAACCATTATATTTGTAAAAAAGTCATATTGAAAAGCACAAAAAAAGCACAAAATTGCGATTTATTGGATTTTATGTTAATGATGCGGATACGAGAATTTGGAATGTGATGGTTGTAGCCTGATGTCAGGCTACAGCCACCACCGATAATTAATTTTTCCGGAATGGATCGGTGCAAATAATTATGAACTAATTGTTTTGTTTAATGTTGACAAAATGATGGTTGTAACTTGACGTCGGTCCAAAGTTCGTGTATTTACAGAAATGCAAATGTAATTTCGAACAGTTTTGCATAATATTATAACAATAAAGAACAGTGCGAGAGAGTAGTTTGCGTTCCACTTACATAAAGACTACAGCCATAAGGGCAATATTGCATAAGAGTTATGAGTTCTTTTTTTTATCTTGTATACGGTACTGAGGATGACTAAAGAGATTGACTTCAAGATTGTGGCAAATTATATTAAAGAATAATAAATTGACCAACGGATAAACCGCTTGACAGATGATTTTAGTATTAAAGAGGAAGAATATAATGAATCAAAATTATCAAACAAATATTGACTATTTGATTCAACAATACTGATGCCGAAGGACGAACAACCACGTCAATCACAACTTAATAGGTCAGGGAGGCCAATAGGCCGCCTTACCTATTTGTTCTTATATACTTAGATATAGGTAAATAATAGGTTATAGTTAATATTTTAGAGTTTTTTTTAGAAATAATAACAAAAATGTACAATTAAGACGGAACAATTTTAATTGTCTGCGTTTCTCCGTGCGTTCAAACAGCCGCATTTGAACGTTCGACTGCAACTTATTCAGTTAAAATTAAAATATTTTAGATATTTGTTCAAATTTTTTATTTAACAATAGTATAAAAAAAAATTTTGAACACAAACCACAAAATGTTATAAGTTAAAACAGAAACATATTAAATTAAATTCTATCAATGAGCCAAAAGTTGAGATGTCTTTGCTTAGAACCCTAAAGAACTCGTCTCATTATAAAACCGACTTTTTAAATTAAAATTGTTAGGTAATGGCCTGCAGTGATTTTTGTGACGAAACTGCCAGCATGCATTTCTTTAAAATGCAGACTTTGCCCTAAGTTTTGAAATGATTTTAGCGCCCGAACTGTTTAAAAATTATATTATGTATAATGAAAAACAGAGGAGTGCTACTTCTAGATGGAAAGTAGGCATACATACTTAGTAGTAATTAATTTTAAATTTGATTATAAAATTTCAGAAAGTGTAAGTTTTGATCAATGCCGAAATAATTTTGTCCTATAAATATTATTATTATTTTTATACAATAGCTTTGTTTTTTCTGCACCGAAGGAAACTTCATATTCAAATTTTCATGAATACCTTAAATAAAGAATAGGAGTTTTTAAATATTATATAGGTATATAGCAACACGGTATACCGGGTGTTGACTCGAATAGCCGAACATAGGGAATTAACACGTAAAAACTTATTTATGCAAATTCCTGCTTCCCAAATTATTTTAGAGAAAAAATGAAAGACACAAAAAGAATGCAGAAATATAAACTACCTATGATAAAAGCATTAGATTTCATGTAATCTTTACTTATAGGGTAAAAAAAATGCTTTTAAAATTGTTAAAATTTTCATTTATCAGACTAGCCATGCAAGTTTCCAAGGTAATTATTTCGAAATTAAATTGAATTAATTTCATGACCAGTCTGAAAAACGAAAATTTTAACAATTCTGAAAGAATTTTGGACCCTTTTAGTAGAAACTAGATGAAATTCGAAGATAAAAGTCCAAAATTCGTTTAGAATTGTTAAAATTTTCATTTGTCAGACTGGTCATGAAATAAATTCAATTTAATTTCGAAATAACTACCTTGGAAACTTACATGGCCAGTCTGATAAATGAAAATTTTAACAATTTTAAAAGCATTTTTTGACCCTATAAGTAAAGATTACATGAAATCTAATGCTTTTATCATACGTAGTTTATATTTCTGCATTCTTTTTGTGTCTTCCATTTTTTCTCTAAAATAATTTGGAAGCAGGAATTTGCATAAATAAGTTTTTACGTGTTAATTCCCTATGTTCGGCTATTCGAGTCAACACCCGGTATAAGGACTATCTGGTATATTAACCTTCAGTGAATGTTAATAGCTTATAGTTACACCTCTAGCAGCTTAAATAACTATTATCTATCTATAAGTCAGTTTCTATGACGTCTAACTTCTAAAGGAAAGGTAAATATGTATTTAATGCCCGGTTTCTGAAGATCTCTGGTTATCCTCTATATAAGTAATCTAAGGTTAAAGCTAACCTTAGGTTAAAGTAAAATGGGTTTCTGAAACTAACCTCTTGTCAACTCGCTTGATGGAATTGCCGGTAGATGGGGATACAGTAGTTACTTCAAATTAACCAATTATATTGTAGTTTTATTATTTTCTGATGGCAATGTTTTGCGCATGTTCTCAAAGTTAACCAACATATAACTCGTGATTTTCCGTCGGTCAACTTTGACCAGAGATCTAAGATTATCTTTCGTTATAAAAACTCAAAATCTGCAGTTATATTACGGTTAAGCTTAACCTTTGTATAACTCGAGCTTCAGAAACCGGGCATAAGTCATTTATAAGGATAATTGGAGCCAGCAGATAAGCATTTGATGAGTGAAGAATGGTACGCCACGAAAGACGAACACATGAAACATGGAATGAAACGTTCGCACATTAAGCGCTTGGTCAATTAAATTCAGTTTTATAATTAAAGTTAGAATTGTAAGTAAATGTCAAATATATTTATTTATATCTAATATTATAGAAATATTAAATATTATGCAAGCTTTCGTTTATTTGAACACATATGCAAAGCAGTCAAGAGAGTTATTAAGAGTCAGAAATAATATTCTAAAGTGAATTAAAATTAATAGTATCTATATTTATCAATAAAATAACTAACTTTAAGTTACTCGAAATAATTAACATATTTTAAAATATGCGAAATACCCCCTGACCTGTATTTCTATAAACATCAATTGAAAAAAAAAAGAAAAACAGTTTGCAAAGAAATGAAAAAATCTATAAAATGTGCATTTCAGATCTCAATAAATTTAATTTTCTGACGTCTACCATTTCTTGACGAAGAAATAATATAGTTCTCACTCGATTCGGACTTTTTGTTTTAATACTTCATATAACATATAATATTGCCACAATATTGCTGCAATATTCCTGTTAGAGATATACCAAAGAATCAGGGTACCAAAAAATCCATCCAGAAAGTATTGGAAAAGTATTTCAAAGTCAACTTTTGTTAATTATTGCAAGAAATCATTATGGCAATGGATGAATTTTTTCAGTTTTAAATTTACAATGTTACTATTTCATGTAAAGCATTGCTGTCCTTATATTATTTTGCAAGTTTTATGAGGAAGGTTATCTAGCTCAAGGATTAGATTATTCCAACGATATTAGTATGTTACGAAATTATCGATACCTGGTGTCGCCAAACTGTCGCAGCTTATTTGAATGCAAATTATTCATCACCAAAGCATAATAAATAAAATAATTTAATAATAATATTACTCCTTGTACAGGAAGATGGTTTAATAAAACCGAAACCGGTAGGAATTAAGATTGTATTTATTTGTGACTTTATTGTAATATCAAATAAATAGATAAAAGATAGATATGCATATATTGTCGTGGAATTTTATGCAGAGGGGGGTGGTTTTGTTTAATTTGATAAGTTTGTTTGTATATTTGTAAATATTTGTTAAAATTTAAATAATTGTGTATTTCTCGCCGCTTGGACAACGAAAAGACCAACAAAGAGCGCAGGGTTGTTGTTGGTCAGCTACCAACAAGGTCTGAAATTTTCGAAATTTGATTATGTGATAATAAAAGTGAATTCTTTTGATGATAAGTGGTTTTGATTAGTTTGAATTTGGTCGAAATATTTCAAGGTTTGCATTTGGGAAAAAAATAATTTTGGATACTGAGAATTTGGATATAAAATTAACATAATATTTTAATTACGTGGAAGAAACAATAATTGAAACCCTTGAAACTAAATAACTGGCACCTGGCAAGCAAAGCATAAGTATTTTTGGTTAAAGAAATTTAACATTGTATTGAAATTGGAATTAGTCGAACATACAAAACCTATTTTGAATATTTTTTAAAATATTTTTGAATTTAATTGAAAATTGAACTTGAAATTATTATTAGATAGAGTCTCGTGCGAAAAGATGCTGTCTTTGGGAAAAGGAAAATTATTGAATTTTTTACTGTTGATGAAAAATTGTATATGAAACTTTTCTTGTGTTTTGGTAATACATAAGTGCAAAGGTAGTCTTCAACAAGTCCAGGGTCTAGCACGCTAACAGGGTTTAGAGGTTTTTATAGATCACTAAAATTCATGTTGAATATGAAAGAGGACATTAAAATGAAGCCATTAAAGTATGGATCAACATAAATTTTTCCTTGAAATTTCAAAATAATCAAATATGAAATGTAGATTTTTGCATATGAGAATAAGTACGTTACAGTTGCATTGTGTTGAAGACAATGTTATTTGAGAAGCTTTTTCGAAATATTTGTGTTTGTAACTTCAATGTTGGACCAAGATGGTCGACCAAGTCGCCGCGTCATTTGGATAATTAAAAATTGGTACGATTCCCGAAATTAGCGTCCGTTATCAAAGAAATGAAGAAAAATTTCCTTTCTCAAATTCTTCTTCCACCTTTCTTATTTCCCATCCAAGGCAGAATCAAACCCGGCCGACCCTACATGCCAAAGCAAGCAACCGGAACCGTGCCGCGCTGATCTCACTGTTAATCCACAAAAACCCCAAGTCCGAAATTCACGTTAGGTCCATAAGGCTCCTATCCTGAGTGCCCGAATGGGAATTTCGGATCAGCGATCCCCACGAGATGGTTTACCTGGCAAAATACCCGACGGCGAACCCTAGGAAATAGGTCTAGCACAACAACCCGTAGGAATCGCAAAATTAACTGTCAATCTAAGTTAGCCTAAAAGGCACATAAGGGTATGATCCCGTAAAAAAACGACTTCTAAGTCACCATTCTACCAAAAGGAGTATACGGCCATCGCCGTAGTAATTATCCAAATAAAAGTTCCAGAATCGATTCGATTTGTACTTAATAAATAAGATTTTCCTAAGAACTTATTTTTGCAGTGTAATTCATTTGTTCACACACTCAACAATAAATTGTTTACGAAATTAAAATTACCGGTTTCACGCGCCACTTGCTCGGTGGTTAGCAAAATTAAAACACCGATATCTTCGAAAATAATTAAATTACAGCGATGAATATAAAAGATCATTGAAGCTCAATCGAAGCTCTATCGATTGACATCGAATTTACGTAAAAATTTTGAATAGAATAGAATAACTTCGCGACGGTTTAGGCTCAAACGTCCGGAATGGAAGCTCATTAAGGCTCAAACAAAGCTCAAACGTTTGACACAAATTTTAGCCTAAAATTTGACTTGGGGGGTGCATCGTTTCTACAGCCCCCCCAAATATTTCGCGAATAGCTTTGCGACGGTTGAAGCTCAAACGACGGGAATGGAAGCTCATTGAGGCTCAAACGAAGCTCAAACGTTTGACATCAATTTTAGTAAAAAATTCGATTTGGGGGGGCCAGCGACATGTCCTTGTTTTCCAGAAAAAACAAAATATTCAAACTCATATTCTATAAATATTTTCAGTTTTTCGGAAAATATCATTGATATTTCAAATTTCGCAATTTTTGTAAGATTGTTTTTTTATTTCTAACAGTAACGCCGCAAACCCCATATTGATCGAATTTTTTTTTCTATTTTTTTTATATTTTCGCAATTCAACTTTCTGGAACCCGTAGAGATTTCACGTTGTGATGGTAAGAGACCAGATGAGGTGACCTAAGTTTCGTGGCGACAAGGCAGAGAGTTTGGGACGCGACGTGCATGGATAGCTTGGTCCCAAATCACTTGAGAATTTTGAATCAAATCGCCAGCTCGGCAGCGACGAAAGTATAAATCAATGAAAGATCATTATGGTCATAGGCGCCGGATAGGGGGGGGGCAAAGCAGGGCACTTGCCCCCCTCTAGAAAATGGAAGTTTTTGTTTCTACCTAGCTGTAGCTCGTAAAATATTAGAATTTTCCTTTAGAACCATAAAGTCTAACAAAACTGAATACTTTGCCCCCTCTATATTTCACTCTTCCAACGCCACTGAAAGGCTTTAGTTGCTTGAATCGGTCGTCTTTTAATCGATGTGTTGGGGGATAGACGTGCAAAAAGTTTCTAAATCAAAAAGATCAGTTTGTGCATTCAACGAGGAAATTCCGCTTTAGTATTAGGGTCGATGCCCACAAGGGCATGCATGGACGAAGTTTTCCATCTTACTGGATAATTTCATATTCATAAATTACGACTTGTTAATTAATAATCATGTTATTGTTATCAATTTATTGTAAACTGCAAAAATCATTGTTAGTAATTAATGAACTTGTTACTAATCTTAACTTGATCAATAATTAAGATAATAATTTACAAACTTTAAATTGTTTTGATTTAGAATAATGAATAATTTCTCACAAAAAGACAACTATCTGTATTTGGTATCACATTATGCAGTTGCTGATTTCCTGCAATGGTGTTAGTTTTTGAAAATCGGTTAATTAGATCATTTACAGCTTTATTATAATCCTCTTCAGGGAAAAATTTAACTGTTAAATTTGAAATATTATTTGGAAAAACACTGAATTATCCATGTAGATGATGATTTTTTCCGAAATTTTTATTATAGAATATGAGTTTGAAAATTTTTTAAATATTTTTTCGTTAAAAAAAAAATGAAAAATAACGTCCTGATTTGTCAATTTTTGAAATTATGTGTCGCAGAAACTTACCTATTTAATTTTATCAATACAGATAGAAAATTTCGAATGCTTCACCTTGAGCCTGATGTTAAATTATAAAAAGATTTTTTACTTATTAGACAGATCGTAAAATACTAAAACCAAAAACATAGTACTACCCCTTAAATCTCTATCTCTATCATCTATATTACTAGTCTACCCCTAGTTCAAACATCAAAAACTCTGTTCTTATAGATTTTCACTACTTAATCACTAAAAGCTAAAAGGTACTAAAAGCTCTTATCAAAAATAAGCATACCTATGTTTTTTGAATTATTAATGCTGATCTGAACCATTATAATGATTTAAAAAATGGTTTTGTTTGCTACTAAAGCAAACTACTAAGCTACTAATTGTAAGTTTTTTAAGGATACTCTTAAAAATAAATAATAAATAAAAAAGTGGTACCTTGAATGCCAATGGATGTATCATATACATAAAATATTAGAAAAATAACAAAGGTTAGATTAATTTATATAATTAACAAGTAATTAAAGCAGAACTGCATTTAAATTTTACTTAGTAATATTTAAATTGTTAACTCCATGTTCTGTACTGCATAATAGTTTTACATTAACAACGCAGTTTGTAATATTTTTTATAATAATGTTGATCCTAAACTTAATATAAATGCAAATCATCTTTATGTTAATTCATATTTCTCCTCGCTCATTAATTTAAGTAGCATATAATTAAATTTTATTTTTTTTGCAAATATGTAATATGAGGTCGTGCTGTCTTTGTAGATGAATGATGTTTTTAATTAGGTTCACAGAATATTATAATTAACATTTTTTGGTTCTCGGTATGTTAATAAACGTCGAGACTACCAGCATAATTGGTAATATTTTTATTTTATTCCATTGTTCAACAGAATACATTTCTTTACAAAATAAGTAAAATGTTCAAAAAATTCAAAAGTCTTTGTTGAATGCACGAGTAAATATATTAATTGATAGACTGAGTAAGAGTATACCTCCTCGCCCTAGGCAACATTATGAAGGCGTAAATACTTTTTGAATCCACGTTGAACTGCAGGTTCTCCATGTTTCTCACACATTTCTGGCACGCAAAAAATTAAATTAAGCTGTTAAAATTTTATATGTAACAAATTTCGACCAAAATATAACTAAACCACAAAAAAAAACTAAAAATGAAATAATGCCATATAAATAAAAATTATTCTATGCGAAAATTAGAAGGGCGAGGAAAACACAGCAGTGATTGAATAAATACAATGTGTGAATTTAATTAAAATTTTTCATTGAATCTAATTCAGATCAAAAATAAACTGATCCTAAAGCTGCGACATAAATTTGAATATTTTGATTTGAATTTAATGAATTACATAGAATTAGCCCTCAAGAAATTGCATATTTTAAGTGTTTTAAACCATAATTGGCTTTATAATGCGTTGAAAAGTAAAAGGTTTAGTAAATTCACAAGTAAAGGGGTGAATTTTGAAGGCCCTTTAACCTCGCAGTCCCACTACAAAATCAGCATAATAAAACATCTAAAATTCCATAATTTTGAATAACAATAATTACAAAGAAGGCGTTGCGCGATAATTGCCGAGATAGGCTGCACAAAACTCGCTAATTTATTCACAAAGCTAATTTAAAGTTGTATTTGACTTGCTCATAAACGCTATTATTGGAAAGTTGGTTAAAAGTTGACAACTCTATCTCTGCTTTACAATTACCTATATATTTAACTTTGTTCAAAAATTACATTATTCACAAAATTATTAAGTCACTATAGGAATACAAATTCTAACTTCTCTTAATTAACATAACTGTACAAACGCTTATTGAATGCTTTCTTTTATATCCAATAAGATTTATAATATTATATGTAAAGCAAATAGAAACAAACTGTTTATGTTGATAACTTGGACATTTGCAAATATTTGCTTCTTTTCAAAACCGTTTGCGAGGGAACTCGTACAGTGCAAATAAACCTCTCTCAAGTATTTTCCTTCGTTTCCAACCCTAACAATTTTAAAAACAATATCACCATATAACTGTATCTTCGTATATAAAATGTACACTGAGAGAAATCACTTGATAGTGATTTAACAAATATTTAGTTAAAGAGAGACAAGATTCGAGAACGGCCTGAATGCCTGCCGAAAATTAAATGATAAAATTATATGATTTCTCTTAATATGATTTATCATAGGAGAAACCATAAAACACGTTTACACTGTGCTTTCATTCTTAAAATTGTAAAAAGTATCATGTAAACCATACTTTATACTTCTCCTATGACAAATCACAAGGGAAGTCATATAATAAATGTAAACTATCTCTAATGAAAAAGATGACAAGATTTAACAAAGAAGAACGAAAAGACTTTTTTTGACCCAAAAACAAATTGAATGGATTCATCACAAGGGAAAAGCAAATTTTGAACGAAAGAAAAGCAACTTGGGAGACATAAAACAAAAATAATTTAATCAGCATGAACTCCGCAAATTCCAAGAATGTATGGTCCTGATTCTGCAGTTTATGGCGTCTGTAAATGGATCAACAGGATGCTACCAGAAGTAATTTAGACAAGACATAATTAAGAAATTGAAGAGCATGCAGTTGAAAGAAGAGACGATAACGGTTATATTCGATATTAATTTATACGCTAATGTCTCAATTATAGAAACCACGGGTTTCTATAGATATCACTAATATTTTTTCAGAAATTGCAAAAGGATGTTGAAATGGAGCGATTAAACAGATGATTTACATAAATTATTCCTTGAAATTTCGAAATAATCAAATTTGAAATGTCGATTTTTGTATTAAAAGTACGTTAAAATTGTATTCTATGGACGGTACGTGTGTTAAACCTAAATAGTACCAATAGCGTGTTTAAGTAGGCGGAGCCCATTAAATTGATCAATTGAAAAACTGCGGTAGTTAAATCATTTGTAGGTAGATAGAATGGAGAATGTACCTATCGAGAAAGAAGAACGCTATAAAGAAATAGAATCCAATAATGTGATTGCAAAGAGAAATGGATATGGAGTAGACCTCATCGATACATTGATTAAAAACCGAAGTAGAAAAAAGAACTAAAGAAAAGTAGAAGGTAGGAAATAAGTAAAAGAATATAGCAAATACACATATGTAGAACTAATGTACATATCCGATAAAACAGGAAGGAGGTACATCTTCAAGGGGTCAGACGAATAAAAAATAAAAATATTTAGTTGTTTTATTGGCAAGTAATACAAATTCGTTGTGTGAAATAAAGTTGCTCTATTGTAGCAGATAAATTAATTTTGTTCTACTTGCAAATGAATTTCTGTTTCAACAAGTGGGTTTGTTGTGGTAAATAAATATTTGGCAAGAAAGCAGTATGCAGTTGTAGTCAAGGGTTTTTTAAATTTGTTATAAGATAAGGAATTTTTTGTGGTAATATCAGTATTTAAAGGTAAGTATGTTTAATGTGACATACGAAATCAAAAAATTAAAAAACCTGCAGTTGCTTTTAAAATTCCTACTGCGCTATTACGCATTAATTTCATCCTTGAAAGATCTCAAGTGTACAGCGTTAATGTAGTTTGATATTACTCTCTGTTGCAAGTTGATTGTTGTTGATTGCAATTTATAATTATTATGATATAACTTCAGAACGATTTTGTACAAAGAAAAAGTTTTTTAAGAAAAAAATTTGCACTACCTACCAATTTACCCGTGTGCTTCAAATTCAAATTCGATATGCAAAATTGAAATTAATTAAGTTGCGTTTTCTGGAAATTTTTTCGATCATGTTAATAATTTGTTATAACATAAATAAAATATAATTATTATGTCTATAAAAGAAACAATTTTAAGAATTCTTTTTAATAATTCCCAAAAATCGTGCAAAATTTTTGAAAAATAAAGTATGCTGACTGAAATTTTTAAATATAAATATAACTTTTTTTAATTATCTTAGTTCAATATTGAATTTTTTTTCTTTTTTATCTATAATTAAGTAGTTCACAATTGCGCGGCTTTGTTTGTTGACTGATTGTTGACGTACAACAAACAGAAAATAGTTAAGGTGCGAAACAAGCTTGAAAGAGCACTAAAATTAATTCGTAAATTTTTCAGCAATACTTTAGCTAGTTCCTGCAACAGAAATCCAAGAATCTTCTAGCCAAGTTAGAACTTCCCTGGTAAGTGGATTGATTCCCTGCAGTAATAGTCTTTTTTATATCTTTCCGAATATGATATAGAATATACTATATTCTACTAAAAAGCAGGAATCTCTGTTTTTAAGTAAAATTCGGTTATAATAAATTAACAAACTCTAATAGAAAATCATATTATCCTATCATTTAAGCTTTAAAACATGAGGAATAAAGTAGTCTCTAAATCGTACGTACTGTTACCAGAATGGAGTTAACTTCTACCCAGATCGAACAAATAAATGCTGGGAAAATCTAAATCTGGAAAGTCGAGCTGGAATCCTGCATGTTTATTGTAATGAGAATTTGTTTATTAATATTTAATGATAACAATTTAATTTTAAAAATCTATGAATAAATTCATACATATTCCAAACGTAGCTGATTTGCGGATTCAAATTTTTGGATTTATATGTTAATATTAAATTTGAATTTAATATTAAAATTTTGAAAACGACTTAAGCGTTAAGATTGACTTAAACCGGTGTACAGCAAGATGAAATTTACTCAGTTAAATCTTGCCTAAGTAAACTTGATTAGGTATAAAGTTATGTCGAAGTAGTGAGATTGGACATTACATATTTCTACAAAATATTTGTTTATACCGTTTGGTGATTCACAAACAGACACTTCCATTAGTACGCATCTCTTGAATATAATTTTCCTCAAATTTTCTCAGATCTATATATAGCTTATAAGATTTATTTATTTATAAATTAGAATATTTATCAGCTACATGCTAAAGAATAAACTACAAATAACCTTTTGGATTGTACATTCACAATTATACTTTAGAAATTGATTCATTTTGCTTCAAATTAATTTATAGCTCTAATTTACGCTTTTACCTTTGGTGTAATTGAGTCAATTACGTTTAAGTTGTCGTTTAATATGGTTATATTTGGAGTTACGTTTTATATTTTATTCCTATAATTATAATGTAATACAATAAATTTAGCATAATTTTGTTCCAATTCATTCTATTATTAAAAGTGTATTAAATAATATTATATCCTAGTGGCGTCACCACGGGGTGGGCCGAATGGTCCGTGACCCACTTCAAATTTCGGCCGACTTCGGATTTTGGTTTTCATTTATTATTCAATTTTTTTTACTCTTATGTAAAAAAATATTGGTGAAATTTTATGTATTTTAATGTACGTCATTAACACTGATGACGTCATACTGGAACAGCGTTGTTAAAATGTTAAACACTATACGACTACAATGATTCAACTCTAGATCACATATTATATTGTCATGTTTGAAACTATAAAATCTGCTTGAACCAATCCTTGAAGTGGAAAGTTGACTTTATCCATGCATATAATATAATATAACTTTCTGTGCATTATTTCCATTTTATACTAATTGCACTAAAAAATTCGTCTTAACTGAACTGGAAAACCCCCTTGGTTTTGGTGGATCAGGGGGTGAAAATCAACCAAGAAATTTACCAACGTAACATTCTCGAAACCGTCGCCCTTCTATAGACTCATCAACATTTCGGCGGTGAGAGTTGAACTTTCCAATAAGATTCTGTTCCAGCAGAGAGGGCAAAGCATCTCAAAATTGGTGCAAGGCTCATTTTCCGGATTTCATCACATCCGCGGAATGGCCCCCCTACTCACCGCATCTCAATCCGATGGATTATAGCATGTGGTCGATTTTGGAATCCAGAGCCTGTGAGAAACCCCACAAAAGTTTGGAGGCGTTAAAGCAGTCGTTGCGCCGTGAGTGGGACCGAATATCTGTGGAAGAGCTTCGGCGCGCAGCTTAAAATTTTCGGAAGCGTTTGGCGTTGTGTATAGTAGTAGAAAGCGGCCATTTCAAAAACAGTTAAATATTTTTGTCAACAATAATGTTGGTTATTGTGAAAAAGTTTTTCCTCTGTCGAATAAAGATTTTATGATAAAATATGTTGTGATATTTTTTTGGGTCACCATGTATTACAAAATATTTAAAAAGAATTATAACCATTGGTCCACGATTGTGTGATCAAAATTAAGTTTCGTATTCGTACATGTTATACCGAAGTAAAATGGCAATTGTTTGAAAATCGTCTAAACTTAAACACGAAGTTTCAGTTTCACCTACAAAAACAAAACGAGTTAAATTTAACTTGAATTAATATGGCGAATTTATCATGTTTTACCAAGACAATTAAACAAGTTTAGCGTAAACTCGATTTTAATCCAATTAAATACCATATTTACAAATTAAATTTACAAGTTCGTTGGGCCCATAACGTGTTGTTCTTGGTGCTTCCATCCGGGATAAAACTGAAAAACTTTTCAGTAGTAGTAAATTTTCAGTGCACTACGACTTCGGATGTAAATTTCTGTAACTGAAAAATAAAAATTTTTAAATGGATTTTCATCATTTGTTCCTGTAGCTGTTGAAATTTCCCGATTGATAGGGATTTGATCCTGGGTACCTCTTTCAATATATCCAAAGCTTTCACACGGCAAGACTAAGCCAATCGCCGTTGATTAGTTGTGGACTGTATGTGTACCCGGCGTGTTTCAAAGGGCGGAGTTTGTCGCAGTTGTATTCAAGATGTGTAACTGTTCACATCCTTTTGTTAATTATAGTTGAATTTGGACTTATATTCGAATTACATTTGACTTCAGTTGTTTTCGATATTTTTACCAAGTGTGTGAGCCTAAACCTACCATAATTTTTTCAGAAAATTCTTAAATTCCTGAGCCGAATGTCTTTCGAGTGTTGCTTGATTCAAAAAACCATGCAATAAATAAATTTGCAATTTGTCCCCATTTACATACCGGGTGTTGACTCGAATAGCCGAACATAGGGAATTAACACGTAAAAACTTATTTATGCAAATTCCTGCTTCCCAAATAATTTTAGAGAAAAAATGAAAGACACAAAAAGAATGCAGAAATATAAACTACGTATGATAAAAGCATTAGATTTCATGTAATCTTTACTTATAGGGTCAAAAAATGCTTTTAAAATTGTTAAAATTTTCATTTATCGGACTGGCCATGGAAGTTTCCAAGGTAATTATTTTCAAATTAAATTGAATTTATTTCATGACAGTCTGAAAAATGAAAATTTTAACAATTCTAAAAGAATTTTGGACCCTTTAAGTAGAGACTAGATGAAATTCGAAGATGAAAGTCCAAAATTATTTTAGAATTGTTAAAATTTTCATTTGTCAGACTGGTCATGAAATAAATTCAATTTAATTTCAAAATAATTACCTTGGAAACTTTCATGGCCAGGCTTATAAATGAAAATTTTAAAAACTTTAGAAGCATTTCTTGACCCTATAAGTAAAGATTACATGAAATTTAATGCTTTTATCATACGTAGTTTATATTTCTGCATTCTTTTTGTGTCTTTCATTTTTTCTCTAAAATAATTTGGGAAGCAGGAATTTGCATAAATAAGTTTTTACGTGTTAATTCCCTATGTTCGGCTATTCGAGTCAACACCCGGTATAAAGGAAAAAAAATCTATAAAATAAAATTGTATTTTTAGATGTTAAATGAAAAAATCCTTATTTTGTCTTTATGCGAAAATGATACATAAGTATACTATTTCCGTATTCTGATATTTTTTATCAACGGAATCTTTCACTCTGGAATTTAAGTTCTTAAGGCCCAGTTGTTCAGTTGCAAGTTAAACCATAAAAAATAATGTAGGTTAACCAATGATAATTCATAAAAAAACAGATTTTGAACGTATTTCATTGGTTAACCCAATTTTTTGGTTTAACCTGCAGCTGAACAACTGGACCTAAGTCAAATATGGCATACTGATTTTTTCTGTATGCCCTTCAATTAAAACACGACGTCATATTAAGGTCAACAATTTATTATAAATAACAAAAATAAATCGCAATTTCAGAGGAATATGAAATAATTTGCTTACCTGCAAGACACCGCAGCACAAGTAATTTGCGAATTACGGTAAAAAATTTCAAAAACACTCCAGGTTCAAGTTTTATGGCCCCCTAAAGTAACTAAAATTCTATCACACGTATTTAACTGTACAAGAGCTTATAAAAGTTGATCTCCGTTTCACCGACATGACATTCGTCATACTTATATGATCGTCTGAGAAAGCACGCAGAAACATTATGTATGTACAGTAATTACTTACAAAATTGCAATACTTTTGTCATAATTTAACCAAGATTCAAATGGTTATTTCATAAGCTGTAATTAAGATTAATGAGTGCAGTTAGTCTCATTTAAAAGATATTTTATAAGACTTAATTTTAAAATCTAACTTTTACATATTTTATTTGTTTAAATTTTATTGTTTATGCGAAATTCGAAAAAAACTCATTTGCGTAGGTACAAAAAAAATTAGATTTTCTTAGGATACAAAACTTTTAAACTTAAAATTTTTTTTTTATTTTTAAATTTTTTACTCGATGAAATTTAATTTAAAAAAAAAGATGAAAATAAGTTCTTCTTAAAAAAATCAATTCTTGGTCCATTTTTGTTCTACCAAATTAGACAAATTTTATTATTATTTGCCCTTAATATTATTAAAAATCAATGATGCCGACGGACGGTTGAAGTTTTTTAAGTTCAGCAATTTTTGAAGTTTTCAGGCTTACAATATTTTTTTCTAGTTGTGAGCCAAATTTTTTCACCTAAAATGCATGGGCTAGGAAGACTGCAAAAACTAAGAAGAAAACAAAGTGGGTCAGTTGACCGCCCTCTCTCTTACTCGAATTGACATTTATTCAAAAATATTAATGATTATTTTTATAAAATATTGCAGCATAAAATAAAAATTAAGTAAATAAGAAGTTATTAACTTCTGGTAGCCTTACGCCATTGTTGCAAATTTTTTGAACTTTGTTGAATATTTTATTATAACCACGGGCATTTTGACTAATTATAACTCGAGAAATGCACCGACATGCTAATCTATTCACACATTTTCTTTTCTACTTTGACTTATTGTTTGAAAATGCGAGTCGGATACTTATAACATTTCAAAGTGACTACATAAACAATATAAGTTATATCTTTTAAAAAATTGTGAAGCATAAACAAAAAAAATTATTATCTACTAAAAAGCTTTGAGGTCACTGTTTATCAAAAAGATTTTAAATTAAAAAAATAACTTCTTTTTATTATTTAATTTAATTTTCTTCAATTTTACTAAAAAAAAACTTTGAACTCGAAATTAATCTAAATGTAATTAATATTTTTAAGCTAAAACGTAGCTACGATCCAATTTTCAATTTGTAAAATTTCATTTATACCGAACACAAAATTTTTAATTTAAATTAAAATTTAAAACGTACATGCATCATAAATACAATAAATAATGTAAAGTAGTAGCTTCAAATATAGCATTGCGAAATGTGAAATAATAAATTAAAAACTTATTATTACAAAAAAAATTAAAAATTGTAATTGGCATTAAACAATATTTTGTAGAATACAACTGCTTTGTCAGCTGAATTCAGTCGGAAGGATTAAATAGGCACCCTTTTATTATGTTTGATTTAGTTTTTTTTGCAATTTCTCGTGTTGGTACTAATAAAATTGTTTCGAACCGACGACCGAGTTAAGGTCGTGGCGGATGTCCAGAAATTTGGGATGTCTAAATTTTTTAAAGTTGAATAATGTTGACACGAGCTGGGGATAATAATACAAAGTCAGGTGCGAGTAGGTCTTTAAAGGAGCGTGAGCGTTTGAATACGATGTCCGTGGGGGTTGTGTGTTACATGTTATCAGTATTAGGGAAAGGGGTGACGGTGGTGGTCCAGTAGCGAGAGACCGACCATTAATACGGCCGATATTGAATGATGTATCATTGCGCCATAAAAAGCCAGGAAATGTGATATGGGAGCGAGCTGCATACACTACAGAAACTAAATTACTGGATTTTTCGAAATGAAAAATAACAAATAGCCCGGCTTACTCCCTCTCTGATGGGCTGATGGCCATAATTTATATAGCCACGCTAGCATACATGCTTCAGCGATGAACATTTATTTTCATTTTTATTATCAGGAGATTAAAATTGTTGCAGTACATAGAGTCATTTGAATATTTCGAGGATTTGGTATCGAATTTTGACGGCCGTTCTCTCCAGGCGATTTTAACTATCGCCGCTTTTAGCATAATAGAAATGTATGATTTTACGTACTCAGGAACAATTCAAACAATAATTTAGTTTTGTGTGTAACTTTTTTTTGTGTTTGAATTCAAAAATATAGTAAGCATGTCAAATTCATAATTAATTTACGCTCGCATTACATGAAAAATTATTTCCACGTATTTTTTTGCTAATTTAATAATACCCAATACCTGCAGCACAACTGCAGACCCGTTAAATATAATAATTTACATAATTGGCTAACTATTGTTGGAAGAGGAATTCTCGATAGGTCTGCATCTCCAAGTTTTATTAGAAGTTACTCAGAGTTCAAGCATTTCAGGGCACACGAGAACAACAGTTTCAACAATAAATAAATGCTGCAGCTAAACCTAAATATATTAGTAAATTACCTTAATCGCAGGAGGTCCTATGCCACATTTTTGTCAAATTAAGTTATGCGGTAGTTGAATTCAGGACAGTTTTTCAACATATTGTTCGTCATTACAGATTGCTATTAATACTGCCGGAATCCTAGCAAAGGTTCCACCTCTTGACTTGAAACTGGAGAACAGAGTAAGAAAAGTCTGAAACGTCATGTTCCTTGGGGCGACAACTATCCGGAAGGACCTCCGAATTCAGAACACAGCTAATTAAATTACATGAACCTGAAAATTCTTGATACTTGGCAGGAAAGATGAAAGTCATGACCTAAGGGAGATATACTTCTTAATTTTTCCCTGAAGTAAGGAGAAACCGGAAAGTTTCTCACCATCTCAAAGATGGTACAATCGTCGGCTACAGACCACAAGAAAGACTACTAGATCTGTTTCTTACCAGCCCGTCCACTTTTGAATTAGCCTCATTATCTCGGAGTTCTTTCACCCATGAAACTGAAAAAACATTTAAGTTTAAGGTTACTGTCGATCTTTTCTGCTTTTTTTCTTCAAAAGTATGATCGAAAACCTTTAAATATTCAGAAAGAGCAAACTTTAAGCTTTCTTATGAGGTGAGGATAAATAAAATCGGCCCAACCGTTACTTCAGAATTTCAAGTTTATGTTCATGTTAGCTTTAAACAACATTCACTTGACGGTACGTGTACACTACGTGGGTCTTAGCAATCTGAATTTAGGTGGGGAAAGAGCGTGTTCATTCGACTGCATGCGGTTACAGAGGAAACGTCGTTCGAGTTTGCCCCTGACATTGTCAAATCTCGGATCCGAACTTTCGAGTTCGGTAACCCTATAGGGAACTTTTTAGCGAGTTTATTTTTTGTTTCATACTGAAATAGTCACTTACATGTTTACTAGTGTGTAGAATGAAAATATTGAATGCCCTGGATATAAAGATTAACCAGCAGTACAAGATTTTCTCTGCAAATCAGGATACACACCGATTAACACGACAGAACCAAACGTAGCTTATAAGAGGGTCGAAAAGCTCGCAGGCAGCTTCAACTAAGTCAACTACTAGAACCTAATTTCAACTAGATCAACAGAGATTCTATGAGGAAGCAAAAAGTTCAGAGACCAAAAATATCACAATAATCTAAAACAACTATAAATTTTAAAACGTATTATTTTTCAAGTTAACTTCAATTAAATCAAAACTACTACATTTTCAAAAATTAGCCCGCAGGATTACTCAAAAACTAGAAAAGCAATCAAAGTGTACTTTGTAAATTTGAGTAAACAATTAAATTCTATCTTTGATGAAATCAAAAATACAATTTCTGATATTTTTTCTATTCATTATTTTTTTTTTAGTATTTTCGGTACATCGATGACAACAACCAAAAATATGTTGTATTAACGTTTCAGTTGAGGATTGGAGGTACCATCGTGCCCGCCAATTTCCTAGGTCGAACCCCGACTTTTGACAGCTGCTGTATATATTTTATAGTATATTAACTACATCATTCAAAAATATAAAAAATTTAATCTGGAATTCTGGTTAAATTTATATTTTCAGAAAGATTTATTTTATTGTCTATCTACAAAACAATCCAAATAATTATCAAATTTTTGACAATGTATTACGTGAATCTACCCCCTTAACTTAGATATAACTATATTTATCCATAGACGTAGAAAAGCGAAAAATATGCAAACTATTGTTTTCAATTTTTAATTTGGTTACTCATCCAGGGTGCCTAATCTGAAAATCTTGAAAATTCAAAACACTTTATTTGGTGCGAATGATAATTTCGTCTAAGGACCCCACAACATGTTCATGAATGCTTGAAGTTTGTTTAAGCAAATCTGGAAATATATAGCTTGACCATAAGAAAAGGAATCGAACACAATTCCCACTACATCGACAGCTGAATACTCAACTGCGATTTGATTACTGGGAGCTAGTCTATAACATCTTTCCATAGGATATGGTAATGAAAAATATGATATGATTTTTGTTATAAACTACTTTTGTATTCTTATAACCCGTATATTAATGCTAAAAACTTACAATTCATTATGCATTACTTTGTTAACTATTTTGTTTGCTTAGTTACTTATTTTCTACATCAATAAAATTTTAGAGCAAAATAGGTTTTAAACCTGCATCTTGTTAATCCACAATGCGCATCATTGCACCTAATACCAATTCCTACTTCTTCAGGCTTCTGGCTGCACTATAATACGTTATTATTAGAAGATTTAGACTTTCCTACGTAAGCTACTATATTATACATTTGTGTTTACTTATATGTTAAACATTTTGTATATCTAGAGTTCATCAACACCAACATTTTGTTTTTCCAGTGTTAGTTTTAAGACAATTAATCCAGTAAAGGAATCTAGAATATCTCGGTTTTCAACACTCTTAAAAATGTTTACACCAAGAACAACCCCCAAATTAAATATATTTATTTTATCTAACCACCGAAATTTTAGTTAATTTTAAAAACATTGTTGTAGCAGCAAATAAAATTTGTTGATGATATTTCTAATAAAATATTAGTTGCTACTACAAATAGATTTCTAGTGTATTTACATAAAGAGCATCTGGGTAAGTGAACTTCAGAGAGAAGTCGGTGTGAAAGTGAAAAATGCTACTATATCCATTCAATGTGAGCGTCTAAGTAGTTTTCTTTTAGTGAAGGAAACAAAAACAAACTTACAATTAAACATTTTATTTGCAAAATGCGAGTAATATATTCAATGGTAAATTCCCTGAATTTGCATGTTTTCAAGAAGCAGAAATACTTATTTCATATAATTTAATTCAAAACATAATCGTTTTTCTTTTAGTTGCGAATATGTCACAGTTGACTTCGTTAAAAAATGTTAATTAACACAAAATGTGTTAATAGTACTTTCTATAGGATATCCATAAATGGATGTACATTTCTGGTCGGACAACGGCCATTTTTTTAATATATGACGACTGTAATCTATCCCAAATTTTAGTGTAGGTATAATTATTTGTAAATCCGAAAAGTATTTGATCAAATTCTTACAGATAATACAAGAATCCTAAAATTGAATTTAGACTCAACTTTCTATTACACAATACGATTTTCTCGGAAAATGAATCCACGATCAATTAGATGAAAAAACGAACCTGATTTACTTCAATGAGATTATTAGAAAACTTTGCTTCTCAGTGTTAGTAATCAGATTATTAGAAACTCAAAAAACATTTAAATGAAAAGTATTTTTAAATTAATAAAAATAAAAATGTATTTCTTTTAATTTGATCTGAGCATTTTTTTTTGTTATAGAAGAAATCCTTTTCAACTTCTTTGTGCGTACGGCTAAAGAAGTTGTACTTCCCCCGTGTGCGTATGTGGATGAGGCTCACGCGTTTTTTTGTAGTAGCTATTGTTACGTTTGATACAGATTTCGAAGACTATTGCTGTTTCCATAATAATAATTATTTAAATTTTTTTTAATCTTATTTTTTGTGGTAATTTAATCACTATAATGTATAAGTATATTTAATATAAAATAAACGTTGGAATCGACATAATAAAATTGAAAAAGTTTTTTAAATTTTATTACCATTTATTCTACCCATATCAAATTTGTTGTAAATCATGTGTTTATGAGCCAAAAGCTTTGCATTATGTGGATAAATCAAGTAGATCTAGTATGCGTGTCCGTTGCAATATTACTTCCTCTACACGTGAGTTTCTAATACTAGACAGAGTAAGACTAAATTATTCGCCATGTTTAATGTTTATTAGGTTGCTGTAAATGACGGAGTTGCAATTAACGGCAAGCTGTGACGTGCATAAATAATGCACTGGTAATTTATTAACGACCAAATAATGGTATATTACCTACTTATACCAAATTAAAAGAAAACTTTCTTAAAAAATCAAATTGTTGCACAGGTTCAACTGAAAAATTTCCGTTTGCATTGTAGGGAGTAGTTTGTCTGAGAGCGCACAATTAATATGCAACAATAAAAAATGATACATATTACATCAAATATTCAAACTTACGCGGACTGCGGCCGCAGATAATACTGTTGTTCAACCGCAGATAGCTAATGATAATGACAATGACAATTAACCTCAAGCAAAGCTTAAGCTTCAGTGCAGTGGGCGAAACACCACAACCCGTTTTATAATAATAATAATAACCTCAAGCAGGGTTTATTATATACTTGACACTTTGTTCTAAAGTTCTTATTGTGCTTGGAAATTTATCACGAATTTATTTATTATATTTGCAATAAATTGTTAGGTATTTTTAGAGGTACATAGGTTTTGGAGCCAAGAGAAGTTCCGCCTCTGTTTTGTTTAATTTTCTAGTCAAAGTGTTTCATTATGATAAGGTAGGTAAAAGCACATTATAAAGCGTCCGGCTGATATAAGAATATATAAGCACTTACTGGATTATTGTTGTGAAACAAAGCAGCAGATAAATCTATTATGAAATAATGGAAATTATGAATATACAGTCATGACATTAACATAATGATCCTGCATTTGTTACGGCGTACAAATTAACATAATTTATTATGACTAAGCTAAGACTATAATTATATAAATTGAACTGACGTAGATACTGCTGGGTGTGGGCGTTCAGATATTAGCAACATTTTATTATTTTCGTAAAACTATTAATAACCCGTGCAGAAGTTGTTACTTTAATTATTCATTATACCAAAATTGTAGCTTTTACACCTTAATTACAAAGCAGTTAAATTGAAATCGGTTTAAATTAAAAGGTCAAAACAAGATTAGTTTTAGGAAATTATTTTTTCCAATTCGCATTCATAATGAGATCATTATGATACCCAACTTAGTTCCATAATGACCCTCATTATGATACGCAACATTTTATTTTAAAAGGTTGGTATTATAAGAAACATTGACTTTGTCAATATGTCAAACTAAACTGAAAACAACTTAACCTCTAAAAGTTGAAAAGATATTGTAAAAATTGTAGTTATCTTTGATAGTGTAATTAATTTTTTTTTAATAGATAAATAACCTCTGTTAGTATCTCTAGTCTGCAGGTAGCTATGTAGGTTTAATGGGGCATACGCAGACATGAGAACGAAAAAGAAGCTTTTTCTCGATTGTTTTTTGGAAAAAACGGTTGAATATCTTTACTTAAAAATGGTTGCATAATGTTTGCATTCATTTAAAGACCTCTTAGTCACACGTTTGTTTAGGGGTCATTCATAAATTACGTCACACCCGAGGGGGGAATGGGAATCCAGACGTACGGGATGATTTGCGACAATGGGGTACAGGGGGGTTTCTAAAATCGTGGTTACTTGTATTATTAATTTTTACAATTTATACACAGGGTATCCCCGGATACCGTTTTTGACACTTTGACATTTTTTATAAAATTTTTCGTTTAAAAGATGCAGAGTCTTAAAACAAATAAAAGAAAAAGCAAAGCTTGAAGTTTTTAACATTTGTTTACTTATTTTAATTCATAACTCGAAAGCCGTTGATTTTAGACAATCAAAGCTTTAAATCTAGTTGGTAGATTATTTCACGCTCTTTAAAAAAGTACTAAACCATTTTTACTGAAAAATAAATAATTTCGGGGATATGGCCATGTGAAGGCGGAAATTAAAAAAAATGTTTTAAAGAGGCTTAGAGAAAAATGTTCTTAAATATTTTTCTTAGAGAAGTGTCCTCTATCCCCACCTAAGTTATATAAAGTGTAACCGGGGACATATATTATTATACATTTTATATATTTTTTTTTAATTTTAAAATTTTTGAAATTATATATTTTGAAAAATACATTTTTAATGATAGGTTGGGTTATTTGGGTTTTAAAGAAAAATAATAAAAGTGGGGGTCAACGATGCGTGATTTAATATTTAGAGAGGGTCCAAGTGTGATGATGGAGGGAGGTAAGGGGTAGAAGAATGCTTAAAATTGCAAGAAGTAATTTAAAAACGACCCCTTTGTTTGTTATGAACAAAAATTAACTGCTGTATGGTGCAAATTGGATTTTAAGGGCCTCTGAACAAATTTCAATTTCTGGTTTATCTTCAAGTTGTTTAGTGAAGATGGGGTACTCGAATGTATAGTATACTGTCGTGGAACGTTTTTATTTTGACATTTGTTTTGTTTTTTTTGTTTAAAATTTCGAAGTTTCCGTAAACTGGCTAACCTGACGCCAACTAGCGGAGGATAAGGGATTTTTTTGCAAAATGGCAGATTTTTAACAAAATTTAACAAAAAAATTTATATTTAAGAAAAATAAAGTACAATTTTTATGAATAAGTGATAGATTGTTTTTGAATGGTACATTGATATTTTTCTTTGAAAATTAAAATTATTAGAAGCTACAGAAGTTAACAGAAGATAACTATAAATAAGAATAAAATTAAGAATGGATTTAGATTTAAATGGAGTATAGTAAAGTTTAAAAATAATTAACACAAAATTTTGGAAAAGAACGGTAAAATTAATTGCGATACCGGTGCAAATGTGGGTTAATATGTTCCTATATTATATATTTTTGGAATAAACAAAATTTTTATTTTATGAAATCTTACTAATTTAGAAAATTTAAGAAAAAAACACGTCAATACATACCAAGGAAATCCAAAGGTAGAGATGGAAAACATTACTGAAACCGAAAATCAGAAGTTTGCCAACAAATTAAAAATTCGAATAAAAAAACTTATCTTACTATAAGAACCTTCTTCTGTCTTCTCTACCATAATGCAGAACTCTCGAGAAATTAAACATCAAAAGTTAGGTAGTTCGTCGACGCTAGAATAAATAAAACATGCTGAAAAAAAAAACTCGCTTACAATTTACAAAAAAAAAATAAATAATATATAAAAATAAACAGAGTGCAACATAGGCAACCTAAATAACTTTTACTGACGAAATCATTTGACGGCAATTCTAATGTGTTGAATTACAGGTCAAAATAAGTCTACTTAAAAAATTCCTGTCATATGCAAGCATTAATCAAGATTAGGAGATACAAGCAATAATATTTTATAAATCAAAACCAGATCCAAGACCGGCAACACCTTAATAGTAACCAATTATTGTGACAATACTAATCCAAAAGTACAAATGGTCATGAGCTCAACTTGATCTTTAAAATAATCTGATGTGGTCATTCATAATGATCTGATCAAACACTTAGAAAACATTAAAAAAATAATATGCCTTAATTTTATTTACCTATATTAATATGTATATAAATTAAATTATTTTTAATTTTTCGTGAACTGATTTTCCCCAAAATCTGAGCAGATCTAAGTCTCAATTCTAAAGTGTTAAATAAGAATTATAATTATAATAAATGGAGCACTCTTCTGTAGGTGAATATAATTTAATTGTAGCCGACCGGTTTCGTATACTTAACTAACATACATCTTCAGAGCAAGGCTATGAAGAAACTGAACAAAAAAAAAATACAACACAATACAAGTTTATTTGTATTTTGTATCACGTGCTTGTGTTGGCAAGTTTCATTGTGTTTTTCGTTTTAAATATGCCCAAAAAAGGCATCTTTCGACAAAATGCGACAAAAGTAATCGCCAATTTTCGAGGAACTCAAAGTTCTAAGAAGAACAGTGAACTACATTGTAAGAAAATTCAAGAGAGATGAAAATTTCAGAAACAAAATTCGTACTGGACGACAGAAAGTCACAACTTCTTCTGAATATAGGGAGATAGCCAGGGTCAGTGAACGAAATCAACGCTTTACTGCACCAGAAATAACACCCCAAGTGAATCTGGGCAACTATGACTTTATGAGGCGGACCGTCAAGGGCGCGTTGTGGTAATAAAACCTTCGTTGTATGCTGTTAATAAGAAGAAGGAACTGCAGTGGGCCAAAAAACACCAATATTGAACACTCAAGCTTAGAACAAGGTTCTGTGGATTGATGAGCCGAAGTTCGATGTATTTGGTACGAAGCGACAAGTTTTCGTCCGCAGGTGAGCAGGAGAACAGACAGGTAAGAAAAGTTTGGTGCATTCTTTGAGACATGGTTGGGGTTCATTCATGATATGGGCCAGTTTTGGTGGAGATAAAGTGGGCAATATTCACGGAATTCAAGGAACAGTGAGAAAAGAAGACTGCCCGGGAGATACTTGAACGTCAAATGTTGTCATCCCGACTAAAAAGTTTTAGGCCTCATGTTTATATTTCAACACGATAACAATCCTAACCACTCTTCAAAGCTGTGCAGAGAATACCTAAATAAATTATCAGCTGAGGGAACACTATAGTTATGATTTGGCTACTACAGTCTCTTGACCTTAATCCTATCGAACTTTTTTAGGATGAACTAGACAGGAATACTCGAAAAGTAAGTCCAACTTCAGAAAAACATTCTACCAGAAACTTTAAAATGCCAAAATTTGTGAAGCTGGGATTAAAAACAGAGGAGACCAAAATATAAAAATAAATAAGTATTGTTATTTTTTTAAATTCATAAATATTCAATTTATTAGGTGGGCAAATACTTATGGACGGTAGTGTAAGTACGACAATACTAAAAATACAGAATGGTAAATTAATAATAATAATTTAACAAGTAGGTATTATACTTAAGTATATAAATGGGACACATATAATAATAATTAAAGATGGAATTGATTTAAATTTTATGTAAGGACGATTTTTTTATTAAAGTAGATAAACAGTATTACTTCTGGTGAGTAATTACGTAATTATTAGGCAATTAGTCAGCGGCGGCGCTGATACATATTGTATGATTATTTAAAAGGAAAAAAATTAAACTATCAAAAATTTACTTATTAATCAGAAAAATTTTGGTATATTATTATGTTATTTACCTTTTAATTGGGGTAAATAATATGCCGGGATATTAACGAAAGCGCCAAATTTAAAAATCCTCAAAGAAAAATCATTTATTTGGTGATAACGGCTTGAGTTACAGAACGAAAGTTCTTGGTTTAAAATTCTTGTTTATGGAGAAGAAAGAAAGAAACATATGACGAACAGGTCTTCATTTACGCACTTTACAAAGAATGAAAATTAAAAAAAATATATAAAATTGTTATAGACCCTAAAGACATTTTATAATTATAGTAACGTTTAGCATAGTAATATAAGGACTAATTAATGTAATGTTAAAACCACAAAGTCTTCTACGTCTTTGGTAAA
Source organism: Cantharis lateralis (assembly GCA_963170105.1). Lineage (NCBI taxonomy): Eukaryota > Metazoa > Arthropoda > Insecta > Coleoptera > Cantharidae > Cantharis > Cantharis lateralis. The sequence continues at coordinate 8,604,554 of OY720626.1, forward strand.
CGAAATTAATGAATTATATTTAACAATTCTAGAAGTTGTAATTAAAATTTGTTAATGTTTTGCAGTTGTGGTCATCTCATTTGTTACATTTTTGTAATTCAAATAAGCCGACAATGTTAATATAACCGCTTGCTACGAAATGCTGTTTGTAGTTAAGTTAGTATATCGTAGCGCCACCAAGCGTTCAAGGTTTAAAACGTTGGTTGCAGAATGGCTGGTTAATGGCTTCGTTCAATTGGAGTTGATACATTGTTTAAAAGCCGCTTTAGCTATTTTGGTGTTTTCTTCGAAAGATATTGATTTTATATGCTTATAGATGTACCATACCTTACTAAATAATTTTATTATAGCTATAACTTGAAATGGTCAGCTAAGTTTGAGTTTGAGGTTAGTCCAACATAGTGCTAGCTTCTCGTAGCAAATCTCAAGTAACTCTCAAATCTAGTAACATACAATAGTTTACTCACGAAATAGTTTGCCTGCAGATAATCGGGAAAACCACGAATATTAAGGTACTAAGCAATATTATGTTTACTTTGTTGCTTATGACTTTGCGTAAATATGTTCTGTATTTTAAGTAGCAATAAATCCTTTTAATTGATTAAATTTATATAAAATTAACCTAAAATTAATATCTAATCATTTATTTCTTGTTGAGTGGATTTGAATTTACCATCAATACACTACCATCGCTTCTGCTGTTCACAGAAATAAAATCATTTTTGGATATTAACAAAAATGTTCTGGTTTTATTTGTGATCTAACCTATTCGCATGTTGTTGAGTACACGACTCAACATTACTTCATACTATATAAGGATTTTAAAGCATATTTTATACAGTTCGTGCAGATTTACGTCTAATCAGTGTCAATAATTTTGTTTAAACATGGTTATGAATGTGAAAATTAGCCTCATCAGCCATAATAAATTTTGATCTATGATCTATCAATTCTTTGCGAAATATCTGGTATCTTCTGCTTTAATTCAGTTAATGTGACATAAAGATTATTCAATTTGTGTATATCGAATTTTGTATCCTTGTAAATAATTCGTTAAAGAAATTATTTATGAATGATCCCATTTCTGAATTTTGACCTTTATGAATTTTTGAAATAGACTTGCTCTGAGCTGTACTCAACACAACAATGTAGTCGTTAAGTGATTGTAAATTTTTATTTTATAATGGTACTTTATTTATTCAACTAACCCAAACCTACCTGTCTTCCGATGTCGTGCTCTCGTGGGATTCTGCATACTAGAGGGTCTGGCATCTCTACCCTTGGATTTCCGTGATATCTTAATATAAGAATCCAAGAAAGACGTAGTTCTTTTCAATTTTCACTAATTTTAAACTTTATTTAATCTGCTGTTCTATTTAGTTGAATTTACTGCATCAGAGTTATATGATGCTTTTCCATTGGTTAAGATTTTCTTTTAGGATAATTTTAAATTTGATTTGTACTTGAATACTTTACTCTCCTATCCAATAATTTTTCACCTAAACATTTATAATGTACGGTAGGCCTGTAATTTTTGAATTGGTTGTTTGATAGTAAGTACAAGCAACTAAATGGTTCAAGTGGATGTATAAATGAAAATGATGTATTGAACTACAAATTCTATAGCAATTCCTGTGCTTATTTTTGTAATCATCTAATTAGTCGATCAAGAATCACTTTAATGTAATTTTCAGGTTTTTGAAAACTAGTGATAAAGGGAAAAATCTTTTTATTGTCTTATCGAAGCGTAAGTATTTTAATTATAATTTAAAAACACAACCCTCGTTTTTTAGTTAAACGCTTGTATTTTCACTAGGCAATATATCAGTATTATAATAATCCTGCAACTACTTTAGAGAAGACCGTGACTCATGGGTTAATAAATGAGATTCAGAACTTGTCTTATAATCAATAAATTCAAGTTAACTCATAATTATCGTCCAAATTCACCACAATTACTAGAGGATAATAAATTTACATATTAATTTATTGCAATGATAATACTTAATATTATGCATAGGCAGCAAATACTTTTTATAATAGGTAGATATTATAATTTTAGTAAAAAAAAATTAAATCACTTTTCAATGTATTTAATTTAAATTATTAGTGCCAGTCACGTGTGTAAAGAAAATATATAGTTGCGAGTGCAGAGTCAAATTTTCAATAAGTTCTAAAAGGTCATCATTTGAAAATTTCATGGCATCCTACTTATCCTGCATATTAGAAGAAAAATTTAAAGTAGCAGGTACTGCATATATAAAAACATATTGAATATATAATTCTTTTTTCTATATATAATTATTTAAAATAATTTTAACTATGAAATACCAATATTGCACTATTACATTGCAGCAATATTGAAAAATGATCACAAGAATATATTGTTGTTATATTTGGAAATCAATATTGGTGATTTATAGTTGTATCTCTATCTACATATTACAATAGAATATTTTATACTACAAATGTCTACGTCTTACGAAATTATCATAATCATATGCTAGCAGTTAGAGTGTTGGCTCTCCCTTACAAGTTACTGGCAATAGCTTAATTTTTCGTTTTTTCAAATATTTCTTCTGTGCACACATCTTTAAAAAGGAATAGACCTAATAAATATATCTAGTAGGTCCTGTACAAAGTAATTAAAATTTGTATTCGGATTTTACTTTATATTACAAAGATTATAAATTGTGATAGTTTAAGCTAAATCAAATAGTATAATGGAATCAAAACTTAGATAACATGACAGACAGATGTAAGTTGATAGTCATTCGAGATGGCTTAAGGTCAATTCAAATATGATATTGTTGTTAATTTCCTTGCAATATAATAGCACCTTATTAAAGCCACATCAAAGAGCATCCTAACTGCCCCACTAAACAAGGATATTCGCGAAAGTGTTTCATAATTAGCTGCATCCAGTTCAATGTGAAGTCGTGGCAAAAGAACAAATAGAGCATAATTTTAAAAGCAGTTTAGTTGAAATCAGAAATCAAGTAATCAATATATTCCTGGTATATGTAGTAAAATTAAATATACTAAAACATAAAAAGAACGTAGAGATAATATATTTTTTAAATCACATTTTACTTAATTAAGGATGAACGGCAGACAGTCTATTTCTGACTCATTAGTCTTTACCATAAAAGTGAATTCTGTAAGTGACTGTTAACACAATCTCTCAGTTTGTACGTTACTACGGTAGTTGTAGTCTAGAAGGACATGAAACTCTGTTTTTAAGAAAATTCGGCTATAATTAACAAAATTTTACATTCAGGTCATTTGCAGTTTTTTTTTATTAATTTTTTAAATTATTTTCTTTTCAATTCTTTCCAATCTTGGAAATACCAATGCATATTTTTTGAACCTCACTATTTCACTTGAATCAAAATACGTCATCTATTTTTGAATCGAGATTTTCAAAATGTTGACTATTAATTAATTATAGTTTGGTCGACAAACTGGTCTCCGCTGACCTAGAAATATACAGAACGACAAACTTTGAGAATTACATAATAAAGTTAACAATAATCATATATTTTTGACAAAATTTGTATTTAAAAATTAATTATCTACCTGCAACTGTTTATTTAATTTTACTAATTTTCAAAAATTAAATGATTGGTTTCAGATTAAACTTGGTTCCTGAGAGGATTGCTTAATCAAGAAAATTAGTTCCATAAAACTTTTTATGTTTTCATTAAGAGTAGTGCCGTATAAGATCTTTTAATAAATTGTTGTAACTAATTATTTTATTTTATCGCAAAATGAAAACCGCAAGATTTTTCATTTCTTCCCGACAAGTAGTCGGAAAAAATCTACACGTAGAAGTTATCGCGCAGTATTAATCTTATCTTAAAATCAATTTATTTTAGAGATAAACAAGTTTCATGTAACAACACATCTTCTCTATAGATAAAACAGTACATTTGTATATTCGGGGCCGGTTCGTCGGAAGAGGCAAGGAAGATTTAACTCCCATGAAATTCAGAACCATGGGACTATTAAAATGATCAAAAAATGTTTAAAGTAGATTTTTAATAGTAAGCTCTATTAAAAGTTAGATACTTCTTTCACACTACAATATCTACATATCCAAAAAGTAACTTGGTTACCGTAAAAGTAGCCATAAGGTTTTCATCTCCTTACTGATGGTTTCGAGACTACTTCAAAGAAATTTGTCATTATCAGATACAGATGATTCTATTTTTCTCCATTTTTCGACATACCTGGTCGCTACTGGCGACTAGATCTTTTTACCTAGCGATTTAAAATTATTTTGTTTCTGGGTTCAATTTCTAGAAATTTTTTGAGTTTTCTACACTAAATTGAATTTAAGGTTTTTGTTTAAACATTAATTTTGTTTAATAGCTTATCAAAAATTATGTTCATTTTGGACGAGTGACTACCATTTTCGTCTGGTGAGTAAGATCTTATGCGATTTGTCAAGCCTTAATTACAACCAGTGACGGCTCGTGTCTTTCCCATTGAAAAGTAGCCTTACGTTACTATTTGGATATGTATAGTGGAAGGGGTATCTACGTATATTTTGGTAGATCCCACTACCAAAACTTTTTAGGTTTTTAAAAATTTTAATAGTTCAATGCTTCAGAATTGCTAAAGAGGCTAAGTCTCTCTTTCCCCCTCAGATGAGCTTCCGCTGATTATAACCATTGTTAGATGAGTAGATACATCATTCTAATAAATTTACGGGAACCTGACGAACCAACGCGGCCTTCAAACCGCACAACTCATCTACAGTACTGAAAATAAACCGCATCAGTCTAAATTTTTATTTAAATCTAGATTAGGAGGTTGATATTGTTTAAAGCGAATTTCAGTATTAGTATTTTGGTTGTTTTTTGCTTTTGAAAAATAGTAATCGTCCTTAAAATACGAATAATACAAGTTGATCAAAACAGGTCAGAAAGGCGTTGCATTTGCTTTAAATTTAAATTAATCTCTATTATTTCTAATCTGTGTAGTTTCCTAATAAATCTTACAATATTCAATTAATTAGTGAATAACAAAAATTACTACATTTTGCAGGTAGGAAATTGTCAATATAATGGTAAATGTACAAATAATGTAGTAAGTAATTTTTATAATTAACTGATAAATTGAATATTGTGAGATTTATTGCGAAATCATACAGATTTCTAATTACAAAGATTAATTTAACTTTTTAAAACAAACACAATACATCTTTGGCCGTTTTGCAGCAAATTGAATTATTCATATTTTAAAGATGATTACTATTTTGCAGCAAAAAACCCAATAAATTTTTAAATTTTAATGTGTGGTCGAAAGGTTATACTTAAATTAGAATTAAACCATATCATCTTTTGTGATACAATGGATTTCCACACTACTACATGCCTGGATAGATTCCATGGCCAAAAATTCAAATTCTACTTTTTTGAAAATTTTAGTATTATTAGTTTAATAGTTTCAAATTTTGATAAGCTTCTTTTGTCTTCTCTAACGAGAAATATATTTCCGATTGCACAACCTGAGCAATCCATTTACACTCCAATTGAATTCTCCGATTCCACGTCAGAACACCGAAGAAAAAATACCGAAAACAAAATCACCGAGAGTGACATAGTGTTTGTCTTTTCTGCTTGGAAACTCTTTGTTCTAATTTGGGGGACCGATAATAAAGATTTCGATACATTTTTTTGAGAAAGTGAACAGCCCTTTTTAAGACTCCAATTGTTCCGAGAGAGAGTCTCATCACAAACGTTATGTTTTTTTTAGATACTAAGTGGAGTGCCTCGATTCAAAATTTGCCTTGGTTGGAAGGTTTGTAGCGCCAGCAGCGAGACGGAGCTGAACTAATTAAAAACATCCCACTATCAGAGCATTTGGCAGCGAGGCTGCCTTTATCTCTATCATCTCATATTGAATAAATTGGCGTTGGACAATTTTCGTTGGGATTCCGTAACCTGCTTCGGCATCGAACCTAATCTTGACGAGATTGATGGTATTGGAGGTGGGAAGGGAAGATGGATGGGAGGGATGCTAATTACCAAATTTCTTACGTCATTAATCGGATTCGTGTCGTTTCTTTCATGGTTTTGTTGTGTTTCTTCTGCTTTCTTCATCTGACCCAGTATTCTAACATAATTGTCACCAAGTATTTTTTTCGCTCCGCGTCAATAATCGTTCGTTAATATGTACAAGCAAATGTCAACACAAGCCCAGACCGCCTAGATCACAAAGCAGCGTTTACTTGCGTGATCTGTATGATAGAAGAGAACCTGAAATTAGTATTTGATTCGTAATTGGTCATAACAGTAAATTATACTTATTTGGCTAAGCTAGGATGCTTAGCTAACGTCTGCGTCTTGGAAAGTTGGAGATTGATGAATTCTTCAATTGATTCCAGGTTGCCTTCTTCGTGTAGTATTCTGAGGTAATGTGCTTTCAAAATACACCGGAGGCAGATGTTCTGAGTATGTCTGGATACGTTTCATTTGTGTGGGTGATGCAAAGGTCTATGTTAGTGCTCCGTAGGTTAGAATTGGTCTAACGATTGCCTTCTATAGTCGTATGTATGGCCAGGTTCTTGTCTAGGATTACTCGATATTTGGTGGACTGTTGCCATGTGATGATGATCCTTCGAGTACCGGGCGGAGTGTCGTAAATATAAATAATATAATGTCTGAATTTACTTCGGTCCTCCAAGTGCTATACTATGTATCTAGAGCTTTAGAGGCGACTTCTGGCTAATCTGAGACTGAGGAGCTGGATAGAATCATCGTGTCGTCCGCGTAGAGCGCTCTTAAAGTTCCTGTCGTCTTAGGAGATCACTTACGTACACACTGATAAGAGTAAGGGACAGTGAGGAGCCCTGGGGCATCCCTGCTGCGATCTTTCATTCCGTGGAACGGATGCTTCCAGTTTTGCTATGAATTTTCTGTCTTCGGGGAGGAGGTTATCAGCTTCACTGAATCGGGTTGAACATTAGTCTGAAACAGTTTAAAAATTAAGCCGTTATGCCAAACCTTGTCGAACGTCTTCGTCACGCTCAGGAAAACCGCCGCTGAGGACTGTTTCTTGTTAAACGAGAGGATGAGGTGTTCGACGAGCCGAAGAATGGGTGGAGGAGTGACCGGACGGAAATCGAATTAATTGTTCGTCCTGGAGGGTTTTATTGGCTTCAATACTGTGGTTCAGTCTTGTCAGGATCGTTCGTTCTGCAATCTTGCCAAAGGTGGGGAGAAGACTGATGGGCCTGAAGTTCTGTGGGAATTTCTTGGATTTTCCAGTTTTGTGAAGGATATGACGTCCGCCGTCTTCCAATTATCTTGAAAGTGCTGAGCTTAAAATAGTTTTAATTAGAGTGGTAATCGCGGATATACTGCCTCTTTGGGGAGTTGCTTAATTGTGTATTTTCTTGATGTTTTGAATTGCCTTCTTCATTTCTTCGAAAGTAACGAGCTTGATGGGGTTGGGCCTGGGCTGATTAGAAGCGTCTCCACTTGATTGTCAATCAAAGGGATGTGTTCGAGGTCCGCCTGGGTATTGTTGGGGGAAAATTGTTCTTTCAAGGTGTCCGCGAAATCTTCAGCATTATCTTCGTCGGTGTATGCCATGCCACGGGTTTGCCAGCCTCCAGGCTAACTTGTATTTGCACGATAGGTCACCCACTAAACACGCGTCTGCAACAATTTATGTTGAGCACACGTACCGTCTATAGAATGTGATTTTAATGCAGCAATTGACTTGAAATTATAAAAATTCCCGCGTAAAAGGAAGTTTCCACGTCATTCAAACACTTCGTCTGTGTTATCGTTACATCTTCGTCCCAAGTTAAAAGGATCCACGATGATAAGTTCATCATTAGACCCACCGTGATGAGGTTCCAGTTGGAGAATCTACTTTTTTTCTTTTTTATTAATTGCACCGAAAGCTTTCGTCCTTTTAGCTTCAGCAAACCAGATGATCGAGATATGGGATCGTTCCAAAAATCATTTTCATTGATTACATTAATTTTGACTTTTTGAGTACCCTAATTGTGATGTCTCAGTGTTTGTTTCAATTGGATTTTAGATTTTTAATAATGGGAAATAAATTAAATAGTAAATAAAGTGCTATTTTCACTTCGTTAAGTAGAAACTAAGTTACAACTCCGTAGTAGTAATAAATACGGATGTTTAAACATTATCGATTAATGAATCTCACATTCCATTCCCAGTTGCATATAAATTTTGAAAAAAATCTCAGAATAATTAATTACGATACTTAAAAAATATTTGAGTGGTTACATTGGTTATCGCCCATTATAACTAGATCACCTAATTAAAATATTATTTGGAACGAAGACCAAATAATGGACTGCGAAATTTTTAAAGAATGCTGTTGACCTTGTTGGTTTTTCTTTGTGTCCTGGAAGGAGATGATCTATGGTTCGATGAGTTGCAGCTTAATCGCAGGTTACAGGCGATTTTTTGCCTGCGATTTAGATATAATTTTTGAAGGTGGTAAATTTTAGCCAGAACAGTATTTTTTATCGAATGCCAGCGACCTTTTGTTGTGGAAAATTAAACAAACGATTTATGCTAAGTAGTGTGTACCAAGTAGTGAGTGTAGGTATAATTAAAAAAATTTGAGTTTCGGAGAATTTGCATTAGACATGCAAGTTTAAATAGCTTCTAAATTTCCAAAGTAATCTAGTAGCGCCACGCAATTATCTCAAAATCTATATTAACTATAAGAAGCCCGATTTAGAAATTATAGCTCTAATTCCGTCCCTTCGCCCCGAAGAATAAATCATTAAAGCACTATAAACTAACTCTCAACATAATAATGTGATCTTTGTTGCTCCAGTTCAATGTAACGTCAACTATCCTTTTTGCGTCATCACTTAAACTCCAGAATAACGAACTGGACATTACGAAATCTAATTACAATCTTTGCTCATGCGTGGCCGAACGGGCACGGATGGGGTTTACTCGTAGGGGCGCCGGTAGGGTCTGGACACCCCGACGCAGGGGCAAGTGAGAGACCACGATAGGGTAGGTAGGGGTAAAATAAAGCCGCGCATCGCGAGCGCGAAGCTCTTATTTTGAATGCCAGTAGCCGATTCACTATTACTTCCATAAGTGCGCGTTAGTTCTTGTGGACAATCCCCCACATCGTGAACACCACTCTCGCAGTACTTTTTACAAGTGTTATGATCGACGAACAGAGTAACATAATAATCGCGTGCTCGCCCAAATTAACGTTAGTTTTTAATGTAATTATTGTTGCCGCTTTCAATTTTTAAACGCAGGTGAAGTGGTGCGTGTTATAATCGACTTAAGCAAATATACATAATTGCATAAATTAATTATTCCAAAACATATACGGACGACTTCTAAAAAAAGTTTGGTTCGGTTTTTCCTCAAATTTCAAAACTGCCAGCTACATTGCGCTCAATTAATATGAACCAACTGCACATCAATTGATTGTTGTTAGTGAATCAGTTCGCGTGAACTTTGTTGAACTGTTTAACTATTCCATTCAAAACGGCTTCGAATTTTAAAAATATTTATTCAGCCACATTCAACACATCCTCAGGTAATTTTTGTTTCAATCTTTCTACTAGATTTTGCGCATTTCGGTCGGATTTGGCGCGAAACTTATAAATTTTCGCGTCTCGCATTGTTGTTGTTGCCTTAATAATTTTATCAATTCGTTCGGCACAACTCACTCCAAAAATATATTACTCATACTTTTACAATCACTGCACCTATCGGCGATTAATTATTTGCTAAATTAGAATATTTTATCGCCGTTTTAATTATAATTAAAAGATTGGAATTTCCCAATTGTGAGGTATTTTTTTATTATTGTAATAATTATTTTTGATGTATGAGTCAGTTATGATTTGTCGTAGTATAAAACCAAATTACACTTAAAGTAGGTACATATAAAATTATATTTATATCATATGAATCATACATATTTTTGAAATTAACATATGTATAATACCGGTATAATTAAGTATGTTTATGGGTGTGTTAATGTTTCTAATGTATGCGTGTTTCTAAAATTACTGGCAAAAATAAATCAATTACAAGTCTTGTATTTGCAAAATGTGCAATTAAATTCGTAATCGCTTTTCAACTCCACTCCTGCTAATAATAGCGAAACTTAAAATTACGAAGCACCCTGTGTACCAAATTTAAATAACGCAAAGGACGATTACGTCCAATAAGTCTTTATTTATAATAAAACGTTACATAAATCTCTCCTTTGTCAATTTTATACACCGTAAAGTTTATTAATTAAAAACGGACATTAATTTTGCATTATGAAAATTTAATTACCGAACTGAAATAATAACTATAAAAATAATTTTAAAAATTTATAATAACAAAAGTAAAGTCTAATCTAACAATAATTTATTTAATTACATAATTTTCGTTGTCCTAACAATAAGAATCCCTCGTTAAATATTAATTTCGACAATTAGGTAATTACAATAATCAAAAACCGTATATCGTTATTAATTCATAATAAATTATAATCATAACGACAATTTTGTGGTATAAAAATATACATGTATATAATCGGCGAATAGTTTTTCAAAGAAGCACGTGCTGTGCGTGACATAGTATTACACGTGGTCGCGTCCTTTCACTTTCCGCGAGTAGACGGAGCTTTCAAAGGCGTCGCGAGCGTCAAGGTCGTCTGCAGAAACTGGCAATTTCCTACGCGGCTTAAAACTTTCAAAGCTCACAGCGCTTTCACATACACGAATATTCTTTTTTCCAAACAATTTCTTACAACAATAATTATTACTCTTCCATGTTATCACTAATTAATATCGAAATCTTATTGTTTCAATTTCAAAAACGCGATACTTTACAAAAATTTTAATTACTTCGATTCTTTTCCGTTCGTTTATTTGGTTTGCCGAAACTCGAATTTCAAAAATTAAATTAAAATTAGCGTTGTTATTATTAATTGTGCAAATTTACTTTAATGAAAGCATTTTTTGTTGTTGTGGAGGAAAGTACAAGTGGCCGACAAAAGTCGGCTCTATTTCTTCTGTAGTGGGTCAAAGCGCACGCCCAAATGATCTTAACTTTTCGCAACTTTTATTTTAGAAGTTTTCCCAAACTTTACACCTCAAAGATTCTTTGCACTACATTGCAATTTTAAATATAATTATCAATAGGAGGAAGTGTTCAACGGCTGATTTATTAAATTCAACTCAATTTAAGGTCACCGCAAATTAATTGCATTGTAAAATAATTAAAACACAATTTTAATCTCGACGTTAAGACAGTTATTGTTATTAATATTACCAATGCAAATTAATGTTAATAATAAATAATGTAAATTATTACTATTAACTATTAGTATAGTAACAAAGTTGTTTCGTGATTGACAGCTGCTTATATTTAATTTTTAATTTGTAACCAAATCAATTCAAATTGTGGATTAATATTACACCGTAAACATTGCCGCGATGGTTGCTTTTTTTTTTAGCTGAAATCAAAATTTTAAAAAGAAAATTTAAATTACATACACGGCCGCTATCAAAACTAATTTAACAGAAAATTCTATAACTGACAACCTAATTAGAGGATTTAATAATAAATAATATAAAGCTAATAATTAAAAACTGAAAAAAGTTTATGAACAAAATATATTATACCTTTCAGGTAACAATGCATAATGAATTTTTTCACAATAGAAATTTCAAATCCTGCAAGTTTAATTACTGAGCAGGAGCTCATTTAATTATAGCCTTCTTCTGTCCAGCAATTACTGATTTAGAAATTTTTTATATCCAAATAGAGATTGATGTATATGCAGTTAGCGCAGTTACTTTTCTCACACGTACCATTTATCCATGGGACATTCCATGTCGTTGATATAATAAATTCTGAATAATACCGCTCTGATTTTAATGATAATAATGGATCAAAACGAATTTTGAAGATTTTTTCGTACCATGTAGTAAATTTTAAGAGATTCACTGATTGAAATCAAGCAGTTTTAAATTAATAGTGAAAAATAAAAGAAACAGGGTAACAGGCACATTTTAAAATCTAGTCAACACATCCCTAAGGTCTAAATAATTTAACTTTTTAGTATAACTAATAGGCAAGGGCGGATCCAGTCAATTAACCATGGAGGGGGGTATCTAAAATATCATATAAAAAAATTTGGGGGAATTCCCTTATTATAATTTACTTTTATTCGCTGTAAGAATGCTGTAAGAATTTGTATTATTAGCTTAGATTATTAGTATATTAGTGCATTTAACCGATTTTGTCGGAGATTCATGGGGGGGTAGTTACCCCAATAACCCCCTTGTATTTGCGCTTCCTAATAGGATAGGGTAAGCTAGGAAGAAACAAGATAAAATTTAAAAAAAATAATTAGGAAATAATGCAATCAAACTAAATTTTAGAAATAAATCTGTATGCAAATTTGCATTGGAATAAACTTACTCCGTATGAACAGATTTCTGCTCATAAGTATACTTATCCTGACTGCTATTTGATCCTTAGATTAGATTTTAGATAGAAGCGAGTGTCGGGATATTCACAGGTTCTCTGTGATAATATGAGTAGAATAAAAGATCGTCATACTGAACTAGCATAAAAAAAAGTTTCAGTTGAAGACTACACCTGAAGGTTCTATCCCACAATGAATAAAACACAAATAACAATTGAGATCGTATTGAAAAATTATCGGATGTTGGAAAAGAATTTGAAAACTCCATTAGAGTCAGGAATACCTTCTTGAACTACTACTATGATTTAATTCGGCCGCTATAATCTCCCAATATTTAAATGGTGTGGAATTTGACTGTTCATGTTGTGCGGCCTGAAGGCCGCACTGATCCATCACACTCGTAATTTCTCAGTTTTTTTAGATTGAACCAATCGGGGCACTTTAAAAAAAATACTTGAAAAAAGATTAGATATTATATTTTAAAATACTATATAAAGAACCATGTCATTCTTTCTTTGTTGGGTAACGCACCTTTGATGAAGCTACAAAAATTAATAAAGGAACAGGTCAGTGCGGCCTTTAGGCCGCACAACCTGGATAATCTTGTAATAGAAATAATTTCACAGGCATTAAAAACCCTTGATTTAAAAGTATCTATCATTTTCTGCAACTTTACAATCGTATATTTTCCTATTCTTTTATTTTTGTCATTGGTTCAATCTCCACGTCATAAAACAGCTGTTTCTGTCTAAATCTAATTCTAAATCAAAATATTCCACATGAGAATGTTCGTACCAAGGTTTATAAGTGGCACTTTAGTCTCTAGGTGTACAACATACTATTTTTATTTTTCATTCTGTAATTTTGAAGCTCATATAAACCACTTTAGACACTTATATTACAACATCCGTTTATACTATTTATTTCGTTGTATTTAGCCAGAGATTCCGCACTAAAAATTCTTAATTTAATTCAATTTAAAACTGAGTTTAAATTTCTAGCAAACTTAAATTAAAAAACGGTATGTTCATTTGAAACTATTATTTTGAATACATTTTTAATAATTAATTATTTTGTGTTTAGGTTTAGTGAAGCATTTGCTGCAGTTTTAAAATCTTCTTTTTACATTTTTCTAGTGCTTTTATAAATGTTGATATAAATAAACACTTAAATATTGAAATTTTACGCTTTATCAAATAACGTAAAAAAATTTTAATTACAACGTATCATTTTCAACGAGCTTCAAAGTTTTGTTTTTTCATCATTTTCCGGCTTATTTTTTAAACATTCTGTTAGACTGCTTTTGAATACTATTTCTTATTATTGTAATAATTACAAACAATTTAAGCATATAAATGCAACTTTTTAATTAAAAATGTACACTATTAAGTTTTGTGCAATACAGACGAGAGATAAATTTCTGCCTCGGACTCGTCTCATTGGAGCTAAAAGCTAATTAATAACAGGTCATGGGCCCAGATCAGTCTTATGTTAAAAGTTAAAACAAGAAGTTTACATATTGTTTTTATATTTTTTTAAAAAAACTTAGATTATAATGTAATCCTGTGCTTCCGAAAACTGGATAACCAGTTCAATTGCCGACTGTAAGGTCAAGGCGGGTAGAGGCCGCGTAACCTTGTAATAATATTATAAAACAGAAAGTCTGTTTTGTTTTTATTGGCTTGCTAAATGGGTGTAGAATATAGGACTATATTTTAAGGCGTCCGTGTCCGACGCGTCGGAAAACCTGGGGTCGTCGATCTACCGTTTTTTCTAAATCACATCCGAACGAAACCGGAAAATTCGACTAATTATTTATGATAATTAGATTTTTGTTATGACAGGGTTGTGAAGATAAATAAAGTTCAGTTTTTGAATTAACAGAAACCAAGTTGCTATAATTTAAAAAAAATTGTTTAAAAATTGTTTATTGAACAAAGTCGTCTTGCAAGAGAGTCAGGGCGAGTTTTTTTACTAGCTTCCGTTTCTTGGATGTTTTAAAGACTATTGGTAATAAAGTTATAATCACTGTTGTACCAGATGTGCAGAAGATTTGCAATACTTGTTAATAAGTCCTAATATCAAAATAGAAATTAATAAGGATAGGTTAAAAATATTATTTATTTCTACTACAACAAAAATTTGCAGAGTAGATTCAACACAACAAATTGTCCTCCGCATAGGCTGTTTTGTAATCCTTTCAGTTGGAATATAAATGGAACCAATACATAATTTTTTGTTATCGCATGTAAACTGCTTTGTTTATTTTTCAACCGTATCAGCATTTTAAAATAACCAAAAAAATTACAAACGCTTTTGGGAGCTGAAATATACAGAATTCAATTATTATATTATATAAAATACATTATGAGTGATCGCATAGGTTTTCGTCATACGATGACGTTCTTTGGTCACTAATTGTCTATAATTTAAAGATTAATTAATTTTTTTTTGTAATAAACTATTCGTAATTAATGAAGTGAACTAACGTAGCGAAATTCAATTTTTTGAAATATTTTGGGTTCGATTACAAAGTGCAAAGAAAGCTACATTTCAATCAGTGCGATTTCTGCTTTTTTGAAAACATAACAGTTTTAAGTGGGATTATTAAACAACATCAGATAGCATAGAATTTTGTGTTAATATTTACAATGTAAGTGATTTTTTAACGTCGTTAACGTTAATTAAAAAAAGCCCAATGTATTTAAAAAATTATAAGTAATCGAAAACTACGAAAACAAACAAAGTAAAATTCTATTTTCCTTAAAATTCAAGAGTGGAAATAATTAAAAAAAAAGAAATTTGATATACAAGTAAGGTACCTAACCTCGCCTAGCCCACTATTGTATAATAAATTAGCAGTTAAAATAATTCCAACGTTTCGTGATATTTTTTAAATAACTTAATTAATATGTGAAGCTTTATATGTTCAATTAATTAAAAAAAGTTTATTGACTCATACAATTTTCTAATTGAAAAGTTTGTATTATTCACAATTTAAGAGAACGTTTCGATTGCTCATCCAAATTACGAATTTAAAATTTTATTATTAACAATTACTTCACTTCAAAGCTCGATATAATAATGTGTAGGAGTTACATAATAATTTATAAATTATATTTGTATTTTAACTACTATATTAGTAATAATACTCTAATATTACATTCAATCCCATTTTCGATTTCTCTATGATATTTTTGAATGGTTGTTATTATTATTTAATAAATTTGTTTAATATACCATTTGCTCAAGTAGCATCTTGATTCTAATAGCTAGCAAATAGCTGTATTATGCAGGTTTACTAGCAAAATAGCCTTTAAATTGCAGCAATATGACCCACTATTTTTAAGCAAAATGCTAGCTAAATACTATATATCAATTTTGCTTGTTGCCGCGGTTGCAAAAATAATGATAGGTTTTCTAACAGAATCCTGTATTCCCAAAATCCACCAGGCCTTTTATGTTGCTTTTTTTGGATATACTTACAATATCGAAATTGTTTTTATTTTCTCATGAACCTTCCAAGG
Source organism: Cantharis lateralis (assembly GCA_963170105.1). Taxonomy (NCBI): domain Eukaryota; kingdom Metazoa; phylum Arthropoda; class Insecta; order Coleoptera; family Cantharidae; genus Cantharis; species Cantharis lateralis. The sequence continues at coordinate 8,620,549 of OY720626.1, forward strand.
AAAGACGGTCTGAAATTAAATACATGTTAGCTACTCTAAGTTCTCTTGTTCATTTATTGTTTTTTCTCAATTCCTATCTTTTATTCTTCACTTGATCTGTGTTCTCTGTTCTTTTTTCTATACCTTTTCTTAATAGCATTTCTGTATTACCAACATAACAAGAAAAGTTTCATATACAATAAGGTGGTTCCAATATTGCTTTTCATAGTTAGTGTTGTCTCTAACTACTGAACAGGGCCGGTCTTCGTTTAATTTCATTATTGCTAACATTCATATTTAGGAGGTTGTGACCGCCCATCGGGCAGTGGAGTTCTATATTACATAGAACTAGAATCGGAAGGCTAGTATGGTTCAGTGCGGCCTTCAGGCCGCACAACATGGGCATGTAAGGTGGGCACTAATATTGAAAACCAATTTTATTATGTAATCAATCAGACCTTAAAAAATTGTTTATCTAAGAAGTTAACATAATTTGAGTGCTATGAAGACGTAGGAGTCTTTCAGACCGCTTACAATATAATGCAGTGTTGTATTTCCAGTTCGGTAAATTAATTGCACAAAAAAAATTGTTTACGAAAGTATACCTACAACTGAAAGTTGTCTTAACACTTTCAGGAGATTCAACTCATCTTTAATATAGTTATTAATTATTTTTGCTCTCTTGCGGTAATAATTAGCAATTTTATAGCTTTTTCAATTAAAACCAATGTGAAAATTTCTTCATAATAATTATAACTTAACACAGATAGCGATAATTAATCGTTGCACCTTAATATTACATTAAGTTTGTTATAATATTTTAACGAAAGATTCCACATTGTGGGAAAAACCGGAAAGATATGATATAAATCGAGTTTTAGAATTTTATAATACAATACAATACTGCAATACAATGACCAGTGAAAACTTAACTATGAAACATTAATGGGTGTGGATCTATTGGAATTGCTTGATGATGACAAATAGCTGCCAAATTTGTCGTGATTTATTTAACAATTAGCAATCTTCTTCTGCACCTCAGCACACTTTCCAAGTGCGCAACATTCAAATGGATTTTTGGAATTGGATGCCGAAGAAAACAGTCGGGCTTGCAATTTAAGATATCAATTGATAGATTCTTTCAAATAATATGTCGGATGAGTTTTACGATTTGAAATTTCATCGAGCGCTTCGTGCATGGTTTGAACAAGTAGCCGGCCATTATTCATTACACAATGCAAATAAGAAACTTAAGTAGGAATGTGAACCTTTAAATGGTGGAAGAAAAACATTGAAAATTATGATAATTGGATAAATTGCATCTTATTGATGAATTAATCTAAATTGCTTTAACTTGAATCCATAACTTAGCTGCAGTTTACTATAACAGGATATAGAAGCGAGAAAGTTCTTATTCTGTGCAATTGTAAATTAAGCTACACCCAGGTAATTAATTCAAGGTGTGAGTAACGAGGTATGTCAATCAGGTACGCGACATATATTATTTTCCAACAACGTCTTTCTAACATTAAGAGGTATAAATACTAAGTAGCATAATATTTTTGAGACTATGTATGTCGGTCAGTGAACCTGGTTCTTAATTGCATTAGCATGACCCCACCCACCAATGCATATTAATAAAACACGTTTCTAGTGATTTATAGACAAAGCACAAGGCACTAAAACTTCAATGCGAGTTTTCAATTTATAAAAATTAATGTCATTCGCATATTTTAAATAATAATTAAAAATTTAATTTTAATTGTGCGCATTTCATTCTATTCTTGCTGCTATATCTGGTTGTGCAATAGCAATAATTGTATAAATCCAGCATAATAAAAATGTGGATACTATGAATCAAAATAAACACAACAAAAATCAACCTCGCTTTATTTTTACACAATTCATCATTCAGTACGTACCCACCAGAGCACTGCATTTCCAAGCATTATTGTATTCCAAATGTTAAAAATCTATTCATTATTTCAATTTCACGATTTGTCGCTAATATCAAATTCCAAAACTGACCTTAAAGTTATTATTATTGGTAGATTTAGATAAACTTTCAGTTTAAGATTCCAGGTTTCCAAATTTAAAAAAATTTCTGATACAATTTTGGTAGTTGAGGGTTGTAATTGGCTGTTTCCAATGCTTAGCTCCGCCCATGAATAAAGTTTGTAAAAATACAGGTACCTGTTTGAAAAAGTTCTCAATTTGTACGTTCCCACGGTAGTTGTTATGTTCGAATCGCAGCACCCAAATGTACTGTACAAAAATATAATTGCACGGACCGTAAACAGAATGGAGTTAAGTCCTGAACTCTTCGAAGAAGTAGGCGTTACTTGCATAAAATATGAAAATTTAATATCTAGATTCTACAACATTATTGCCTGTATTTTTGAAAACCTCTGGGCCTAAAATTTAATTTTTAAGATATAAATTCTAGGTGAATTGCTGCATTATATTAAATTCTTGTTAGTTGAATAACAGTCGGATTCACTGCATTGCTTTAGACCATCATCGTTAGAGTTTTGAAATTTCTCTGTCGTACATTTTTTCTATAAATAATGCAATAAAATTCATAAGTTTGCATTGTTACAATTAAATTTAAATTTTCCTGCCCCATTTCTTAATCAAATCAACTAAAACATCTAATGATCAAATGAATAATGGTATTGTTTGCCAAACCAAGTCGTATCCTAACTTAACTTCACAAAAATACCAGTTTAGTGTTTAGGTATTAAAATACTCCTGTAGCGGCACTCATCGCCAGCAATAGCAAAAAATTAGAAAAAAGAAATGGTAGAGGAAGATAATACAAATGAGACGAAACTGAAAATTTAGAAAAATTGAAATTGGTTGTCTCACCTAAGACTACCTTCCCTATAAATTTTATTCGGAGGAAAAATACTTTTTCTTGTCATAGATCAGAAAGTTTTACTTTTTCTCCTGACAAAGAATTGACTAGATATCCAACAAAAACAGTGTTCCATCCCATCCCCATCCCCACCGCTTTATTAAACAATAATTTACACTTGATCATCTCAGTTATGTTTAACCTGACCGCCAGGGGGCAGTCCTTATCTATTTGAAAAATTTTAAGTTCAAATTGTATTAGGAAAGCTTTAAGAATGCAGTATATTGCCATGGTAAGAATTTTTATAAGATCCCTGGACTTCACACTTTTCATAAAACATTTATAGATTAAAAAATCAATTCAAGGATCTTGGCAGGCTAAGTGCCACTTCTTCTGGTCATTTTAGGCTACAAGTCTTCCAACAATGGACACCTTTTAGATGCTAAAGCCGATCAGAGGTGTAGCATATTATATACTGTTTCGTCTTCTTCATTTCAGTTCTAACAGTTGGATCACAAGGATCACAATTCCAGTTTAAATTTTTATTTAATTTAGAATGCCTAGCTTATTTCCTGTGGTGTAGATTTAGGGTATCAAACACAGTTTAAAAGCAATACAAGGACTACTCGACCTCCTGTAGAAATCGAAATATTTTGATTTATTTTTTTAAACAATCTTTGAGCAATTGAAGACAATGTTTGATGAAAAACATTAAAAAAATCAAATGGATTACCTATGACTGCCTTTTAATACATAGCTTTGTGGATTGCAACTGATACAAACTCTCATTTAAAAGCATAATACAATAGATATAAAAACAATCCTCCAATCAGCCTCGTGGTATTCCCCCAGAACGCAGACCCGTCAACTCAAAACTCATCGGCACCTATTTCCAACTTCACAAATAAGTTGATAAGCTATTTAACCCGATACATATTACATCTGGTGTAAAAATTGGACACCCAATTTTCTGCACGCACACTAAACCGGTTTTCCACTTTCCACCAAGCACCGCTACAGATACAGCATACAGCGTGTTCTTTAACATTTAATCTCATTTGTTCGGAAAATATTCGGACAAGTCAACTTTAGTTGAAAGGGGTGCATCTGAATTGGCCATTGCAGTTCACCTAACTGCAACACTAACATAGGGGTGAATTTTACCCTATAAATTTTAAATGAAAAAGGGTGTTCAAAGATGTACCAGTTAAAAGTCTAATGAATTTGTTTTACATTAGTGTTTAAATTTTCCAGTCCCATTTATTCCCATTCTTATTATTTCTGGAATAAATGCGATCCAAAAATAAATCACAACAAAAACTGATTGATATGTTGCTGATATCAGTTTTGAATTATATTTAAGCAGGATTACTTCGTACCCAGTGTTTATCAACCTTTTCATTCGAGGTATTCGTTTCGCAGAAAGAGTTGAAATAGCATAATTTATTTTTGTAATAATATAGAAAATAAATAAAATTATCAATTGTAAAACAAAATCCTTACGAGGGATGTTTTAATGTTGAATTACAATTTTAAATTTTCCCCTAACAAATACTTTGAAGATGGTATATTTTTAAAATATATTTATAAGAGTCTCATGCTTAAATTGGTGCAGTATTCGGGTTTTGAGAGTTCGATAAATTTATGTATTGCAAACTTTAAAGTTTTTCATTTGATCGCTTGTGTTGTTGATCGAAAATGTTCTAATTGTATTAATTATGTTTAATTGTTATAATAATTGATTAAACAGTGAAATTGATATTAAACTAATTATAATAATATGAAAATTATTTTTATTAAATAAAAATTATAAATCAACAAATTCGGTGAAGGCAATAAAATACTATTACCTACTTTATAAAGTTTCGTCAGAAGTTACTGTTTTTGGTTAACACAGCACTACTAATACATAACTAACGCTTTTAACTGAAAACATTAACTGCTGTTGAAAGTTTCTAAATTAAATAGCATTAATTAATAATTTATTAATTATGATTTTTGAGCTGTGAGTGTGTTTGGAATTGAGAATAATCTCATTATTTCATGAACAAGTTTCAGATCATATTAGTGACGAAGCAAACCCCAAAAGGATAATCTATATACTATGCCTGGAGACTAAAACACTGCACTGTATTAACAGTTCGAATACACAGACACTAGATATTACCAAATTGAAAAGCTGATTATAATGTTGGGTTTTTCAATTATTCATATCCACATTACATTTTTACCTATAAATAAGACAAAATTACAATGCAGCAGCAAGCAATAATTTATCATAAATTTAATTTATCTGTGAAGTGTATCCACAATTTGAATCGTGTTCTTAAAGTGGAAGAACTTAAGTTGTGACATAAATTTAAAATAATATTATTAATAAGTAGTCAGCACCTTACATAATTAAAATTCTTTGGCGCATTTAAAATTTACAACCTCATGTAATACATTGTAATTATTTCAAGCATACGAGAATGTTAAAGCAACAAAACAAAAGTGACATTTGCAAATTTACAAAATTAGCTTTATATACTTGGAAATTTACCAAAATATTAATTTTGAAATTTAATTGCTTTGAACCAAAAAATAAATTTTACTCATATTTCAGTAGTAGAAATTTCAGATTATTTAGTAAAATTCTTCAGCATGTTTTAAAATATTTTGATTTTTACAAATCCAATTAAGTTTTAAGGTCACAGTTTTGATGACAAAAATTAAGTTTCAGAGCAAACGTTGGCAAAAAACGGAGTTGATGCTTTAAAAGTGATTTTAACAGGGAGTTATTACAGAATAAATAAAACAAATGAAATTGTGTTTTTTAAAAATATTTTAAGAAAAATAAGGAACTAATATTTATTATCTAATAATAAATTAGTCAGATGTATCGTTAATTCGGTTGTTTGAAAGTGTTTTCTAATTATTATCTTTAGATGAACAGATAATCAGTACAACTTTCATAAAAACTTAAAGAAAAGAATGAAAGGAGCGAAAATATGTTTAAAAATTTTTTTTGGAAAAAATAATCAAAAATTAAATAATACCTAAATACAAAAAAAAATTTCTTTTGGAAAAAATAATCAAAAACTTTTGCAAGGATTAGTAGGTAAAGTAGAAAATGTAGATTCCCTATCAGAGTTCTGTTTTAAATTCTTAATGAATATCCCCACAACATTCGATCTGATGTGTGTTTAGGTAACATCAGTATTTACAAAATTTGGATGTGGATAACAGTAAAACGTTACAACCAATATTTGTTTATCGGACCTCTCTGAATTGTAATACGACAATTTATTTATATATATCATTTGATCAAGAAATACATCGTGAAATAATTATAAAGGAATTGTTAGAAGTTTCAGTTTAAAAACATGTGATACTGAAAATTTCTCGTATAAGAAAAAATATCACGACATAAATCCTCCTTTAATCCCATGAATGGAGCCACCTCAAAATCTTTGGCTAAATTCAAGATATTCACAAAAACGATGTCTTAAATCTTAAGGTTTTCATTGGCTTACAGAAGATAAAAAAACCAAGACAGTATATCGAAGTAAATAATTGCAATAATAAATACTGCTGATTAAGTTGTGATAGTAAATAAAGTTATAATTAATTACGTATTTATTGAAAATTATGTAGGAGTAAAGATACCACGATTTTCATGTATATTATTAAGTACAATTTTTTTATTTGCTGCGATATGGAATACTTTGCACTAATATTGTTTAATTAAACAATAATTACATTATAACCTTGTAATTCTTAATTCACATAAAATTAATTTTATGTTTAACTATCAATAATTACCAAGAATTCAAACCTAATTACGTAAAAAAGGATAGCTACATTTGTTTATTTTAAATTGCTAATGATGCCTTTTATGAATACAGTAGAAAAAAAAATAAAGATTCAGTCATAGGGTTTAATTAATTACACTAATTTTCAATAAAAATGGTATCAATTTAAAAAATGAGTGATTGATATTTAAGGTGTGTTGCATTTCCCTTCAAGTCGGAATAAATTTATTTCAATTAAGAACACCATTGTTAAGCAACTTCAAATTTATCTGATGTAATTACTATTGTAGTATACATACAGGGTAAATTAAAAAAAGTAGTTATTCTGAGACTTTTTACACCTACATGTATTTTGTTTTTTTATCTTCCAGACGAGTCAGGATGCGAGGCTGACATGGCAGAAGGTGGTACCGAAGAAGACAGTGGCGACATGCTGGGGCCCGCCACGACACCAGCACATCAACCCCCCACTATTAATATGAAAGCTGAAGTAAGTTAAAAATTTTATATTTGCAATTCCCTGTAGAAAAAGCTTATCAAATCGTTATAAAAATATTAAGGATAATATATTTAATTCGAAACAAAATGTGGGCGACTAATATTTTAAATTTTATTAAATTCTAATTGAGTTCTACTTTTTTTTTCGTGCTAATGTATTTGAATCACGCTCACGGATTAAAGTATTTTTGGCAAATTGCCGTGGTATTAAAACCCTTTAGCAATTAAGGAACGAATTAGTAAATATGGCATTTTGACAAGCGCCATTTGAAAATAATGTATATTCCTCTTAAGCTGCCTCTTTCTTGTGATACACTGTGTACTTTATAGGATATTAATTTTAATAATCGGAATTGCATTTCTAAAAATTAATTTTATTAATGAGTCTAATTATGCAGCTACCTATCATGCTGTTATTAACGAGGATTGCTAGAGGTTAAAAATTTATTTCTAATTGAATATGATTCCAAGGTTTTTAATATAATAAAAAAACTTCTAGATAATGAACATCGCTTGCAATATTTATAATTTATTGGTGATGTAATAAAAATTATTATAAAATAAGGTATACTATATTTAAATTTTATCTAAATTATAATGTAATTAAATTGGCAAGCATAAATTTTTAAAGTAACAACCAGTCTGCTAGTATATAATCTGATGATGCCATTATCGTGAAAACGTTTCTAATTAATAGCTGTATCCTGTGATATATTTAGTTTTTAACGTTGTATGTCATTAATTTCTGCAATTGTACCAACTTTTAAATAATTACTATAATTTTAAATTTAATATTTAGAATAAATATCACGTAAACTGAAAATAAGGATTCGGGGATTCCCAAACTTTAATTTTCATTTGTGGTGGGTTAGATGTACTTTCACTACAACATTAAACATTGATTGGTTTAGTTTACAAAATGATCCACACCAAATTTAACATTTACATAATAATTGAATTTAAAAATAATAATTATGATAACATAATATTCGTATTGAAGTAATGGCGTTGTCCAAGTTAGGGATGAAATACTATAAGTCTTAACAGCATTAACGACAAATAAAGTTTATAACTTTACGTAATTCGAGATAACAGCAAAATAGTAAAAACTCCATGAACAATCGTTTACACATAAGCGGTGACATATCGCTTTTAACAATCTTAAGAATAAGTTAAGCTCAACTTAAGCTAGAGGATTTGCACTAGAGTATGAAGGCTCGAATGTAGAATCTGCTTGGTTGGACAATTTTTAATAAAATAAGCCAATTCATGAACCAGTATTAGTTGATGCTTACATCTGGTTTCATGTTTTCAGAAAGGGTGTTAAAATAGTAGTTTATGCAACATGTTTTGAAATCACCAACTAACGAACCTCATATTAGAATCACAGCTTTTATGTAATATATAAAAAATATTACCTTACCTGCATGATAATAATAAATTATCTGCAAATTAGAATTAATTTTTAGTCTGACAAATTACTCTAATAAATAATGCGGTTTACATATTATCAAACTCGAGTTTTGTTGTTTAATCGAATCAATTCATTTTTTATTGCATCCACCTGTTCGGGCGAACAGTGATCAAGACTTGAAGGTAACAAACTCTTATATTTCAAATTATTATAAAAATATTGGTCGAATGATTTCAGGTTGGCATTAAAATCGTGAATCGATCATTTCGAGTGTAAACCACTGAAGTCAGATACTGCTTACACTTGATCAACAAAAATTATTACGGAAATATTCCCAACTCGAAAAATTGTGCTTCAAGTAATATAATATTTCAATGTTTTTTTTCTTAACTGAAATATTAAAATGCAATAATTTTATGTGGATGCTGCAATGCATTTAGAATTATAAGCTTAAAAAGCATTTCAAACGAATTTTAAAAGTATGTTGAGTATACAAAAATTGAAATGAAATAAAATAAAAGTCAATACGTGTGTTTCAGTTTTCTTAGTTTCGTCAGTTGGTATAAGGGTCAAATTAAGCAAACATGAATAAAAGTTGAATAAAAAGTTACTAAGTAATAAAACTTTTTTAAATTTGAGCTTAACAAATTATGAGGTTAAATCTGAATTTTTATCTGGAGTTGGAAAAAGAAACTAACAAAGAAAATACATGTATCTAGTTAATATTAAATTTTTTAAAGTTTATAGTACACGAAATTTTTATAATTAATAAACTGAGAAAAATAAATCAAAAATGAATTAATAAGGAAATTTCGGAGGTACGTGAGGAATAAAATTTTATTTATAAATATTTAAAATTTGCGTAGGTAATTTAACATTGTAATTTTTTCTCGGTAATTTAGTTTGGAATTTAGGCTAGCTACACAAAGTTGTCATTTTAATAATTAAATTTTATATACTTAGGTACTTCTATGTATTGTCCTTCTTCATTTTTCATTTATATTTTTTCCAAATAATATTTCTAGTTCTGCTGTTACAAAGTGTAAGTATTTTACTTCAAATCTTAAATTTTAAAAACCTTTTTTTGTCTGTGTATCAGAATGTTGAATATTATAGATATTTCAAAATTTGTGATTACGCTGTAGAGGACTAACCTCATCTTTGACATCACAATAATGTTGAATGGAATTGTGTGATTCCTACAGTAAAGAATTTTTCTTAATTATGGTAACGCAATTACTGATGTACTGGAGGGTATTCCATACCCCCCAGACCCCCCGGTTACAGAACCGAATGGTTTGTGTGCATGTTTTGTGATATTATGAGAACAATTCGATATATAGCTGTAAATGTCACCACGTAGGATAAACTTAACTAGGAAATCAAATCGGCGCGTCTACTCCTTTGCTGAAAATTGATCGAGCGTAAGAGCAATACAAACGAGATCCAATGAAATGTCTAGGCAATTACTTACGCATAATTTTTTTTGTAATTTTTATAAGTTTTTTATTTATTTATTTTATTTTAACTTTTTTATCAAGAAAATGTCACAAAGTTGTATTTATTTGCAAAACTACAGCTATAAGGCTAATTAATGACGTATCACACTAAGCTGTACCTATTACCGATCTCTTGGAATTGCTTGCACAAAATTAACCCGAAATTGTTTTGGGAGCAAATCATGCACGCGCTACCCGATCAAGCCGTCGAAAGCTCTCGCTTCACTTAATCTTATTAAGCAGTTGATTATTATTATATAATTTTATAAACCACAATTGTTTGGAAAAAAGGTTGCGAGATCTTTTTTGTTAGATTTATCGTGTCCTTGACGACCTCAGACATCTAAGGAAGTTAAAATATCTTATATACTTAATAGTTTGTGTGCAGGTTTTGTGTTTGACTTTATTAAACCTATCAGTTTTTCAAAAAAATATATGTAGCATCTGAATACACTTTGACCTCACATTTCTAGTTGTCCCCCCTTATCTAGTGAACCACGAGTCGTCAGTGAGAGCTATTTAATTCTTAAAATTTAATTTCTAAAACATTATTTAATTTAAAATCAAGCAGTATTGATTAATTGATCATATTCTCTGACTCGTGCTGATTGAAATCGCAAAAATGCACCCAACGAATGCTGTGTAATATGTGTAGTGTATACATTTTATAAATTTTAAGGGGATATACTGATCGTAATTAATAGCTTACACATACAGTGTATTTTATTTGTGATAACTTAGAAAAATGGTTAAATATTGAAATTAAATTAAAATTCTCAAACTTAGAAATTACAAAACCTATTATAAAGCGAATGTTATTATTTTATGGGATAGTACTTATTATTATAAACATTTCAATAAAAATCTAGGATAATTGAATTATAAATCAAATTTTATTAGCGCGAATGCGAATTTTAAAGATTTATTTCTATAATATTTTATAGTCAAAGAGGTGTGTAAGTTAATGAAAACATAATTGCAGGAAATATTCAACTAGTAGAATAGAAAGGAAGCTATCCAGCTATGTGCTGATTTTGATTTCAATTTCTGCAGGGAAGAATACAGAATATCTGCTGTGTACGAAGTATCTGCGTTGAATTTTTAAAATCAAAATATATACAGAGTGCTCTTGATGGTGTGCCACATCTACAAGAAAAACTTTTAACCTGAATGTAGAACAGAGAGATAATTATTATCATCGGGCATAGTAAAATAACTTTAAGGAAGTATAATTTTATAGCGAGTATTGGAGATTTGTGGTTCGTACTTTATCAAACAATTAAAATAGAAACATAACAAAGTATCGATATATAAAATTGAAGTGTATGCTAATCCAAAACAATTAACCATTGTTAAATTATTTTAACTGCTGTAATAAAACGTACCAATAATTATAACAATTCTCATCGTTAAAACTAAAAGTAATACCCCTCTGTAAAATATAGTACAATTTGTCTATGTCTAAAACCAAAAGCATCAAACGTGCTTTACGGCCATCGCCTTGCCATAAATTCAGTTAAAAGAGGGCGTTTGGTTGCCCAACAACTTATCGCCCAAACACGAATAAACACAGACTAATCTACATTGTTGTAATCTAACAAAGTTTACTGCTATTATTAAATCTACTGGGTAGTATAAAGCATGAATATGTTATATACGTATTAATTAATAAGTCTGAGACCGCTACAGCGTGACTAATAGTTGTTTGTCCTTAGCATAACACTGGCATAATAATGCAATTTTTATATATTTTTTAGTTATTGATGGAACTTGTACAAACTCATTTTTTCATTGTAGCCAAACATGAGACCACGAAAGAATTGCTATTCGCATTCTCGAAGCTCTTCCTATGTGGATGTCGAACATCGTCGCCATTCTTTGTCCTGATTTAATTTTGCAATCGAGTAATATGTATACACAAATTACTCATTTGAATAAATAATTATTGTACCGAAAGTGAATGATACTTAAAATTAAAGCATTAATCTAACCCTTTGAGTACTTTGTAAAGTTAGGTACAATAACAGAAGCAAGTAGATAGTAGAGGGTTTTGGATGCAAGACACCGTGAAATTACACTAGTGCGGGTTAGAGAAGTTCCCTGGGGCCAAGCGGTCCAACATCCATCTCTCGGGTCACTACCGGACTTGCTGGACAGACCAAATAAACGTACAGCGGTACCAACATATCTTGTTTGACTGAACATTGTTGTTTAATGTAGGTTGGAATATCTATAACGAAATATTCACGCAATAAATTCTGTAAATACATGAGATTTAATTGCAGTATAAAAGATTTTCTAAATCAATTCCCAAATAATTACAGATTTTTTTAAATTGCCTATTCATCAACCAACTGGAATTGTTATTATTATTTTATTTTTTCAACAAATTTGTGGATTACCTGCTTATGTAATATTATTCCTTTAAGGTTCTTCAAGATAATAATTCAAAGGAATAAAATTCACTGAAAATCTCAGATAAAATAAACCAATTGTGAAACCACAAAGAGGTTTTGAAACAAAGTCCTCTAAAATGAAAAATTTTTAATGCTTGCTACTATCCCCGTGTTATGAGCATGTAACCCTAAACCGAAACGAAGTAGTTTTAATACTGCATTTAACTTTAATAATTAATTTGGGCGTAGATGTTTAAACTAGCGCTTAATTGCGGTATGCGAGGTAGGTTCGATATCGTATACACCAGGTATGTGGAACCCGGTATTGAGATTCGCTCCACAATTCAACTTCTCTCGTTAACTCTCCCAAAAAGAAGGTGCCAGAAACACAAACTTAGTTTTGAATTTCAACTTACCGAGTAGTGCATAAAAAGAGGACGTTTAATCGTTTAAGGACGAATATTTCAGGATGTGCATAACTTCGACTACCAGTAATGACATTGTTATAATTCAACATTTACAAGCGCTCTCTGGAGTTCCTCCGTAAGTATGGTAAGGCTGCACTACCTACAATATGTTTATTTATAAACTCTATAAATATGTACAATATTTTTATTTTTTAAATTTTATTTGAACTACTCCGATGTACACAGCATTATTAATTAAAAACAAACATGATTTATTTACATATTCTGCCTGGTGGTACTAATCAAGCAGAAAGAATCAATTAACAATATCTACGTACAAGATTTTGCTAGAAATTGTTTATGTATTCCTAAGTATTTTTTCAGTTTGCAGAAAAACTTATACGAATAATTTAAATTGATTAACTGATTAGCTTGTCTATTATAATAACCAGTCGTCCTACTGGTATTAATATAGTTATTTATTGGTTAACTTACCATTTATAAAGAGTCTGACAGACTGACAGATCTCATTTAATTTTTTTCAAAACTTAATCTAAAAATTTGCTAAAAATTTTTTTTTAAGTTAAACTTCTCGATAACTTAATACTTATCTGTTGGATAAGTACTTAACCAACTAACGAAAATGAGTCAGTTTTTAGAGTTTTTAATTCATAAATTGGTCAATGAAAGTTTAATTTTGTTTCAATAAAATGTGTAAAAATGGAAAAGTTAAATAATATTATATACTGGTATCTCGATATCAATAAATTTCGTCGTTCCTTTAAATTTTAAATCAATTATTTTAATTACCAATTAAGTTTCAATTATAAATTTACTCTAATCTTTTCCTATCAACCAACACTACTGCTACTCAGTTACTCTTTATACTTCTGAATTTATTTTTATTAATTCGTCACTTTACTTATTTTATAAATCAATTACAACTATTTTTATTTTACTTCTCTTTTTCTTACAATTATTATTATCATTGTTGAAATAATCCTCTAGTCTTTCCAACTATTTTACATTTTTCCAAATTATGCATAAGTTCGGCTTAATAAAAAAACACCCCAATATAAAGGACAAAGTCTGTCAGTTGCACATCGATTGAGTTTTACAGAATATTACAGACATTTACAGAATGAGAAAAAAACTAAGTTAACTTACAGTATGAGCGTTATAATTTTTGTTAGATTATGTTAGATGAAGATTTATTACATTAGGTTAGATGAACTATAAATACATTAGGTTAGATAAAGAATTAATACATTAGGTTAGATGGAATTGACAGTTGATGAATTTTTATCTATTATCTTGTAGGTAGTAATATCTGGAAATGTCTCTGAAATGTTGGCTTCTGTTTTCAGCACATCTTGGAAAACTTGTAATTAGCTGTATTCTTTTTACCTATTTTATTTCTATCTCAGTTACACAAATGAGACGAAGTGAGCTGAGCCGAACAGATATTAACTGAGCCAAAGTGAGAAAAACATAAGGTGAAAAGAATCGACCAATTCGGGCTATTTCCCAATTCAAAAATCAAAGACAAACATAAAGGAGTCTGCAGTTGCTATCAACTAGATACCAAACTTGAGATTTTTTCATTTAACTTCCAGCCTCTTCAATTACACCAATACAACTCACCTCACAGGCAAACCAAATTTTTGATAAGAATTTACGCAAGCTGCTGTAAAATTCCAATCGAATATTTTGCAGCTTTGAAATTAGCGAAAATTATTTCTTAAAGAGCCATAAGCCGAGGCAAACTCGGCAAGTAAAATGCATTTATAATATCCATGTAAACCCATTTCTAACCTGAATTAATCAAGAACAAACTACTCACGTTTTAGGTCATAGCTTGATTAAAACATTATAAAATCATCAACATAATCTTTCGATCGAAGTAACTATCAAAATTTAGTAACCAAACATTGCAAAAGCCGTATCAAATGGGAGGAAAGCAACCATTCCTCTATATCAATCAAAGACCTCCAGAATTGAATTTCCGTAATGAACAATATTGAAAATTTAGAAAATCCTGCTGCGAAGCCACGTCGATTGGATCAAGAGAGAAAGGCATGCATTAGAGCTAATTACATAGCAGAACAACTTCGAGTACGTAACACATCTGCGATTGGTTCATTATATTATGTTACCAACCTAAAAGAAATTGAGATGGTTACCTGGGCACGTAATGCAGGTCAAACCTGATTTTGTTGAGGCGAAACATTCTTAATTGAGAAAACATACTTTTAGCTGAAAAAGATATTTTTTTTATGAAAAAGCTAAAACGTGCAAGTCGGCGACCATGTGGTCGCACTATTCAATGATCAAGGCCGTTACGAAATTGGAAAATTATATCGAAATAGCCAATTTCCACAGGCTAACCACATTTTGAAGCGGGAAAACGAAGGCTACGTGCGAAGAAATATCTTATACTAACCTCCGGCGACGGGAGGTTAGCTTTTCCCTTGTTTTTTTTATCCTAGTGATTTTTTTTATCAGTAATCTGGTGACATTTTTATTGCCCTTGGGTAATAAAGCGTCACTTTACTTTACACCAGCAAATCGGGGTCTAAAGTGAGTACTTTACCCCCACATTTGCAAAAAATTCTTTTATATATTATTTATTGATGTAGTAGAGATTGAATTTGAGAAGAATTGAAGTAAATTATAGATAAATCGAAAGAATTAAATTTGTTAGAGTTTTTAAACCTTTGCAAACTATTAAATTGATGATATCGACACGTAGTGATCTGAGGTATCAATTTTATAGAAAGTTATTTCACCATTGCATTTATTTTCGAAGAATTAATTTTAATGGTCATTATTATTTAGATATTTTTGATGAAAAGTTTTAGTTTTAAGATGAAGCCGTATAATTAGAAAATATTACAGCAGTAATAAAAAGCCAAGTTTATCATTCTTTCTGTAACGCATCTCCGATTGATAAATATTTCTTGTCAATTTAAAAAAAATTTCATTTATCCAGAAGCTTTTTATATTTTTTTCACAAATCCAAATTATTTTACTTTTACTTTTTTTAATATCATATACTCAGTTTATCATAATATTTTTAACAATTTTCAAAATTTTTGCAGACCATTTAAGCAGCTCCACCCTACACGAGCAGGGCTGGCGAAAAAGCCTTTAATATTTTTCTATACTTGGTCGAGGATCGAACCTGCGACTTCCCCATGCTACAATTGGCCATTCTATCAGGGCACTTACAAATTAACAAATATTAAAATAAATAAAAATAATTATATGATTGGAAAATCCATGACAATATAATTATCTACCTATGATTATATTTCACTTTTTTTTTTAGTTAATAGGATGTTGCACTGTGTATATTTGTGCATGTTATAATAATTATAATACTCCAAATGCTACTTGCAATAAAATTTTGGTTGATTTGAACTTTTCATAACTGAGTCTTTTATGTATGTAGAACTTTTTGAATTTAATTAAATTTTTTGCTTCAAGTTTCACCCAAATTAATTAATCGAAAAACAATTATTTAACTTTAGATGAAATAATTTGAATTATTAATAAATTTGTGCTCATTAAAATCAATAGTTCACTTTATAAGAGGAAACCCAAACCAACAAGAAAACAACTTACAAACTACTATCGTTGACCGACCTAATTAAATATCACACACGAGCTGCTTTGCTGTAATTTTGTAATTTCGACGAAGGGTACTTTAGCAATTTATCGCATAAATTCAATCTAATGGAGCACTAGATAGGCTTTGGTCAATGTAAAATGCATGGATGTTAGAAAATAAACCGCTATTAAAGTTATAGTAGTTAAACAAAGATTATTTTTAAATTTGTAATTATTGCGGCAAATTTTTTACCTCAATGCCGTTATGGGGTTAATTTGTACTCTAATGTTGGCTGAATAAATTTAAAATTGGTTTATCTCAATTCTGCCAATAGAAAAATCCAGGATAGTTTAGCGAAACCCGGTCAACTCGATGTGATGTCGAGAAGTTGGTCTTTATTTAATTTTCTTATGCTAAAGTAAAAGGAAAGCTTCGAGAGCTTCAACTTTTCGGTTCTTGTTTGAATTGTTTTTTTTATAGCAAATCAGATTTCAAAAATGTTTTTGATATACTACATGAGATTGTATAATTGAAATTGTTAAACAAACTTTTGATATACAAGGGTATCTCTCTGCTATTTACTATCAAAGTAGAAAAAAGTTTTCGTTCCAAATGATTGCTTTGAAACATGTTAATTGTATTTACTTGACACAGTACAAGAAATTTAAGCTGGAGAGCTTTTGAGATGTATATTATTATATTGTCTGAATTTGAAACATTTAATTGATTAACATAATATACTCGTAATATTAGATAGTGTAGTGCGAGAAAAATGCGAACAGAGAAGCTCTTGGCGCTGGAAATTGGAGCCGAACGTTTTAAAGTCTTGTGACGAATTTGGTATTAGTCAATGGAATTGCAAAATTTTACATCTCGCACCACTTTCTCTAAACAAACAAAAACTTTTTCCAACACAACGTAAACCAGTGAATAAATGAAAACGAAGGACTATTGGTTTTTAGCTTTTGTCTGTTGTTCAAATGAGTGTATGTTCGAAAATCAGTTTGGAGAACAAAACGATTCCGCCCGCCAGCTTTAGCTACCCTCCGAATGCTATGTTATATAGACCCCTGTACCCTTTCCAAGCACCACACGTTTGTGTTTTTTATATTCTTTGTGATTAGTCTGCAGTATTTTACTCTTTTCGCGCATGACTTTTGTAACTGGACGCTTCAATCTGTAATTTTAAAACACGCAAATGTAAGTATTGATTTTTAATAAAATAATTTTTTTGGTGTTGCTACTATGTTTCATTAACTTCAACTATCCTTCTATTTTTAAACCATTCCATTTTACAGCGCTTAACAGTCTGATGATAAACTACTAAAACTTTTTTTGTTGTATTGGACAAAAATTATTTTTATCCAATTCACACTGAAATTCTAAAAGTCCTACCTATTTTATTTGTGCACAATTGGCAACAGATTTACGTATAACTTACAAAACGCAATACAAAAGAGAAATATCCAAGTACTACATCGTGTTTTAAACAGAACATTGTTGTTGTAGAGTCAATTGCTGCTAACGTGGAAATCATGTCGACATATTCAAAGGCCTTTTTACAGGTTAACCGAATACTATAAAATTTTAAATTAACTTGTTAGTGTATATCTCATTCGGTGTTTTGATTCACTAATATGAGAGAAAAGTTTTTCATGCCAAAAATACACAATATTGTTTTTATTCTCTTTTTTTTGAAACGTAAATTTTTGATTAAATGCAATCGATGATTAGTAATAACCATAAAATAAAGGCCAAACTGTCTTTTTTCTATGGAATGACACGGAAAGTACTACATCTGCAGTATCAAATATTTGGACATATTTCAAGTCCAGGAAATCGGCTCATATATTTTACCTAATTTACAATTTGCAGTGAGAGACAATGTAAATATCTATAAAGAGGTTTCAAGAAATGCATTATAAAAAAAGAGAACAAAAAATGAAATAAGTTCTGTGGGTGTCTGAAGCTTGAATTAAGTTTCCTTTTTAACTTGATCGTAATTAAATGTGTTGTGAATCGAGTGGAAGGAATGAAATATAATTATAATGACGAGAGTACTTTTCATCAGCCACCTGCTGAGCTCTCGTAGTGTACGCACCGATGACTTCCGATTGATTTTTCTTTATCAAATTGTTGGTAATTTTAGTGTGCTATTACCAACAGTTGTATGATTTTTAAATTAGGGTTTATCAAGAAGGGAGAATAGTCGTTACGTGTAATTTCGAATTGATCAGAAATTATAATTTGTTTTAAAAATTATCATTTTTGTGGAAGACTAAAATATTTAGTGTGGGTTATTTAAATGGCGAAGCTTTAGAAAAGAAAAGCTACTTTAATATATTTGAAAAATAAATTAATTTTAAAATAAATGATAATAACAACACTGTTCTATGAATAGTTAAGTGTCTGCAATTAAAACAAATAATTTATATTACATCGTGAAAAATATATATTTCTGCGCTATAGAGAAGTCATAATGAAAAATGAGAACTTTGTAGGGGGAAGAGAGGGAGGAAAAGGGTGGAAAATTAATGTTATGCAATTCTCGGAAGGTGGGAGAGAGTAAATGTAATTAATTATCTCTGTTCGTAATGACTCTGACTGATGAGGTGTTTGGGTTCTAGCCGAGAGGTAAAGGTGGTTGTTAGTAAAGTTCGTTCTAGCGATAATCGACGGATTATATTTTACAAAAAATAATTATTATAATAATATTGCGGCTGTGGATCATATCTTTACCAAAGGTAAATTTTAATCCATAGACAGGACTCGACAATTGTTCAATAACTTAATCCCAAGGATAATTTACCGAAAAAATATTCCAGTTGTAAAGAAAGTTGTCTTTTGTTTTACCAAAATTTGAAATTAATTTAACCATTCAGAAAAGGAATAGGAATAAAAAATATACAGAATTTGAAGTTACCATAACCACACTCTCTATTTTTATTAAAGTCACAATTTTTATTTCCTATAACCCGTAATTACAGCAGTTGCTTCGTGTGACCGCTGGCGCTGGTCTTCTTAAATGAATTTTTTGTTAATATCTCAGCACAATCACCAATATAACTATTATTGGCGATCACAATCTAAACAGTTAGTGGCGGCTTGCACTGGGAGTGCAATGGGATGCCACCCTATCAAAACACAATATTCTCCTTTTATTCAATTTTAAATAAATAATTATTAGTATTCCCAGCAACTACTCTCATTGAATAGTATTTTTTATGCGCCTCCGACATCATAATTGCGTGCATCTTCAGTGATTGTATCCAAATGTATCCATTTCATAAACCCATGAATTTCACAGTTTCGAAATTTTTTAAACATCTTATATGCAGTTTAAATTTAATATTAAAAATGTGTTCTAGGTAAATAATCGCATTTTTAAATTTCATAGTTAATATTAAATAAACATAAAAATTGGAGAGACCCAGAAATGCTAACCTTAACTTTCCTGTACTATTGGAAGTATAGTACAAAGGTTTTCTTGAATAAAACTAATAAAGGCCCTATAATACAATTTGGGCTTGACCACCTCTGTTTTCCCTGTCTAGGTCTGTCAGTTTGCAATCATTCACTCTTCTCTTCTCTTCCTTGTCATCCATTCAAGTATGAGGTTATACAAATATTAACTATCGAATAACTAAATTACCAATTTTGTGCGACCTGAAGGCCGCACTGTCCGTAATCATTCAAGTTTTGCCTTATAAAATGGAAGTCATGGCTGTTTATACATAATATAAAATTAAGTATTTTTTAAAGTGTGCCATTAGCCCAATGGTGGAGCGATAGACTGCTGAGATGAAAGTACTAATCACAAAATTCCCCAATAAGGATTAAGCAGCAATGGGGTCTAAATATTGTATACTTTCTATTCAGATTATATCTCTGTGATTTATCATTGCCTTACCAAGAGGGAAAAAAGTATTTATTTTACTCGGAATCGTAGCAAGAATATCTTTTTATATTTTATAATACCGTATATTATTATATTATATAGTCGGTACTAGATTGCCCAGGTTGTGCGGCCTGAAGGCCGCACTGACTAATCATACTTCCTTAATCTTGAATTTTTTTTAGGCTGTTAACGTAAAATCAACCGATCAAAGGACCATTAAAGTATAGATATAAATAGATTATTTATATAACAATACATAATAGACCATTTTTATCTATCTACAGTTCCACCAAGCTTAGAAAGGACCCGGAAAATATGCCAACTAATTTGAATAAACAAATGAACGTGAGAATCTAGTTATTCGATAATTTATCAGGCCCAAATTGTATTATAGAGGTTTTTATTAATTTTATTCAGTAAAACCTTTTTACTGCATTTCCTATAGTACTGGAAAGCGGAATTTCCGCAATTTTTATGTTTAATAAAAAAGTTACAAAAAATCATTTGTCGCGGTTGTTCGTCTTAATCAGTTCCGTGTTATTTAATATTTGAGCTTTATTGTCTACAAAAAAAGTTGTTCTTCTTAGAACAAATCTTCATAAATTGACTCTACTCGTAATTTGCAAAATAATTTATGGATTTTAAATATTCGCGTCGAGAAACTTCTTTATCTAAGTGTACATGTAAATTTTGTCAGTGCCAGCCACACTTCTAAAGTCTTTCCAAAGTTACTGAAGCTGTATCTATCTATTCATCCGTGACGCACCTTTGATTGGTCAGCATTTTTACTAACTTAAATATTTAACTTAACTTTCTACCAGCCTTAAAAATTAGAAAATAGCTAGTCAGTGCGGCCTTCAGGCCGCACAACCTGGGCAATTTAGTTAATATTATTATAATTGCCCAGTTTAATTTATCTATCTATCCCATAACATTCATCTTACATTACCAACTTAAAAAATATATATCGTTAGTAATAAGTCATGTGTTTAAAATAATATGAAAAAACCTTGCAATTTGTTGATTGAAATTCATCACTGCAATAAACATTTTAACTTGGATTTTTTCTTAGCTGCTGGGTGATTCTAAAATTATAAATACTAGTTCTCACGGAACTTCAGACCTCGTCATAATTCTAAACCATACGAACTAAGATGAGAATCACTAGTCAAATGTATGTTTGTAAACATAGCCTTTTGTGAAGTAAAATAGAAGCGTTAAATTTAAACCGCTGTCATAGTCTAACCAAAAACTATACATTAATTGGAGCAGTGGCGGCTTATGCTTTAGATATGTAGGGTTAAAGTTTTTCCTATTTATTATTCTCCTAAAATGTTAAATAGGGTTTTTTTAGTACCTCAAAAAAACTTGATCGTTTTGCCGATCAAGTATTGTACACACAATTAAATTAAATATTACTTCTATGGCGTAATTTTTGGCGATTGTGCTACCTGCAAACAATAGGACGAGCCCGCCACTGCATAGGAGGTTAAAATTGTTTATAACGTTATCGTGACAGTTTGCTAATAAAAGTCAAATCAATGTAAATTTTAATTAAGCAGTATGTGTATTTATGTTGTACTACTGATTTTCTGTCTTTTTCTAACTTACAATGCTTCAAATTTCAATATTTCTAACGTATGTCGACATTACATCGCGTGAAGATGACAAAATATTTTATTTCTATCATTGTCATACATATGATTTGCATTTGTCAATGCAAATAATCAGTTGTGTATGCTACATTCAGCTTATTATGACGAGGTCTAAAGTTCCGTGAGAACTACTATATATGAATTATAGAAGTCCCCTATCAGGGCTCCTATCAAAGCCAAGTATGATCATCAGCCGTTTTGACCGTGCAATCCAGTGCAATTTATATTTCCTTAACCCATAATGTCAACTCAGTCATCAAATTTAAAATGAGAGTATAAAGGTGAATCACCTGATGTCTCAAATAGTATGAGTTGGGAAAAATGATTGATCTCGAAGACTAGCCAAATATACGCTGTAATAATCAAATTTTTTCCCACAATATGCTGAAGCCACCCTAGGCTGGTGAGACGACGTCTTAGAAGCCACATTAAAATTTTTCCTTATCAAATTAAAAATCTGGCGTGTGACATCATAATTCCAAATGAAAAACTACCATTGGATGAGAAACTAGCGAAATAAAATTTCTTCAATCATCTAAATAGATCGACACAATGCAAATCAATAATGTATAATGTTGGAATGTTTCCCTTCAAAATTAGATCAGGCAAATTTTCAAGATGTAAGCAAGGGAAATAACAAATGAATTCGATTAAGTAATAGCCTGCATGCAATATACATAGTTCTACAGAGAATAAAACACATATTACTGTGATTTTCTGTAACCAGATTTTATACTGTTTCAATCTTTATTGAAGATATCTCATATTAGGAAAGAAGTATCATATTATTTAAATTTCCATTATTTACATCACTTGAAACGCGGTCTGACGTCCCTGGTTAATGGTCAGTTATTTAACATCTTATTATTCTTGAGGTTATATAGGAGTATATAGTGATTTTGCAAATGTTTTTGCATCACTTTTTGACATAACATAACATGTAAATGAGCTGTTTTAAAAAAAGTTGTTACATGCCAACATCTCAAAATTTGAATTTTCGTAAAAAATGTTGTACAAATATAATATTATATTTTCATAAATTATTAATGATTTTGCAAAATTACCCAAGCATATAATATTATATTAGGTACCTATAGGTAAAAATAACTAATAAAATTACTGTATTATTATTTTAAATTAATTATCTTAAACAAATTTGTATACTACACGAACATAAATTTAAATTTTAGATTACCTACTCGTATGCATATCTGAGATATTAATGTTAAATTAATATATTATTTATAGCGCATAATTACTTATAAAGTCAAAATTAATTTTGTAACCTACAGGCTAAGAAAATATCGAATAAGATTTTCATCGTTAAAAAAATTACCGCACTAGAATTTTGTCTCTCAAAATTATTAAATATTAATTGTGTGCATTAGCATATGTACGGTAAAATGTCTTTGAGTCAAAACGGCCGCGTCAAAACATTCCAGCCCAAGAAAATCTTTAATGTAAAATTTATGATGGTATTTACATTTTTTCAAGCTGATAATGATTACTACTTGACAAAGCCTCAAACTATGAATAAATTCTTGCAGGTACGTACATTGTTCATAACTTCTGATAGTTAAATTTAATTTTCCTCGTCGAGTCCGTTACGTTATGGACAATTTTTAAACATCGTCTCCACCATTGTGAAGTAGTTAACGGACTGCAGTTTGCAGATTTACTTGAGTTTATTACTTTTATGTTAATTAGGTTGGTTATTACATCATAGCTGGGTACTTAGACATTCACGATCTATTGATTTCTTAAAGCAAGTTCAGTTATTTAAAAAAATAATATTTTTTTTTTAATTAACAAAGAAATTAAAGTGTTATTTGTAACTGGAAGGA
Organism: Cantharis lateralis; assembly: GCA_963170105.1. Lineage (NCBI taxonomy): Eukaryota > Metazoa > Arthropoda > Insecta > Coleoptera > Cantharidae > Cantharis > Cantharis lateralis. The sequence continues at coordinate 8,644,403 of OY720626.1, forward strand.
CACACAGTACAATATAAGAATTTAATTTTAAATAAAGAGCATTTATAGAAAGAAGCTTTTGAATACATCATATAATATGTCGCAAGGAAAATTGTGATTAAGTTCAAGAGTAATGCATAAGCCCATCATTTTGATATCTTTTTTACGAAGTAGTCTGGAAGAAGCATCATATAGATATTACATCAAGACAATCTTATCCTTATTTACATAGGGAGAGCAGCGGGTGACCACCCGCTCTGTAATTCAGTCTATCCCGAAGGAATAGGGTCGGCTTGCGATTGGTACAGACTGATAGCTGTAGAATAGGGTGATGGAAATCATCTTGGTATTTGTTATGCATTGCTGGATTGTGGACAGTGCCCGGTATAATATTTCAATATATTTTCTTTTGCGTTAGAAATGCGAGCAACGCCTTTGATGTAAATACATAATATCTAAATAAAATTTTGCTGAATAGAAGTTATATATTAAAATAAATTATACTTCGTGCACGTTATAAGAATAATTTTATTTATATGAATTTATAGTTTTACATTTTTTTAAAATAAAATTTTTATTTTCAATTTTTTCTGTAAACATAATATAGTACACGTTTAGTTCAAAATTTTCACTTTGTGAAATAGCTTTTATAGTAATTAAATATTTACATAAAGTCGCTTAGTAAAAATATAAATTTTTTTATCAGTTTTAATAATAAAAATTCTAAATACGTATCTACATACATAATATAAGTAATACCTTTAGAATATGTCATAAATATGAAACATTATTGAGTTTGGAAGCTATAGTATAACTCTTTAAACTTGGTTGTTACATCATCGTAAATAGAAATATTGAAATTTATGCAAACTGCCAATGTATAAGGCAAATGTACCAATTTCTGACACCGCAAGCAGAATTTGTTCAATATAAAAAGGTTAAAAACTACTAAATAAGTCAACTAAATGGACGAATATTATTATATATTATTATGTATTTAAATTTGACAGTCGGTTTAGATGTAAAATGAGAGGGAATTTTGAAAATCGCTTCCATAAGTGCCGCCGAAAGCCGGACAACCACCTCAATCGTCTATTTCGTTCAGGCCGCCTGACTTTCTGCTCATCATGTAAAAAAAACAGTATGTGTATATTTTATACAAATCTACACCGTAAATTACAGCTACCTACAATGTTGGGTGGATTACTTTTTCCGAAGGTAAAGAACAAGCTTATTTTTTAAGGGGTTGGGCTCTGAAGTCGGAGAACCTGGGATCGAGAATCTATAAAGTTCTTCCACAAGAAAATATTACATCATATTTGAACGAAAATTCAATGTGTGCGTGGAAGAGGCTTCCAGATATCTCATCACAAGCCTACACGGGAAAAAATTCAGGCTACCTTTGGATTTTATCAGTTTTTCCAGTGATTTTTGTCTGATTTTAAAACTTTTTAAGATATAATTTAAATTCAGCAAAGCTAACTACAGGAACTCTCATACCAATAACTGAAAGATTGAATTCAGAAGTTATCTATCAATTCGGCTAGTTGTGCCCATTTGAAAGACGAAAAATAGAAAGTGGAACATAAAATTGAGAAAAAAAGTTTAGTTGACTAAGCTCGCAATAAGTTTCGTCGAACTACTAGTATTTAGATTTACGTGAATGATATTAATAGCGACAACTTGTCTGATGATTATGTGCCTACCTACTATGCAGACAACAATAATTTATTGATGTGGGGTTTCAGCTATGCGGAATTATACTAAAAGGTGATTTGCCATTCAGTTATAGAAAGGATTACTTCAACAAAAATAAATATATTGTAATAATTATGGGATAATAATATTTATAAGCAAGAAATGAAATATGATAAGGATAACCATTATATTCCATATAATTCCAGTTCTAAATCTTGTAATTTGGATACTTTCGTACTGCAATTAATCGTATTTTTCTGCTTTTTTCGCTGAAATATTTTTTGTTCCTCCATTGGATGAATTTGTAAGCTATAAACTGAGGTTTACAAGATTGTCAGATCTCTATCTCCTGGTATATGGTGATGGCTAGAGATGAAAGAGATAACTAGTTCACCTGAGAGACCGGTCACGTGGTCATCAGTTACTGCAGGGAAAACTCGAATTTATATTCTTTTATAATCTCCTCTCCAGATCCTTAAGGTTTCAGACCAGGTGGGATTATCCCGATGTGTATTTTACTAGTAAGGTAATTCGCAGTGTTTCACCTTGTAAAAATTCAGACCATAACTGCCTGAAAAGTTTAGTTTAGTCTAAACTAGTCTAGTTTAGTGCTTGGCCATTTCTCTGTGCTTCAGCGACAAAAGTATTAAAATTAAAGGAAATATTTGAATTTAGAAAATTAAAAGATCTCTGATTTAAAAGATCGCTGCGAGCTTTTAGAACAGCAGGGTAATTTAAAATGGGATCTAAAACCTAAATAATTTAAACTTTATTTTAATAACTAATTCGCTTAAATAAATTAACTAATACATCACTAAATAATTTGATTTTGAATTAATTATTATTTAAGAAATGAAAAAGTAATTACCTGGGAATTAATCAGCAAATCAAATTACATAAAAATACCTTGCACCCTACATCTCAACGAAATTTACTTGGTTAATACCCAGCTTCTATAAAATAAATTCGAAAACTAAAAATTCAAAAAGTTCTGAAATAATTCAGAAGTATACTTTATGAAACTATGTAATAAACCAATCCAAGGGGGGGTCAAAACCCCCCACTAATCTTTAAAAAAATTATCCAAAAAATGAACTTATCCGGTTATTGCACTGAACCCTTCAATAATTATCTCCGTAATTAATATTCTTTTTAATTCTTATGGTGAATAAAATGAAATTAAAATAAGGGAATTCCCCTAATGTTTTTAAACTATATATTATAATTACTCTAAACTAGTAACCTCTCGGAAGCATACCATCCAATTTTAAAGTTAAGAAACAACATAATCTAGTCGACATCTGGTGGAAAAGCACTAAAAACATGAAAATATATAAAAATAATGGTTGAAGAAAGAAGAACAAGAATCTTGTTCAATTTTTCTTTTATTTTTAAAATGGCGGCTTAATAAAGGACCCAATACGTCGGACACAAATTTGTTATTTTCATTGATCATAATCTCAACTATATTCATCATCATCCAGCTGTAACATCCATCAATGGATTTAAGCCTCTGCAATTGGGGAGGATTGATTATTTAAACCCCACGGCTACTTAAACCGGGTTGGGAAATGCCTGAAACTCTGTTTTTTCAATAGTTACGCACGGAGACGCTCATCTGAAAGTTTTTCGACTTTTCCCAGCTTCGAACCGGTTACCGTAGAGTCAGCAGTTGTTCGGCTAACTTACTACGCTAATGACCATTTCTATTACCCTATTATTTATTTATTTATTTCAAACCCTTGATTTGACTGTAAAATCCTGAATTGGGATAATCTAAACCCGATTTCTTTAAGTGAAATGAGCAGCTGTTTCTGAGAAAATAGCGTTTAAAAGTTTGAATGCCAGACTTCAGTTAGTTTAGGCAATTCAAAGGTTTTCTAGTCGAGATGGTAACGCGTCCGCTAGTGGCTTGGAAGGTCCACGTTGCTTTCTCTCCAGTATCAGTTTTATCTTTCAGTATGCCATGTTGTAAGGATAGTAGAATATAATATGTCCTGTATCGTATTTGGAAAGATAAAAATATCTGAAAAAACGTAAATTTCACGTTAAAGTCACTGTCGGTGAGATACTTTTTAAGTGAGTGTGATTTCGTTGTGCTATCCTGCAGGTAATTCTTTGATCTAATATTCTGAAAATCTTTTAAAAGAACTAGAAATCGAATTCTTGAGTCATATCCATTTTCACGTTCTTATATGGAATCTACAGCGGAGTGGGATAATATAAACTTTAATTATTGATTGGATTACCTTGCCATATTTACAATTTCTGGACTGAGATGTTATTTTGAATCTGATCTTAGTTTGGTATTTTAAGTTAGGTTAGATATAGGATCAAACAATCCAAAACTGAGTTTCTCCACAAATTTTTTACATAAAGAGGGTTTGTTCTCTATTGTAAATATTTTACGACTACTTGGTTATTATTACTTCACTAACCAAATCACAGAATTTAATTTTTACTTGAATTCCCGAGTGAAACGAGCGCTTAAACTACTACTGCGAATTAAATATTTAAAGAGATTGTCGATAACATTTGTAACACAAACTGCAACTTTAATTTAATTGTAAATCTTTGCTGATGTATTAATAGTTCTATTAGTCAGTTCTGTAATATTAAATATCTACTTAAATTAATTATAATGCACGTAACCAATTGTAAGTTTTCAGTTTGCGTAACAGCTGCACACTTAATACAAAAGGGAAATAATTTTGTAAGGGTTATGCATGAGTCATTATTTGATTAGATATAAATTTAGCAATAATCTTCAAATGCAAAATTGATTTATTTCATTTTTCGCCTGCGAACTGAATGGTGGAATTTTTTGAATTGATCAAAAAGAGAGGTTATGAAACCAACGCTGATATTCAATTATCTATTAATTTTAGTAACGTTATTATATTGCAGTACATGTGCAAATAAAAATGAACAATAGCCAAATGAGAAATCGTGCAAAAAACAGAGTTTTGTGCAATATTAATTGAATCTAAATTTTTAATTTTCAATCCAATTTATTGAAAGTTTTCAAAAAGCTATTGCAGAATTTGGTAGCATAATGAAGTAAAAAATTTAACTCGAAATTTGTGGTGGTGGCCAATAATGATGATTTATTGCAGGGTTCAAATTGCAAAATCGCTAGTGCATGAGCAACATTTGAAGCGTTCAAAGTCTAACGAGTGAGGAATATATAAAAAATAGCCACTGCATTATATTTTTCCACCACATTGATAGAATAAAGAACAAAGATAATTGGGGGTTTGAACAATGGATCGTTAGGATAGAAATTTTAATAGTTAAACTGTAGTTTTCAAAAATAAATTTATGCCTTCTCTAATTCCCTAATACCGTCTATAATATTTTTTCTCGAAATATGGAACAACGTTAGAAAACCAATGTGCATGTATTTTAAAGTTCCTCACATCCAAATTGCGTTTGCAGCATACGGAGGATAATTTTTGCCCGTTAAAGAGTCATTAAAGTGGATTTACACTGTTTACAAAATTTCAAGAGTTTCTTATTTTGTTTTTTCTTAAGCGTTTACATTTTAATTAATTTAAATTAATTAAGCTAAAAAATTCTGCGAAATTTGGTGGATGACAATTTTATGGTATGTTAATTTTTGTACCCAATAAGTTGAGTGTTAAAAGCGGGTGGGCATAATGTAAGTTTTATTGTGTTATATAAAAAGTTTTATGTAAAATATAAAGGCTGAATTTACAAACGACAGTGGTGCGGAAACCTAAGTCAACTGAAAATGAGACAAATCAACAGGAGTTTAGCAAATCTACTAATATAAAATCAATTGAATTCGGACTGTAATCCTAAGTTGTTCAAGTAGTGGGGCAGCATGAAAGGGTGAATCTGCAGGGGTCCGATAGGGGAAGGCGGGCACATAGTCCTCGCTCTGCAAGCACCACCTCATTTGAATTTCTAATTAGCAAACCTCCATGCAATTATTGGATTAATGTAAATTACGAGGACGCGTTGTGCTCACTGGCAGGACCGAGGGGAAAGGGGTCGGGATAATTAAAATCCGTTGATTAATATGTAAATTTAATAAGATTACAGTTCCAGGAACGAATGAAGCTGGGCGCTCTCCTATATAACCCATCTTCTCGTTTCAATGGAGTTTGCGAGTTTTTGACGTGGCTTGCAAGGGTTACCCCGATTACATTCTACAAATTGCGTTTAGTTTTAATGCAATAGCCTCCTGCTTTGTGTAACAATTTTTGTTTTTAATTTGAATATCCCTTCTAATAGTCAACTAGACGTCACCAATTTTAAATTTCGAAATTTAAATTTCAGTAATAGTTTCATGTTGACGTCACTAAAAAATTATTTCATTACAGGTTCCTGGCCTTTAAATTTCGTTTATCTTTTCCATTAGCAGTGGTAATTTAGAGAAAGCCATGTCTATTGACGTGCTAGCGTGCAAGAAACATTTGTCTTCGTTTATTACCGTTTCGTTCAACATTTAAGTCGCTAGTTCACATAGAATATCAATGTGTTTACAAATCATGTACACCAGCAAAAGGCATTAGCAATTTATTTACTTTATAGTGCATTTAACATAAATAATTCACTCTAGTGCAATAATTTTATGCTCATCAAGGTATTGCTTTACCAGAGAGATTCAAACGAAAAGGAAGCCCTCATACGACAGCCTCAAACTCTCACATAGGAAATAGAGGGGTAAAAAACAAATAACGTTAAAGGTTTACAAGTGTTACAAATTCTGAAAGGATTGTTGAGGTTTTCGGACAGGTTAGAGGAAAACTACACCGGTTTTCACCTGATGTTTTAATAAGCTTTCCTCGGGGGTGTTGCTTGCTTTCCATGTCAAAAGAATTCACAAAAACATGCAACACCTTCATGTTGGGGAAATAGTAATTCAAATTACTGCATAGGCATTTCCAATGTGAGAAAACTCGAACACAAATTTAAAAAGTTATTAAAACTATTAGCAGCTTGTACAATTACGCTTTTAGTTTTACCGATTCAATCTATTTTCAATCTGACTTTTGCAATTTTCACTTTCCTTAAACGTTCGCTTTTCGTCTGAACTAACATCGTATCGGGTTTTAATTGTTTTTATATTGACGTTCGTGAGGGTTAAGAACGAAAAACACGAATAAAACGCGGGTGCAATTTAAATAAACGTTCTTAAAAAGTTTGATTTTTTATTTTCTCAAAAGCTGATTATCTCATTTTGTGACAAAATAGAAACTTAAACAAAAATATAATTTAAACTAAAACTTGACAAAATGAAAATTCAACACTTATAATTTCTAAACTTTTGGAGTCGCAGTCGGGTTGAAAAAGAAGCTATGCGCTTGAATTTTAAATTATATAAATTTTCGTAACTTAAATAGCAAGGTAGGATGTTAAAAATTAACTTTGTGAGAATCATGTTCACCGCGGGATAAAAATAAACGTAGAATGACAAGCTGATTCAATATTTTCGTCAAATAAAGTTTTTCAACGGTTTGTTCATCTACCAAAAAATATAATTACAAATTTTGAAAATATACACATTTTTTCCAATCTCACATTTCTTGTGCACTTAAAAGGAGCATTGTTGGCGCTTGATCTTAAATATCTTAAATAAATAGTCGAGTCTAAGAAACAATATAACAAACAACCTGTTCACAAAAATCAAAATAATTCAAATATCTCAGCCTGGTTTTCGTAATAATTTTTCTCCAACCCGGCTATGATGTGGTGAAAAAATTGTTCCTCGATCTGGAGTCGAACTCCTGCCGCAGTGAAAATGAATTTGCGTGGATTGGATGCAAAATTATTAAAGTGGCAATATTAATGTAGATGCGATATAGAGCAAATACACGGAACCGTGGTTAGCATTCCACGTTAAAAGAATGTTTTGCTTAAGATTAGTCAATAAACGAAGCTCATTGACTGACTTCTAAATAATTTCATCCTTTCATCCAGGAGAAAAATTTGTATAAATAACTTTCAGAAAAATGTCAAAAATTATCTCAGAAAAATATCAAAAATTATCTCACAACCCCGTTCACAAGATTTTCTGGACATTCGTCATTGGACAGCTAGTCCAATATTTTTTTAAATTGTGTTCCTGATTTGAGCTGGAGTTTCTAAAGTTCCTTCGGGAAGTCTTTTAATGGAAACCTTAATTTGGCAACTTCTAGTCCTGCAGCATCAGGTTCCTGAATTGGTTTTCCTCCAAATCGAATTAATTTCGTATGAAATCAACTAAAATAATATATAACGTCCTGACTCCAAAAGTCCGGCCCCTTTTTGGTTTCTATTCAATATTTCTTTTCTTTTTCTGGTTATATTGCCAGAACACCTGCATCTGTAGCACTGTGGCCTACGGGAATTTATTTAGGCCACCCTTAGTTTTTCTCAAGAATTGATTATAATCAAACTTTCAACAAAACTTTTGGGGGATTCCCTCGGCTTTTTAATTTATTTACCTTTGTATGTCAAACAGCATATATTGAAAAGTATAAGGATTTTATATTATTAGTGCAGATCCTTGAATATAACTTATGTCAAATCTTCAAGAAGACGCTTTCCCTATGGTAAAATTAAAGATTTAATGATGCTCCAGATCAACGCAATACAGTTGTTGCCAATGAAAAGAAAAACAATTTAAGCAATCTACTTAATTTTCTTTAAAATATTATTAACGATAACAATTGAAATTGCCAATTTATGACATTGATTTATTTCCACTTTTGAGAATAGTTTTTGGATTTTTGGTAGTTGAAAGAAGTTTTATTTGCACCGAAAAGTAACTTTTCTGGCACGAAAATTTTACATTCGTTTGGCTACGTTTCATACTTTGCCTTCGCATGTCAAAAGCAGATTTTTTTCAATTCCAATAAAACAATACCCTGTTTGTTAAAACAAAGGTATATTTTCTCTATTTTTCATCGCTTATATGTTATTTTGTTTATCGGTATCTCAAAATGCTGCTTCTTACAGATATCAAAAAATTAAAAAAATTTTCTTGAAAATTGGTCTGGAAGCTTAGGAATCCCATTAACCGCAGATTTTGCAACTTTTTTTGAGATATTGTTTTATCTGTCGTCGCATCTCGGGCGTTTGTGACGATAATTGGGTCGGGCGGGAGGGGGGCATTTAATCGGGGGCCTCTTATATCGCAGATAATCCTCGAGCTGGTAATTACCGTTGTCCGAGGATCCCAGGTTCCATGGAGGAGTCTTCCTGCAACCTTGCGTTAGTTACGAGTGGAATGAAGCGCCTTCTCTCCCCACTAAAGTATCTCAATTATTTTAAATGACTTCGTAGATCTCCCCACCTGTAATCGGTTGCTATGACCCAGAAAACGCACACGTACCGGCAATTGAATGACTTTTTAAAGCTTACACTTGTAAAATTTAGATAAAAAAGTAGAAATTCAAAATTAAATTGTTAAGTAACCGTTGGGCTGATCTTATTCATCCTCACCTCATAAGAAAGCTAAAATTGTGCTATTTTAGAATATTTATTGGTTTTCTTTCCTACTTTAACTATAAAAACTATACTGCCGAAAATGGAAGAATGGAAGATTTTTGTATCCCAGTTTCCGTACATCATTGAATATAAGCTTAATGCAAGTAAAATAATTTTTAAAATAACATTTGAAGTTAAAAGCACTTCTTTTTTTATAATAAACGTAGATCGAAGTGTGCAAAACTGCAAGTCACAACATTGAAGAGTAACCTATTACTGTATGCTTTGTCAATAAGATAAATGTAGTGGAAAATAGGCATAATATTAATTTTTAAACCTTTTCTTTTACAGTTTTACTATTATTTATGTAAAAAAGAGGGCAAAGCTCTCCTATGGTATTAAAAATAATTTTGATTTGTGTTTTTTATCATTTTATAATCGAGCGAACAATAAACGTCTTGATAGTATGCATTTAATATAAATTGGAAATATATTGCTATCAGCTTCAATATTTAATTATAACAAATCTGCATCCTGATCAAAATGAATTTTCAATTGATGTGTGAAACCTAACCCATGTGTTTAATTAAAAAATGCTTTGTTTTTAAGTTTAATAAGCTCTCCATTCGCTAAACACGCCCTCTATTGAACTCTATAGTATACGAACGAATAATTCTAAATACAATTTAAATCGACGAATTCAACTTTTCAAGTGGGGCTCTTTATTCTCAATTTATTTTTTTGTTGTATTTCATCTATATGTGATTAATATGTTTTCTTTGTTTTAACTTAATTGTATTGGGCGCCATTGTATTGAATATACCTCATTCAAAATTTTATAATATAGGTTTTTCAACTCATAATTTTTCTGTTATTTTAACAAGGCTTGTTTAGCACGCTCTCTTCTACATAAATAAAATATTTAAAACAATTGGGCCGATTTCATTAAATCCCATATTACTGTCATATCGCATTTGTAAACAAATTTGAAATTAAAAATTTAGTTTTATATTTTTGTTCGCGATCGTCTCTTTCGAATGAAAATTTTAACTATTAATAAATCCAGCATTAAATACTACATGTTTTGTTAACGGTGTTGCGTTGAATTATGAAATAAGAAACAAAAATGTTATGAGTCAGCATCAAGTTGAGAGCAGCGCGAGCTTTCGGCACTCCGAAAACGGAAGGAAAATTATAATATGTTTTTTAAAGCAAGGGTTGAATAATTAAACACGACTTCCAATTTGATTTGCATATTTTCACGCGACACTCGTTAGTCATTACTCATTAATAGTGGAGTGACGGTCACCGTCGACTCTGCCCATGATTACGTCACATTTGCCCCCGAACCAAAGTCCCTAAACTGTCACTGTACTGCTAAACAAAAAATAAAAGGAAGTGATTGGCGAATTGTTTTTTTAGCCATTCGCGTTGGAGCACAAGTCATTAGCTAATGTCGATATGTTGGAATAGGTTTAAAAAATAAATACGAAAACACATATAACAGTATTTGCTCGTATTTTTATAATTCAATTTTTGAAATCAATAAAATTGGATTTAATTTCATTAGCGCTTGCATTTTTAAAAGCCTTGTTGCAAATTTAATCGTGTTCGTTAGACGGAAACGCGTCGCTACAATTTTATCCAAAAAAAGAACTCGACGAATTAAATAATTAAAATATTTTGTTTTAAATTTATAGTCGCAATATAAATAAGTGGCTACCAAATCAGGAAAATTACTTTACATCAATGATAAGAGGGCAATTGAAGGTATCCGGTGGTGGCAAAGCGGTATATCGATTGAGAGTGCCGGACGCTGTTCGCTGCCCGTTGCGGTCACCAAGATAACGACCAGGGGGAGAAGAACGATTGCATACAGTAATCGCCTCAGCACCTTCTGATTTACTCCCTACTTTTCACGAGATGTATGGGTTTTATCAACTCAGATTTATAATGGCACTTTTGGTTTGCAATGCTTATTTTCACAGTAGCTATTTAAACTTTTACGGATTACCAACTACAATATCTTTTATTCCCGGCTTTTTTTATTTCCACGTTTAGCTGCTTTACTCTACAGTATACATCACCTATTTAATTTTTAAACCGGGATTTCACTAAATTGATTTTTTATCAAATAACATATTTAAACCAGATTGCAGATTTTTAAATGTTTTCAGTCTTTAAAAGTTTTTTAAACTTGGAATTCAAAATCAAGTATTTGATACCCCCCCCCCCCCGTTATTTGGAGCTAGTTGAAAGGAACATAAGACATTGAGTCACATTTATGCGAAAACGCAAAGGAAATTTTTTTTAAACAATTTTTATTACTAATGCCATTTAAAAAAATCAAAATGACACCTCCCCCAACCTCGCAAATAATATGTCGCAATTATCTTACAAAAGAAATAAAATATTTTCGAATTAAATTCCAAATTTGCATTATTACATTTTCATTTTTGGGTTTACCGAATGAAAATTAATTATTATTATAATAATTATGTAATATTCCATTATTTCACTTTTTTTTATAAATTTAGGAATTTACCACAAAACCACGACAATAATAACCTTTAATTTTTTACGTAATTAAATTAAATAAGACATAATTTCTTATATTTGAATGAGTTTTTTACTCAAATGGAAATTCCATCAAAAATTAATTAATCTTAAATAATTATCTACTATAAGAATTTTCTCATTGACGTTCAGACGTTATAATTATTATTTTACCGTAATTCCTTTTCTGTCCGCATCCTGAAAATACCTTGACGTTAGATCGGCATTTAAAGAGCTAATACAGAATCTACTGTCGCTGGACAACCCTTCAATAATATCTTCAATTAAAGTGGTACTTATTGTCGGTTAATGCCTAACACTGCTTGGTCTTGCCGATATTATAACTTTGAGCTAGTACCATCACTTACTGCTGATCCTGTTTGTTATTCCCTAATAATGTCGTTTACTGCTATTGTGGTACTAATAGATATTACCTTATTAACCGGAGTAAATGTAAATCGGCAGTAAGTGAGTGTATCAGCAGTACCAGGTAGTTACTCAGGGTTAACTAGCAATGCTCTTGGCTAGTCGAGTGAAACAATATAGTACAACAAAAAAAAAATTAAGATCAGATCTGTAAGTTCCTTTGATTTTACTATGTAAAAAGTACCCTAGGGTTAGGGCAAAGAATGACCAGACTTGCCACCCAATCACAAACGGCTACGTGATAGGAACTCGTACAACAAGGTACAGCAATATACACTTGAATATCAATTTTACTTTAACAATAAAATTTGGACAACACTAACACTTCTCTTATAAGATTATAAGACCCCTTGGTGGTTCTCTGGTAGATCGTAAACAACGCAACAAAAATTGAATCCCCAATCAGGATGACAATCTTTTCTACACACGATTAGCGATAATCAGGGGGAGAAGGAAGACCTCTGTGGATGTTATTGAGGGTTAAATTTTCTGTAATAAGATTTCACGTAATACCACGGATAGAATTCGTCAAATGCTTCACAAATTCGCAAAACTTCCTTTTTCTAAAAGCCAAAATTGAAAATAGCTAACAAACTTGAAAACTTTAGAAAAAAAATGTTTTGATAACATTTATCAACCCATGTTTCTATAGATATCACTAATATTCTTGCAGAATTTGAAAGAGAACATTAAAATGATCGATTAAACTGGGGAAATGAAGCGGGGGGGGGGGGGGTTGTTATCAACTAAAATTTTGCCTTGAAATTTGAAATATCGATTTTTGCATCAGAGAGTACGTTAAAATCGTATTCTATTGACGGTGCGTGTGTTACACGTATATAGTGGCGACAGTGTGTTTTAGTGGGCGGAGCCAAATTCAGTAGAATGGAATAAATTGTAATTTTCGAGTTGCGTGGGACCGCAGGGATTTTTTTAATGAGTTCAGCGCTTTCCAAAATAGCCCGGAGCGCCCGAAGCGAATTACTGTAAGTAAGTAGCAGGTCAGTGGTAGTACAAGTAGTATCATAATCTAATCTGGTACTACTATCTACTTACTTCGCAATACTGCCAAAAAGTGTCGCTTTATATTATTTAGTTATTAACTGTGTTTTTTAAATTATAATTTCACACCTTCAAGGGCATTCCATTGAATTACTGGTGTACTGGAGTGTATTCCATGCCCCCCACCCCCGAACCCCCCAGTGCATACTGTACCAACCTATAGATATTATATACATTTACGTTGAGAGCATGCAAGATCCCTATATTAAATAAAGTGGATAACAGATTATGCACACAAATCTTCTGAACCCTGAAACTTCCCAGTCTCTGAAGGAATACTTGTAGGGGCAGTATTATTGTAGTCCAAGTAAGTTATGAAATCGTATAAATTTTTGAACACTACGTCTTGGTCTTTGCTAATCGCCAATTGCAATTAACAAAAAAACTCAGATATTGACTAAAAGACATTACTTAACAAAAAGAAAATAATTAAAATAAGCAATTTATATTTAAAATTACTCAAGAGCAAAATTATCGATAGAACATTATTTCGAAAAAGAAAAATCCTGAAAATAATACAAATAAAACATTTCTATTTATTAGAAGAAATATATTATATTTTAAAGTGTTCATTAAATTTTTGTTCTAGTTCATAAAAATAATTATAATATATATAATATTTTATCGTAAATTAATATGTATTGATGGATTTTATTATTGTTATTCTATTTTATACATTACTTTGTTTGAAATCTCTAACTCTATTATTACATTCTGCTGATCAATATTTTTATTGATAATTTTAACCATTTTCCACTAATTTGTACATCACGTGCCTTATCAGAATATAATAAAGCATTATTGGACATTATTAAGAAGTAAGTACCAAAAACAAGTCTTACATAATTTTTAAAATATAAATTTGAATAAATAATAACTTCTAAAAATATTAAGTGCACAGTTATATATTTTCGTTTTAACAAAATTATATTATATAATAATTTTTTTTACATAGCTTCGATACCAATAGAAGGTTAAATTTTAATCCTTTCTTTTTTGTTTATTTTCTAAACTTCTATAAATTTAGCACCAGTATTTTTTTAAAGCTTTAAACTCAAATCCAATTTATATCTGTGTTTAGAAATTCAACATTAGTACTCGCGTCCAGGGTAAGTCAAAAGTTTGTTTTGGAGTTCCACAAGGTCTACTATAAAATGAAAAATTGATAGGTTTTTTGCATTGATTTTTGAAAAAAGTGATAAATTGTTTTTAAATTCCGATTCCTTCTGCAGCTTTGCAATACTGTTGGCAATATTAACTTCCACTTCTTCAACTACATACTTTTTGTGCACTTTTTTGCCAGTCGACTTAGTATACCATTAGAATTCTACAAAATGAAATGAAAACCACTTCAAGGTGCAAGTATTTTTTTTGGTTTGCACATCTGCTTTTGCATTTTAATGTTATATCTTATCCGACTGATTACATAAATCCTTTTAATTTTTAACATGACGTTGCAAAATCTGACAAAACCTGAAATGTACTTAATTGTTTTCTAATGCAATATAATGTGCTTGTCTAAAAACAAATTAATTTTCATGACGAGGAAGATAGTTACGGTGGATAAAATGCATTTGGTGAAAATCCCATTTTGTAGGAGGAAATTATGTTTTAAATGTAAGTAAGATGTGATTTGAAAATCAAAATCAAATGCTTGCATCCTCAAATTAAGAAATTCATCAACAATTATCCTTCCAAACAGACAAAAGTTTTTGGTTGTTTACCATAATTACAATAGTCATCCAATCTGCTATACCCTACGTTGTATTATAAGAGGGAAAAGGAAATAAATTTCTAATTCGGCGGTAATGCTAACTCTAATACTACAAAGCACAGAAATCCGAAGTATCAAAAAATTATTACGACGAGGGTGCCAAGACGATATTGAAAGCAAGTTTCAAAAAATGCCAGTTCTGTAATGTTATAAAATTGTATGTAACAAAAATGGTTTTTTATTACACGAATTACAAATTAGTGTTTGTTTGGTTTTATTTTCTAATTAATGAAAATTACATTATTATTAAATATCGATTTATTGATAGGTATGTTTTTGGGTTTTCCAATTAATCTCGTAATAATATAAAATTCCCGCTTGCAAATTATCCAAATATAATCATTAAATTTCTTAGAAATAAATTTATACTTAATAGAACTTTCGATTTAGAATATTTAATTTGAGGAAAATAATTGAGTGGAATTGGTTAATAATTGAAAAACTTATAAGTCTATTTGTGTAGGCGATACATTTATTAAACGGCGGGTGCACGTTGTCACCGTGCTCGATTTAAATAAAGGGGGCGCTGAGATAGAATTAATCTTAAAATCATTTGGAGTAAAATTTGCGTGTTTTGTAGTTGTATATTATACATACATCGAACAAAAAACATTAAGTAACTTAATAAATAAATTACAGAACACAATTGTGTACTTTCTGGGTAAATTTATTTTATTACAACATTGTAATAGAAAAAAGTTAATTCTACTAGCGGTGGATAAAATATATTAACGTCAGATTTTATCGGAACAATTATTGGTAAAGTGGATTATAACATTTTGTTCTGCTTTATAATAAATAATGTTTACATGTGGCGAAGTAAAATGATTTTTTGATAGTCACGAGAACTACTTGCATTTGAAAGGAAGGGCCCTACATCAAATGCTATCTTGATTAGCATAATGATAAGCTTCTCGTGGTAAGTGTACGAGTACGTAGTGTAGGGAACACACGTTGCAGCCGCCAAGTTCTACTAATGAATAAACATTAGCAACCCTTCACATTATGCAAGCAGCTAGTATTAAACATTCTGGCCAATTCAATTATAGAACACAGCACACATTTCATATTCTAGATCTACATAGTTTTGTACGTCGGCTCGGTTTGGTTTAGATTCTTCAGCATCGTTAATCGTTACAAACTATAATTGAACTGTATATATAATTTTGTTACAACTATGTATAACTTTACTACAACATAACATCTGGTTCGGTGTTCAACTATACTTTCTTCAAGTTTCAGATACATAATTATGTAACTACCACGCTCACTTAAGCTTTTCTATTTCAGATTCGACAGGTTATAATACAGTTTCGTATACTTTATTTTAAAAAAAATTCACGCCATCGTCTTAGGCTCTTTGATTTTAAAATTATCCTGCTGCTCAATAGAACCGTATTCATCCTATTGCAGATACGGACGAGCGAGAGTCGTGGTCAACATTAAATAATTAATGTAGAAGCAAAATAAGCAACGTCCAAGACGGAAAAGCAGCTCACTCGAATAGCAACGCCAAGATTCTCTGAAGGAGAAATCTCTCAATTTATTGGAGTCATCACTACGATAACAAATCAAGAATTCAAATATCAGAGATACATCAGAACAGAAAACCAGTGATTGCATTTCGACTGTTCATAACCTTGTGAATTGTAATGAATAATTTGATTGTCAATCGGGTTCGGCAAATGTCATAGTCAGGGACGGCTGGTACGAGGAGAGCAATAGGACACCCACTCTTTTACAGCAGAATATTAAATTATTTTTAAAACTCGAATTGCTGTTATGTAGTTCATACTGAAATTATCCGATTCAGGTTGCTTGGATGAAGTTGGAATGACCAAAAGTTCATAACTTTTCTTGGTTTGATAGAACGTTTCACGGTTATTATTTTGAGCCGAATTACTGCAATACTGAGGGTGTTCCGTTGGCAACCGAATTCTTACGGTAATCAAAAATTTGACAACCTACACAATAGAAAAAGTTAATAATCTCACTGGCCAAAGACTAACTGTGACTGGAGCTTTACGTAATTCAATTTCCGGCCCTTTGTACATGGAGATTGTTAAAAGGTTTTAACCCAAATCACCAGATGACCAATAATACTAGCAGATGTACCACTGTAAACAGTTTCCCATCTACCGGATTGTAGCGACGTGTTCTTCTAACTAGTTAATTAGACGCAAGTTAGTTAAAGCAACTAGGAAAGAATTGGTAACCGTGATTTCACTCACTCGCGATGATTCTTGTCTGTCTCCAGGCTACTATTTACCAGAAACTACAATATAGCATAAAAACCTCATTTACATAAACTCACAGGAAAAGTGAAACTTCTTTAGCCGTAGATATTATTTCCCGCTCATATTTTTGTATTAACTGCATTCAAATATTTGAAATACAATTTATATTAATAATATAATCATTCGTTGTTACGGAAGCCCTTCGCGTTCGGTCACCACTCTTATTTCCCTTTTTTTCCTTATGACAATAAATTTGAAACTGAATACGTCGCTAAAGAAGTTCACTTCAAAAATTTAGGCACTAAAATTTAAGCAAAATACAATTATAGGCATTAAATATTTCTTAAAATTCTTAAATTTCAATATCGTCGTGTGGGGAAATTGGTCTCAAACGAGTTCCAAACCTTTTTAAATTAGTTTTGATTATTCTTATTTGTCAAAATATGATAAGATTTTCAATTCAAAGAAAAAATTGGAACAATTTAATTAGATAATCCATTTGATTATGTTAGAATTTCAGTGTAGCCCAACTTGGTATGGTATGTTAACAAATTAAAAAATTATACATACCTACTATGTATTTAAAAAAATGTATTGGATTACATTAAATAAAATAACTCCGGAGTTACATAGAAAGAACTAAACACTTAGATCAGGACGTTCTGATCTTATATCTGGTAACTGAAGTGGTTGTCCGGCATTCGGCAGAACTTAGCGAATTGCCTTTTGAATTTATATCTACGTTCAATTCTTCGCTTGTTTATAATTTTTTCTCGTGGAATATTGGGGGGTTCACACCTATATTTTGTTTCTTAAACACAACAATACTATCAGTCAATCAATCAGCATATAAATAATAGCCTTAATTTGTGTATGTGTCCGTACCGTTTAGGAACGCCTCTCATTGGTCCTCATGCATTAATTTTAGGTTAGACGTGAAAAAATCGGTTTATCATTACTATGGTAAGAACCAAAGTTGTGGAAGTCCTACAAATATAATCAATATCAGTCGAAATCTGTTTGTCCGTTTCATAGTAAATCCACCACTATACAGGACTACTGCTTTTATTATACATATAAGGAAGGAAATGATGGATTTGGTCTGATAAAAACATATTAATATTACAAAATTTCAAAACACAACAGCGTTGTTGATAAAAGAAAGATGGCGATAAAAACAAAATTAAGAAACACTTCGCAGCTAAACGACTGAGACGCCAGGAGGAGAAGCTGCAGCAATCGCAAGTATACTAGAAACAGGATTCACATAATACTATGTACCTATTTGTGTAATGTAACCTTAGCATATTAATAAACTGTGATGAGTACTTAAGTGAGGACGAAGGCAGAACCACCAGGCCAATCACTTATTAGTAGCTTAGGGTGACCAATAGAACTGGGTTGGTAACAATATTGGCCCAGTGAGACTGAACAACCACGTCAATCGCTAATTCGGAAGTAACAGTTCAGTGCGGCCTTCAGGCCGCACAACCAGGATAATGTAGTCGTAACTTCCATTTCTGAGTAGCTCCCCTTAACAGTATAATTGCCCCCCAGTGGGGTGTAGACCCCAATTTGGAAAACATTGGTCTAGAGCAGGGTTCACTATATGTTTAGCTTTAACCCGTATGTTCTTCATATTATAAAATTGACCGACAAAGACATAAGATATCGAAGGTCTGAAGAATATAAAACTTTTCCGCACAAACTCGCACTTTTTCCGAGCCAAAACAGACTCCTAGTTAAGAGAGTTCGTGAGTCAAAAATTAGAAGCGTAAACGAAATATTGGAAAAATCTTGAAATTAATTCTCTTCGGTGCTGTCGACAGCCGGTTAACCACCTCAATTGCTGACTAGCCAAGCATGACATGCCTATCAGATTTAATAGATATCGAAGCATACGTGTTGGAATCATATCTTCGGTAACTTTAAAATCTGATAAGTTTCTGGATTAAGATTTTATAAAAAAATTTAAAGGGCGGTGATTCCGGGGTTCCGGTGTGAATCCGGGCACTTGGACAATAGTAGTTTAATTGTAGATTTGTCTCTGGATATAGGAACTTTGAAAAGAAAAATTGACACGTGTACACTCAATTACGATTATTGTAAATGTCCATCACGACCTACGTAAGCTTACGTTTAGATATTGAAGATCGGCCGAGAATAAATCTAATAGAATTATGTTTAAAGAAAATCATTTTCATTAGTTCGTATTTTATTAATAGAATAACCATTTTATTCAGCGTAGTTTCTGACACTAAATTTCCATAATTATATTCGTACTTAAGTTATTTCTGCAATCTGCCAGTACATAATGTCTTTTAGTTCGTTAATTAACAGTATTCATTTTATATAAAGGTTTCTAATTACATAGCACATAGCCTATAGACTTAGGAGCAGTCGCATTAATTAATTATAATTAAGTTTTAGTTCGAGTTTGGGTGTTGGGTTGGGGTGAGGAGGAGGTCGGTACGTGATGTGCATTTTCATCTTTATTGGTATTATGCACATCGACCCAATTGAACCAAAGACTCTTTTAGAATTAATGGTTCACGTAGGTACAGATACATACATATTATCGAAATGCAGTTTAGTATTTTTTAGTTTTCTTAAATTAATTTATTATTCTAATATTTTCGCCACACAAACAGAATTTAATCAATTAGTATAATAGGAAAACAAACTGTAAGCAGGTTGTATCAGCGCCCCCCAAAATTTCGGCCACACCGCTGTCTTCATAGGTTTGTCGATATACGTCATTATAGTGCAACTATGATGTGGTGGATCATTACGGTTCAAGCAGAACCACTCGAGAAATTCTAGAATCAGTTCTCTAAAAAAAAAGACAAATAAAATTAAAACCTAAAAGTTTAAATATGACAAGGTATTTTCAATCGCTCCATTCTCTGAAATATTATGCACTATTGACTAATGCAGATGTCTGCAAACCTATAATATTCATTTATTTCTAATTAAATTTGTCGGTTGCTAGATAGAATAATCAATGGAGAATTAAAGAAACTTTGTAATGAGTCAATATCTAGCAAATGAAAACCGACATTAAGTTGGAAATATAACAGTTTGAATTATATCGTTTATTTAATGTTTTCTTTTACATCTACCACAGCCTACACCTAATGGTTTTTTCGATCTGAAGTAATTAAAATTTGTGTTCCTCCGAGATAAAAATTTGTTTATTTTGAAATTCATCTGTGAACATGTCAATATGCAATGTTTTCCTTTCATTATTATAGAAAAATAATTATGGGAAACGCGTGCAATGTTTAAGGCCGAATTCGTACACTTGACATGCAAAATTTTGCGAAACAATTTTTTGTTTGCCTAAAGTAATGTATTGCTGGCCGGTTTAATGAACATATCATATTGTTAGATTAAAGCAGGATTGCATTGAGTTTAGAAATTGGCATTTGATTTAGAAATACGTGCAGCGAGTAGTAATAAAATTGAAGTGGTGATTTATCGAAGTAACGATTTGAAATTTTGTATTTTTGTTGAACGTCTTAACATAAACTTAAAAGTAGTGCCGTGTGACAATGCGAAAGATTGTGGTGGAAAATGTAGCTGCCCTTTTTACCCTACATTAAATGATTGAGCCCGCACGCGTCCGAATGTGTTCAACCCTTCAGACCCGTGAGGGTGGTTGTAGGCGTTCGTAGCAGTAAGTAGGGTGAGGCGCATTAATATTGCGAAATGAAGCTCATTTGCATTTAAATAAGGTACTGCGGAAGAGGGAGGTGGGGCGGGAGGGTACTAATTACACTAACTACACAAAGAGCTCTCGCCTGGCCGCTGTCCGGCCTCCCCTTGCCCTTGCGCTCTTATTATCCATCGTACCCTATTCCCCGCTTGCTTGATTATCATTATACCAGAATAGATTATACTCAACATATATGTATGTGTATATTCTCTCTCTTGATATTGTTCGTTAAAATTTATATTTCTAGTGGCAAATACAAAATTATTATCCAGCAATTTTCCCTCTACCATTTTGAGATTCGATAATGTCTCGTCTTCAGATTCCTAGACTTTCAGTTTTTTTACTTATAAATTGGTCCTTAAGCTATACCGCAGACTTACGGCAAATACTTGTACTATGCTTTGGGCAAATACGATAACCCTGCCGAACTATCGCTACTCATTAAATATTTAGAAAAATGCTAACTAGCAAAACCGCTATAACCAATTCGATTAATTAATAAGTGTATGAAGTGCAAATTCTATTTTGGGAAACACGCTGTAGATAATAATTCTTAGAATTGCATTGTGGATATAATTTATTATAATGAAAATTTAAATGCAAATTTGTCTTCATTAACCCCTTCTTTATACATTGTCAACTTGAATTTTCAAACTATGCGGAGAGATAATCAAGTCACCGTAAAATAATAATGCTACTTTAAGGTTTTGCTTTATTTATTTGTTGTTAAATTTTGGCATAATTTTCCCTAATGTTTTAACATTTGCATGACACGGATCAGTTCAGAACCGAGATATTTGTAAACCCTATAGGCGAAAGCTAAAATCCAGTTTACTTCCGATTATTTAATAATTGAATTATTAATTTTTTTTCAGGAAAGCGATCGAGAAAGCAGCGTTAACTCTCCAGAACCGGCGTCAATGATGGGCGTAGATTGTAATACCGACCTGTATATGTCTCAAAAGTTATTACACAATAATTCAATATCACCAATGAGTCCTAAAGAACATCGAATATCGCCATCAATATCAACATCGGCCCACCCGAATGGAACAAGTAATAAATATAATATAATTCTATTAATATGTGTAATAAATCGAAATAATATTTTAGTGGCAAATTTGGTTTCATTTCAAAATCTACAAAACTTAGCTTCCTATCAACACAATCTTCCTCAAACCACATCGTTGGCATCCGGCATCCAAACTTTGGCGGCAGGACTCTCCGCTACGAGTCCAATTGCAAACGCACCTTTAAATCTTAGCGTTAACTCGACATGTAAGACCGTGAAAAAATTGCAGTATGGATTTGTTCATAAAATCTGTTTCAGCAAATTGTAAATCTCAAATATTGACAAATAGTGATTCAACTAGTAATAACACATCCAATAACTTAAATTCGCAGCAGTTAAACAATGCTACATTACCGCAGCTCTTAGCTTCACAACAACCTGCTCCAATGCCGCAATTTATTTTAGCATCGGGGCAACTTGTGCAAGGAATTCAAGGAGCACAATTACTTATACCTACATCACAAGGTAAATATAATTTATAGATTTTGGTATCACATTTTAAAATAACTTTTTTATTTTCAGGATTAGCAGCCCAAACAATATTAACAATTCCTGTAAATCATGTAAATAGCACGGACCAAATGGTTAACTTAGCTTTAAGTAACGGTCAAGTGGTAACCACTTCCTTGGCGAATTTACAAACTTTAGCCCAAACCAACATTCTTAGTCAACAAAATAATACAGGTAATTAACGGTAAAACTTATTTTGGCTTTGGTGGAACAGGAGTAAATTGTTTTTAGTGCCAACAACAAATGGGAATGTTAACACAAATCTCTTAAACCCGTCAGCATTATCACATCTGTTTTCCAATGGCTCAAGTCAACTTTTGCAAACTTTGCCCCAATTACTAAACAATCCTCATGCAACATCTCAGCCGTCTTTACTAAATTCTCTTACCCAACCTGTACCTAGTCTGCTACCGACACCTTCCACATTACTAACAACCCAATCGACGCCATCGTCCACTCCTCCGCTCCACAGAAATCACCACATCAACCAAATGAACCATCAACAACTCATGGATTCTAAGCTTCATCAAATACCTACATCAAGAAATAACGCATCACCTGCTAGCAGTTGTACGAATCGTGACGTATCAACAAACGGTGAAATTTCGTTACTATCTCATGGTAACAATTCTAGTCATACTTTGAAAAGGCCTCCATCGTCGTTAAGTATCTCATCTAACTGTGACAACTCGACCGCAGATTTACTGATCGATTCGCCAAGTAAGTTAAGCAATTTTTTATAGTATGCAAAAAAATGAATTCAAAAATCCAATTTGGTTGTTAGCATTTTTATATTCTGCAGTTACGCATTAGGCTAAGAACTCGATGATATAAAAGACTTTTAGTTAAATAAAATAGTTTATCTTCATGACTCTTTTATTATGGTAATAACGACTTTATCATGCTTTATTGGCTTAATTAATAATACAACTGCAGATGATAAAATGATTAATTGTGTGATATTGCAGTATCACAAACAAAATTACTATTTAATTATTATTGATGCTTTTTATGTAATTTAATTAATAATTGTCTATTAAGTAAATTACCTTCAATTTTTGTAGTTGTTATTATTGGCAATTACCATTTCAATTATAAGTAAAAAAATACTTTATGAGTAATTAGGTTCATAGACTATCTGCAATTAAATTATTAAAAACGTTTAATTTTATTGGACGAGGAAGTAGAGCTAAAACTAAACTTCTCTTCTTCTTTGCTAAAAACACATTTTTCCAGATCAACCAACCATAAATCAAGCCAGTAGCAACGTCGTAGATGGCATAAATTTAGACGAAATCAAGGAATTTGCAAAAGCATTCAAATTACGTAGGTTATCCTTAGGACTAACGCAAACGCAAGTTGGACAGGCTCTAAGTGTTACCGAAGGACCTGCCTATAGTCAAAGTGCAATTTGCAGGTAATTGGCACAAATTTAAGATATCACCACACTAAGTAAATACCAAACATAGAAAAGGGAGTTCGAACGAAAATAAAACTGTTCGAATGGCCAGTAATCCGATAAAGTGGCCCTATTTTGCAACCAAGTTTCTTTAATTATTTTTTATTGTTTCTGTTTTATTTGAACTACCTCGGAGGTCGTAAATATAAATTTATACAATAAAACTGGCAGACACTAAAGAAAATAGTAAATACCATAGCATTGCGTTAGCTTTTCACATAATTTCATTTGCAATTATATTTTAACACAACCACATGGTCTTTACATTTCTGGACATTGAACGGTTTAAACCGTATCATTTGTCCAAAATGGACAAAAAAATGTAGGTATAATTAAAATATTTCCTGTGCCAGGACATTGAACATAATCGACAGATTAACTAAATTAAAGTACTAATAGATAATTATGGATCACGTAAGTAACCTCTTGGTTTGTTCCCAGTGCCCTGGCCTCTCAGATGTTAGCCGCCGCGCAGCTATCCTCTCAACAACAAGCAATGTACGTTTTATTATTATTATTATTATTTTTTTATAATAACCATTAACAACTCTTTTCAACTGTACAAAAAATTTTAAACCACTAGTTAATCTTAGGCTATGTAGTATAGCCAGGGCACTGGCATATCTTATTTTATGTATTTTATAGAATGGATCAAAATCAGTTGATTTTAAACTGTATGTCAGTGTCCTGGGCATTTTATCAAATTAGAATAAATTTACATAATATACTATTTAAGTTAGGTTAGGTTCTGTTACCTTCGTTGTTAGACAAGGAAAACCTTAATTCGTGATTTCTATCTTTAGGTTTGAGAAACTAGATATTACTCCGAAGAGTGCACAAAAAATTAAGCCCGTTTTGGAAAGGTGGATGAAAGAAGCCGAAGAAAGGTAATAATATGTTCTGCAAAATTTAACAATTACCAACCATATAAAAAGTAAAACTCGATTATTAAATAACATAACAGTTTCTATTCTAGATACAAGAGTGGCCAAAACCACCTTACAGATTTTATTGGGGTAGAACCCTCGAAGAAACGAAAACGAAGAACTTCGTTTACGCCTCAAGCCCTAGAATTATTAAACGCTCATTTCGAACGAAATACGCATCCGTCAGGAACCGAAATCACCGGACTGGCACATCAGTTGGGCTACGAAAGAGAAGTGATACGAATATGGTTTTGCAACAAAAGACAAGCGCTAAAAAATACCGTTCGAATGATGTCAAAAGGTATGGTATAAGTTGCAATATATGGAACTCGAAAAACAAACGGTTTTAAAAATAGTGTAGACTGAGAAACATTAAAATTTAAAAATACAAAATCGTGTCCAACATAATTTATAATAAAGTAGTTATTTATTATTGTATTTAACGATTGAAGAATGAAAAGTAAATGTATACGTTTTTATTGTTAAGAGACATAAGTAATAAATAGTTTAAAAAATGACCAATTGTGTGATGTATCATACCAACTTACCATATATTTTAATAAAAAAGATAACTGTAATTTCTACATTTTCAAATTAAATGAAAATTCAAATTTGAATAGGAATCCTCCTTATGCCATACCACGCCCCCTGTACCATACCATACAATGTCTCATACATTATGCCATATACATATACCATACCATATATTGTACATAGATTATATATTATAAATTACATTGGAATAGAGTGGTGCAAGCGTGCATAAAGAAGTTCCTATTTATTTTTGAAGGTGCCTCATGTAAAAACTTAAGTATTGATAAATTCATATTAAATTATTTTGATACTACACTACCTGTTACGCCACTGATTTTAATAATACCAACATTGTAAGGCTTTAAATTTTGTAAATTTGGTAAAACTTTAATATGAATTTCTAATATTTAAAAAAATGTGGTAAGCTTTGAACCAATGGTTTTCTACATTAAATATTGTGCCATACAATTATTCCAAAATATTTTTGTAAATCTTAACTCTAAAATCTTTAAATAAGTTAAAAAATACTCGATTATGCTTATTAGTAAAAAAACATTTAAATGTAGCAGTTCTACAAATTATTTTGGAATTTAACAATCAAAAAGCAGTTGCTACATTAAAATAGTATCTACTAACATTTTGCAATATGTTTTGTAAAAAAATATTATAAGACAATATAATTATTAATATTATGTGCGACTACTTTTCAGTGATGTATTTTTGAATTTACAAACACAAGTTTGTTTATCTATACTAACATAAGTTAAATATTTTAATTTATTATTTTTTTTGTTTATATAAAATTTTATCAGTAGGGGATTTTAAATCCTTGAATGAAACCAAAGTTCCTATTAAATTTTAAGTGAATGTTGTAAATAATATTATTATATAAGAAATTATTTCATTAAGAAAATATCTACATTCAAGTCTGTGTCATATAGTTTAATAGTAAATTATTATAAGTAACAACAAAGTAAATAGTAGAGTGAATGAAAAATTATTATATATGTTTGTGATGTAGTTGTAATAAAGTAAACAATCATTGTGCTAAGTAATTAATAAATCATTTATTATAATATATTTTTGTAGAATCTAATTTATACAGAAAATAATTTTCAAACACAAAATAGACCAGGGATTTCCCCGGTTATCAAATTTTAGGTTATGCTTAGTGGAAACTAGACTTACAGAAACTGTATATAGTAGTGAATTGTTTCCTAATTACTACAATATTTATAGGTTGGATAGGAATTGTAATAATTCTAACAAAGAGAGTGGAGGGGGAGTTCTCATTGCCATTCATTCTGGAATAACTAGCTTTGAAATAAAAAGTAAAGAAGCCAAAAATTTGGAATTTATATGCACATGTGTACGGAACGAAAGCTGGACCTTAATGGTTGTGGTGATCTACATTCCTCCGGCGAGCCACTTGGAAGTTTATGAAGGTATTGTATGCGCATTGGAGGAACTGAAATCTACTTATGATGATGAAAATGTGCACTGGATGATAGCAGGCGACTTCAATTTGCCAAATCTTTGTTGGACAAGAAATTCATGCTTGGATCTTTTGGAGAGTTTTGATGAGTTGGTTCCTGATAATGTTACATCGAAAACAGAATCTGCTTTTATCGATGGTATGTTTAGTTGCGATCTTGTACAAATTAATTTTGTTACTAATCATTTTCATAAATTTCTGGACCTGATATACGTCAATGAATCGGGAAATTTTTCTATTTCAAAACCTGATTATGAGTTATACAGCAAAGACAGAAACCACAGTGCCGTTTCCGTTATCTTTCAAACTATAGATAAACCTGAATTCGGTAATGTTCGCTATATGGGCGATGACACAAATGATAACTCCTTCCGTTATAATTTCAAATCAATTGACTTTGATCAGTTTTCTTGTTACTTGTCATCTATTGACTGGAGCGGTTTGCTTAATGATCCCAACATTAATATTAACGTCTCTCGCTTCTATGAGTCCATCCACAGAGGGCTAGATCGTATGTCAAAAAAAGTTCAATTGTTCCGTAGTAAGAAACGGATTAAATATCCGGAGTGGTTTGACGCGGACCTTATACACCTTCACAGGCATAAACAAAAAGCTTATAAAGCATATCTTAGACATAAATCTGCGGAAAATTACAAAAATTACGCTTTTCTGAGGAGTAATTTCAAAGCCCTCCACTCTCTAGCATATAAAATGCATCTAATTGATGTTCAGGACGGCCTAAAACTGAATCAAAAGTTGCTTTGGTCATATGTGGATGAAAAGCGAAAAACTGTGGGAATGCCTTCGGTAATGACCTATAAGAACGAGATTTCTTCTGACCCGAAGGTAATAGTTGGGTTTTTTCGTTCCTTCTTCTCCTCAGTTTACAGAAAATGTGAAACAGCCGAGTTCCCAGAGTGCAATTACGTTAATAACGGGTACACTGTGGGCTTGGAAAGTATTGATGAGAGCAGTGTTATCGAGGCTATACGGGAAGCAAGGTCCGGATGCGGCCCTGATGGACTTCATACCGACTTTGTCAAAAGGTTTGGTACACAGTTGGCGGTACCCCTCACTATGTTATTTAATAACTCATTGAAGTCACAAGTATTTCCGTCAATATGGAAGCTCTCAAGTATTACCCCAATACCAAAAAAGGGAGGTCGTGACGAGGTTTCTAATTACCGTGGAATCGCAATTTTATCTGCCTTTCCAAAGATCTTTGAAAGCATAGTTGCGAAGAGTCTAAGTTTCAAAATGTCTTCTCTTGTTTCGGATGCGCAGCATGGTTTTATGCCAAAAAGATCAACTGTAACAAATTTGCTTTGCTTTGTCAATTATACCATCAACGCCATTGAATCGGGTAGTCAAGTAGATGTCGTCTACACTGATTTCAGTAAGGCGTTCGACTCGGTTCAGCATGATATTTTGCTATCAAAGCTAGTGGGTGCTGGATTTTCTATGCCACTGGTGAACTGGTTCTCTTCCTATCTCACAGATAGAACCCAATTCGTCCGGATCGATGAGATGCGTTCGAGTTTAATTAATGTTCTGTCGGGTGTGCCCCAGGGTAGCCATATTGGTCCATTGCTTTTTCTTATTTTTGTAAACGACATTACATATGTAGTAAGGTTTTGCTTCTGTCTCTTGTTCGCGGATGATTTGAAATTGTTTCTAAAATTTAACACTTGCTTTGAAACAGATCTCATTCAGCAAGATATTGACGCTATCAATACCTGGTGCCAACAAAATAAGTTATTCTTAAACGAGAGCAAATGCAAGGTAATGACATTTCACCGTAAGCGCAATCCTTATCATGCGGATTATAAAATTAATAAATGTTCTGTTGCGAGAGTGTTCGAATTCGCCGATTTGGGTGTTACATTTGTGCCTTCAATGGAGTTCAAGCGTCATATCGATCTAACAATTATGAAAGCAAACAGAATGTTGGGTTTTGTTATGCGAATTTGTAAAGAGTTTGATGACAAGACTGTTTTAACACGTATTTTCACAACTTACGTAAGATCTGTTCTCGAATATGCTTCCCAACTGTGGAGTCCGTATCACGAGATTTATAAAACACGCATTGAACGAATCCAAAAGCGATATGTAAAATATGTCTTTAGACATAACAGAAATTCCTTTCATGATTATGAGTCAGTTTGTAGTACTGCTGGCTTGCAACCACTCGATTTAAAGCGAGATAGAGCCCGCGTTTTATTTGCCGCCCGATTGCTTTATGGTGAGATATATTGCCCTCAAATTCTTCAATGCTTTCAGCTGAGGGTGCCCTCTAGGGATCTGAGAGATATCTGCTTATTTCATAGTTTTTGGCATAGAACATCTTACGGTGCAAATGAGCCAGTCAATGTAATGATGAGATTGTTAAACTCTCTTGACTGCTTTGATTTTCACTATTCTTATGCTAAGTTAGCGAATTTGATCAAGAGTTTATCCTAATTTGTATATTGTATTTATTTGATTAATTGGTCTGCAATAATTGTAATTTTTTTGTTGATGTACACCATTTAGGTAATTACCTGTAGTGTGAATTAAATTAAATAAATTAAATAAATGGTTCCCCATAATGCTGCATTCTTGATGTAGTTGTTTTTCGAAAATGTACTCCATGTGTGCTGATTGGTCACAGAACGAGAGGTGCTGTCACCTCTAAGATTATCTCAGAATTCAACTTTCTAGTTAATCCAAATTCCATTAATTGATGTTCTAATGTAAGCAGGCGATACTCAATACCTAAGACGTTATTACTTACTATTTGAAATGGGTGGGCACAAATTGGGCCGAATATATTCGATTTTTGATTTTGTTAAGCAAAAAAAAGGTAAAATTCACACACGAAACAACTGCTTCCAAAATAAGCTTTAAATTTTAATGATTTAGCACACAGGTTTTCTTGATCAATTATACAGTGAAAGTAGTAAATGGCTTCATTTGTAGTGTTACTGCTTAACTTTGCGCAGTTCAATAACTTCAAAAAAGGTAAAAATAAAAAAGGTTACTATTGGAGCACGCAAGTTTTTGATGGGGAGTTTATAGGCAGAATGTAATCACTCCACAGATTGAAGGTGGCCATGCCAGTAGATGCGCAGACTACCACTGGTAC
Source organism: Cantharis lateralis (assembly GCA_963170105.1). Taxonomy (NCBI): domain Eukaryota; kingdom Metazoa; phylum Arthropoda; class Insecta; order Coleoptera; family Cantharidae; genus Cantharis; species Cantharis lateralis. The sequence goes on from OY720626.1 coordinate 8,674,413, forward strand.
AGCGTTGAGACTGTCCCTCGATTAGACTTAACTGCGTATAGCTTTCAACAACCGGTTCACCCTGGCTGTCTATCTCGTGTCTGCTTTTTTCTGGCACCATTTCAAATGTAGAGTACGATACTGCTTCCTATTTCTTATTAGATTCTGCCTAAGTTTCTTTCACACCCCGTTGTTGGCATCTGAAGCCGTACAGGTGGAGGCTTTTACATTTAAGGTACTTTGCTCTGTTTGCACAGTCAGCAGCATTAGGCCCCTCTTATCCGTAACGAATGCGTATATTTGCAAAGTTTCTTTCACTGAGGCATCGGTCGGGTTTACAGCCTCTTGTCCTGGATTTTTGACAGAATGTACTAGGTCTTCATCTGTCTCTGACTGTTTCTGACAATAGCAGGCCTACCGAAAGTTTTACAACTCTAAGCCTCTCTGCGGTGTCGCCGTAAGGTAGTTTGAGGGCAATGATGAAATAGCTCACTATCATAAAAGAACCCTTATGGAACGAGCGCTTTTCTCGACTACCGTCAAAAATGTTAATAAGCAAACGGATTACATATCAACTCAGGTTTTCAAAACTTGCTTCAAAGCTTCCTAGTGATCGCTTTAGTGTATGACCCTACTTTTAACAAGTTTCCTGTGGTTCGCAAAATTTTTGCAAACTGGTTCCTTTTTTGCTGACACCACGTCTATTACGAACCCGTTTGTTGTTGTTGATTCGTGATCCGATAGGGTGCACTATGGAAGCGTAGGATTAAGATAGTAAACGATTACTTTGGCAATCCCAAAAATTAAACAGGAATAAATTTCGATTTAGATTTATTGGTAGTTAAAATAATAATAAAAAACAATACATATTAACAAAAAGGGATAAATTTTCGCTGACAATTATTTATCTAAAAGAAATACTCAAAATACAAGAAAATCTCTTTCCGATTTAAATTGATGCTGTAGAGCTCAAGTTTATTTCGGAACTGGTGAACAACACTTTTTTTTAAGTTGTCACGAATTTATCAAAATTTAATTTATTGTCATATTCTATATATTCATAAATTATGTAGGGGTTGTTATTTTAGTTGTTTTTTGATTCCAATAGCCAAGACGGGCGGACGTGTTTAATAAAACGTCCAAGTTGATAAATTTTGATAATAATTAAAAAATAAAAAGTGAAGTTGTGGTTTTTGAAGATGGTGTTTTATTAATTGTATAAAAATAAAACAAGATATAAATTCGTTTTGGAAAATAGAAAATAAATTAGGACGCGGAAAATAAAATAATTGAGGGGCCTAGAAGTAAAAGGATTCAAGTGTATTTTCAGTATAGTTCTGAAATAAATTCCTATAAAGTTAACTTGAAATTCAAAATTTCAGGAATAAATTTTGAAAAATGAATTATTGTCTTAGTGTTAATTCAAAGCGAAAACAAAATCCAAAAATTATTTTACCTCCAAGTTAGGATTCCCTTTAAGGTATTCTGCATTGTTTAAAAAAAGTCACTTAAATCCTTTTACTTCTATGCTTCTCAATTATACCGAAACCAGGGATTTGATGTAAAATATACAACATTTATTTGGCAATATAAAATTTTTTTTAAATATACTGCATTATACCGGGTGTTGACTCGAATTGCCGAACATAGGGAATTAACACGTAAAAACTTATTTATGCAAATTCCTGCTTCCCAAATTATTTTAGAGAAAAAATGAAAGACACAAAAAGAATGCAGAAATATAAACTACGTATGATAAAAGCATTAGATTTCATGTAATCTTTATTTATAGGGTCAAAAAATGCTTTTAAAATTGTTAAAATTTTCATTTATCAGACTAGCCATGCAAGTTTCCAAGGTAATTATTTCGAAATTAAATTGAATTAATTTCATGACCAGTCTGAAAAATGAAAATTTTAACAATTCTAAAAGAATTTTGGACCCTTTTAGTAGAAACTAGATGAAATTCGAAGATAAAAGTCCAAAATTCGTTTAGAATTGTTAAAATTTTCATTTGTCAGACTGGTCATGAAATAAATTCAATTTAATTTCGAAATAACTACCTTGGAAACTTACATGGCCAGTCTGATAAATGAAAATTTTAACAATTTTAAAAGCATTTTTTGACCCTATAAGTAAAGATTACATGAAATCTAATGCTTTTATCATACGTAGTTTATATTTCTGCATTCTTTTTGTGTCTTTCATTTTTTCTCTAAAATAATTTGGGAAGCAGGAATTTGCATAAATAATTTTTTACGTGTTAATTCCCTATGTTCGGCTATTCGAGTCAACACCCGGTAGATTAATTGAAAAAACCACAAAAAAATTTTTATATCAAAATTTAAATTTTTTCATCAAGAAATGCTACTGTATTTATATCAAATCGTGTCTTTGTCTTTTGATTTTCTGGTAGAAGTTCGTTAACCTAAATTGATACTTTACTTAATTAAAATATTTATCTATCCCTTGAGATAAATATTAAAATATTTCACAGCATAAATTGATACTTGAACTCTGCATTTATGTAAGAGGCACACTTAACACTTAATTTTGAGTATTTAAGAGTTTTCAGGTATCGTAAAGTCGCATCTTACCACTTGAACGTTATTTTATACTTTTGAAATGGTCAAGATTTAAATTGAATTTTCGTGTTTCTATTTTGTCAATAACGGTTAAATATTAGGTCATCCCAGTGGAAAAATGTTGCATTGTTATAAATTCATTCTATTTTATTTACCTTGGGTTATTTATTTATATTATTATTATCCGGCGTTTTTTAAACAATTTTATTTTTATGAAAATTGAAAAAATAATTTTACAATAACATTTTTAAAAGACTATTCTTAAACGTTGTCACCATCTACTTTAATATCTGTTTCCCATTTGCTTGGAAGACGGTTCCAATCCATGGAGGAAATCCATGCTTCGACATTGGCCACCATGTAGATGTGCATTATCGTGGTGGAAAACGAAATGAGAATATAGTAAGTAAGATTATCGTGACGCATTTTTATAACTTGATAATAAACTAATATTTTATTGAAAAAAATAAACAAAAGAGCAATTTGTATTAAAAAAAAGTCTTCTACAAAAACGCTGGAAAATTAGGCACCACTCATTAGTTATTATTGTTATTTTCATAGGATTTTACTTGATTAGAAATTGTTCAGTATTATTTGATTTGCTTTGTCGTAGAAAACCTACTTAGAAACGACGTAGAAAACGTCCCTCTCAAGGACGGCCCCATGGGGGAAAGAGGGGGAGGGCTTCTCACCTTCAATGTTTCCAAAAAGTGGCTAAAGTTGGTAAAATAAAAGTTGGTAAAAAAATTAAAAGTAGGGATTTCGTGTAAAAAAAACAAAAGAGCTAAAAAACAAGTTTATTGGTATTCCCAAGAGCAAGATTAGTTGCCAAATTGAGGACTGCTCCTCCCCCCCGACATTATTTTCTTTATTGTGAGAGTGTTACAACTGACCCCAATCAGTGTTACAACCGCCCCGGGTTTGTAGTAGGTTGAAACACTTTCCCTGATTTTTTAAATTGCCCCCAAATTTATTTTGAAATGGAGATAATGCCACCATAATAATCAGTGCCGTAACTAGGACATTTGGCGCTTATGGCCATGTGCGAAAAACGCGCCTTAAACGGAAATGGGTTCAGGGGGGGGAGGATTCCCCGATTTTTTAATTTGGTGCAAAATGCAAATGTTGAGACTTAATTTCAGTTAAAATTTAAAATAAAAAAAAAACTTTAAAATTCTGACTCAGCATTTTAAGGGTTAACCAATTAAAAACAATTCAACAATGTATTATAGTACAATAATTTTTTATCATACTTTAGCCAACAAAAAAAATAAAAACTAGGCGCCTTCATTTAAAAATATTTTAATTTTTTAATTTAATTTTTTTTTAAATTTTAATTTGGGTCTCTCAGGCCACTCATATTTCAAAATAAATTCTTTGACTTTTCCAGGTTTTCCATGACTAAAATTAAAGATTTTCTCCGACTTTTCGAACTTTGATAAAATTCAGAAAATATAAATTTTAATAATTTACAAAAATAAGAAAACTAATTTTTATAGTCCAGTCAAATTAGAATCAAAAAATCCGAATAGATGCAATAAATCCGGTAAAGCAAATTTTTTTATATGTTATACTACGGGTTGATACCTGGATTGATTTTCAGTAGTTTCCCAACAAAAATTTCTTCCGCGGTCTCCGCCAACTTCAAAAAGCAGCAAAATTTTTCAACTTTTTTCAGTTGTTTTCAAATAGCGGTCAAAATAAGCGTCTGACAGAAAATTTATACCATACCTTCTTTAAAGTGGATTAAATTTGCTACTATTAGGCACTAACAGGAGTATTCTAGCTGTAGTATAGTTTCCAACTTCAAACTCTTCAAAAATCAGAAAAACAAGGAAAAAACTGAAAAATATTAGAAACTTTCGCTTTTACCCGCGGTAAAAGTTTTGTTGGGAAACTACTGGAATTTGATTTGGGCATCAACCCGTACAACATATAAGAGAATTAGCTATATAAAGGAATAATTAATGCACCTATTTTCACTGTTTTAACTGAATATTATTACAACTATAATTACTTATGTTTCTAAAAGTTTTATATTTAATTTTAAGTTTAAATAAAATAAAGTTTTAGTTATAATTTCCCCGACTTTCGCTTAAAAATTCAAAATTCCCCGATTTTCCCTGACACAATTTGTATAATTTAAAATTTCCTGACTATTTTAGGTTTTCCAGTCGAGTAGGAACCCTGTTGGCGCCTATATTAAATAATATAGTTATAATTTGAAATTTTGAATTTCGGCGCCTTCATTCAAACGGCGCCTATGGCCGGGGCCATATTGGCCATACCCTAGTTACGGCACTGATAATAATTATACCCATTAGTAGTCTGATAACTAAGGTTCAATTAAATAACAATTAATTAAATTGTTATTAAAAACGGTGATTTTTCCGAAAATGGTTCAGCCGACTCCGGTATACTATATTCTTGAATACTAAAGTAGCTGCAAAATAAATAATTCAAATAAATAAATAATGCTTTCAATAGCTACGAAAAACGAATTAAATAAGCCTTAACTCATAATTTTAATAAAAATTTCACGTAAATCGGGCCCCTTTCCTTGCAGAGGCCGGGCCTGTGCCCATGGGCCCCCCCTTAGTCTGCCACTGCGTAACACAATACAAAGAAAATTATATTCTGCACAAATTGAGGGGGAGCACAAAGCACAATCACGCACATGTCTAGCGATAGCTATTCTGAAGAGTCAAATATAGAGGGGGGCAAAGTATTCAATTCTGTTAGGCTTCATGATTTCAAAGAAAAATTCTAATATTTTACGAGCGCTAGCTAGGTATAAATAAAAAATTTAAGTTTCTAGGGGGGGGGGGCAAGTGCCCTGCTTTGCCCCCCTATTCCGGCGCCTATGGACATAGGTGTACAAGATTGTGGTTTAACCCTTTGACGAATGAATTACTGTGACTGAAAATTTCAAACGCATTTTTCGTAATATACTGCATAAATACGTCTTCTTATTTTTTCATGTATTCCGAGATTTTAAAATTATAATATTTATTTTACTAAAATATATCTACTCAAAATCTCGAGAGAAGAAAAAAGTTGTTTTTTAACATTTTTAAGATCTAATATTGTTTGTTTTAATGAAATCATTAGATTACCATCTTTATCTTACTTGAAATTCGCTCAATATGTCATTAAAAAAAAATTGTTTGACTTGATTGAAATAGCTGACTTTGAAAAAATGAAAACACGACTTGTTTATAATATTAATCAGTAGGTGTTACTGTGTGGAGTAGTAAGGATCAGCGCATTTATTTTCTTCTTTATTAAAAATCAAGGTAATTAATTTTTACATTTTTTCTATTTAATTTGTCATATCTTGGAATTAATAATTATTAAAGTATTTATTATTATGCTAAAAGATGTCGGACTACTTCTGGTTATTATTTCAATAGTATTATTACTTGTAATCTACTACTACTAGCTATTCCAGCCTCATTTATACAGTGGCCGTAGAAAGAATCGTATACTCCTATGTTAGCAATTGTATCTTTTGAAGAAGTTTTTTATCATATAAAAATCAGTTTTGCAGAAATTCTTAATTGACTCTTTTTGTTGAAAATAATTTCATTTTCTTTATTTTTTTGTTTACAGTTACTCTAGAAATTATTTGAACACTCCTATATTAGCAAGGTATAATTGTACATTTTGAAGACCTTTTTTTGTCATATAAAAATCGCTTTTACAGCAATATTTAATTGACATTTTTGTTGCAAATTTCATTATCTTTATTTTTGTTTCTATACATTTTTCTATTTGGTCGGACCGTTTCTGAGCTACAGTGACTTTAACTCTGTAAAAATTTTATTAAAATTCCCATAAGAGCAATGTTAATTTTAATAAAAATTTTACAGAGTTAAAGTCACTGTAGCCCAAAAACGGTGGGATGAATGCAAAATGTATAAACAAAAATAAAGATAATGAAATTTGTAACAAAAGATGTTAAACAACTATTCCTGTAAAAGCGATTTTTCATTTACAAAAAAAGTTTTCAAAAAGTACAATTTACATTGATAATATAGGAGCGTTCTAATAATTTCTGGAATAACTGTTATGTAGTCTCCAAATTAGAGAGAACTACATAGCTGTTACCGATGCGATAGGGAGGTCGAATCGGCATCGAAGCTGTTTGGGCGCTTCCCATTTAGGCGCTGGACTTTTGGAGTCCAAAATTTTTATTCTGGTAACAGATACATATTGATTTTATACAAAATTAATTCGATTCAGGAGAAAAGCGGCAGCGACGTGCACCTTTTTACCGCTGACTGTATTTTCAAAAAACACAGGGTATACTAAATTATGATGGATTTTAGGATTGAAATTTTTCTTTTGCTTTTCCGAATAATACAGTCTCTAAATTTTTCCCGGCTATTTTTGAAAAATTTTTAATTCAATGTAACTTCAATGTTAATGTAATTGGAACGATAAATTTTCGACGCAGGTGGTTTTCTTTGCCTATGAGCGGATAATAATTGTGCACGTTTGCACAATTTTAAATCTCTTTCAGTTTTAATTATGATTTCTAAATTTCCAAATATTTCTACTTTTTCATTTACACTTGGCACCCTTGGTTCTTTGATTACTTGCATACACTCTAGTAGGGAGCATATGTGGACCACGGCGGGGGGGGGGGGGTTCAAACCCTTTCCATTTTCTTAGAATCAAAGTTTATGTTAATGTTTCGTCTCAAGTTTACTAATAATATGCCATAATTTCGTTCTAAGATTATCATAATCAATAATCTTCCGTTCTATGGCATCAAAACTCGAAGTAACTTCCTTTCATAGTATTGTTCCAACATGCATAGTCAATGTAGTACCAATATTGAGATGACATACGTAAATGTAAGATAATTAAATATTAACATTTCATTAATTGTCCAAATGTTATGCTGGTAACCTATTAAAATTATTATATACTATTTAGTACCAGTGGCGGCTCGGGACATTTTCGAGTGGGAGGGCACAAAATAAAAAAAAGTAATTTTTAAAATATTTATTTAAAATTTAAATCTATCCTTCTATTGTTTTTGGTTTTGGGAGGGGAGGGCACGTGCCCCGGTGCCCTTTAAAACAAACCGCCACTGGTTAGTACCAAAACTACCAGAATTTTTGGCGCTATTACAACGAACTTCAATGTTGATTTAATCAATGCTGGACCAATAAATGGCCAAAAATGTAATTAAAAATCAAAATTAAGCTACTTAGTAATATGTTATAGATTCTTTGTTACACACATGAATAACTGGTAGTCGCTATCACTGTTATACTGTGCACCATGAAATGAATCATAGGTTCCACTTCTCTAGAACCTGTAGCAGCATAAACACGTATAGATAGTTTTGGGAATTTACGCTCACCCCAGACTAACCTCTTTTAGCTTAATGTTAGTTTGACAATTTTGACTCTGTGTTGTATAAAACTTAAGATAATCGGCAATGCACTCTTGTTTATATGTACATAATTATGTATTATAGAAGATTATTGTAACCGATAACAAGGTTCTTCCCTGCTTGCTTTTGTGTTTGATAAATTAACATCGTTGCAGTTTAATTTTTAACCAGTACACATAAACGCTACTGTGTAAGTATCATGAATAAATAATAAATTATTATTATTAATGCTTTGCTACAAAGATGAGATGCAATGAAATTTCTTATAATACATTTTAATTGTTACTAAAATATTAAACTTTTTCCTCATGAACTTGTTTACTTTACTTCAAGGATTTTAGTATTTATCATACCGGAAATTTCAATTTTTTCCTGTAACTTTGCCGAAAACGATGCAGCTGATTTCGCGAAACCGCTTATTTAATTTGCAATATAATTATCTTTTCATATTAATTTAACAAGTTATAAAGATAATATACATTATTTATGTCAAAGAAGTAAAAACTTCTACAAAATAAATACTTCCAAATTTGGGCGGAACATTTTTTGTGTAATTTGGGTTGTTGGGATAAGCTAAAATGGTAGAACAAGATTTATGGTTCTCCCGCGACAATTCAGCATAATTAAAAGAAATAAAATAAATGAATTCAAGCTGATTTGGGATTGCGGAATCACATCATAAATGGGTCTTATTTTTGAAGACACGTAAAGAGCTATTGTAAAATAGGATTGCTTTGGTTTAAGTAAAAGTCAATCACCTCTAAAAAATTTCCCCTTATAAGTTTATGGGAAATAAAAAGGAAAAAGTATTTTTTATTTATAACTTATCACTTAAAAAATTGATTAGACTTTGGTATCTGTTTGATTACTATTATAATCCTGACTAATAATTTTGTTATTATTGTTTTCTGATAAATAATATTGTTCTTAATTCATTCCAGTTGGAATAAGTTTAATAAATTATTTCCCCGTATTCACAAAACTTTTAACAAGCCGTTAAATTTAACGGATAATTTCTATTGGCTTGCTTGTACGAGGGGAGTTCAATAAGTCCGGTAAAAATCAAATAAATAGAGTCACAAATAAAAAAAAAAAAAAATTGAGAGCTTCAGTCTGCTACTGGTCTACATATAAAATTTCCAACAATTATGTCAATTACTTTTTGTTGTGAGAACGTTTTCAATAACGCCACTTGTAAATTCTTTGCAAAAATGGGAAAAAGTGAATTTTGCGTATTAAAAATACACTATTTTTTGCGTGCAAAAACAATTGCAGAAACAAAAACAAAGTTGGATAAATATTACCTGGACTCCGCACCATCGATTAAAATAATACATAAGTGGTTTACGAAATCTCAGCACATAAGATGTTGAGCGTCGAAGTACGCCAAGTGACGTCACTACTTAAGAAAACATCGATAAAACCCATAACACGGTTATGGGTGATCGCAGATTAAAAGTTAAGTGGTCAAAACAATTTATTGAAAATTCCTTAAGTGACTTTAAGACTTTCAATATAGAAGCGCCATCTGTTAATGTTCTATTAATTTACAAAAATATTGTTAATTACTAAAATGGTTTTTCACATTATTTTTTCAATTATCGAAAAAATATTTTGGAAGAATATAGAAGAAACCTAGTACAATTTGAACTTTATTTTTTGTTAATTATAAACACTAATTTAAGGATTTATAGACTTTAAATAATTCTTTTTAGAATCGATATTTTTAATGGAAACTTCATTCGATATAATATACCCATTTAAAGATGATAACTTTAATTCCAACTTATTTAATTTTAATTGGTAACATCGCCTATGGATTTCAAGGAAACGATGGAAACTATTGTTCGTCAGGTATAACGGGGAATTATTCAATCGAAATTAATATTACAGTTGACGCCAATAATGACTCAACTGTTCATTTTCCTGTATCTAATGTAAATAATATAAAAAATATGAAAGAATTATACCTATTATATATATTTTTGTAGTCAAAATTCCCATACAGAGTCTTGGCATCCAGTAAAATGGCCCAACCTGATTATCCCATATTTATAGTGGTTAAACAACAAAGGGAAGTAACATCATGGGAAATACCATTACTTGTAGAATCCAAAACTGAAACTTTAACGTTTTTCAACACTTCCAGAACTCTTTGCCATAATGATATGGAATTAATCGCACATCAAGGCTACGGTTGGTAACAAAGTTTTTGGAATCATCATTTCGTAATCCAAATCTTTCTATTGCAGATGACATGGAATATCACAAACAACTTTCAGTTTCAATTTCTACATTTTCTATCACTCCTGTCACAGTTACGTTATTTGTAAAGGACCAAGTTGATTTCTATATTGAACTGGATAAAAACTATACAGCGTTAATTTCTCCAAGTGCTCCGAAATATTTTTATTATCGCTATTCGAAGAACGATGAAGACTTTGAGGACACAGTAATTTTAGTAGTAAATTCATTGGATGTCACGTGTATAATAGCTTCAATTCAAAATTACGAGGTAATTTTTAATTGAAATTTTTCATTTAGAATATTTTGTAGTTTACAATTTTAGTGTCCTGTTTTTGACCTAAACGAAGATATCAAATATGATGGAGAATATGAAACTATCAATACACGAGGCGGAATAATAATAAACGTAAGAAATACGTTAAATATTTTTTTTATGATTTATTTTTGATATTGTTACAGAAAAAACACTTTCCGAAAGGGTTTTTCGTCATCTTTGTTGCAGAACCAGATAATTATGATTGCGATGGGGATAGTTTGCTTCCCAACAATAAAAAAGATATTAAACCTTTAAATCACACTTCTAGAATTACATTTACTATTAAAGAAAATATTACTCCTCAGGAGTACGCATCTGCTATAATTCTCACTTTTATAATGATTTTAGTATTTGCTTTGATTGTGATAATGTTATCGTGTGTATTTCATTTACTTGAAAACAAGTATTGGAGAACTTCTCAAAAACGTAATGTTACTGCTGAGGTTGTAACGACTGGAGCTTCTAATACAAATATTCCTACCAGTAGTAGTAATATTACATCTACTGAAGAAATCCAGCAAGATGGTAATAATGGTGGATATGAAGGAATTGCATCGACAAGCAACAATGTAATTGAAAATCCTACAGCAAATGAAAGTTTGGTAAGTGATAATCGTGAACCTACTGAAGAAGTTCCATCTGCAAGTATGGTAAATGGAGATTCCAATTTTGATATAATCGCTATATCCAATGAGACGGACTTATTACTTCCGAACGCAGGTACTGCTGATGTTCCTAGTGCTGATGGAAATACGACTACAGGTACAGCAGATAATAATCCTTACGAACGTATTGATGTGTTATTAAAAAAACCTCGTTTGATGTTGAGTGACTTAGCAACCAAAAATCCAAATAGTTTAAATTCAGAAACCAACAATTTCTTTTGCCACGTGATCACTGTGGGAATATTTTATGGAACGCCAGTGGTACAGCTCGTCATAACACATCAGAGAGTAAGAAATAATGTGAAAAGTAGGCATGAAAGTTAATTTAATATTTTAATTTTAGATAATGAACATAACCGGAAATTTGGATATGTGTTATTATAATTTCTTGTGTGCTCATCCATTAATTTCATTGAACGATTTTAACCACATTTATTCCAATCTTGGCTACATAGTGGCTGGAGCTCTATTTATTATCATTACAGCATGTAGAGATCATGCTCTAGGTCGATGTTGTACAGCATTAGGCCGATGTAATGTACTATGTCGGGCTAATGTGTTATCTCTAACTCATGTCCATGTAAGTACTAGACGCTAAATTCTTTCGAGTTAATACTGTCAGTAGTGGTTTTTGGCCTGCATTTGGTGAGACTGACTATCAAAATATTTTGATTCTAAATTTTTTTTTTAGAACTATGGTGTCCCAAAGCATTACGGCCTGTATTATGCCATGGGCACAGCAGTAATAATGGAAGGAGTTTTGTCGGCATGCTATCACATTTGCCCCAGTCAGGAGAATTTTCAGTTTGGTATAAACTGAAAAATGTTAACGTATTCTTTCTAAAATATTCTCTTTGTTTAGATACCAGTTTTATGTATGTGATTTCAGTCCTAGGTTTAGTAAAACTGTATCAAAACAGACATCCAGACATTAATGCGAATGCTCACGTAGTGTTTCTTTTATTATCAGTAGCTACATTGATCAGTAAGTTGAAGATTGTACCAATAGTGTATTGTTTTATTTGGAGCAAAGTGGATCTCTCGCAAAAATGAGCAAAAGTGGCACTTTTGCTCCTTAAAAACAATATGTTGCTCAGAATCAAAGAAAAGGCGATTTTGTAATTTGTAAATTGTTTTTAGCTGCCGTTGGAGTTTTTGAAAACCATATAGCTGTTTGGGTTGTTTTTATTTGTGTGTATGTATGTGGCTGTATATTTGTCACATTGAAAATTTATTTTGTAAATAACATATGTCGCGGTTACCAATTATTTTGGGAGGATTTGGATACAAGTAGTCTAAATAGTTTTCTTCAAAGCATAAAACCTTTCAAAATAGGTAAAAGCTTTTGAAGCTTCATTGCAGTCACCAAAATAACTTTTATTTTAATTACAGTGCGATTTTGTTTTCTTGCGATTGCATTATCTATCAATTTAACAGTAGCGTTGCTTGGAATTTATTTTCAAATTCATGACACAATGGATTTCGGAAGCTTCCTATTGATGTTGCTAATGTTAAATACTTTTGGATACACTCTTGGGTACATAATATTAAAGGTATACAATATTTTTCAAAATTATATTATTGGATTATTTCTGATTATACTTTTAGGGTATCTATTGGGAACCTTGCACTATGCAGTTTTTAATGTATGTCATTTTATGCGGCATTTCCTGGTTTGTTGCTGCCAAATGTTATTATAAACATTCCACTGAATGGACGGTAACGAATTCTATTCTTTTGATCATTAAAAATATTGCATTTAATTGATTTTAGCTCACTGCTGCCGAATCGAGACAAAAAAACACTCATTGCATATTGCTAAACTTTTATGATTACCATGACGTCTGGCACTTACTTAGTGCTACTGCCTTATTTTTTAGTTCTATGTTGCTTTTAACAATCGACGATAGATTGATTTATAAGCCTCGTAGCGAGATCGTCATATTTTAATTTTTTTTTATTTTACCATTTTTTTAATAATAATTTTGTATTTTGCTTTTTCAAATAAAGAAAATCTTATGTTGAAGTTTTTATATATCTTGCATACTATTATGGGTTTTATACACCGAGGGACCGACCTTACACCCGAACATAGAGTAATAACATGGAAAATTGATGGTTTCGACAAGTTAGTTCAATCAGCCGGTGGTTTCTCCAATTGTTTAAAACGCATCAAGTTTGTTACAGAAACTGTCGATTTATTTGTTTTTCAAGAAATATAATTACCTATATTTTTATAAAATCTTTAAAACGTACAAAAATTCTTATTAAATTAAATATCACATTATTGCTTTAAGATGGAATTTCACTTGACTTCGTTTCGTCTTCAACTAATTCAAAATTTCCTTTATCGACATTAAACATCCTTTTTTTATTATTCTTCTCCATGACTTCAATTACTGTGTATCCTGAGATACCAATCAGCAGCAATCCCATTAAAAGAAATATTTTAGTTTGGATGCACAGAAATGGATTGTATGCGTAGGTTATCACGGAACCTGTCGATTCCCATAACCTAAAATTACTGTATGCCGCTTCTTCCTTATTCGGAAATAGAATTCCACAAAAAGCTATAACAAAAATTGTTGTTTAATCTTACCGAATTAAAATGACCATCTTACCGTTTATTTGTATAAGCCATATAGCGTCCGACACTCCCCATAATCCTGCTATCAAAAAGAAAGCGATTTTATTGTCTGCCGTAGGATTCCATAGTAAAAGTGTTATCAATAACGACATGTGCAATATTAATCCGAAAACCATCATTGGTATTCGACCAACTTTTTTAACAATGCCTCCTATAAAGATCGCGGTTAAAGCATTGCTAACTCCAAAACAAATCATCACAAATCCTATGTTGTTAATTCCCCAGCCACATGAAACAAATGCCTGAAAGAAAAGAAATTTGTAAATCCAGTTAAATCGGTTATGTGATGACGTAACATCCAACTTTGAATATTTATACTACATCCACTAATTTCAAACTGAATGTTGTAGAATTAAAGTAATTTAAAATTTCTCTTGCTTCTTTATAAATTGAAAATAAAGTTGAGATAACATTAAATAAGGAATATTAAGTATGAATATTTACTGCATTAAAATCCGCAGCCAGAAAAGCTTGTTCTGCCCCAATAAACATAGTAATTGGTAAAATTAAAATTTGGTAAGGATTGCGGAGTTGTTGTAAAGTTACCACCAATAATCTAAAGCCGGATAAACCATGAGCACTTCCTGTACGATTTCCTTGGTATCTGTAAATTTATTCAAATTATTTCGTTCTAAAGTCGCAAGATGTCTCCCTGTGCCAATATGCCTGTTGAATATTCAAGTTTTGTTTTGTTTACCTTTTCAAAGAATCGACACCAAAAATTACGCTTAAACATGCTATCGCCATACAAGCTAAGTAAATTCCAGCGATAAGATTTATTTTAGACGGAGGTGGTGGTACTAAATTCGGGTTTGAATGGGCCACTGCACTGCCAGGACAGAAGTTAACGCCGCATATATTTTGAACATCCTCAAGTATACTGGAACTCATGGTTGTCGTGAGGAAATCCTCAGTTTTATTTATAATTGTCGTTGCATTTTCCAACAAATTTAATTGTGCCGAATCCGAAGACAATACTAAAATAATAATTAATAATTTTATTTATGAAAATTTAGAGTACCTAATAATATATAGTATGTACTTACTAGCTGAGCTAATGAGATTTCCCCAAACTTGCGAAAATTGATAAAACATAAAGAAGACTCCAAAAAAGCGAGTAACTATCATATCGGACGATAATCCAGTCACTTGTGCATAAGCTTCTGAAATAACAGATAGAAACGTGCATTTCGCACACCACAAAGGTCCTCCACCAAATCCTACAAAAAGACCAGAGGGAATCATGGTAGAAAAACGTGGATAAAATTGCGAAGCTATGAACGGCATGTAAGTTAAAAAGGAGAGCGCAATGGTCCATTTACAGCCTAACCATCTTGAAAATAAATTAAATTAATTTGCTTAATGGTCCTAATTAATGTTATAAACTTAGTAACTCACTTTATAACAATAGTTGGTAGGAAAATGTTGGAAATAAGTAGCGATCCATAGATAGCCGCTAATGTGAAAGTTCCTAAGGACTCGTCTGCGTTGACTGAACTTTGTAAGTTGGAAGCTCCCCAAAATGCGGTAAAATGAATCATAAATGCGAAGCCGAGTACCAGTACATTTCTCCATATCCTCCATTTTTCATTGGGTTCAAAATTACCTTTGTTTAAGTCTTTTGTTTTTAAGGAATTTGTCCTTTTATCCATTTTCTTTCTGTAATAAGAACAGTGTTACATTTTATGGCAGATGTTATTTTAAATTACTACTGCATATTACAAAAAGTAAACAAAAATTTTATATAAAATTAAAAGATTGCGCTTCAAATCCACAATTAAATATTTTTCATCCAATTTTATTAAAAATTTATTTTTAAAAATTGATGTTTTATAGTTTAAGTTTCAATGACTATAAATTTTATTAAACATTTTATATTTTAAATGAATTGAATTAATATAAAATCCATTTTCAAAATTCTAATATTTTATTATAATAAATTCAAGGCTATGTTAAAAAGTTATTATTATTTCCAAAGGAATTCCGAATACAATTATGGATATTCCCCAGCTTTTACAAAAAACTTTACATTTAAATGTCGAAGATATTCAAGTTCTACATTTAAAAAAAATAAATTTAACAAAAAATATATATTAATTTTTGTTTTTCCCTTGGAAAAATTTTATATTAAAAGTAATCAATATTTGCATTCATAATTTTGGTAAAACGCGCAATACAAATATTTGGATTACTATCTACTAAATTATGAAATAAATTTTGAATTTGATATTTAAAAAGTAAATTAACTGTGAATTACCTTTATTTATGTAAAAAAAATATAATTTGGTGCATTTAGCATAATCTTAGTTTACTTTCACAATTCACTTAGTATAATATAACACTAATGCTGGAGAATAGAGACAAATTTAAAAAGCATTTTTTAATAGAAGGTGTAGTTAAACCGGTTATCGAATTAACCAATAATATTTACTACTTCTTGTATTGTACATATATTCAACATTAATTAATAATTAAATCACTTTAATTTAGTAGCAGAAAATAGAATTTCTTCAATAATAATTATTATTATAAGCAATCCAATTGTTAGTTTTTGCACGAGTAATCGTGCAAAACGTTGATTATCATAATTACCGCCAATTATTGTCAATTATTATAAAAATAAAAAAAAATAAAACAGATAAAGATAATGCAAATATTTTCAATTGCATTTTAATATTATCTTCAAATAAATATATTTTTAAGCTTACGAGCGATTGTTGTATGATATCAAAAATTTCCCGAGTCTTAGCATAAGCTAGAGGATTTTCTCAGATTTTTTTAGGCGGCTCAAACCACCCGACACTCCCCTACTAATTTATTATTTCAATAATCCTGCATATGATAATAATATACTATTTAACTAATAGCAATTAGAATTATAATAATTAAATAGTAAATTTCAAAAATAATTGATATAAAAATGACGATTATTCCCCCCCCCCACACATATCGCTTTGGATGAGATTATTTTTCCATAATATAGAAATATTAGGGGATAAAGGATTTAAAAAACGAACAAAATAAAAGAGTTCGAAGTTAAACTTTGTGAATAAAAGAGAAATTCAATACACTTAGTATAAGCAAACAGGCAGAACTGGGAAAGAATACAGATAACGTAATATCTTGGGCAATATTATGCTGTTAAAAGTGCATAATGTGTTAATTTGCGTGGGTATATTTCATCTTAAGAGAGGAAAGTCAAAATTATAACACCTAGGTGAATTATATACCCTACCTGCAGGAGCGGATAAAAGTATTATACTAGAGAAAGCAAATTTGTAAAATTTATAGTTTAACAGAGAATATTTTTTATTAGTATTGAAAGAAAACCTTTTTTTCAAGTGAAACGTACGATAACCGGGCGAAAAAAGTAACCTTTCATTCTGAATAGAAAGTAGTACTTACAATTTTTTCCCAAACGACCACCAATCCGAAAAATAATAATTTAAAAATTTTAATTATTTAGATGAACCAACATGAACACTAAACATTTTATAAAAGTTAAATTGTTTTCTTTAATAATAATTACATTGGAACAAGGTTATGTCCCGGACTACAAGAAGTACCTTCGCTCTCAATAAAATATCTTTACTTTTCTTCAAACGTACTTTCATTTCACAACAGTAAAGTGGTAGCAATTTTTAAGAATTTGACATTTGGTATGATTAAGGCTTGTAAAAGAGTTGAAAAGGTTTGCCAAGAATAAATAGTGAAGTTTTTCGCATCGTCTTGCACCGACTCCAATAAT
Source organism: Cantharis lateralis (assembly GCA_963170105.1). Taxonomy (NCBI): domain Eukaryota; kingdom Metazoa; phylum Arthropoda; class Insecta; order Coleoptera; family Cantharidae; genus Cantharis; species Cantharis lateralis. Next base: position 8,692,010 of record OY720626.1, read on the forward strand.
ATGCTAGATTTGTAGAAAATTAATTTGTACATTTTATTGTAATTTTTCCATTTTCAGTGTGAAAATGGTAGCGATCGATTGAAAGTTTTTCATCTGATAGTGCGCATGAACGGATTAACGAGATTCCCACCCACTTTACTGTTTTTCCGATTTTCTATCAATGAGATAACAATAATATCTGACTCAACTCAAAAAGAATCATTAAAATTGGATCATAAACAAATAAGTTATGCCCGAATATACAGAAAGAAAAATGTATAACGAATTGAGGACCTCGTCCTATTTTGAAGTCGATAAAAAATAAATAAATTTTTACAATTTTGATGATAAAAATACATTCGACCCTACAGTTTTACATTATAATTTTTATTTTTTCTTATATGCACTGATCATTATATTCTGATAGTTTCTGCTCATATATAGTTCTGATGATATTTAAAAGTTGTATACAATTTTTGTTGTTCATTTTACAGAAAATCATGATCACGACTGTTTTTTGTTGCGTAACTTATCCCCGCCATTGTTCGTTGTTACCGAAGCCCTTCGTGTTTGGTTCGCACTCTTATTTCGCCTAATTGGCGTTCGGTCGCCACTCTTATTTCTCCTTATTACAATAGATTTCAAACAGAAACATACTTATAAATATGGAAATATTTTATGAATGACAAATTCTCGACTATCTGTACGTAAAACCGATGGTCCTTAGAATTTATGATTGCCAATGTCAAAAATGATGAGAAGAGTATAATTCGGAAATGTAAAGCTTATCTTATTTCAAATCTGTAGGTGCAAGAAATGGTTTGGTTGTAATTTGATTTACGCTTTTAATTTTTGAAACACTACAAACAAAGTAAAATATGAACTTGACTAAAACTTCAGTTCAGTAATAAAATAAATTTATTTGAGCAACTCGGGGCAGTCCATGGATATCACACACGAGTAAGAACTGCCGTAAAGTTTCATTTGAAAAAAAATTTTTAGACAAAAACTTATGAGAAATTATACAGTAATATATTTTGATGAAAAGTTATTTTTAAGAACTCAAAGCCGATGCCACTTGTAACAAAATATTTTTAGTTATTTTTGTAAGCACTAAAACTACAATTTGCAATTAGTTATTCTTTTTGGTCAATTTTTCAAAATGATAAGGCAATAAAAAAGTTTAAAAGAAACAGAAAAAGGTCAACGAAGTCGGACAGTTAAATATAGAGTTTTTTGACAAAAATTTATTTTAGGTTTTTATTAAGATAAATGGATTTATAAAAACGGGAGCGTAGGAAAGGTTTTGTTACAAGTTAGAACAAAAAGCAAACAATAATATATCTGAATTGATTTTATTAATATAAACAAAAATTTAATGTTGCTTATAAAGTTTACGGTGATCTCATATAAAATTCATAATTCTATCATGGAATATTAAATTTATTTTAAATTTGTAGGGTTGTTAGTAGTATATAAGCGTACGCAGCTCGGTAAATAATCAGAATTTAATGTGGAATAAGATTCCGATTGTTTTAATTAAAGTAAGTTTACCTATTGCTGTATTTCCCCTTAGAAAACCTGATACGTAATCTTGCATTAATAATATTAGATAGGTACTCCTTGAATAATAAAAGAAAGTAATTTGAATTATAATGTTAAGTATATGTTGCTTTTTGTTATCGTCGAATGAGACTTCTTAGCTCTTGAAACGTATTTTTTATTTGTCCAAACATTTTATTAGAGTTGGTTTGTATACACTTTGTGCAACGTAGTGAATATAAACTGGAATAGATTTATTCTTATCTACAATTACTTAATAAAGTTTATCTTGATGTAACATCTAATAAAACAGTTGAACTTAGCTTGGCTGCTATTGTCGATTCCAATAATTGCACGTGATCTTTTGGTATTCAGTCAAGTGTATTTGCTATACTAGTCTATCTAAGAAATTGCTATTAAATTCTTCCGCTATTTCATTTCAGTTTGGTGAATTCATAATAATATATTTCATATTTCGAGTAGGTAAAGAATTTTTCGCAAAATTTACTATTTCTCCGCAACAACTCAATCATGTCAACTTTAAAAAATAAATATATTAGACTCGTGAATGCATGCAATTTATAAAAACCGATGTAATGGTAAGCGTCGAATGGCCAAAAAGCTAATAACTCATATGATTTTTTCAGTAATTAGTGAATTTATTTTATTAATGTTGATTATTCCTTTCAAACTGTTTTTCATCTTAAATAAAAAACATTTGTATAAAGGGTATAGCCGGATAAGGTGGCGAAAAATGCCCTTAGACCAATGGGACATGCCATTCGATAGAGGAATCCAAAGGTCTTTTAGCTGCGATAATGACGCGTTTGAAAGTGGATATCTATCTTATCAGCTAGAAAACCTTTGAATAAATTGTAAACGTAATTTTTTAAAATACAGTGGCCCTTAATTTTACTGCTAAAGCTTGTCTTGATCACACTTGATGGGTTTTCCTCCTAAATCTAGTAAATATGTTAAAAAATGTAAGGTGAACAATCTTGAAAAGGTCTACTAAATGACTATAAAATCCAATTACACCATAATTCTTTCCCCTTTCCTATATTTCCCATACAGGAAATAATCAGTAAGCTTTCATTAAACAAATATAACATTTTTAAATGAACTTCGATTGTAATAAATTTACCATTAGTGCTCATTAGTGATTGTAGAACCAAGAGAACTGAAGGATTCCATTTATACAAATTTTTAAATGATAACTTGAAGGCCATTTGCTTTGAAAAGCTTCAACAAGACTGATGAATATTATTTAACCATCAACAAAGAAGCTCTAGGTATTGGTTACTATAATAATACACAATTCTACATCTAAATAATTACTTGTTATTGTTACATTTTTGCTTAAATACATTGCCTTTAGAGTAGACTTCTCTCAAACTTATATCCAATAAACCACTTCCGTCTTTCATTGCGTAAATGCAACTTGAATGATTTCAGCCGCCATTGAACTAAATATCATTGTTTTCTAATCTATTCTTACTTAGTTAATTAATTATAGCAACATTTTTATAAAATTATATTTAATTCAATAATATAATATAAATTACGTTCGTTTTTAATAATAAAAATAAATTTAAATAAGTTGTCTTGCCAAAATTAAGAATAACATTTGCTACATATGTATTATAAAAATATTAACAACTGAAAGCATATCATTGTATTTTATGGTATATTTCCAAAATCTATCATTGAGTTATCTATCCAGTGACTTGCAATGAGAGCCACAGTGAAATTTTACCTAAATTGTTTAGAAAAAAATTGTGATAATTATCTAACAGTTTGGATTGGGCATCATGTGGTGATTACCGTCAGGTCAACAACATCTCAGTTTCTGACCGATATCCATTACCACATTTTCCAAACTTTTCTCATCATTTACATGATTGCACGATATTTCCAAAGATTGATTTAGTACTTGCTCACCACCAACTTCCTGTGGCTAGTGAACATTAATTTAAAACTGGAATTACAATTCTTTCTAGTCGTTTTGAATTTAACAGACTGCCCCTTGGTTTAACAAATGCCGCACAAACCTTTCAAAATTTCATTCAAATCAAACACATTCGGTTCATTATGGACAAGAGCTGCGAGTCCCTGGGAGAATTTGTACACACAGTAAATGATCAGGCTCTCTTGATCTATTATTGCAACAGTTATAATCTAGTTTTGCCAAAATTAATATGAAAATACTACTGAAAATGTAAAAGCAAGTATATTGTATAACATCCATAGTGCGGTATTATCAATATATGTATATATCCTCCTTAGTATCATATTTAAATTCAATAACTTAATAATAATTATATTACACATTGTGTTTTCAATTTTGCCTATCATTTACTAATTGGTATTTAATATCATATTATTATATTATTAGACTAATTTAGAAACTGTTGCAATACATGAGAATATTAAATTACCTTCCTAAATAATTTTAATCACTTACCTAAATTTCTAAAATAAATAAATTTGGGGTTCTAATTATTACATTAACTATAAATACTTAATAGGATTTTATATCGTATTATATATTTTTTGTACTGTAATACTAACCGTAAAACAAATTGAACCAAACATATTATGGAGAACTCCTAATTTAACGTGAGGCTTTGGTTTAAAAAAATTAGATATTGATATACTACTTGTTTTTGCATCTATGAAATTATGTCTCACGTCAAAGAAAGTTTTACAATTTGAAAAATTATTGGTGTAATTTGAGTTTATAATGAATATTTACGAATAACACTCAAGTGTTATTGCAGTCGATATAAAACAATTTAATAGTATATTACTGGGCGAGATCGAAAATTGCTCGTTATTGAAGGCACAGCTAGGTAAAGTTGAAAGCTCAATAACGAGGAATTTTTCGAATAGGGGCGAGTATACTATTTTATCGGAAAACTAAAAAATGAAATGTTTATGGCAAAATTATACATAATTAATATTAAGTTCAAATAAGTTGATGCTGTTGCTAGTCTATTGGAATTTTTATTTCGGTCTTAATTTTAAATGATGCATATATGTATTTAATACTTATTACCCTCGAGGTCGCGTCTTCCCACAGGTTTCTCACATGACAAGACGTTGGAAACAAATCGATTTCTCTATGTTTTTCCAATAAAATATTTTAAAACAATTTTAACGAGATCATAGCATTGTAAACGTGGAAAATTTAAAAGAAGCCGAGCAGGATCTGCAGGATTTATACAAATGGACAAATTGAATTATTTATGCCTCTGAAATAGCTTATTATTTGTATTTACTATAATATTTTATAGAATTTATTTCGAAACCACGTTTGTCATCTTTGCATACACGATTGCTGTGAAACTAACGTACAGATTGACTTCTTTCACTAACTGGTTTTAAAAATATTGCTATAAATATTATTTGCGTATGTTGCAAAAGAAAATTATCCAATTGCGCATGTATGCAACCCAAATTGCAGACGATATTATGGTTTTACCCCGTAATACATTAGTGACTAAAATTTCATTAATTTCAAAATTAATTTAAAAATAAAAAACCATAAAAATGCTTATTTGATAAATTTCGCCAGTAAAACCATCAAATTAATTCCGTTTCATTGGCCGATCAACCAATATTGAAATGTTGCAATCTCCATGCGAGATCAAACAATTTTACATAATTACATTATTCTCCACATTATGATATTTCGTTCAGTTAGAAATTTCGTAATATACTGATTGTACAGAAAAGCAATAAAAAAATGTCTTTATGTCCTTTAATAAATAATATAACGTCATCCTCGAAGAATAACAGGATTTCATTTCATCAAAATCATCCCACTATGATATTAAAATTTGGTTTTCATTTTATAAAAAGTTTAAAACGAAATCTCGTCTTCTGTAATCTTATGTATATGAATTTAAATTAGGTACTAAGCACAAAGTTATAAAATTATTATTGGCATATAAATTACAAACTTCTACAATGTTTGGTTTGTAATTACTACTAGCCTGTTACGCATCAAGATGTTTTTTTGTAAATTGGCCAGACTTACAAAAAATATAAAACCAATTCTTAAATCCACTACTTGTGGCTGTTTGACGGAGAGCCTCTCTACATAACTATCGATGACGCTAAGCTACAATCGTCATTAATTTCAAACATTTCAAAGGGGAAATGTATCTTATTTAATTTTTGGAATTTACAATTTAATTACATACATTTTATGTTCGTGTAAATGTTTTCTTTTAATATTACAAATATTACAACTTTTTTCTGAATTAAATTTTTTTTGAAAGAATGAAAGAGAATTTTTTATTCGACGGATAAATGTGCACAAATTTTGCTTTACGTTGATTGAACATTATCGTGAATTTGATTTTGTATAAAATTTCATGTGGTAAGTAATTTCGTTGTTCTCGTATATTCCTTTCACTTTAATTCATATTATTTCATAGGATTATGAAAACTTGAATGGAGTTATTTACGAAATTACTAGGTGTTCCCTGCAGTTTCTCGAATAAAACAATTTTAATGCAATTTTTTTAAAACGAGTCTATCGATGCTAATTGCCTTTGTGGGAAAAGATAGTATTTAATTTGCCTTTATTATTATTTATTTATTCTGTGATGCAAAAAATAAGGTTGTTAAAAATTAAAATTTTATCATAATTTATAACTAGAAAATTGATAAAAAAAACAATTATTCCTTTCTATTGTAGTTCTATCACTTAATTTTTTATATTTCGGTTATAAACTAGTTCGCACATGCTTTACACTACATCATCAGTTTTGTTACTGATCCGGTCTGGTGCACTTAGCCGAACATCAGCATAAATTTCCAAATTTGTAACATAATATGTCCTCGAGTCCACTAGAGCAAATATTTTCGAATTACATTCAGCTGGTTTATTTGCGATATGGTCCCCGAAATGCTCATAATATTCATAATATCCGCTCTCACTGCAGCAATCTTATCCAGTTCACGCGTTTCTTCTCTAGATGGAATATCATCAAATCTCAAACATTTTACTAAAATGGAAATTGGGTGCTATTTTTTCCCACAAAGAATTAATATGTCTTCTGTTTGGGGTATTTAATAATAAGAATTTAATAAAATAATAAATAATCGGGCCCCAAATAAAATTGCAATAATTTCTATGTTAATAAATTTACTTACTGCTTAAGAAAGGATTCCATGGACACCGAAAACACAAAAAAAGTTTCATAAAACATACAAATAAATATTACGTAAATCGAAATCGACACTGATAATAATCGCAAAAGAACCCGGACACTGCTTCTTATAATACATAGTATTTACATGAATACATTACATAGAATTATGTAATATTTTTGTAATTGACTTTTGAAAATATGGCACGTTTTGCTGAAGCAACAATAATAATTAGTGTATTAATAACATGTATCGTGACATTCAAAAATTGTTAAGATATGAGTTTTGATAATAATTGAATTACATGGAGATTATTGTAATTACAATGAAATTATTACATTTTTTTATGTGCGTGAGTTATTTTGAGAGTAACTATGCTTAAATTGTTTTTACCAACTGAAAATTAGTATATTGCTGGGCGAGACTCGAAAATTACTAGTTTCTAGGCTCCCAGCTATATTGAAAACTGAACATACGCGAGCTTTTCAAAGCTGTAAGCCCAGTAACGCGAGGAATGTTTCAAGTATAGCTAAGTATTGCTTTGTATTCTAATGTAAAATCACCATAAATTTTGCATTTCATTTATTTAAAAAAAAAAATTTGAATTTGATAAAAATGAGAAATTTCGATATGTTTAGGGGAATGAAAATATGTGATTTTGTTTTACGAGGAAAGAAGATTAAATAGTTTGGATAGATAGAGGTACCAAATTATGAATTTAAACAGGAATTGAATTTATGGATGAAAAGTGAAAAAGCGAACGAGTTGTTCTCTGAATTGTGGATTCCTATAGCGAAAAGCATTAGATGGAAATAAACAAGTGGAAGAAGATGAATGTCATATTTGCTATTATGAATCGTAAATAATAGGTTAATTTCTGAATTTGATTTTTATTATTTTTTAAACATTTGGAGATTTATGTATATCTCGAAATTTCAAGATTTCTGGGGGTTAGATGCTGTGTATTCTATCGTAAAATCGTAATGTAACGTAACGTAACGTTTGGAAGACATTTAAAAATCTTAGAATATTTTAGAAGGACATCAGATTGTTAGAGATAAGGAATGCGACGCAGTGATATCAGGTGTCACATTTTATGAAAATTTATTAGTAGCATTTAATGTTGGAATTTGTAAAAAAAATTGTTTTATAAAATTTTAAATATTAAAATGCACCCTGAAATTAAAATTAAATATCACATCAGAGTATTATTTTATTTGAAATCTATTTATTATATTTATATAATGAAATAATACTATTTTAACTGAATGGTAAAAATAGTCATATATCGTTGTAATCGTGTCGAGCAATACAATGTCGCGTCTACTAGTAAAACAAATAAATTACAAAAAATTGACATCTTTATGTTTTATTAGTGCAGAAATAATATGAAAAATGAAATTGCAGAAAAAATACCGAAGAGTGAATTTGTTCTTTTGATTCTATTAAAGAAACAAACAAAGCAAAATTATAATTTTTTGTTTGCAACGAATTGAACTTTAATAGTTTTTTTGTTATGTTAATTTAAATTGTGAAAAATTTTCACATAATATTTCATATTATTTATTTCCGATAAAATTCAGATAACTGCTTTGCAAAGCTGGCTGTACACCCAGTAACGAGTAATTTTTAAGTTTAGACCAGCAATACACAGGGTGGCTCACGACAGACGCATGGATTTGAAGAAGACATTGCTTCCTCTCTAACCGGTCCTAGACGGTTAAAAATGAGGCGATTCGAAAGAAGGGGAAGGGAAGTTTATGTTCTACGTGGTGTCAGTCGCCATAATGGATGATCCGTTTTTCAAACGCCCGTTCGATCGTTGGGGAGGGGAAGGGATATGGAGATGGAAGACGTCTTTTTTCAGCAGGACACACAGTAGGGGTTTGCATGGACTTTTGCAAGCCCCGGGCGCCTCATCTCCCTAACCGGATTTTTTCCAGTGGGGATATCTAAAATCTTTGGTTTGCAACGATCGTTCCAGGACCCTGAAAGCCTTCAAAAACTATATTCGAGCCCATATAGCCGAAATTCCTGTGACAGTACTTCAAAGAGTGCACGAAAATTTGAAAAGGAGACTTACTCAGTGTTTGGAGTGTGAGGGGCGCGATTTGGCAGATACTTTGTTCAAAACCAGAACGTCGGAAAACAGTATTTGTGTCTGCTGTTCATTCTTAATTGTGCAAAATGTGAAATTAATTATTGCATTCCTTTAATTGCGCGAACATTTTACTTGATATGATTATCTAAAATGTAATATCGTAAAATTAAAAAAAAGTGTATTTTCCCTTTGAAACAATTAGCTTTTTAATAAATATCTTTAGCGTGAGAACTTATAGATAATTTATAATTCTTTTTGTATATTTATTTAAATGTTCACTCGGGCATACCTGTTAGACTCGGCGTATGCTGTGTAGGGTTTAGGGTCATGCATTTAATTTTTTAATTTCTGCTGATTGGCCTTAATTACAGTGACTTATAGGGCCGGTGGCGACAATAGCCCCCAAATGCCATTATATGCTCTAGAACAGAATATTCTTAAAATTAAAATGTATTTCGTTACTCATATTAAAAAAAAGTAATAATAATGTAAAAAAATAATATTTTTATTCAATTTTGAATAAATTTTGATAAGTTAACCTGCTTATAACATTTGTGGAATTTTTTTAGTTAATTTAGTTTTTATTTCCATATGAACCGAATATTAAGTTCTCTTCGGGGATCACATTTTGTTATGTGAATAAGTCGTCGAAGCTTGGATTAGGAAATATTATATTTCCACGTAGGTACATATTGAACTGTAAATTCTAATTTTGATTTTTTGATTTTTAACTTTCCTTCATTTTCAAAAGATGGGCACGTTCAACTTTCCGATACCGGTCTCCAGGTGTCCGGTTATCACTCAATTTCTCCTGCTTGCTTTTGAATTATGCAAATTAAACACTTAGTTTTCAGCACTTCTATTTATTTTTTTCAATTCAACCATTACAATCATACAAAAATTAATTATCAAAAATTCAGTCGCTCCGGGCATCTTCCGGCTGACTTAAATTTTATATTCAATTCAAACTGCATCGAAAAGGGAACATTAAACACAACTTTATGCCGGCATGCAGCTGTTCACTTATCACATACGAATTGGCAGTTCCTTGAACAAAATTTGAGTTTAAATTTAAAAAAAAATTTAATTTTCTTTTATCTTCCAATTAACACGGTTTCTGTTCAAAATTAATTTTAAAAACTATCAAAATTCATTTTTTTAAATAAATTACCAACTTCAGCTTCAACAAATCAAAATTTCTTTTGTAAAACCAGACTTTAATTTTCACAATTACTCAAATCTATAAATCAAAAAATGTTCTTGGCAGAAGTTACAAAAATAAAAATTTTGAATATATTATTAAAAGAGATATTGTCTAGTCATTAAATATTATGAATATGATTTAATTATCGAAACGCGTTAATAGCTAATAATAAAATTTCATGACTAGACAATATCTCTTTTAATAATATATTTATATAATTAATAAATTTGTAACTTGTGAAATTATATAATAAAAGAATTAAAACCACAACAAGTTAAGTAAACGATTCTATATTTATTTTAAGCTTTCGAAAGCTTAACCTCCTGTATTTGATCCTTTTCCACTGCTTGTTCATTAAGATTATGTGACTTATTCGAACTCTCTTTCATTCTATTAATTTTTGAGATAATTTGTAAGTGACTCATTTAAATCTTGTCCTTTTTGATTAGTGTAGTTTATTGTTATTGCGTTTTTTCGTCTAAATTTTGTAATATTGTCATATCTTCTTCTACATCTTTTTTAGTCTTTCTATTTCTTTACTTAAATTTAATATTCTCATTTGTATCTTCTTTGTTAGGTTCTATGCCCACTTTGTCCCTACCTTGAGGTTTATCTTGAAATATTTTGTTTTAAGTGAATTTGTCCATAACCTATAATCATGGGTGTTCTTTTATTTTAAAAGTAATCTCAGGGTAAAAGTAGGTTTCTAATATCTTTTAGCTCCACGTTCTGAAATGCAAAATTGACATGTATTTTCCCGTCTCCAAAATTTTCCCATTCAATACTTCCGGAAAAATAGAAATTCTGCAAGTAATTTGTCTGATTACTTATAGATTTCAACTTCAAAAGAGTTTTATCGAAATGTAAACTTTAAATAAAATTTTAGAACTTTTCAACCACTTTCTAATCCAATTATAATTTTAAATATTTTATTTTCAAACTCTCTCACCCCCTTCTGTACAAAAATGAACACGCCAATATATTAAAAAAATATATTAATTTAAAATTAATATTGTTAATTAATAAAGCAAAGCATTGCCGTGAATAAAAAATTCTATTTCCCATTAAAATGGAATTTTCCTCAACAACATGTAATTTTATCAAGATATTTTACAACGATATTTTCATTAACTTACAAAAAACCCTGATTGTGCACCAAAATTAAGCTGCCATTGATAGATATTATAATGAAGTAAATAATAGTATTGTTAGTTTTTATATCGAGCCATCCCCGATTTTACAATTAGTTGATTTGACGAATACAAAAAAAAATTTAATTAAACGTAATTTCCAAATTGTAACATCATTACAACTTAACCTTGGTTAAAACACCTATTATAAAATATTTTTCAATTGTGGGACAGTATTGTGTTTAGCCTCTTAAATGGAACACAACGATTATTATTCGACACACGCTTGTTTTAAATAAGTACTTAAATGTATGTAAACTGTATGCTTAATCTATTCAATACAGCAGAGCCGTATTATGTACGTACATAATAGAAAATTACTCCGTTAATATAAAATAATAATAGGTACTATTATTACTTATAACAGGCATAGTACTACGCGTGAACATATAGCTAATGGATTGAACTAATTAATCCTACATTTTTTGTATACAAATCCTACGTGTGTAATTGCACTTATGTAATGTTAAGCTGTAATAATATGTTATTTACTACTTACGGATCATCGACTCTATCCGATATTGTATAAACCATGTTGGAACACAAAAAACACAAATTACACTTAAAATTACAACTCAACTACTTATGGTAAGGTTGATTTAAAACTACCGGAGATTTTCAAGCTAACAGATAGTTATATAATTTATATTTTATACATAGTTTAATTTAAAGGTTGCACGTTAATCGGGGAACTTGACTTAATTAATAGAATCTTTTAATAAAATCTAGTGTTAAATTGTTTGACAATAATTTGATTTTAATTGCCAAAATAACGCAATATTCACTTTTGAACGGCTAATTTTTACTTTTTTATTATCCTTCTTATCAGGATTATGCTTTAATTAAATACTATTAAGTGGGACAATTTCATACTACTGCATTAAATTTTATCTTTCATGCTTGATTAAATTACAAATTATTACAAGTAATTTGCTATAATTACCGAATATAAACTTGAATTGATTTGGATAATTTCAAATCCATCCCAACAGCAACTTTTAAAATGCATCATAATTATTATACCATTATCCTCGAGATATGTAGACTAACTCAATGACTCACCTGTTTTTTTTTTAAATAATTCTAAAGCAGTGGAAGATACCAATAATTTTAAAGAAATCAGAAGCGTTAAAGCGTAAAAATGAAGATTTTTTATTATATTTAATTCTTTCAAGGTATTAAAAACAAAATTGGGTTTAATCAAGTCAATCTCTCATGGTTCCTACTATTTACTTGGGTAAATTAAAAAAAAATTAAAATTACATTTGGTAGAGAGGTATTTATTTTATGAAATTAATTGTGAGGTTGAATACTTAATGCAATTTCACTGAATAATTTTAATGAAATTTACTGCAGTATGAATGTACTTTTTCAAGCCTATTTATCAATTAATGAAATTCATCACGTTGTTTTATTCTGTGGAGGTAGCACAGATGCTAAAGCAAATAGTTTCTAATTTGATCCAATAATAATTACTGGTTTGTATGATACAATAAATAAGTACGTTACAACAGACTGCATAACTTAATACATTCGATTAATTACCGATTAATTCTTGTTTACGCAGATTGCGATTTACATTTACTTTATACTTATGGAACAAACACATTAACACAAAATTGTTGTGACATCGACAGTGAAGTCATTTACAGTATGTATGCAAATTCGTCCTTTGCATGGGAGAAGATATTGGTAAGAGACTTTTCAAAAATTTCCTTGTTCTGTTTTTCACAATTGGGTTTCATCAACTTTGATATTTGATATAAACAAAATCTCGCTAAATTTAAATTTGGCACTTGCAAAGAATGCGTACATTCCATTTCTTGTGGTGCTATCGACTAAATGATGAAATTTGCATTTTCATTAGATTATTCGATGGCTATTTTGATATGTAGGATTAACCGGGGCGGAATAAGATACCTGAGGGTTAAAACAATTTTTGAAAGTGTAAATACTATAAGAGCCAAAACAGCTCAAGATATAAATTGAGTTATTAATTAAAAAAATTTTAATAATAAAAGTTTCAAAATACATTTTCCTATTCTACCTTGGGCATGGATTTACTGTTTTTCTTTCCAAGATTATTGCTTACAAAGTTTATAGATTGACAAGCAATCCATCGTTGTTAATACTATCATCTACGTGAATATCTCTTATATTGAATAGACAATATCTTCACTCACAAGAGAGCAAATACTTTTATAATGATACGCTTTCAGAATATAAATATCTACTATATTTATCTTCATCTGTAAAATTTTAATTGTATTTCTGGATTTTATACATTTTTCAGAAATTGACGCCAGATAGAACAAACTATTAAACTTCAAGGAACAAAACGCAGAAAAAGTATAATTTGTTTTATTATATTAGTTCAATCATTTTCTTTTTATGTATTAAATTCATGAATATTATTTCAAATAATGTAATTAGAGAGCTTTACAAGTAGTTTGTAATTTTTTCAGATTGGCTACACACAGCAGGTTGAAGGATTTTCTGTGAGTTTTACATAACAAACGTTTTGTTTTTTCCAAGTACTCAAAAATGATGATTCCGTGGTTGCATTTGTCAAAACCGACTCTTTTGCGTTTCCCTTTGGTCACCACTCTTATTTCCCCTTTGCTTTAGCGCCTAAGAACTACTGTTTTTTACTGCCGACAATGGGCGGCTCAAAAGTACTTTACTGCAAAAATAATTATTGCGTTCCCGAAGAAATGAATTTAATTTGTAAAGACAGACAAATAGATGTATCTTGACTATAAATTAAATTAATTGTGTACAAAGAAATTAGAATATTTTTTCAAAAAAATCGTAATAAAAGTTGTATATTATAGGATCAAAGTACAGTAAAAGTTCACTCGTTTAGTGTGCGATGTATTATATCTTTTCTATATTTCACAAAGACTTGAAAAGCCTTAAAGCAATTCTCACAAACCCACTTTTATTAGGTATATTATATTTTTAACATATAAAAAGGAACATATTTAACAAGATGTCAAAAAATAAAATAGTTGCATAATGAGCTGAAAATCACTTATTGCTTCTTTGCCAATTCGCTTCGATGCATTTTTAATGAAACTTTTTATTAACATTCTTCTCCTTTTTGATCTCTCATAGCCTGACTAATTTTGTTATTCACTAACGCGTTAACAAAAATATAAAAGTGACATAATTATATCTACTACAGGATTGTACAGAAGAAAACAGGATTTTCACTTCCACATGCTTATTTTTTTAAATATATCTACTAAATATTATTTTCTTTTTTCTTCCATGGCTCGACAACCCATTGTGGGTCTTGACCTTCAAAATTCATTTTATCGAGGTGGATTAATCCCCTGGATTGCAACTGTTTGCCTTCCTTCCTTACAGCAATCTGTGTGTTTTTGCCCCTTCCACTTCTCTCTGTTGTTCGCAGTCTGGGCATCATGGGCATCATCTGGCCATGTTGTTCTAGGTCTTCTTTTTCCTCGTTTGTCCATTGGTCTCCATTCCATCGTCGTTTTAATCGTTCTTGTTTTTGGACTTGATACTAGAAATTCATCAATCGCCTGTATTCGTTCGTTTCCATCTCCACTGCATCCCAGATTCCTCTCAATATTCGGCGCTCAAATAATAATATGCGCAATTAGTCCTCGTCACTTGCTCTCACACTACAAATTTCCAGTCCATATTGCGATGTCCAAATGCGTATAATGGTTTAAAACTTAAGAAAACCTAATTAATTACCTTATTTTCGGAACATCCATCCCCTTTTGTTTTAAGCATGAGACTCTTTAATTTAATTACTTATGATGTTGAATAATTAAAAGCAAAAATTTGTCAATTTTAAAATTTATAATTTTATCGAAAAGTTAAACAAAATTTTATCTCACAAATACACAGCTAAATAAATTTTATGTAGCATTTAAATTTGAAATTTCGATGTTTTTGGGTTTACCAATAAATCAATTCCGTCTTATTGCAATTTTGGTCTTATTTAAATTTTAGTAATTCTTTCAACCACCTAGACAAAATTGCAATTTTGATGGCAATAAGTACAAATTTTATAAATCAATTTTATCGTGGTTTTAAACTTTACGAAAAATTAATCGTTCGTGCACTTAAATTGTTCTCACTCTTAATAAATTTGAAGTTTTCATTTGTTTGTTGTGGTTTCCACCTTTTTCACCTTCTTGGTGGGACATATGCTGCGTTACTCGTTCCTGATATTTGCTGACGATTATGTTTGGTCGTAAATAAATTTTGGTTCTTCTTTCTGTTGAAAATATTGGCACAAGCACCCTCACTCTGAATTTGTAATCTTCGGGTAAGTTAAATCTTTTAATTGCATTTGTCAATTACAATTAAAATTCAAATTTAAACTTTTGACTCTGGGCTTTTAAATTTTCGAACTTGACAAGTAGACGGTTTTACCCAGAATGAATTATTTCACCAATTTTTCTCCCTCCTTGATTTTTGTAACTTTGAAAACTTTTAATTCTCCCACTTAATTTTGGTGAGAATGCAAATTCGCCGCACTGCATTTGTTGATTTTAAAACACTTTATTTTTACAAAAATTAATAACTGCTTGAATTCTCATCGACTTCATTGATGAATATTGGCATTTGTCTTTTCTTTCAAAGATCTTGGACCAAAAACATCTTTCATACTCAAATATTATTGAAAACTCAACTCAAAATTTCCTTAGCTGTGCTTTTCAACTTTAAATAATCATTTAATCTAAAAAATATGAAACCAAATTATTCATCACCACGGATGTTCAGTTTAAAGAAAAATCTCACATGCTTAAAATAAATTATCCATTTGAATGTTTTTAAATGAATCCCTGTTTTTTTTTTTTTAAATTATTTATAACTAAAGATGCTAATGCAAAATAAAACATGACAATATGTTGCAACAGGTTTTATCAAAGTTTCGTACATTTTAACTTTTATATTTTTGCTTATTTGGGGGATTCTCAATATGTGTTTCTTTGCGTGGTATGCCTTGTACCCTGTCTGTATTCCGGTTTTAATTTCTTCTTTGCTGATTATCGCAATTCCTATTTGTTTTTCTAGGTAGCAGAATGTATTACTTCTTCATAGATTTGTTCGTCCACTTGTAGTCCTTGATTGGTGTTTCCGGTACCTTTTACATATTTCATGTATTTTGTCTTTTTTTGTTAACTTGTAGTCCTACTTCTGCAGCTGCTCCTCGCATCTCTCTTGTTGCATTTATAAGATCCTTTCTTGTTCTGCTTATTATCACTATGTTATCTGCATAAGCTATAGTTTGGATTGCTCTTGTGTTTATATGTCTTTTATGAGACATATGTCCAATACTAGATTGAATAATACAGCCGACAAAGCATCTCCCTGTCGTACTCCTCTAGCTATATCAAAGTGTTCGTTTCGTCTGTATCGTCGCGCTTATGTTTTTCAGTGTCATACCATCAATTTGAGTAATTTTCTGGGGTATGCTTAACTTTTCTAACTTTTCATAGATGTATTTTTATTATACCGTGTCAAAAGCCTGCTTAAAATCTATAAACATTATGTCCATGTGGATATCAGCCACGTAGCATTTCTCCAAGATTTGGTTCATCGTATGTAGGGCGTCTATCATTGATCTGCTTGGCCTGATCCATTCTGACAATCTCCTATTTCTTTTTCCAATTATTGATATATTTAGCATCGATATTACTTTATATGTAATGTTCAGGAGAATAATTCCTTTGTAATTACCCGGTCATTCTCGTTGATTTCTTTTGCATATCTTATTTGCCCTCTTCTCAAGTCGCTATATTACTCCATAGCCCTCCAGCTTTTTGGATTGCAGCCATCTTTATCTCACCCTGTTTTTATTTTGTATCGCTGCTTGGCATTCTTTATCGTACCATTTCTTTTATCATTTACTGGTCTTTTGTCCAACTACTTAATTTGTTACATTTAGTACTGCGTTTCTTATGTTGGCCCATTCTTGGTTTATATTTTCTACTGGTTGGGATTCTTGGATTTTCGTGTTCATTGCCTCCTCCAGTTCTCTTTGTGTGTTTCCGTTATGCAATTTATCGATATCCCACTTCATCAACTTATCCTTTTGTTTTTGTTTTCTTATCGATAGTATTTGTTTTACAGTGGCTATTACTGAGTAGTGGTCTGAGTCTACGTTTGCGCCGCGTTACCTCCTTAGACTTTCCCTTCGTTATCAACACATGGTTTATTTGATTACCTCTTTTTGTTCCTGGGTGTATCCATGTCTCTTTTATGTTCTCCTGTTTGTTTATAATATGTGCTGCTAATCTTCATTTCCATTGCAGTGGCGAAGTTACATAATTTACTTTAATTTCCGTTAGTTTGGTCGTGCAGTGTTTCTTTTCCTGCTATATCTTTATTGTAGTCTTCTCTTCCTATCTTTTAGTCCAAATCTCCTAATACCATCATAGTATCATATTTTTGTACATTCTCGCTTATTACTTGTAGTTCGCCGTATAACTTCTTCTCTTCTTCCTCATCCGCCTCTTCCATTGGAGCATTTATTAGTGTGACGTGTCTAATTTTTTTTCTTATTCTCAGCAGTGATATTCTTCCGTTAACTGGTTGAAATATCGTTACTTTGTCTTTAATCCTGTTGCCAATAACAAAAGCAGTTTCGTTTTTCCACTTTTCTCTGCTCCACTGTATATTACCACACCATCATTGACCTGTATTTCGCTTTGACCTTTCCATCTTGTTTCCTGTATCACCGCTACATCAACTCTATATTTGTTCAGTTCCTCAGTTATTTCATTTACTTTTCCAGGTTTTAACATGATTCTCACATTCCAAGTTCCCACTCTCCATATATCATGAGTTTTTTTATTCCTCTTACATTTGACCAAAAACCAAGATGACATGACGTGGGAAAAGTATAAGAGTATAAGTCAAATTTTGACCAAAATATGATAAGTTCAAGAACATACTTCTCTGACAGTCCTCTTATTAATATTCTAGTTACCTGCAGTGTGGAATAAAGCCATAGCGACTGATTGGCAAGCGTAAGAGCACAATTCAAATCCTGATCGCGTTGGATACACTGCTGTGATCTAAATGCCCGATATAGATCTGTATCTAGGTGTAATAAAATTTTCGAGCATACAAGGATTTCGAAATATAAGCAGGTTGGTATTTATATAGAGTGGTTGGTATGTCTGTACTGTCGTGATGAGAACGTAATTTGTATCTTGGGCCAAATGTATTATACAATTTTATATTGCCGATAAATATGTCCTATTTAATATCCTGCGTAGAGATGACGGGCGAAGAGACACCACTCGGTATAGCTGGACGAAGGGTGACGACACTGGACTACCATGATGACACCCTCTCTTGAAAGCCGTCAGCCAAACTGAACACATGCATTTTAAGTTTACCTCATTAGTTTTCAATAGTATAAAGTCAAATTCATTTAATGTTTTCTTCAGTGAATGCATTTAAACTTAGGTAAATTATATTTATAATTAAAGGTACGAATTCTTGTGTTATTCGAATAAAATTATTATGATTGTTTAAATTATAAGTTTTAAAATTTACCAGGGCTACGTGTAGGGCTCCTACTTGGCGAGCTAAAATATTTCTACGGCAACGCTAAATGGTGGTGTAAGCAAAAACTTTAACGATAAACAGAATCACCTCAATTGACATCCTTACAACCTGATAAAACATTCATCTAAAAAGCAAAATGTATAAATTAGCTATTACCTATGTCGAAACCGACAATTGTAACAAATGAAATTATGAAACGATAAAACTTCTGAACCAGCTTATGTGTTTTATTGTATCTGTGTAAGCTTTTGTTCCTTTAGGACTCACCAGTTATGTCATGTTAACTTTTGTGTACGAGGAGCACTACGAAATAGGATTGTAGTATGCTCGGACGGTTCACTGTGTGCATACGTGGGGTTCTGTTATTGGACGATATGGTATTTTCGAATTGATGGCCATCATGCTTTGCGCTTAGGAAATTGGGTTTAGATTTCTGGTGTAGGAAAATGGGGCAGATTTGGATCAACGCTTTTATAAAAACGTACTATGTATAAAGTTAACGGTAAGAATACATATGAATGCAAAACCTGGATTTTCGTTTTTAAAGTTCGATACGACATGAAAAATTTATTTTAATTTTTAGTTTTAAATGGATGGAAAAAAAGTGCGTCTTTTGAATTTAAATGTTGAAAACTTGTTGGAACTTTGATATAACTTCTAGTAAAATTATGAATTAAAATATATTTTGCCGCAATGTGTAACGTAAATCATAACTTACGAGTTTTGCGAATAATTTTACACAAAAACAACCAAATTTTAGTGTTACGCTTTCCCGTAAGTACGGTGTCGCTAAGGGTGCTAATTTATTTGCCAATAAATTTCTTGCATTCTTTTCGAAACAAAACACATGCTTAGCGTGCTTTATTATGTAAAGATTTTAAATACCACGCGTTATTTAATAACCTCGTAGAAAATAAAATTAGAGTTAACTTTTTTCGTGAAATCTTCGTTCTTTGAGTTTCATACCGTTTTAAAAATTTGAATTTAATATGTTTATCTTTGTTAGCTTAAACCGTTTTAATCTCCTTAAATCTAAGTAATACTTAAAAGATTAATTCAAATTCGTCACAGTTAATCACTCTGAACTAAGTACACACTGCACACACGAAATATGTAACGCGGAATAGGAAAATAGTGTAAGCCTGAGTGTGTGTTTGTTATGCTTGGAATTAGTAAAAATTAATTAATATTTTCCAGTCACATAGACGCAAAATTAATTACTAGAACCTTTTTAAAATAAAATTTGGTACATATATGTACCGTACGATGATAATATGGTATCCTCTGCAGCTTTATACGTAATATTATGTAACATCTACCTCTACTCAAAATTTTAACCAAGTTGCCGTAAAATAATGTAAACAATTTTACTGAAACGCTTAGAAAGTTTTACATTTCCATTTGTTTAGGGTTAAGTGAGAAAGTTGATAATAGGAAAATGTGTAAATAATTTGTAAATTTGTGGCGAAGGAGATTTAAAAAATAATGAAAAGTGTAATTTTATTATAAAAAATAATTTACTCTACAAGAATTAATTTATTATTCTGTTTTAACCGCTGGCTTTTTAAATGTTGCAACCACAGCGACTAAACCGATTACAGTTGGAAATATTGGCAATACAGCCAGACTTCCTACTCCCATAAAATTACCAACTACTCCGCTAATTAAAGGACACACCAATCCCGATAACGACGTTGCACTTGTAAAAGCTCCCATTATGATTCCTCTATCATTATCTGTGGTTCTTGATGACAAAACTTCCATTATTACAGCATCCACTAACACTTTCACAATTAAACTAAAAACTATTAGCCCAATATAAAACGACCAGGTATTTGCGAAACAGAGAGTAGCAAGCAAACAGGTCATTGCGGAAAACCCTTGAATTGTTCGCCTGTATCCAGTAACGTCGTTCTTGTAAAATATGTTATTGACACGGTTAACCAATAAACTACATACCACCATAGTTACGCTAATTAAAGAAATTGTGTAACCGACATGAATTTGTTTAAAGGAATACAAAGACGTCAGTATGACCGTCATATTCATAAAAAGCATGTTGAAAGCAGCTTCAATCAGAAATTTGTATAACAATATATCGCCATGTACCGACCAGTTGATCGCTTTCAAATTCATTAAAACTTTTTTAAAGCCACTTGTACTTTCTTTATCCCCTTCTTGTTCATCTTTTGATTTCTTCTGTTGGTCTTTGGGTGTATGTTTGTCGTCTATATAAAAATGGACCATAGCTAAAAGCAGAGTATATTAGTATAAATAATAATTGTGACTGGTTCGTAATCCATGTACCGATAGTTGCAAGATTGAAAGCACATAAGAAGATGCTGATGTATACGAAGCTTTGCAGATTTTCGAATAAAATTCCACCAAATAATGGACCAAACATGAATGCTAATCCGGCCAAGGCACCCATTTTATTAACGTACGTCGATACATCGTTGGCAGGAACCTGATCTGCTATGATAGTTCTTAAAACTGTGTCGGTGTGATGTGAAAAACCTTTAAGTAAACGAAAATTTTAATTAAACTCTTATGTTAGAAAATCAAACTTACCGAACACGATTCTAGAGATGGTTAATGTAAGCAAAGATGGAATTGCTAACAAAAAGTTACTTAGAAGCACAAATAATAAAGTTATAATTAATACTGGCTTTCTTCCATGACTATCGCTCCAACTACCCTAGAAATAACCAAAATAAATTTTAGAATTTGATATTAAAACTTGTATTTTACTAAAACTACTGCAATTGATTTATTTATTGTGGCTTGAGACATTTTGATGGGGTTTCACAAAGATTTTTTTAAATTTAAGTCAATTAACTTATTCATATTATTAAAATTTTAAACCATAGTTACAACAATTGAAAGGCATTGTTGTTATTTTGTTTAATAATTATAATCGTGGATTAAATTTTTAATTTCTTTTGTGAAACCTATAACTTAAATGACTTACAAACAAAGTGATTATAAAACCGTAAAAATATTTGTAAGATTTAGATAAATTTCTGGAGAATTCGTATTACCGTAAGGAACAAAAATATTTTTATAAAAAGATGGTAGTTGCATTCCTAAGTTTTTTTTACAAATCAACACGGCAAGGATAATTACCATTTAGATAACTGTTTAGTTGTTCGGCTACGGTCACGTTTGCGACATTTACATGTATGGCCTGGACGCAGCGTTTTCATCCCGCTGGCGCCGGCGTTTGTGTTGCAAGTGTCATCCCACCTTAATTTGAGGCAAGTGTACTTTTGAGTTGAGTGTAATGTAGCAAAAAAACTTTCCAACGTTAGATATTAATTTTTTCTTTTTATGTAGCCTTTTCTAATTTTTCTGAAAATAAGTTGATAAATGATCATCGTCATTGGCGACCAATTTGAGTTAAACATTTCTTCACGCGATGCTGATAATGAGTTAGACTGCAAAATTAATCTTCGTCCTTTTTTATAGTGAAGCTTTGATAACATTTGCTCAAAATTCTTTTGGAAATTTTCGAAATTACTTTAAAATTTCTGAAAATTATACAGTTTTCTTTCAATTTTTTGAAATTCTATAGAAATGACTGCAAGTCTTTGGAAATTCTTGACATAGATTATCTAGTATTTTTCAGATAATTCATTAGAAGTTCCTTAAAAATATTGAAAATAACTGGAATATTATAATTAAATGTTTTTTCAAATTCTTGAATCCTTTTGGAATTTGTTGAAAATCTTTGGAAATTTCCCCAACTGTAAGGATTTATAAAATTCACTGAAAATGTTTGAAATTTTCTAGAATAACCTGATATTTTTTGAAAATGTATGAAATTCTTTAAAATCGTTGAAAATCTTTGGAATTCTCTTGAAATCTTGAAATACTTTTGAAATAACTAAAAATTCTTATTTAAAAAAATTTTTTTTTTAAATTCAATTCATTGAAAATATCTGTGACTATCAGAAAGTTTCTTGAATTCCTAGTAAATTACTGGAGTTTGTTGGAAACCTCTAGAATTCCTTCTCCTTCTCTGGAATTTCTTAGAAATTTATTGTAATATATAAGTTTCATAACTAGAAATTCCTGAATTTTTTTGTAAGTTATTGGTTTTCTTTTGAAAATACAAATGAGGTACAAACTATTTAAATTATTTTGAATTTAAAAATCGAAATGGGGGCCGGGGGGGGGGGGGGTGTTAGCTGGCGAAATGCACCTAAAAATCTCTTATGTTCGTTGGAAATCCATAGAATTTTTAAGAAAATTGACGTAATTTCTTGGAAATTGTTATAAATATCTAGAAATGTTTGGGACTCTAAGAGCAATCTTCGAAATTTCTTGAACATAGTCGTAAATCTTTCGAAATCTCTAAAATTTCTTGAAAATCTTCAGAAATTGTTGAAGTTGCAAATCCTGGTAATTTTTTTTTTCAAAATTGTATCTATTGCATGAGAGTAATCAAATAAGAAGCTCATATCAAATCAGAACAACCTCTCTAGTTAAATTCCAGTGAGTCAATACGTGGCTTTAATATAATTGAAATTATAAAATTTCTTATTAAAATTTACTGGATTCGACCCCCCATAGAAAGCATTCTCTTCCAAACGTATTGTCGGGTAAGTTATCGAAGCATTAATAGACCATGCCAAAAAAGCGTCCTCGAGATTCGAGGCGAGGTTGCCTGGTGAGGCAATTAAATTCACACTTTATGATAGATAGGTCCCATTTAAATGACATTTTAATTACCATAAGTTTAGACCAGCAACAGCATTAGATGTAATACGTGTTATGTAAATATCTTTTTCGTAATGTTGTGAATAATTTTGCAATAACATTTAATTTTCTTTGTTTCCCTATAAAATAGTATACTCTTCTCTAATCGGCCAGTAATATACTATATATTATGATTTAGAAAATGTACGCTCTCAATAAATAAGATGTTTAACACATTTACATACATGATTATTAGTAGACCGCAATTATCGATTCAATCCTGTTATATCAGGCACCAAATTGAGGAAGCATTATATTATTATTAAAATTGCTGTATCACATTTTACTCTTTCAGTACAAATATGGGATGGGGTGTATGAAATACTCTCCAGTATCCTAGTAATTGTATGGATTTGATTATGAATCAGAATGTTAAGTTTTGAATACACACATAGTTAATTCAATGTCAAAATATTGCGGGATTAATGCCGCCTTCTTTCATTTCAAAAATCAAACCATAGGTTCCCGGGTTTTTTCTAAAATCCAGTTTCTTTGCAGACATGGAATATAACATACGATCCCACCCAGTTTTTCTCCAGACAAAACCTACAAATTTACCTGTTTTTATTGTATCTGGTAACGATAGCGATAAAGAAGAAAGAGAAAGTTCAGAAGATCGGGAACAAAATAATATACATTAAGTTTGGGGAAGTAGTTAAAAGACAAAATTTTGAGAAAACTCAATATTCGAAAATGTACCTATATATTAGTGTTTGATTGAGTAAGAATTTCATATAAGCTCTCTACGCAATAAAAGATTGATTTAAGTTTATTTACTCTTTTTAGCAATTACTTTTCCTCCTTTATTTTTTTTATAAATTCCACCCTTAACCTCGACGTTTGTATCTAAACAAATGTTTTATTACATCCGTTACAATAATTTTAAGTAAAATTAAACAATCCCATACGAGTATAAATATTAATAACGAAAAAGGAAAAAAATTGTAATTTGGCATCGTTTTGCTTTTTATACCCCTAAATTATTATTAAGCATACCTGTCAAATAGCTGTACTTAAAATATGTTCAACAAAGTAAATTATGAACTTGTAATGGAAATTTATTTTAATATAATTCAGAAAAACTTTGGCATGCATACATAATTAAATTTGGACCATCTTTATTTATAGTCATCGACTACGCACAGCCAAACAACAATAATTTAAATTTTGTTATGGTTAGTTTGTTATCTACTAATGCAATAATCAATTTATTAAAAAGCTTACATACTTTTTTTATTTTTTTTTCATAATTCAGTTTTAAATATTTTAATGAAATGGTGACTTATTGAGACTGAAACATTTTACAATTTTACCTTTAAAAACTTTAGTAATTTTCATTTAAAAAAATACAAATTCTAGAAACAAATAAAAAAAAAATAAAACTTGGAAATTTTCGACATTTCCCTTCTTTATTTAATACATAACTCGAAATCCGTTGATTTTAGACGGTAAATGGTTATAATCTAGTTTGTTGAAGGCCGAAGTTATGAAAGAATGAAAAAGATATTTAAAAATTTTGACCGAATTTCTGCGTCTTATCGTAAAAATCATGGCGCTGGTTGCAGCCACTTTACCTTGCCTTCCTATGACGTTGTATAGTAGAGGTCTTTAGAACAGATTACATCGATGCAACAATAGATGGCGCTCATTCATATCGATATTAATACTTGCGGTCTTTTTCGTGAATCTCAAAACACTTTCGGATAAGTTTACAATAAATTATTTTATTTTTAATGCTGTTCTAGTCTGGAAACTAGGTTCTTCCGTTATCTAAAGCTTTCCGAAAGTCTAGAAAGTATGCCAGAACCCATTTGCCGTAGAAATTACTTTATAGATAAATGATAAGAACGAAGAATTGCATTGTCAATTTTGCCATACGTATAGAAAATTAACAAATTTATAAGAAATCAATTTTAAAATACGTATGGTGTAATTTTGGTAACGACTTGAACGAAAATAAAAGTCCGATCATAATAAAGTTTATGCTAACTTTTAGAAATTTATGCCGCCGATAACCCAAAAGAGGTCAAGTTTGCGGCTTATCAAATTATCCAAGTTAGACAAACTTTTATTATTTCAATATTCAACATCGGGCGTTTGAGTTACATCGGATTACTCTGGAAATTCATAGCAGGATAATCACAAATGTGCACTGAATTGTCAATAAAGACCTAAAGAGATACTCCACAATTGATAACTAGCAATAAAGGTATGTGCACACATTAATTAAAACTTCGACAGTTATCTTAAGCACCAGTCGATAAGAAATTTATGTAGAGGAATGCGATATTTACAGACTTGAGATTTAAAGCAAATTATGCGAATTTGCATAGACCTGTTTCAATGTTATACGAAATTGTGTAATCCTTATTTAAATGTTGCTTCGTCTTATTTATTTGTCTTTTTAAACAATACCTTGGCGAAATTTGGCAATATTTTGGTTTACTTACAACAATGGGACTTCCAATTAATTGTGCTCCAGATGTTAAAGATGCTATAATACCAACCCACAAAAGATTACCGCCTATGGAAATGATTCGAGGGTTCGTTAATGGAATCAGGATACCAAGACCTAGAAAGTCCTTAAAAATAATTTAAATTTTAGTTAGCTACAATATACTTGAGAAAATCAATTACTTACTACAAAGTTTAACACGTAAATTTTATTAAAAGACATTTTAAAATACTATTGTAGTTTTCTCTATGATATAATATACTGATAGTGCAAATATAGATATTTATAGTTTAATTGAAAAAAATTGTTATCACGTTATGTTATCTCTGACACCATACTTTTTTTATCACCAAACAAAATAAAGTGACCACTTTTAGGTTGGAATCTACTTTTATTAACAATACTTATCTATCGATCATTATCAAGCTATTATATAAAATTTAAAATTAAATCTTATGTAGTAAGTTTTATAATTTTCCCGAGACCGAGTATTGTAATTATTAATCCGGTTAGAACTGCATTGGAACACTTATTTTAAAATGATGTATCATAGCTAACTGGTTTCTCTTTAAATGACGTTTCAAATCACGATAGCACTTATATGTACATTGTTGTCATCGTTTAGTTCGATTTGAATCCAACTGGTGCAAATATTTACTGCGCTATTGTGAAAAATATTGTTCCAATGTTTGCATAATATAAACCAGCTTAATGGATTTTTTTATCTTCCCTGTTTTATTGGCAATGAAACAGACACAAATTTTGAAAACGTTCATATAACTATCGAAAATCTCATATTGTATGGTTTATGATTTCGTAATTTATTAAGAAAAATGGCAATACTGTCATTTCATCTATGTGTCTTTAATATTGGATTTTTTCAATTCAATACTATTACGGAAATATTAAAACTTGAAGATATATCGATTCTATTTCATTGGATGACAAAAGTGACACTATTGTATTATCAATCAATGAAACGACCGAACTGTTAAACCGTGAATATATGGTAATTCTGATTGATGATTATTAGTGTCAACTATAAATTGACAAACCGTACAAACAAGTATAACAAGTCAGTCATAACTGTCAAAAAAATTATAATGGGACTTGAACTGCTTAAGTTTGTAATATTTAGAATAATCACAAAACAATATTGTTCATAAAAAATATTTCAAATGGGATAATAGGTGTAGTACGTTTTTATAGTTACAATAAAAATTGTTGTCGACTTTTAAAGCTGACATTAAAATGAAACAATTAAACCAAGGACAACCTAAATTTTACCTTTAACTTCGGAAATAATTGAATTTAAAGTTTCGATTTTCACATATAGGTCGGTGATTTGCTCATTCTGTACGTGTGCTCGACGTAAATATATGCAGTAGTGTGTATTAGCTGGCGGAGTCGGCCGCAGTTGACTTATAATATACCCCTAGTATTTTTGTCGGCTAATTTTACTATAATGCAGAAAACCAAAATTTGTTTTGTCGGCAGTTTACCTATGAGTGAAGAAACAGGGCATAAGTGATTCTGTCAGTTTGAGTTGTTGGTTAATTAGTTGGAACGAATTTGCTTTCATATTATGTTTTTTAAAATTTTGAGAGATCGTAATTTGTTCATTCCTTCTTCCTTCTAGCATAAGTATAAGAATTTCGCATGATCAACGGTCGTATGGTGTTATTCGGTAATAAGGTGGTCGACCAGTTAAATTTTGATTTTTTATTGTTCCTCCATTGCAAAATGTGCTCATTTATACAGATAATATAGCAATCTTTGCAGTAAAGCGTGTACATCCAACTTCTTTCGTCCATCTTTATTTTGTCCTTTGTTTTTGAGATGGCCTCTCTCAAGGGGTGCTTAGTTATCAATGCCACCACCCATCCGTCCCTTTCTATCAGGTTTTCTACAGCTTCTGACTCTGCCATAATATGGTAAACTGACGAACTCCTATGTTCTTTTATTGTCGTCAGAGTTGTGCTAGCTTGTTTATCCACTCCTTTACCACATCATAGATATGATCTGTAAGCTTCCACATTGTAGTTCCAATTTATAGGTTAATTTAGGAATTCCTTTCTTCTTCTTTTTCGACTTCCACGGTGAACACTTCATGTTGGTGTCCAGACTATGTGTTAAGATCAACGGATACAATACATGTACTCAAGCAAACAATGGAAAATACCTGCGAGCACAACATAGATTTACGTAATATTTTGTTTGTGAATTTTAAGCAACCGTTGATAAAGTTAGCCGAAAAAAAATGTATAGAGCGACGAAAAAACTGAAGATATAATCATAAATTACAAGATTGACAAAATGGTATTAGAAAGTACAGTAGCTGTTTTGAACAGAGACCATGGAACAACCACGAAATAACAGATGAAATCTAGGGAGAAGACATAGAGAGGTTCCCTCAGTCTAAAATAATCAAATGGCTACGACACAAGTAGCGACAACTCCAAAGTAAGGAAAGTAGCAAATCTGGAGAACATAGGACAAGAGAAAAACCCAGAGTGTTATGGTGGGATGGGGTGACTGACGAACTGAGTGCCTTGGGTATAAGTCACCTGATGTCAAAAGCTTAGTTTACACAGTTGTAATTGCGGCTACTACCTATACGAGACTGTAAAATGCAGAATATGAATTGTAATTGTGATATTAAATATATTTTATGGACCCTAATCCTCTCCACCAACGAGATATGTAAATCCTAGACATAGGATAGCGATATTTTATAAAAATGTAAACCTAATAATGAATGCAAAATACAGGTTAATTTAAAACGGTTTAATAAAATCTAGATTTCGCTTTTGGCTAATTGGTTTAAATCTCTCTTCTAATTCTAAAATCCGACGCTTATTAAAATACATAGTATAGTATATTTTAATACTTTAATTTTTAACAAACCGTTTAAAAAAGGAAGAGTTATTGAGCTATTAACTCGTCATACTATTAGGTTAGCCGAATTGCCTGTTAACTTGGTAACTTTAAATTATCTCCTAAACTTGATGTCATTGTTGTCTAGATTCGTTCAATAAAAAATTATATGCTGAAAAATAACTTGTTACTAAAAGAAGCAAATAACAAATGAAAGTTTTAAGTAAATCATCAAATAGAAAATAAAATAAAGCAGTAGGTACTTACTGGTATGTACAGGGTAAAAAGACAATAGAATACAAACGTAAAATAATAAATTTCTACAAGTTATAAAGATCTTCTGGACGCGAAATTGCAGTACAAAACACAACATTTGTTAACGTTGTGATAAACTAGGTGCAGTATATAAATAATTATAGAAAAAGAAAACGCTGGAGAACGTCGATCGAAAGCTAGTCTGTAAATTAGGCGATGGATTGTACGTAACGCTAGCAATAAATTTAACGTAACAAGACGACAATAAGGAGATCTGATATATCGCAAAGAAAAACACAAACGGAAAGTGGTTGTAAAAAGAAAACTAGAAACATATTATCGCAAAAGTTTTCACCAAACTATCTATGGCATTGTCGCCAAGTGGTTTGTTTGGGTTCACTTTTAAGAGATCGTTATAAATGATTGTATGGCAACTTTTCTGGAGTAGTGTGTGTGAGCAAATTCTGCAATAAGAGGTACTAGCATAAGTTTGCTATTTTATCATTGTATAGCTTATTGATTTTGAATTGAGAGATTTATAACAAAATTGCTGTTTTGTTATTCAGTACTGAACTGTCCATTTCAATTGTATTTAGATTCACAGAGCATTTGAGCTGGGATTTCTTGCTCAGAGTATCTTGGGATTGTTTCATTCAGAACAGTTACTTTTCCGTTTTTAAAGCGGAGTAGTGGAGGTTTTATAAGTCTGAGATTTACAACTTGATATTTGTACTTTATTTTGATTTTAGGTTATAATAATATGTTTTATGGACGTTTCGTGTCATATCTGAAATTTATACCGGAGGAGGTCAGCAACTGAGAGACAAAAGTATATCAATGCCTAGCTAGCATAATAGGGTGGCAAATATTCATCCGAACCTCTCTACACACTCTCGGAGTTACCTAGTTGCTACTTTAAACTTATCATTTAAAGAAGTCAAATTGGGTTTTTCAACAAATTTGGCGACCGAGCAGGGACCGTTTCAAATTTAGGTTTAGTTTGCCTTACATTACGAAATTTTTTTTTGATTTTTTGCATATAAATTACGTAAATACTTATTCTGTTGACGGTTCGTGTGTTCGACCTAAATAGAACCAGAGTGTGCTTTAGTGGGCGGAGCCGGCTTCAGTTTACTTGTAGCTGTACTAGTGCTAACCTCATGTAATAAATTTTCGATTAATTGAGCGCTTGTCAAAAGGATCCGCAGCGAAGCGATGAGTGTGAAGGGTCACTTTTGACAAGCGCCAATTTTAATTTATGCACAAAAGTACTAGTAAATATAAAATAAAAAAATAAAAGTTTTTGAAATAGGCCAATCAGATACTCTGTTTAAGTTCTTGTCATTTTTAGCTGACTTTTTGGATGGTCCATAAATTTTAAAGTTTATATTTGTAATTTACTCCATAAACTACCATAATTTCATTTAGAAAATTTTTAAAATCGGAGGCTTTCCCGACACTCTTTAGTGCTAAGGTAGACTATTGGAAATCAGCGATTTAACGTCGGTTCTGAACTATTCAGTATTAGAGATAAATTTTAGCATGTAGAGCTTATTGCTACATACATATATCTGTATGAGGTATTACTTGTGGTTAGTTGAAGAATTGGTTTTTAAAATTTACGTTGTAGTTTCCCAATAATTCAACTTAGTAATTTTAACATCAGCAATCGAACGTTGTTCCTCTGGGGTAACCAGATACAGATGAGGTGTGAATGGATTTCGATTCGTTGTAAAGCAATTACTTTTATCTATCACAATAATATTATATTTATTGTACCAGTGCCCTTACCAAAAATTTTCCGCAGAAACAATGTAATATTTTTAGTGATTTTCATAAATACATTTTTAAATTGAAAATATAATTTAGTTGAAATAATATTTTTCTTTCCATCGATACGTAAAGGAACCTCGTATTTAATTTCATGTCAAATTTGATCAAAATTATCTTACGCGACTCGAAAAAGACATACTCAAGAATGAAATTCAATTTGAACTAAGCAAACAACCTAAAGAATTGGAATATATAAAATATTTACCACGTTTAGTTTTTACATTACTTTCTGCAGTTTTAACTTTTAATTTCTTTTTTCCTTTTTTTAAAATTTTCCACTGCGAAATTTCTTATTTAATATCGGAAATACTTCCCTCAAGTTGGAGAAACAAACGAACAAGAATGCAATAAAAATAAAAAAGCAAATTTTTATTAAAAAACTTTGTTAGTTATCTAATAATTATATTTTTTAATAATTAATTTCGAAGTAAGTTACAGTTGATTGATATAATATTTTCTTTCTATTTTCCTCCGTCCTATCCGGTCTCCTTGACATTGGTTACCTTTTATCCTCTGTTGCGTTTGTTAGTTAATAACTAGCTCGGCAAAGATAATAAATTATTATAATAATAAATTTAATAATTTACATATTTTCAAGATTGAAAGTGAATTGGTTCAGTTAATTTAAAACTAATAAAGTAACTTGACCTGGTTTTTTAATATACCTACTCCTTGTCGTGCAAAATAAATATTGTGTCACGACCATCTGAATTTAACACCGACAACCGGTTACTTAAATCAAAAATCAGTAGGAAAATAATATCATATGACAAAACCAGGCATATTTTAATTAAATTATTAGCTAACTTCACGATTTATCTACTATTATTGTTATCCAATTTTTTATAATTTAATATTTATCTAAAATCTTCTTCCGTAAAAATATAAGCAATAACTGTTTTATAAAAAATTAATCAGCATAATTAATTATTAATAAATTATTTAAATAATAATTTGTTTAACTACGCTTAGAAATATAATTGCCTTGTTTTAAAACGTAATTTATCTGCACTTCAGTTATCTGGAAGACCGCGGTTGCTCAGTCGCACCGACTACACTGTTGTGATCGAAAGCCTAAGTTCCACCTATGGGCTATGCATCTAGCCAGGTTAGCACCCTACTAGAATATATGCTAGTACTCAGGGAACCAAGGGGTGCCAAGTGTAAATTTGGTACACCATTTGATAATAACAAGAAGTAGTCCTAAATTAAGAGGAAGAAGAAGAAGAAGAAGCTATTTATCTGGATAGGTTATAACATTTTCCGACTAGAAATTTCTTAAGGCTGGAATGTGGTCCGCATCCGGTTTGGCCTAGGAAAGATCAGGTCCGGATCACGCATGTAATACTAAACTTATTTAGGAACGCATCCGGTTGATATATAGTAGAGTCAGATTAGGCTTCACATAGGGGTGGATCCGGCAACGATCAGGTCCAGTCATGCCTGCCCTTTATAGGGCTCGCCAGATAAAAACCGGATGAAGGATCATTAAGGCGATTAGTTCCTTTAGTTGTCTTTAAGCTCTTAATGGGCGAGAAAAAGCAAGTACGTTTGCCGAAAATCTTGCAAGATGAAGTCTACAAAGTGAAAACTTTGTATAAGCAACTGAGAGAATAGACAAATTTTGAGTGAGATTAAGAGCTGAATTTGATATTTTATTTAAAAAAATGTAATTTTAAAGTAGATACGTATGTTATAATAATTATAAAACAATATAATATAATTATAATTATCCAACAATTCCAAAAAAAATATTGAAATTTTTAGAGTAAACACATAATTAATTAAAATTTTACATTTTTATTATGAAAAATTACATTATTTTCCTCTGAATTATACGAGTATATACTATATTTCACGATAATGTTATGTTCGCGAACTGGGCAGAAAATTGCTTCGGGTCGTAGTTTGGGAACCCCCGTTATACGTCATGATAATATTTCAGATTTAATTAATATTTTAAATCACGTTGAGTGAAAATGAAGTCTCTGATATAATTTTTTGCAATTGAGCATTTTGCATGCTTATTATTAATTAATTTTTTTTTATGTTAGTTGAAAAACAATGACTTCTTATCTATAACGTTTGTAGATTTAGTTACGCTTCAGTGCTACTTGACAAGACTTTTATGCGGGTAGGTTCATAAACATAAAAATTCTGTTTTGTAAAAAAAAGGTATATTTTAATTAAATTTAAGAGGATTTACGAGGCCAAGTATTATATAAATGCATCGATCCCTACAACTTAATCAGTGTGGAAAATAAGTAAATAAAATTTTTTTTTTCAGGATCACTAACCAAATAAAATAATATAAATTTATTTGTTCTTTTTAAGTACAGCCATAATTATTGTTCCTATTTGACCATTTTGAAAGATCATGATCATATTTAAAAAAATAAAATCATACTTTAATACCCGCACTTTCGTATTCAAAGTTTTTCTTCTTCAGATTTAACTTTATTTGTTGGATTTTGTGCATCTGAAAGGAAATTAAAATTTTATATGAAAAAAATTAATTTTTGTAACTTACGATTTGTTTTTATCAAAATAGTTTTCATTATAAACACAAATGGATATTCAAACACAAGTGCCCATGCAAATCCTAATGAAAACGTCAGGATTATGTCACTAAGGAGCGAATCAATCTAAAATCAAAAACATGTTGCTAGTTTAGGAAAATGTCGATTTGTTCTTACGGTACTCCATATACTAAACGAAATTCCTGTTCGTGTTTGACCTGATATGATAATCATTAAGGTAACGCTAACAATATAAGTACTATAAGATATTCTCGATAGTACCCGAAACATGCCACATGTCATAAATAAATTGATTGGTTCTGAAAATAGGAAGTAAATTGTTAACCCGTTTTACACCCTTGTTATGTAATACACTATTACATACCAACAAATCCGTGCACAAATACAAATATTATCCAACAAATAGCTATACTCCAAAACGGTCTTATAAATGCGATGTGAAGTGCATGTGTAAACCAATCATATTTTACGTCAATTAATTCACGACCAATCATAATGCAGAATGGTAGTACCAATACTGCTAGTAACCACAACAAAAATCCAACAAACTTAGTAATTTTCTAAAACAAGAAATACATAGGTAATAATAAATAATTGTTAGTTATTGCAGGTACAAAAAATAAATTCAAATAATATCAAAAATTATGTATTTAATAATATGGAAAAAAAAGGTAGGCATTAGATATATTTTTCAATTTAAGCAACTTGAAATCATGCTCCAACGATTCTTTGAGGCTCCATTTAAAATTTTTCATGGCAGGTTGGGAATAATTTTTTCGACAAAATTGCTTATTTTACTTTCGAGACGGTGCAGATTACTTTGCCTGTTGATGTTATTTTGTAGTTATTTTCAGAAAATTATTGCACGATTATAGGTTTACATTGCGCAAAAACTCAACAAAATTAAATTTTTTATACATCTTAAACATCCGACTTGTATAAAAAACTATAAATGCAATATTTGTTGGATAAAACTTGGCTCATAAACTTATTGCTAGTCAAAATGCATGGCTTGAGGCCGCCCAGACCTTCAAATCAG
This sequence comes from Cantharis lateralis, assembly GCA_963170105.1. Lineage (NCBI taxonomy): Eukaryota > Metazoa > Arthropoda > Insecta > Coleoptera > Cantharidae > Cantharis > Cantharis lateralis. The sequence goes on from OY720626.1 coordinate 8,726,515, forward strand.
GGATTGAAATGGTAACTAAATTTTTTAATTTACTATTTAGATTTTTATGTTCTTTCCACTAATAAAACTTTATTGAAATTACTGTGATGGTGATTTGACAAAAAAGCTTATACTTTATAACAGCAAATAAAATAGCTAAACAGTTCACTTAGTTGAAAGCTAGATCAACAATAGGATTTGAACTGCTTATAAGTAAGCACAAAGAAAATATTTCAAGGAATGAAAATGACCGGTTCTCCCAAAGTAATTTTTTAAACCACTGAATTGCTAAAATTTATCTGGATAAAGCAAGTACGTTCTCGAAACAGTAAAAAGTGCGCTAAAGAATCTATTAGCAATTTATACCATAAAGTGCGGTTGAGTGCTTTCAAGGCAAATTCAAAACAGAAAATTTGCGTACGTTCACTTTCGATTACTAACTGGAAAAGGTTTTAGCTTATTGTCCCGTGTTAAATTGACTGATATCAAAATTATCAACTAATTAGAACTGATATTTATCCTACAAGTTTTTGAGAAAAAATGAAAACTAGTTTCCTATGGCTACTTCAAAGAACGCAAAGGTAACAATAGATTTACATCAGTTAAATATAAGTTACTCATCCTTCGGTTCAGAAAATTTTTATAAAATCAAAGCAAATAAATTCTTATGATCAAAGGAAACCATTTCAATAAGCTATCATATGAAAACGAATTATGGCGTATCAAAACATAACTTTAACTTGGCGTAATGAATGTTTAGGTCTATGCAATGTAACTGATTGAACGTGAATATTGACTTATTAAATTTAATAAACTAAGTAAACTTACTTCTTTTACTTGAATTTTTACATCCGGTTGAGTAGTTTGAAATATTATGTATCCATTGAGAAATCCAAATAGCCAGGCTCCTGCACGTGTGTGAATAGGAAAATAGTAATACCTCATGTATCTATTAAAGTCATCTAAGCTGAAATTAATTACAAGGATCTAGTTCAGTTTAATAATATTAATTTAAAATTACTTCTGGGTTGTTCTGAAAACAGCTTTTAATTTATATATCCATGCCACAAGAAATGATGAAACAGTTGTACACAAAATTAGAAATAATATAAACCAAATTGTGTATTTCGGATGTTTTCTCAATGGAAGTAATAACAAAGGCGATAGAATAAATAATTGCATATCCAAAGACAGTTGCCATGTTTGAGTAATGCACACATCCTAAAAATAAAAACAAATCAATAGTAAAAATAATCTTTGTAAAATTAAGCTTAACTAAGTTAAACACAGAAAGTGGGATCTCCTATAATAGTAATTTTGAATTTTCATATTATGTAAAAGTTTTGTTACGATGTTACAACTCTCAACGATATTCCTCAAAAATATTTGAGAAATTCTTCTTTAAGTATGGGGAGTGTACTATTTAAATTTAAAATTCCTCCATAGGAATTTTAAGAATTTCTAAACTATAAGAATAAAATATTGTAATCTGGGCTGACTTTTTAATATTTTTTATGACCATAATCCTCAACAAATCGTATTTTCTAAACAGACACGAAAAGTGTACCATTAACTAATGCTAGCAATGAAAATTTCTTTTTGCTCGTATTTTGTTTAGTAATAAGGGAAAAATTTTACTGTCGAGAAAATTTTCTTAAAAATATACTCTAGTGAAAATCGTAAAACTAGAGCAAGGAAAGAAAATTACTTTGATCTAATGTAACACCATTTTCCAATTGTAGTTTCCACTTTCTTTTTCCTATTACATATTTTAAAATCTGCAAGTTGATCATATTTCAAATAAAAGTCAAAATTCTTTGAGAATTGTACTCAAGAAACATGAGTTTGCCGAAACTAAAATCAGGTGGTAGTTTTCCGTTTTGGAAGAACTGAAAAGTCACTTAGGAGATGGCAACTCGCGGACGTTGTTAGAGAAAGGATATCAGAAAGAAAAATATTTTCACGAAAAATTTCAAAATGCTATAAAAATTGCAAATATTAAAGTGCAAAATCGTTCTTAACAGATCGACCTAGAAAGTTTAGTGTCGGAAAAGCTTTAAAACCCCGTTTAAAGCAAAACATCGTGACATAGTGATGACATAAAGAGATAAACGTGATTCTATAACAATAATACTTGGTATGGTAAATGTTGAAATTTTGCATTACCGTCTCAAGATATTACGTGATTTTGTTGAAGGTTAACTTAAAATTTAAATAAATAGCGCTTAGAAAAGCTTAGTAAAATTTAAATAGGAACGGGAGCGCTATCGTGAAATAGGATTTTGTTACTTGAATGCACTTCTATTAACATTATTTATAAACTTTAGTAAATTATATAGGGAAAGTTTAATTTGGATGACTTCCTTGAAATAATCTGTTTTATTTTAAAATATTAATACGGCAAGAAAATTTGCAACGGAGCCTACTTCTTCAGTGTTCCATGGTTTTGTGTATGCAAAACCTCACATTTTGTTGTATGTATCCCATTAAAGAGAATTTAATTAGCACTTAATTTTTGTGCATAGCCGGAAGCTTAGTCTTAATCCGTAAATGTGCCTTTACCTCCCTTTAATCTAATCTTAACGTACCTGAAAATACGGATTTACATAGTTTTGCACGTAGAGCAAACTACTCCACCAGTATTCCCTGCAATTGTTTACCAAATAATATTCCCTTATATAGGGCCAAACTGGACCAGAACCGACATGTCTTAATAAACTCGCATGCAGTAGAACCGCTATCGCTAAAGCGGGCGTTAATCTGAAATTTGAAAAGATAATTAAAAATAACTAATTTTTCATGTTAGGGAAGTCCCCCATTTCAACACAATATTGAATTTCCGTGTAAACGTTGATTAAATGCGCAGTCAACTTGCTAAAAATAACATTAAAAATATATTTTTACCGCATCCTTCAAAATTTATAATATAATAGCGGCTTGCTGAAAAAACGAATAGGAAAGTGTTAACTGCATTGTGTGAAATTGCGGTTAGAAGGTGTCTTTGTATGTATAAAAGAATGATAAATATTCGCACCATAAACAGATTTTTGGTGAATAAGTGTCAGTTTTACTATAAAATGCTTTACGGGAAAGATATAAAATGTGACAGTAAATATTATCAGCGTTTTATTTTATTAGATGCATTGAATAAGTAGAAACTGTTATAAATTTTTTTGATTTAAATCGTTCGTATTATCAAGATCTTACTGTACTACATAATTTTGACAGAGAAATTCATATTTCTAATAATCCTATTGCTATTAACAAGCAAAACGATTTTAAAAAATTATCAAAAAAAAAGAGTGGCAAATCAGTAACTGAGGAAAACATTAGAAAGACTTTCATTTTAGGAAAAATAAAAAGATTAACAGGACAAAGCAAGGACAGAAACCCTCTCCCTAAAAATTTGGCTGAAGCCGTTTCTGTGACCTTGAGTTAATTAAATTACATTATAACTTACCGGACTATCCTGTTTAAATAATATAAGACTATATTAAATTTAACATTCGCTTCTTTCATCTTTAGATAATTATAAGAAATTAAGAATCCAGATAATATAAGAAATGTGTCCCCAGATATAACAAATTCGATTATGGCGCTCAGATCTTTATCCAAAACAAACTATAAAAATTGAGTTTAAAAATTTTTAAAAAATTCCTGCTGTTAGGAAAAAAGAGGAAAATCTATTTTTGACCATACTAAGATATGAAACAATCTGATTTTAAGTTAAAATAAGTGTGCCCCAAAGTAACTTAAAAAGATTTATCCGTTGCGTCTTCCAAACGGCACTGAATTTAAGTTTTAATCTTACATCTGCAATTTCCATCCAATTTGTGTCTGGCATAAGTACTACCACAAGAAATCTAAATCCACCCAGAAGAAAAATTAGATTTAATACACGTATTCCATGTATGGAAGGAATTGTATTACTCTTTTCTTCGGCCAAAATTGTCGTAAGATTTTGTTTCAAAGAGAAAGCGCAAAGCAATTTAGCCCAACCTGTTTAAAATGCTATTAATGACTTATTTGAAAAAAAATGTTACTCTTACTTGTTTTGGCAAATTTAAAGAAGACATCGAGAACTGTTGAGCAAAATACTAGAACTGCGAAACATATTAGTATAACTCTACAATAAGATAAATTATAAATATAAATTTCTAAACATGTAAGTAACTTACATGGCTGCTATATCCAAATCATCAAAACTTCTTGAATCATCTTTCGTTTGGCACAACTCTTCCCTAAATTGGAATTTTAAAAGGGAACCAATTTTATTAAAATCGTCAATTGAACATGCGTCAGGAAAACAAAATCCCCATTGAATGCTAAACGTTCCATTTTCCATATCTATCATTTTTGGTTTCATCAGTTGACCCAGGTCTCTACCCTAAACATTTCATTATTTATCGAATATTAATAATTAAACGATTGCTTACAAATATAGTTATGGTTTTGTAGAATCCAGCGACTTTGACAGTACCCAAGCAATACTTACCTTTAACTTGGCCCCATTTTGTGTATACGGGACTTTCAACATTTAAGCACTGATCGAAATTGCCTAAGACAGAACCATAACCACGCAGTAGACCAGCCGGAAGTTTTCCCGTGGCATCAAACACTGAAATAAGGAAATTAACATTTAAATTTACAGTCGAGGAATTTCTGCCTTTGATCGCCTGGATTCTGCCAGCTACCCCCTTCTGTTTTAAAAAGGAACACGACAATATATCAAGAACTGACTGATCAAGGAAATCAAGGAAATATCCGGAAAAGTTTTTAAAACAATTTTAGCAATTAAAGCAATTTATTTTTATGCTTTTTTATTTAATTATTTTTCATTAAGTTTTTATCGCTATGAATTCTGCACATTAACTCGAGAATTATTATGAAAAATTTAATTTAATGCTCTTTGTTTCGTCGTACTAATAGTAAATATGAATTTTAATTAAATTTCTGCTTTATTTTATAATAATTAAAATAAACACTTGACTAAAATAAACTAAAAATAATTGCTTTATCAAATATTAAAAAGTCCCATTCAATTTTTAGTCAAGGATTTGTCGGTTAGTAAACTATTACCTCAGAGATATCAAAAGCAAATAAATAAATCTGTTAAATTCATACTTTGATCAAATACGAGTAGGTATTGTTACCTAGGATAGCTAATTACTTATTGGTTCATATTCGAAATGACAATTTTTGTACCTAAGCAGAAAAATTTAATAAATCCTTACGACAGGATTTTAATCATAATTTATTATTCAAACATAATGTTAAACTCTTTAATAAAAAATCGTGATTATTAGAATTTTAAAATCGATAGCTTTCATTTTTCTACGTACTACCTTGTACTACGTAAATTTGTGTAAAACTCCATTAACTATATAAAAAAAAGTATAATAATATTTTCAAGAGTCCGAAATTGTAATTTATATTAATATTTCTTTGAAAATGTATAAAATTAAATATACTGTAACAACTTTAAAGCATATTATGTCTGCATGAAACTATCCATAAAATTATAAATTTTTCAATCAAATTATTGTGGAATAGTTAACTGAGATTGCATAAATGACGGTAAATTGAGTCCTGCAGTGAGTTTGAATGAAGTTCTTGTTAAATTAATTTTCCAGCCATAACTTTTAGCGACAACAGTAATATTGTACAAAACTGAACTATAGAAAATCTATGTAATAATTAATAACTTGCTGGCCACAAGCCAATGCACATGTTGCCGTTTGTCTTTTAAATTAAATTGCTATAAGTTATGATGAGGGTACTTTCGGTAACTGGACATAAGTTATAATTAATTTTTTTAAATACTATATTAAAAAATTTGTACGCGTTCATTTAGCTGAAAAAGCTATTATTTTACACCCTAGCTATATAATCTACTATTATATTTCCAAAGTTTGATTGCCAGGCTTCCCATATTTAATTAGTTACAATTAAAAAAAGAAAAAGAACAAAATACTAAATTGTGAAGTCGTTTTGAAATAATAAATTAAGAAATATTTTATTATTGTTTTATTATTCAAAAATATATTGATTTGAATACCTAAATACGAGACGGTACTTTTGATGCAATTCACTACTCATTTAAACCTGCTCCTGGATTGAATACCAAAGCAGTTTGCTTAATTTATTTTGTTTTATTGCATTCAGAGTTAAATATTACTTCATTTATGACACAAGAATTTAATTTGATTTATGAGCCTACCTTCTTAGCTTTATGATTGCTTGTTAGTTTATGCTTTATATTTAACATCCTCATTTCACTTTAATTGGATTTTTTAAATTTTCGTTTACAAAAAATGTGACATTTTCATTTTTTTACCACACCTTTGCTCAATTTATTCAATATCTCGAAAACTATTGATTTTAGACAATAACGAGTAGAACGTATTTGACTCTGGTCGCGGCGACCAATGTGGTGAAACTGAAATTTTCAAATTGAAAGTGAAACTTCGGTTAGTGGTAGATGTTATTTGTACTATATTTAATTTTTTTCACAATGTCAAATTTCAAATTTATAAATTTATTAATCTTTTTGATTTTTTATCTTAATAATTTATTAATCTTCAGCAAAAGATTTAATCGTCAAGAATGGAATGGAATAAACTTAAAACTTCAAAAAGAGGTAATCCAGAAAAGGAAATTAAGAAATTCCTCTCGTGTTATTAGACCAATACAAGCTCACTATATTCCACCAGCTCAACGTTCTGCAACTGAAACAATTAAGTGTTTAGATGAAATAGAAAAAGAAAAACCAATAGCGAATATTACATACAATGAAAATTGCATTTGATGCCATAAATACCGTGTTGAAGAAGAACAACAAGGAAGTTAATATTTTTTATAATCAACTTAAAAATTTAAATATTCCTACTCGAATAGATATCCAGATTTTTTCTAAATTGCTCTTCCACAAGTATGCAAACCGCGAGGAGGTTTAAGCAAATAAGAAGTTTCATTTACTGGTAACGTGTTACGTGTGGCTAGACAAAACATGTATTATAAATATTAAAATTTGAAAAATGCTGTGCCGAAATGAAGTACAATAGAAATACTTCAAGCAAGTAATCAGAGAAGCAGATAAAACCAGACAAGCAGACAAGAGTGAATAGACATTAACTATAAGAAACTCTGTTTGGTTCTTTTTCTTCCAAGTGCCATACAGCACGTTAGAACGAACTCAGGAAAATGTGAAAATTGGCTATGTTTTAAATTTAGTTTACTTTGTTTTATAATAAAATAAAAATCCTTACACGAGCTCTAATCGAATTTTTACTTTATTGGCAAGTATTAAATTATTATCTGAATTTATTAACTGAATTTTGAATATTACAACCGGAACTTTAGCTCTTAAATCATATTTTTAAATATTTTAATTTTAAAGCGGCCTTTGCCTACCAACATTTCTATCTTTCCCATTTAATATTATTAAACGCCATTACTAATTTAGTACTAATTAAAATTGTACCTCTCGGTGAGGAATACATATCTACTTGTAAAACTTTCTCGGACTGACCGCGCATCAAAAAAAATTAATAGATTATTATTTCTGTTTTGATAGAACTCCCGATTAAAATTCTAACTTTTACTATTTGAAAATTTTAATAGTTAAATAGTCCAGTAGACTTGTGAAGAGGCTAAAGTCTTCCCTTGCCTTCTCTGACAAGCCGCCGTTGACTTATTGATCTAACCAAGAGGTAAATATCTCAAAAAAGTTTTGTACATATATGGTTGTAATTCTCTTGCAAATCTTTGGAATTTCTTGAAAATGTATGGAATTCATGGAAATCTTTGGAAATTTATAGAATTCTTTGAAAATCTCTAGAATTGAAAAACACTGGAATTTTTGGAAATCAGTGGAATTGCTTAGAAATCACTAGAACTCTTAAGAAATCATTGAAATATTTTGAAATCTGTCAAATTAGAATTCTTTGTAAATTACTGGAATTTTTCAATATTACTGGAATTCTTGTAAATCACTGTAATTCTTAGAAATTATTGGAATTCAGTGAAATCATTGGAGTTCCTTGGAAATAAGTGAAATTCCTTAGAAATATTTGGCATTTCTTGGAACTCGTAAAATATCATTGAAATTTTTGGAAATCTCACAAATTAGAATTCTTTGGAAAATTTTCAAATTCCTTGAAAATATCTAGAATTCCTTTAAAATTACTGCAATTCTTAGAAATCATTGGAATTCTTTGAAATCATTGGAATTCCTTGGAAATCATTGGAATTTCTTGAAAATCAGTGGAATTATTTGGAAATCACTAGAACTCTTAAGAAATTATTAAATTTTTTGAAAATCTCTCAAATTGGAATTCATTGGTAATTTCTCAAATTGGAATTCTTTGGAAATCACTCAAATTTCTTGGAAACATCTCGAGTTCCTCGGAAATTACTAGAATTCTTGGAAATCATTGGAATTCTTTAAAAATGACTGGAATTCTTTGAAAATCACTGGAATTCCTTGAAAATCACTAGAATTCTTGGGAAATTTACCTGGATATTTATCCCCTATGTCTAGTAATTTAATTTTATGATTATTCAGATGCAGTGGCGCCGGAAGAGTCAACTATAGAGGGGGGCAACGTATTCAATTCTGTTAGGCTTTATGATTTTAAAGAAAAATTCTAATATTTTACGAGCGCTACCTAGGTAGAAATGAAAAATTCAAGTTTCTAGAGGGGGAGGGCAAGTGCCCTGCTTTGCCCCTCTATTCCGGCGCCTATTTTCAGATGTTTGGAAACATTATAATTATTACAGACCGGATTTTAAGCATTTCTCCTTAATGTCAATTTAAAAAGCAGCTCTTTGATATTTAAGATCTGGACGAATTACATAAAAAGATGTATTTTAACATATAGTTTTTCATGCTTTTTTTGCTTTTTTGCGATTTTTCGCTTATTTTCTACTTTTGTGCCTATTTTGAACTTATTTTTTGGTTTAAAATTTAACTTTGACTTGAAATTAGTGCTAAAAGCCGAGATACTAGCTAAGCAGAGAAAAGCAAAACGTTAAAGTATACGTACCGTGACCATACGTCCCGCTTTCAGCGGGACAGTCCCGTTTTGAAGCTAGGTGTCCCACTGTCCCCAAAATACGTAAAATTGTCCCACTTTGACAAAAAAATGTGAGAAAACTAGTGAAAAAACATAATTAGTAGTCATAAATATTTCATATTTGTATTATAAACATGGATTTTATTTTTAAAACAAAAATAATTTTTAAGGGCTTCCCGGCACAGCGATTAGAGCTGATATTTCTTCGCTCTGATCACTTATATCAGAGCTCCAACATAAACGTACCCTAAGATGTGATATTTCCATCTGCTCTACGTTAACCGAATTAAATAGATTTTATTACGCTGATTTAGTGATTTCAGTAAGCTTCTCCGTTTTGATTATCTGATTATCTTGCAATAAACTAAAAATACACGGTGAACGCCATGATTTGGATCAAAATTATAATTTTTTAGAGTATTGAACATGAAATACTTTCAAAACAAACGATCCGATTGGTTCATCTCTCGCAATGTTACCGACATAAAAAAAAAATCATATTTCAAAAACGGACAGTCAAAAATATTTGAAAAAAATCAAGAACGAGTATTACATCAGTCTATAAAACATAAAATTTAAAAAAAAAATATACCTATAATATATGTATATTTTAACTTAATTAAAAAATAGCTGCAAAAGTGCTTTGTTTATTTCTTTCGAATAATACGGTCTAAAGCTGCCATTTTTCCCTTTTTTGTTTTAGTTATTAACTTTTTCATAACTTTTTTTGACATAATTCCAACTTATTTTTGTAAAATATCGTACTTTTTTAAGCACTTATTTTTCAAAAAACCGTCCTTATTTATCCGGTCTCTAATAATTATAATGAAAAAATATTGGTGGCAATGAACATAATGCATTATTTCGATGCACAAATGTAATATCATTAATAAGAAGATTTAAAAAAATTTTATACATTGAATTTTGGAATTTGTTAATCAATACAGTGTATTATGTTCATCGGCGCAAGAAATTATCAATTTTTCATCAATATGATGAAATTTACTCTTAATTAAAACAATATTTTGTTAAAAATACGTAGCTCAAATCAAGATAATATAAATAATCAGTAGCGTAAATAAAGGAAAGTAAGCTCCCCGCCCCCCCAATAAGATAGTGTTAAGCGGGAATGAAGAACGTGATGTCTGAATGGATTATAATTAAAATTAAACAAAAATAAAGTTATCAGCATGTAACATATGAAAATTTATATTTAAAACAATAATGGTGGGTTTCATAAAGGTATCTTAAAATTTAAACTACGATTAAAATTATAACCATAGTTACAACAATTAAAATGCATTGTTGTTATATTGTTTGAATATTATAATCCTAGATTGAATTTTAAACCTCTTTTGTGAAACCCAGCATTAGCATACTAAAGCTATGCATAATAAGAAAAATAATCTAAATAAAATATCTATCTATAGTATTCAGAAGATTTCCTAATTAAGTAGGATTTTTTTGAATTTCCTAAGATTTTCTTTCATTAGTACGCTAAATTTTCCCATTGATTTAGCCCTCACACAAAAGAGGTGATAAAAGAACAAGAGAAAATTTGATTCAAATAAAAATGAAAGAGAAATTCAAGATTTTTAAGAAAAAAAAATTGAAAGCACTTGACGAAACAGAAAATGATAACATAAAAGAAGATTAAGTTGTTGTGAGTCAAGATAACGTACGTAAACTAGATTCCAGTGGAAGTGATAAAAAAGATAAATTTACCGGATAATTTAAAATTAAAATAATAAAGTAATGCTCAAAAATTCCATAAAAATGAAGTCTCAATTGGTTTATTAATTTCGATTTAAAACACAAAAATAAAAATAGTAAATAACGTAATACATTGGTATTACAATTTTTAACCAATTCTCCCAATAATTTTCTGTCCAAAAAGAAAGTCTATAGTTATGTTATTTTTTGATATGTCAGGCACTTTTACTTTTTTTAACTTTAAAAAAATTTAGCAATTTACTTACTTTCGATTGGCCACAGTTCCAATTTTAATGCCGCACTTACATATGCTGCAAGATTACTTTTACATGGTTTTGACACAAAATCAGTTTGTAGTAACTTCTTCACTACGAATTTAATAAAATCATTTCGAGAAATAAGCGGCTTGGTGTTTGTTTCGATTTCTTTGTAAGATTCATAATTATTTCCAGTAACGGCAGCAAAACATACCAACAATAAAGCTAACTTTATGATAAACATTATATTATAAAATAAAGTAAAATTGGTCGATTGGAAGTTTGCGGCAATATATTATTATTATAAAATTTAATGTAATTGCACTTTGCACTGTTACCGAATTGCACTTCACTGCGATACCTATTGAAAATTACAAAATTTGAATAGAAGGATGCTTATAATAAGTTACTATGGGGTATACATTGTGCACTAACCAGTAATTTTTTATGTGAATATTTTACTATCTTTAAAATTCTATTTATCGATACTTAATTACTTGCCACTTTCAATTTGATAGATTACAATTTATTATTACATTTTTTAATATAGAGATATGATAATACTTTTAAAACTTTCGATTGTTGATAAAACTGAAATATTATAATAACAAATTAACATCATAATAGCTGATCTTTATTGTAGTAAAATATTTCAAAATAATCAATTTACTACGTTTTTGTAACTGGTTTAAAAATCGCATAAAAAATTTAGAAAAAGCTTCAGGGTTGGAAGGTTAAGCACCACTTTGGAAATCGTCGATCGAAGTGCTATGCTTCGAGAGAATTCAAAAAATTAATTACAAAAATTTGTTTGCTCGGTTCAGTGTTTCTAAATCGTCGATTCATAAAAAAGTAAAAATGTTTTCACTTTATGTCATTGTCACTTGGAGAATTTCTGAAATTTACAGGTGCTTACTGCTTTAACACAAACAGAAAAATGAAATTCATTAAATTTAATATGCACTTGCTTTCGCAAAAACAGAATAAATCGTACGTAGTAAAAGTAAGTACTGGCAAAAAAAGGGAAGAATGAAGTTCGGAAGGATTAAAAAAACTCAAATTATACGACAAGCTTTTCTTGTAGTAAATTTGGATCTTCTACTTGTGATCAAAAGGATTTATGTGATGGAAAAATATTGTTGCGAACAATAAACTCTAATCTATGAAATAAAATGTAGCTCGAACAGTAAATAAAATTATTTATGTGGTTTTTAGCGACACCACATTAGCACAATAAACATAAATATTATTTTAAACATATAAACAATTCATAAATAATTATAAAATACTGCTGATTTCCAGACGTTGCATTGCTAATTAATATATTATTATTGCCAAGTTTTACTATACATCCATTCATTCAGGATTTTAACGTCTTTTGTTGTGAGCGCTACTTTCACTAATGGAAGAATTCAAGTGGGTACTGACACAAAATATAAGACAACCAATTATTTATCTGTTACGTAGACTGTACCATTGATGTCACAAATTAGTACGTACAATTGCAGTACGACGCAGATCAATTGGCTTAGCTAGCTAGGGTGTCACTAAATTCCTTGGGTTCGATCCTCGTGGAAGATAACTTTATATTTCGTGTCTTCCAGCGTAAGAAGTTGAAACTAATAGATTATACGTGCATTTATTTATTCGGTGCTAAATTTAATAATTTTATAAAAGTAATACACGTTAGAGCCGGTTGTAATATAATAAATATTATACTAGAAGGTCAGGCGGCCTAACGGTCGCCATAATTTGCTAGTGAGTAAATACAGTAGAACTTTTAATTAAAATAAATTTTACATTTATATTAATTTCTTTTTCCATTATTAAGGGGGTTTAATTGAATGAAATAATCAAAAAGATAGTTTAAACACCTTTTGAATTAAACGAAATAAAATATGATTAAATATCAAATTTTAATAATATTAATTTGAGAGATATTCGGAAAAAGATGTATGAAAAATAAAATTCTATGAAAACCAACACTAGAAAAATTATAACAGCAAATAAAAATAAAACTTTCCATTGCAAGATAAATTATAAGTAGAATACAACAAAATTTTACAGTACAATAAATTGAATAATTGATTTAAAATATAACATTATGAAAAATAATTTGACAATTTAACGAGAAATTCATAATAAAAATTTCTATAATTACCAAGATTGATAAGAAATACACACGTATAAAAAATTTTACAAACTAAACGATAAAATAATAATGAAAACCATAAACAACATCGAATTAAATTATATTTAGGGGCAACATTAAATTGAAAAATTTAGCATCGAGGTTGATGATGTTGAATTCCTGTTTCTACTTTGCCGAAAAGTTATTGCCACAAGCGGCCGGAATTAAGTGCAGGACAAATAGGGTGGACAGGAAATCGTACATTTAAAATTGTTAAAAGGGTGAAAGCATAAAAAAAATTTTGCTAGTAGCAAATACTGGATGTCACCTTTGAAAATATTGAACGGTCCCCAGATAGCATCTGAAATAGTATTCCGTTGTTACCACCAGTATCGGAACTTGGCGTCTTTTGAAGATTTCCTTCTGAAAAACAAAGATCTAAGATCTTCGTATTACTGCAGTTAATGATTCGCAATCGAAAACTGTATAAACTATATATTATTAGCCGGCGGAATCAAATGCCAAAGGAATATTACAGTGCTGATTTTGTGTTAATTTAGTATTCAAACAAACTTTACCTCGTACCCTTTAAGAAAACATGACAAAAAAAATGGAAAACCCACAAAGAACGTTCTTCAATCAAGCTTACAAAAGCAAATAAAATTTAACCTTCTCTGAATTAAAAGAGAGTTTTATTAAATTTTGACGTCTTTGGTTTATTTTAGCAAAAAACTTAAAGCAAGTGCTATTTCCACTTGTTCAAAAACAACTTCATTTCTTTGCACATTCACAGCTATGCTTTTGATAAAGAGCGAGAGTCGTGGCCACTCAGGAATCCAGTCCAAATATTATAAGTAACATGACGATATTTTGTTCATTATCGAACAAAACGATCGAGTGTTATATTTAAATTTTAGTATATGACACGACACAAACATTCAATAATTCAACATTGAATCTGCATCACAAATTTTAGCACATAATTCCTGATGCACTTACATGATACAATTCGTATTTATTTTGCTCTTTTATGATAGATAGAAACGGGAATTAAAGTATTGGTTACCGTCAATTTAAATGCTGTTAAAATCGGTCCAACCTACAGTTACTTCACAATTTAATTTTAAAATCGACTTTTTGATGTAAATTTTACAAGTTTAAGCTCATGTTAAATTTAAAAATTTATTCACATGACGGTACGTGTACGTTACGTGGGGGTTAGCAATTCGAATTTAGGTGGGGAGAGATCGTGTTCATTCTACTGCAGGCGGTTGCAGAGGAAAAATCGACCAAGTTCCTATATTATTGAGTGCATTTTGTGCTCCGAAGATTGTTTAATTATATTCGTACGCCCTTCGGTAGGTTTTCCCAAACCCTGACAATGTCAAATCTCGGATCCTAGCAGAGGGATGTTTTTAGCGAGTTTAGCGCCCGAGCGTAGCGAGGGATGCAAGATTTAGTTTTAACAAGCGCAACCACGGCAAATCTCGGATCCAAGCACTCTAGAATACACAATTTTTGAGTGATTTGAAGAAAATAAAAGGTTTGTTAAATAATTTTCACAGGTTCCACCTGCTGCTTGTCAGTGACCAATGGTATTGCACAATATAATGCAATAATTTAATTTTTGTTAAAGTTGGTTACCCAAATTGTAGCAGTAAATTGTTGTCTTGGATTCTTTTTGTAATTCTCCTTCGAAGTATTAATAAATATGTACGTAAATAAATTCAACATGTCAGACGGCTTCTCGTTTTATGAAATTTGCAAGTTCATGTTTATGGATGAATAATGAAAGGAATTATTATGAAAAAACAAACAGCACAATTTATCTATTTGGAATCTATCCAGATGAATTACGTTTAAAAGTGATCGTACCTCGTTAGGAAACTGCAGCGTATATCTTATAACATACAATTTTGTGAAAAATCACAGGGACCTCAAATATTACCCTGTTAACTTTAATTATTCAATCCCAATTTTATTCGAAAATGGGAACGTTAAATAAATTCATAAATTTTAGAATTCGTAACTTGTGATAATATATCATAATAATATTTTAAACTAAAACCAAGTAAGATAAACGCTTAAGTGTATTTTTAAAATTTTAAACTCGAAAATAAAGTAACCGCTTTCGAAATATCGTGTCTAATAAATACATTTTAAAAAATACTTAAGCGTTTATTTAACTTGGTTTTAGTTTAAAATATTATTATAAGTTAAATAAATTCTGATATCTTATATCTTTACCTAGGTGTCCCGCTATCGCTCGATTCTTTTTTTCTTTAAATTTCTTAATCCAATTATTTTGCAAATTTTTTACCTTCTTCTATAATATTTTTAATCTGCTTTCGTTTCAAATCTACTTTTACTATTTAACAAAATGTTTTATATAAAATTTTCCGAGGTACATTTTACGCGTCTGGTTTCTTCGCCATTTTTGATGAAAAGCCCCCTATCGTCCCCTAGTTGGCGCCAGGGTACCTAATCGGGGTACCGTTTTACGACAATATAATAATATAAGGTTTATTATTGAATTTTACTGAAGCATGCAATTTGGAAAATTAAAATTGATATACAGATCAAGTTAATTATTTCATCTATGTTATGGTTTTCACAAGAAACCAGATTGAAGATTCGCACATGAGTCCTTGTGGTGGCACCCTAAAAGTTACTTATTTTGATCTCGAATTGGATCATCCTTACAGATAAAGCTTTCGATTTCCCTTTTTTGGTATGGCAAAAACCAGCGACCTCCCGTTGCTAACTAGCTTGGCACATCCTGGCAAAACTGCTCTATGCTCATAGAAATTGTGATGCCCCACCCTCTTGTCTTCAAGAAAAATCTTTCACGAGGTACAAACAAAAACTATTTCAAAACATCATATCAACTAAATGATAACCTAAGACCATCAATCAAATTTTCATTTACAAAAATAATCATAAAAACAAACGAAAAGATAACACTCAAAAGTCAACCTGTAAACTCAAATTTAATAATTATTATTATTGTAACCAATAATTAAGATGTAGGTAAACATCCAATATTAGTTCACAGCCCTTTAAGGTAGAGCAAAAAATTAATAATTTGATCATAAAATCAGCTTCGGCTAAATCGACTGTTTACTTCACGTTTTTAATAATTCTACATTGCGATATACACAGATGTACTCAATGTGCACGGTTGGACGTAAGTTGTGGAGATTTATTATTAAAAAATCCGTTACAGCTTATGGTTACAAAGGTACTAAATTGGTTTAAACGCGATTCATTATAACCTTGCATGTGACAATGTATTTGCATCACGGGATATAAGCAGAGCAAATAGGAAATGGCAGAATCAACAAATCGACAATAACCTGAAAACAGGTGGTCGACAAATAATTTAATTATAATTAAATATGTTATAACAAATTATACAATAGTCTATACATTTTGAGTGAGACAATATGTATACGGAGCTTTATAATATAATGAAAATCTAAAAATAAAAAATTAATTTATAAAACTAATCTTTGCATGAACATTAGATAATATTTACATTATTTTCACTCGGTTTATTATTAAAAAATTATCATATTGAGACTTTTTTATGTAATAAAGAACGTTTTTGTTACAGAAAGACATGGTTTCAGAGTGAATATTTTACTCTGCGATATTTATTGTTGTGGCAACTAAACAAATAACTTTAAACATTAACTTTACGTATCATAAAGCGTGCGATTTTGATTAGTTTTTTTTTTTTTTTGTGGTAACAGGAAAGATATTGCATACAAAATTTAAAAAGAGGTACTATATTATAAATAAATAACAATATGTAAATTTGAAATATAAAAATTTGGAATATTATAGCAATTTTGAGTTTAACTTCAAAGTTTTCGATTGGACGGTGAAGTTCAGAAATAAAAATAATACATCAATACAATAACTTAGTTTGCTTGGTCAGTAACTTATGAATATGAATAATTTATTATTACCGAAAAACTATTTCAAACTCACGAAGAAAAGTTAGACTTACTCTTTGCTGTTGGTTTTTCTTACTTTACTCCTCGAGGAAAAGGTTTTTTGAATTTTCATTTCAAAATTGTTATTTTTTGGTTGAAAGAGTTTTAACTCGGTATCTAAACATTTACAATCCATTTTAAATTTATATTTTTATTATTTTATCATCCTAACAGCATATGACTCGAGCGCAGAATCTCGTAGAAGTCCTTTCAAAGAGCGAAGCTTGGAACAAACTGGAATGAAACAAATCCAGTATACGATGCGAATTCTCGGTTCGCGGAGCTTTCGCGTAATAAAACGGTTTTAAAGCTTAACATCATTATACGCAGGAGAGCAAACAAAACTTTTCCAAAGAAAATTCCAAAATTTACTTTCTTTCAAAATAACTTTTTCTATCCGATTTTGGTGATATTTCATACTTTAAAAGTTACCAAAAAAACTTTTTTTAATTGTGATTAAAATATTCCACCGGAAGAAAATTTACGACGCAAACGAAATGGCTAAATTGAAATGCGTCTGCAAGACTTAAAAGTTCAGGTAAGACTTTTAAAACAATTTCATTTATTCTTGCATTTCGACAAGCGCAAAGTGAAAGTCTCTTGGAAGAGTTTCAAAAGTATGGGTACTTAACGGCCTAATTTTTTATCAAAAAGTAACGCAGAACTTTTATTTAAATTTTTGTTTGATAAAAGTGAAATTTAGGATTGAGAAGGGTAAAAAGTTATAACAACGCTTAGCACGAAAGTTGACACTTTTATGATTCTACTTATATTAATCGCATGTGATTTTTCAAATATGAAAATTATGCAAATTAATCATACAGGATAAAAAAAACAAAGCGAAATTCGCAAGTCTTGAAAACTTTTTGTCAACAATTTTCAACTTAAAAATTACTAAAACAGGTATTTTCCGAGAATATAAATGCGTTAGACTTTAAAAGCTGTAGACGCTGTTTTTTATAATATGCGATAAAGGGTCTTCGCCTATTTATTTTTTAATTTTAAAGTTCGAAACTGGGTGCACAATAATAACGAGCTATTGGCGATCCCGTTAAGGGTAGTTAACGATACATGGCCAGCTTTAAACACAACATTATTTGCATATGATAACCCTCTGTAATAGACATGTTTATGTAACTTTTTATTGCGTTATACTTTTTTAATATACCACCTTTTCGGATAACTTTATTTTTGCTTTCGGTCGCAATTTTTTTATGAAAAACATGTTTGGAGTTTTATCTGCAATCAGTTCAGAAAAACTGCTTTTCTCATTAGAAAAACCTTCTTTCCAGTTTTTAAACAGGAAAAACTTTTATGGAAACTTGAAACTTTATAAACGATCTGAATTCATGAATTAAAGATTCATTTTTTTAATTTTTGATTTTACTAAAGGAAAAATTTAAGTGTGTAATAAACTTTCTTTAATTACTTTATATGAAAACTTTAACGCAGTTTTAATCGGTCCGTGTCCCGGACCAATTAAAACCTTACGCCTGACTATTTTACAAATAATCCGGTGTAGCTATCTTATCGTGAAGCAAAATCAAAGTTAATACCTGCTCTACATGTATGTACATAAGTGTAAACTCTAAATTTGCAAAATTTGTATTCATAATATCGTAAGCACGAGCTGCTTTGATTATTAGATTTGAATTAATTGATTATCTTTATTAATACCTATGCACGTATTTTGTTGTGGTTATCGCTTTATGATTTGACAAGTTAATTAATTCAATACGCTTTCGAATTTATAGCAGCAAACATTAGTAATTATTATAATTCAGGTATGTCGCAATCTAATATTTTTTAATTTGTGCGCGTTGAGTGGAAATTAAAACTAAGTTGTTATTTAATGAAAAATGGAGTCCACGGTTTAACCGCATATTTAGCTAATGCGAAATAATGCCGAGATAATGACTGCTACGTACCTAAGCTAATTAAACGTTGAACGTCAAATCTGTGCTTAAACGACGAAACTGTACAAATACACCAACAGAAGCAATTAGTGCAGAATTATTAAAAGAAACCACTTTGTAGAATGAGTATAATTTAACGTCATAATCATGATTATGTCATACATTACCTACATTATTCATGAATGCTAATTCAAAAACCATAACATCTTATTATTTGGCTCGGCCTATGGCTCCTCAACTTTACTCCGTATGTTTAACCGAATGGTGAAAATTTTTTCAAAAAAGTTGAATTGGATGTAGTGTGGCCGATATCTTTAATATGTGCCATTTTTAAAGTCATAATTTATTGATTTAAAAAAAATTCAAATTGAGTGCGACATTTAAATTATTAATAAATTTTAATTTAAATTGTTTTGACATTTTAAATTAATTACTTACTATGTGTATTTGCAATAAACATAATTTAAAATCCAGAACATTTCATACTTATGCGAATTAAAATTAGGGCAATGTGCTGATGTCAAACAAATTAATTCAATTAAAAAAACCAAAAATTTCAAAGATCGTAAACATTTTTACAGGTATAATTTGTGTCAGATGATGATTGATTTTAATTTTGGCTTAAAACTGCTCCGCTCAGCTGCCGATGCGAAAAATAGTTGAGCATGCAAAAGAAAAACAAGTCGATAAACACAAGTTTTCAAAAATGCCAATAAGCAGTTTAATTTACATAAAGTATTTGGTTTATAAAATGAAAAACTAGCAACGGAGGAAATTGATTTCCGAGTTATCAGAAACAGTACACTTAAAACTTGTTTTCTTTGGAAATGCAACAGCCGATTGCACACTTTGATTAAAGACTTTTTTGCACTGAACTACCCAGTTAGAAGGATTAAGCGGAAAGCAAAACAATATCGTAGAATGTAACTGGTTGTTTCACGACGATCCTGCTTTCCGAGGAAATGGGTGAAAAACTATTGAAATTTTGCACCTTAGTTCTAAGATAATTAGATTGTTACACTTCTGAGGTGCAGTCGTTTTTATTGCCATGCTTAGATTGTTGCTTTTTTAATATTTCCTCTCGTAACACCTCAATTTTTAGGTTGATATTTCAGTTAAAATAAATCGATTGGATATGTTATATAATATATTGCAATGTTCCGGAGTAATAAAATTTATAATTAAAAAAAAATTAATTCTCCTCTCCGGCAACATTCATTTTATGTCAGCATGGACTATTTTTTGCAGTTTTGATTCGTTTTTGAATCGTAATTTTTAATTTATGTTTCATTTAATTTTCAATAATTATAATTTTTCGCCAACCAATAAAAAATTTATTTTCCTCGCAATTTCAAAACTTTTAAATATTTTGGAATATTCATGACAATATAATGCACTCGATCTCACAGGTTGTGCGGCCTGAAGGTCGCACTGAGCCGTTGCTCTGCTGCAATCTGTTATAAATATTATTTGTATGTAAAGTTATGATCTCAGATAATGTAAATTCAGTACCAATTACAAAATATTCCCAAGAATCTTTGGAACTTCTTTCAGTTTGACCCTTTCCGATCGCGCTTATATGATTTTGCAGGTAGCAATAACTTTGGTTGTTTGTAACCAAACTAATCTAATAAATAGGTTTCAAAACTCAAATAGGGAATAGAAAAGTTCTACATATACATTTTCCACTGCAACTTTTGGAAGTTTTGCTTTCAAAATTTATATAATCTGAAGTTAATTACGTTATATCTTTAGCAACAAGTTTTCGAAAGTTTTTGACCGAAAATTACACCTGAGGGAAGTTTTCCACGTGCCGACTTGACGGGAGGTGAGCTTAATCGGAAGTTGTGAACAGGAAATTTTATTCGCAAAAATCGAAAGCAGGTTTTTCTTGTTATGATTGCAAACTGTAATTTCTATGAATAAAAACTGCTTAGTGATACTTTTCAATAGTCTATCTCAGGAGAAAAGTTTATAATATAAAGAATTACTCCTCAGGGTAACTGCAGAAATTTGCTAGTGTTTTCAAAGATTTTTTGGTAACAAACCAGAAGTAGTAGCAAAATATCCTAAAACCATCTCGGAGATCGTGTTGTTAGACTGCGTCAGCAGTAACCGCGTCTCGAAACTGATTATCATTACTATTAAGCTGAATTAAAAAATTTGACTCCTTGCCAAGCCAACTGGGTTGGAAGAGTGAACTATTCAACAACAAAATTGGTTCTCACACTTTCCATTTAGGCTTAATGAAGAAAGCTTATTGAATGATTGCGGAAATGTCATTATGATAAATTAAAAATGTTTTTCCTCATTTCCAAGCTAATAGCACTATGGCTGTTTGATGTGAGATGAATGAAGGTAGATTATACTACATGCCATTACTAGAAAATAACCCTGCGAATTATGATCCACTAATATTTTGTTAATTTTTTTTTAATGTGCAGGTTATTTGATCTGAGCGTAGAAGTAAAGCTATATTCAAATTAATTGTGACCTGGTGAGGATTAAGCTATGAGCTATGTTATGTGTACTAAATACATACATATTATACAATCCGTAAATAAAAGTTGCAGCTCTGCTGTAATGCAGTATACGGGATTGTTTTGTAATTTAATATTGCTTATCCTTTAATGGCATGGAGTGCAAAAATAAGTATTTTGTACAAAATTACACTCGAGGTTCTTTGACATGTGACATGGTAAGATTATTTCGCCGCAAATCATTTGCATGCTATCGATGATGCATTATTTGTATTATACAATATGCATTACTTTAAATTTAAAATATCTTCAAGAAGAGATGAAATATTGCAATTTTTTATATTTGAGTATAAAATGTGAATAATATACTACAGAAATGCAGATGTTTGTATACAAATAATATTTCTTGCAAGTAGCATCTTGTGCAATGCTGTGTATCAAACCGAGATTACATTGCGACATACATATTATTATTATCCTTATTGAAAAAAGAGACAAAACAAACTTTTATGAGATATTATTTTCAATAACAAGTTTCAGAAATAGGGAACAGCACAAAATTTTAATTACGTACCAAAACAAAATTTATTACTAATTAGATTTCAAAAAGTATAACAAATTAAAATAGAAAATAAGTTAAACTATCAATATAACAAGAATAATTTGTAATTAATAAGAAAATTTACTAATGGAAGGAAACGTGTTGATAGTGTAAAAGTAAAATAGTTTGAAAGGGAGAGGTTAGGGGTAATTTATAGCTGCTTTTCTCAACATATTGGGTTTCTGAACTTGAAGAAAGTTGTAACTGGTTAAACTAAAGAGATTTATTATAATTTGTAGTAGGTTTGAATTTTAAGTAAAGCTTAAAATTTTTAAATATCACTAATTTTTCTAAAATAGTGTTTTTCGGAAAGGGAAAAAGTGGTTAGAGAGAGATAAATGCCTTTGTTCTTAAACACAACTGTAACTGTCAGATGTTTGTGTTGTAGAATTCAAGTGTTCCTGGAAATTCTTGGAGTGACAAACTTCGTTGATGTGAAATGTTGGAATAATAATAAAATTTTAATTAATCTTTAATCTGAATATACCTACGACCTAAGGTGTTTGCGATGCACTTTAACTGGTGTTGCACTTCACAAACCTTTATTTGGTCTTGCAATTTCCAAACCTTAGCAGATATTATTTGAAGAAAATTATTAATTTATTTAATTAATGTCTTAAAATGAGGCAGAAGTTTATTAGTTTAACTACTACTCATAGTAGGGTTAACCTATACAGTGTAGACTGCAATCAGCATGGACTCAGAATATCTTCTGCATTATACATTTGGATTCTATTACAATGTGAAAGCATTTTGGCATTTAGGTCGATGTAAACTTGGCGAGTTTTAATTTATAATTTCTATTTCTACTTTCAGTTTGTACTTACTAATTAATGTACCGACAACTTTGTTTGGAAAAACAAATACCACAACGTTCTTTTTGTTCTCGTAAGCTTTTTGTGTTCAAGTGCTTGTTTTACAATTAACTGTGGAGAAACAAAATGCAGTTATTACTTGGGCGTCAGACTAAATTACTAAAACAATTTGAAATGAGAGATACTTTATTAACACACCAAAAGATAAATAAATCTTGTAACTACAATATTACAACATGAAACATTAAATTTCCATCGGATAATTGCCATTTAAGACATTATTGCACGCGTTAGCTAGCTTGGTTATTTAAAACACAGTTCCTCAGAGCAGAAAATTATTAAAAGATGCAATGTTAATAAATGAAATTTATTAAACGTGTCCAAATGTTCATTATTTTTCAATATACTTCTTTGTTTTATTAATGGTGTTTCAAAAATTCCAATCAAAGCAATCAATAAAAGTAAAGTACCTAATAGTTTATTCAATTTATTGTAAGCTGAAAACATTATACCTTAAATTTTGAAATACATTTGCAATTTCAAATATCTAGCGAGCGTGTTTAAAGCAAATAATTTCACAGAAAGCAATTCAGAGTTATTTTTATTCTGTGTTTGGTATAAATTTTCCAATTAAACTACGATTGACCAACATTTCGTTTTAAGTTTGTATTAAAACATTAATAAACGATAGAATTATTAAAACAAATGGTTTGTGCAACCCACACTTTCAAGAATTCGAAGTTTTCATTATCCATTAAGCTTCTTCAAGTTTTTAACTTTACTAAAAAATAATAATTGTGTTTTCTCATTTGTTAAATTATTTTAAAATTGCAGTCAGTTTTTTCAAAACAGTTTATTGAAAATATTAATGGAATTGAGTTTTATAAATAGGAATTAGAAATTATAACAATATTTTAACATTAAAAGCACAGGGAATTTAATACAAATAATAAAAGTTACGATTTTCTTTAATTTGCTGAAGAGATTTAACAATTGATTTCATTAACTAATGATTTAAATTAAAACTTTTATACAGAAATTATATGAAACAATTTGCCATTATTTACATAATTAAAGTAATTTAAAAGTTTATAATTCTGCTTCTGATGAGGGTTTCTATTATTGTTGGACTTGCACTAATTACACTGCGTTGATTAATGAAGAAAATTCAACATTTTTTTACTTGTTTTTTAATTGATGAACAGTATTCACTAAAAGCTTTTTTTTAAATAATAGAGCCTGCTTATCTGTATTTTTATTTCAAATTCTAGAAAATTTTGCAGGGAAAAACTTGCTGTACTCTTTCGCCCCCGACTTCATCCATTGGATGTTTAAAGAAAATCTCATTTTATAGTCGGAAGATCTCAAATCAAATGTGAGCGAACATGAAAATTTCTATATGAAACTAATTTTTTTATACAATATGCAAAATGATATAGCGAATGTACAGTACAACTACAACATAATAATTATTATATCCGCATAATCGAATCAACGGTTGGTTGATGTTTCAATATAAATGAAGGTTAATGGTTATTTAAGTGCCACAATTTAAATATAGATTCATTTGTATTCCAGCAAGCACAAAGATAAATTTGTGGTTTATTCCTACTGATGAAGCAAAGCTGTTGCTGACAGTAAATATTTCCATTTCCACTAAACAAAAAGGGAAAGTGAAATAAACCACTTTACTTACTAAAAATTTTACGATTATCAATTGATTGATGAATATTATTCTTTTAAATAAAAAAGGGAGATGTACTGGGTTCTATTTAAAAATGCATTACCGTTCGCCCCATTGAGAGAGGTAATTAGGACATAAATTTGAATTTAACTCAAACGCTTAGTGAATGTTATCTACCCCAATTTCGTATGATTATGTTGTAATCTTGCAATCTAACTTAAGTTTTAGTTGTTGTTAATATTTAACTAGGAGTTCGTCAGAGTTATGCTAACCTGCCAAAGATGTGAACACAAAGCTCCCAGGAAATCTGTATTATGAGCATAATTTTCATCAAATTATACGAAAGAATAAGGTTGAAATGGATAAAATACAATGTTCAATATTGTAAATTTTATTATTGGGAAATACAATCTGATTACAACAGTATCGGTTACAATTTTATTGTAACAGCAGGAACATCACTGATTTTATGGTATTTCCATGTTGTAATGTCTTCTACGTGTCTGCTTTTTAGAAATTAACGATTCAAAATTTAAATTAAATTAAATTGAATAAAAATCATGAGCTTTGAACCCGGGACAATAAGGAAAAACTTGTATTAATACTAAACTAAGAGTTGCATCCTGTTTAATTTACCTCATTAAGAAGTAAACCTACCATATAAAAGCATGACTAACTCCCTCGCTTCTGCTATATTTCAGCTTATTTATACGAACATCAGGGCAGGTCAGTGGATGAATTGACGCCAATTTTTTTAGGTATGCAGGAAGTTCTTTTGCACAATTTCTTTTCAATTCCACACACATTTCCTTTTTTTTACTTCAATTAACTACCCATAAATATAGGTTATATTTATGATACCAAAATGATATTAAATTAGACAATTTAATATTTTGTAAATATTGCAGGTAAATATCCAGGTGCAATTAAACAATGTTACCATAATTTCTATTTTCCTGTCATTTTGATATGAAAATGCTTGATTAGCTTTGTCACTGGTTTTGTAATCAATTTTATCAGCTTTATTGTGGCTGTATGTTACAATTCAATTTTTTGTAATTCATTATTGGTTCTCCTCTGCATTGTTTGATTTTATTTCAGTCATTATTATTATGCTAGTTGTTTTTCAAAATTCCGTAACAACACCAAGCTTTCAAGTTGAAATAACATTTAAATTAATGGTAAAGTTTGGATTCTTTCCCCCCAAATTAAATTTGAAAATTGATTCCTGTTGTTACTTTATTGATTTCATCTTAAACCACCGGAAAAATTGCAAGAAAATGTATTGCAGAGCTTAATTAAAACATAAAATTTATATTTTACTTCAAAATTTCCACAATGGAATGTCAGTTATGACGAGCATAGCCGTTATTAAATGTATTTTTATATTTCCACAAATTTGTATCAACATTCCTCTTTTCAACGCTTCAAAAGGAAAAATACCTATATCAAATTTTATCTGTAATGGAGTTTATACGTCTGTCATAAATGCATTATTAATAATTTTCAAAAAAATTTATTTATTAGAATTTTTATTAAAGGGTCTAAGTAAATTTTCAAGTGTTTTGGTTTATATTTCCTTGTTTAATGCTTTACGAGATATTGGACATTTTGTGATTACGTTTTAATAAAACTTTCGTATCGAAAGTATTTTGCTTGATTTAATTTATAAATTTTACAAACAATTTAAAATTCGTTGTTGGTTCAATAAAGGACAACTTTTTGTTAAAAAAGTTAATTTTGATATAGCGTAGCAGATCTGAATTATTAATGTGTCAAACAATTTAACGTAGTAATAATAACAGCAGGCTGACAAAATTCAATAATTTTGATTTCCAAAACTTCAAAGAACTTTAATTAACTTTCTTGAAGGTGGAAGAAATTTCAAAATTTTAATCTTGATGCTCTCAAGTTATAATCCTTCTCGATCATTTCAATACAGATTCTGTTATTCTGTAAAATCATCAATTGGGTATATTCAGGATGAACCACCGAAAACGTATAATAATTTAAAAAGATCTGAAACTTTTTTTGGTAAATTTTAACTTCACAACCAATTTATAATCTTGATCACATTAACGGAATAATTTGGAATCACTATAATGTAATCCCTTACGTAATAACATGTTTCTTAAATTGTAGTCCTGATGATGAACGCAATATAGTTCGAAACGTTGAAGTTTATTTTGAGCTCGTCCAAGAATCCCGAAAGAAATATATTTAAAAGTAGTGGATAATAAACGATAATGTATAACCACCTGGATCGACTCGTGAACGTCACTTCCGTCTTAATAAAGCTCTGAGTTACTTACTTTTATTTGATTTTAACAAAATTTTTAAATTATTTTTTTAAATTGATTGGCAATTATGAGGATTATAATTAACTATAAATTATTAACTTGTGAGAATATTATTAAATTATTTAAAAATTATACTAGTTAAATGAACAACTGGGATTATATAGTTTAACCATAGGGCAGATTTTTACTTTTTGTATAGATCAGGCCTGGTGTAGACGATAATATATTATTTTATGTTTTAGGCCAATTAAATTTGCCCTATTTGTTTTTTTAACAAATAAGAAACTTATTTCTGGCTTAAAATGCATAAAATTCGCAATAAAGAAGATACCTTTGTTCATTTGGTGAAGCAGAGTTGCGTAAACTTATGCCGTACGAGTTTTCACCGTTCTGCATAGACTAACATGAACTCTCAACTGGCTACTCCAATTTAACTTGATATTTAGCAAATGAAGTAACCAATGAAGTGCAGGTTCACTAATTAGGGCCGTCTTTAACCTATTGGGCCCCCTGGGCACTTTAAGATAATGGGACCCTTGTGACTATGATGTTGTCGCGTGAAGGGGGAAGTTTACCTTTAATCTCACTTGAGGGTACCTCTGATGGTAGTATTTCTCATAATTGAACTAAATAAATTGTTATAAATATTAGCTATATTAAAATCAAAATAAAACTGTACAAACTTAAGACTTACACTTACGCTAAGACTACCATTAACATCCGGGGGATCGAAAGATTGACCATCGTGGCTGGCAAGAGATCGTTTCGTGGTGTTCCAATTACGTCACACGCGAAACTGCTTGATTTATTTTCCAATTATTTCGATCAATCTTGCCACACCCCTACTCTTATCTGGATCGACCCCGTTGATCGATCTTTTCCGATATCGGTCCTTCATTTCATATTGACACGACTTTTCATTTTAAATTAACCTGAGCTTTCACATCCTCGATTTATAATTTTAAAATATTTTTATAATAATTTCAGGTTTATTTTTTGAGGGTGACAATATGACAGAGGATGATTTTGGCGCGACTACCGAAGAATAGAGGCTTTCTGGTCCAATATGGCGGAAGAGCCAGACCCGTAAATTTATGAACTTTTGAAATTGGATATACTAAATGGTTTTGGTGATTTTGAATGAATAAAAGTATTATGATTATGGTGAAAAGGTGTTTAATTAAAACAAAATGTGAATTTCATAATTTAAAAATACTTAATACTTTTAAGATAAAGATTTGAAACGGAAGCAGATGAAAAGATTGTAGAAAAAGATAAAGAAGTGAAGTTAAAATAGCAGATTAATTGATTTATGTTAAAAATTCGAAAATATTTGGATTTAAAAATCTAAAGGAACGACAGAATCGAGCGATAGCCGGACATCAGAGTGAAGATATCGAAATTTATTAGCTTTCCCATATTTTGAAAATTTATTAATTGGATAAAAAAATTCAAATATTAGAATAAAAGAATTACAGTTCAATATATATTGTCGTGGTACACACCCCAGTATCGTTGAAATTGAATTTTCCAATTTTGCAAAATTTGCTTAAATAACTACAATAATAATTTTGGAAATCAATAATAAAAATTTTGGAAAAGCTATACCTCGGTAATATCGGTTGGTGATCTGCGGCAGGAACTTGGGGCCCCATAGATCACGGAGCCCTGGGCACTTGCCCACAGTGTCCAATGGAAAAGACGGGACTGTCTCTAATCCAGTTGCTGAAAACTTCGCTTAAGAATATCCGAATTAAAAATCTTTAATGTATGTCTATCTATGTTAAAAACTTCGTCACCCAGATAATTTAAACCAGGAATTTTTGGTGTGCCATCTGCACTGAAGCTCTTGCCTTATTGCGCCCCACGTTCCAAGATTTACTCGATCAGCTTTGTTTTCTCAATAAAATTGAGCAAAAAGCTGTGTGTTTGGGTCCTGTAAATATTCCTGCTGTCTTCCTGAGCTGTGGTCTACTCAGCTCGAGGATTTCTTGTTTTCTTTTGTTATTGGTGCCCCCCCCCCATGAACATTCGCGATTGCCTTAGTCGTGGGTGGTCCAAGTAAGTTATTGTGTACTTAGTAATTACTAGATAATCACTTTTGCGGTCAGGTATGCTATCCCGCAGGTTGGTACTGGACTTACTAATTGTCACCTTGCAGCAGCTTTGACAAGGATATCTGCCTTACCGTTACCTTTTATACCAGCATGTCCCTGCACCCACCTCAGCTTTAAGTTGTTATGTTGCGCCAGTGCCATTAGCACGTCGATGGAATGTTTTACGATCTTGGATTGTGTTTCTACACCTTCCGTTTGGAAAAAATTAGCGTGCCAACCCAGGTTTATACTAATTGCATTTCCCGTTCGACGTCTACTTATTCCTGTTCCAGTGCTGATCTCTGTTTTGCATCCATCCGTGTACCAAATGGTATCCTGCCGAGCCCCAAAAACCTGCTTGGTGCCTTCTTTTCCCTTCTCAGGTATGAAAATCCTAAAAGGTTTTTGGCAGTTCCTTACAGTGCCGATTCTGTTGGTTCGTAAAAAGCACGGTGTTTGATTAACTCCTTACCTAGAGGTCAACTAACCCTCCGAGTTCAAACCGAGAGTTTTTTATGAGAACTACAGAGTGAGTAATTTAAAATTTATGCATCCGATTAGAAAAATCGGGAAAACATGGCGGAAAATTAATAAAACAAAAAACAAGCTTATCCATATTGGAACAGTTGAGCGGCGCGCTTTTCTGAGAATTCTAATAACAATTACTTGAAGAACAACAAAACTGAAATTTATTAACCATCTGAATGGTTATGTAATTTGCTACTGAATTTTCAGGATACAGAATTTATTAACATAACCAAAATTTAATTATATGGGGTCAAACCGTAATAAACGCTATGATGAATTAATTTAAAGATGAAAATTATTTGAAATTAAAATTTACTTATAAGCATGAAATTTTAATTGAATTTTAATGGCGTTATGATTTACCACATTGGAAAAAGCCGGTAGTTGATTATAAGAGTGCGGAAAATTCTTGAAAATAAACCAATAAGTTTGTATAAATAAAATATGATAATATCTAAAAGTGATTCCTTTATTTATGTATTTCAGTACTACTGAAATTGTACGAACTTTAACCCTTTCATACAAATTTCAGAATTAAAGTTCTATCGCTTCTGAGCTTAACACAATTGTAAAAATCTTCCATTAGGTTGTATTATTAAGAATAAAATAATTAAGATTTAAATATATTTTTGAGTTGGTATCTTTCTATTTGATTTGATAAGTTCTATAAATTTTTGAAATTGTATAATATCTTGTATAATTTATTATAATGCCGGCGGCCACAGCCATAAGTTTTTTCAGGTTGGCAAAAAAATTAACCTATCAGAGTCGCGTAGTACAACATGGATATATTACATCCATTCTGTTGTATAATTAAGCAATTATTTAAGTTAATTAATTAATATTCTGTTTGATTAAGATATTCTGTCTGATTTTTCTGTCGGACAAAAAATAGAAAGTATCTCAAATCCTCTGCAATATAATAAAATGCAGTAAATAGTTGTTGTTATTTTCCGAAGTGGTTTTCCTTGTAGCTTACAATTTTCATTTCTAAGAAGCTATTTACAATTTCGGAAGAAGATCAAACTATTTAGCCTCTGCTGTGAAATTTGGTTTATCTGTTTAAGAAAGGTTTTTGAAAAGTAACTTTCTATATTTTGTTATTTAACTGGAATTTAACACAAAAATTAAATTATCAAGTTGAGATATAAACTTGAGAGAAACATGAAAAAACGATATCGATTTGAAAAGTGAAATGAAAATAGAATTTCATATTTCCTGAAGAACTGAACCGTAAGATAAACAAATAATGGGAAAATAATTCGAACGTGTCAAACGTACCATCTTAAGGTAGCATCGGTCATTTTGTGACAGTGTCATAACACAAAAATAAAGAAATCCTTTCACGAATACAAGCAACATTTTACGGTGAACTTTGGTGATAGTTTCTAAAGGAAACTTACATTTTCTTTTATTATTTCAAAAAGATATAAAAATTGTTAATTCAATCATAAAGTTGGTATGCTTTGCACGAGAGTGTCATCTCTGACTCAGGTCGCGGAGTTAATCGAGCTTTTGTCATCTTATTAAACGAGATAAACCACGGAACCGTAGCTTTCCTTTGCAATCTATTTTAATCTGTTATAATTTAAAAAAAATCACATTCTTGCATTATTGAATATGAATAATATGTTGATATTTATGTATCTACGTATTATAAAATAACGAATAATAAAGAAAACATTACGTCACTAATACCTATCAATTTCTGACGTTTCATTAAATCTTTAATGATCGATGGTGAGGTACACACTCTATCATCCTCAAAGTGTTTGACATCTTAACTAACTTTGCTTTATGTAAGACTTGATACCAAAGTTATCGCGTTATTATTATGAGGTAGTATAGGTAATTATATTTAACATAATATCGCATTCAACTAGAACAACTGCTTAGAACATTACAGCTTTAAATGAATTCTCCATCGAATGTAGTTTACGAGTGTAGTAGATGTTGTGTGTTAACTTGGTTATCATTTAAATTGTTTGGCATTTTAGTAAATTAGTAAAGTTCAAAATAATTTCACTACAAAATGTCACTATTACAAAATTTACATTAGTTTTGTTTAACTTTTGCAATTATTCAACATATTTGTAAATACTGTGTCAAACTGACCCGCTCTCTGTAGTGGTCGAATGTAACAACTACTTCTAAATCACCCTGTATATCACATTAGTTTAAATTGAACACCGACTTGCACTTTATTGCTAGATAAAACTTGAGGCTAACTTTTGCAAAGAAATAATGGCGACTTTGTAAATTTATTTGGTTGAATTGTTCTTCTCTTAGTTTCTTCTTTATGAATAAATTTATGGATGAAAAATTTTTGAAACAGCTCTTTTGACGGTCATTTGACTTTCTGCTATTTTATAACAAACTAATGATAAATTATTGAACTTCATGTTTATTGGATATTGCAATTTTACTTCCGACATTTCCCAGGATTGCAGTATACTTGCTTATTTGTTCATACTTTTTGATTACTTTTCATATGGCTTCCCATTTTGATGTAAAAGTAATTTTATGAGTTGTATTTGAATTTTACACCTTCTCCGTAATTTGATTTAATTTGAATTGAATTCAATTTTTTTATGATTGTTTCTTTAAATAGCACGTGATATTCCTTGTAAATATATAAATATGCAAATTTTAGAATTCGTAACTTGTGATAATAATATTTTAATACTTCAGCGTTTATTTAACTTTGTTTTAGTTTAAAATATAAAGTGTATCCAATAGTAGTGTATAAAATAATCTAGAAATAAACAAAGTTACAAACATAATGAGAAAAACTGGTTATCTCAATTTTTTTATCTGCCATTATTTTGTTTTACTCTGTAGTTTTTTGTGTCTGATGCAAAGCAACACTTTGAACTTCACAAGAGAAGGAGCAACCAGCAGCATACTTTTTGGCAGAGCGAAAGCACTAGTGGAACGATCAGCTCGAAACCCTATTAATCAACATGGCTACCGCAAGAGACCACTTCAAAGACTTTTTCAAAAATGTATAAAACAAAAGTTGGGAAAACTTTGTTAACAAAGACCTTGCCAGCAATTCCTAGAATCACCAAACTATGAGCTCGGATTTCGGAAACCTCAGAATGTCCAACTCCAAACTCATCTCTCAAATCTCACTTGAAGAACTTGACGCAGTAGTGAAGAAAACCCCAGCCCACAAGGCGCCAGGGTTCGACAATCTTTAGGGTTGCTTCTTTAAGAAAATCTACTCCTTCCCGGGCCCCATCATTTTAAACATTTTTAATTCCTGCCTAAAGACAACGTATTTCTCCCAAAAGTGGCAGCATAGAGTCCTCAGAGTACTCCGATGGGGATACGGGGAACATCAAAAATTGATACTTATATTCCATCACTTTCAGGCTTATCAAGCACCGTCACGGCGCTGAAAGACTATCTAGGGGATCTATATCTGGACGAAGCACTCTGGAACAAGCACAAGCTCACCTTCAATGCTGTTATCATTTAAGACATCACAGCAGCTTTTGACAACCTATGGTGGCCGGCCCTTTCCATATCCTTAGTAGGAAAATAGTCTCCCATAATTTTAAGAACTCTTCCTGAATGAAAACATCAACCCGGAAAACTTCTATTGTCAAGTGAAGTTGCTGGAATATATAAGTCCAACACAACAGGAACACTGCAA
The DNA here is from genome assembly GCA_963170105.1 of Cantharis lateralis. Lineage (NCBI taxonomy): Eukaryota > Metazoa > Arthropoda > Insecta > Coleoptera > Cantharidae > Cantharis > Cantharis lateralis. The sequence continues at coordinate 8,759,754 of OY720626.1, forward strand.
ACTACTGACGGTGGAATCATAGTTCACAGGGAAAAGAAAATGGACACCTGGAAATCATATACTATAATATTATATGAACTCTTTGAAGATAACATACCAGAGCATCCATCACAGTACAACTGCCCAGAAGACCTACCAATAGCAACAGACGAGATCATGAACACAATATCACAGCTTAAGGACGGCAGATCACTTTGACCACATGAAATTCATGCGGAGCTTCTAAAGATGTTCGACGACGAGGGCATTTCTTGGATAATAATAAAATTTAATCAAATTAATCTAGTGGATTATATACCGAAATCATGGCTCAAATCCACATTTTTTATACTACTACAAAAAAAACTACCGCACCATCAGCCTTATGAGTCACCTACTCAAGCTCTTTCTGGATATAATCCATAAAAGAATCTTTAGCAAATGTGAAGAACAAGTTAGCAGTAAAAAATTTGGCTTTCGTAACGTTATGGCTACAAGGAAGGCTCTATTTAGTGTCCAAGTCCTATTCCAGAGATGTAGAGATGTCAATTCTGATGTCTTTGCCTGTTTCGTTGATTATCAAAAAGCATTTGATAACGTAAAACGCGATATATTCATAGAGATTCTGAGAGAAATAGGACTGGACCATAAAGATCTGAGAATTATTAGTAACTTATACTGGAACCAGACGGCCGCTATAAGAGTTCAAGGAGAACTTTCAGAAGACGTTATAATCAAGCGAGATGTCCGACAAGGATGTGTGTTGTCTTAGCTACTGTTTAACGTGTACTCAGAACGAGTATTTCAAAAATCGTTGGAAGAACGGAAAGCAACGGTGAGTGCATTAACAACATTAGATACGTTGATGACACGGTGGTGATAGCAAACCATATGGAGTCTCCAGAATTTAATGACAAGACTAGCAGATATGGGCTACCACTAAACTAAAAAAAAACAAAATACATGATAGTACCAAAAGAGAATCACCATCAGGGCCAAATTACAGTGAACATGCAACCTCTGCAGAGAGGTTGGGGACAACGGTTAATGAGAGTTGGAACCACTTAATAGAAATCAGGTCACGAATTGGGAAGTACTGAACTGCATATCTGAAGATGTCAAGGCTGTTCAGACGTCAAGATTTTGTTAATAAAAATAAAGCTAATATTACTAAGATGCAAATTTTTCCGGTGCTTCTGCATGGAGTTGAGTCTTGGAATCTGACGGAAGCTTCATGCAAAAAATTAGAAGCATTTGAGATGGAGTTGTAGCGATGTATTCTAAGGATACCATGGACAGACTGTGTCACCAATCAAACTGTTTTGGAAGACCTGGATAAGGAGAAAGAATTACTCCTAAACATAAAGTTTCGCAAATTGGAATACCTTGGGCAAATGAGAAATAATCAAAGATACGAGTTGTTACAATTGATGTTGCAGGGAGAAAGAGGACCGGGAAGAAGAAGAATATCATGGCTGAAAAACCTGAGAACATGGTACCAGACAACAACGGTGGGTCTTTTAGAGCTTCAGCAGATAAAGTATGCCTTGCCATGATGATCAAGTGAAAAAGTAAAAAACTACATGAAAGAATGAATATAATTATATACAGAATGGCACAATAGATGGGAAAACTCAAAAAATGGGCGAATCGCCTTGTAATTCATACCGAAGAAGTAGGAACCAAAAATAAGAAAATCACTTTTGAACTAAGTCAGATTTTAACCGGGCACGGTGAATTCAGGAGACATTTCCTAGGTCTAACTAAGAACTTCCCCGGATGGACTATGCCCGGATTGCTTTACATAAATGAACAGAACAAACTTACGTTTAACTTTTTTGTGTTTTGCTATTCTTAATTTTCATTTGATGGTATTAGTTTTCTAATTAATTCACAACATGGCTAACACCATATTTGCATTCAAATGCGAAGTGTACAAGCTTCGTCAACTTTTACTTTGCTTTCTAGAATATTAATTTTGTGTAATGTTTATTCCTTTAGTGTATTACTTTTCATCAGCAAACACAACGAATGGTAGGAAAATAAGTAATATTTTACCTGCAACAGAAAAAAATTTCATTTTTGAAGTAGGTTAATCAATCACAATGCTATATTTTTAAAAATATTGTTTTTTCGTAACATAGAGCGGTATTTCATAAATGCTTCTAAATTAAATGCAGTCACACATGAATAACGCGAATGCCTACGGTGCCGGTGCTTATATTTGCATTTTAAATCTAGAAATAATAGAAATAGATTTAGAATTTATACGAAAAGTAAAAAAATTTATTTTTAAAGTATTATCTTTATCGAAAGCCCATACCAAATTAAAAAAAAATTATTCCAATTATTTTTAACTCACCTGAAATAAATGCAAATTGTTAAACCTGAAATAACTCCAGAACTGTGCGGCTTGAGTAAAAATTATCAGTTTTGTTGAACCTGAAAGTCAATAGTAATAATTATGATCTTTATTATTTTATAAGTTAGTTTTTAATATACAGTGTGATATATAATATTTTTATGAATTTCACATTTGAGAATTTCTAAATTACATCGTTTAGTTTGACCCCTGTATCTATTGCATTCTTCCCTGAATTTTAAATCGACATTACAAAGGTCTTACAGAGTAAAGAATGTCCTAAACAATGCTTTATGCCCATCTCACTAAATTGAAAACCTCTTGAGTGGAAATCATTTGCAATACGTTTTATTTTCGGGTCAAAATTTCACTGTTCCATGGTGTCCTATTGCATTTGAAGTAATCACCGTTATGGCATTTTTTCCACTATCAAAAATCTTTGGTGACAAATATTGACTACTCAAGACTAACGATTCTAGTCTATGCGAATAAATTGCAGTTAAGCACTAAAAGCTGCCTGTAGGCAAGGTTTTTCTGAGAGAAATGGACGTGAACAATTTACGAAGCTTTCATTGTGTACATTATTCTAATGTCAATTTTCGAAGAAAAATTGCTGAACTAACTAGCTAGGTGTTGAGTTTTCGAATTTAATATTAAAATGCATCATTTTATTTAATTGTAAATATAAAATTTCGAGCTGTTTTTTAAATTTTTAAAGAATATCTGATCCGGAAAAATTCGAATCTCCCTCTGATATTTGCTCTATAATTTTATTTGAGGAAATCAGTGCCACTTAAAAAATTGTGGAAGAGATCAAAACTTTTCGGATTTATAAATTTTACTAGTTCCTTCTGAGAGTCTCGTACCTGGATTTTAACTTTAATATTATTAAATAATATAGCATCAACTAGAATAAATTGTTGTAATATTTCTGATTTTTAATTTAAAATTTTGACACTTTTCTATAATATTATACTGGTTTATCAAAAAAGTTTACTATCCCAGGTGAAGCGAAAACGAATCGTAAAAACTACGTCAGACTAAACTGATTGATATTTTTGTCCAATTTCGAATCCTTCACAGATCTTCCGGCCGACCCTTTACAATGTAAATTTTTAATTTACGTTAAAAATTCACCTTGGGGATAGGATTTTTATATAATACTGAAAGTTATTTAAATTAAAAATATTATTTACACTTCGTAATAACTTCAAAAACATTACTTACCTACCAATTGATCTTTTATTTAATATAAAATAATTTTTGAAATATATTGCTATCTTAGACAACCAGGATTTTAAAGATTTTGTTACAATAAGCTTTTTGTTTTCAATAAGAAAATTGATCTTCACTAGCTATTTATGTAACAAATTATGTAATGCAATATCTTGTTCAACTAGTTTGAATTTGTAAGAACGTTTAGTAAACATCCTGAAGGATCCCAAGTTGAGGAATTGTGGACTGTAATTTTTTTATAAGGACATAATTAATAATAGTTTTAGGGATCAAATTATAAGCAATATATTGCGATGTCCAAATGTGTAAAATGGTTTAAATTCAAGAAAACCTAATTATTTACCTTATTTTCGGAACATCCATCCCCTTTTGTTTTTAGCATGAGACTCTTTAAACTTAATAACTTGTGATGTTGAATAATTAAAAGCAATAATTTGTCAATTTTAAAATTTTATAATTTTATCGAAAAGTTAAGCAAAATTTTATCTTACAAATACACAGCTAAATAAATTTTATGTAGCATTTAAATTTCAAATTTTGATGTTTTTGATCATCATCCGTTTACATCGGTTTACCAATAAATCAATTCCGTCTTATTGCAATTCTGGTCTTATTTAAATTTTAGTAATTCTTTCAACCGCCTAGACAAAGTTGCAATTTTGATGGCAATTAATACAAATTTTATAAATCAATTTTACCGTGGTTTCAAATTTTACGAAAAATTAATCGTCCGTGCACTTAAATTGTTTTCACCCATAATTTGAAGTTCATTTGTTTGTTGTTGTTTCCATTTACCATTTCACCTTTTGTGAGAATCTGGCGTTCATACGTTGCCTTACTCGTTCCTGCTATTGCTGACGATTATCTTTGGTCGTGAATAATTGTGGTTTTTCTTTTTGTTGAAAAGTATTGGCACAAGCACTCTTACTCTGAATTTGTAATCTTCTGGTCAGTTAAATCCTTTAATTGTATTTGTCAGTTACAATTAAAATTCAAATTATTTAAACTTTTAACTCTGGGCTTTTAAATTTTCGAACTTGACGAGTTGACGGTTTACCCAGAATGAATTATTTCACCAATTTTTCTCCCTCTTTGATTTTTGGTAATTTTGAAAACTTTTATTCTCCCACTTAATTTTGGTGGGAATGCAAATTCGTCGCACTACGCATTGGTTGATTTATTACACTTTTATTTTTATACACAAATTACTAATTGATTGAATTCTCATCGACTTCATTGATGATTATTGGCATTTGTCTTTTCATTCAAAGATCTTGGACCAAAAATATCTTTTATACTCATAATTATTGAAAACTCAACTCAAAATTTCCTTAGCTGTGCTTTTCAACTTTGAACAATCATTTAATCTAAAAAATATGAAACCGAATTATTCATCACCACGAATGTTCAGTTAAAAGAAAAATCTCACACGCTTAAAACAAATTATCTACTAGAATGTTTTTAAATGAATTTCTGTTTTTAAAATATTATTTACAACTTAAGATGATTATGCAAAATGAAACGTGACAATATATGGCATCAATTGGTTTATTTGAGTTCCAAACCACGGGAAGGGTAATTCCTTATTTCGAAAAGATTTCCAGGTACTGATTGGGAAGCAGACTGCCACAATTAAATTCTCTCGGTAATTTTAACGTTTCATAGCTGTAGACCCAGGTTTCTGTTATACTGACCTGATTCGAATCTATTAAAATGGACAAACTTGAATTCATATCTTGGAGAATTAGTTTTGGTGTTAGTGGTAGCGTTTGTTCTATTTGTAATATTACATTAGTAAGGTTAACACTATTTATTGTACGTAAACAAGAATTAATTAATTTTAAATCATGACAATTCAAACCCAGTCTTTATAAAATTGTAATAAGCAAATTTAAATTGCACAAATTTTTTTACCTTTGTAGTTCTTCTGAAAGGGAAAAACTGTGTAATTAAAAATATAATTTATTATTACTTAGGTGTGTTGGACATTAAACATTGGTAGGTTAGGTACATTAAAAATAAATGTAATTCTCTTCTTTAATTAACGTAAAGAGTAGTAATTACTTTTCAAATTAGATTTTAATTGCTAACTAAAAACGTAGAAATTTAACTAAAAAGTAAATATCCGCTTTTGAGAAATACCATTTTCATCTCGTCTGCATTACAACATTCGGTTTACCTAAAAAATTTCCTTTTTGAAATAAATATAAAATTATTGTTAATCATCCGACGTTTTGGGCGGTTCAATTGCCCATCGATTTATAGAATAAATAATAAAAAAGATAAATAATTTCAATTGTGCAACATTTAGTAACTTTCTGCAGATTACCTATTCTGATGTTCGGTTTCTTCATAAAGTTAACAGCCCGGTCAACTTGACAAGCTGTTCCGGAAATACACGAGTACAAATAAGTAGAACTCATATTCGTGTTTATCTGGAACAGCTTGTCAAGTTGACTGCGCTGTTAACTTTATGAAGAAACCGGGCATGAGTCGAATAATTTTTTATAACTAACAAAATACAAAAATATTTAAAATGATTTTACTTTTTTATTTTGAGACTGAAAAGTATGTACTTTCTTCCACAGGTATGGAAAATAACAACTTTCGTATACCTCTTTATAAATAATCATTTTTTTACCATTTGCGATTAATATACTTACAGTGTATTTTACTTGTGATAACTTAGGTTCTCTAAAATATTGATATGATTTTTATAAATACCTATATTTTTACGGCTTGAAAAAAAACTGAAGAAATTTAATATAATAAATATTACTCCTATATTATTATTTGTATGACATTTTTAGGAACAAATTCCTTTATTTATACCGCTATTGTTTTCTTAAATTAAGGAACAAATAGCAAACAATCTCAAATATTGTTAAATCTAAAACAAGCACAATAAGTAAAAAACACTTTATAAAGAAAACCATATTAGCTGCTTTTTACTAAAAACTAAATTTTCTTCAATACTTGATTTACAATAATTTCATTTGATTAAAAAATTTGGGTATCTGTTTTATCTACAAGAACTAAACATTGATTTCAAAAATTTTCTAATGTTGTACCTAATTTTAATTTTTGGACAAATTGAGCTGAAAATAATTTTTATTTGAATTTAACTTGGTTGTTATTAAAAAAGTTTATGTTATATACAAGTTAACAATAAATCAAATTTTCAGAAGCTCTTTTTTTATCTCATTTGAAATTTTTGAACTACCAAAACTTTTTTATTACTAAAATATTTTCGTATATTTAACGAAAAACTTCTAATGGTTCAAATTTCCGTTAATAAAATAAAGTGTACTACGTCTTTTGTAAAAAGTTTTGTTTTACAAAGATGTTCTTTATTAAAGATATAATAAATATAAAAATAATTTTAAATTTTCTCACGCAAGATTTATTTGAATTGTTATAAAATGGTGCACTTAGTTGCAATTTATCATTTTGAAATAATCTCTTAAATACGATTTTGGTATAATCTACCATGTGAACACATTGAAGCAAAGATATAAAGTGTAGTTTTACGGCTTGCAATAGAGATTACTAGGTAAACTAATTAAAATTTGAAAAACCAAATAAATAGAAAACTTTAATTTAGTATCTACAAAATGCAGGAATCTCAAAAAAAAGTAACATTAACGAAGTGCAAATTTAATACTAGAATATTTTCATTTTGTTTTTTAAAATTCCCTGTCTCATATTATCTTATCTTTAAGAAAATTAATTTTTAATTAAGAACTGGGAGGTACCTGTAATTAAAAAATTTATATTGAAACTTAAACCTTGTGTTTTATCCTGGCTCCCAGAAAAATCAATATTTTGATTTCTACCGTTATAAAGAAAATGGACGTATGTAACAGGTACGCATACATAATACGTGAAAAACACGTTAATTTAATCGGTATATACTCGGTATAATCACCACATACACCATTTTATTTCTACATTGAATCTACGTCAAAATCAACAAGTTTGCTATTTGCTATGGTTTATATAACGTTAAATAAACGTGAAAAAAATACGTTAATAAATCGTTTAAGTATATCAGCTAGTTCGATTATTACAAATAGGAACTAAAGCTAATTTAAGGACTTCTATTCTAGAGCCTTACGTAATCTCATTGTTAATTTCCTTGAACCATCCTGGCGGCCTAATATTTTACATTTTACACTGAAACAGATAATATCTACATCGAAAACCTGCCTACTGAACTACACAGGCACAATCACGGCTAGCGATTCGTGATTGATTATGTTTGAATTACGAGGAAACTGAAAATCGCAACAAAGAAGTACATTATTAGCTTTGATATAGTAGTCAAAAGTTAGGTAGTATTTCTTTGTATTTACTTGCTTTAGTAAATTTCATTGATTGTTCAACTTTAAAGTTTTTAGATGTTAAAGCAAATTGATTTAAATTAGGCTACATCCCAACGTTAATGCTATTTACGAAGGTAGATCTTTCCTTCAGATATACAAAAAACATTTTCAAGTGCTTTAAATTCAATTGATTCTGCAGTTTATTTGATTTTTGATATTTCACGCCGGAGTGATGCCACCCAAAACTTGAACATTAACTATTTAAAATTTTGTTAGGTACTTGACAATTTTATTTTTGCCATCCTTATAAAATTAAGGTATTCCGACCCTTTGTAAATTATTCACAGGCAAATGAGGATTAATATTATATTATATTGTACCGTTTCTAAAATCAGACTACGGAATTGCACCAAATAAACTAAATTTTTCAAAGAGACCGCACTAAACGTGGAAGTTTTGTGTTCTAATAAATTTCACTAATTTTAAGCTTCCATAATATATTATATTATGCAATATACCGAGAATTTTATAAATGCGATTTATCAATCACATAATATTTAAACCGGATTATCCGTTTTAAAAGCCAGAAATTGCAAAATAGGCGTCCATTAATCCGCTTAGCCAACAAAATTATAGGATCTATAACTGCAACTTAATTATATAAAAATCTGAATCTTTATATTAGTATAAGATTATACAAAACAAGTTATAAATTTGTTGACAAAACATTGACAAATATGTTGACATTTATGACATTTGTCATAAGAGTAAACTACTAGGCAACTTCAGAAATTTTAGACTACGCTAAGTTTGTTTAACGACATTCCGTTTAATTTGATATTAGTTTCCGTGTTTTAGTCCGTCCGGAGTATATCAGAAAAAAGCAAACTCCGATTTATTTCCAAGCAATTTGTTAACGTGAAAAACCTTGCAAATTTCAGAAAGTTAGGTTACTCACTAAAATATAGTTATAATTTAAGAATAATAATTATTTAATAAATTTGAAGATTTACACTAATTTTAATTTGAAATTGTTTGTTATGGCAAATTCGAACATTTTGTTTTATTACAATGAATGAATAATTAAGTGAAATTTATTGTTATAGTTTAAAAGGTATTGTTAGGAAAGTTACAAAGTTACAAACTTCATTGTTATAGTAATGTACAGAACTCAGAAAGTATGTTCTTCATTTCAAAATGAAACACTTCTACATATTTATAGGTTTTAACTTGTTCTCAGTAAAATTATTGTTACCAAACTAAGTTACCATCAAGTCCCCCAGAACGCTTAGACGTTGAAACTATAATAAAGTATACTCCGGCGGAAGTTTGTATATAACTTCTTTTACTTACCTGGTTTCATACAGTGGAAACCCGTCGGCTGACTATTAAAACGTTCTGCGCACCGGTATTACAAGCAGAGAAAGATGCAGTGAGGAGGTGACGTTTCCACCATTATTTCCATTTCAATTTTGAATAATATAATTATGATAGCCTAAACTACAATATAATATTATGATAACTATTTTTAAAGTTCTTCTTTGCTATTGTTTTAGGGTGGGAAGACACGAGCTCCTATGTCTTTTAAGACAAAGCGCGACTGCGTATACGAGGCGCTTAAATGGTATAACAAATGTTATATATGTGTCATAATACCTGTTAAAACTTCTAAAACTAGTTGAAACAATTCGCTGTACTTCGGCTGAGCTGAACTTCGTCGTAACTTACATAGTTGGTATAACTTGCCTTAAGCAGGTACCAACTCAATTTGCGTTTTAGAGAAAACTGAAAGAAAAGTAAATTTTTATATGTAAATATAAATATCATTTAATTTAAGAAATAAAATATTGGTTTCTTTAGAACTCAATATTTTCAGGATATTCAAATATTACTATACCAGACGCTTGCTTGTAGAACGCCAAAATAGGGAGGCAGCTATTGGCAACGCCGATGCCGTAATACTTCAACTAGTTTCGATTTCAATACTCGCATTTTCTATATAAACCCGTTCAGTTGGCATTAGTTTCAAGGTTCAAGCAGATATAAAGTTATCTATTTTGGTTAGGAAAAGTTAATCCAACAGTCATTATTGTACGAGGTTTAACCCTTTAAGTGCAGTAATTGTGAATCTACAACTGCAGGTTCAATGATAAATGGTAAACAAAACATTCTTCTGCAGAATTTTCATTTGGTTTTTGCAAGACTATTTTATTTACCATTTATTTAAGTGCAGATTCTTGACAAGTTTTATAATAAAATTAAATTTTCAACAGAATCAACATCGGACTGATGAAGGTCCAATGTAAGCTCTCTCTGGCTCTGGAATGAATAAATATCAATCTTTCATTTCCAATAAATTAAGTTTTTATTGGACGGCATTCTCCCCTGTTTCTGTAAATTTCATTTCAGTAGCTTCAAGCAATTTAATTACATAATTAATGTTTAAATTTTTTTAACATAATGAAATTGAAGTTCCGAAGAAGATATTTTCAATTTAACAATTTTTTAATACACCTAATTTTTTTTAAATGTAATGGTTCATAGAGACGGTCATTACCTTAGTAAGTTAGCCGAACAACTACTGACTCTAAGGTACCCGGTTCGAATCCGGGAAGAGTGGAAATACTTTCAGATGGCCGTCTCCGTGCTTCGGAGGAAACCTTAAGCCGGTTGATGATTAGGGTTACAGGTATTCCCCAACCAGGTTTGAGCAGCTGTGGGGTCTGAATGCTTAATCCTCCCCTATTAGAGGATAGGCTTGTGTCCAGGAGTGGGCGAAAAATGGTCTGAAGAAGAATGGTTCGTAGAGTTATTCTGATGCTGTTTAGAATCACATGTCAAAATTAAGAACTTGGTTTTTCTAATCCGGGAAGACATAACTGCTAGTTGTATTATGAAGTATAATTGAAAAGTTCCCCCCTATTTAGTCGAATTTGATTTTTATTTAATCTCTGATTGATTTGTATTTAATTTCCAAGCTAAAACATTTTAAGGTTGTGGTGAATCAAAGCGGCCTTCATGCCGCACAGCACAAATTAATTCTTAATTGAAAATAAACAAACAAAAAGAAAAAAAAGATGAGATACCGGCTGTTTTTCTACTTATTTTCGTTTTTGTAAATTATTAAATTTTCTAACCTATTACATTTTAAAGACTTTGTAGACTTTCATTGTGGTTAGTGCTATGTCAAGCTTTACAGTGCTAATTAGCTCTGTATTTTAGATATTCAGAAACTGTAATTCGTATACGTACAGAAAAAGATGTTGATACTCCTGAAACTTCCGTTTGATAAACTTTTCCTGCTTTGAATAATATAGGTTCGTTGTTATTCTTGCGAATCAGCGTGGTTTCTGCGACTCAAGTTAAAATTGTTTTGTCAAAATACCTATAAAGAAGTTTAATTATTAAATCGTCTCTGATAATAGTGAAAAAAAAGTTTTCAAATAAAACATCAACAGCTAACATTTTTTATAATTTTCGAAATTCGCAGTAGTTGGCGTTTAGGATAAATTAAAACTGACAGGTATATTCTAACAAAAATTACGTGTTTCTAAAAAATCTAAAAATTCGAAGTTATTGTGAGAAAATTTTAAGTTATGCGATTTAAGAGACCACTTGGTTTAAACGGATTCGAATTAGGGATGATTCTAGCAACTGGCATTATAGGTGGTGTGTATATTTGGAAACCGATTCTTCAGAAATATAAGGAAATATCAGAACAAGTAAAATCAGAATGAAAAACTGCAGAAAAAATATTAGAGTACAGAAAGGAAAACCAACATGGATGCTTGCGATTGGTGTAGGTCTTTTCGTATCTACAATGCTTGGTGTAAAAATACTTTGCTTTCCACATCCGTAAATCAAAATGTTCAAATCTAGAAAATTTGTACAAAAAATAAAGAAGCATTTATAACCTTACCGCATTTATTTCTTTCAAGGTAAAATTTTCCGTACGGTTAAGTTTTTCAAAGAAAATAATTATCGAATACGCATACAAGTGCAGAGGAAATACAAAGTAATCCTCAACAACATTGCGCTCTTATGTGCTATAAATGAGATTTTTTTTTATAATCATTTTCGTAATAATTGTTTGGTCTGGATTATATAGGTATACAAGAAAATTGAAAATCAAAGGAGTTTTCTATATTGCAAGGAAATTTATTTAACTAGTACCTAATACTTTTATACTTATATTTTTTGTTGTACCTTTCCAATTTGTCTTTATAATATTTCTTGCCCTCTGAATTGAAATAACCAAAATAACTTTTTTACAATCTCGTAGTTTGTCGTATACCTTAATAGGTAAGGTTATTGAAAATAATATATAAAAAATCATTAAAATGCGAAACAAATAAATTGAAAATTTGAACAATATGGATTTGACCAATAACTTTCCATGTAGGTAGTAAATATTTTTCGAAAATTGGAACACTTTAATATATTATTTTAAATCCATAATAAAGTCAGGTTTGGACAGTTTTAAGCTGTTCAACCACCAACTTTATTAATTGCAGTTGAGTAATAAATGAACCAAAGTTTACGTATCTAAAAAAGCTTATAAAAAATACCACACTACGTTTTTCCACAAACAATTTATTTCATTTGTTTCAAATTTCGACTATCATAAATCATTAATTTTGTTTAGAAATTGTCATTGTGCCTAAGTGCCAACTTCTTAAGTTATTTTTAAAAGTTAAAATCTGCTTTCCAAAGATAACGCTTTAGTTTAATACATTTTAAATTTATGGTATTTAGGAAAATTTAAAATTAAAAAGTGCTTTCTCTTACATTATTTACCATTATATGATATTATAACTTTCATGATGTAAATTTCTGGCTGGAAGCTTTTCGACGTATTTTATATTCTCGTTTAAATATATTACAATGTAAAAAATGTGTTTGGTCGTATTTGATCGTTATTACATAAAACGTTACCTAAATTGAGAAATTGTAGGTTATTATCAAGTTTATTGAACTTTTTGCTTTTCCAGTGCCAGCAAATTTTTAGTTTTTCGACCAAATTTACACTACCTTATGTTTGTGTGAAGTTTTCAAATTAGTTGTCGTTTAGATTTCTATTGTATAGGGTGTTCCGGTAATTCTACCCACAAGCTTTACTTTGGGGAGATAGCAGAGATCTGGCATCTCTACTTCTTGCTCCATTAAAGCTACCTAAGGGTAGTGGTAAAGCTACTCCGAGATCCCAACCGGTGGCGTAGAATTCAAGGGGACCGTCGATGTTTTATGCTTTCGAATTTAGCCGAAATTTTTGCAGTGGGTGGTAGGTAATGGTCCATATAGTAAATATAAATAATAAAATTTGCAGAATATCTAGTAGTTTTTCGAAAATAACAAAATTCGAAAATTACAATTTCAAAGGTGATGGATTCGAGATTTGCCGTGATTGAGCTTGTCCAAAATCATTAAAAACGTCCCCTGGAGGGCACGGAACTCGAAGAATGACAAAATTCAAATGCCGGGATCCGAGATTTGCCAATGTCAGGGGATGGGAAAACAGCCCGGAGACGCCCGAAGTTAAACAATAATTGGAGCGCCAATGCGCTCTATAATGCAGGAACTCGATCGTAGTGGACCCGACGAGCGCATGCAATAGAATGAAACACACACTCTCTCCACCTAAATCCGGATCACTAGACCCAAGTACCACACACGTGCCGTCAACAGAATGCATTAGTAATGTAAACATGAACGTAAACTTGTAAAATTTACATCAAAAAGCCGATTTTCAAAATTCAATTGTGAAGTAACCGTTGGGCCGATTTAATTTGTCATCACCTCATGAGAAAGCTTAAAATTTGCTCTTGTTTTATATCGTCCTTTTGAAGGAAAGAAGCGTAGAAGATCGACGGTAACCCCAAAACTACTTACCAAATCTGTCTGCAACCGAATCTACAGAAGTCACAAGAAGTCAATCCACCAATTTGAAAGAAAGACGGAGGGTACGTAGACATGGAGCAATACAGAAAAAGCACATATAAGTTGCTGAACATTTTACAGAAGTCTTAAATCCATTCAAAATAAAAATTTCTTCCGAAGACGACGACAAAATAACTCAATTTCTTGGCGCATCTGACAAGCTAGAAAAGCCAACTAAATCTTTTAAAATAAGTAACAGGAATAAGATCAATGGAAAGCACCTGAATATGATCAGAAAGTTACTCAAGATCTTCATGATAGCCGTGTTCAGATACATAAACCAATTATTCAATGTTATTGCAAAACTTGAATATATTCCAATGCAATGGAAAGTCGACCAGTAATTTTTATAAGTAAACCTAGAAAGCCAGTTAACGAATCTTTTATAGATCAATCGGCTTATTGGTAATTCTGTCTAAACTTCTTCCGACGATAATGCACAATCCGAGTATTGGATAATAGGCTTTTAAATCTTTCTTCAGTAATGGAACTACTTTTTTGGTAATTGAATTACTTTTTCGGTAAAAAACTGTTTTTAGTAATTGAATTACTTTTTCCGTAAGCGAATTACTTTTTCTGTAATTGAATTACTTTCTGAACAATTGAATTGCTTTTTTTATAATTGAATTACTTTTTCAGTAATTTAATTGCTTTTTTGGTAGTTTAATTATTTTTTATCATGTAATAAATTATTAATTATCTTGGCCAAAGGCTTTGATCGTAAAACATCGCCTTGAATGGAAAAATGTTAGTTTTCCTAACTTGTATCGAAAATATCTATTCTTTCATTGAAATCAAGGATGGATCCACTTTTAATCCTAATCAATCGTTTTGCGATACGATTAGAATAGTATCTAGTAGAAAACATTTTTTTGATTTTTTAGTAATTAATGTCTATTCTACTTTTAAAAATATTTAGTATTTGGTATTTCAAGCACTTTCAACATTATAATTGGTAATTGAATTACTTTCAGCGAGTGCTTTGTACAGCTCTGACTATAAGTTGTAGTGTAAAGATGTGAATCAGTAGATTAATCCCTACATGTCTGTTTTTCAGTGTCACGCAATATACTCATTGTTTGTGAATAACAGATTGTTAATGTTAATAAAAGTCGATGAAAATTTTGTTTATTAATTTAACCTATCTCAGTCAGTTCGTTATTATAACAACATTTTGTTTTAATGGCAGTATTTTTTTGAGTACTTATGTATTTTGCGGTTTACGAAGAGACTTTTAAATCGGAAAATATGTTCTTTTGAATGCTGACTTACGGCAGTATCACGCTTTATACGGGTCTTGCTAGGAAATTGAAAGATAGTTCAGTGAGATTATATCTCGAGTATGCTAAAATTTTTAAAGTAGTGCATACTAAATGTAAATAAGTTTTAAGTTATACATACATCAATAAACTTTTAACTAAAAATAAATATTTGTAATTTAAACATGAATTATTTTTTTAGAAAATGTAAATTGTGAAATATAGCTGTGTGTCGTTTTTATTGAATTTTTTTAAAGCATTTCCCCAGCGTTTATTAAAAAATTTTCTTTTGATAATTTATAACACCCCGCTAAGCGTAAAATATTTATGTGGTAGGTATTTGAAATAGTAACTTAATTAGTACTTACTATTTTTTTATCATCTGGACAATAATTTAGTTATAAAAGCACAATGCAGGCTGTTTCTTTACCAGAAGGCAAAACACTGCAAAAATTTAGAGTGAGATTTAATATATAATTTTAAATTTTTTGTTATCTATAATGTAGAATGGAAAAATATTTTAATCCCTCGGAAAGCAACAGTTTTTGACTGGGAAATTTGGCCAGTACACAGACAGGACAGGAAAAAATACTAGTCCATTGCAATCATAAGCGTCGGAATAGGGGGGCAAAGCAGGGCACTTGCCCCCCCCTGGAAACTTGAATTTTTTATTTTACTCTCGTAAAATTTTAGAATTTTTCTTTAAAATCATAAAGCGTAACAGAATTGAATACTTTGCCCCCCCCTATATTTGACTCTTCCGGCGCCACTGATTGCAATGGAAGAGTAGAACTTACAACGACTTTGTTTACTTTTCCTACTAGTGATAACAATAATTTAGTTTCTCAGTTTCAACTGTGCAATATTTCAACTTAGGTCGACGCCGTTCGCGGGCACGTTGGCGTTTGACGGAATCAACCTTGAATCGAAACATTACCAGGAAAACATTTAATGAAAAATTAAAAATATCAATGTGAATTTTCAAAATGTATTGAAAATCTATTGCCTATATAAAAAATAGATTAGTTGTAAAAGTTTTTTTGTTTCTTTGTTTGGAATTCGCATGTAACAATTTAATAAAACAGACGTTTCTCATGATTGTTTGCCGTAAGAGAAACAAATTGAAGTATACTTCTTATAAGAACGATTGCGTTATAACGGATCGGTAGCATCAAAAGAAATACAATAACTAAAATTGGCTACGAAAATTATGTTACGTGTGTATAAAGTGCATTGAGAGACCAAAAGTTGGATCATATATTATCCGAGTTTCAGCTATTGACAATCTTACAATATACTTATAGAAATTTGGTTTTTGCGTTTTCTAAAGAAGATCTGATCTGATTCTGGACTTTGTAAAAGGATCAAAACTTCAGTGAAAATTAGTTTTTGCCAAGAAGCATGCACAATGAACCAAATAATGTACACGCCATTCTTACCCAAAGAAGTTCTTTTCGCTAGAATAATTTAATTTTATTTTTCTATACATTTTTTAATGCAACTTCTTTTACAAAAAATAATTAAAGCTTAAAATTTAGTACATATTTGATAACGTCTGCATTGTGGAGGTAATAAAGTAATTTGTAGTTGTAGCTACAAGTTAGTCCTACAATTGAAAATATCCCGTGAGGTAAATTAACAAAGTTACACAGTTCGGTGGTTGGGCTACAAATCTGCGGCTTAATTTATTTATGCAATCAGAAAAATAAAACCGCGTTGGTAAACACGAAATTTGTTTGCTATTTTTATTCTTATAAAATAATTTGTTTAAATTTTATCATAAAAATATTTAAAATTATTGCA
Source organism: Cantharis lateralis (assembly GCA_963170105.1). NCBI lineage: Eukaryota > Metazoa > Arthropoda > Insecta > Coleoptera > Cantharidae > Cantharis > Cantharis lateralis. The sequence continues at coordinate 8,776,655 of OY720626.1, forward strand.
GGTGTATCATTCCTACGATTTGTTATTAGATGGGTGACCGCTTGGAGATACCTTATCGGTGTGCTTGGGGGTTGGGGTAACCAATGTAGAGATAGATTCACCTTCTGGTTTATTTATTTTTAATATTAAATATAGGTATAATTATATTATTATTAAAATTAGTGATTTATTATTAACATTTGTAATAAATAACCATCCAAATGGTACTTTACATCCAAATTTATTAATCTCATTTCACACGCTTTTATATGGGTGTCAGTTAATGCATTCAAATTGAATATGAATCACCCTTGTGTGGTTAATTGTGGTTTTACAATATTTACACAATTAATCAATTGAAATGAAATCAAATAATTTGAAATAATTAGTGGAATTATCGGCAATTTAATAAACGATTACTTAAAACTGTCAAACGAAAGCTTTTATTTGTATAAAACTCTGTGGATGGTGGGTTAATATTGATAGATGTTATCAGGTCGTTGAGCATTCTCTTTCATTGAAAGGGAAATTACTTTGAAAATCTAACGAAGCGGGCGTAATCTTTAAATTATAATAATTTTTTTACTTGTTATTGTCAGTTATGTATTTTTTAAGTTTATATAACAATGTAAAGATAAATGATTTTCTTTGAAAATAATATAAATATTTTATGGCAAGTCAATTTCTCATTGGTTGTAAACCAAAATTACTCAAGTACTTTAGTACTTAAAGGTAATTTTAATTATATTTATTAATTATTAGATATTTTATGTTTTCAGGAATATAAAATAAATCTTTCTTAATTAATATAATAATGTTAACACTTTGAAGTTTAAATCGAGGGTCTATTCAATTTTTAGTGCGCACTTACGCAACTTTACCTTATATTATAAGCAATTTTTAGCTTTGTTAATAGGATAAACATATTTTGTAACCGCTCTCTTACACAATATTCAAATGAAGTTAAATTATTGTCATTGTCACTATTTAAATACGTGCAGTTAATTATTCAGTCAGTGCTGTACAATGGAGGCATAACCAACCCTAGGCATAGTTATAGTTAAATACGGATTGCCTATTATAACATTATAAGGAAATAGTTGTACCTATTAAACGGGTTCTGAAAATGGTAGATAATGGCTATTAAAAATTATATGAATTTCAAAGGGCTTTTCATTAAATTTTTTAATTCATATTAGTTTTCTGTTTTTTACTTGTTATATGGGACTGAAGATCGCAAATAATCGTCAAATAGGGCCCAACATTGCATATTACTATTTTTAACTGATACATAATATAACAATATTTTTCTTTTTTTCTTATTTAACACAAATCTGTTGGGACTTGGGTTCTGCAATACTAATCTGTAGGCTTGATTCCATATACTTAAATTTATTTATGTGTTAGTTAAAAGCTCAATCTATACAGACGGCGTGCTAATGAATTAGTTTTCGACTTATCTACTTTCAAGAAAAGTTTGTCGCCGAGTTAATTCTGAAGTTATTTAAGTAATTAATTTATCAACGATTAGGTATTTAAGAAGAAAATAAAACATAAATCAGCTTATCACGCGTTCATACAAAAATACAAGTCGACAAGATTTCATGAAAACGTGACCGAAATTGCTATTAGTTCACTAAAATTGATTTATTTTTTCAACCAGTAACGGGGAATTACCTAACTATCAATATTATGGAGAAGTCCAGAATATCCTCCAACTAAAGTAAAGTCAATCTGAAATTACCCTAACAATTGTTATTATTCGAGCTTACAAGTTATATCAGAGTAAATATTCAAAGTGAATTAACAAAGTGAACTATTATCAATATTGTAGCATATAATTTTGTTTATAATTTTCATTATCAACAGCATTACGCTCATGTGGATATCGGGACACCAGGACATAAAGGGAAATAAAGAGCCGGATCGCCAAGCCAGAATGGCTGCAAACACAACCCTGAGAGGCCCTGAGCCTACCTGCGGGATTGCTTACGAGACCGCAAGAGAAGATATCAGGAACATATTAAGGAAACACCTCCTTGACAACCTGAGGGTTTCTTTTTGATAATCCAGCTGAGTAGAAAACAGCTAAGAAGGATAGTAGGACTTTTTACAGGACACTGTAAAAAAAATTGACACCTCGGTATTATGGGGGATAACTGAAGATCCTAAATGTAAGATATATGGTGGATAGGAGGAAACTTCTCACCACATTTTATGTGAATGCCCGGCACTGTCGGGAAAAAATGCGTCACCTCGGGTTTTCATACCTGGAAGCAGAGGAGATAGAGCAAGCATCCCTACTACCAATACTACAACCCGTTAATAATAATAATAATGATTGCATTACTCCAAAGCAGTAAATCCAATAAATCAGTATCCCAAATTTCATTACCCAAAGTTAATTTTCCAAACTAAACTTAGTAATATTTAAAAAAAATTAAAAGCTTAAGATAAAATACAAAAACGAACAAATTATAAGTTGGGTTATATTGACATCTCGTAGGTTTCGAGCTACGTAATAAATTTGTTAATTACTTTTTTTATTTGGGAATTTCTAAAATTCTAAAAATACAGTTTTAATTAAACTGTTCATATTATACTCTGTATTATCTCCAACTAGGAGTATGGAGTAATTTTAATGGCTTAATATACTTCTTTAATTACAAAATGAATAGTTGATTAATTTCACGCTGTCAAATTTCTGAAAATAAATTCATAGACGAGTGGTTTAGTTGAGAGATTAATTATATCTGTAAAGCACACAAATTACAACTAATATGTGAGCACAATCATATGTATGTAAGTCGATTGACATTCACGTTTCTATAGCAGCTTTATGTGCCTCAACAAATTGGCATATTCAAATTCGCATTGTAGTGATGTTTCCAAGCTGATTTGTTTTATCAGTTAATCAAACCCAAAATCAGGCAAAAAAAATTTTTATAATTAAACGCAAAAATTATTACATCTTGTAAGCAAAAAAATTCAATTTAATCGAGAGGTAAATTTAAAAAACGTCGAAAATATATTATCATTTTAGCATATGAATATCAAATACAAAAATGTTGATATACGTAGAAATGGATTTAAATACTCCAATGCAATAGAACAAACACTTTCAAAAGGAAAACTGACATGACATTTTTCGATTTGATATTAAATTTATTTCTTTTAAGTTTATGGAAGATATTTTTATACTGAAATACGGCTTCTCGAATAGGATATTTATCAAAAACAGAATTTTTGATGTGCCAATACTTTTACAAAATTAAAATAAGTCTGTAATAATATTTTGCAGTTCTTTACAATATTTGACGTAATATACCTGGAAGCTAGCTCCTTTCAAAGCTTCGATTTAATTCCTACTTTCGAGATTGTTAATTTTTTTTTGTCAATTATTCAGAAATTTTAAACCTCGGTTTAAACCGACTCGACGGCTTTTGAGTCAAAGATTAAAAATATACCTTAAATTTTTTTTTTTGCTAATAATAAATAAAATATGTTGTAATCTTCTCGTATGTAATATAATTAATTAAGTTATAACAATAGCACAAAACCTAAATTAGCAACATTTAAATTATTAGCATTTTATGGTATTTTCTTAACACTCGTGGTATAACAAGTGATCATTAGATTAAGATTATTTGAAACTTATAAATTTTGTTGTTTTGCTTTGTGATGAATTTATTGACCTTCCGTGATTAATTGAGCAAAGTTTTATCTAGATATAACCATAGATAATATAAAAAATATTTTTATTGGCAATTTTCTGAAACAATCATTCAAGCTGTGCTAAGGTTGGAAGAATCCTATTTCAAAATTGGCACAAATTTTCTGTTTTGATTTTGGTACTTTCTTATCAAACAGCAACTTCATTATTATAATACATTAATTATTGTTATTTATTGTAGCATAAATTTATTATAGTAGCTGTGATTCTAAGAAATAGAAATATCAAATCAGTGATTAGAGAGCTCTTCTAACTTTTAACATTTTTATGTAGTTTATTTTAAATTCAAAGCTGACATTATAATTTGTATGGTTTTTCATAGCGAAAATGAAGTGAATTGAAATATTACACAATTCACTGCTCTTTAGAAGCTAATAATAAAAATTCATATTCAGGTCATAAAAGATTGTGTTCATGAGTGAAACAAAAAAACAATTATATTTAATAATAAGAAGAATTGTCCTTCTTGATTCACTTATTACTTCAGCCAATTAAGTAAATTTTTATAGAAATTGAATGGAGTTTTTTCCTTTCAAAACCATAGAGGCTTATTTAATTATTTAAATTGAATTGTATTTGTAAACTATAGTATTTCATTGGTGGTGCGGCTTAAAGACCGCACTGAGCCATAACTTCCTAATTAGGGATTGACATGGTTCTTCGGTCGCACTGGGGTAATTCGCTACAATTCAGATTTATCGGTAGCCTTGACCTACCCATAATTTTGAGTATACTCAATTTATACTATGAATTGCAGAGCTGGGGAATAAGGCACCGAGTAAATTTATTGTTTCATTTCGCATGCAATTTAAAATTATCATTGCATTAGAATATATAATAGCCGGGCAAATAAAATTAAAGATGTTTTTACATTTTGGATTTTCTTTACGAAAGTGAACTTGAAAGTATATTATATAAGAGTCTCGAAGCTCAACAGATGATGTATTCGGGTTAAGGAAGTTTTATTTTTTTTTAATTAAAAAAACTTACCCCAATACATTTGATGCGACCTATGATGCAAGAAAGAGATTTAACTTGTTCAATTAAATTTTATTTACATTGCTTAAAAATCTATACAGAAACAAAATATTTACTAACCCTACTGTGACATTTACTTACCATACTAGAACGGTGCGCAAATACTAAAACACTACTAAAACCACGAAAACAGTAAACAAACTGTAAATTTCACTTAAGTTTCCAATTTTTTGTTATTTAGAATTCAGCTAGGTGTGTAGTTGAAACAAATTATTATTACGGGGATTTTATGTAGGTACATTAATAAATAAAAAAAACATTTATTAAAAACAACATTCATTTTGGTTGATTATATCCCTTGGTAGCAGAGCCAGAATATACCAATCAAATTTTTAATTAATGTACAAAATCAAATATTTACATTAGGTTTTAAATAGTGCATTTATTAGTGGAACTGATTCCAGCAGCTTGAATAAACTTCAATGCTCGCAATTTCAGTTAAGAACTCTTTTAGCATTTTTTCAAAATTTGAAGTTAATTAAAATAGTAAGTAATTCAAATAAACTTGTTTACTGAAGCGGTGCATAACACCGACCCAAAGTAAATGTTCAAATTTGTACTAGGTATCTTTGATGCAAAATTTAAACTATTTCAACATTGCAATTCGATTAAATTGCAAATGTTTAATAGTCAACACATGAGTGCAAAATTATTTTATGAAGATGAAAATCTGAAAAAAGTAATTATGATAATTGCTCATTTTTGCTTAATTTATTTTTCAAGTTTTAAATTTGAAATCTAATTTGCGTTAATTGCTGAGTCACTAATTGCTTAAGTTATACATGATTAGCCGTCATCTTGTTAATCTTTCCAAATTCGTCCAGGTATAAATACTTTACTTTTCATATTAAATACTTTTGATCGAATTTTCATAAACTTTCAAAAATTTCCCTTTGACAACATTACAAATTTTAATTATTACCCGCTTCAATTTCTAGATGATTAGATTATTATTTGGTTTTAATTAGGATTTCAGTGTAAGTTTCATAATAAGTTTTATTTGTCGTATTTTAATTTTTAAATTTTATAAAAAATACTTTTCACCTGGGTACGTTATGCACTATTCAATCTCAACTGTGATTTTAATAATGAAACCAAAAATGCCAAGTTCAGTCCAAATTACATTGTATTATAACAGTTGAAATCTAATAAACCAATTACAAGTTTTAATTGTAATAATGTGAAAATTTGAAGTAATTCGAGAAAATTTTGAATCCAATTAACTTCCATTTTATTAAATAATAACTCCATTAATTAATTCATTATTACAACTCTTTAATAACTTCATTTTATTTAATATATTACATTAATTGAATTCGACGATTTGATAAAGATATGTTACAACCTTTTATTCTTTTATAAGTTAAGCAATTCATGATGGGTTCGTTATGTTAATGAATAAATAATTTCAATTTATTAGCTCATTATAACTAAACAATGCCCAAGTTAATTAAACCAGATTTTCTTATTATAAAACAAATGGGTTGGTTAATCGTTGGCACGAAAGATTTTACTTTAATAGCTTTTAATTAGTGCTTCTGACGGATTTAATTTCAGTGTCACAGAAAACACTTTTTCCAATTAATGTGAAAAGTGAGTTGTATATAATTTTCCACTTATAAAAATTAATTAAGTTCAATCACATTTTGATGTTACATACCTAATGATTACGATAGATAAACAAATTTAAGTAGGAAAGGTGATTATTTAATCCTAGATTAAAATTTTTATCTAGTTGTACTATTAATCTGTAATTAAATTTGTGAATTCTGATTAACCGACTAGCATCCTTGTTTACAAGAAACATATATGTTTTCATATAAAATGAATAATGAGGAAATAATTTTTGCTATTGCAATATGAGATATACACTTACCTAGATAATAACGTTGGCAGCATTGTTTAATAAGTGTAAGTCTACGTCCAAAAGGGTAAACTTTAAAATAAAGGTACATAAATTGTGTTATGTTGCTTTTGCACAACACCTAATAGCATAATTTACCAAGAAAATTACTTTTAACTTCTTATAATATTTCAATTAAACTCCGTAAAGACAAAATAATCCGCTAGTGACATTAACGATCGACACAGCGACATCATTTCAGTTAGGAGCTTACCTAAAGAAGTTGAAAATTTCAGGCGTTCCCATTCGCTAGAATGGCAATAAAAAGATAATTAACAAGTTTAGTTTAATGATTAGAGTAAATCCTGACTGTTTATTAAAAAAGTCTCTTGTTATGGAATATAACAAGGATACTTATACATGGTAAGAAAATTTAACATTTTACTGGTTTGCTATTACGACCGTGCTGAAAAAGCCATTTAAAAGTTTTATCAATGTAATATTGGCAAGCACCTTCTCATTTTCTTCTAGTTTAAAAAAATATTTTTCCAACGTTAAGTTAACAACTAGAAGACTTGCATTTAAATAAAATTAAACAATCCGATTTTGGTCTATTTTTTCAGTTTGTAACGACATTCAGTAGCTCAACCTTTCAGCCTGTCCCTGTAGACTCATAATGTGGCTAACCTTTCTCTTTTTTCTCTTTATTGTTGTTTATATTTTGTCTATTCTCTGCATAAAAGCAAGAACTCTTCCTTTACTTATTGCTTCTTGGTTAATTTGCTGATATTCTCAATGGATATTTTAGGAGATCTAGGTTAGGTGTGAGTTAAGTTTGAATAACTTTGGTTTGATTTGGGTTAAGTTAAGTTAAGTTAAGTTAAGTTTAAGTTTAGTTAGCTTAGATAAATTTATTATATTTTGTTGTACTTTGAATTTGCAAAGTATACAATCGAGATGTGTTTAAATAAATTATATATTCGATTTAATAGAATATTTTTTTTAATTTAAGAAAACGTGTGATTTGGATCATATCTGATCAATTTGTTTATAAATACTATTAGTTTTCATACGATCTTTATTGCAAAAATAAATTTGTGATATTATATTATATCGTATTAATTGGTGTCTAAAGTCATCCGACAGACGTCTGAAGTTAACATAGTGTAATTGAGAATGTACCTACTAATTAGATTTTAATCGTAGTGGAAATTTGAAGCAACTTTTGCAAAACACTTTACTAATTATTAAATAATTAAATTGTCCACGTTCAAATAGACTAATTACTAGTCTATCCTGTAGGTGAGCTTTATTTTGTATTTTGCTATTAAAATAAATCAGTTAACAAAAACAAAAAATGGAAGAATGCATTTGCATTATTAAACAATATCAAAAATTTTAATAAATTATTATTTGCAAATTGACAAGTAGATACATAGAATGGATTGCAATTCAAAAGGTCCTGCTGGTCTCCTATATCTGTAAAAGAGAAGAACAATACAAGAGCGCAATCTGTACAGTAGTGCTGCTGTAAAATGTTAATTAAAATATATATTGGATTATAAAAAATAATCTCATCCAAAATGTAAATTAATTTAAAAATTCTTGCTTATAGTGGAATTTAAAAAATATGAAAATTTTGTATTTGAATATTTAAAATTTGAAGTTGAAAATTACTGACTACTTTAAATTTAAGGGGTAGATATCATGACAATATTACGAAGGCGTCCTGACGCCACAATGTAAAAAAATTAATTTTATGTGTCAATTGCTATTTGCAGTTGTCAATTTACACTTCGAAGTCGCAATTGACCAATTGAAACTTCAAAGTCGCAATTGACACTTTTTTTTTGTTTTCCCAGGAAGAGGGAAAATCCTCATGGATTTCCCAGACCAGTGTCTGGGGGTATGTCAGACTTGTTTGTACTGTCTAAAAACACTCTCCCTTGATGTTTTCTTGCACCATTCACGAGGGCACGCGGAATCGGTCTTGGTCAAATAAAAGTTGAAGCACCCGTATCCCGTTAGAGCCTGCGTGAGGTGGTAGCAGAGCTCTCCGTGCTTCCTCTGAATCCACTCTGAGACAGAGGGGATCATCGTGTTGGTCCATCGGCCAGTAGCCGATCCCCCCATCTTCTCTCCCATTCTTGTAATAGCGCCTCTCTGTTTTCTGCCCTCCTTTCAGCTGAGATGTAATTTGCTGCTCGTTCTGCTACCAGGAGATCTATTGGTGGGATGCCTGCCAACACCAAAATGGTGCTTTCTGATACCGTACGGTAGGCACAACAGATTCTTATCGCCATCTTCCTCTGGACCTTCAGAAGAGTGTTCCTATATTTGGCGATGTTCATCGCCTCCGACCATACTTCCATACAGAATTATGGAATGAACAACGGACGAGAGGACTCTTCGCTTGGTGGTGTTTGGGCCCTGTGTGTTTGGCATGAGTCGTGATATGGGGTGCAAATGTCAAGCTTTTTTCCAGCTCCACTCCGAAGACCACTATGTTTTGGCTTGAGATTACTTATGATGTTGTCCTACCACGATGGTTGGTTTGCCGGATCCTTCTTCTTTCACTTACTATGAGGGATTTGCATTTCTCTGACACAAGAGCCAGTCCTATCTCTTCTATCCATTTTTGGATGGCGAGGATCGTCATGTTTTCTTCGCGGCCACCATGAAGGCTTATGTCATCCGCGAATCCCACCACTTCTACCCCTTCGGGTAGCTTGATTTCAAAAATCGCGTAGTACATGGCATTCCATAGCGTGGGTCCAAGGACAGAGCCATGTGGAACCTTGCTGGTCACCTCCATCAGGATGTTTAGCTGCTGTTCTTCAACCAGTAGAGTCCTCGCGGTCAGGTAGCTCTTGATGATATTTATCAGGCCCGGTGATATGCCTTTTGCTGTTAGAGCTTCAATGACGTTTTTCCAAATCCACAATGTGTCTCAGAGCATTATAAATAATGAATCTGCCCTTCCTGAATCCGTACTGCCTTTCACTGAGATTTAGCTCCTTCTGATTAGCTTCTCGTACAGCTTGGCAATGGTGTTGAGTAGGCATATGGGCCTATACAATGATGGGAGCTCGAGAGGCTTTTGGGCTTTCCGTATAATAACCAGCTTGGCCTTCTTATAGCTGGTGGGGAAGTTTCCAAGCTGGGCGCATCCATTTAGAGTGCCGAGTACTCGTGCGGGGTGGCTCTTTACGACTTTCAATCGTAGTGTCAATTGCGAATTCAAGGTGTAAATTGCGACTTCGAAGTGTAAATTGCGACTTCGAACTGTAAATTGTGACGTATGCTTTCATTTTTAAAATCTAAATGAAAATGAAAACATACGCTTTCGAAAGCTTAAAATAAATAAAGAATCGTTTAATTAACTTGTTTTGGTTTTAATTCTTATATTAGTTAATTTATAATAGTCGATTTATTGTAATTTATCTAATTTCAGATGGTAGTGACGTTAAAGTCATCTTATATGGATTCAACTCTATGTGCATTTCGGTAAGTTTGTTGTTTCATATTTTATTATTTCAATTTCTAACATTTGTAATAGAAAACAGTACATTATTTCTTAAAAGAGTGCGTAATCTAATTGAATAAATTAAAAAATGTACTAGATAATTTTCTCAATAGATAATATTTGTATTAAGTAATTCCAAAGCATAAATTATAACTAAAATTACTGCTTTATTCATTAAAAATGTTATCAAGGAAATGATTTTATTATTATAAATATTGGAATTAAAAATTAGCGAAATTAAGAAATAATACAAAACAAACAGTTTTTTAAGAGTTTTATTAACAAATTTCAAAAACCTCTGTAGCGACCTCACCTTCAGTTAATATAGTACAACAGATAAGACAAACTAGATCAATCATATCAGTTCGTCCTCGGTGCCTCTATGGTTTGTGTACTCAAAGCTCCATTTCATACCTTATGAATGCGTGGTTCGAATCTCCTAGCGCTAGCGGGAGAATTTTTATATCGAATTTTCGTAGATATTAAGTCATATAAAAAGTTAACAAGCAGAATTATAGGTGACCCACACGTTCCTCACGTCTAAGCACTTTAAGTTATATAATGAGTTTTATAATAGTTGCAGTCACCAAGTTATAAAACCAATACTGATTCTCAAACACGACAAAGGCAACAAAACGACAAAATCTTAGGAAAGGTTAGATTAGGTTACAATTTTTTTTGTTTTCTTTTAAATTTAGTTTTATTTTGAAATAACGTTTGCTCATCTTGATACAGAATGTGATATTGTAATATTGCAAAAGCAATACATATTTATTAAATAGATTTACTCATCACCATCCGAAATCGTAATTTTGAATACAAGTCACGTATGGGGGAATGCTGCATTCACAAGTCGCCAATCCCTTTCCTTTAGTTCTTGAGAACTTATCTCCAATGTTAAGCAAAGAGTTGCCAAACTTACATTGATTTTCTAAAACAAATCAGTCTTACATATTGATAACTTAATTTAAAGTATAACTTACCTGAAGTTGTAGCGGCTTTTACAATTTGGTCTGATTCTTCCGCTAAAAATTTTATCGGAACATATATTCTTAGTATTAATTAACTAGGATAACTTACGGCAAATCCAGGTAAATGGACAACAATCGTCTGGCGATATGAACGAGGGAGCACAAAATTCATAAACCTCTTTTTGATTAGTAATTTCTTCGATGCACTTGCGCTTTCTGCAAAAAGGTTCCTTAAATTCTCCAGTAAAACCTTCAGCACAAACACATTCCGAACACTTGTCAGTTGGATTTTCAAATCTTGAACCAACATGAACAGTTTTACCATTAACTTCACAAGTACTCTCAGAAGCGCCTGAAATATTATTTTATTTAATAAATCTCTTCTTATAATTCTCTGTAGCTTACCACAACTTTTTCCTGCACTGCAACATTTTCCTAACTCATATTTAAGGTAGCATCCTGGACCTGGATGATAGCCTAACCATTCTGGACAGTCAAGTATGGCGCAATTGAAATCGGGCTTTGAACTAAGTTATTGTTTAAATTAAAATAACATTTCAAAATAAAACTATTCACCTTTCTTCATGTCCAGATCTACAAGTACAGCCAACTTTACAGTTGCTGTAAGTATCGTCATTATCCACAGATTCTCCACTGGTATAAGCTTTTCCTTCAAAGTAACATTTATCTTCATTGGATTTACTTTTTTCTTCAATATTTGAACAATCATATTTCGAAGGACAACAATCACCAGTTGAAGCAAATACAGGAGTGCATTTTAAAGAATTATACAACACTGCAGGCCCTGCACATTTTTCAGTGCAGGCTCCTAAAAAATCGTTAAAATATTTACTGATTTTTTGGATAAAATATTTTCTTACCCAAGCCATTTCCAATACCAACCAATACACTCAATGTCAAAAATAGCCACATCGTGATTATGTTTCTTCTAGTAAATTCAAACTATGATAGATAAATGTTAGCGATACTGACATTATTTTATATACGTTTTTACATAATTAAAATTTGTATAAATGTTATTCCAAATTATCAGAAAGAGGTTACTTGATATCGCTTGAATTGTGTTTTAAACGATAACACAAATATAAAAAAAAAATTCAAATTAATGAAGTACAATTTTGTAATCATATTTTTCTTAAAATAAATAATTATAAAATTCAAATTGTTGTAGTTGACTGATCCGCCAATCTTTTGAATTTTTCCAATTTTTAAGGTTGGCAATGCAAATTTAATAGTCGGAGATGGGTTACGGACAGAATAACAGACTTAGATTTTTATATAATAATATTATTGCATCCAGGCCCGTAGCCGGGATTTCATTTACTTGAAAAAGTAAAATTTTCGGTGGTTCCCCTTTCGGGAATTTATATTATTATAAACAAATTTTTTCAATATTTTGTATTTCTTAATTTATTGAAAATATTTTTGTAAAATTTACTGAATATTTATTTATTATTTAATTTATTTATTGTTTAATTAATTTAAAACAAACATTGCATAAAAAAAGGTATTCGTTTGCTACAAATTTATTTTATAATTTAAATTCTAAGCGCATTATATCTCTATCAATGGCGGATTAAGATATTCTGGGGTCTGAGGTTCTAAAATATTTTTAGGCCCCCTAAAGGGGCTGGAAACGGATCAAACCCCCACGAACGCCGCAGGCGAGAAAATTTGATAATAATTTCACGTAAATCAGTCCCCTGATTTATTTTTAAAATTCAAAATTTTTACTTAAAAAAGAAAATTTATGAACGGTTCGGGGGGGTAGGGGGCAGTGCCCCCAAGTGCCTCCTCCTGGCTACGGGTCTGATTGTATCTAACAAATGTTATATTAATATTACTAAAGCAATAATTCTTGTATGCTTGTAGTAAACATTATAGGATGGGGATAAAAGGTATCTAGGACAATAATTATTGTTAGAACCAAACGAATTTTGTTATTGTGCTCTAAGCTTGCCAAATAATCCCTGAAGATTGTATAAGTTCTTACCCACTTTTTCTCAGATATTTTGTTTACTAAATTACTAAAAGTTTAAAACATCAGGTCATTTAAGTGATAACCCGTATCATATAATTATTAATATACATATTCTTCTAAATAAGCTTCTAAATAAATATTAAGTAATAATAATATAAATTATATAACTTAAATAATACCAATAAGACTTAAGATTGTCGTATTATTTAACTAAAATAATTGAAAATTATTTACATAAACATTTTCATTTTCAATTAAAAATGGGAAATTTAAAATCATATTTTGTTAAATAATTGTTGAATTTTTAAAGACAATAAGCTTATCATCTTAATTATTTAATTTTGTTGTTCTATTGTTATTGTACATAAATATTTTTTATTTACCATTTATTTGTTTATTTATTTAAAATTAATTTAAAGTCGTTATATTTAATTTTATCATATTTTTCAACAATGTCAAAAGTTTCGTCAAAATTAAGTTATTTTTGCGAAAATAACCAATTAAAAACGAAAAAAAAATTATGAAAATGACGATTTTTCTCTGTAATTTCGAGGTTATGTTAAAAAGTGACTTCTACAAAAGAGCTAGAATTTTGCATGATCTACAACTTTTATATTGGATACTTTTTGTTTTGACGTCAACTAGCGCCGGAAATGGCAATAATAACATTTTTCACCCCTTTTCAACCCCCCTGCAAATCAACTCTGAACCACCTCCGCTCAAGCATAATTTGCTTATAAGCCCCATTACTATTTACACTTATAAAAGTTCAGTAACAATTGTTTTTTCTTTTTTTTTTTCAAGCGGCACTAAAGAACTTTAGCTGACTGTTATGTTTTCTTTTATAGCGTCTCTATGATGAGCTGGTAATGCGTACTTAAGTGGATTGGAAAGTCCAGGTTCGATTCCCCGCAGGATTTTTTTTTTCCAGATATTTTTATATCTTCCAAAATACGATACAGAACATTCTGCTACTCTTTTAAAATATCATGGAAAAACAACAAGAAAAAAACGTTTTATTTTTGAAATACAAGCCAAAGTTTGAGAAACGCTGTTATAAACTGGTCAGCAAAAATGTAGTCGTGTTTTGATAGAGAAAAGTGAAAATTCAAAGTAGTTATGATCTGCTTTTTATTGTTAAACGTCTAAGTAGAAAACTTTTAAGCCAAAGTTTTCAGATTTTCATAATAAAGTCGTTTTTTTACAAATATCCTAGCATTGCAGGAGTTTTATGTAAATATTCCTGAGCTTAATGACATTCATAAATAAAAAAAGAACTTTGTATGATATTTTTCGAAAATAATAAAGCATTGAATTTTGTGTAAATTGAAACAAATAACATTCATTATTTAACAATAATTATAAAGAAACATTTTAAACTTGACGAAGTGTAACTATTTTTCTAGAAAATTGGCGATTATGTTTTCAGCTTACCTTCTGAAAGTAGTTTCAGTTAAGTTCTATTTTATACCATATGCTGTAATAACATTTTCTACAAAATAATATAAAACTGCCTTATGAAACTTTGAAATTCTAAATTTAATTATTTTCTGATGAATTTTTTTTATTACTTTGATGTCCTTTTACATTTGCTCAATGTTTTGGCAAATTCATTTTGTTACTTCGGGAATCGTGTATACAATCGATTTATTGAGAAGCATGTTATTTGACTTTTTATATTAATTGGGGAAATATTTTGGGTTGTTAACATTTTTTCTTTTGAGGAAATCATTTCAGATATAAAACTCAATATATTCAAGAGTAATAATAATGGTCCAATATATTTTTACTTCATTAAATTACGTTATTTACAAAAGAATATTGTGGTTAGGTGATGGGATCAAATTTTCTACATTCATAATAATTGCTAACAAAAAATTCTATGCTATTCTACTTCTAGTTCTACCTAAATTTTTCTAGCAAGGACTGTAGATTTTGATAAAATTATATTTTTTCAAGTTATTATTTCATTTTGGATTAAAGATATAACTCAGTGTTTCCTACTGGTACTTATAAATTGTGATCTGTAATGGAAAGATGTGGTTAAAACTTTTATAAATAAAACTCAAAAGTATAAAAGTAGCAAATTTAATTGGTGGGTACACGAAAAGTTTTGTTACCTTTTTTGTACGTGAGTTCAATGCTAATAAGGACAATTACCATATTTAAAGTTATACATTTCATTCCTACTACTATAATACATTTAATTATCGCGCTGAAATAAAATTTAAATATTTTAAGTTATTCTTTTGTTCCTTATTTTTAATTTCGTAATGGTATTTTAAAAATAAGTCCTTTATTATTCAGTACCTATGCATAATTCTTACATTTTAATTTCGGATAATTAAATCGATCCGAATGTAATAACGAATAATTTTGTAATTAAAGCTATGTCAAAATGTCAGACGATTCAGAATTTTTTCAAATGAATTCTGTATATAAAATTTACCAGCAGTAATATATTGTTAGTTCTATCTTACAAAACTCGTTAATTAGATTTCTATTTTATTTTGTTCTTGATTTTCTGCTTATTACTGTTCATATTTTTAGCAATTCGACAAACATCTCAATTTCAAACATCAGCTTTTGTTCAAATTAAAAAAATTGTTCAATTAAATTTTGAACATTGAACCTAATTAAAATAAAATATGGTACCTACTAAATTTTGAAAATTAAATATGAAAATTAATCTGAATGAAAGTTTCGATCATAATTTGGTTCATCTGTCTTCCATTGTAACTGGAGGTACTGGCTCGAAAGCATCTTCCCATCATCCTTCTTGTTTACTTTACTTTAATTTGGATTTGGACAGGCGCTAGCAGAAATAAAATTTGGCGATGGCTAGTTAAAATTTTAATATTGTAGGTATGCACAAAAACATTTTATTACACATAAAAGCGAAAGGTTTGGGTCCGGGATCTAAAACAATTTCAAGTTGCAAATGCTATAAGAACAGCATTTTCATGTAGCTTTGATTTTATTTATTACGAAAATTTCCGAATATTAATTTCAATTTTGCCGATTAAGCGTTCACTAGAAAGTTTAGTAAATTTAGCATTCAAAAAAGAGAGTATTTAAATTTGGTTTAGAACATCTGTGGTTAATTAGCCCAGAGAACTTTTTTAAAATTCTATAATTTAATAACTTTTCTCACAGAAAATTATTTAATTCAGATGTGAGGTGAACTTGAAATGATTTGCATGACTGGAACTCCTACTGGGTAATGCATGTATATTTTATTAATGTCATTGAACGTAATTTTCAAACTTTTCTCGCAGTGGCATACAGCATAAAAATTAAAATTCTATTTTAGAATTTACATCAAGGTACATACAAATGTTTCTAGAAATTAATAATGCATGTAATTTAAATGTTTGTGTATTACAAAAGCTATCGTTCCTACCTACGCTCGTCTCCTGAGCCTGTTATTATTGAATTTATTTGTCGTTTTTAGAATATTTTTTCCAGAGGTATAAATTGAAAGCTAATACTTTATAAAGGAAAATAAAAATGTGACAAAAAAATAAACAACTTGTACAGCTAAAAATTAATTTTACAAACTTTTTGCTGAGAAACATAATAATTTCTGAAAGAAAGACAAACATTTCAGATTAAATCATCACTGCCATAATAACCAACAACTCTCATTAAATAAGTTCACAAAATTTAGTAAAAATAGAACAAATAAATTTCGAAAGTTTCTGAGCAAAAAGCGACTCCGCGTTAAAGTAGTTAAGAAACTTTCAACTACGAGATACATTCAGATTTAAGTTTCTTAACGTGATAGTAAATTTTAAGCTGTTGACATCTTAATTGGATTATATTAAACGTGTGCATGCCAGCGTGCGGGATTACTTGATGAAGAGCAACAGTAATCCATTGCCAATAATGTTTTTTAACATTAATTATTAACGAAAAATTGCTATTTTATTGTACTCTGTAAACAAAAATTCTTACATTGCTTATTACTTCGCTCGGCTGTTTTGTGACTAAACAAGAATCACCATAATACTCAGGTCGTCTATTGTAATGTGACTCAGCAGAAACTGCGTTTGGTTGGATGGAGTTCCAATAAATTAATTAGTATTAGATTAATACCAACTATAAATTAATATTTAATTTTGTAAATAAATAAGTTAAATATTAACTAGCGAAGATAAGGAATAGGAACTTTTGGTTACCACTCTTAAATTTTTTGCTGGCGTTAAAAATCTGTCTGTCGAAAAAGTTGTAAAGAAACTTTATGTAAAAGGACGCCGATAAAGTTCTCTTGACCTAAGCGAACATTTTTGATACTCTCTGGCCCTGTTAACTGGTTTTACTCAAAACTTTTAGAAACTACTTCTACTTAAAAATCTTAAAGAAGCTTTTAAAAACTCGTGCTGGCAATTTACTTCATCAACCAAATACTTAAATTTGCACTTTGGTTGAAGTACATGCATTTTCGCATTCACAATATTTTGTGATTATTACATTTTTAAATTTCGTTATTTTTTAAAAACAGATGTAAGAAATAAGAAATAAATAATAGAATAAAGGAAAGTGGTACAAATTAAATAAACAAAATAGAAAATGGACAAATTACAGTAAAAGTTTTAAAATTATTGCAAATTGAAGAGGAAACGGTCTTGAAAAATTGCATTTTAACCGAGCGCTTCCGATACCATATGTCCAGCGGTAACAAATGTTTGATCGATTCTTTTTAAAAGGAAGAAATGAAATCTTTACAAACATACACCAAAATTTTGCAAGATTAGATATTTATAAAAATTCATAACAATATGATCCCACCGCTGCCACCATTTATACTGTTCATTTAATTGGAACGGAATAGCTAATATTTATCTAAAAAATACCAAACAGGTGACTGTCGCTATTATTATGCAATAATGGAACCTTGGAAAGGTTCGAAAAGTCCAACAGTTGCTCTTAATAATACAACATACTATTTTTACTGAATTTTTTTAATTTTCTGCTGTAATGTAATAATACAATTATATTCAACAAACTACTGTCCATTACACATGAAATGTCTAATTTTCGTTAGAAACTACATTTTCCTCTAGTTATATATGATATGTGCACTGATATGTGCATGTGATATGTCAAATTCATAGTTACAACTCAAATATTTTGGCTATCAGATTTTTGTTAAAATTTATAATTTTGCAATGCCCACTAAAATAATATTACCACATAATTTCATAAAAATTAATATATAAATTTTAGCAAATAATTTATTAAAAATCGGAGATTCGCACAAACATTGATTAATTTAACTAATTATGTCCATCCGATGAGACTCAATAAAATCGAAAAACACATATTATGTCATAGGTATTATCCCCAATAACTTCCAAATAGTACTATTTATATCAAATTTTGAGTTTTAAATATATTCCTCTTTATTTGACAGTTTGAAAACTTTTAATTAAAATAATTTTGTACAATCTTGAAAAACTTAAAATTTTACGAATTTTAAATTTAATAATAAGAATTCACCCTATATTTTTTTGTGTCGGTCTACTAATCATTTCAATTTTTGATATAAAGGTTGTTTCATAAAGTTCGCGCTTTGTTTTATAAAGTTATCGCTTGTAGGAAAGTTTTACTCTACAATATATATTATAATACCATACCTAGCGATTGATTTATGTTAGGTATATGTACCATGTACATACATAATATAGTTAGCTTGGGTACTTTGAAAATAAGTATAAAAATTTACTATTATTTATCAGCCTAAAAATTAAATATAATATTTACTACTAAGGAATTTGTTTTCACTCGTTTACATACAAAAAAAAAGATTACTTGGTAACCAAACGGTGCAGTCCACGTGCGTGCCCTAACCGATCCAGGGGTAATCAACATGCAGCTTATGTGACCCTTTATCCAGCGGTGCGCTCCACAATCTCCTATTCGAAAAGTTATAATTTTATGTTTATATTTGTAATTTACGCTCTCAGCTACCATAATTTCATTAGAAAATTTGTAAACTCGTGGGCTTGATATAGTGCTATTCCCAATCCTGTATATAAATTATTAGTACCCAGGGCTTACATTTTCTACATTAATAGAAAATCAAATATGCTTAAAATTTTCAATTTTAGCATAAAGCTCGACTTGATTGATATTATAGTCATAATTATGAAAACGAAAAATCTGCAATCTATTTAATTTAAAATCCAATAATGTTACGTCTTAATGCAATATCTATCAAGAACTTGAAACGTTTTCGAGTGCAATGCAGCGCATCATAGAATAAAACCAATCTAAATGAGTGATGATCGCATTAGACACTATGAATTTCAATTTTAAAATGTGCTTTGCTGAAAAATGAAGTAGGTAAGTTGTCAATATCTTTGTCAATATTCCTCTTCTAAACTTTAATATTTTTATTCAGAACTTTTGTGTTAACTTGAACCGAACTTGGTATTATTTTAAAAGTTCTCTTTGAAGAATAGTATAGTAGTAAATATGCATTTTCAAAAGAAGCTTAACTAAATTGTTAACATAAAATAATTTCTGTTGTTTAATAATTCCCAGATCCCAGGGTATTTCGTGGATTAACTTTGAAAATTTTCAAAGAACTCTGTGTTCCTTTAAATTGCTAATTTCACAATTACTTGTTTTTACTGTTATTTTAAATTGTTTTTAAATTACATTTCAAAATTTGCCAATTATTTATTAAATTTTTTGTTTGGTTTGAAAACTCTAACTTTTCAGAAAACTTTGGAAATTACAGAATAACTAAGTTATGTTTGATGTATGGATGTTGTCGAAGAGAAAAAGGTAGGTATACAATTATAGAAAAGTGTAGAGGGAGGAATTTGTTTGTGAATAATTTAGGTTATATATTGCTATGCTATATTGTATTATAAGTATTTATATTATTAAATAATTTGGTTATGTACAGTCAGTTTTCCATTTGTAGTTGTTTCGTTTTACACAAAAAATTTAGTATTTATTAATTTTTCAAATAAATCGTTTGACCGCCAAATATTTAATTCTTAATTTAGTAGAAATCCCCCTCAGACAGGGTTTAATGTAATCGGTTGATTGTAACAAAACAGCAATTCGTTAGCCTTAAGTATATTTTTTATCGGGATGGTTTACGACCATTTTGATGGTTTCATTAAATTTCATTAAATTATCCCCTCGCTCGTAAATTCTTAAGGTTTTAAGATTGAACTGTTAAGTAAAAAGTAGCAATAGACTACATTTAAAGACATTTTCACCTTCGGCTGAAGTCAAACTGTTTTTCGTTACACAAGAGATATTCATGATGTATTGTATTTTCTTTCCTAACTTTAGAGAGCCTGAAACTTGATTTTGTAAATAGAGCTTTTCGTTAAATCCGCACAGGTGGTAGTACAAAATTAAATTTTATTGCGATTGATATTTATTTGAAACCAATAATGTGCTATATTTTGTATACCCAGTGCAATTTTAAAATCGATTCACACTAAATATTTCAATTACGAAAGATATATTCTATCGTTAAAATTAATATCAACTGATTTAGGATTGTAGACATAACAAACAAGTAAAAATCAAATGTTTAAATCAGATTTGGCTTGGTAGCTCAATTTGATATTTCTAATTGATACCAATACTTTATTTCGATACCTGAAAGTAAATAAATTTTAGATATAAAGAAATTGAAACCTTGCCATGGGTAATCCCGATTTTGACTTTGCGTTGGAGTTAATTAGTTTCCCTTTGTCATCATCAGACTTCACTTATCATTTCCGTTCTTATCGTTGCTTTAAAAAAACTTTACTTTAATGAGAATTTAAAGTTTGTTGTTCCGGGTCTGATGACGTCATGTTTCAGCTCGCTTAGAATTGTCTAAATTTAAATCACCCCATCTTTACTGAGCTAGTTGACGGTAAGTCATTAAATTATTTTGGAGCTAGGCCTTTTTGTCGAGTGTCTTGTCGAGAAATGTCGAGAAGATGAGGGGATTACAATAAAAAAAGACAATATAAAGCTGCTTTGCCACGATAAAAATACCCAAATTTTCAAAATGTATCTTAAACATGGTGTGATTTTTTTTAAATATTTTATGAATATTTATACCTCTGATGATTTTCCAAAATCACTTTGTAGCGAAGTTTCAGTTCCAGGGTGATGCATTTTAAGAAACGCAATATTTTAATTGGGCTTCTTCTTTGGGAAATTAATTGCCGTAAATTGTTGTAAATATTATGTTAATAATAATTATAATCAGTCTATTAATTATTAATTTTTAATAAGATTAGTACGCAATTTGACCGGAAATTTTGTGCGGTGGTTTAATTCGAAAAATAAGTTTTTAGTTGTACTTAAATAAAAAATTCGACAGTGTAAATGCGTCAGAGTGTAAACGCAGCTTTGCAAAATAAATTACAGCACAAGTTTTCTCATGTAATCTTGCGTATCTTGATAGAATCTTATAATCAATGGTCAAATTCGAATGCTTGTTGCAATGAAAACTGTCTGAGTGCTTACAAACGAAGTTAACGTTTGATTAATTTCACTTGATGTCTGTATGAGAAATTTTCTGCTGTGCGATACTTCAGTTCAAGTCATCAGCGTTCGTTACTTTTACTGTAGCAGAAGTAATTAAATGTAAATTTATAAAGCGTTGTATAATAAACCGATTTATTGTTGTAAAAAGATAACCATATAAGAATTAATAAACTTTATGAAAGGGCCTTGCTTACTCTCAGTGCAGATTGCGTTGAAACCACAGTTGTAAATTGTGGCTAAAATGTTAATTGTACTGAAATAATTAGAATATGTAAGCAAAGAAATTCGAGAAAATAGGAAAAGATAATACATACAGAATTACAATTAGCAAATAACATTTTACGAAAATATCGCTACCAAATTATATTAAAAAAAAGTATGGAAATTTGCTAACATTTTTATAAAGCTTTTACTTTAAATTCTACAACAAGCAGACGAAAGCTCTTTGTATAAAAAATAGATTACCAACATATCATAGCCTTTATTGACTTAACTACCTTGCATTCCTATTTTTGTTTGTTTAATTAATTATCGATTTCATCGTTTTACATTAACAATGTAATAAACTTGTCTAATAATTCAAGTTTTATTAAACTTTTTCTGCTAGTGGAGCAGCGTATTAATTACACGTTTGAAATATTTATCTAATTAGTGCTGCGTTTTTTGGTATATTAAATTTTTGCCAGGGATTTTATACGCATAATTTAAATAGTTGAAGCCTGACGAACGCTTAATATTTTATGCGGTATTTATTGGTAATGAATAAAACCATGGAGTTAATAATTTAGCAACATGCTCTTTAATTAAGGTAGGACCGAAGTCATAAAATGAATTTTCATGCGTAAAGCATAAAATAGCACTAAGAGTGACGCTCTAGAACCCCGGCTGCAGAACACGAACCTGCATTTCTGAAGTGTAAATTTGCAATGTAAATTTTCGACAAATTGTACGGAAAAAGTTTAGAACCACATTATTTAAAAATAAGCAAGAGATGCAAATTTTCAATTTTTATAATTTTTTTTCAGAAAATGTTTAATTGATTTTCAATGTAAGAAAATCAATCAAGTTCGCCTGATTTATATAAATTGCTTGAAAGTTACAAGGCTGCGATTTATATATTTGTAAAAAGCGTAACTTACGTGATTGCAAGTTTTATAATTTCCTTTTAAAGTTCTAAAAAGAAATAGTAGGTAGTATGTACTAAATTTGTAAAGCTTTCTCGCCGAAACTTTATTAATCAACAAGCTTTTTGTAGTTGAATTTATTAACAAAGAATAACAGATTTAGATTGATTTATGGATTGCTTTCTGATGCTGGAAATATCTTACTTAATGTTGTTGTTTAATTATTTTTAGGTAACTTAGTTAATCTAATTTTTACTGTAGCAAGATAATTGAAGAAAAATATTTTTTCTGGAATTTAAAACTCTTCCAAAGAATTATTATTTATTAAATTTTTGTCTATAGTCAATTTCAGTGCATCTCAAGCGCAATTGTAACATTACATAATTTTAACACGAAGAAAACAAAATTAGATTTTTGGGGCTTTTCATAACAAATTTATCTTTGTTCAGGGTTTGAATGTATTGCATAAAACTTAAAGCCTTCTTTTTGACACTAAAGTTAAGGGTTTAAGCAAAAAAAATTCAGTTTTATAGTTATCTTTACGCAAAACCTCATTTTCGCTACGCAATTGCTTTAACAAAATTTGAACTTATCGTGTTTACCTAATTTGTTAACTGATTTTCGTGAACTTTGAAATTTCAAACTTTGGCTAAGAGCTCTCAATGGCCATAAAATAATTATTTTATCTTCTAACGCAATTTCACTTCAACCCTCTTTTAACCCCTTCAAGAGTGAATTTTGAAAAATTTAGATAGGTGATGCACAGGGTTCTATTATTCAACCTGCATTTAAATAAAACCTTCAAGGATAGAATACAGCAGAGATAAAACTTGATTTTTGGAAAAATTTGGGGCACTATAGGCTGCATAACCACTAAAAATATTACCCACGTCCTAACTATTGAACTAGAACGATGGTTAGGTCGAAGCCAAAACTTCTTTGATGAAAATTGAAGCCCGAGTTGAGGTCGTACAGGCAACAATAGGCAGCAGTATCTCGAGATTCAAATGAAAATAATTTTGGAAAACTGTTTATTGTTATAGTCAAGCCCATAATTCATAGTTATATAAGTTGTTAACCAAACAAAATTCAATGTTAATTATGTTTTAGTTATAAAACTTGTTAAAATATCAACAATTTTATGATTCTTGACCCTTTTAAGTAGACTGCAGACATGGATGTTTAAAATGCACCATCACAATTAATTTAGCACTTTCAAAATATGTAGAAATCAGAACTTAAAAGCACCGAGTACAATGCAGAGTCTGAAGGAAAAATGCATATTCACTTTTGCCCAACAAAGAAATTTGATTTACTGTTTAAGCATATTTTTTCAACTGTTCCCCGAGCATTATTTATTGCTGTCATTGTTTTTTAAGGTTTTTCTAGCTTTTGACATTTAAATGTTAAGTTATTGTTGCTGATGCTTCGTAGATATATATTTTATACGACTATATGGTGAAATTTACCCAGAGGAAATGTAAAAATATTAATCTTTAATCTTTTTCAAAATTGAATACTGCTCAGATATTAGAAATCCATATAGAAAAAGTTGTTGTAGTTTTTCAAAGATGAACGAAATTTTATCAAAAATATAAATTACAGCCGATTTGAGCCGTCATTCAATTCTTTTATAAGAATCAAAAATATACTAAAAATATTGTCTTTACAAATCTGAAACGGAAAGTTGAAAGGAGATATTTACAAAACTCAAAAGTAAATCTGAAATATGGAGAAAACTGTAATACGTTTATGCGATTTTCGTTTCTCAAGCTAGAAAAACAGAAACATATATCATTCAGATAACGGAGTTAAACATAATATAAACATGTGACGATTTTATAAGGATTCTAAAAATAAAGTATAATTTTGAATAATCGGTTTTTAATTTATTCATATTTACTGTCCCTTCTAATTAATAATTAAACTAAGTTACCGTAAATTTCAGTAATAAATTGAAGCCATTGAAGTAATTGCTCAAAATTGGAGTTTTTCACTGAAATGTTACAAAAGTTTTCAATTAATTTTTTTACTTATTAAAATTTATAAAAGTTGCAATTAATTTACGTTAAAAATTATGTTTAATTAAGATTTGATTGATTATACCAAATGCAGTTAAAATTTATTTAGAACAATAAGTTTTCCGTTCTTTTTAAATTAATGTTGGTAACTTGAATCAAAGACTAATTAGTCTTTATAAATTGTAAGTTAGAGTCGTTTCCGGTTTTTTTTTAAAGATTTTTGAGAAGTTGCCTAATTAATATAGTTTATAATTTGAACAGAATGCAGACTAATATGCTGTTTATGCTTTGCCTAAGCGGCCTTAGCAATTGTTGTTTGATTTTAATTTTCCATTTTACTGTGAAAACATTGGAAATATTAATTTTTAAATAAATTTCCCAATTGACTATTGCTTTTTGTTTGGACGCTAAAAATTGCTTTTTCCAATTGTATTCCTATATTTCTAGCATTTCTACTAAGTGACACTTACCTATTCTGTACGTTAAGAGCAGAAAATCCGCATAATTAATAGCTCTAGAGATGGTTACCCGGAGAGAGTCTTTGTGAAATCTCTTAGTCGCTACGACTTAATTCTTACGGCTGTCTTATTTGGCTCAGGACGTGCTGTTATATTATAATTATTTTGCATAATATAAATAGAATATTACATAAATTTTAGATATTTTTCAATAATATGCTATATTAACATAACATTAATTTTAACAAAATTCGGAGAATTTTGCTACGTAATATTCATTACCATATTTCATTATAATTATTGTAATAAACAATATAGGAGCTCGTATCGGCTTTAAATTACGCAGTATGTGCCTATGTACATACAACGGGGTTACAAATTATTATTATTACAGAAATAAAAATTTGAAAAAATAAAAGCTCGCCGGAAAATCTTTGAAGCCACATTTAAGATACACGTAGATTGCATATTTTATTGTATTGCATAAAAAATCCTATATTTTGTAAATTGGACGAAATAAAAATCTCTTTTATTGCAACTTCAATGCGATTCTACAATCCTAAGTTATAAAAATTTTTAAAAAATGTCACCATTTGAAAACTGCAGCCACATACACAAATCACTGAAGTAATTATTTTACAGCTAAGCAGTTACTTAGCTGTATAATGTAGTAAATATAATTCATTATAATTTATTACCAAACATACTTGAGCAATTAAACAAGACCTAACATATTATCTGTATTACAGGTATCCACATAATTTCCATTGCGTGATTGGATGCAGGAGATAATTAGATTGCAGAAGATGAAAAAGATGGAAATTAGAAACTAAATCGTAATCTTAGATAGATCTTGTCAGAAAAGTTTGATTAAAATATCATTAAGTTATAATTTTATTAAAAAGGAAGAAGCTTACAATTTCATATAATATCAGCATTGGTAATGAATTATTGGAAAATAATTAATTTTTGATAAGTTGTTGAAAACATTAAAATTCAAATAAAAATGACGGAAATCCAATCACCGTTGTAATCGTTTCTATAAAAATAAAGTTCGACAGTCGATTTTCTGATTGGCTTGATTTTATCTGGGTTAATTTGTTTGTTTTGTGGTGTTAATACTACCAAATATGTTCCTTTCATATTAAATTTCATAAAAACCACTTTATTTAAGCATCACACAATTTTTTAACAACACTGAATTTTATTCCCATTGTAACTCTGGTTTTCAGAGTTTGAAGACTGTAACTTATATATATTGCCATGTTTTTTTATTAACCGACTCCGGGGTGTGATTTTTAAGCAAAAATTTATTTTTAAAGAAATTATTAGAAAAAGTAAACTACATACTGAAACTGCTGTTCAATTTGTTTATTAAGTAAATTTATCGAAGTTAAATCCAGCTCTACTGGAAGTAGGTATATTATTACAGGCAACACAAATATTATAATTTATGGTAAAGTATAATAATATTTACCTAAGAGAAAAATTACATGATAACCTATGTATTTCATATTCCACGATTAGTTCAAGATTACCTGTAAGCTCCTTTAATGAAATTAATTTTGTAAAACGTTTATAGTGTCAACCATAATATTATGCAAATTATATTATTTGTAGTGTGTCAGATTGAGTTTAGCATTTAAGATAGTGGTTAAAATATTCCAACATAATTTTGCCAGTATACCATAAAGCATATCCACAATTTATTTTTTTTACTTATTCCCCGTATGAAATTTCTTAAAGATACAAAATTTGAAGCAACAATTCGGCTATAATAATTCTTGCTTATGTACTCACATTGGAGTTTTATATTTATTTCTACTTTCTAGAGAAATCTGTTTTAATATATTTTTTGATACAAAAAATAAACAGCTTTATTATCTTCTAGTTCAATCTTAACTTCACTATTTTATCGGACTGGGAAATCTGTCTGGAGTGTTGTGGGTTAATTTAGGTTGCAAAATAAAACTAATAATAAAAGTTTTAAATATTCTTTCTTTGTATGTAGGTAATACACATTCAAAACTTTTTCAATATTTAAGTTTTGATGTTGTAGTTAATCCAAAAAAGCTGGTAATGTATTTTATTTTAAATGTTCAATTTGCACTCAAATACAAAATTAATAAATTTTCGATTTGACACGAAACACCATTGTTTCCAAGCAATTGCTTGGATATGAACAACTAGAATTTCCTGACATTTAATCTACGGTATTAGATTTGTAGCTCTTATTGGTTCATTAAGAAGCAAATAACCGCTAATTGTTACAATTAAAAACAAATGAGCTATAAACAAATAATTTGACTGACTAATTCCTTTGATTTAAGTTGATAAACAAAGTCTGTTTTAATTCCATATTTAATATAACTCTTTTGATTAGGGAAAATCTTCTATGCCCAACTGCATCTTTGGTTTTAACATTGTGTATTAAATTTTAACCTGTTGGAATAAGCAATGCGAATTTTAAATATCCTTTGAAGAAGAAAATTTAAAGATTACAATTCGGAATTAATCCCAATGAGACTGACTCTTCGGAAAAACATAAATTTTGAAAATATTCGAAATTGGGAATGTTAAAATAATTCCATGCCGGCACACAGCTGTCCGCTGATCGCATATAAATTTTGCGGTTCCTTCAATAATTTTAAACTTTTAAATATTAGAAATTTTATCATGTAATTAATTTTCACTTAGTATAATTTCTCATTTTCTTTCGAGTTATTATCTAGAATCTTGTTTTTGTTTTTATCTACTTCTCAAAAACAAACAAATTATTTTCGAAACTTTTATTATTTATATTTGCTATCTACCACCCAGTGCAAAAATTTTGGCGAAATTCGAAAGCATAGAACATCGACTGTTCTCGCGAATTTTGATGGAAAAGAGTGGAAAATCAAAAAAATATAATAAGTACCTTTAGACACAGACGGCACATTCCAAACCACATAAGGTCAAAAACACCAAATGAGAATACCATAGGGTTTGGTTAGCCCCAAGGGAGAAATATCTCAAAAAAGTTGTTTACGCTGCTTGGAATAATTTTAGAAATCTTTAGAATTCCTTCCCTAGAATTTGTTTAAATCACTGAATTGTTTGAAATTCTTGGGATTAGTTGGAATTTCTTGAAATCATTGAATTTCTATTTCTATGTAAATCTTTGAAATTCATTGAAAATCACTGTAATTTTTTTGAAATTACTGGAATTGGTTGGAAATAACTAGAATTCTTTGAAAATCATTGAAATGTTTAGAAATCTATTGAATAAGAATTCTTTGCAAATCCTGGAAATTCCTTTGAAATCATTGGAGTTTCTGAGAAGTTGCTGGTGATCTATCAAATTCCTTAGAAATCACTGCAATTCTTTGGAATTACTTGGAAATCATAAAAATTCCCTTCAAATTATTGGAATTCTTGGGAAATCGTTGTAATTCTTGGAAATCTTTGAACACAAATTTACCTGGATATTTACACCCTGCTTAGCCCTACCTACAAAAAAAGTTTATAAAAAATAATATATTAGGTAGTAAACATGGGAACTATAGCTAGAGATCTGGAACTAGAACTTCCTTTGGAAGTTATCAGTTTGTATGTTAATATTACGGAACGTAAATTGTAGTTTTTATAGTTTTTAGTAGAAGTAGTCATCCGAAACGATAAATCTGAGAAAATTATAGAACTTGAAAAGAAAATCTTTAAGGAATCACTATAAACTTACTAAAAAGTTCGCCTAAAAACGACAAATCTAAGCTAAGCGCACTTCTATAAAAGCAGGAGTCTAGAAGACATACAACAATATTGTATGTATGTTCTTAAATTGAGAAACGGTTCAATGCAACTGTAATTTTTAAAATGGTTTGGGAATCGCCTGGTGGAGAAAAAGTTAAAAGGAAAAAATTTATGCTTCTACATGGGAGGGGATTAATTGGTGTCATCGATGACTAATAGCACAAGATGAAACATACAGCTTAATGTAGAATTTAACTACCGAACCGAAGAAGGCTGTGTAGATTCACCAACGCCCTTTGGCATAATTTGTTTTGCAGAATTATGGTGAATTAATGCCAAATATTTTTGGTTCGATCGGGGTATTTTCTACTATAGTATTCTACTGTGCTGCCTCCTCGATTATAACACTCCCACAAGTGAACATTCGAAACTTGCAAGTTCGATGCACGATCTAAGTGGTGCGGTCGTGTTATAATCGCCTAAACGCAGACCTCGAATACAGCACCTCTGACACGGCTGTTAGGTACCAAAACATTTGCTTTATTCGATTTTCGTCATATTTAGATTTTGGCTCCTTTTTACTAAACTTTTATGTTTATATTTGATGTTTACGCTCTTAACTTCTATAGTTTCATTAGAAAAAGTCTGAATTCGAGGACCCAGATATCATGCTATTCCCGAACGTGTATTTTAAGTCAAAACTCTTACAGAAATGCTAAAATACCAACTGGGAAATGTGAGATGATGTTGTTGGCATAAGCAGTATCTACACAAATTGTTTCGAACTCGAAAGCAACAACTTATATTGTATAATTTCATATTATATTACATTTCTTTATGTTTAAAATTATAATAATTAATCATTATACTCGTAAATTACAACAATATTTAGAAATACGTGCGTTTCAGCTCAACTCGCCACATTACTTCTCTATTAATCTTTTCTCATCATTCTTTATTGGCCACAATATGTATAATGCGAGCGCTTGAACGCTTACAGTAATTGTTAAACAGCATAACATGCTTTTAGGCTTTTACGACACATTTAATTAAACGAAATAGCTTAAATGCGCTAATTTTACCTCAACTTAGCACTAAACTATAAAATTACCAAATTTAAAAGTATTTTGCGGTGATCGCTAAGCGTTAGTACTTTAAGAATATAATATTATGTAAACATTAAGACCTTCGTAAATTATCAAATTTTTAATTTGATTTATTCGATTGGATGTATCTGATGAAATTTATTTAAAAATAAAATAATCGAAAAGAAGCTTTCTACTGAGATTCGAAGATGGGGAAAGGTTTTCGCAGGATTAATACGCACTAAAATTAAGCAAACGATTGCAATATTTCTAAAATACTATGAACATCCGTTACTAAGAAATTACGTGTGAATATTTTTAGGACTATAAGATTAACATAAAAGTGTAGTATGGTGATCCAGAGGATCACTTTGTTTTTACGGTCTTGTAAGTTCATCCCATTTTAGTGTGCAAGACTCGCAGGGTTCTTTCTTCTCTTGTTTTTTTATTCCAATCAATTCAATTTTTAAATTACCATCATGTACTAGTGCTATGAATTTTATATTTAGCCATACGCTTCCCCTATTTATCGTCATGCTTCTTTGTCTTCTGGCCATTCGAAATGTTCAGAATGAAGAGATTTTACGTACAATGTTCAAAGGTTCATCTCTACTAAGTGCTTTGGGTATACTGTGTAGCTTTTGCGAGTATTACTGCTTATTCTTCTTTTATATTTTCGCGAAACATTGTTCCAGTCAGACATTGTGGAGCAGACTTACTGATCGATGTAATATTTCGAATCCATGATCCTACCTCAGATTAGTTTTTCTATTCGCTATCATTAATAAAGAAAGAGGAAAATCAGCCGCCCAATCTGGATACAGACGCTATTGACAGTAGCTTAATGTAGATATAACTATGCAGACGCTGTTGTGGGCTAACGTTTTGACCGGTTGTTTCTTCTATATTTTTCTAAAAGCCAGGATGCAATTTTCCCAGAACCGCTGTATTGAAGTGTTCTTCTCCGTCTTCACTGCCGTTGTAGTTTTTCTTCTTATTTCTGGACGTAGGAAAAATATTACGTCCCACAGTACTGAGTTCTCAGCATAACTTGACGACCAGCTCACTGAGTTACTGAATTGCTTAAGTGTTTTCGGTAAAAAAGTTTTTGGTTCCTCTTAGGCCGGGTTAACCGTAAGTATATAAAAAATAATGAAATAAATCAAAAACAAATTTTTTTTTTTAATTATTGAGAAAATTGGGTTTGTTGCATACTGCAACATCTTGTATATTGGCAAAAAATTGAAAGACATTAAGGCTGTTCGGTAGGTTTAGATTTTGTGCAAAAAAAATTGTAATACAGTGTATTTATTTTAATATTCTTGTAGAACTACATATTTTAGATAATATTTGTTTATAGAAATAAATTCTAAAAAAATTAGTTTAGCCGCAATTTGTACTCAAAATATGAATTTATTTACGGAATGACTGTGCGATCCCGATAAGATATCATAGTGGAACTTGTACTAAACACAAGAGTCTTTAATTTACTATGACAAGAAATAATTTTTATTTTGATTTTTACTTTGAATTACTTTGAAAATATGAATTTTTAAATACTTATTCAAAACGGAACGTTTATAAGAAAAGCATACATTTTTTGTTCCACAAATTTTTAGTTTTTCAGGGTATGAAGAGGGTATGTTGCAAATAATGCAACATGGCAATATAAAGGGTTAATACTTCTGTATGATACCACGAACACAAGGCTAGAATAAAATGTTAAATTATATTTAATTTAAATTTTTCAAAATCTTTTATAACATAAAAAACAAAATCGGGGCTTAAAGGGTAGACACTGTGCGTAATAGTAACCAATACAACTACAAATACAATACAACTTTATTATGTTTGTAATAAAATATAAACTGTTGTACTTCTATCTTGACTTGGCAACAAAAATGTATTGAAGTATAACAGCCCAAGTCCAATATGTTAATTCCGATATGGAATTAACGAAATTTCAGTTTTAATTTAAAATTTAAGCTAGAATTTTTAGTTAAAATTATATAAATAATTTATGTAAAAATTACTCACCAAGTTTTCTTGAGGATAATAAAAAAAAGTTTTAATTAAACAAATTAGATAAGTAATAATACTACGGAAGAAAATACAATTTAGTTTTTAACAAAAATTAAAAAAATAAAGTAAAATATTTATAAATAATATTATCTAAAAGCGAATTTATTGATTTATGAAAGTTTTAAGCAATTTAGCACAAAAGCAAAGAAGTTAAAGGTATATATTGTAATATAATTTTCAATAATCTAAATTCCCTGGTTTCGATCATCAAATAAATGCGATGTCCAAAAGCGTAAAATAGTTTTTTAATTTAAGAAAACCTAATTAATTACCTTTTTTTTTGAACATCCATCCCTTTTGTTATGAGCCTGAGACTCCTTTAACTTATTACTTTTGATGTTGAATAATTAAAGCAAAATTTGGTCAATTTAAAAATTTATAATTTAATCGAAAAGTTAAACATAATTTAATTTTACAAATACACAGCTAAATGTAGCATTTAAATTTTAAATTTCGATGTTTTTAATCATCATCCGTATTACATCGGTTTACCAAATAAATCAATTCCGATTTATTGCAATTTTGGTCTTATTTAAATTTTAGTAATTCTTTCTACCACCTAGACAAAGTTGCAATTTTGATGTCAATAAATACAAATTTTTAATAAATCAATTTTATCGTGGTTTCAGTTTACGAAAAATTAATCGTTCGTGCACTTTCAAAAGTTCTCACCCTTTGTTTGTTTTCTTCATTTCTGTGGGAGGCTATCGTCCAAATTCTGCTTTTCTTGGTTCTGCTACATAGTAATAATGTTGGTCGTGAATAAATTTTAATTCTTCCTTTCTGTTAATAATGGCACAAGCACCCTTACTCTGAATTTGAAATCTCCAGGTAAGTTAAATATTTTAATTGTATTTATCAATTGCAATTAAAATTCAAATTTATTTAAATTTTTGACTATGGGCTCTTAATTTTCGAACTTGAAATGACGGCCTTGCCCAGAATGAATTATTTTACCAATTTTTCTCCCTCCTTGATTTTTGTGACTTTGAAAACTTTTAAATTCTCCCACTTATTGTGGTGGGAATGCAGATTCGCCGCATCGCAATTTCAATCACTTTCGTTGATTTAAAAACACTTTATTTTAAAATAATTAAAAAACTGATTGAATAGTCATCGACTTCATTGATAAATGTTGACATTTGTCTTTTCATTAAAAGATCTTGGACCAAAAACATCTTTCATATTCATAATTGTTGAAAACTCAACTCAAAATTTCCTTAGCTGTGCTTTCCAACTTTACTTAATTATATTAATAAAAGTATTATATAACTATCTAAACAAAGTGCAACGTTGTCTAACGTAAAAAGTCACAATAAAGTGATACTTTGTTATCATAATTAGATAAATAAAACTAAATTATGACTGTTCTATGCGTGATAATGTTTTCACTCTAATTTAAGCTTATTGTCGTTTGGTTCCCACTCTTAGTTTACTTCATTACTCGCAATCGGTGGCTTTAAAGATGTGACGAGCAACTGGAATCACTTTTAGATTTAAGGGTTACCTTCGACCTAAAACTAGGCTTAGCTTACATCCTCGCAATTTGTTACTGTAGAATAATAATTATCAAAGGTTTTCACAATATAACTACTAATACAAAGAAGAACCTAACTTTTCAAAGCTTTCTTACATTTTTCGATCATCGTGCACAGAATTAAATAATCCTGATTAAAAGAACCGTTGCATGCGCAAGATAACCAATTATCCCATACTTCATCGTTTGCACCTTGCGTTCTTTTCATTCAAATTCCATGTCTTGCAGTGCGTGCGTTATATCCACAATCATTCTTTACAAATTGTAAATTCGCAATTAAGCGGTTTTTAAAACTTCCGAGCTACCCAGTAGCTAAACTTACACGAATACAGTAATAGCATCCTACGAGAAGAATAGTTATCTAAACTTATGTACTGAACAGTGTTAAAGCTGGATTTACATTATTCATTATAAATGATCAAGTCAGTTCTCAGTTGTATTTATTTAATAAAACCGCAAGTCTTTGACCGTTTTCGTCAAAATGAACATCTCTCAAATGCTCCCTTAATTTATTTTACTCTACTACAGTTATATAAAATTTACGACTTAAATTTATTTTCACATACTTTGTATGTTTATAAAGTTAATCAATCTAAACCTTAAATTTTAAAATTTTACTCTTTAAACTATTTATCCCTTCAATAAAAATTTTCTTTTATCGAAACACCATGAAAATTCTTGTAATAGCGCTAAATATAATAGCTTCGAAGTATAAGAGCAAAAAAGTAAACTTTATTGTATTTTAAGACTTTAATGTAAGAAAAAGTTATTGCTGCCGCTTTTTGTGCATTTGTCTTTTTATATTTAATAGTTATGGTTTATCCAACCAAAATGAAATAAACACGGTCGATTGAATGTTTCATTTTACTAAATGAAATTGTGCAAGGTTCATTAAACATTTTACGTTCAAACTTGCTATTACTGAAAATTATTTATTTTGTTTTAGTTTCAGGTTACAATTTAGTAAATCGCATAGATAAAGATCCTGACTAGCCTTTAACTCAAGTTCTAATCAGCCTTTCCCCATAGTTCTCGCTTCACATCCTAACTGGGGTAAGCGATACCTACACAATCAAGTAGGTAACGTTTAATAGGAGTAAAAGGCAGTGGTCTTAAACCTTTGCACCCTTCTAAAAGGTGACATTATTTTCTGAAAAATGCTTCGAAAGTATTACAATCATTGTTTTACACGAAAGCGAAGTTTATTTATTCAAATAAAAAAATTAATTAAAGCGGAACCATAAACCATATTTACATTTTTTAAAATCTTTTCAACACAAAACAAAAACACCAAAAGTACATAATGCCAGTATATGTACGACTATTTGTATTATTTTGTAAATATGCTAATTAATTAAATTTACGTATTATTATTGTATTACAATGATGGTATGATTTATCACAGGTGAAACCATAAAACACAGTTTACACTGTGTTTTCTTTCTTAAAATTATATAAAATATTATGTAAACCATACTTTATGGTTTCTCCCATGATAAATTATAAGAGCAATGCATGGTTGAAATTAAAAAAATATATTTAAGGCGCCATGATTAATATTTTAGCAGAACAGAAAGTATTTAGTTTTTTTAAAAGTACGGAAAAGTACGATGTACTAAGACAATATAAAGTGACAAAATGAATGGCATAAATAAAATTGGAACAAAATATCTAAGGCTAAAATAGAATAAGCAAACATTAAATTGAGAAAGATGTCAAACGCACTCGCGAACAGAGGAAATTTTTTATCTGAAAGAAATTTCAGTAAAATGATAAAGATTACCAAAAGTGTATACCTGGCTTTAAAAGATTGTACAAGTACGTGTCAGTAAAACTTACAATAATTATGATGATGCTCTGTAGATGTATAGATCCCATTGTTCCCATTGAAAACTCCAAAGTTTTGGCCGATATGAATGCATAAATTACAAAACATGTTTTACGGTCTTCCTATACAAGTTGGTACTTGAATAAAACGAATTGAAAAAACTGGTTATGAAATTCTGTTTAAATTTTAAAATTGGTACTTGAGCTTTATATTACTTACAATTCAGTGGAAGTTAATCCGTAAATTCCACCATCGCCTGTGTTCACGAAGATCCAGCTTAATATCGATTCGCATAATATTACTTTCTACAGCTTGTTTTGGGTTATTGAATAACAACAAACTTTTGAATGCTAATTTTGTGTTGTAATAAAATAACTTTATGGATTTTATATTAAAATTAAACGTTTTAGAGATTTCATTTGGAATTGAATATGTGCTTGAAGTTAAAAGGGCACAAAACAGGAGAACTGAGTGAATCTAATTTAAAAGAGAATAATGGAAAATTGCCAGCAATTTTAGTAATTTAAAAAAGTTGCTTCTGTAGCATTTTTAAGGCGATTAATTAATATATTTTGACAAAAAAAAACGCTAATATTGTAAGTTTGAGAAATATCGTAATACAGACTTTTAAATTGACGGTACGTTTATTTAACAAAAACGTATTTACGAATTCTAAATTAATAATTTTATTTAATAAAAAATTATAAAAAAAAAACTCTAATTGTTACACGGATTTTCAGTCATGCGAATAAATTTAATTTGTCTCGGGAAAAGAACCTTTTGAGTTTGCCATTGCCTTTTCATAACCTTTTGTACCTCAGGTTCTAAAGCCACCTTTGCTTGCTTTATTGCATTATTGTAATTTCAAATTCAAAACATTTCTTTAAATTCTTGAGCACGGCCCTGTATTTTCTAAAATTACCTTTATGTTCGATGTGCCATCTTTTACAAAACTTTTGTTATTTAGAAACGCAAGCACTCTACCCAAAATTTTCACATGGGCTAAAGCAAAATTATTTTGTGGGGAATTAAATTTTTTACAAAAACGCCCGGAGCAACAGTAGTATATCTACCTTCAAAAGGTTTAGGAGTGGAAGACATTCAAAGTCGCAGATATTGAATTTAACAACTCTTGTGAAATACGATTACGGAATATGATAAGCGTCAGGGAAATTACCACAAGCTTGACAAACGGCAAAATACAGAAAACAATTTTATTTAAAGTTACAGTTTCTTCTTTACATTTCAACACACAATACACAACTAATTGGCAAAGATACAATTAACTGTGAAGTTAATTTTTCTTAGAGCTACACCAATATAATCCCGGCACCATTATACGCACCGAATACAAATTTAAACTTTCAGGTTTTGAAGTCGGTTTAAGTATAACGCAAAACTAGTTTAACAACTGAACAATCAAAATCTGCGATGAAGAATATTTTATTCGTTTTTGTTTAAATTTTGCCGAATTTTAATTTTCAAATTGAAGCTTTTCTCTAATTAATATTAAATTAATTTATCAAAAAATGAGTATTTTTTAATTGTTTATGCCACCATGGAGAAAAATACATCCAAGAGGCCGACTAGACGATACGGCTGACTGAGAATCTTAAGGAAATACGCATATTTAAATGTTTTATTTTAAAACTGAGAAAACCCACGCGAAGCCGGGTATGAAAGCTATTATAATAAATAATAGTAAATATATCGTGGAGGAAAAGTGTCAAAAGAATATCAAAAGGAAACAAACACAAATGATTTCCTT
The DNA here is from genome assembly GCA_963170105.1 of Cantharis lateralis. Lineage (NCBI taxonomy): Eukaryota > Metazoa > Arthropoda > Insecta > Coleoptera > Cantharidae > Cantharis > Cantharis lateralis. The sequence continues at coordinate 8,813,896 of OY720626.1, forward strand.
TGTTTGGATGTATAACTGCAATATGTTTTATTATATTCTTTCTCTTAAATTTTTTATATTAATTTTACGTTATAGTTTTAGTTCAAATTATAAATTAAATTAAATTTTAATATTATATTATATTACGTTAATGAAGTTTCGTGCAAACAGTGGAAACTCACCCATGTAAAGTGGAAACTAACCAAAGTAAGATTAAAATTAAGTTTCTAACTTTACACAGGTAATCCAAGTTCTAGTTAACTTTAACTACAAAAAATTTACAAAAATGTAGTTTTTGAAAAGTTAAGTTATAAAATCTGCTGATTGCCTTCCTTGGTTTTGAACGTTTCAATGTTGATACGACTTTATTTAATTAACTATTGAAATAAAAGAAACATAATGTGATAAAATCACATCAAAGGATATAAAAGGCTTATCAGGCTCGGTCGGTCATTGTCACAGTTCATGTTAAAAAGTGAACCCATTTTATATCCCATTTCCTTTATTTATTTAATCTAATCTAGGACTGACCTATATGTATTGCTCAGAGAGACATACCCATATTATCCGACATTATTAATTGAGTTACATCTTCCTTAAAGTCGAAGTTCCAAGTTTTCTTTCTAGTGATGCCAATTGTTTTAATGGAATTTTTCAATTGATTATTTTAATGATGTAATAAATGAACAATATCGACCAGCCTTGTCTTGCCTCTATAATTTCTGTACAGAGATTTTAGAAACTTTTATTTCTATGAAAAGTTTTGAAATACTCAATTTAACTTAAACTTTAGCTTCTAGTAATTTATTATAGAGTTTAATATTCTTGCTTTTCTAAATTATTCTATGCAGCAAGTCTATTTCCACTGATAGTTTCTCTTTTGAACGAAGTTTATACGCGAGATAATTTATTCAAAGTCATTTGAAATTTACAATTAGTAGAGAAATCTGATCTGCTATGAATTTTATTTTTAGCAATTTCGCTTGACTTCCTATAGGAATGTTTGAAGCAGTCTTCGCCATCTCTAACGAGAGGGTGAAAAAAATCATTCTCGCACCCAATGTAACTAATACTATAGTGTGTAGCCCTGATCTTCGTATGAACTAGCTGAAATGTAGCGAAAGCGAGAGTCGCCCTTTCAATAAACTGGAATATGTATGTAATTGTTCAGGTACTCAATATCTTGGCAAAATTATCTTGTAAGGTACATTTTTGAAACCTGTTATACATTATTTACGTAACTATTTCATTCTTGTCTTATTATAATCATCCTAGTGTAAACTAAATGGATCGTGCTCCCCTATATGTGAAGAAGATTACAGTGATATATGACAATCTAGACAACGAAGCTAGTAGTTTACAAGCAATCTGTTCATATAAAATTCTTACTAGGTTTATCAATATCTTAGAAGGTTACTGTTCGGTATAGACGCTATTATGCTAATACGATTAGTGATGTACGACATTGCCAAGAGTACGTGTATTACAACAATTTCTAAATTATCAGGGTTTAATTTAAGATTATGCAATGTTCCTATTAACTAAAAGCTTCATTACAGATTGTTATATCAATTTTCAGTGTGAATTTGTAAGCTTAAGAACTTACGCACACGTAACGTCTAGTGCTTCAAATAAAGCGAAATTAACATAAAAATTATTTTGAAATAAATTCATATATTGCAGTGATTTCCCTCTATAACTTGAGGTCAATGTTGAAATTTTCTAAAAAAATCTTAATTATTAATTTTATTTGCCCTTCCTTTTCTTTTGAGCTGCCTGACGTCCTACTTGGATAAAATTTCATTAGGTGGCTTAACAGATTAAGTGTTAGGAATCGATCAGTTTATTGATATTATATTACATGAAATTTATTTGAAATATAAAAAAGATATTCACAATAGCTGCTTTATCCACCAAAAACTTTTTAAACTTATAAAGCAATTACTTCATTTTGCATGTTTTTCACATCCTGCTATTTTTTCCTTTATTCTCTGAGGAATTTTTATTTTAAAAAATGACACTATAAAAATTAATAAAACTAAAAAGCAATTTTTTGCTGATATTTTCCTATAAAGGTTTGATTGAAACTGTAAATCTTACAGAGATTGTTCCAGAGATTTACTTCTGCATTATAGGATTTACGATTGTTATCCTAAGGAGTGTTCACATTTGAGCTCACATGAATAATTGTACACAGTAAAAAACAGTTGTTAGATTATACGGGTCACTATATCTGGTAATTAAAGTGGTTGTATATTTTAGTAACCGTAACGGAATTTATGATGATGAACTGAACTTTAGATCAAATTTCATTAAATGTTTTGTTTAACTGATACAGGATAGTCGTTTTAATTACTAGATGCAGTGGCCGGTATAATCTAACCACACTGTAAACAAATTTTTAGACTGACATGCTGTTTTTAAAGTTTATATTATGATTAAATTTTTATGAGATTCTATTTTATAGGAATATGTGTATGTTAAGTTTTATAGGATATCGTTTATAAAAAACAGGAATTTTGTAAATTGTAAGTGCGGCATAGGACTACGCTTCCAGGATGTGAAACTACGCTATCGTTTTAAATTTTTAGCTTATACCTACGTTTCCGACTGCCGCAGTATAAATTTAATTTTTATTGAAACAGGAAGAACTTGTCATCGAGCAATTAAAAATTATCTTTCATTATATTTTAATCCTAAAATATGATTATTTAGAATACCTCTGAGCCAGCCGTAAGAATTAAGGTGCAACTTTCACTTATAATACATAATATTGAACTGTGTTTTTCTAAAGACAATAATTCGCCATAATATTGTTTGCCATTAACTTTTTTTTTAAGTTATTAAAATATTAATTAGTTTGAAGTTTTAAAACCGCCAAGTTCAAATTAGCATTTTACGAGTACAGATGATGAATTGGTAATATACACTGACACATTGTGTAATATAGAATTATTGCGAAACCACCATCGCATCGTCAAAATGTATGTAAATGCCAATGATTTCACTGACAATGGTATCATAATTTTTAACTTCCTAATTTTCAATGTAAAAGAATTTTTTGTATTTCACTCGAACATTCCCCAAAATAGAGCAATTAATTAATCACAATATTAAAAAAAACACACAAATCCGTTGATACATATTAAAATCTAAATAAAATTATTTTAGTTCTTAAAACTAAAAGTTCTATAAAGCAAAAGGACAAATTCCTATAGCCAATATTTACAATATAAGAGAACTAAGTCGATCAATCGATTTCGCATTGGTTCAAAATTTTGAATTTGATATTTCTGGTGAGAGGACGTTAACCAAGCTCAGACGTTTTTTCAAATATTTGAAAAAATTTGGTTAAGATACAAATGAATTAAAATAATATATTGATTTTTAAAATAATCAATATTAAGGTTCCAATGTTAACCATACGAAAAGTAGCTTATTACTAAAAGATAGGGGTGAGAAAGTTTCAAGTCAATCGGAGTAAAACTCTAGGAGAGAGAGCTTTTGAGAATTACTCCCATGGAGAGGCAGCTGCTTAGCTATTTTTTGTCTGTCTTTCTTGCTCGCTTCTCTTTGCTTTCTAAGAGTTATGTTTAATATTGTTTGTTGAGCCAAGAGAATTTTTTCAGCTTACACGTTTGTGCGCTGGGGCTCGAGAGGCAAGAATTCGTCTCAGGCAAAACCAAAAGATTGCCCTGGACATTGCAGTTGCAACAGGATTTACGATCCTCGATCTATTTTTTACGATTCCTTGTAAATCTTAAAATAAAATTTCCATTTTATTCCTACTTAAAACTTTAATCGCTTTTTTCTCAAAACTCACGATATCACCGGGTTATCCTGCCCACCAGAGAATACATTTTTCAAAGGAGTCTCAGAAACCAGGTACCAAATCCATAACAGTTTTATTAAATAATTTGAATTAAATAAAAGAAAAACATGTTCGCCTCCGTATTAGTCAGTTTTTCCTCAAAATTTTAGATTTTTGAAGTTAACAGTGCGACCGAGACATTTAAGCACGCATTTCATTCTTTCGTTATCAGGAAGTCGTTACAGAGAAGACTTACTTCATTATGTTACGTTTCGTTGCATCTTTCAGAAGCAATCAATTTAAATTAATTATTAAAAAGAAATAATTATATTAATTTAATTATTTACGGAATTCTTATCTTAACTAATTCGCTTGTTAAAATTCCCAAGGACAATTCTAATTTCAAAATAATTCAAGCAGATTCTTTAAAGGCAAATACGCACTTTCTTGAATTTTTTTTAATGCAGTTGTGCTCGTAATTTTCTAATTAAAATTGTCATGCAAGTTTGAACACCAGTTATATTGTATAATAATGACAATTTATTATAATTATTATTAGATTTATTAAGAGTACAGAAAATAAGGATATTTTAAACTGCTGCCCTCGTGGCAGCTGCATGAAAAACTTTTTTGAAAGTTTATGTACTACTATTAAATTACGTACTTCTCATTGATCCATTAGTTTATTGTTAAACCGATCGGAAAACGCATTTTAACCTAAAAACGTACTATATTATCATGTATTTTCAGGGATGTAAATTAATTACCAAAATCAAATTCTGTTTTACCAATTTACACAAATTCGCATTGGTTATCTGCAATTAAAATGAACGATAAAAAAATTTTCAACTTACTTTGGAATGTGAAGTTTGATTGCTATATTGATGATTTTTGAAAACTTTTAGAAACCACTATTGTTTCTATTGAAGACTAAATTGTAAGAAGTTTTTACTCATTAATTAGACCCTCAAACTAAGTTGTCGAAATTTGAATTTGTAACGAACTAAATTATAAGCAGTTTACAAACTTTAATAATTATTAAATTACGTAAAATAAACATGGTGTCCTGTTGGGACAGCGGCGGAACAACCACTGAATTACTTCAAATTAAATTATTAACCCAAATAGTTTAAAGAATTAAATCTTTAATTAATAAAATCAAATTTTTTGAAGAAAATAATATTTGCGTGATTGCACAATATGGCTGAGATTTTTTTGTGTAAATGTTACATGCATTTGATAACGGTTTTCTTTTAATGCTGATTTTAATACTGTTTTTAATTACAGATATGGAGCAGACACTTCATGAGTTCATCCGCATACTTCATTAAGGTAAATTTACCGATAATGATTTAATTTAATTCTCATTAAAGTCTGTCATGCAATAGACAATAACTTGAATACAAAGGCTCGATTTCGGGTTTAAATGTGGTTTATATATAATATACAAAATTATGAAGCCATGGTCTGGAACCCATGTAAATTTGAACTGCCCATTTACTGAGTTAATTTCCATTCGGAGTAATTAAAATATTGGATGTCTAACCAAGCATAATATAATATCATTGTATTTATTGAATTTCAGAAATTTGCAATTATTTCAAGAAACTTTCAAAAAATTAAAGTTTGTATTTTCGGATTTTACATCCGGAGGAATATAAAACTTCCCTATAAAAATTATGATCTATTCTGTGTCTTGTACTCTTAGTTTAAGAAAGCTTTACTTTATTACTTATTTAAATGTAATTTAAATAAAAAATTGTGTTGTTGTTCCTGCTCATCACATAAGTAAAATTTCATTGTAAATGTCAGTTTATTTTACAAACTTGTAGCAATAAAACCACGTATCTACCTATAATGCCATCAAAATATAATTAACAAAACAATAATTATGTAGTAAAAAATGAACTTATCTACATGCCGGCTTAACTAACCTAACTTTGTAACGACCTAACTTCAGAATGTTGAAATTTTAATTAACATCGCACTAACAACTTACAAAAATGTAATTAAATTAACTCAAAGGGTATCTTACTAATATTATTATTATTCATAAACGAAATTTTTGTTTAATTAAATTTTTACATAGGTAGGTATATATTTTTAATCTCGGTATTGGAAAGTTGTTTAAAAGAGAACTCGTTATCACGAGTTTGTTATCTCTTCATGAAGGCAATTCATCTCGACGATAAAGTGTTACGAACGTAAATGTTCAAAATTATAAAACTTAAAGTGTGTTATATTTTCGTATTATTTTTATTCAAATAAAAACACAACGTTATTAGTACGTAAAATGGACTTTAAAAATAAGACATACATTATAGAGACAGCTTGGCAGACCGCCAACTAAGCCCAAAAATCACTTAATATAAGTAATATAAAACAAGGGTATAAACGTCCCTGGAATTTTGTTAACAAAATGGGAAAATTTAACTATTTCTTTAGCATAACAATTTCATGTTGGTAATTTATTGTAATTGTAATTATCAGTTTCGTGAATGTTACGCACTTTACAAAATTATAATTACTTCTAGCACATGATGGAACTATTCTAATTTACCTTCCAAACTAGTAGAAAGACCCGAAGGGATCTATTAAATTTTAACTTAATCAAATAATATCCATTGAAATAAAGTGTTAGTTGACTTTGAGCTTGACGTTCTGAAAGATTTACTTAGCCGAGGGAAAGCTTAGCGAAAGAAAACAATAAAAGTTTTAAGAAATTTCTAGGCTTAGTTAAACTGTCAAACCAAAATCAATTCTATAAAATAATTTATTGAACAACAGCTTTCGTTAATAGGAACAAATAAACAATCAATTAATATTGTTTCCAAATCAACCAAATATCCGAAGAAGACGAATATTTTATATCAATATCTAAAAAGCTCTTTGAATTTATTTATGTCGTTAAAATTTTATAAATTAAATAAATTTATATATTCCACTCATAGCCGTATGAATTTATCCACGCAGTCCACGGATATTTTAATATAATATACTGAGTGACAAGCCGTACATCTGAACGTAGAAATAACATTTGAATAAAGTTTCTTTTTAGATTACTGCTTCCTATGGTAACAGACAAAAATGAAAATAGTATCCATGAAAACATCTGTATTTTTGCTTCTGAAAATACCTAATACCCGATATAGCTCAGGACTATAAGGACACAATTATAAATTATGGTAATTTATACCGTAAATTACAAATATAAACATTAAAATTTATGGAACATACAAAATTTCGAGTAAAAAATCGCTAAAAATATTATGCAATTTTTCGATTGTCTATTTCCATTTGGTTAGTCCTGTCCATGGAGTTGTTCCTTTTATACATGTATTTTTAGACATAAATTGCAGTCCAAAATTACGGATCTATAAAAGATCACTTTAAGTAGCTCAAATAATTAAAAATATCCCTGAAGTACTTCCAACTCAAATTTTTTTTTTTTTATTAAATTCGGCTTTTATTAACTAAATCCAATGTATAATATGTAATCCGCATATGCTATCACTGAATGTCCTCTATTGTATAGTGTTTTATCGCGTAGGATCCGCTCCTTCTTATTATTAATTTCACTGGTAATATGAAAAGTCGTCGCATGTATCAATATTTTATGTTCATAGAACTTCCGCAACTGCCTAAGAACAAATTTCTGGTCAACCACCAATCGAGTAACTCTAAACCCACATTGATACTTTCCTATGATTTTCTTTATGTATTTTTACATTTAATATTTTGTAGACCAGATTTAACAGTGCTGTGTCTTGGTAATTTTCACATTTTGCTTAGATGTCTTCCTATCCTGGACTTTCGATATTTTGCTTTCCATGTTTTACATTTTCCTTTCTATTGAAGGTATTATCTTCTGTTTCTTCATCCTTCACTACAATTTGTCTTCAAATTCTCTAGTCCTCTTTTATCTTCCTCCTCATTCATGTATCTTCAAAATATTCTCCCCACCTTTCAAGACTTTCCCTTTCATCCTTACAAAGTTACCATCTTTATATATTCTAGGAGAACATTCTGTTCAAATTTGTTTGTTTTGTGTTTAACGATGCGCCTCTGTATATTATTTTTATCTTCAGGATTGCAACAGGCACTTTCACATTATCATTCATGTTTTATATTTGACATTGAAAATTTGATTCTTTGTTATTTTTATTTATACAATTGTTAATGTTTTACAATAATTTTACCCTGTTGACGTCGTGGAAGTGTATTACGCCACCTGTTTGCTGTCCTGTCTGTACATTTTTGGAATTTACACAAACTATTTCACACCCTGCTCGTTGTGAGTACAGTTTTTTAAAATTTATGCTTTACTGATCTGTAACCTGTATATTGTTTTAGTGCCATGATTATGGTGATTATATAGCACCGAAACGTCGGCTGACGAGTTATCGTTGTTTGTTTTTCCTTACCAATATCCCAAGATTATTAATCTAATTAACTGTTTTGGATGAGATTTTTACCTTACTTACCATCTTTATTTCTACATACATATCCCTTCTTTTAGTTGTAAATATCATATTTTAATATCCTACTTATGTCAAGAAAGACCTTAAAACTTCAAATTACTTCTTTCACCAATTCCTAATAAATTAACGCTTATCATTTTATTTTTATGATGTTAATAATAATTGAAATCGAGATTGAAATATTATTGAGTTTTCTTAATTTCTTAATTTTTGAATTTAATATAATGTAAACAATTTTTTATAATTAAAAAAATCGATTGGACGTATTTCAGTTATTCCTTTTATTCAAGGAATCCCATATCGAAGTAATTGTAAGATTTCCTAAACAAACATGAATAGAAAATCTAAAATAACAAAAATTGTGTAGAAGAGACTTTTTATTTGTAAAGATCAAACTTTAAAGAAATTATTCTCTCTTTTACAAAAAAATAGCTGCAAGAAAAACCACAGGTAAAATAAATTGTGGATATAACATACTCTACTTACAGAAATAAATTTTGGTAATGTTACCACATCGCGCATGAATAATTTTTAAAAATCTCTTTGCTGCAATATTTTCCATTCTCATTATAGTACTTTTGATAACTTGATTTTATATTGAAAATAAATTTTAAGTTTTTATTAAAGTTGCAATAAACATAAAATAAATAATTACAAAAAGGCTAAAAAATAGAACCGGTTACCCGAAAACCAATAAATAGAAAATATCAAGCTGTCAGGAATATGTGTTTTCCGGTGCTTGTAACAACACCACGAAAACCGAATAAAACTTCTTATCAAAATAATGTTAACAAAATGAACTTTTTCTATTTATAAAACTAAAAAATAATAATAAGACTAAGCTCGTTTTTTAAAAACTTAAAAAATTTTCTTTTCATCATTACAACAGAAATACTACAATATTATATTATTTTATATGCAAGAAAAAATTTATGAAATCAAATCTTTGAATTTATTATTTATTATGTAGTAATCATTAAGGAGAAAAAGAAATAACTCAGCCAAGACCACTACAAATTTTTATATATTTGATTGTTAGCCAATTTCCCGAAGAAAATACAATAATGGTTCGTGTTATTGATCAAATTACTGTAGAGTCCTAAAAGAGTGCTTATTGTTTGACAAGAAAATGAAATTACTTTTTGGGAAACCTTAAGCTAACTAGAAAATTGCAAGTAAACTGTATTTTTTTCAAGTAAACATATTGGTTCTCTTAATGGTAAGTAAATATTAAGTAAGCCGTAAACGTATTTTTTGTCATAGATCTGGTTTTGCTGAACGGCGAGTTTTTAAAATTATTCGAATGCTACACTGCGGCAACGTGACATAAAGCGCGCCATAAAGAAATATTGGAAACATTTATATCAAATGTAACCTTGCTCTTTTTACCTTGCTAGGTATTTACTCCCTTAATCCTAAAACCCAGTATATAACGAAATAAAGTGAACACTTCAAGCTGTCGAGCAATATAAATTTGAGGTCAATCGTTTTAGATATCAGAATAAAAAGGTTTAAAATTTTCATTACCATCGTTATATTATGTAGGATGACATATAACGCAATAACTAGAATAGATAATGTACATGCGTATTGTTATCACTTTATTTTTCTTAACACTTCAAACAGACATTACGGAAATGTAGGGTCATTTTGCCCACCATATCACAACAGTTTCACTTATTATTTATGCTGCTATTTACTTTCTAATGCAGATAAATCACAAATTTTATCGCAGCTTTTCCCTGTTGTGCATGAAACGTTTTCATTAAATAATCGTTGGTTTTAAATTCTTATCGTGAAAAATATGATAATTGCTTTTGATATCGACAACATACATCACACCAACACTAAATTATAATATTGAAGTAAAATGAAACGTGCCGCGGCGCCGCGTCGGCTTATAATTTCGAAACTTCTATTCATGTAATATAATGTAAAATTTCTTACAAACTTAAAACTCCAACAAAAAATCTAAGCCTAAATCCGAAAGAAACTGTGTGAAATGTAGATCAACTCCTGTAGATACAAAAAATAATTACTTACATTATTACAGCTTAAATTCGGATTGATGCAATATCTTTTTAATTAATGATATTAAATTTATTTTTTAAATGTACAATATTTATCAGGTCGAATTAAATCCAACGCTAGACGTAGATAAGATAAATTCTAAACGTCTCCTTGGTCACCCATTGTTATAGTTGCAAAAAAACACAAAAGTTCATATCGCTTTGGTTTTGATTAAAGAAAGTTGAATGAGGTTACTAAAAAGATGCATATTCTTTGCCACATGTCAATTTGTTTTCACGTGTCCGGCGACAATATCTTGAAATCTTTGCAAGGCGTGCGATTTTAAATATTTTTTATCTACATTATTTAATTATTTTGATTGCATTCGTTGAACCATTTTGCTATTTAATTTTAACTATTTTTATTATAATTAAGAATAAATTGTAAATTTATTGATGTACATGCCATGCTATGTAAAGTAAAGAAAAACTGAATCTGGGAATTCTGTCGATAAGTAAAGGCCCTAAAGGAATACCTTCGCTGTTATACGGTCATTCATTCAACTCTATGATGTATTACAAAGCTGTGCGTTTGGACTCACGCAAGCAATTTTGTAAATCTACATGACCCACGCAAGCACTTAAAAGTTAACATTAATGAATCCGCAGTAAATGTAGACAGTAAGTACAAACATATTTATTATTCTATAGTCCGTATTTACACAATCAATTATTTTAATTATTTAAATAATATAATCAATATTTTTAACAATGTTTGCACTAAATTAAATAAATATGCATGTAGTATATGGTTATTAGAAAGCGAAGAGTGTATATTCGATAACGACAAAAAAACACTTTTAAAGCTAACGAAGTTTTCTTATATCTTTCTTATGCGCCGTTGAACTGGAAATATGAAGGTAAATTATTTATAAAAAAAAGGAAAAACATTGATAGTAAGTGATATTTAAACATTTCATTGATATGAAAAATATAAATCACATCGGTCATAGTTTTCTTGGTGTAATAAAAAAGTGAGAATATTTTGACACATCCGAAAATGAATTATTGTTTGCCGTTTTCAATCATGCCACTTCATGTTGTCGGGTTTTGTTTGTTATTTCTTGGCAATTTTATTTTGACAAAATGGATTTTTTTATATGAATCACGCCATTTAGTTCAGAAGGAGATTTGTATTTTTTATTTAATGTCATCACATCAACTAAATATTTCTTCCAAATTTGTGTAATAAAAGTTATTGTATTTAAAATTTGTTACATATTAAATGTTAATCGTCACATTAACAAAAAATAAATGAAGCTGGTCATGTCTTCTTGCACCCCCTCCCATCCTAGGTTCGAGGAATTTTGATGACCAAACACAGCCCTAAAGTTAAAAATTGGGATCTCGACATTTCCCTTTGGATCCTCAATTTTAGCGTTCATTGACTGTACTACTAGGGCTCGATAAATATTCAATTATTCCTATGGAAAACCGCTAGTTAAAATAAATATTTCCTATCGAACTTGCAATCTTGATAGCTTTTGCCTTAAAATATTGTTTAAATCGTCTGTACAATTTTATTATTTATGTACAATAAAATTGATTTAATGACATCTAGATATTACATTTCCTCTCAACTGCAATACTGGTTTCGCTGTTTAATGATGTGTTTTACAAAGCAATTTAAAATTTAACCCACCATTGCATTGCATACATTGTTGTAGTGTACTTGAAAACTATTATGTAGCTTAGCAATGAAATAATTAAATAAACGGGGAAGTAAAAGTTTTCTTCTGATCCAGAACCCAGAACCATGAAAGCTCTTAACTTTTTTTCACCCCTAACTTTATGGATTATTTTACCAACCCCCACCGGCATTTTTCGTCAGAAAAACCTAGACCCCCCCCTAGTTGTAGGTATGACTCGATTGTTATGGATTCATATATCTTGTTGGGGCGTTTAAGGGAAATGGACTTAAATTTTAGAACAATCAAAATATTTAAACAAAAGCTGCAATAAAATGCAAAAATATAAATTATCCAAAAAAATTGGCTTGCCTACCTCATTTACAAGCAAATAAAATCCGTTTGTTTAAATGTTTCTTTAGTTCAAAATACTGTGATATTTCTTATTCATGCAGCTTTCATTTGGAAGCAAGATATCTTGGAAAATGATTATTTCAGTGTAAAGTGGTAAAATTACCATAAATTATTTAGATTCATAAATATGCAAAGTAGTGGCTTTGGAGTAAAAGTTTCATCAATTTTTATAACAATGCACCATATTAAAAACTGCAACTTTTCTTTGAAAGTCAGTAAAAATCTTCCGTTTGACTACCAATGAAGTTTTAAAAATTCAGATATGTATTTTATTATTTACGTACATATACATAATATATTATAGTAGTTTATTGAATCAGTTGAAAAAGTAAATCATTATGTGTAATCACGCAAGTTCGATTACGATACATTTCAGATCATCTATCTCGAAATTGAAGAATTTTATTTGTCTTGGTATTTTATTTTTCAAAAAACTTACCTATTTTAAATTTAAATAAAACAACCCTTAAATGTAGAAGTTCCCAGAGAATTTGAATTTCATAAGCAACTTCTTTTCATCCATTTTACGTAATTGACACTGTTTTGTCAATTTGTCAGATTTTAATTTGACATAGTATGTATAGATTCCCCGTACAATTAAATTATACCAGTACAAGACCAAGTCTTCGCTATTGCTACGACTTAATTATTTCTCTATACAAATTTGTAACAGATGCTCAAAAACTAAGAAATCCTGCCAGATTTGAGATTTAAACATGTCATTTCAGCTTTATGGTCAAATTCGATTTTTATCAGTTATCCTTTTTCAATTTAAACCTGCATTTGTGATTTTATGTAGAAGAAGAAATTCTAATATGCATGCATATATCAGCACTTACTGCAGCATCTACAGATTGCGGTGGAGATGTGGTAGGTAATTCAATGCTTTCAACTTTGTCTAAATTTTTAGCGATAAAATTGAGCCCACCTTTTTTATTCTGGAGCACTTTAAACTTCCAACTGATTGTAATAATCAACTTATTCTCGTTATCTTGTCCAACTCTTCGAGGTAGCATAAAATCCTTATTCAAATTGAAAGAGTTATTATTATTACAACCTTAACTGGAAAATATTGCATGTAGCTATTACTAACGAATAAAATTCAACATGGTTTTATAAGTTTAATGTTCCATATGCGCATAAAGATAAACCTTTAAGTGTCATCGTATTATTATTTTTATGTACCCTAGAAAGTATTGCTTAAACTAAATATAAATAAAAATATTTTAATAAATTAATATCGTCGTTCTTCCTCAAGATTTTTATGTGCGTGCTTCTATGGCAGAACCCTTAGATGTTTTTCCACATACCTCACCCACTGATGAGCTGACTAAGGTTTCATTTTCTGGAGAATTTTTTTAATAATAAAGTAACAAATTCTTAAGAGCTTTCTTCAAGCCGAAGTTATTAAGGGTTCTAGTTTGTCAACCCTAAAAATCATAAATAGAAAAAAGGAAAACTTATAAACTATCTCTGGATACTGTCATTGAATTTATTGCGTGTTCCCAAAAAAACGAACATTAATAAGAAGTGCCTGAAAAAATAAACTAATTTCAAGTTAGGGCAAAGAGTAGGATAATATGCTTAATTAAATATATAAATCCTGGAGAACTTTCACAACTTAATAGAAATAAGATAAATAAAATTACACTTGTTGATTTGAAGTATAATTTACAGCAAGCGGAGACTTCCTCTTTAACAGCTCCAAATATATCGAACAAACGCTCTTATTAATTTAATGTTATATGTCTACGTGCATTAAAAAAATCTGTGACTTTCATATGTCACAGGTGTAATTTTCAAATATTCGATAAACTTAACAATCTTTCTTCGTAAGAGGTTACAGAACTGCAAAACAGGTGGTTACGCTATATTGCTAGTTAATTTGTAAATTACTCGGTTGCGATGTTTTTTATGCAAATGAATTATGAGTACTTGGTTCTCTTTAGAATTATTAGAATTTAGGTTACAATATTTTTAAAATATTCTAAAAATGAAATATATATTTTGGAATTCGTAACTTGTGATAAATTATAATAATATTTTAAACTAAAACCAAATTAATAAACGCTTAAGTATTTTTAAAATTGTATTAATTAGACACGATATTTCGAAAGCGGTTGCTTTCATTTTCGAGTTTAAATAATAAAATACTTAAGCGTTTATTTAACCAGGTTTTAGTTTAAAATATTATTATAAAAATTTAATAGACAACACTTTTATAAAGCCAGTAAATGCACTTTATTATGTATTCTAGGGCAAAGCGCCATTAAAATCGTTTAATAATAAAATGTGGAAGAAGCACGAATACGTCCTCTCATCTTTGTTTTTAAAAATAGCATATTTTTCATTAGTAAAAAACACAATTTAAAACAGTAACTTGTAAATAATTGTCACAAATCCAATGCTTTTAGTAGATTTGATGTTGGGAAACATAAACAAAAAAAGGAAATATCATAATTTTAAAAGCTTACAACGGAATAGAATGTTAGGATCAAATAATTGCTGCAGTTATTTTAATGTTTAACGACTGCAATAAAACAATGTGTGTTTTGTGTCAGTCTCGGATACTCTGCATTAATAAACCCAGACGTTCGATAACAACCGACAAATAGTTAAAATTCAAAGGTACGAAGCTGAACAATCACATTTTCTTTGGTAGTGCTTCAGCAGAAGCACAGGTGTCGCACTTAATTAACTTACACCAGAAGACAGGTAATTCACCGCAACAATATAATTAAATTAGCTACAGTTCGGGGATTTCTGTCTCGAGCGGGCGCACGGTCGCAGGAGTGGTAGTGAGAGCGAAAATGTTTTATGCCTTGCATGAAATCTTGATTTTCTTTCTCCTCGTGTGTATTCAAACGCCCAGTAAAATCTTACGAACGTTAGATCCATCTATACGCTTCGATGATTATTTTTCGCAGGAACAAGTTGTTTTCGCCTAGTGGGAATAATAGACAATTGCAGCATCGTCCCAGTAGTATTCCAATAATAATTAAAGCGTGGAGATAATTGGAAATCTATTCCGAGAATACAAACACATACATGTTGTACATTTTAAACAACGGCCATTGCAGTGGATAAATGACAACTCATTGATCAATCTGTAATTAAAGTTTAGAAAATAAAAAACCTATTTGCATTGCAGGTTTACTCCCTACAGATTTTTTGGGATTACCAAAGTTTTCAAATATTGCTTTTTAATACTTTACATGATATTACGGATAATTAAACTTGATATTACAAAAAAATTTTAAATAATGTACAGTTTGATTGGAAAAGCTGTTGTTTACCTACATCTATTTTCACTTAGGCACTGTTGAAAATTTTAATTGAAAAGCTAATGAGAACTTGAGTAAATATAATTTGGAAAATTTTCTAAAATACAGTTATAAAATAATTTGGTATGTAATCAATTTAATTCCATTAACGTCGGATAATAATTTGGAGAGTTCACTAATTTTTATATTCGAAATGTTGTTATGGAAAAACGGAATTTAGTACCCGCCATTTTCGTTAAGAATGTTATCTAATTTTGTAAGAAATTAATTTTAAGTTCAACTCATTAAATTTTGTAACTGCTGTGAATTAAGTCAAAAAGATATTTATGAATTATGGAGTTAATTTTTAAATAAAAATAAAACAGTAATAAATTTTACTGAAGAATTATTACTGTTTTTAAGACAAAATAACATACAGGGCCAGTTGAAATATTATAGTAAGCCAGTGTCACGATATTATGAAAATATTCAAAAATAAAATAAATTCGTTACCTACCCTTTTTACATATAATAAACTTTTCCAACAAAAATTTTTCTTTTGTGGTTGAAAATGCTGTACTAATTTACCGCTAATTAAATTTTAGCAAAAAATTTGCTTCAATTATTTTGTTAAAAGCCACCCAATAAGCCGGATCAGTATTCATTTATTGAATTTTTATTAACAAAGCGTACGGCTTTCTAAAAGTGAAAAAGAGTGGTTATCGGTTAACTTATATTATTTGGCCATAAAGAATTTAATTGGCTTATTAAGGTTTTGGTAATTACATTAAAACTTTAATTGCTTTTCTTATAAAAATTTTAATTATACGTCGAAAGCAAATTGCTTCAAACGTTTTAAATTCGTTGAATAATTTTACTTTTGTAAAGGATAATATTATACTTCATGATCATAATACTAATAAATAATATCATAACTGGGAATAGAATGATATCCGGGACAACAAATTAAAAATGAACATAAAATTTGATGGATCATTCGCAATTTTGACAAAAAAAGGTAAAAACCATAAAAATATAATGCTAATACTGTATTGGCCGTCCACATACGATTAACTCTGCCCATGAAAATAATTTATAAATAGAAGTGCAGGAAGGATGCGGTGCATCGGGAGCGATACCAATGGGATGCAGCCTGAAACTGACGATCAAGCGGTTATCAGTCGTCATCCTACCAGTGGGGGCTCCCGCCCCTATTGCCCGATGAAAAAGGTAGCGATCTAAGATCCGCACTCTGCATAATTAAGCCATTGATGACATGGAAATGTTCTCAGTTTGTACGTTACTGCGGAACTTGTTACCATATTACTGAAGAGACAATTCTAAACTTAAAGTCTATTTATTATCAACTTAACTTACCCCAACATCAACCTTATTACAATTCTACAAATATTTTCACAAAATTTGTAGTTTCATCATATTGGTAATTATTAAATTTCATTTTCGAAAAGAACTTGTTTGCTAGCTAATATTTGCAATGGTTTTTAGAAAGGAGCACAATTAGGACCGCTTATAATAGGGCTAACCTTAATAAAATTTGGTGTTTTATTTTTTTAGTTTTATAAAAAAACCCTTCGGGGTATTAGGATTATGAAAATGGGGATTACAGTTTACACTTTTAACGAAAAATATACGTGATTAGAATAATCATATTTTTAAAGCTTAGAAGAAATTAAATCAGTTCTGTGTTATTTTCCTTCAAAAATCGCTAATCTTTTTTAATTTTTAATTTGCGTTTGACACAAACAAATTAAAATTGATTAAAAAAAGTTTTCGCGACAGTCAACCATGGAAAAAAATTTACTTAATATGAATTTGTTGATACTTTCCACAGTTCGCAGTAAACTAATTTTGAAGTATTTATACCGATTAAAGTTTAAAAAAACAATTTGAGAAGTTCTTCTTTCATTCCAAATTACGCACATTATGGCATAATTTAATCTCAAAGGCATTTTTTGACGTATTTACAGTTGTCAGCCTGTTGTTTTCAACTTTGGAACTTATTAAGTTTGGAACACTGGTGACTCATTTTAGTAGAGTGCTAACTTGGCTAGATAACCCAAAGATTAATATAAGCCTAAATTCGAATGTTCAAAGAAGCCACCTGGTTAGTTTTCTATTTACTCGTTGAGATCCAAAGTAACTAACAAAAAAAAAGGTTACTCAGTTTCCGAAAACTTATAGACCTAGACATTTATGGATGAGCTAAAAGTTAGCTCTAAAATTTTCACGCAGGTGGATTTATCCTTTTAGCAAGCAATTCCTAATGTTTGCTCTTAATCTTAAATGTAAACTACATACATATAAGCATTGTCAGTATTTTAAATGGCAAATTATCATACTAGTAAGCATTTACTGAAATCTGGAATGGATTAAATGTGAATGTAGTTGACATATTATTTATAACGAGGAATTCAGAAAATATAGAGGACTTCAGTAGGAAAGAAATTTTTTTTTATAAACCACAATTTTTTTATATTTGTAAAAGTTTTAAAACTTATGAAAAGGCAATTTTAAAGATTCTTGGCAGCAGAAAGTTTACGTCATTTTAGATGTAAAGCTATGTCAAAGGTTTATTTCATATTTAACAATAAGAATTAAAAAATAATTTAATATTGCTTCGAAAGCTAGCATCATGTAGCAAAAAATGCTCAAGTTTTCTCTCAGTTTGTTATTTTCTCAAAGCGTGGATGTTACTTTTTTAAAGCTAGCTTTTAAGATATAACCCAACAGTTCTTGAGAGCAAGGTGCAATTCGAAAGTTCATAACATTCAGATCTCTTATCTGATAAGGTGCTTTCGCACCTAGTTTAACTACTAAATCAATGACAAACTCAGACCTATAGTTTAACCTGAATCAGAACCATGAACGGAGTGAATAACATACCAGTATTTTTCCGGTAATGTTAAAAAGATTTATACAAATTTTAGATCTGTTGATAAAATATAAGTTGTTTAAATAATTTGATAGATAAATGAAAAGCTGTTTTTAGAGTATAATCCGGTTAGCCCAGTAAAAGTGCTTTGAAGTCAAATGCTCTTGCTATTTTAACCCGCACATGTTTCTTTTACCATTTAAACGCAATTTTAATATTCCAAAAAAAATATTGCTTTACTGTTTAAGTTAACGATTGGCACAATAGATTATTAACATTTTGAATATTACAAACTAAACCAAACCTTTTTGTTAAATGTATTGGCTTAAATCTTTTTAATCTCTGTGTTAGAACACACTTTAATTAAAAAGGACGTGTACTTAATCTGTTTTGATTACTTTTTACTGAAAGTTGTTTTTTCAAGTTTTACACTATATTTCATTATCAAAATTACATTAGGTATTCGGAAATGATAGCGGTGGCCATCCATCGTGTTTTTTATGGACACAATGTACACTAATTTCAATTTATACTTCAAAGCTGGAAATCTATCCTGTATTTTGCTTAACCCATTGGCTGCCACCCCAACAGCAAAGAGTGATACCAAAGCCAAATTAAAGAGTAGCAAACTCAAATTTGGACAAAAAAATAATCATAGATGCCAGCAGTGAACATTTGCTATATTGCTATAAAATAAACCTATTTTGTTCCAAATTTAGAAACCAGCATTTGAAACAAATACGTGTTGAGTAACATATGTGTCCCTTGCGGCAAAGTAAACTTTTAATGAGAATTACCGGAGATCTTCATGACAGTCAACCAAGTAAGCAGACTTCTGTACAATAAAGCTTTGTTTCCTTGAGGCAGCTTAGGCTTGTAATTCAACTACCAGTACATCTACTTAAAATGTGAATATCTGATGTATCATAAATATATTATGTTATGTTATGCTGCTGTTAGATGAGGCGTCTGCTAATTTATTAAATTTTATTCAAATGTTAATTTGTTTAAAATATTTTTTATTTACCTTATATAAACCCGATATAAACCTTTTGATGAAATAAAACTTTTCGTTTTGAAAGCTCAAATACCTAATATTGAATAAATTTTATTAACTTGTTTAAATAATAATTTTGTTTATTTCGCTATTTAGTACTTCAAGTACAGTAATGGCAGAATATCTAAGCATACCAGCTTCGATAAAAATTTAAATTTTACCTTTAACGTTTTAACTAGAAATTACTTAATTTTAGTTCTGATTACAACGCAACTGTCCTGGAAGAGTAAATATTATTAATAAGAGAAATATTGCTGTTTTAGTTTCTTTCTTTTTGTGGAAAGCTGTTAATTGGTTTGTAAGAGTAATTATGCGGTTGTAAATATGGTTAGAATCTCACTTAATTTTTGTAATTGAAAGTCAATGTAAATAGAACTGTAGTGCATAAAATAAACTGACTTTAATTTAAACTTTATAACTGTGTAAAACACAATTAGAAACGATAGTTCATCATATTATAAATTTAAATTGTCTCAATAGGCAATTTTAAAATAAACATCAACGTTTGTTTATTATTGAATCAATTACAGATTCATAATAATCTGTAAAACTAATAATTAATTAAATACACTGTTATTATAAGTAAGTATAGAAAATAAATTTTTTTTCTGTAGATCTAAGATTTCTATAATACTACCCTCTGAGTATTCATAATGCATTCTCAATGCATTTCTTATTGTAGGGCGTAAACTGCTTTTAAGTCCCTTGTGTGAATAATATGCTATTTTACGCCCTAGTTATATAATTTACCATTAAACTTTAAATGAGTACGTTTGTCATTCTTTACGGGTACATTTTCTAAGAGATAAAAGTTAATATTAATGTACTAAAAATCTCAAGCTAAAATTAGTTTTAATTTAAGATTTTTCAAAACATCAACTTGAAGTGTTTTATTGTTCATTAAGAAAGTCAGCGTTTGATTTGCATTTTTATAATTTAACTTCATTAGTACTTCTAGCATTAATTGCATCTAGTAGTCAAGTTAAAATAATAGCACCTAAGTGCATTGCTACTTAGTTATTTGCAAAAACGTGCTGATTTTTTCTTTTGTTTCTTAATCTTAAATTTAAATTTCTTTCTTTTTTTTTGATAAAGCTTACTTGCACAGAAATAAAACCATTTTATTGTGACTGATTATTACTCCTATTATTTATATTTTGCTGTATTCTTGATTTTACAGGTGTAACGTTTTGTAAAATCGCATTGAACAGATTTGCACTTTATTTTAGAATTGGTTGACGTTGTGAATACCCTCTAATTTTTGTTGTGGGTTGTTATTTAAGGGGGCAGAATATTAGAGACTGTATTACCCCCGTTTTTATATTTTATTATGTATTTTTAAATCCTGTAAAAATAGTGTAGGTACAATTAATTACTAGCTGATTCTCTAAAATTTAACATTAATGTAAAATTATTTGGGCTTCAGATTTCGCCAATTTTTTTTTGGAAAAAGTGATAATACATAGGCTATATAGTACATACATTAAAAAATATAAAATCTGTATAAAACCCGGTTGTTTTTCCAAAATTTTCATAAAACTTTTTTTTTATTTAAATTAACATTGTCCTGTATTGATTGGCTTTTTTTCAAATTACTCAAAAATAAAATATTTTGAAGTATCTGGATCCGAGCTTTGCCGTGGTTGTGTTTATCAAAACTACACCCTAAACCCATCGCTGCGCTCGGGCGTTCCACACCGTTTTCATAAGCGTCAAATTCACTCAAAACATCCCTGAAGGGTTACCGAATTCGAAAATAACAGAACTCGAAAGGTGGGATCTTTCAAATCCGAATCAAGTACAGCGGGCTTTTACTACAAACCAATTTATCTTCTGCAATCTTTCCAATCTACTAATTACATCTGTTGACTACCAATTTAAAATTTTCATTTCCATGTCACTAAATTCTTCTTCAAATTATTAAATTCTATTTTTAAACTCATATTATACTAAAATTTTATCTAATAAATTCAAAATCTAAATGATTTACATGTTACAATAAAATATGAAATTGAATTTTTGACTTACGTAATAGTATGAAATATAATGAATTGATAGTTTATTACACTGTTGGTATAGCAATCGTGTTTCGTTCTTTAGGACACTCATCAGATAAACCTGTTAAATACTATTAAAAAAGCTAGAAAAGTTAAAAATTCAAATGATAAAAAATAAATTGCTATACCAACAGTGTATTAAACTATCAATTCATTATATTTCATACTATTACGTAAGTCAAAAATTCAATTTAATATTTTATTGTAACATGTAAATCATTTAGATTTTGAATTTATTATATATTTTCACATGTTAAGAACTAATCCATTCTAAAATTTTATCATTAAACCTCTAATTTTATTAATTACACCATTTTATACTCAAATTTATCAGACATCGCATCTTTACCTCACGCTCTTCCATCTTCCGGGAGAAGGGGGAGTCATGGAATTATAATTTTAAACAAAAATAAATAAAATTTAAAATTAATGAAACCACCCTTATTGCATACAGACGTACGACAACAGTATATAAATTTCCAGGATAAATTCTTGAAAAATCGCTTTTTTCATCCTCCTGACAAAAACTGTGTACAAAATAATAACTATTAAGTAAATAAAAGCAACAATTACAGTTTAAATTACTAACCATACCAAATTATTATAAAATTATAATTTTGCCCAAAACATAAATGGTACAGGGTGGGCCATTTAAACTTTCGGGATGTTTATTGGTAATAATTTAAAAAAATACAAATTTTTTGCTGTGAAGTGATTTTTCGTTTATTTTCAACCTTTCAAATTTGTTCTCAATACTTTTTAAATACGATATCGCGTAAATGGTCGCCTTCAGAACCAATGGTGCAATGTACTCGTTTTTCGGCATTTTCCATCACTTTCCGAAGTATTTCGGGCTCAATTGAGGCCATTTCCTGTCGGATATTGGATTTCAAGGCTTCCAGGGTTCGGGGCTTGTTGACATAAAGCTTAGATTTCACATAACCCCCGCAGAAATAAGTCTGGAGGCGTTAAGTCGGAACCAATAGTTGTCCATGCCGTTATCATTAAGAATTGGCATAAAAAAATCCGATATTTTTGGTGGCGATAAATTTTTTATTTAACATCCTGATGGTGTGGTCTGAAAGTTATTTCTCCACTCGATATTTTGCACGATACGCACGTTGCGTTTTCACAGTAGACATCATGTTTTTAATGCGACAAAGCTGTATGTGCTGCAAATGCAAAATGTATAACTTATTAGTTTTACCTGACGTTTAATATTCGGGCTGTAATTAGCGCGATCATGACCTAAAGCCACTTAAGTTTTGTACGGTTGAAAGAAACTGCGCTCAAAACGCAAAAGTTCAGTATATCATTCCACCAAGAGTTTTTGTTGTCTTTAAGTTTCCCGTACAAATTAACTCAAGATATAACTTCATTTTCTTCTTTAATAGCGTTCTATTTTACATCCAATTTTTGACATACGCCTCTTCAAGTTCATTCCACCTTTCTCTATTGCCCTGCCTCTTGAATCCAATTAAGGCCAGCCATAAGTTTGATGTCGTTCAGCCATCTCATCGGAGGTCTTCCTCTTGGTCTTCTAAACGTGTACGGTCTCCAAATCAGCATAGATTTACTCCATCAATCCATATCTCTCCTCGCTACATGTCCTGCTCTATGATGATTAGCCATATATTCGTCTTTTCGCTCCATCGCTCTTTGCGTTACTATAAGACTATTTATATTTTACTGGGTCATGGTAACTCATTACAGGCAATATGACTATTTTTTTAAAATGTAATTGAATATTTCTATTTTTTAATAGAAAGCTCAGTTTTCCAAAAACAGCCCATGCTTGAGAAGGTTTTCTTTTTATTTCTTTACTTTGATTTTCTTTTCCCAATATGATCTTCTGCCCCAGGTAAGTGTATTCCATAACTTTTTCTATTTGTTTACCACCAATTTGTATGTTACCGTCTTCTTTAATCGTTACGTTAGTTTTAGTCAGTTTCATTTGTTTTATTTGGTTTAAATCCGCTATCATCTCTTGCAGGTCTTGTTGCTTTTGTTGACATAGCTTGCTTTTACAAATATTGGGCGAGACTAATGTATACAATAACATAATAAATAGTAATAAGTATGTCTTATGGAAATGTTTCCCAAACTATTAGATACGAAATTGAAAAATAATCAATCATCATCAATCAATCATTCTGTATCTTTGAGATATCTCTTTTTGGTGCACTGCCTCGTTTGATGCAATACCTCTATGGATTAACGTAACTCGATGGGACAAACATAAACTCCCAAGCAAGGTTAAATTATAAGGTGAAACTTTAGGAAGTGATAGACAGAATAGAATATAAAAACCTACATATTTTCCGGTAAACTTAACTTTTAGGAAGTGGTCAAATCACGACACGCAGATGTAAAAAATTAACTATGATGTATTACAATTTATTTACATTAATATCTACTTGTAAATTAATTGCACAATTCTGTGTATTCGACATTTTTATTTTTGGTTTCTTCCGTTTAAAAATTAAATATAATTTTTAAAATTAAAAATATGTTGGTAAATTAAAAATTTTTTTGTTCTTTTGTGATGTTTTTGAACATTATGTATTAGATTTATTAACAATTTTAATATTATTAAATACGATATTTTGTTATCTACTAAAAATTAATTAAATTCTCATGCTTAACATTTTTAAAAAAATTCTGTAATAACATCAAAATTTGCAAAGATGAAATTCAAATTATGAAAATGATGATAAAGTATGATAAGAAATTAAATTATTTATCTACGTATATTTTAATTTATTCAACTTGTGAAATTATACTAAAAAAATCTACTTAAAAAATATACAAAGTAAATTTATTTATTTATTTAAAAAAATATTATAAATTTTCATATTTTATTTTTTTTTAAGAAAAAATTATTTATGTTGAAAAAATATTAAATTGATCTAAATTACACAAAACTTGACAATTATCTGTGTTTCAACCATTTAAATAACCTCCTTCAATTCAAAATAATGCAGAAAGAGTGAACTAATTTCCAAAATCGACACCTTAAATATTGCAAATGTAGAAAAAGAGATAGCGAGACTGCAAAAGAGATATCTCAAAAGTTACAAAATAAGTCCCCAGGTGTTCATTATGACCAATTTGCAAAAATTATAATTCAGGTGTAAAATCACCGGTTAATTTTACATTTTCCGTTAAATTTACATCAACTTTGCATCAATTTTGCAGAATTAGGTCCAGTTGTTCAGTTGCAGGTTAAACCAAATAAATTGGGTTAACCAACGAAATTCGTTGAAAATCTGTTTTTTACGCAATATCATTGGTTAACCCCAATTTATTGGTTTAACCTGCAACTGAAAAACTGGGTCTTAGAAGGTAATTGTACAACCTTGTACACCTGGTACATTTGGTCACCTGGTAACCAAATTATAGAATATAACTTACTACTTTATAAAATACATACATTTTTTATTAATTGAAATTTGACAATTTGCGCAGATTGCACCTCGGTGGGTTGTCATATAGGTTTTATCGAAATTTTTCGGTGGAACGAATGCACGTACGCAACATTTTACTGAACTTTAACTACATTGTTATAAAATAAATTTTCATGCTTATTTGATCTCGATTAGTTGGGTTCTTAAATTTGAATAATGTAACGCGATTGGTTTATGTTTAATAAATGAGGTTTTCGACATAAACAACCAATTTTGAAATCACTGTTGAGTTTGTCAATGATGGAAATTGGTCAAGCGGAAGTTTTCACCGGCGGCGGTTATTTACATACAATATTTGTAATTTTTTTACAATATGTATTTGGGAAACTTTGTATAAAAAAAATGTAGCTCACATTATTTCTTAAAAGCTGTTTAAAAAGAGCATTTATTTATGGTATGCGCTGTTTTTACTTTTTAATACTAAAATATAAATTAAATTTTAAAATAAACTGATTATTTATTGTTCTAGCATTTTCAGTAACATTCACATCCAAAATTATTATTAAATTTTATCATGTTGAGAGAAATTCTTAAAAATTAATACATTTATTTTTTGGAGGAAATTATTAATTCTTCGCTTAGTTTTCGATTTCATTACGAAAATACTTGTGTGTTCTACGAGTAACATTCAAAACGGGATCGAAGTATTTCAGCGCTCTGAATGGAATACTAACGTTGCCGCCCTGTCAAGGGTTATAAAAAATGTTTTGAGACGCATCATTCTCTTATTTTGGCGCCATTACAGAATGGCCTTCCAGACGACCAAAAATTAGTTTCGCATCTTTGAATTTTAGAATTGCATTCGAGAAATAGTTTTCAAGTGTCGAATTTGATATAAAATAAACATATTTTAAGATTAAATGAAATTTTTCTATGATTCCAAAAGTCAAAATGCAATATTTTAAATTATAAAATTGAATTTTCAGTTTATTCAAAACTGTAACAATGGATGAAGTTGGAATGTAGCTGTATGTTATCAATGAAAATATTAATTTCAATTTCAGCTTTAACAATAATAAAGTAAAATTTAGTAGAAAATAATTCGATTAAGCTAAATTAAATAAATAAAAAGGAAGTTCTGCAAAATAAAATATCAAAACCATCGGTAATGCAATTAATTTGGGGAGCGTATTGACAGACAGTATGCTCGAGTTCGAATGCAAATTGAGAAAACATATTTTTCAGCATATCATGACGCTGCATATGAATATATTTAAAGTGAATTGAATTTCTCTACAGGCTGTTACAGAGTGGAGTGGAAAATGTTATTAATTACTACTGCTTTGACACATTTTGTATGGTACTACTTACTACTTGTTAATGATAGTCGCGTCTTAAATGCATCTTCTAGAATATACAATTTCGCAGTGAAAAAGGGGTTTAGCTAAATCAAATTAATCCAATCTCCTTAGATCTTTTCTTGAATTTGATTAAACATTTTTAAGCAATTAATTTGTTCGTTAGGAACAATTTGTCAGGTTTCTGTTATAGTACTTACTACACACGACCGACTTTTTGTCGACGAGGTTACCGACCCGACATTTTTTTGATGACGATAATCAAATTTTATGCATTGGATCTCACTGCATCAAAGAAAACTTCATACGAAACTTAATAGTAAATTATTTAACTAGAGCTTAAAATTGCTTATTAATTGAGCGGTGGATTGTATGTCCCAATCTACCAAAGTTTGTCCTGATTCTAAAGTTACATTTGAGAAGTTCTCCACGTTAGCAAAATTGGAATTTTTGACAGAAAAATATGTTATTGTAACAGAAATAAATGAAATTTAAATAAAAGGTATTTACTTTAAATTTGGAAGTGAAGTGTGATAATATCAGGTGGATGGAAAAATTTAAATTAAAACAGAAGCTACCGGCGATGTTAAATAAAATTTAAAAAATTACAAAAGAAAATCAAAGATAACAAGAGAGCAAAATAATGATAAATAAAACAATAAATCGGAAATTAATTAAGTTAAAATAACATTTTCTTAAAATTAATTACAAATTGAAAAATTGTATTTTTAGTAAAGCGATGCCACATGCTTTACCGCAAGGAAATATTCTTTCGCTTTTTCAATTTAATAAAATTTAATTTTATATATAACTTTTAGAAATATATATATAATTAAATTATATATTTTAGAAAAATATTAATTTTTATAGAAGACTAGCTGAATACCCGGCTTCGCCCGGGGTATTTTTAAAAATAAAATACTTTGCATTAGTCTGCGTACTCGAACGTTTTCCAGACTTGCTTCCCGCTACTCGTTTGTTTCATACTATAAGCTATTTTAATTGTTTTAAACTTTTTATTCGAATTTATTTCGTTAGTGATGAGCGATGAAAGTAAATCATAGCAAAGCTTAGCGGACATAAGCATTTCAATGATTTTCAGATTAAAATTTTTGAAGCAACCGACGAGATGGCATACATTTTTCTGCACGTTAAGACAAAATTAACTCATCCAGCTATACAGAATCCTGATTCTGGCTTGAACAAATCACGATTCTCATATAAATTAATATTAGTTAGGTGATTTTTAGTCACATTTTTGGAGAATGAACTCCAAATATCGATTAATTTAAGAAATAATTAATTTTAAAGTTTAATTTCTGGCATAGAAAGAACGTTAAAATCTCATTTTGTTGACGGTCCGTGTGCTCGAGGTATAAGAGTATGTTTTAGTGAGTTCGGGCGCTCCAAGCCGTTTTGACAGGCGCAGCCATGGCAAATCTCGGATTGGACGCTCTAAAATCTTTTATTTTTGAGTAATTTGAAAAAAACCTGACGTTTGTTATGTAGAACTCACAGGCTCCTCCTCCAACCAGCCGTGTTTAGCCAATCACTATAGATGAGACTGTTAATTGAATTCAAAGAAGATATTTATGAAAATTTTGGAAAAACTACCTAGTTTTTCGCATATTTACTACCACTTTTAAAAAAAAAAATTGGTCAAAATCTGCCGCCCCACATTTTACCCCCCCCCCAAGAAAAAATGAACGGATCTTTCTACGAAAAAGTAGCAAGAGGAGTAAAATTTCATACTATTTTTACCTATACAATGTTAATATTCACTCGAGATTTTACCCTCTCTTATTGAATATACCGGGAGGTAAAATTTCCGGTTACACTTGTTTTGTATTTATAGTTGCACGGAGCTTTATTTTATTTGCTGGAAAACTTTCAACAATTTCGTTTGTGTCATACTTTGACAAGATTGTATGTAAAATCAAATATTGCTCGAGAGATGAAGCAAAACAATGTGTCGTAGATACTCAGTGTTTTCCTATATTATGCACTTCTTTGACATATCGCACTCTCAGAATATTGGATAAAATGAAAAAATTTAAAGTAGACGCAAAACTTTAAAACAATGTAATATTAAAAAAAAACTTACGAAATAGAAAATTGCAAACAACTTGCAACTTTTGCTGGTAAGAAAATTATATGGATCAATCACTTAGCGTTTCGCTCAGAAAACTTATCAATAGTGATCCACCTTGCTGAAGCAGCATATAATTAACTTCGTTCTTGTAGGGTTAGATTAGGCTAATTTACATATAAGTGTTAACGATTTCTTCAGCAGAATATTTAATGGAAGTAAAACAAAAATGTAAAATTACACAAGTAAATTAAGACTAATTTAAATAAATGTCAGCCCAAAAAAGTTGCTTTAAATTAGTGCGAAAATATAATTGAATTTGTTTTGGAAACATTCAATTTCCACAAATCGAATAAGTACACTGAACTACTCTCCAAAAACCAATATTAGCTTTTCTGACCTTTTAATTACTTGACGTACTAACGAACTAATCACATCATCTTTTAATGGAAACGTAGACGTTATCAATAATATTGGCGAAGAGACGAATTCAAAGAATTTTCCCAATTTTAACAAGAACGTGAAAGATCAAATTAAAACTTAACTTATAGCCCATTTTGCATTAGAAAATTAATTGTCTCATTATTACGAAAGTTGAAACTTTTGCAATTAACAAAAGAACAAACAAACTTTACATATTACATGCCTGACAGTTTAATTCATTGAAAATGTTAAAAACTATGACACGTTTTTCCGTGTATATTTTGTTGAAGAATAAAGCATCGCCATCGTTATGATTAATAATCGTAACAAATTTCTTTTACAATTACAAATTACAACTGGAAGTGAAATATTCAGGACCATTCAGGCAGCACCGGGTTGGAGTGCTTTACCGTCCTGACAGTGCGGAATTTTATGCTGAACATAAAAGTATTATGCCCAATGCCCCATATATTTAGTTTTTTTATTTATTTTTTATTGCATTAGTTACAACAGGAAGAAAAGGAACAATTAATGACCCAATAACTACAGCTGCATGTAATCCAATAACTGAGCGAAAAAAAGGTGACAATCTAAGAATTTTTTTGATGTAATAAAAATAAATGGAGTTGCGTATCCTCAATAATAAAATATATTGTGGTGTATTTTTCCAAATTTCGCGTTTTTCCATATCATGTCTTCCTGTGATGTAGAATTTGTTGGCTGGTAATTTTAGTTATGCTAAAAAAAAAACTTATCTTAGGTTTCATCAAGTTGAATTTGCCAAAATTAGATATGATATGTAAAGATAAAATGTTTCTGGTCGCCTAAGAGAATATAAATTGATATTGACTCTCAGATTTGTCAGTGTTAAATTTATCTGAAAGAAATGTAATTTTTTTATGGGTAAAAAAGATAAAAAAATAGGAATTTATGAAAGTTTATAATTTAAAGAGTTCCAGGCCAAGCTCATAGTTAATAAGACGCATATTTGAATAATCGACTGGAAAACCTGGTTCTAATATAAAATTAAAGGGGTTAGAATCCATGGCATAAAAATACTAGCGAGAGTCTCGTGCTCGTAGGTGCATTATTGGGATCATTTGGCTACAACACTGCTGTGATCTAAAGTTTAAGTTGGATTTATGTCTAACAAGGTTAGCACTCGACTAGGTTGTATTATTAAAGTTCGTACAAAACCATTATTGTCAAGTATCAACTTTTTCTTTTCTTACACTTTTTCCTTCTATGCCGATCTTAACGACAATATCCTTTCGAAAGCTGATTAGTTCTTTTGTACTTATATAATATTAAGAATCCATTAACTTAAACGAAATAACTTCTTACAAGATTATAGTTGATTTGAAAATGATTCCCACAGGTGGTTTACAAAAGAATTTCTCGGACTTGTTGACCGTTAAATCTCTTTTAATTTATTAAATGCGTTACTACTTCATAAACTTTTCTCTAGACGAAATTCTACTCAATCAGGTTTTAATCGACGAAATTTATTGAACTAACTTTTCTAATATATACCATAAAGGATTTCAAGGTGTCAATGTTTGTTAAATAGATCGTTAGTATAAATGGACGTTCAAAATTCCAATTAATTTTAATATATTTAATACTATAATCTGCGATTCACTCAAGTTATCTACCAGATAGCTCGCGAGTAATTAGTTGGAAAATCCTTTTTTGTCGAGACATTTACTCGTTAAACTTTTTATCTCCACTGTAGTTTGTTTACTTTTACACGTTTTTTATTTTATATATGAATTATTTTGGCAAGAATTGACAAAAGTTTAATTAAATCGAATTGCACTAAAAATCGATTGGACTTTGTGAAAGTTTTCTGTGAAATAAAACACCACAATACAACTGCTTTAATCAATTAACTTTTTTGAAGTACTTCGGTTCAATAAAATTACTTGCGTAGTTTTATTTCTTTATCTGGTTTGTAAAGACATTAAAACTCTAATTAAAAGTTTCAAGTGGTAAAAAATGTCTTCTGCATATTTTATTTCTCATCTCTTGCTATTACTTCGTCGAATCAATACGACATGGAATATTAACATCTACCTGATAAAAACTTAAAAATAATCATATTACCAACTGCTTTCCGTTTTAACAGTATATGCAAAGTCAATTTTATTTGAAGTCTGCAAAGTGCTACAGCGATACAACAATTGATTAGTTTATAAAACAATGGAACAAGTAACATCTACTAGGAACTAGACATTCATTAGTTAATGGCCATCATAGTTTTCGACTAACACTGGTGAATAATTTATGCGATTTTGTCTATCATACCAATTTTAAGTTGGTATCTTAAATTCTACCTACTTATATCACTCAGTTGCGTCTTATATCTTTTACGAAATAGTTGCAATTGTTCACAATGAGAAATTTACTAAATATATGTCGTAATGCCTTTATGCACTGTTACTGTCTTGTAGAAATGCAACTTTACACATTTTATACTTGAAGTACAGTACAAGTACGTACTATTTATTTAGACACCAACTGTTTATGACTGTAATTGTTTTACGATATAAGATCTGAAATATCATATAGGGGGGGGGGGGCTTAATCTATATTTAAAAATCCCTTGCCTTAAGCAAGCAGTACAACTTCCATATATATGTAAATATCAACGGGTTGCATCTTAAAAGATTGTTTTTCAATCGCAGATTGATTGTCCCTGCGCGGGCGCCAAATCTATGATTTCCTATAGGTATATTTTCATGATATCCATCCCTGAAGCTGAAACCAGATCGTTTACCTTTAGAATTTTTTACAAATTGCACACTTTTAATTCCGGTAAGAGGTTAAGGATGAGGTGGATGACCTTTTAGCGTTAGCAGCCTCACTAACCACTTTCTAGGCTTGGATCCCAAAAATAAAACTCAAATCGAAGTTAAGTTTTAAACTATATTTTTATATTCATCAAATGTTGTCCATCTTGAAGCAGTGGCTGCATTAAAATCTCATTGACGCTACGTGTTTTGGACGTAAATAGATGCAGGAGAATGTTTTAGCCGGCTGCAGTTCCTTTGAGCCGTGCTAGGACTTGATTTAATAAATGTATTTTAGATTTTATTTATTAACCTTGCTTCGCAGTTTGCATAAAAATAAATAAAGCTTTGTCTTTTCAATAATATTTAAAAATTCCAATAATTCTACATTATTGCACTCTCAAACACTACAAATAGTTTTTTATATGCGACGTGTTGCTCAACTCACTGCGCTCATCAAACAAACATCACGTTTAGTAAAAAAAACACGATTTCCTTGCAACTGATATATTTTATATTTGATTTCAATAAATTTCTCTCTAGCGATGACAAAATTTTAAATTATTTAAATTATTCGTAACAAATGCAACAAAATCTCTTCTGTCTGTTTATGACAAAATTGTTTTGCATTCTTTATACAAAGTTTTACCATTACGTCTTTTTGTTTTTATGGAAGCAAGAAATTGCTTGGTCTGCACTCCATATTATATTAAAATAATGAAATTTACATAAATATGTTGAATAATATTTTAGGCATTTCTTAGTTTACGCACCATTGCACGAAAGCAAAATAGAATTTGAATTATAAAATCAATAAGTGAGATGATGAAAATAATGGTAAATTTAGAAAATTACTTAGTTTACGTAACAAGGCTAAAACTTGAGAAAGTAATATTTAATACGACGCCAACATTTCAAATTTCGTGAGGTTCAGGAATTTTATAATTAAAGCTTATTGATTTTTTATGGTTCTCAGGTTACAATGAAATCGAGCAGTAACGTTTTCGTTAATTGTAGATAATATAAAGCTTTTACGATAATTTTCCAATTAAGTAATTAACGAATTATTCCGCATCGCATTTCATAGAACTTCAAATAAAATTTTAAGTGAAATTTAAGAATAACACTTTTGAAATAATGGAGATATCAAATTTAAATAAAATGTAAACAAAGCTACACAGCTGTAATAAAATGCTCTAGGCGTTGCTTTTCATGGATAAATTTATTGTTTTTACGGTGCACGCCTTCATTAAAATCACAATCTAAATTGTAAAATTCCAAACAGGAAATAATTCTTTCTATAAAGCAAATTTAACATCTGGAATATTTCAAAAGGAAGTGGATCAGTCGGTCTTGACACCATTCGACCTCGTAATTTTTTAGGTTGGCAAACAATTGGCCAATCAAACAGGTTATCATTTCAAAGCGTTTATTTAAATAAGGTGAGCTAACAGTAGGATTAGTTACCGGTGAAGCTTCCGAGTTTTCAACAGAATTTTGAAGTTCGATAACCTAAAAGACTATCTATCTTAACCATTGAACGGACAATTCGTTCCCGGATATTTCGCTTCCAGACACATCGTTACTACAATATTGCCTCCGCGACATTTGCTACCTAATTTCGCTGCTACTTCTGATCTGCTAATAAATTTAAGTTTTTATGATGTGAAAAATCACGAAAATTGGTTAAAGACGATTAGTGGAAAGAAATACAAAATGAAAAATGAAGTAATAATGTAATGAGGTTATGAGAAATTCCGTTACGAATATACCTATGTAGTGAAACTATCTGTTCGGAACATGAAGCAATGTTTGTATGCGCTGATGCATAATTTGTGATGTGGTAGACGACCACATTACAAATTGGATAGAACCTAAGTGCAAGGAAACATCTGACATTGGAACTGAACAGGTCGCGTCGTTGTCAAGACATCTTTCTCCCCGACTTTATGTTACAATTTGCTTGTATAAATTTTCTGAAAGGAAATATAAACAACAGTTAAATTAGTAATTGGACAATTTTCATACATGGCTTAACGCTTTCAATTTGCAATTTCACTGGGGAGATTTAAGTTGTCTACAGTTCTTTTGGTAGCAAATATAACCTGGTTTAGAAAATAATTAAATATGCAGAGTAAAAATGTTGTTAAGTATCTGAGATTATATAGACGGATAAAGCAGTGCAATTCGATTGGTGTGGAACACGATTGATGTGCAACTAGATTGGTGATTGGATTAAAAGAATAATTGACCAATCATATGTGTGTTACGTATGATGGCGATTGCAATCATGATTAGGATCTCCTCAGCCTTTCTACGCCATTTTTTGTATCTTTCGCTAATTACCGTCGGAAAAAAAACGTCCTTCGTTCAAATCAGTTGACAAATTTGAATTACAATTGATGATTTCATAATATCAGTTGACGATTTCTGAATTACTGGTAGAAATAGCCCACTTTTTACTGAAAATTCCATATTTTTAAATTATCATTTTAAAGATTTAACCTAAACTGTTTTCAATGGTTTTTTAAAAAAGTGTTTAAAGTAGTCCGCAACACATCAGTGTGGCCGAGCTGATCCAAGCAATTTCAGCAGTAGTAACAAATCCGCAGATTTTGCAGTATCCTATATAATTATTATTAAGGATATTGTTAAGGTTTTTTTAAATAATACAAAACACGGGTGTGTGATTATCAAAATAAATTTTTGTAATTTTTATTATACAGTTTGAACTAGGTGCTAATTGTTATGTTAGTAATTAAAATGGAAGGGAAAGATAGGGAAAACGAGCAATAAACACTTCCTAACTATGCCTTCTGAGTTGCGAACGTCGATTAAATTAGTTTATTTATGTAATTAGTAATTGAAATTAAGTGTTAGTTAATTGGAAGGTACATTGTTTTATTTGTTTCGAATGATAATTGGATCATTTCCAAATAATTGGTCATCACAAGTTTTAAATGGTAATTTTGCATTGCAAATTCCTTAAAATGGAATGTATGGATTGATAAGTATGTTTTATAAGATAAAGTTTTAAAATATAGATATTAAGAAATCCACCAGAGGTCATAGCAATATATTGTCATGTTTCATTTTAAACTCACATCTTTTGGTGAAAATAAATTTTTAAAAAAACAGGGATTAATATTGAAGTTTTTGAATTAGATAAATTTTATTATAAGAATATGAGATTTTTCTTTAATATAAATTTCCATGATGATGAATAGTTCGGTTTCATATTTTTTTGATAACATTTAAGTTAAATTAAAAAGCACAGCTGGGAAAATTTGATTTAAATTTTCAACAATTAAGAATAAGAAAGATGTTTTTGGTCTAAGATCTTTGAATGAAAAGACAAATGCCAAATTTATCAAGGAAAT
The DNA here is from genome assembly GCA_963170105.1 of Cantharis lateralis. Classification (NCBI taxonomy): domain Eukaryota; kingdom Metazoa; phylum Arthropoda; class Insecta; order Coleoptera; family Cantharidae; genus Cantharis; species Cantharis lateralis. The sequence continues at coordinate 8,848,997 of OY720626.1, forward strand.
CGATCGGTATTCTATCAGTTTTTATAAATTTTTAAAATAAAGTGTTTAAATCAACGAAAGTGATTAAAATTATACTGCGCCGAATCTGAAAATTCCACCTTGCCTTGCAATTCTATTGCAAGTTTTCTAACTAACAAAAATAAAGGAGGGAGAAAAATTTAAAATGGTAATTAATTCTGGGCAATGCCGTCATTTCGTCAAGTTCGAAATTTAAAGCCCAGAGTCAAAAATTTAAATAAAATTAAAATTTAATTATAATTGATAAATTCAATTAAAATATTTACTTACCTGAAATTACAAATTCAGAGTAAAAGTGCTTTGTGCAAATAATTTAAACAGAAAGAAGAAGAATCAAAAATTTATTCACCACAGAAGGTGAAATGATTGAAACAAGCAACAATAAACTAAAGAAAACTTCAAACTAACAGGGTGAGAACATTTTAAAACTGCAGGAACGAATAATTCTACGTTAAGTGAAACCACAATAAAATTGATTTATTTTAAAATTTGTATTTTTGCCATCAAAATTGCAACTTTATCCAGATAGTTGAAAGAATTACTCAATATTAAATACGATTAAAGTTACAATTCGATGAAATTGATTTATTTAACAATTTTTACGCATTTGGACATCGCAATATATTATGGTAACATGCAGATTAGCTATTAGCTACCAAAAGGAATACAGGCCTGTTTAGTTTTATTTCAATTTCAAAAACATTTTAAATATTAATTAAATTTTATAATAATAATTTGATTAGTTATAAACCAAATATGTATAATAAAAATAATAAAATTGTGTAGGTAAATTTATTTCTAACGAATAAAAGCAGAATTAACTTTATTAATTTGTAGTTGGTCAAAAACTGGGCCAGTGGATCACTTTTTAGTGGATCACATAGCACCCGGCCCACCCTCCGCTCATTAAAGTGATTTATTTTAAACATTGACTTTTAAACAAAAGTTTACATTATTTATTAACAGAAAAAAAAGTAATCTTGTAGACTAACAAACTTCCAAATTTATTGTCCCGATTATTAACTGAATTTTGTTAAACCTTATAAAATCTCTTATTCGTTTATTCGATTAACGTTTTCAAAGTTAAATTAAATATTAAATCAGAAATTTTAGTTCTGCGTAATTAATTTTCATCGTCGTCAATTAATTTTAGAATTTGATAATTAAATTATACATATTTTATTTAATAACCCGAAAATCTTGTAAGTATACTTAATAATTTACGTTATTTCTGTTTCAGATAATAAAATTAACCGAGTTGAAAAGGCATAATTCAAATTGAAAAAACAGATACCATGGGAAGAGAGGGCAAATCCCAAACCACTACAAAGGGGATTTTCAGAATGGCGCCAGTTCTGTTTCTGTTGGCTACGCAGTTAGTTTTAACTTTAAATTCGAATCCGGATACCTTAAAAAATTACGAAGGTAGAAATAATGATAAAATTTCGGATTCACATAGAAACTTAAGTGGCGAAGTAAGTACTAGTGAAAATTACGTTCAAATTGAAAAGTCAACAGTTTTGGAAAGCACATTTCCGCGTAAAAACATAAGTGAACAGTTTGAAGCGAAAAACACTACAACTCTAAAAATAAAATTGCATGAAAATATAAGTGTTGAGAGAAGTATCAACTCGTCAACAATTAACAACTTACCGAAGTTGTTTCCAAGTAAATACAAGAATGAAAACATACCAACAAAGGATTTAAATTTAAGTTTAACAGAAACCACTTTAAATCCTCATTATTTTCAAAACATCGCAACATATAGCAGTTTTAATCACCATTTCAAACCGTTTACCCCCACCCAGAAAAGTTTAAATTTTACTAATCTCATTGAAAACTCGACGTCTGACATTAACAATATAGCAAAGTTAGGTAATACTATAAATTTTCCATCTGTTACGCCAAATCTCAGACTTAATAAAATTGGTTTAGAAAAATCTGACCCTTTTCAAGGCGAACATCTTAATTTTACTAATGCAAATTACTCTAAAAACGATAATGGAAGTGACAGTGTCGGGCAGAATAAAACAAACAAAAATTACTTTAAATTAACTGTAACGAAATTACTAAACATTTTGAAACTTGGCAATGAGAAGCCACAAAGATTGAAAGTTGCAACGACGACTCCGGCATACAATTGCTGCGCAATCAACACCAGGGGGTTAAGTAAAACAGAAGATGCTTATAGACAACAAAATAGATCAATCTTCTTAAAATTAATTGGGAACGGATTACGGTTGAAGCCTGCTGTGATTAAAAGAGCCCATTCACTTACAGCTAATCAATCAAGTCTTTCTGTTGAAGACGTTCTTAATGACGCTCCCGAGCTTTTCAATATTGGCTTAAAGCGCTTACATGAAACGACAAATTCGCACGGTATCTTATATCATGAAAAGGTATCCAGTGACAGCTATCCAAATCCGACCCAACATATCTACAAGACTAACAACGAAGTAAGTGGTAACTTTTTGAATTTTTTGTTTTAAAACCTGCTAGCTTTTAATCATTTCAAGTTATTCGGATGCTATTTAGTTGGTATACCTAAACTTTTTTTATGTGTGTGAGTTGTGGGGATCATTCTGGATGAGTTTTTCTAATTACACAATATTGCAAATATTGAAATAATTTAAAATATAAAATGTATATACAATAGAATATTGGGTATTAAGAGTAGAAAGTGATTTTTTGTGTTTGGAACCGTGAGCCAAAGGCGAACGTTTCTTTTAATTAAGTAAGTGTTTTTCTCATATTGAATAGAACAAAAATATATGTTTTTAAAATAATGTTGTTGCCAATGCGCTATACTCCAAGTTTGTATACAAGAACCAATCAAATTAAAGTATAAAAGAAAAGCAGTCTAGTAATTTTAATTTAATTGGTTCTTTCAGGTAAATTTTAAGAATTACGTATGAACTAACTCTGCAGTTAAGTATAAAGTACATTCAGATTTCAACGTTTGAGTCTTGTTTCCGCTAGCTACTAGAATTAGCACTTTATTAGAATAACACATTAGTGCTCACGGTACTAAAATGTTTGAATAGTAGTCTTAGGATACAATTAATATGAGATAACAATACCTAACAACGTAGATACTAAACTTTGAACTATGATCTATATAACCTTTCGAACTAATTATTCTTGGAGCTATTATGTGGTTTCCCAATAATCAAAAATAAAAACCTTAACAAAGGCTATTTTGGAATATTACTCTGGTGGTTTAGCATTTCCTTCAGAGGCAGATAATCAAACTAAAGTGCTTACTCGGCCAAACAAACTGATATATTGCCTAAGAAGACTATAGCTGCCTTCTCTAAAATTAATACCAATTATATTATATAATTGCATCTGATTAAAAGCTTTAACAAAGAATCAGCACAACAAAACTTTAATTAAACCTTAATTCTTACAAGAACCATGACGTTGACGGTGAATTGAAGGGGGGGGGGGCTTGAAGAAAGCTAAGCTCTCTTTGGGACGGTTCGCGCCCACCTTTTGCACCATTGCCAGAAGCAGCTCGACGTTCATATTTATCTATTAATTAAAAATAGGCTTTACATAGTACACCAAACATAAAACAAAGTTACATAGTTACAATAACACAAAAATACAACGAATCCACGATAAACTACGAACGGTACACGAACATAACGACATCGATCGATCACACATTACAACATCAACTTCTGGTGCCTTTGCTGAGACTTGATTCTGGTTTTAGTTGGCCGTTGCCGTCTGTATGTGGTCTAGGTCTTAGCGTATACTTATTCGTCTTCGGGGGGGGGGGGGTCAGTATGCCCTTGGTTGAAGGAATGCCTTTGGTCTCTTGTACCGCAAATAATCCTCGAGTCGGTAATTACCAATCTCTCGGTTTAGAGGATTTTCCGAGGATGCCAAGCTGTTGCTCCAAATTGGAGTCTTCCTACAACCTGATATACGACGGGTCCTTCATGACTCTCTTGACGGCAACGTACCTCCGTCATGATTGGTCTGATGATCATTTTATAGATCATCAGACGGTTTTCGGTAAATAACTTGCTGCCATGGCTGAGAATCGGGCACAGGGCTGCCATCGCTTCTCCAGTTTTACTATTGGCTGACTTGGTATGGTGACCCCAGCTAAGACCCTTGTCCAGGATCACCCTCAGGTATTTGGAGGTGTCTGTCCATGGTATCCTGGGACCATACATGGTTAGGGGGGATTTCCGGAGTCTCTCCATTTTGAGGGCAGACTTTCTTTTGTCGGGGTTTAAGATAGAGGGCTCCTTGGTTTTTGAAAGAAGGTTGCCGTACTTTTGGACACCTCAATCCTCCAGGTGCGGAACCACTTTTAAGGTCGTCAAAGGCTGCTTGGTGAAAACTGCCAAAAAACGTTGTATCGTCAGCTTAGAAACCCCGCTTAGTTGACAAATCAAAACGTCCGTGTGTTCGACGTAAATAGTTGTTGCGTGGTTTAATGAGCGGAGCCAGCTGCAGTATACTTGTGGTAGTGCCAGTACAAACATCATTTAAGAAATTAAATTTAAATTATATTTGGCAAATTACGTATAGCCGAATTTAAGTTCATAACTAAGATCCCGCCTTTCGAGATACGTAATTTTTTTATTGCAACTGTCGGATCCACAAATCCACATGGTCGGAGCTAAGTTTCCGAAATCGGTCAATCGGATAATCGGTTTTACTTATTAGCATTTTTAGCCGTATTTTTGGATGGTCCATATATTTTAATGTTTAAATTTGTAATTTGCTTCATAAACTATCATCATTTCATTAGAAAAATTTTAAATTCGTGGGTCCAGTTATCATTTTATTCCTACTCCAATCTACTTTAACTCAACTTAAACTTAAGCTGTTTTTACTAAACGGGCAGAGGAAAATTTCCAAATAAAAGCCTTCCTTGGTGGAACCGTGAATCTCTCATGAATTTTACTTACGAATTCCACGGTCTTTTTACCTGTATATCTTTCAATTTTCCATTAATGCTAAGCTCTAGTTGTTCTTAAAGTGCCAGCCACTTTTTCTTCGTTTAACGGGTCTCCACTTCTTTGCGACTCTGTAGATAGACCTAAGAACTATTATTTCATCCACTCCGTTCTATATATTTGTTTACGTATTTTTGTAGGAAAGTCCATAAGAGAACTTAATCAATATTACAGGAAGCCACCCCTTATTTGACCTTACTTTTACTACCTTCTTTCTCGTTCGCGTTTTGCTGTACCAGTCGACCCAATCCTTACTAATTATTATTTTTAAACCATTAGGGCCGAATTAAATTTTACTTAAAATTCTCATGGATTCATCTGTGTAAGTTGCATATTATATGATATTTCGGGAACGTCACATTCAGTAATTGTGGGTGACGGGATTGTCAGCAACTCATTTAGGACCTAACATCTCAATGTCTTTAGTCAATGCATAATGGTACTTAATGGTTTTAAACTAAAATGTTTTTGTGAGTACGACTAAAGAAGTTCTACTTCCCCCGTGAGCTTATGTGGACGAGGCTCACACGTATTTTTATATATTATAATACTTTTAGTTGCTTTCTAAAATTTTTCTTTATTATGTATTTATAGCAATTCTGGATCACAGCAGTAGAAAATAGATTGTAACTGAATTTTCCATATTTACAATTAAATTAAATTTGAAATCGAAGTATGTAAAGTATCTACCTACTACCATAAAAGTTTCTTAATCTCAAAGTAAATTAATTATGCAAACTTGATAAATTTTCCATTAATTTCTAGAATATAATATAATCACCTTTGTATCAAATTATTTGAAGTAAACCGTGCTATGTGGTTAAATTACTTGCCATTCAAGTGACTTCAAATTAAAACTTTGTGTCAAACTCGAACTTAAAAAAATACAAGCTTGAAAAAATTTAAATATATCAATCATATACTCTCTATTCCAAATCTACAAATCCCGCGACTGTCATAAGCTTAGAGAAAGAATTGGAAATATTTAAGATGAGAATTTCCATCTGCACTTATGATTGCTAGCTTCCAACCGGTTTGGAGATCCAAAGAAACAGTAATTAATATATATTATAAAATTATGCATAAATAGTTATTAATAGTATCCAACTTAATTATTGGAGGTTTTTTATTAATTAATTCATTTAATATTGGATGAACAGAAACCGACCGCTTCTCGGTTATTAAATTTTGGTTATTTTTATTGCATACTTAGATGGGACTAATAAAATTTGCAAAATGAAACAAATAAAACAAAGCGAAATTTTTAAATTATAAACGAAACGAAAACAAATGATTTCATTAAAAGAATTTTCTTATGAGACCGTAAGGAAACGGCTCCATCGCATATTACAATCTTCATCTGAAATTGCATTATGATTCCCTTTTACTTTTATAATTAACCTAATTTACCTATTTGTTTTTCTCTTTTGAATTAAATATGCTTCTAACCAACAAAATTTAATCTTACAACAACATCTGAAATTGGTATACATTAAACTCTCATGGGAGAGCACGAGAAATAAGTACCTGCATTGCCAAACATTTATCAGTTTGAATAAAGTATTTATTCAAGTTACAAAGTTTTAAATTTATATTACACTTTAATTTTTTAAATTTTTTATTCTACAAAGAAGTATTTTATGGTATCGGCCACGTTTTAAATAGGCAGGATAGATAAGAATCAAGGGATTAAAAGAAAAGCTCTTGGATTGTTAAATAAAAAACTCGGCGCCGAACAAAATAAATGTATATCGGTATAAAAGAAACAAAATAACTTGTAAATAACGGGCACGATTAGAGGACGGACTCGAAGAAACCTTTTTTTACTTCAAAATTCACTTATTTTTATTTATTGAAATAAATATAGTTTATCACATGATCAGGATGGTAGTAGAAAAATTAGTAGATTTTGAAAGCGATGAGATTATTTGAGTTTATTTTCAATAAATTCCAATAATGGAAAGAAATAGAAGAACCGCGAAATGAGCAAATAGTAAAATCTACTACAAGATTGTTAATTAAAGTTTAAGTGGAAACTTCCGCGTTTTCTTGGTATGCTATATTCCCTGTTAATATGTAAATTGAAATACCCAAATTAAGAGTAAATACCTAAATTAAGCAAGAATTGTTTCAGAAATAATATTAGATGAGGTTGATTCATTTTGGGGGGTTAATATCGATAGCTGTGTGAATCTTTGTACGTGGTAAAATTAGGAAGTGCTCAATGGTCAATGAAAATGAATGAAAATATGTGAGAAGTTTCCAATAAAGCTTCTCGTTGTTACCATTATATTTTTATCTTCTAAATTAATCCAACACGATTATTTTTAAAACTGTTTATTTTTTATTAAGTTTTTGAGATATATCCTGTCCAAACCAATATTCTCCGACAATAAAAATATTAAAATTAAAAAAAACTTGTGAGCCCCATCCACATAAGCTCACGGGGGAAGTGAAATTTATTTAGCCGTACACGCAAAGAAATTTTAGTTTTAAGTTTAAAAATCTCTACTTTTAAATGAAAATTAAAAGAATTCCTTTTAAAACAAATATAATTCAGTCCAAATTAGAATAAATGTATTTTTTTACTTTTAAAATATGCTTGTGATTAAGTAAAAGCGTATTATAATTTTTAAATTGAAATTACAAATTTTTAAAATAATGATCAGTAATTATAAATAATTTAAAAAATACTTCTTCTACAGCATTCGGTTTGTTGTTACCGAGCCCTTCGCGGTTGGTGCCCACTCTTGTTTCCCTTTTATGTTATGTTAGATTTTGAGTCATTTCTTTTAATGTCGTTCGGTCCCCACCTTTATTCCTATTATTGCAAACTTTTCAAACAGAATATTTCGTTAAAGAAGTTTCACATCAAAGAAAGGTAGCAATATTATTACTGATAGTAATATTTTACTAAATTAATTATTCTATAAGAATTTATTTATCACCAAGGAATTCTTTTACAAGCAATGAAATATTGTTATTTACTATTCCACTGTTACAATTTATATACATATTTCTGCATTACATTTATCTTAATAATATTCATTCTCCTACGTACAGCTCTTGTAATAGTAATTGTTCCATCTATTCAAAGCTGTAGTTTGATATTCCAGCTAAATTATCTGCTGTTTGTCTCATATCGAATTAGTAATTTTACCCCCCCCCCCCCAACATCAAAGTTTTGCAATGAGCTACACCGACCTCAAAATATCTCTTTTGGAATGACATGGGATGTAGAGTGCCTTCTACAGCCCCATATTTTGCCGGCTGCAAATCACAGTAAATTTTTAAATTAGCAGTACGAAGGGCAAAATAAAAAATAATGGAAACAAGAAACGGGCAGGGAACGTAACATTGAATCATTAACGTTCTACAATCTATAGTTCTTCATTCGTTGATAATAAGTTTCGGTATTAATCACGAACGTGCGTTTAATACCCTTCGGGAAAATATAATTTCTGATTTATTGTTACAGTCGTGATAACTATCAAAAAGATAAATGTTTTGCGTTTGCTTTTGACGAATATTGCGAGAATATTTCATAGCTCAATATATTTCGAAAGTGCAAGATGTGATTGCTGGCGTTCTCTCCATAAATTATTTCAAATGTTCTGATTACAGCAGTCACCGCTCATCAAAAGAGTACCAACAAATTAATTGTTGAATTTTATGCAATAACGATTACGCATAATGGGCATCATATTTGTCAACTAGAATTTTGGCGGATATCTATTTATTGTATGCTTTTTTACATTCCAATACTCCAATTTCCCCATGTAGCCCACATTAATCTTCTAAAAAGCTTTCAGCACATTCGCTTAGGATCCGATTTAGTTCATTGTAAAAAAGTAACCTAAATGTCTAGTGAAAAGTTCGTTGCTCGATTAAAGGCATTTATAATATCGACACTTCGTCTGACTTAATTTTCAAAATTAAAATAATTGGAACTTTACAAGTCCAGACAATTTTTTATAGCAGATGCCCAAGTGCAGTTCGTTCGACTAAAAATAATAGAACAAGTGACAAGTGACACTTCAATCGCAAGAGTAGATACTTTATTTTTAATGAAATTTTTATTAAAGTTCCAAAATATATTTGATTTATTGTAAAATAAAATCTGTCAAATAATAATTTAATTTGCAATGGGGATTTCTTGTATACTTTTTTTAACAGCTGCCGTATTATAAAACAATTGAATTTTAAACAATTGGTTAATATTTTTTGCTCGTCAATACGATGAAATTTTATCCTGTTGTATAAAAAGAACTTTTTTATCTTTCAATTCGCAAAAACATTATAAAGCTAAGATTTCTAGCTTTCTTGTAAAAATGCTGATTTGGCAAAATTATACGGTACTTACATTTCGACGTATTAGTAACAAAATTTTATAGTGAAACTTTATTTAAGTGGCATTTGAAAACTCTCTTGAGTTTTCAATTACGAAAGTGAAAATGGAAATTTAGTTAAAAAGAAATTTCGTCCCTGTCACAATGCAATGTTAGCTTAAAACTACCAGTAGGTCCTTGATAAAAAGGCGGTTACCCTTCATTATATTCGGTGTCGGGTTCTTCTGCTTATTGTTAGCATTGGAACTAACGTGAAAACAAACTGATTGATTTGCTGAGCGCCAAGTCAAATTAATAAAACTAAAATAAACAATGGAAATTAATGTATTTTCTCATCCAAATGGGCGTAAATGGCTTGGTTTGGCTTCATTTCAACACTTATTTGGTATTAACCCATTTTAGTTTTCTGGAGGCCAGTTTTAATATCAGTTTCAAGAGATGAAACTAATGGGATCTTAAACTAACTCTGAACGAAACTAAACTAACTGAATAAATAAAATTGCTGGTTTCCAACGTTTTTCTGACTAAAAAAGAAACTTTTTAGGATTAAAAAATTTGGTTAATTTATTAATTTCACACTGAAAAAAAAGACAGTAAATAATAAAATTTTTGATTAATATTATCTACTTTCTACCACGATTGATTAACAATACTACCTCGCTCAAGATGTAGACAAGTTAACATCATTTTGCTTACATCTCGGTGTTTCTCGTATCTAAACAGCTTCCATTTCACACGGTGAGAACACCATGTTATTTAGATGTAGTTCGAAGTGTTTTTGTGTTTTATTTTCTGCAGAGTTTCAGAGTTATACCCACTACAATATATAAATAAGAACTTACCAACTGAATTTTCTGCTCTCACACTGTTTTATTTTATTATTTTAATTTTTACCTGTTTCTTTATTCAAATCATCTTAAACTATAAATTTGTAAAATTTGCTATGCGCGGGCAGTTCCAGATCATTTTTGATTTTGTAGAGGTTCACCTCGGAGCTCCTGCAAAAATGTGAAGATTAGATTATAAATTTAAAATAAAGTTTGTTCAAATTGGATTGCAAGTAAATTAATTATAAGAAGATATCACAGCAATATATTGAATCTCGCCGTCAGCATCGCACACAGCAATTTTTCGAGTTAATAATTAAAAAAACCAACCCTACCTATACTTTAAAGCCTAATTTATCACACAATTCTCTCATGGATTTTGTAAACTAATATGCATATAGTAGGATATTGGATGCATGTAGCATCCCCGAGTTAATAACCCTACAGGTTACAATGATACCGTATCCAAGCAGTCGGCATAAAATGCAACTGTTTGATCATAAACAAAGTGAATTTGAATAATAAATATTCTTTACTAGACTTTTTATTTCGTTCAAAACATAATTTTAAATTGAAGCATAATCAGATGAAATAGAAAATATTAAACCTAAGAAAACTAAATTGATAAAAATACTTATCCTGACGAATTACTTTATTCGACCACGAGGTGAACTCGAAATGACTACAAACGACTTCTAATGATGAAAAATCCTACAGGTCAAAATTCATCAAGCTATGCTTTGTATTGATCGTTGAGATATCCACCCTATAGGTACCTACATACTTTATAATTTTAAATTAAAAATTAGTAAGCATTTTAAGAACTTTACGATACAAAATTATGAAATTTTATACTATATTTACCTTGAAAACTGTTCATTACATTCACTTGTTCGACGACGGTAAGTTCTAATTAATAATTAAAAGTTTAAAGCTTCCCACACTAGCGCATCTCTAAACTTTTTTGTTGGTTATATTTAATAAAATTGAGGGAAGTTATTTTAAGCTTTTAATTTTATTAACTTTTAAGACGATAATTAAGCATTATGTTGAAAATTAAATTTAATAATTAATTTCCAAAAAATAACTAAATTGTTATACTTAAAGAGGTACTCGGTTTAACTTACACTTTTGCTTAATGAATTGGTTAACTGTGTAGTACATTTTCATTATTTGGAAAATATCCTAAATAAACGTACCGGACCTCTCTCTACAAACATGATGACAAGTATTACCAAATGAATGGAAGTAATTCTGTTTAGATAAATTAATTGGTTACCTTTTTATCATGTAACATTGTTTAAGTAGTCTGTAATAAATTAAATTATCTTTACGATAATAGGTTTTAGATTTATTTTAAATATAATCTTTTCATCGACTAAATTTATACCAACTTCCTTCGCCCACTTGCTAGACAAATTATTATTATCAGATTACATAAACTAATTATTATTAACCATTATAAAAATTGAATAAATTCATTAATTCGTTACAAATAATTGAAGAAATCCACTAGGAAGACTCTTCGGGCCGTTTCCCTCGCTTGAGGAAAAGTACTCTTTGGTACTTCTTCCAACAGAACCTTAATATGCAGGCCATCTTTCTAGCATTGTCCTTCTCCCTTTCGTCGGGATTGTTTATTTGTCAGAGCAAGTTCTTCTAGGAAAGACTTTCAGCGACTTGATCACCTCGGGGCTCTTTCTTTTTCTTTGGTAGATTTATCCCATTATCTGTCTTAACTTAATTTTAGACTCATAGCTCTTTTTTATTGAATTATTTAAGTTTGGTTTTGCTTCATCCCTTCCCGCTGAAGTATGGACACCGCAATAGAAAATGGAACAGGAAAATAAGAAGAGATGAAAATTTACAAACAATCAGCGAACCATTGTACGAAGAATTTCTTGATGAGGTAACCAAGATTAAAAATACCAAGACCTCAGGAACTGACCAGGATATGTGCAGAAAAGAGAAGATGCTGGCACAATGGAGCGAAGCCGGCTTGATACCGACATATGAGAAAGAAGACAATATGTAGAGACTGTCCAAACTACAGAGGAATGTCGTTACTCAATATCATATATAAAATATTGACTAATTTGATACATCATGTAAGTTGAGTAATTTCCTCTTATTGGCGTTCGGTCTCCACTCTTATTTCCCCTTTGATCAGTTCCGCTTATTGTAATAAATTTCAAACAAAATACGTCGCTAAACAAATTTACCTTCAAAAAAAGATAGACTAAGAGATAAGTTGGTATGTTTCAATATTTTCAGGGTTAATTGGCAATGCCCTCCACTAGATCAGTAGAACAATATGACAAAAATACTAAAGGCACAGATCGGTAAGTTCCTTTTATTTTTTTTACAATATTGGGAGTTCTAAAAAGTTCCCTAGGTATCAGATGATTAACCTTAGCCTCCCAATAACTAGATTCTTCACCCAATAACGAACGACAGTATGTTAAGACAGTTGGACGACACAAACACTTATCTTATAATTAGAGATGAGATTTTTAGGTCGTAAAAATTCAAAAAAAGGCACCTAAAAAGGTTCTGAAAAAAGTCATTTTAGGTCGTATAAATTCAAAAAAAGGTACTAAAAAATACTATTTAAGGTTGGTATTGTAAAGTTTCGGTGGTTTTATGTAACCGCTTTCGAAGTAGAAATATTTTCTAAAATTATATTTTGACCATTGCCAGTAAAAATTTCAAAGAAATTTTTAAAAGTTGCACAACCGGGATTGCCATCCAATACTTTGTTTAATTTTTCAACCACTTTTTTTGCATTGGACCACGCACCAACCAAGTTGGTTTTCAATTTAAAAAAATCATCCAAACTTGTTGCTAGTGGCAATTCCACGGTTTCCAATTTTTCTATAACGTCTATTATGTTTTTAAAATTCGTTTGAATGTAAATTTGGTCCGATTGTAAGTTTGCATTTTTAAAGCATTCTTCTGCTTTAATAAAATTTTCACAATAAAAAATTGCTGTACTTCACCACGTGCCCCAACATGTTAAAATTAACCCCGGGGGGGGGGGGAGTGAAATATTTGGTAGCACTTGGTACTTTGCTTAGGTTTATTCTATGGTTGGTACATGGTGGGTTTGCACCACCACCGGGCACCAAATTTATGTTTAAAATAAAAGAATTTTTAATTATATAAAATTAATTTGAATTAAATTAATTCTTTTTTTCAATTTAAACTTCAAATTAAAAAAAGTTTCCATATTGTTAAAATAGGTCGTAAAAATGAAAAAATAGAAAAAAAGGCAAAAAAGGTCAAAACAAATAAGGCTTATATAACGTAGTTTTCCATGAAACAAATTTTGGTACTAATATCATAAAAATAGGAGCTAAAATAAAAAAAAGGTAAAAACCTAAAAATCTCATCTCTACTTATAATGCCCTTGATGGTTCTCTGGCAGATGGCCAATCACTCAACAAAAATTGAAATCCCAACCAGAACGACAATCTCTTCCACGAATAATGATAATCAAAAGGAGAAAGAAGACCCTAAATTAATTGGTTTAAGAAAATGAAAATTTAAAGAATCCCAATTCAACTGCATGGATGTTATTGGGGGTAAATTTTCAAGTTATCACGCAATGGAATTTGTCTGGAAAAGAAAAATCTGGATGCCCAAGTGCTATGAATTATTCCCAAAAATTCTGAAAGGTTTATAATAATTCTCAGTTTCAAAGCACTTTGCAAATACTGGAAACTTCCCTTCCGGAAACCAAAATTATCAACCTAGGGGTTGTTAAAATGAATGTCAGATGTGAAGACCGAGGGGAAGACCAAAAATAAGATGGAAAGATGATGTTATCAACGATCTAAGGATGATCGGAGTGCGAGACTGGAGAATGAGGGCACTGAACAGGAGGATATGGAAAAAGATTGTCGAAAATATGAAAACCAACAGTAAGATTTGAGAGAGAAAATATAACGAAGCAGAATAAAAGACGGAAAAGGAGAACGCAAATAAGCAGAAATATTGAAATGGAGACTAATCCACTTCTACGAAATTCCACAAGGAATGAAAAGCCAGAAAAAATGAACAAGAAGAAGATGATTATCAAGATTGTTTAGATTACTCATGAATGAGAACCACTGTAAAATATAATGGAACTTGCCAGAACTTTCTATATAGGTTTAAATATAAATTTATACGTTGTCCTAGGAATATAAAAAATAAAAATGTAAATTTTACATTCGGAAATAGGTTTTTCATGGGAACAAAACCGAATCCTGATTCCAGACCCGAATATAGTAACTAAGAAGAGAGACAGAAGTCATCGAGAAAGAATATGATTTTCAATCTGCGTTTCTCAAAAATCCACAAAATATTGTGGATACATTTTTTCAGTAATTTTATTTTTTAGAAAAACCGTTTTTAAAGAGCGCCTCTTCAGTCAAAATTCCACAGTTTGCACTAATATATTATTATGACTACTATGTATTATCTCATACTGCCAAATTCTGCGTTCTATAAATTTCGCGTTTTCAAATAGTGTAAGATAATGATTTTAGTTTATCGTTCTCAAAACGCTACTAAAGCATTCAGAGAAATCGTTATGCCTTATCTTATGGATACACTGCATAGCCTTCGTCTTACAATAAATTAATTATTATGCTAAGTCGCCCCAAAGTATAGATCTTACAACTGGTTATGTATCTAATATTGGTCCTTAACATCATGGTAGTTGTTGAATTTGGCTATTTCTGCAGTCCACTTGTGTCCGCCGTCATCTCTAGGTGCAAATACTCACTTGGAGATCCGGATGAAAACATCTCCAGGGCCCTCCCTTAGTGTTAAACCACATTAAACCATTTAAAATTTATCAATTTTTTAATTTCAAAAGTTACTATTATTTTTCCACAGAACTGTAAGTTATAACTAATAAATTTTATTTCAATTAATTAAAAACTCGTTACTGGAAGAAAACCAGTTTTTAACTGTAAATAAAATGTATTCCAATTTAAATGAAGCTAATTTAAATTGGAAAATTCTAGAAATTTACGACATGTAGATACACTGCACCTTCCTTTGGCCGGAACTGCAAATACACTGCAGCTAAAGCAATTCAGTTTCTATTATTTACTTAATTTTATTTATGGGTATGCTTGATTTGCTAAAATTATTAATATTTATTTAAATTGTTCTTATTAAATATTCCGTATGAATGGATTAACGAAATTCCCATTAATATTGATTATATTAACGAGATGCAAAGATTCAAAAAGGATATTTCCGGCATTTTTTTAATTAAGTTTGATATTAAATTTACTGCATATTAAATTTTAATTCTTTCAGATTCATGAAAACACTTCTGGAGCAACCGTCGCAAGTAGTTACAATGAAGATTTTATTGCAAATCGAAAAGAACCCACATCTTATACAACAAGAGCTTTTAAAATTAAATCGGATAGTATAAACTTAAATGGTATTCCTACAACAACTGCATATTATCCTGTTAAGGAAGAAAATCCCACAAAAGCACAGCTACCGAAACGTTTTGCTGTGAGCTACAATTTAAGCACGAATTGCCTAAATTGTACAAACACATTTAATTCCACGCTTAATAAATCTAGTATAGATGGTTTCGATAAAAATAGAAAAGTTTTAGAAAAAAATTTCTATACTTCGAATTTTTCAAATAGCAATTTATCTTACACTACGTTAAACAGCGATTTAACTACCATAGATGGAATCTCACCTCGTTGGAACGTTTTATCGACGAGTGAAAATGAAAGTGAATTTGAAAAATTTAGGATTGGAGGCGTTCAAAATAATTATACAGATTCAGGAATTTATAACGGAATATTAATCACGACTGGTGCTAGCGTTAAAATTCCTACCGCGATAAACTTAGGTGTTAATAATTCAAGTAACTTAAACAGGAGTAGTGGCGGTTATCTTAAAGTGATCGCGGAGTTTCCATGGCCGGTTAAAAAAGAAGCGGTTGTGGAAGGTGATTTGGTGTTAGGTGGTTTAATGATGGTGCACGAACGCGAGGATACGGTTACGTGCGGCCCGGTGATGCCCCAAGGTGGAATTCAGGCTCTTGAGGCCATGCTTTACACTTTGGATCGTTTAAACGAAGCGCCAACGCCGATATTACCCAATATAACTCTAGGTGCACACATTTTAGATGACTGCGACAAGGATACTTATGGACTGGAAATGGCTGTAGACTTTATTAAAGGTAAGCCCGTATTTCTTGTTTATCTCGTGAATTTTTAATGGTGCCTTATGAAAATATCTGCGGTTTAGTAAACAACCTGTTTATATTGTTAAATATTTCAACATGGCTTTACTGCAGCAAAGTAGGCAACGAATACTCTCCGAAATATATTATTAATTCACTTTACTTTATAAATTTTTTATGATTTTACATAAGTGGCGGCAATATGAAACGCACGGTCTTAAAAATTTAAATAATTAGTATTTTTTTCACATATATCGCATTAATTAGGAACTAATACTTATGTTTCTTAATTGACTAACTATAATTTATACAAAAATTACAAATTCGATAATATAATATATATATAACCACTTATATTCACCCTTGCAATAAATAGCACGTTTTTCAGGGATATTTTTGCTCATCTATAAAAACAAAATATTCGGTAAAAAAAAATTATTTTAATGAAAATTATGTTGGATATTGTTTATTAATCATCTATTGTTGTATTAAAACTTGATAGACCTCGTTGTGACTTTTTGGTAGCCTGCAGACGGCGATGCTTTGACTGCACTAACTTTTTCAGGTAATCATCCCTTAAATTGCTGTCCCATACAAATTTTAATGCCTGTATAAAGCCCACCTCAGACGATGCTTGTTTTGCTGATGGATTGCTTGATGGGAGCCGTGATGGCTACGGTGCGGCTGCGCTGATGGAAAATGACGTCACTGCTGGCTTGCTTGCTGGTTACCGTGATGGTTTTCTGTGATAGATCCCGTGCTATTTTTGCTGATGGTTTACGTGATGGATTTCAGCGCTAACCAATGAAAAGGTCGCGTCGTGTTCGTCAACACGAGTAGTTACGAACACTCATTTTCAACTACCTGCGTGCGCATTGAAACCACGCAAACCACAAAGTGCGTGTGAAGCCAACAACGCATAGAAACCATCACACCACCCAGCTGCTAGAAATCCAGCAGCAAAACAAGCAAGCAAAACAAGCATCGTCTGAGGTGGGCTTTAGCTTAGATACACTCTTTGGAGTATTTTGAACCACGTCCCTTTTTATTATTGTCTACAAACTTTTAATTTGAATCGAAGGTGGCATATACTTGGCCAATTAATTATTTAAATTTCGTTATGAATAAAATAATTATTCATCTGAAACAAATGAAGAGCAATCAAATGGATTTTTTTGCATAATTTGTTACTTAAATGTGTTAGAATCATTGCCTGATTAAAAAAATTTGAAATAAAAAATTAGTTACAAAAATAATACTGCCGATGTTTGCACTGTACCAAGGGACATTATTTTGCTGAAATTACAATCCGCCTTTTCTGCTTCAAAATTTAATACCCATGGTTTTTCATTGATTTTTAATATATCCATAATTTTTTTTGTGGTATATATAACCTTGTAAAATATTTAGGGATAATAAGAAATAATTTACAATCATTCATATCCAGAAAATAAAGTTTTTTATTTTCAGGATGATAATGCACTTTGATTTACTGCAAAGACAGTTAGAAATAATTTTGTAACTAATTTTTTATTTTCAAATTTGTTGATCAGGCAATAATTCTAACACATTTAAGTAACAAATTATGCAAAAACATCCAATTGATTGCTCTTCATTTGTTTCAGAAAAACAATTATTTTATTCATAATGAAATTTAAATAATTATTTGGCCAAGTATATGCCACATTTGAGTTAAATTAAGAGTTTGAAGACAATAATAAAAAGGTACGTGATTCAAAATACTCCAAAGAGTGTATCTAAGCTATAAAAGGCATTAAAATTTGTATGGGACAGCAATTTAAGGGTTGACTACCTGAAAAAGTTAGTGCAGTCAAAGCATCGCCGTTTGCAGGCTACCAAAAAGGCACAACGACGTCTATCAAGTTTTTATACAACAATTGATGATTAATAAACAATATCCAATAAAATTTTCATTAAAATAATTTTTTTACACTGAATATTTTGTTTTTATAGATGAGCAAAAATATATTTGAAAAACGTGCTATTTATTGCAAGGGTGAATATAAGTGGTTATATATATATTATATTATCGAATTTGTAATTTTTGTATAAATTATAGTTAGTCAATTAAGGCCCAGTTTTTCACTTTCAGGTTAAACCAAAAAAGTTGGGTTAACCAATGATATTGCATAAAAAACGGCTTTTGAACGTATTTCATTGGTTAACCCAAATTTTTTGGTTTAACCTGCAACTGAAAAACTGGGCCTTAGAAACATAAGTATTAGTTCCAAATTATTTCGATATATGTGAAAAAAATACTAATTATTTAAATTTTTAAGACCGTGCGTTTCATATTGCCACTACTGTAGATATTATCCACATCATTTTTTCGATTATAATCTCTATATCATTTCATGGAAAGCATTCAATGGCTTTTATTATATAGTATCAGATAGGCAAACCTTATGGGAGTTTTGGAAACACCTGGTGAAGTTTAAATTATGATAAACTAATTTGAAAGACACACTAATTGCTTGTTATTGTGGTTCTTCGTTTTCGCTTTCATTAGTGCGAAAGGAATTTATTATTTCTCTTGAATTACTGTTCGCAACTCTCATAGGGTTTGTCTATCAACCTAATCAAAGGTAATGAATTCTGTCAATGCCAATTTGTGCCAAATATTATTTGATCTGTACCGAGTGCATGTTCTCGTTGAACTCCATTCGATCATTCGCTAATAACTGAAACTTCGCAATTTCGAGATAAAATTTTTTTTATTATACAAATAATTTATTCTTCATGCTTATTGATTTTAAATTACTTTCTACATTTTGCTAAGCTAATTGATGCAAATAAAAAATATATTTTACATTACTTTGTATATTTTATTTCTGCAATAAAAATAATTCAAATTTTAAAACAAAATCTGATAGGATTTATCAGAATGTTATTTCAGCAACTGAATTTTATATCAATCTTTTTCAGAATAATTTAATTTTATACAAAATTTGAATGCATAACGCGGTGTATGATATTTTATCAATAAACACAAAGTAAAACATCAAATTGAAAATTTGAAGTGCTAAATAATAATTGAAAAATTCATAATAACTTCAAAAAGCATTTCTTAAAACCCACCTGAAATAAACTCTTAATTGACCATTAAAATGTTCCACAATAGTAAGTCAGTTAATTAAGACTGATTTTAGTCTTAAAAAGGAACTAAATATAGAAAACACATTTTTAAATAAAACAACAAATCTTGCACGATTTTAAAATTGAAAGCTTCACATTTTTATTTTTCTCCAATCATTTTATTATCATTTACCAATCATAATATTATATAACTTAATTGTGGCAACTTAATAATAAATTAACAAAAAAATTATTTGTGCGTCGGTGGTAAAATGATAGAGTAAAATAAACAAAATGTGGAAATTGATTGGTTTAAAGAAAGTTAACTGATTAGTTTATAACTAAATATAAAAATAAACTTCTGATTTCAATAAAATTGCAAATTTTTATTTAGGAAATTGACTTTTGATTAAAGTTTATATTTTGTCTAAAGTTGCGCCATTATCGAATTACATCTAAATTGGTAAGTCAACGTCGTTATTTTATTGCTTATAAATAAATAATGTTACCAATTTTGTTTCATAAACGCACCATATATTTTTTCGGGGGCCGGTAGCAGACTACGGTCACAGATATCGACGAAATTTTTGCACTGGGTGGTAGGTAATGGTCTATATAGTAGATATAAATAATAAAATTTGCGGATGGTCCAGTAGTTTTTCCAAAATTAACAAAAATCATGGATCCGAGATTGCCGTGTTTGTGCATGTCAAAACCGACTCTCCGCCAACTCTCGCTCGGCTCCGCCTCGCTTCGAGCGCTCCGAGCCGTTTTGACACGCACTAAAAAAATTAAAAACATCCCCCGTAGGGCACGGGCCTCGAATAAATGACGAAATTCGAAGGCTGGGATCCTAGATTTGCCAATGTCAGGGGCAGGGAAAACTTACCCTCCGCACGCCCTTCGGGCGGCTCCGGGCGGTTTTCCCAACCCCTGTGTGAATTGTTCCAACCGCCGCGCCGTTTCGCAAATGCACTCGAAAATGCAGAAACTACAACGATGTTATCATCCCAACGGCATGAACTTGACTGAACACGCTCTATCCCCACCTAAATTAGCACTGCCACGACACAGGCAGAGCACACGTACCAGCAATAGAATGGATTTTTAATGCTAACATGAAGGTAAACTTGTAAAATTTCCATAAAAAGTCGATTTTCAAAATTAAATTGTGAAGTAACCGTTGGGCCGATTTTATTCATCCTCACCTCATAAGAAAGCTAAAATTGTGCTCTTTCAGAATATTTATAGGTTTTCTTTCCTACTTTGAAGGGGGACAGCCGTAGAATACTACCTCTAACCATTTTTTCAATTCGAGATCAAAAGCAAAAAATATGCTTTTTTAATTGTTGTAAACAGACACAATTACTATGAAATGAAATTTTTGAATTATAATTAAATAATTGCTTTATAATTCTTATAATTAAATTTGTTGATTTGTTGATGGAGGAAAATGTTAATATATCCAAATAAAGAGCAAGTAAACTTTCAGGTAATTATTTAAAAAATAACAATTATCATTATTGGACATTTTCTGATGAAATTTTGCCGGTTCAGGGATTAAAAATTTATAAATCATCCAATACTTCTGGCAAAAAAGACCCAAAAATCAAACAAATGATAAGCGGCTACTGAATTGGCTGTTTCCATAAGTTTAGCCCCGCCCACAAGTGTTTTTTTGTATACTTTGGCAATTTGCACGTTACTACCGAAGCTGTTATGGCTAAACACTTACTAAAATTATATATTTTATTATTTTTGATATAAACGTAAGCTCCAGATCAGCGGTTCTCAAACTGTGGAGCTCTCAAGCTGTACAGGGCGGCGGCGTCGAATAAATAAACAATCAGAATTAATTTTTGAAATTTTTATTGTAGTCAATATTGCCAAATCGAGTTAAATAAGTTCCTGCGAATTGTGTTATTATCATCTAAAATATCTTATTATACAGGCGGGCGCAGAATTACTTAAAGAAAAAAAGGGAGGCGGGAGATACGAAAGTTTGAGAACCGCTGCTCTAGATGATACATTTAAATCATTAACAAGAATTGAGATTATTGATTTTGGAGCCCATTTGTCTTCATTTTTCAAACACATGGATTTTTTAGCTTCTAAATTTTTAAAAACATCGCTGAAGCCGCAAATACTTGAAAATCATAGATCTAGAATAACAGAAAGATAAATGATAAATGTAATCCTGTATAAAATAAATTTAATGATTCGATATTAACAGTTGCACGGCTAGAAGGCAACTGCAGGCGGTTCCGCCCACTAAAGAAAATAGCTGCACCTATTTACGTCGAATACACGTACAGTAAACAGAATACGCAAAACCGATGTTCATTAGTTACCAATGAATGTTTCGAAATCGAAACTTAAAAATATCGATAAATTCTCGATTACTTGCTTCTAATGCAAGTTTCTTCATAAAGTTAACAGCGCAGTCAACTTGACAAGCTATTCCGGAAATACGCAATTACGAATTCTTTTTTAAAATATTGAATATTTAATTTTTATAAAAGAACTCGTATTCGTGTTTGTCCGGAACAGCTTGTCAAAGTAACCGCGCTGTTAGTTTTATGAAGAAACCGGGCATTAGAAGATTAACGAGAAGTGAATATTTCGGCGCTAAGTGTAATTAAATTAAAAAAAATTTTCAGAAAAAAACAAAATAAAGAGTAACTAACAGTAAAATTAAAGGTGTTTTAGCATATTAAGTAGTCATTAAATATAATTCTCTATCTTGATCGCGCCCTTATCCGCTGCGTTCCAGTCTTGCTTGGAAGAGTTAATCTCGCACCCTGATGTGGTTAATTAACCTTTGATAATAATTTAAAGATTCGGAACATTGTTAATTGATCCAATTGAATTTTTAATAAGTCTTATTATTAAGAAGTTTTGATTTACTTTAAAATTGCTTGGGATAACAGCTACCTAACCCTGTTTTCATCCTTAAGTGAGGGATTAGTTAAAGAAATTCCAAAATGTATTAAACCGCAACTTAGTACGACATTTTGTATTTATTAGACCTCTAGTTCTCTCGAGAAGATTTTCCGCATTATGCTAACCTTATTAATATTTAAATAATCTTCTTTGTTAAAATTATATTACATAAATTTCCTTATTAATCTTAATTAGCTAAGGTCGTCCAGACAGATTATCATAAAAGCAGGAGAATCAAGTAACCTTTTGATTTAAAAAATTTGATGCAAAAAGCACACAGTTATTAAATTATTTCGTCGGTTTGGGGGCTATATTATTGACCATTAACAGCAAAATTATTTCTTTTATAGTCCATTACTTTTCAAGAATTGCTTTTGTAATGTCGAAAATTATTTCGTATCATACTACTGCTATATTAATAAAAAAAAATTTAGTATAATAATTTTTTTAATTTTTTTAATATGTCGCCTGTTCAAAATTTTAGAAAATTGCTTGATATATTATATGTTACACCCCGTAGGTTATATCAAAGCAATTTACTACTTCCCTATAGGAACAAAATAAACAAATTTGATTAAAAAAAATAATTTCCCATTTTATAAATTGCATGATATGAGCAACAAATTTAACCTTCCGAGGAGGTATAGCCTCCTGAGAGTTTTCTAGAGAATCCCCCACTGTTTACCGTACCTACACCAAAATAATAAGAAAACTCTTTTATAAAAGCAAGTAAAATTCACGTTTTAATAAATATTCGTAGCAAGTTTTGCTCTAAAGTAGTACATTGAATTTGAGTTGATTATAGTAATTAACACAAATTTAAAATTAGGAGTTTAAATTTTGAAGAAGTTATACTAGCTAGCTTTATCTTTTACAATTTAGATTATTTAGGCTACAAGAAAAGAAAAAAACCTGGGATACTTCAAGTAAACAATTAAATTAATTAATTATATTTTCTAAAGAAGTCATAACTTTAAATAAAAACGCCTTCCTTTTGAAAGATTTTCGCTTAGGAAGGACGAAATAATACAAAAGTAATTAGGATGTAATTTATTTAAATTTTTTCCGTAATTAACTTTATCAATTTTGGCCGTAATGAAATAAATCTTGATTAAAGTTTACTATTAAGAATTCACAAAACTCGTTAACTCCTCTTCGAGAGTTGGTGGTTAAATAGAGAACAGTTAATGAATACCAAATCGTAGACAGTTTATCGCTTAATTTATAAGACTTTAAAACCACCTACATAATGCTTACGATTTAATAATACTAATTTTAATTTGTAATTAATTTTGTTATATTGAACTGTAACTTTATTGCGTTAAATGAAAGCTTTGATGCAGTATCCAGATGCGTATTTAGTCAATTACTTACTAATTCACTTCCAGATGGAATAAAAGTTGCCTGCTTTTATGATCACTTTGTAAGAAGAATATAAAAACATAACTTTTTTCGCATCTCGGTACTTTGTGGTAATTAAGAGACAAAATGTCTTTCACCAAAAATTTTTGATTAATGCCTTTTTCCAGATTTAACCTTGGATATTTTACCAAAATAAAGTAGAGGTACAAAAAACTAAAAGGGAAACTGAGTACATTATCATTCACAAATAATTTCCCAAGTTTCCACAATTTTTTTTAATAAAAATAGTTAAGTGGAATTCCGACCACACTCTCAGTGAACTTAATTTATGATTAAACAAGCATATTTGTTTACAATTACTTAACACATAACAAAGGCTAATGCACAGTTTTGTTATTTAATAATACAATTAAGCAAACACATAAGTAATTAATATTAGGAAAGGAAGCATCAAATGGTAAAGTGGTAAGATGACAAACATTTCACTTAAAGGTTATAAATCGACTCACTTGGCTTTAGTGTTGTAAATATGACAATATTAAACTCAAACGGTAGTAAGGTAAAGCTGGTAAAGCTCAAACGAACGGTACCAGATGTATTGTAAAAATTACAAGCTTGTTACCCCCTTCAAGTAAATAAATTATTTGTTAAAAAAAATTAAGTAATATGACAAGGACACAAGACTAAAATAGCCAAGGGAAAACAAGATCGCTTTAATCTTTCCAAATAAATTGACGTTTACGATAAGAACATCCAACTTACTTACCTTTGCACAAATAACTATTGAACATTATTACAAAATCTAAGTTCTGATATAATTTTGATCTAAATTAATATCTTCTGCAACTGTTTCGTAAATGGTAAATTATGAAATGTAGGCATTTGCTTACGGCTTCCTTCCTGAATGATTGTGTCCGGCTTACTAATCAACCCGAATTTGCACACGAAACTTGTAAGAAGGTTTACAAACGGGGTGTCGATAGGAGTACAATATCAATACTCGAAACATCTGGCACTTTTAAACAATTCTCCTTCCAAGGTACAAATAGTTTGAAACTTTCAATAATTATGCACTAACCAATTCTGCATGATTTATTATATATTGCAATGTCCCGGGGAAGTTTTTATAATTTAACGAAAGGTACTCGGTACTTCTACTCGGAGACAGCATCTTATAAAAAAGCGATGAGATTTAAAAAAAAAATTTTATCTAATCAGTTATAATTAAAGTGTAATTTTTATTAATTTTCCCGGCTATTCCAAATTTTAATATGGAGCGATAAAGCTCATCCACATTGAGGCACGCTATCCATCGCGATCTTTCGAATGCAAATTTTAACGAAACTTTTATTTTCTTACCAAATTTTAGTTTTAATTTCAATACCAAGCTGAAATTATTAATTATTTTTACCATTGCCATTAATAAAATTTAGAAGATTCAAACATTTAAAGGCTTGCACAATATTTACAAATTAACAAAGATAATATTAACAACCCCCTACTATAATTTACTACAGGGCCGTATTTAGACTAAATTTTCGGGGCGGGGGGGAGGTTAATGTTAAAATTTAATGTATTTCTTTTAGTTTTGAAACTTTTTTCAGTTTTTTTCTGTTTTTTTTTACGATTACCGTCGGACTTCCTGAACTCGAGTAATTGAAAAATAATTTTGGGGGCTTCTAACCCCTACTTCCCTCCTTATATACGGCTTTGTGTTAAATAAATTCAACAACCTCTGTCGTGTATTTTTCATTAAATATTTACAAAACTGTGCGCATTCAGATTAAATCATATTTATTCAAAATTAATTATTTAACAAATCTACAATTTCAAATTATTTAGATCAAATTTAAATTTAAATATCAAATGTCAAAATGTTACTCATTTTATTTCGTGTCATCTTTCATCCATCCGGTTTCTCTCCATCGGGAGTACTTCCGTAGGACCATCTTCTTGATGCTCGTCCGAAGCTTTGGAAGTGTCTGTCTCATGACCTGGTTTTTCATCCAAATCATCTTTTCAATTCCAATAATAATATAATTCCACGGGCCCATTTCTTGATTTTAGCACTTTTTCTTTTATTTCCCTTCTTTCCACCTTTCATTCACGATTTCAAAAATTAAGTTTTCATCTATAGCTTTGTTCATCAATCAGTGGACAACGCTCTCTATTTTCTCTTCCATCGGAACCTCTACAGCTTCCCGTAGCTGGTCTTCATTCACAGTTTGTTGTTTTGTAATTAATTAATTTGTATAAAAAGACAAGGGCCGCTTCATATTCGGATTTACCGACAATCCTTCATTTGTACACCATCGCTTACCTAACTTACCCAAATTTCCCGCTGATGAGGATTGTGATATCATCAGCAAATCTCTGCGCACGTATGCCACAGCAGGGGCGAAAGAACTCACCCTGGCGCAGCCGAAACCACCGCGAGAAATGACATTAAGCTGATTGAACTAAATGATTTTGCCTGAGCATATGTGGCATGCGCGGGCTTAACCCTCCTCACCTTTTTGAAGAAAAGCGAGAAGTATCCCGTCTGGACCCGGAGACTTGTATGGTTTGAAAGATTTCAGCGCCTAATTCAAGTCTGGTTTTGTTTACTAGCTTTTTTGTAGTTGATTGTGTTTTCAATAAATTGTACTAATGTTAAAAACAACAAGATCTGCTCTACTCGCGACTCGCCATCTTAGACAAACATTGCCTCTGGACTGCATCACATTATCCTAAGCTATAGACCAATCACAGGCCTGTGGTCTTTGGGTCACATTTCTGGATTCATCGCTGTATCTTTATCGTCACTATTGATGCCCAATCTAAAACATACAAAGATACCTCAGGTTGTCAAAACCCCCATTTGGAAGAACTCCACAAACACGCTCAAAAAAATGTATGTAGTTCCGTTCCATTCTTTAACCGTCCAACAAAAATTCAAGTCTTTCTCTCTATGGCCATTAGTAATCCAGATTTAAAATTAGATTCCAAACCAATAAATTGACTTTTTATTCCTTCTCCTACTGACTTAAGTGAAATTATTATTTTAATCCGAAGTAGGGGGTCAATTATATTAGTGGCGTTGTGGATGTTGGAGTTTCCTGCAATTCCATCGCCACTCCCGCCGTCTAAGATATCATACGTATCAGCTACATTTTTTGAAGTAGTATCTATACTTTAGTGTACAATTGAAGAACCTAGTAAATGTTCTTCTTCCTGTATATTACCACTAGATAACCTTCATAATATCCTTATATGAGAGAATCGACAGGTATTCAGCTTTTTTTTGAGGGGGGGGGCTTAGCATATATGGTGCCGGTATGCTTTCTTCCGGGGGGGGCACATTCTGAGATGGTAGTGTCAGACTTCACTGACTAAAACCTCCTCGTGCAGGCCCCTTAGTTGCAAGAAACAGCCGTAGAAAGATAACTCCTCGAGTACTCGGCTGTTAAAATTGGATTAAATTTGGGACTGAATTTTAACACTTAGGACTATTATTATTAAATTAATTAATTTAAGTTCCAAGATCTTGTCAACAAATTTTTTTGGCAGTAAGTAGATGTAATTGGTTTGGAAACTCTAGTATCTTTGTTAAAATGCTAAAAAATATTAATGTTAAATATTATTAGTTTTATTTGAATTGAAATCGCACGAGATTTGATACCAGCACAATACACCATTCACTATGCAATACAAAAAGAAACCGCTAAGGTACACCAAGTACGCTGAAGTTTAGAAGTTGATGCTTATTTTACAGTTTTGCGAACTTAAAGTTAGATGCCTTATTCGTTTAGTATTTGACAGGTGTTGAACAAATTTGATTTCTTCTAACTTTATATTTAAATAATACGCAGGAATATAATTTTGAAGTTAAATTCAAACCAAAAAAAAATTACAACGCTACGTGCTTTTATTGCAACTCACTTCAGAGCAGAGTAAATAAACTTTCAAAATTTATAATTTTGTAATAGTAGAACGGCTATCAGGGTTCGGGACGACTCTTAAAGAAAGATGGGTAAAGTGAATTGAAATAAATGTTCAATTCTTACGTTAGTTATAAAGCCTAATTGGATGTTAAACAATTGTATATTTTAGTTTAGATTCTACTAATTTGTTTTTTTTATCTCTATAGGAGGCGGTAAATTAGGCAAATTTCCACAATTATTACAATCTCGCAATAAACACTTTGTAAAACAAAATAAATGGGTTTTATGTCGAAGGCAGGCAAATAATGTTTATTAAAGTTATTAGCACTAAATTTATCCTGATAAATAGATAACCAATAAACCTACATAATATATCAAAACTGGAGTACCATTAGATATTAAAGTTGCTTGTATTTGAAATATAAGGTGGTTTCAAATATTTAAACAAAAACTTGAATTCTTTAAAAATTTGCGATAACCCTGTGAGTATAATTAGATAAGAAAAAGGGTTACGTTAAAATTGCTACCCTGAAAAATGTCTAACTCAAAGCTTTCATTCTACACTCTTCAATAAAATTCTAACCCCATTTCATTTCTATTGTAAAGAAACAAAATGATGGAATTTGATAGGTATAAATTATGAAAAGGTTTGAAGATATATTTTTGTCGCCAACAAGTAATTTGAAATTTTTTTCAAATAAAAATTAATTAAGTAAATTTGAGAAAGTTTGAAAAGCAGTTTTAAAATATTTTTGAATTTTATTCCTAATAATTTATGATGAATACGAAACTTTAGCATTAAAATAACATACAAACTAAATTTATTGCATGATAACATCGATGCGATAGATAAAAATCATTATAGGATATTATAGTTACTTTAATAACATTTGCAGTAAAAACCAGATTATATCATTGTGCTGAACATAACTAAGCGATTAATATATTGCTCAAGGATAATGCTAAGGGGTGGATTGGTTATAATGGAAGTTGGAAAAATTTCGCCCGATCTGGATGAAGTGAGAGTTCATGTTGTAGTAGTTAGAATGGTCACCGGATGCTAAGCTAAGATTTATTTCGTAACATGTGTTTAATGTTTATATGGAAGAGATTTTAGTTTAGCGCTATAAATCACTTACTTCCTCACAGGGACGGTTCCAAGAGAAATTTTCGAGAAATGCTCGGTCACCAGACTATAAGTAGACTACGCCAAGCACGAAAATCTCTAGGGTTTCCAAGTTCACCAACTTTAGATAAACTTTTTGATAGCATTCAATTCTTATGTATAAAAGAGACGCATACCAATTTAAAATGAAATAGATAAGAAGTACATTTGCAACAATGCAGCAAAACAAATATTTGAGAGTAAAAGAAATGCCTCGTTGTGGTACTGCAAATCAAATTTATTTTTTTTATTATGTAAGCCCTTAATTTATCGGCGTTTTTCACCTTAAGTCATTTAGGTGTGTCCAAGTTAGCTTGCCTCTTTCGTGTCGGAATTGCACATTTTATTTCCATGCCAGCATAAAATAAGTTCGTGTTCAAGACTGTAAAAAAATTTTACAACTATTTTAAAAAATTGGAAAACTTTTCTACGATACCAATCATTATATTGTGTAAGTTAATATTATAGCAACATATTCCTTGCTGTTTATACAACCTAAACACGTCCCGG
The DNA here is from genome assembly GCA_963170105.1 of Cantharis lateralis. Taxonomy (NCBI): domain Eukaryota; kingdom Metazoa; phylum Arthropoda; class Insecta; order Coleoptera; family Cantharidae; genus Cantharis; species Cantharis lateralis. The sequence goes on from OY720626.1 coordinate 8,878,383, forward strand.
GTAGGTATCTTCCATATAAAATATTCCAAATATTCAGCCTATCAACGCTATTTTGTTCTAATATTTTACGAACAATTTTTTCTAAAGAGATGAGATATTACGCGTATCAATAATAGAACAATTTTCGTAAAAGCATATTTTATTTTATATTCTACTTTTGCTTATCTAAACGTTTTATTATAAAATTTGATGTGCATATACTTACCGTGTGAAAATTTTTAAAACGGCGAATTTTATATTGACATTTCAAATATTTTTGTAAGAAAAATTTTTATATTATAGAGAAGTGTTTGCATTACTTTCCCAATTTTGTTAAAGTAGATAGGTAGATTTAAAACTGTTGAGCATTTCCGCTACAGTACAACCCCGATAATCCAAGCTCGATTAATTAATTTTCAAAAATAATTTTTTACTTTTTTATTTGAAGATGAGATTGTTTACTTGGTAGTATAAATTTATTTATTTTTAAAAATAAATAAGATATTTTAACATGAAATTGCTCGACATTAACACAAAATTTCTTAACTCATCACTATTCCTGCCTAAATTTATTAATTAAATGTAAACTAGTAATTTAATTAAACTTCAAGTAGTTCTAGAAGTTGAATTGTTGAATTATACTAAAACTTAGTCAATTTGTCATTGAAGTATATTTATAGCACTTGATGCATGATATATTTATGTAGAAATAATAAACAGGCTGTTTAACAACTTAATAACTTGAACTATCATGATGTATTGTTTGTATTATATTTATTGCTACAGACGATACAGTTTTCTGCCTTTTCATTAAATTATCACATCAAAATTCACCTTGTTCTATTATTTCAACACTACAGTAAAATTTCATATTAATAATTGAAAATAATAAACCAAACAAGATTTATTACGATATCTGAAAAAGCACGGATTGCATTTTAAATATGCTTTAAAAGAAAGTTTTAAAACTTTTTAACTTAAAACTGTCGCAATTTTCGAAGAAAAGAAATATTCTGCTTGTGATAATATAAAAGAACGCTCACAAGAAAAAACAATTCATCTAATTGGGAGTTCCACAGAAGACTGCTTATTCGTCAAGGTCAAGAGGATACCGGAAATTAAATATAATTTAGAAGATAGCATCACAGCGATTTTCTTTTTGAGTAAATTTGCTGCCTGGAAAACCAAGGTACTCAATCTGATATTCTGACGCCAACAAATCAAACTTAAAAATAAAAAATATATATCAAAAGTTATAATAATGTCCCCATTTAAATTTAACGATCACAATATTAATTTTAAAGAATGAAAGTGAACTTATTATCTGCAAGGATTTCTTAAAAAAACTTAGCATTACGATAAAATGTTATGAATTAGTTATTAACATCAAAAGGTAAGTATGTCAAATTATTTCACTTTAAAACAACTGGTAAACTTCGAGTGATAATCAAACTTTATAACTAGAGTAAACGATACAATAATTGATGAAATAACTATCTCGATAAACTTTAACAACGTAATTATGGTTAAGTCAGTATTTACCACCTGCCAGTGACTTAGCAGGCGAAATCCTGGAGATAGCCATAATACAACTTAGGAAGGTTGAAGCTGAACTGATTTACTAATTTACGTTCTCGTGATCTGAATTAAGGTTTCATAAAGACCCTTTAATTTTTGTCGACGTTTCAAAATTCATTTCGCTCTTCTGATATTGAAGTTGAAATCGCAATCTTTCTCTTAACTTATGCAAAATGTACTACATGTAGGGGAGCGGGTAGGCATCCTTAATGGGTACCTCATTCAGCTGGCTGAAATCTATACTTTCTCTGAACCATATTCGTGCAGATCGTTGGCGAATAACACGGTGATATTCCTATAGGTTCAGTGTAGCTGTTTGAAACAGGCTACGTTATGGTGAATCCTTAGAATTACTGTAAAAGTAATCACCAAAAATAATTAAATAGTTGGTATTACAAAAATGAATATTTGGATCCGTGCCTAGTTGCAAACACAAACCCACGAAAAGGTTATTCCACAAAGAAGTGTCAATAGAGATTTTATAGATGTTATTCTTTCTTTTTCAAAATTTTTCTTATTATCGGAACATGCAGAGATGCGATATCTAATATTTGTAAATAAGTTTCCTTTACATGCTATTAAGTTAGAATGCAAATTTTGCGGTGTCAACACCACAACATTGTAAGTTTAGTAATTTTAGTTAGTTGCATCCGGAGAATCTAACTTCATAATGTGATATAAGTAGAAAATATTACATTACTTTACATGAAACTTATTTTACTACACTACTTGAAAGGTAATTTCAAATTTACATTGTTTAATGTTCAATTAATATTACACTCTTACGTGTGCTCTTAGACCAATGACTGTCAAGAATGACCTAAATTTTCAAAACTCGTGTCATTATTTAATTTTTTATGTAAATTAAAATAACGGGTGGCCAACCGCATACCCAAACATAGGGAAGTAAACCCAGGAAATAATTTAATTGTTGACAATTAATTGTTAAAAACACCTAATTTACTTAACATTATTTTATTCATGTTAATTTGAAGTGTTAAAAGCTATAATGCTACTAAAGCATTTATATTGAGATGGTTGAGTGTGAGTAGGTGAATTCTAGTGTAATGCAAAGAAGGATATTTATTTTCTCATTTAGGAAAAAATTTTATTACTTTTTTCAAAATTTTGTGTAAGAAAAGTTCGATTTTTATCCATATTCTACTGCTGAATTTTGTTGCCACAATAAAATAATCTTCTAGAGTAATGAGATTTTAAAATTGAAAACTTTCAGCAGTTTCAGTAGTAAAACAACCAAAGAGCAAGTTTACAGTAAACCACGTCAATATAATATATATTTTTAAATGCACTTGATTGACTATTTAATTAAGAGCCCGCCAAGTACAACTGCATTTAACAAAAGCTTTCCATCAACAAATGCCAGCAGTTAACGTTGAAGTAAACAAATACGATTTTCAGAAGTCTTAGTCGAAATAGTGCAATTATTTTATTATTTTTAAATTATATAAATACTCTAACTTAACTTGTGTTTCAATACTAATTTAAAATTTTATACCTATTACAACCAACCAGCATGTCCTGCTGATGAACAATTATGTTAATTGGCCATTAACATTAACGACCATTAAACTTGTAGTATGTCGAAGGTACAACACCAGTGGTTGAATAGTGCTTGATTTTAAATAATTCAGATAAATCTTCTGGCGGTATAAAATTTTAAAGCATTGTCAACAATGCTATTATTACTGTAAAGGTTTGAAATCGTAGAAGCAAAAAATTTATGTAAAACTAATTTTCCACTTTCATTCTAAATCAAACATGAAATTTCAATCTACTATAAAGAAACACAAAAATTCGTGTTGGCTTCAAGCCAGCTTATCATTTGGATCAAAATGCTGTGTTTTTGTTGAATTATGCAAACAAATTAAATATTTTCGAATAAATTCATTTATTAACACTAACTTAATTTGATAGGGATGATTCAGAAATTGTCAATACATTTATTGCGTAGGCGGAGTATGAATATATTTCCTATTTTCATATGAATATAAAAAATATTTTTATTTTTGCACAGAAATCCAACAAAAAGTTTTTATTTGCAAAAAGTAAATAAGTGTCAATTTGCACAAAATACCTAAATCAATACATTGGACTAACAGCTTTATAACAGGTTGATACCGGGTCTGGGAGTTGCCAAGATCAGATTAAGACGAAAGTACAAGAGCGACAAGGCTGCCAGTTACTTTAATCTTTTGCTATTTGTTTTTCTACCTGCAATATAAGTGCATTATTCTGCTCTTTTTTAAAAATAATTGTAAATCCGCAACTTCATTCAGTATATTTTAATCAAGAATTAAAAAAAAAATAAATTGTAAACTTGATCAAAATCGATAGGGATGTTATCAATCCAAGACAACAATCAAAGCTGAAAGCCTTTGGGGTGTTTACTAAATAGTTTTCCAGTCTTGTCAGGTAATTGTAACTGTTCTAAGCAAAGAGAAATGCCAAAGAATATTTATTCGATAGGTACTGGCAATTGATCTGTTCAAAGGCTTCTCCAATATGGTTTATTTCAAAGTGTAGTACTCTCTCTATTGTGATTGGAAGTTAGTCATCACCATTTGATTGATTATTTGAAAAGCAAGTGAGATAGATAAATTTGCTTAAAACCTGTTGAGGTGTGTCGCTGATACTCCTTTGTTAAGGAGTTTGATTTGATTGATCAATCCCAAAGGCAAAGAAGAAATCTTGAAAAATAAAATTGTTTTACAAGAATTCCACATAACATTGAGTAAAGTAATCAGAAAACGTGGCAGTTTTCGGAAGAAACTGGGAAGTACAAATACTAAATCGAATTGTTTTGGATAATATTTTTGTCTAGTGAAGGTAGATTTTGGAAACACATCTTGCAAACTTCAATTTATACCTTCAATAATTTTTAAACACATTTTCGTTTTATACGCGAGATTCATCTGCGAAACTCTTAAGAACTACACATGAGTTCTCAGGAATTTGTTATTTGTTGTTGTAAAATTCCTGGCTTCTATTATATTGATAGGAAATATATATCAATTTGCAGCGATAAAAATTCTTATAATGACAGATAGCACAAAGTCAGACTTGCATCACAAATTCAAATAGGTATTTTCTGAATAAATTGACCCAAGAGCGGTCGTAATCCATTTCAGACTAAATCAAAGACACGCAGTTGAACAAGAATTGATTTTGCTAAAATCAACTTGAAAAATTTGAGAGGCATTGAGACCTGAGTGTGGATGAAGTTCATGTGACAAAGGCGTTCATAGAAATAACCTCTACGTGGTATTTCAAGATTGAATTGTTCTTAGTAAATCCCCACCACCAATGAGGATGCCACGCTTTTACTTTTTTTTAAATGAAGTTATTTCCTTTTTGCCCTCTCCTTTACATCTCCAGACAATGAAGGGCTACCTTATGGTTTTTAAGTGTATAAGATGCAATAAGGCGCACAACAGCCCTACCAAATCCAAGATTAGAACTCCATTGTTTTGTGCGTTAAAATTTTACAAGGCATGAACTGCATTTTAATATTCATAACAATAATAACTTTTGGCCATTAAAACATTTAATTTCAAAATGTTCGTAACTTGAAAGATTTACAATGCGACTTTTAACACCAACATTGATATTGCTCGGTTTCTTTTATACAAGTTTCTGAAACTTCTTCAAGTTTTTATAGCCTTTTTAAAGCTTTAGTTTTTAAACAGAAAAGTATAGTATATTTGTTGCGAGCACTTGTCACATAAATTTTAATATTTAATTTTTCCAGTTATAAAATGTGATGGTTTATTTAAGAATTATTCAGCTGAAATTGAATCAACTAAGAACTATCTCCATTTTTTGAATATTCTTGTGAGAAGGTAGCTAAACCAAACGTAGATATCCATAAATTTATCATTACAGTATGGTGTAGATGTCGCCACCGTATGGACGGCAAAAATTTCTAGACATCCGATACTTAGTGCCATCTAGTTGTAATTTTCTTAAGTTACAGGAGAAGTAATGCGCAGGCCGATTGTTATAGATTTTACTTTTAGTTTTCGAGTTTGAATTTTGGTTATCAATTTATCTTTAATATTCAAAATTATATTATGAGGATTAATCTGTTCAAACAACCAATAGAATGCCAATTGCTATATATAATTTCTTGTTTAGGTAGATTAAGCATTGTTTGGAGAAAATTAAAAAAACTAATGCGGAAGATATAAGTCTGATTTTAAGTGTTGTAAAGCTTTATTAAACTTTGTTTGGAGACATTATGTGAAAAGGGTAGTCTATACTTCAAAAATTAAACGATAATATTCACGATTTAAAATAAAAATACTTTGTTCCTATTTTAATTATATGCTTAGCTCAGTAGGTGGGGTTCTTTATTGTTGGCTTTAAAAATTTGCGGATGCCACTAGAACATCAAAGCTAGGGCGCCACAATGTTGCAGTACAATACCTATTTTATTCTGGTGGAATTTTAATGTTTTCAAGCAGATATCTTTTCTACCATTGGCTCATTTTATTATCAATAAATTTTATAGACTACACTATTATAGCGCAATTCAGTTTATTAAATCCAATTGCAACAGATTAAATGTAGCGGTATGGCAGGATGAAACATGGCAGCTATTTCTTTGATATATTTTAAATCCATTTTGCATAGATTTCATTCGATCAATAATTTTTAAGGGATTCACTTCACTATTTTAACAGGATAATTCAGTTTTTAAATAAATAAACAATCATGTTTTTGTATGAAGGAATCTCGAACGCCGCGCCACAGCCGAATGTTTGAAATAATTATAATGAAGAATTTAATATTGGAACTTCACATTTAATCGTACAGATGGCGCTAAAGTGCAAGTATCGAAAATATAAGTGCTTTAAAATTTTGGTCTATTTCCTACTCTTCCTCATCAACAATCTGTCATTTTTCGTTTGGAGATAATTAATAACATCAATTAATAAATCCAAAACAACTGAGATTAAAGTAAATATCCGGGCTAACAATTTTTGTTGCAGACCTGTTGTTATATTTTATAAAAAAATTCTTTTGCCTACCCTTTAGAAACAACACACTTCTACTTACATTGCATAAACATATGTTTAAAACATATGTTTACCTTATTTTTTTATTCGTTGATGATTTATTTTAAACAAACTTAATCAAAAATTGGCATTATAGTGGTTGCTTGCTGGAATTAAAATTTATCTATTTACGATTGTGCACAGGTAGCTTTAAGTTCTGATGGATTGAGAATGCTGGCGGTGCACTTTAACTGACGATGCACTTCACAAACTTTAACTCGTTGTTGAACTTTACAGACTTAAAATGAAATATTGTCGAACCCCGTTGTTCACAATTTACATTTAAACTCTAAATATTTTTAATATTTTAGTTACATTTCCATATACCATACACCTAACCACCTAGTTTAAAATAAACTGTATAATGTTACATTGATATTCGTATATTCTAACAAGAAAACATGTTTTTCAATAAACAACTTTTAGTTTTATTCCGTGCGGCCCTTTGGCTCCTAGAGTGCGGCTTCTCCATAATTTAATTAAATTATCGCAGAAACTTCTTTCAAATATACGTGATATTAAATAAATGCATTAGTGGATGCAACAAGAACATCGTTGCATAAAATTTATAAATATTTTCTGACTTTTCTATGTTGTTGGGAAGTAGATATTGTAAATTATATAATGCTAATGGACAGGCGAGAGGAAATTTGCAGTTCCGTTCCAATTATGTTAGGTTAAATGAAATCCAATTTTTATTGTTAATATCGAAACTCGCAGCTAATTTTATCTGCTTTACATATCAGTAAGTGGTTTTTAGTTTCGGGTAGCAATTTTTTTAATTAAAAAAACAGTTAATATGCTAAAACATCAACATAATACCTTGTTGTTTCTGGTAACGAAGACATATCAGTGTACTCAAACTTTTATACCTATATACCTATACCTATATTTTTGTTTTAATTGAAAATTAAAATCAAAAAAACAAAACTGTAGCCTAAAATATGTTTGTGAATGCTTTTAAATGTGATATTATTTTAATGAATTTAGAACTATTAAATATCTGAACAGAGCTTTCCCAACAATATTTTGTAATGCAGTTTTTTAATTAACAGTAAAAAATCACAAACCAGTATTTTCCTCTGTCCAGAATTTGTCCATCTAGTAGAATTCCCGTTTAAGGGGATATGTAGCTTCGCACGCTACTTCAACTCATTTATATTTAATTACTCAAAGACTATTAAACTGATTTAAACCAATTAACAGTGTAGGAAGTAACAGGAAATAAATTCAAACTGGGCATGTCTTAATATTTTTATTGACCATTCTTCCTTTAAAACCATTTTAACGAGATGCTTCAATAGTCAACAGCAATATAAATATTTATAATATTCAATACATTCATGTAATAAATCTGTAATTCTCTTTTTGACTATTCTAATTCAATTAAATTGTTCTGAATGTGGTGAAACTTGAAACTGTGTATACACATCATGTAGGATTCTCAATAAAAGATTGCGGATTCGATTAAAATGCAGATCCAGCCTGTAGACCTTCATTTTAATTTCCTCTAGCTTCTGTAAGGATAGTTAGTATCAAGATCCACTCTCGTTTATAAAGAATCAAGATTATAATAAGATTATAACACAAGATTACCTAATATATTACAATAATGGTGGTTTAAGAAATTTTGGTTATTTTGTAATCTGATATATGCAGACCAGTTCCTTCATTATTTTTCTAATATAAACTTTTTTTGAAAGCTTTTTTTATGCTCATATTATGCATCTCTATAAATATTAGTAAGTAGAATGGGAGATATTAAACTAACTTACAAAAACTTAAAACGTTAAAATTTTTGATTTTTTTTTTATATTTTACTCATCGTATTACTTATTAAGATAAAATATCTTGAAAATAAATACTAAACATAATGTAATTCATTTTTATATTAGATCTGTAGTCTTGTTTGGTGGAAATTGCCAAAACACGTCAGCGGTTGTCATCCCAATCATTCTTCGGTCAATACAATGTCGTGAGGAAATTGTCGAAACCGATTAGAAGTGATCGGACATATCGCAAAAACAAAATTAGATTCATATTGATTTTAGTAATAAGTTGTAAATCCAAATGTAAAGAACTGAAATCTTCCTGAATAGCAGATTTAGTTCAAGATTAAAAAGTGCAGTTCCTTTTCTTGTTTTTTAAGAAAAAATCATTTAATACGTCATGCGCTCTTCGATAAAATATCCAACGTATAAAAAATATTAAATGATAACCATTTTCTCAAATAACTTATTAAACCAAAAATGTTGAAACAAGTAATTAAATCGCTAAGGACTTATTTGTTCGAAACATCCGCCCCTGGTAGAATGAAAGTTCTAATCGTGGATGGTATTTAAAAGATCACGAAGAGAGAGCATTATCCTACCACCCTATGAAGGAACTGCTATTAGATCTGCTATTATGTGAAAATAAATCAAAATAATTAGATTACTTACTCATCCACGAAATTAAAAATGATAACTCAGTGGTATTTCCACTTTTTTTGCAAATAAAGCTCAGTTCCCTATCCTTCAACAGTTATATTTCGACGACGAGGGAGAAGCATCCCCATGTCACAAACAAAATACATTCGCATATTTCTGAACTTTCGATTACACCTTCGATAACAACGGATAGGTGGTGTATGGATTCGAGGTTTGGAAAATAACCGAAAAATAGAAGAAATAGAAGAAGAAAAAACAAAAGTCTATTAAATTCATAATAATTATGATTGATTATTATCGAACTTAGACAACATTTCTTTTGCAGCAATTACGAAGTTAGAACTTAATTATTATTGCTTTCAGTAATTAGCTGAAGATTATGATTTAAGATTGAAACTCAACCGAATTTGTATTTAAGTTTTATTAATAATCCTGTCTTGAATTTTGAATAATAGTTCAAAATAAACCAGCAATGTTAAACTTCTGACAAATTAAAATTTACGAGAGTTACAATTCGACTTAATTCTTGCGGCTGACTATTTCTGGACATGACATAATCTACTTTATTATGTTTAATTTGTTAGAAATAAAATGTTCTGTAAAAAATTGTACATCTCCATTAGGTAATTATTAAATGTAATTAAAACTAAATATAAAGTAAAACTAAACTCCGTTTATCTGGATTATAAAATAATATAATATAAATAAAAATTCCAAAACATGGAAATGAATTAAATTTCTTAATTTTGTGAAGCAAAAATTTGGACATTTTCCCAGTGTCTCCAATATAAAGTTAGAAAAAATAACTTTAATTTAACAAAACATTATTTCTTGAGTTATATTTGTCGTAACTTACATCAAACATATCAAGTATATAATTTTACGCCCCAAAAAATGTAATATTGTCGACACAGAAGAACTTCTTTTGATAAAGAAACTTGTTGCTCATTTATTATCTACATGTAAGTTATATTTTTCGAAAGAAAATTTGTCGAAACTAAATATTTCATTAATATTACAACGAAAACTTGCAGGTATGAATAAAATGAGCACTTAGTGAAAAACTGAAATTTAATACTGCTTTTCACTAGGAACAATAAGCATGTCGATGATACTTACGATGCTGCTTGAATTTTAAACCTTAAAAAATTATTCAAATTCCTATAAAACAACTTCATTTCGAGAGTCTGTTAGGGAGCCAAATTAATAAAAAATATTTATTTAAACTCAGTACACGTTCTTCTGCACAGCGCAGAAATGTAAGAAAAAAATTTGAAATAGATTTAAACAAGCTGTTACAAATTTAAGAACCTCTTACACCGCAATCATGATTTTGTATTCAACACTGCTGTATGCTAATGATGATGACACTTTAAGTATATTTATTTTGAAAGCATGTAGAAAGATTTCCAGTAAAATTTTTCCTTTGAATATCGAAATTGTTTAAGGACAATTTAAGATAAAAGCTTAACTTTTCTTAACTTTGCTTTTATCCTGCAGCTATTTTACATCATATCTTGGTTAATATAGGTCGATTTAAATCTTGTAATTTTCACGTTACGTGTAGTATAATGAATTAATTTTATACAGCAAAATAGAAAGTGTAGAAGCTTGGCGAGAGCGTCAATTTGTTAATTATAACACTCCACGTGTTCAGAAACATGCAGTCGGCAATAATTTTTATTTTTCATAGTTTATTCAACCAATTATAAAATCAATTATTGTGGATTGTTAGTAATCAAGTATAAGATATTTGGGTGTGGGGACGTTTATTGGTTTTGTCCTGGAGTTTCCAATAATAATCCCACGAGTGCTCTGTCCTTTCTAACAAACGTGAATTTTGAATTCTTTCAAATGTCTCTTTTTTAGTATTGGGAATATCCATAAGGTATAACTCATAAAACTTCTACTTTCTATATGAAAAATATTTTTCAAATGTTTTAAACCAACATGTACTGCAGTGACCAACCTGGTTATATAAAAAAAAATTTTATTGCAATTAATTTGAACAAACATTCAGATATTATACAATTAAATTGATAGGAGTTCATAGGGGTGGCATTAATTATTTCCGTCATAGATTACCACTTCTACAGTAGTACAAAAGTTTTGGGAGAACTTTTGTAGTAGGAGGTTATTCTTTTCTTTAAACTGTTAGTAGAAACTGGGGATGGTTTGGACACTTTTTACGTTTTATTATTTTTATTTGTTTCCAAAGAAGTTAGGCGGTTATTTTCTTTTACTAAACTTTAGGGTAGATAGTTTAAAATTATTAACCTTGATATAGGCTACTAAGATTCAATAGTTTTTCCAGAATTCAGTCACAAAGTAAACCTTAATTTCGTCCAAAGTATCCCGAGGTACTGGGATACAGTGGACATTACCCGAGGATCTGGACAATGGACAAGCAGAGAATGTAATGGATAATACAAACTAAATATTTATTAAAACATTAAAAAATGTTTCATTCAAAAATAGGAATTTTGGACCCTTGAAGTAAAGACTAGATGAAATTCCTAGATGAAAGTCTAAAATTCATTTAGAATTTTTAAAATTTTTATTTGTCACACTGGTCATTAAATAAATTCAATTTAATTTCAAAATAATTACCTTGGAAACTTACATGGCCAATCTGATAAATGAAAATTTTAACAATTTTAAAAGCATTTTTTGACCTTATCAGTAAAGGTTAGATGAAATCTAATGCTTTTATCATACGTAGGTATTATTTCTGCATTATTTTGCAGAAGCATAAATTTGCATAAATAAGTTTTTACATGTTAATTTCCTATGTTCGGCTATCTCATTCAGCACCCGGTATGTATATTACTGTGTTTTTTGGGAGCAATAATTATTTTTCAATTTCATTGACCCTAGTAACACGCATCTTTATTATTATATTAAAATTATATATCTTCCTGCATCCAATTTATTTATAATTTATAAACCAATCTCAATTCTTTATCAATTATCCAGTTTTATCCAAAACCTCGATTCACGTTTGGATGTTTTTGAAAATTAAATTTTTAATGATTGCTTAGGTTGTTTGATGAAAAATAAAAGAAAAGGGTTTCTAGAATGCGTAACGTAGTATTTAGAGAAGAGCTAAGTTTTTGTGGCGATGGATGCTGGGGGAAAAGGGGCGAAAAATGCTTAAAATTGGGAGACGTAATTTATTAACAATCCCACTATACAATGCATATTATTAAAATAATGATCATACGGATAGTCTAAAGCAACGGTCTACAATGAAGTAGTCAATAATTGGAAAGTAGTAAGAGAAATTGTACTTTGAAAAAAAGTCAGTTGTAATATTTCCTGACACGGGGAAAAAGGTGCCCCAAACTATCTACCGACCAGTGCTGACTTTGGTGAAGCAGTGAACAGCTGATAAAAATTCATCTTCTTTTTTAAATCGTGCGCGTGTTGAATAAATAATTTGTGGTCCAACATTAACTAACGATTCTTCGGCAAGGTAAAATTTGCCATTGTATGAGTAAATTTTTATGATTAACATTTAAAAGTTACATTGGTAGCAGCAGTGGGATAAGGAAATAAATTCTATTTCTGCAAATAAATTAATTTCTTTCGTATGTAAAATTTCATATGGAAAAAATCGATTGATTCGACAAAATCTTTGTGAGACTTACAAAAAGTACCTGTTATAAGAAAAGAGACAGAAAACAAAACATGCTTCGAAGTTTCAGTATTTTTTCGATTTATATGTGAGTTAAGATGATTAGGACCTTAGATCATACACATGCAATATTACACCTCAAAATTATGGTAGTCAAATAGAGCACCAAAAAAATTTGAAATGTTTTAATAAAACAATTTTTATATTTTATATGTACCAGAAAATATACCATGTCCCATAATATATCAGAAAATATTTAAGTTAAATTTTGAAAAAAGGTTAAAAAATTTATTTAAAAAGTTACACAACTGTTGAAATAGAATACACAAAATATAAGCACAATTTGGGTTTGAAACCGTAAAATATGAAATGCATAATATTGGGTAGATTTTTTGTAAAAAGTTGTAAAGTTTTCAATAGAAATTTGAAAATACAAAAGTTTACTTATTTTTAATAAACTTATATTAAAAAATTGAACTTGGGTTTATAATTTGCCCAATTTGACCTACACAGTGCTATGCAGATTTATGGCAAACAATTTTTTTCAATGTCTAATGTTTATACTTGCTTCATACATTGACCTGCTCGAATAATTTACATTATCCAACAATGTTAGGAAAATATTATCTGTTTAAATTATATAATATGAATGATAATAACAACCTCCCTGGTTAAAACTGTATCTTTAATACAATATAATCTTTACAAATAATACATAATTATTAAACTCTAATATGTATAGGTACTTCATTATTAAAGAAAATTTTCATCAAATATTAAAATTATTTCCTTTGTTTTTCCTTCATGCATGTTGCTCAACCAGATAACATTTCTGATTCATGTTACGTTTAATACATAATAATATATCGAACGCGTGAATTGAAAATGAATGAATTATGGGTTGAAGTTTATAGTGTGTGTGTGGGTAACATTTTACCCTTACATGGTTACATGAATAGGTCATTCAGGATGTTATTCTAGAGCTTACGTAGTGGAATAATTTATAAAATCTCCTGCACACTCTGAGTTATTTAGTTTGTGGGAAACTAATATTGTGCTTAACAGGATAACGAACTTTTTGAAGGACTATTCCAAACCATCCGAATAGAAATTCACTTCTACCTTCTGGTGCAATCAGAGTTTTTATGTATGAATGGACATTTATCACATTTCAACCAATCATATTCAAGCATAAATTTTCCGAACTTACATATTGAAATACTGGGGAAAATTATAGTGCAATAAATTAAGTACAACATTAGCTTATGATTTTGGGATACTATCGCGATATTGTGCTTTATATAACGATTAATGAGGTAAAAGCAGAAATTGTGAGCATTACAGTGAGTATAATATGACATAAATTAACAGTTAATTTGTATTTAAGTTATACCTCTTATGTGAAAATTTCACATTAATAATAACAAAACTAAAACAATCTACCCTCTCAAGGATTATGAATTATGATACACGATACTACAATACGTTATCACTTATCAAATTATAATATAAAGTAGGTAACTTACAGTTTAATTAAATCAAATCAACGTCTACCCAAATTAAAATCATTTTATTTTAAATACGACGTTTTGTACCCCATATCAATTTTTTTACTTTCGTATAACAAAATTGTTATAATTGACAATAATTAATTATCTACGAGAACAAAAACCTTTTATTGAATTTTAAAAATTATGCGTAGGCAATTTTTTTAATTGGTAATTAGCGAAGCAATTTTTTAATTAAAATCGTGCTAAAATTGAAGCCATATAATTATTCAAAGTTGACATTATAATTTAATTTATTTTATTATACATATTATTATCTATTATGTTACAAAAATCCAAGAGTTTGTAAAAGCTTTAAATGGGATTTAGTACTACTTGAGAGCCATAGCTATTCGGCCCTCGGCCTCGTAGAGAGAATCGTAACTATACGTGATAGCGATGGTTATTAATCCTAGCACTCGAATGAAAAATTATATCATTCGAATAATTAAAAGCGGAACTTTTCTTTTCAAATCATTCAAATATAAAAAGAACTGGGATAAAAACTGTAAAATCAACTGTTATTAAATTACCTACAATTCAAATTAAATTCCATTTGAAAAGTTTCAACGGATTTGATTCCGAACAAAAAAACAACCCATAGAAATAAAATGGTGTTTTATACATCCTGTATAAAATAGACGAAATAATAAAATTGTATTTTTTTATTTACTACTATGCTAGCATCGCCTGATTGGTAGGTGTGAAATATACGCTTATAGGTATTTTATTGATGCGGAAGCCATCATAAAGCTTGTACAATAGCTCAATTAGTACAGTAGTAAAAATGTGGAAAAGCTAGAAGTATGTAATTTTTTGATAATTTAAATTTTAATATCTTCCATTACTTCTCCTTGTATTACTTTTATTTAAATAAATTTTGTAATCAGCAATGATTTTGTTTACGCCAAGTACACAACAATAAAGTACCAGTCAGTGGTTGTATTTTCATTATAAACAATGTAGCATGCGTTAAAAACAAAATTTGCATGTTTTGAAATACTCCCTTGTTGATAAAAAATAATTAACTGGTTTAATTAATTATTTTTGATTTTTTTATATAAACAAGATATTTCGTCAGTTGAGTAAATGACCATTGAATATCGCGATCGTGTTATGAAAGCTCTAAATTCGCAACTATCAGATCTGATAGTAGCGCGATTGTACTGTCGAATTTCAAATTTTGTTTGAGGCTGAAAGCAATTGCTGTTTTTATGCCGTTAATCCACTTGCAGCCAAAGTAATTTTGTAGCTTTGCACGGTGGGTACCTTCAAATAATTTTTACTTACTTCTAATGCTATTGTAGATAACGCTTGTATTTTGCTTTGTTTTGTTAGGATTCCACATATTAGCCGTTGCTTTAAATCGGGATAATATACCCCTATATGCAATGAAAAAATTTAGTATTATTGTGCGTCAGATCGTATATCTGTTTAGTTGTTATCCATAGTTTTAAACATAAAAATCGCCATATCAAGGCATTCAATGTCAATCAGAAATTACTGAACCAATTTATTTGAAATATAAAATAATTGTTGTTGTTGAAAACCAAAAAATTCTGAAAACTATTGAAAGAAATCACTGTAAACCGAAGGGCGAACCGGGAGGGCGATGGGGCTCCACCTTCCTAAAATGTAAAATTAAATCATTATTAAATTTTAAATTAATAATTAAGCTTAACTTTCATTTTGTAAGTATTTTCAGTATTTTACTGCAGTTACTACAATGACTGGGATTAATATGTATTGTATATTACATAAAACACATTTTTAATTTTATCAAAACCATACCAAAAAAACGAAGAAATTGATTAAAATAATTTGATTTGAGCAACTATATTAAATATTAGTACAGGACAAATTTATCGATCGAAAAGATTTTGAACATTTTTTTTAACCAAACAATATAGATAAATAAACTTAGGAAATCCAAGCTTAGGCACGTAGATTTTGATTGACTAAAAGTACAAAATAAATAAAAAAAAAGTATTTTTCTTTTTTCTATAATAATATTGGTTCAAAATTTTTTTTTTAAACTAATTCATATTGTGAATTTATTTATTAAACTGGATAAATCAACAAACTATTACAATTCTGTAATTACACTTCATGCAATATTATTAAATCTGCTCACCAAGTTTCCGATTTAAATCTCTTGAGACTGCAACTTGAGGAACTGATCATTAAGCATCTGCATTTGGATGTCCACTAATAATTTTTGTATTAATTAATTTTTTATTGAATTATTTTTATTATTTGAAGATAAATTAAGAGAAATAATTCATAAATGACTAAATAAGTATTCAGGGTGATCAGCCACAGTCAGATGTTAATTTGACATACACATCCTTATTTAGCACACGAACCCATCGTAATTCCTCAACAGTTTTGTATTCAGCAATTTAATTTATTTTTATAGATATGAACTTCCTAGTATTCAAACCTTCCTGAATTAAATGTATTATTTTACAACATAAATAGAGTAAAACTGTAAAATATGTACGAGCATTAAATGAAATTAGTTCTGTACGTTGGTAGTCTCTTTATAATTCGACTGCCCTTATACAGAAATAAGAACACTGAATTATTAAACAACAGAAATGCTGCTACAGGGTATAATAGCTCAAATAAGGCACATCCGCTTGAAGTAATCTGCAGATTACTTCTTTTGGAAGAATCATTGGACACTTCTTATCAACTTTACATTAAACATTACATTAACATTAAAGTACTAAAATGCATATTATTGAGGTTCTCAATATTTAAAACTGGTTTTTCCTCTTTTTTAATAATTAACAGGTTTCAGTGAAACTTGGAACGCTTCGCGCTGTTTACACTAACCTTCAAAGTTTCAAAGTTGAAACTAAGTGTAAGAAACAAATATTAATCTTTGATTACCGGTAAATATACAGGTAAGATTTAGTGTTCTTCACAAGCAATTTCCTTGTCTTAATAAACTTTTTGTCGTTGAAACCGCAAGAACTTATTATTTGCCGACAGTTCATCATGAATTATCATATCTCTGCCTAATTATACCAAGTGAAATTCCCCATCTATAAACCATAAGATGGAATCTCGTGCTTAGCTTACATATGTGCTTCCGCGGGACAGGCCCCAAATTTTACAATAACTTCATCAGATCTTACGATATTTACAGTTTGTGCTTCACGATCAATGGACTTAAATGTTTTTTAAATTTTGGCTCGTCAGAAAGGAGCCCTGCATTAGCCCTACTCAATTGTAAAACTTTTAATACAAACAATCATAATAATTTAATCCGAATAACACGATAATTCTTACCTTCAATTATTCTAGATCTAATTACAAACAGTACCACTCAAAATATTTTTGGTTTCGTACAAAATTGAAATTTATTACTTTTCTGAAACCACATCGATCTTATACACAGGATCTCAAATAATTTGTATGTACCTCCAGTACCTTAGCAATCATGATTATTTGTTATTTCTGATGGTTTTGAAGACGGCGCAGACTATAAATAATTAATTATAACTGGTCTTTATTTTGAACCAGACAGCGAATGGAATCCACATTATGAATAGAATAAAAGAAAATAATATCTATTACCAATAAATCATGTATTTTTTAATAATATGCAAAGTAGGCATACCGAAAATAATGTCTGAATAATGAACATTTTTGATCATTTGATTTGTGTACAACAAAATTACATCTAATGTAAAACTACTTAAAAAGCAATTTTCAAGTAACTGACTGGTAATTTTACTACTTAATTAGACCACAAAACAAAATTTCTTTTTTAAATGAGTAAAAAAATGTTGAAAGCGTCAAGAGAATACAATTTTATTCGTAATAAACTCAAAGTTTAAAATAAAATATTTAAACATTTTGTTACAAACTTATCTAATCTATCTGTTTGTTTATTTACTAATTTTGCAAATTTCCACCGAACTTGAAAGTTGTTTTATCAAGTGTAGTTTTACATGATTTAGTGAAAATTCTTTGTTTGTAACGTGGTAAATTTTAAAAACTTCAGATTATAAATTGTTCGTTAAACTAAGTTCTTTTATAATCATCGTTCTTATTGTACTTCTCTCCACAGCGTCACACAACTCCAAATTTTTACGCACAAAAATGCAAGAATAAAAACAAGTTGATTTATTTAAAAACCTACCGCAAAAAACAAGAAGAATTTTTTAAATTGTTTTTTTTTATGCTATTTCAAATACTTTTAAATATTTTATAATTTAAATACAAAAAAACAGAACGCTGAAATATTACATTTTAAATGTAAAGTATACAATGCTTATGTAGAAACACAAAAACATATTAATTTCCATTTTTGGCAAGGTATACTCGTAGGTCTAAAAAATTTGATGAAAATAAAACCAATGAAATAGTTGACAGTTATATAAATGTTAAAAAAATACGATATGTTTATAAAAAAAAAACAAATAAATTTCAATAAATAAATATCTAATATGTAAATTCCGTATTTCTCCGATTGAATAAATATAATTTACGTAGGATTTTGTAATACAATAATATATGCTTCATTTCACAATTATCGATCTTCAGTTGTATTTAACCACAAAAATCAAGAATATAAGTTTTCTTATAAATGAAAAAAATTTATAAAAGAAAATTTTCAGAACTGCTCAGCTTAGCCGGCATAAAGGACTCAAAAGCACTTTAATCAAGATGCAGTCTACTCTATTAACTTTTGAATTAAGTAAAAAAATTTTGATGATAAATCATAAATTGCTAATAATTGGAATTTAAGTTAAGAATTTAAATTTACAATTTGCATTTAAAATTTAAATTTACCGGGTAAATAATTTCACAGAATGCTACTTAGTTATAAAATTGAACCATAAATTTGAATTTGGATAAGAGTCTCATGCTAAAAACGGAGCAGTAATTGGGTTCGTGGAGTTTGAATTTTTTTAAATTAATATTCACACCCCCGGTACATTGCAATATACGACAGTTGTGCGCTAAATAACTTCTGCAAAATTTAATTCATATATTCAATACAATATTATGTATATCTTCGGCAAAATTTTTACCGGAACTGATATATTTTATAGATTATTTCCTTGTAACTATTTTATTTAATTTACGAATCCAGCAGCAAAGTGGATATTTCTGGCTAAATCGACAAATATTTCTTCCATGATACAAATAAAATTGAAATTAAACAATTAAATTTAGTACATTTCAATATATCAACCTGTTATGGATTAATAAAAAATTCTCTTGTGGATATCGACGCCAATTGAATTCGAATTTAGGCTCGTTTTGATCAATTGAAAACAAAGGATTTTTCCGATCGAAAGCTTAGTGCTACAATGAGGTAACAGTTACCTATATATAATATGTAATTTCCCGGATATTTCTATTACGGTACATTTTCAATTCAAAATGAAAATATTTCAATTTATTTGTTATGATAATTACTTATTTATACGTAATAATATAAAATATTAAACTATTTTTTGTTCTTATCTTTTTTTGTTTTTATATTTCCAATTTTGGTGCAAAAAAGAGTCTACTTCTTTTAATAAATAAAATCTTAACTTGACTTGTTGATATTGATATAATATAATTTTCGAGAAAATGTTCTACAATTTGTGAATGATTTCTTCATTTTTTGCTCTAATTTTCCTAAGCGTATGACAAAAACTAGGTATTTAGTTTCAAGACATTTTAAAATTTTTTAAAAAGATCTGCAGAAAATGAGCTCAAGAGTTTGAATTTAGACAAGAAAAGTCTTCAGTTTTACGTAACTGGGAAAAAACATAAATTATAATACAAAACAAAAACAAAAAATTATATTGAAAATGTTAAAGTTGGCCAAGGAAACGTTAAAAAAGAAAAAAAGATAGATTGAATATGAATAAAATTTTAAGATTAAATAAATAAGAAAAATTCTTTGTGGAGGTGGTTAGCAGATTATTTGCAGAGCAGGACTCAGGTGGTGGAGTTGGCGGGCAATTTGTCTTTCTCGTGTTTTTGCTCTTTAGAGTTCTGATGATTTCCAAAATTTGGAAAAGTGAAGTGCCGAGCTATCTGCGAAGAATGAATTAGGCCGACATTACTTAACATTTCCAATTCACAAATCAGAAATTGTTAGAACTCTGCTTAAAATCTTCGATTTCAATTTTTTTTAAAATTTTACTTAAATTAGTAAACACATGTCATCGTTTAAATTTTTGTAATCTTTCGCAATGGTATGTACTTAGGTTACTTAAATGTTTCTATTTTATTCAGTTGTTTTATTTGTTCGCGAAAGTAAATTCATTTTATCGGTAGCGTAACTGTCACCCTAGTTTCCGCAACAGCCTAGAGATAGCTTATACTAAGATCAAGGGACACACAAATATAACAAAAGTATAAGCTACTTTGGATGTAAGGTAAGATTTTTTGCTCTCCCTCTCATTAGGGGCGAATAAGATTCGTACTTTCATACGTTTCGAGTTTTGAGAAAAAATGCAAAAAGTAGTTTGAAATTTTTTGTTGCAGTCTCTTCAAGGATTGTAAATAAGATTTAATATACGTTAACAAATAATTAGTTTTCCAATTAATTGCTTGGAAATTCTGGCTGTTGCTTTCAAGTATAATATTTCTTTTGGAATTAATATTACGTTCCTGAGCTATCAGCTTAAATTGCCCAAAGAGTTGAAATGTTAATAATAATTAAATTCAATTAAAGAATCAAATTATTTCATCAGTAAAAGTTTTTTTCTAACTTTTTTTAAGCTTTCACATCCCTGACAAAACAAAAAGTCCGAACTCAGGATTAACCTTTAAGAACTAGAAATTTATCGTTTACTTGCAAAATTACACAATTAATGACTTCTTCAAAGTAATAATTATATTTTCGCAAAAAATTTTGGGAACACAAAATTTGACTTTAACTTAATAAAATTCAACCTTCCTAAACTACCCGTAGATCATGTCAATCAAAACAATTGGGAACTAAATCTAGAAGAGTAAATTAACAGCTACTTTTTTAAACTAGAATATTTTATAATTTAAAGAGAAACCTGTTCGTCCTACAGCTATTTACCTGTTGCTTATAGTTTTACTGAAAAGATAAGTATCCAAGTAATATTTTCCGATTTTTCTGAATGAGTTTCATTTCGTCCATATTTCACCCAGTTTACAGTTTATTTGCTTTGCGATTGTTAAATCCCGATGAAATAAACTTTTAACTTCTTCTTTTTGATGCTTATTAATGCTCGGAATAAGTACAACAATAAAGTTTATTGTTTGCAATAGAGAAAGCGAGAAAAGTGGTAAACTAGTTGGAAATTAATTTAGTTTCAAGTGTCCACTTACTCTTAGTTACCTTACGTGCTTAGGGTATAAAATCGCGAGATTAGGATTAGAAAATTTGAACAAGTTGAGGTTTATTAATTTATTATAATGTGATCAAGTCTGAGACGCGGGTTCATCTATTTCAAGGTTAATATTGGTCGTATTTTCTTGTTAAGCGCCTGTCCACGCCCGAGTTTTCCGGTGTCGCGCAGTCTACCAAACTCGGGGCGCAGTCTCGTTTAACAAACGTGCTCTATGTTGTCACTCGTTGTAGTCTCTATGTGCACGTGCGTGTTGAATAATCTTACGCGATCCCTATCATTTCAAACTATTTCTTCCGAACAAAGACTGATTAAAATAATTAAAATTCATAAGAGAAAAATTGTAAAAACGTAAATCTAAGAAATTAATTATAGATTTTAATTTTAACAATTTTCAATTAAGACTAATAAGTGAAAAACTTTTCTAAAGTGACTTTTCCATAATGTAAAATAGTTTTTAACGAACTGATTAGAATATAAGGTAATTAATATTGTTACCTTGAAAGTAATTACTCTTAATTAATTATTAAGAATGCACGCAATTGTTGACACAAAATTAATTTACTCGACACAATTTCAAATGAAGACACAATTTAAATATACTTTTGTGTCTGAACAATTTAAAATTAAATTAAAAAGTAATCAAGTAATGCTAATAAAGCTCCTGATTTTCTGCACAAAAAAAATTACACAATTTTATTTTTAACTACTTACATTAAATATTATAATATATTGCTATGTACCTATACATAAAAATGTCGATCGTATGAAAGATAAATGATTGTTGTTCTAATCCGATGCAAATCTAAATCCAAAATTTGGTATCCAACACGAATCGCTCTCATATAAACCGATTAAAATATTTTACTCGAGGATTTATAAATTTATTGCACTTTATATGCAATTTGTATGTATTAGCGATACGTAGCGATTATAAATTCTGTTTATCTATATTTTCCAATATTACTTCGAAACTCGAGAAAATGAATTTGATATTGAAATTGTTACATGAAATTGGAAAACTTTTAACATACATTTAAAATAGTCAATTCAATTTAAATGCTGAAAATTTATGATATTATGCATGCTATCGACTGTTCTCAATTAGAATCATCAAAAGACGCTTTCTAGGAGATATACATAATTTTAGAAATAAATAGTACTAATAAAAGCTTTAAATTTGCAATTTTCCGGCCACTAATGGTTTATTGAAAAATTGCAATGCTAAAATTAATACTCTTTAGCCTGTTTGCGCATTTCTGTTCATGCTGTTGTATTTGGTTGCAATATTAAATTTCTAAAAAATTACAGTGTTAAATTTGAATTCTCGTGTGACAAAAGAACACGGGTGAGTAATTTCTCCCTTTAATAAAAAATTTATTAAACCGGCAAGTAAAGCAAATTCTCAAGCATTGTACGTAAATGTATTATTTGAGTTTTGATAAGCATTACCATATTTTATTTTAAAAATAAGTTCAAGTTTAAGAAAATTTTTCACAATATGTATAAGTTTTAGTTTTCCTGAAAAAGAATTTTTTTTTTGAAGAAGAAAAAGCGAGCACAAAAATACTTTTAAAAAAATAATAATAATCTTTCTTTGGGAAGAACTATTTCCTGCATTCGCCACATTAAAAAATTTGCCTTGATTTGCTAAGTGGGAATTTGAAAAACTTTGAGGGTGGCTTAACAGTTTTCCTTGTAACTAAAAACTATTTTATAGTTTCTTTGAACTCAGTATTGAATAGAAAAGTGCAAAAAGCTTCACACCATCACAAAAAAGTTAATCGAAAATTTTACAAGAATTACTAATTCGATAAATTTGGTCCTTAAATCCTCTCAATTTTGTGCAATTCGTTTTCCAAAAAGTCAAAAGTAACACTAAATTTGTTACACGTAGAAAGTTGTAATATTGAGTCCGACGTTAATTGATACTCGAACATATATGACAGGGTGGACGAAATAAAGTTGTGCTTTAAGTACTTTATCTTTTGCTCGTTTGAAGTTTGCGATTAATAATTTAAAAACCTTTTCAGATTGGATTGGTTAAGGTTTACGATAGAATTGTTTTACATCTTACATCAATAAATTTTCTTTACAGCGCAATAATATTTTAATAAACTAAATTGTGCACACGTTTCATTGTGCGGATACTCAACATGCATTCTACAAATAATAAACTTTGTGAGTTTTACTTTTATTTCTTCTCGCTATAAAACTTTTACTATATTATGTAGATGTATACATACAAGCAATAAAATTCTGTAAAACGTTTTCATCTTGATCTTATTATATTGTTGTAGGTTGTAAAAAATAAATAAAAAGGTTAAAAAAATTTATAAAGTGTTCTTAAGTAATTCACTTAAAAGACACTCCAACGTGAGAGACGGCGTGTAGGATCTTTCATACCCAAAAGCCACAGCAACGGTCGATGATCAGTAACTAGCGTTAATTTCGTATCTTTTAATGGCCAAACATTATTTACGGCTGCTTATATTATTGGAGATATCAATATTAAATTCCGCAAGAATTAATGCACTCCGCTTGCTATTTTATTTGAAATTTCCATATTATTCTTTTAGGATTTTAAAGGAGAATCAGTCTTAAAAATTTCTGTCGCCACAGACGCTCGTACATTATCATCCAATATTATTATCTGGCCTAGTCACTGTGTACTTAATATATCATATATCACTGGGAATAATTTTGTACACACTCAATTTCCCTGTCTGGCAATAAAATTGCTCTTGTCGTTAATTGGCATGCTCCTTTTATTAGCTTGCGTGGTTTGATTTTGACCTAAATCATTCAGCTGAACCAATAATGCAATTTACAAATTAATTTAGTATTTAAATTATATTTTTATATTAAGAGTTCAATTTAAATTGAAACAGTAAAAATTTAGAAGAACTCATACGAGATGAAGTCTAGCTACGCCCGACTTAAAAAATCGTCGATTTTATTATGTAATCTTTGGAATAGGTTTTTTTATTGACAAAATTAGCTTTCCTTATTTTCCTTTCTGGAATTAATCAAGACGAAAAGTGACACAAAGTTGGTAGGTACGTGATCAGCTTTTGACATTAAATATATTTTTTACGCCTACTGACATTTGATAGAATACATGGCACTTGGGAATTTTATGGCTAAGAAAATTACTGCAAAATTGCTAAAATCGCATAGTATATTGCTGCTGACCTAAATTGCCCACACGAATTTGAGAATTATAGTAAAATTGGAGGAAATTTTAAATTAACCAAGTTTTGAGTAATGGGGTTTCAAAAATTTGTAATGAATCCAAATATATAATTTTCTAAGAATGAAGGATATCTAAGCTAAGAAGGGATTATAATAATAGCGCTATAACTAACAATAATGTAGTATAACTCGGTTTTCATCGACGCAGTAGTGTTGTGATGCTTTTAAGTTTATTTATTTATCATTAATGCTAAATCCCTCGGTGCTTTATTACTTAATCTGCTACTATTTGATAGTAACTTATAGAATCCCTTTATATCCATTAAAATGTAGCCCACTGTAATCTTTTAAGTATGTTTTGACTTCTGCAAAATTATTGTAAGATTAAATCCCAGAAACATCAAATCTTAGTTGCTCATGCGGTAGATGTCCGCTAGCAGGTGAAGTTAGGCACATAAGTACTTAATAAAAATAAACTTTTTTTATGTGCAGACACTTAAATTTCGAATAAATTCGTAACAGAGTAATTGATTTTTTCTGTCAACAGTTACAGACCTTTTATACGTTTTCGGCAAAAACCAATTCTCTACATGCTGACTCTATATTAAAACTGTTGGTGTGCTAAAACTGTTTCACGAAAAAAAAGTGTGATTTATTCCACTCGGATCGTTTGTACAATGTAACCTAAATAAAAAAAAATTAGATAAAACTCTGTAACATAACCTCAAACTTGCCACGTATTAGGCATGAAATTGGCTAACATAGAAAAAGCGACATTTCCAATTATTATTAGTTGTATAACTTAATTTAGAATTTCGTATTATTATCCGTATACGTTTCACGATTTAAAGTTTAATAACGCCCATAATTTCTACTCGACGAAATTTAAAAATTATCCATTATGGCACAGAGCCAACCAGCGAACCTCTCAGAAGTATAGTTGAACTTTATCTCACATAAGTTTTTACTTTTATTTAAGACATGCCTGTAATTTTAAAAGTAATTTGTTTTTTATTTTGTTTTTATGTTTGTAACAACTCTAATAAAATGACAACTTTTCTAACTATACGCACTTTCAGTCACTCTTTGAAGGGCTTGTAATATTTCATTTCAAACAGTTTTTTTTTCAAACCTGTGCTTATTCAACATGAAGTATTATGAAAATATCCGATTTTTAAAATATTTTGAAATTTTAATAAACTAAATCCACTGTGCGTAACGGAATTAAAAAATATTTTAATGAAGTTTGTAGTTGAGGACGTAAATTACAAAATATAAACATTAAATTTCGGAAAATAAATTGCTAAAAACAGTAAAAATGTAATTCGTATACCGTATTGGCTAATTTCGTGTGGTTAGCTCCGCCCATTCCCCCACCCCGCCTAGTTTCTTTATATTATATAAGCAGCTTCACGCAATACAGTCGTTGTCTTGTTTAAAAATATATTAAAATTGAGATTTTCATTATTAGTAGCCAAAGTTTAGGTAAGCAGATCAAGAAATCATTTCACTTTAAAAAATGTTATTTCAAATGCTCTGTTTTTAAGTAAAATTCGGTTATAATTAACGAAATCAATTTCAAATTCGACCAGATATCGTACTAATGCTTCCTGTTAGGATCAGACTTTCTCTGATGCCTGTATCTGCATTACGTTCTGTTTTTTCCTAAAAATTACAACATTTTAATTTTAATACATAATTAATTTGTTGAATTACTATAATTAATTTTTTAATTGGAAGAATTTAAACTTCTTTACAACGTTTTTTGTAATTTCTGTTTTCTATCAGTTACTGTCCAAGCAGAGAGCAGTTTGCATATTTAAAAGTTCTATTAACTTTGCTGTCAGGTTAAAAATCCAAACGCTTTTATTACGATTTAACGGATTTTTCTCACTTCGAATTTGAGACTAATTTTTTTCACATTTTAACTCCTTAAGGGAAAGATTTTTTTAACAAAATTGATAAAATTTTGATTGACACTTTTATTATAGAACATCTGCCGACATAAATAAAAGAAGCGTGAGTTTTTGCAATTATTATCTGAATTTTTTTTTTGGATAGATCAGTTCCAATGCCATAATACCCAATTTTGATGTAGGTACTAAGAAATTTCGAATCGACAACACTTAGAAGATATAATTCTCATGAATGCACAATGTTAATCTTTGTACAACTTCATGAACGGCAACCTAAACAAAGGATGTGCTTAAACATTATGGTTTAAGATTTAACTAATTGTTAGTTCAGAATTAATTCTGAGCTTTAAAAAAACAATACAAATTTGGACTTCAAAATTACACCTGTACGTATATATCCCCTATTGTAAGGGGATATCTTAATACAGATGCAGGAAAAACATAAAATAAAACACAAGAAGTATTGAGATAATTTTGCTAAGCTTCAGCTCGTACGAGAATTGGAGCTTTTACTTTAGAAGTTATGCTTCTGACATATTAACTGGCAAAAGAAGTTATTTTCCAGTACTGAGCTTTATTTTAAAACTTTTGCTTGTTATTATATATAGTATTGTATTTATTTAAAAAGTTTCTAATAAATTCGTTTAAAAACGCAACTAAGCATTATGATAATTGGTTGATTTTACGAACAACATTATTATCAACTTTCGGTAAACTTTCACAATAGCATAATTTAAACAAAGAAATTCCAATTATTTATTCATCCACTTCCGATCCTCCTTTTATATTTGAACTGTATAGATTCATGTTAAAAGTTTCATGCATTGTCCTCAGATTTTAATTAAACCTCACGTTAAGTTACAAAAACAGAGGAAATCAACTTAAATCATAATAAATTGTTTGCTACTTTAATAGAAGATCTCAATTAATATCGAAATTTAACAAATCTTAGACAATGGAAAAATCTATCCCCAACTGCATACGGCATTGTAAAAGAGTTTTCCATGAAGTGGTTTCAAGTCAGTGTGCATCTGAAAATAATGAATCCCTTGAGTAACACCGAAACCGGTCGTTCAATAAGACTAACCTGATCTTAAAATCTGCATCAACTGGTTACATTCACAAATTTAAATAAAAATAAAAGAAAATGTGCATGCGATAAAACTTATTTAAATTTCAGAAACTTGAAAATAGCAGGATCGGTTTTTCAAAACAAAATATTTCGAGTTAAACTACATTATATTTACGACCAGATTTTCCGGCGTGTTTATATCGCAATATGTTATACGTCAAAACCAAAACTATGCCGTTTGTTTTTTTAAATGAACTACACGACCGAATTTTTTGTCGCGTTTTCCCTCGACCTATTGCCCGTCAACACGTATTTCCGTCAGCAACTCTAATACTCGCTCTCGGCTATTGAAATTCCGTTCGTGTAGTTGAACTCTTATTGTATATACTTTTAAGAGAAAAATGTTATAGCAAGTAATTGTTTGGAATATGTATTATAGTTTGATGGTTTAGAAAGCGACAGCTATTTAACTTTGAGTACGAGTTTCACGGCACTTTATTTTCTAAAACGACGAAATAAATTATGTATTCTTGAAAATATCGCGGGTGTTATGCTTAGACCTGATTTTTTGCAGTTTTTTTTTCTAGCAATTTATCATAACTTTTTTTTTTTATTGACTATAAATAATATTTTAGTACCTACTATGTGTTTTACGAAGAATAAAACAATTGAATATTAATAATCTAATTATATAAATGTAATCAAAAAAATTGGTTGACTTGGGTGACGGGTTTCGGTTTCGACCTTCATCAAACCTCATGTCAATTTATAAAATTAGGAAGCAGGTAAACATTTAAAAGATTTAATTGTAACGTAGCACAACATAATTTAACGAAATTATGTAAATAATTAACAACAACGAAATGTCACTCAATTTTATAAAATGACACTGGTCGTGCACCGAAACGCGTCACCAGTGGCAATAAACCTAAGAGAAAAGTACAATTTTTTGTTACATTTCTTAATTTGATACCTTGAAATATCATATCTTTATATTATTAATAAGTTGCAATAGCTAGAACAATAATTTAACGTACGGTATATACGGTATATGCAGAATCGAAAAATTAAAAAAGTACATTTTCTCCGAATAAAACAGGTAATCTTTTTCTCAATGTGAAAAGTAACGATTAAATTGAATTAATATTACGTTTACTTTAGCAGCACCTCTTCTGAAGTTTTTCTCGATCCATTTCCAGGAAGATCAATCCTCTGCTCTCTCTATCTCTTTCCTTCGTTTCACAGCTTGTCCTGTGATTTGGCCATCTCTATCACACTTTTCCACTTTTCCTCCAGTTGTTGGAACCTATTGTCTTCAGATCATGTTCAATTTCGGTGTAAGGTCTTCCATTAGGTTTTTTTTTGGTCGTCTCTAAGCTGTTAATTTCCTTGTGAATGTGTTACCTTTTCTTTTCATCAACTTTCCCAGCCATCCAATTCTTTGGATCAAGATCACTTGTTTTCCCTGGGTCTAGTGTTTTGCTTTCAAACGTTCGTAGTTTTTACTTTTCTCTGTTTGTAATTCTTACGGTCTGTGTTACATATAATATTATTACCAGTAAGAAGAAATTGTTGTTCTTTTGTAATTTCTTACTTGCGTAATACGCTCTATATCGGTTTGGAATTTTTCTTTAATGTTTTCTTCTCTTTTGTTACAGTTATTCATATTGATTCCCAAGTATATTAAATTTTTTACTTCTTTATATTATTATGTTCCATATTTGATTTGCATATATTTAGTCTCTTTTTCGTTTATTTTCAATTCAATTTCGATTGCTATGTTAACCCTGCTTAAAATTTTTTCGGTCGACTACGGGGGCATTTGAAAATCACTGTATCATTAAAAATTTGCCTGAACGCGACGCAACTCGAAAATGATGAAATCCGAATGATGGGATTCGAGATTTGACAATGTCGGGGGCAGTGAAAACTTACCCTCCACACGACCTCGCTAACCGCTCAGATGGTTCCCGGCGGTTTTCTCAATCCCTGTGTGAATTACTACAATCCTCGGATCGCAAATGCACTCGATAATGTAGGAACTTGAACGATGTTTCCACTGCAACTGCATGCAGTAGAATGAACATGCTCTCTCCCCACCTAAATTCTGATTGGTAAGACCTACGTAGCGTACACGCACCGTCAAGTAAATGTGTTTTTAAAGCTAACATGAACCTAAACTTGTAAAATTTACATCAAAAAGTCGATTTTCAAAATTAAATTTTGAAGAAACCATTGGGTCGATTTTATTTATCCTCACCTCATAAGAAAGCTTAAATATTGTTCTTTCAGAATATTTAAAGGATTTCTACAGTACTATATCAGTAACTTCTTTGTACGTTGATTTTCTTAGCGTTTCGTCCTTTCTTATTTGGGTTACTTCCTGGTTTTCCGATCTTTATTCGTTTCTGTTCAACAGGTTTTCAATGTAATATTTTCTTAATTACGATATCGCTTCTTTATTCAAGATTTATCAATTTCTTTTTATTACGTCTCCAAGATATTGAAGATTGCGTTGCTTCCTTAGCATTTGATTGTAAGTCCGTTCTGCATAGGTTTTTTCAAGATGTGAAAAAGATTCTTTCATGTGCCATATCAGGTCCTCCCGATGTTGGTGATCACTTCTCAATAATTGAGACGTGTATTTGTAGGAAAGGTACCTCGGTGGTTTGCCATTGCCTTCCGAGGGAAATGCTCATAGTTTCTTACTCCGCCCGAGATCGACCTTGGCTTCTCGGTTTAGTAGTCGACGCACTCAAAAGCCGTAACCGTCTTTTTGCATAGACCAATACAAAAAATTGATATTATGTAATAATATAAATCAAAACATTGTTTAATGTCTTAAACAATATTTGTTAATTTGTCCAAAATATTGTGAGATGGGACAGACAACGCAGAAGAGAGTGGAACGCTCATATTGGAAGCGACCGATTAACCTGAATCGGAAGAGACGAAAGGGTGAATGTTCAGGAAGACCACGAACCAGATGGCGAGATAATTGGCAATCAATAACGCAAAAGATTGACCACATGCTAGAAATAACAAACCTTTAGGCTTAAATTCAGATGAAAAAGAGAAGAAGAAACTAATAAATTATATATGTTATATTATAAAAATTAATTATAATAAAACTAGATTCTCGGATATTCTTCTTCAGGGACTGGTAATAATCTACGGCCTCAGATTTCGACGAAATTTAAAAATTAAAAATATAAAAATAAAATTTGCGGAATATCCAGTAGTTTTTCAAAAATATCAGAATTTGAAAGTTACAACTTTCTACGGTGATATCCCCCGGGGCGCAACAAAACTCAAAAATGACGAAATTCGAATGCTGGGATTCGAGATTTACCAATATCAGGGGCAGTGAAATCCTCCCCTGCGTACGCTCTTCGAGCGGCTCCGTGCGGTTTTTCCAACCCTTGTGTGAATTATTACAATCCTCAGATAGCAAATGCACTCGATAAAGCAGGAACTCCAAGGATGTTTACACCTCAACCGCATTCAGTAGCTCTCTTCCCATCTAAATTCGAATTGCTAAGACCTATGTAGCGTACACGTACCGTCAAGTGAATGGTTCTTTAAAGCAAACATGAACTTAAACTTGTAAAATTTACATAAAAAAAGTCGATTTTCAAAATTGAATTGTGAAGTAACCGTTGGGTCGATTTTATTCATCCTCACCTCATAAGAAAGCTAAAATTGGGCTCTTTCTGAATATTCATTGCTTTTACTTTCTACTTTGAAGGGAAAAATCAGTAGAAAACTACCAGTAACCTTTTCTTCTTTTTTATACAGTTGCTCTCCGCGTTGGAGGTTGGCTATAATCATCGCTATCCTGACCTTATCCGCGGTGGCTCTAAACAGGAACCTTGTACTGGTATGAAACCACTCTGTTAGGTAAGAAGATTCTTCTTCTTCCTACATCACGTCTTCCCTGAATCCTTCCTTGTTATATCAGTCTTATAACACCATACCTTTCTTTACTTATGAAGTATCAAAAATATTCTAATTTTCTTCTCTTGATTGTATTCAATACCTCTTTAAATCCTTATCAGATATTACGATAGATAAATAGTAGCTTAGGGGGGTAAACTCGAAGACATGCTTTCTTCTCCTCCCCCAAATTTTTTTTACATTTTAAAGAACCGCCCACATATCAATCCGTTGAAGAATTACATAATCTTACATAATTACATAATTACAAACAGAATCTAGTTACGTTAAATAATAACTTCCTTTCTGTATACAGTTCTATTTCTAGTCTGCTCCTACCAATCATAATTAATTTTCCTGTCACTTGGATAATTGGTCTTCCACGTCTCTTTGACTCAACTATCACAGTCTTTCCTTTTTATCTTTTTTTCTTTTATCCAGCCGTAATGACGCGAATCCATAAGAAAAAGAAAAACGGAGACTTGAATTGCGATTTAAAATTTTTGGATGCAAAATTCTGCATTCCATCACATTTTTCCGTTGGCAAGTGAACCTTCGCACTAAATGCTAAAAAAACATGACTTCAAAATTAAATTTTCAAGCGTAATTTATTACCGAAATAGTATTCATAGACTAAATTTTATATGTAAAAATGTTTACAAAGTAAATCTCGAAATGTTTTCGTTTCATGATTCAACCGAATAACAAAATGAGAATAGGCATATCTTGATAGCAACAAAATTTCACTAAAAATACAACTTATAAAAAATTTAAACAACTTATAGAATACAGCTTTAAGTTATAGTTAGTTCCTGGCACAAGAAAATCAAAACGTTTTCACTTAATTTGAACGAACGTTTACTTTGTATCGGTAAATTTCAAAGCAGCACGGTCATATATCACGCAGTCTATGTAACGAAAATGGTATGTTGTGTCAAGTACTTCTAGTATTTCGCAAAATGTTGAATGTTAGACAATTTATCTTCCAGCCAACTGTAAAACTCGAATTCATAAAATTTGTACTCCGTCTGTGTATTTTGTTGAATTATGCGAAAACCATGCAAACGCAAATTATATCCGCATGTACTTTAGTGCTTAACCTTACAATTTTGCTCTGCGTTACTCCAGTTTACGCACAAATCAGCAGATTTCCTGAATTTTCCCCCCTCGTATTTAGAAAGACTATAAAAACGTTAGGTGAGTTCTTTATTATTTAATTTTCTATCGTGCAGAATTTCCAAGTAGGATAATAAATTATTTGAATTTTTCAGACAGAAATATCAAGTAAAAGTTTAATTACATGTTACATAATGGCTGGATAGATCTACGTTGACTGGTGAGGTTCTCAACTCCATTTCTACTTTGAACAGCTCTCTAATTGTATTTTCTGAGGTTTTCCATCTGCTGTTTAGAAATACTTGAATTAGCACCACAAAGTGCAGCATAAGTTTTGCAACACTCCCTATTACTTTTTTGGGAAATTTTTGTACCAGAAAGCCTCGAAAAATTTCAGCAATCGGGTTATTAATTAAAAATTATAGAACGTATTAGTTTTTACTAATACATCCTTAAAACGTGAGGGATTTTCAATCCAACATAAATGAGGAATAAGGAACGCTTACGCTACCTAATTTATTAAGATTTGGATGGCACTTAAGATGGAAGCTTAATGATACTCGAGGTTGAGCATACGAATAGTTATTTCCCATTTCAAGTTTTATTGTAAATTTTATATATTATGTTAATTTTTGTTAATCATAAAGTGGATCAGTTTTCGATTTGTGAGAAAATATATTGCTGATATCCGTATGGCATACGTAATTTTTATGATTTCAGAAAGATCTGCCATTGATTGCGCAATTTTATTAATGTGAAATGTTATATAGTGTAATAATTTATGTTATATGGCGCCATTTCGTGGTTATTGCCAATTTGCAGTTGCACATAATTAAAAATAACAAGCAATTGTGTTATCTAAACAAATGCAGTTTTTAAATTATAACAGTGCTATTTGTATAATTTGGTTTAAGTTTGCTTTGTAAGTCCCCCCTTCTAAACAATAAAAATATTAACAATGTACATTGAGTGAGTAATCTGCTTCTTTTAATTTTGCCTTCGCTTTGTGTTACACAAACTCGGTATAAACTGCTTTAATGTCGTTATTATAAAGTTTAGTTCAAAGTAATTTCAGAACTTAATTATTAATCTAAAAATGTTACTTCACTGTGCTAAATAGGTTTCAGACTTATTAAAAAATTTATTTCCAGCAAATTTGCTACCGCACAAGCACTACCTAATTTATTTGATATAACTTAGATTTTAATTATGCACAATGGTAACATTCGAAATTTATTGGTGGGTGGTGCTTTTGTAACGTGACTTTTAATTACTCTAATTAATTATTATAAAAATCTGAGTTTCAACTTAAAATAGTGACGCAGTTACCAGCATAAAATTCCAACGTAAAACTTGAAATCAACCAGGTAGCTTAACAAGTACAAACTAATTAATTTGTTCGTTGATACTTTAATTCCATGTCTAATTATGGACAAAAATCTCTCTCTAAAATATTAAGTTAATTAGTTATCGATCGGTAGATTAACCCATCACTTAGTTAAGAGGGTTGACCATTAACTCCGCAGTACCTGGTTTGACCTTGGTGGACTCTAGCCCTGTGTGCTATCCATCTCTCCATAGGATGAAAAAAACTAGTAATCCTTTCCAAATGCAATTTCTGGAAATTTTCTTATTCATTTCCTACTGAAAATCCATGCTGAATCATTGTAACTACCTTGATATAAGACTACAAATGTAGCTTAATGAGATTGGCGGTGAGTAACAGCAAATTCCTACTTTCACGGTATTTTTCAGTTTATTCTTCCTTCCGGTAGGCATCGACATTCTATGGTTAAAAGAATTAGTTTACATAAATTCGACTGATTGACGAGAAGTTAACACGGAAGGGAAGAAAAAGCTCCTGAATAAATAATTTTTTAAACAACTCCCAAGTAATATTAAAGTGTTTCATCACTTACCTTCTCATTATTATTCACAAATTAACTGGTGATTCCCTTTGCTAATAAATGGAATGCAAAAAGGTTATCAATTAATATTTTGGATGATTTATAACACAATTACGTACACTACTCTCTAAATTGCTTGTGTTACAAATTGGGTGGAAGTTAATTGTACAATTTGGTTTAATTATGTAATTTAATATTTGATTAATATTAACTGAACTGTTTGATTTGAAACAAATTTAAATCCTTGCTTTGAAATAGCAACATTATATAAAATCTACGCGAGGATACAACCACATTTACATTTAGAACTACATTTTTTATAATTTAATTTTTAAAGCTGCCGAAGTACGTAATTTCCATACATTTTTAATATTAAATTTTTGTTGTGGGTACCTATATCTAATAAGATATTTTATGCCAGTTTAAAATTCAATACTGCTTTATTCCGCTCTGTTTATTCAATTCTTACGTTCAGTCTATTTAACCTAACTGGCAACATTTGGTATGCTACAATTTTACCTTATTAGAAAATTTTCTTTAATCCGCCATTTTTTGCAATTTTTGCTGATATTAGATAATATACTATTTTTGTACATATCCAGGAGATATTTTATTATTATTATTAATTAAATAGTGTTTAAAATGCGAAGACATATTTGCTCGAGCGATTGTCAATATCATACAGCTACCCCAGGCAATGTTGCTAAAACATCTCTTTTAAAGTATACACGAGTTTTTCTAAATTAAATTTAACTTCTATTTGATCAGCTTTGTTATTACGCACATTTTATTAAAATAAGGGTTCTCTTAACAAACATTCCGCGTGAAAAGCATATCTATATATGCCTTTAGTAATGTATTAACATTTAATTAAGTATAATTTCACAATAACATCTGACGTCACAGGTTAGTAAACAGTAAAATTGAGGGAGGAGCTTATATTATTGCGAGCTAATACTGTTGCGAATTTCAAGATCTTGTTTAAAAATAGAAAGCCAAAATTTTAACTAAAGAACAAAAGGGTGGAAAGTAGAGTCAACTATGTATAATTTATTGCAGGAGTACAGGTGGTTGCATACGAACAAAAGCACTTTCGTTTATCCAGTTAAGTAATAATTTATTAGTTTTACTTGATTAAAATTTGTATCGGAATGATAAGTTACGAATGAAACTGAAATGATAAAGCTCCATAAAGTAAGCGATATCAATCATTTTTGATCGTTTATTGAGCTGCTTCTCCCCAG
This sequence comes from Cantharis lateralis, assembly GCA_963170105.1. Classification (NCBI taxonomy): domain Eukaryota; kingdom Metazoa; phylum Arthropoda; class Insecta; order Coleoptera; family Cantharidae; genus Cantharis; species Cantharis lateralis. Next base: position 8,914,363 of record OY720626.1, read on the forward strand.
AGCATCTAAGACGCTTTCTAGATAATTGAACCAGTTTTTATTATTTTGAATTAAACAAAGCAAATCTTTAGAAACTGCAATAGATCGCAGCAATTGATTACGTATTATTTCTTTTTATTCGTAAAATCCTTACTGTAGGCCTTCATTCGAAGTTTATCTGTCTTTTGAGCCTAGCATTCATGTCAATGGATATGTCTAATAATTCTAATTGCTTTCATTAGTTACAGAGCAGAAACTAGATTACAACGTTGAACGCCAGGGGTGGCTTGTAACGATAAAAATCAAACACCATTGTAATATAACCACAATATACTGGAAATTGCAGTACTGTCTGCCTCATATTACTATAAACTCAAATGGGTTCATTTCAGTTAAAATTTCAATCAATCCAATCAATTTCTCGGCAATGTAATTGAACATTGAGTCAATATATTGAACCTAACTTAAAAACATTGGTTTGTCACGACTTCTATAGCTAGGGGAATATTAAACAATTTATCATTTTGTTTGTTATTGATTCTATAAATTTTAATGTTTAATAAATGTTGATCCTAAAATATATTTAATTAGGTTAAAGCTTGTTTTTTTTTCAGTTACGTTTACTTGTTTATATTATAATACTCTTTTAAAATGTATTGTAATTTGTCTAGAATACAATTCAATCACTTAACAATTTTAGTAATATAAATTATTAAACCTCTTATTTGATTTGGTAATTTAGGGTAAACACCAAGCCACAATTTTTAAGTTGGAAAAAAAGTTTAAATTTTGCAGAGGTGAAATAAAAATAAAATTAACTGCTGTCGATCAGTTAATAACCCTTTGAGTCCGAAAATTGAAACTACTGGTACTCAAAGGGTTAATAACACACCAACTCCTCTACTTGTGATCGTAATTTATATTAATTTTTTACAATTCAACCGATTATATTCATGTTTAGTCAAATTCAATAATTTCTTTTTCCACATTTTATTTTAAAATATAAATGTCCGTTGTTTGTAATGCGTATTTAATGCAGGACTTTAATTGTCGATAAAAATTTATTGCGAAACATCAAACGCTAAGCTTTCGGACGATCGACCCGCATTGCCAAAATATAAAACAATTGGAATCACTATCAGGTGGGCACTATAACTCAAGTAAACACATCTGTGGAGAATAATTTACTAGAAACATACGTAACAGCACGATGCCAAATATATCGCGAGAATTTAAACTGAACGCAGGAGAATATATTACATATTATCTGTAAAAAAAATATTTCAATTTATTATAACAAATCACTTTTTTTTAAATTAAATTTAATTGTTCCGTGATTTTGGCAACGAAATAAAATTTCATATTAATTATTATTGTTAAAAGCCACAATTAAAACTTGAGGATTTGGTTTAGTTTTATTTCTCCTTATTCTACTCCCCCATTTTTCATTATTTAAAATTAATTAAAATAAATAATTTAAAAAATTAAAATTAAATAAAAAAATAATTTAAAAAATTAAAATTATTAATTTATAAATTGTTATAATTTATATCAGAACTACTTTAAATATGATTTGCTATTCTATGCGAAATATCTAGTTTTTCAGCTTCACGTGGCAAATGCAGCATTAAATCAGACATATTGTCGCGTCAAACAAAATTGAAATTCTAATTGAACAAATAAATTGATTTTTTAAAATATAGCATTCAACAAGAAATATCACAGCCTGGTTTTTGACTGATATAAAAAACATGTCAATGCAGCATTATGTTATTTAATTTCAGTTTATCCAGGGTTATTATTACCGCCTTCATAAAATGGCATACGAAGTTAACTTGCTGCGATTGACAGTTTAGAATAACTTATCGTGGAAGTTATTTTTATATTAAATTGTTGTTAAATTTTTAGATAATTTCAATCTTGTTTATTATACGAAACACTTTTAAGTTTATATAATAATTCGTCTTTGATAAATCCATAGAGTACTTTGTCATAAGTTTATCTTTAGTATCGTTTGCATCCACTTTACGTAAAGTACTGCTTGAAAATTAATACTCATAATTAAATTAAAAATTAACCACGATGAGAAAATCATATAGAAAGTTTGTAATTCATTTAAAAAAAATGAAGTCAGTTCAATAAAATTTAATTTTTGTTTTTTGTAAATTTTTTAAGAGAATGTAAACGATACTTTTGCATTATAGAGCAGAGGCGTCATTTGTAAGGAATGAAATTTATTAAATTTTGCGAAAATAAAACTAGAGTGATATCAATTACTGTACGAGATATTCATAAAACATCTAAATATCTTATTTTTTTCAATAAAACAATAAAATAAAATTTATTTAAATGTTGTTCAAAGCTGTCTAGCCACTACCCGCTAGAGACTAGTCACAAAAAGTTAACTTTTTCCGAATAAAACATGCTATGTTTAGTTTTTGCTAATGTGGCTATGAGATTTGAAAATCAAAAACCGTTGTTAGCTTTAAAATGTTAAACAAACTCAAAGCAGATTTGCAAACATTGCATTTTATAATTACCGTAATCATTTGAATTTTATAGCCATGTCTGGAAGCTTAAGGACATTTCTGCAAAATAGCAATCGGAGCAGCTTAAAAAGAGTCATGGTTTATATACCTGCAAGCAATTATATCTTTGCTTTGCTAAACGGTTTAGCGACAAACGAAAATTATAATAACAATGACGTCAACCAAAGTTAAGTCGTAAAAAATAACAAATTTGTAATGAAAATTCATATTAAATCTAAAAAATAAATTCGGGATCAGAAGATGATGTAAGGATAGATAAAGGGGCCAAGTATATGGAAGGGTACAATACCATAATGATGAAAAAAGAATTGAAGGAAACCCTACTCGTTTAATTTGTTCTCACTTTACCCTTAAAAACAGATAAACAGTAGTAATGTATTTTTTATTATACCCTGTAATATCCAGGACTATCTTTCTTAGCAAACAAATGCTATACCCTCTCGGGAATCCTTTTTTATGTGTATACTGAACGTTTTTGAATGTTTACAATTGATGTTCGGTCTCAACGACTTTCCAAAGCACTTTTAAATCAAAGAATATAAAAAACTGTTCGAAAGATTTAATGATGTCAATAATTTTTTGTTTACCAAGTAAAAAACACTTAATGCTTTTAACGAATGTTTAATATGAAATGATTTTCGTCAAAAATTATACAGCCACTCTAATATTCGTTTCCTTTCTACTTATAAAATATTCCAGTAGTATACCTATTTCCGGTTACAGGAAATATCTTATTCGAATGGATTTTCAGCAAACGTCTTATGGATTTATATCCAATATCTTTTCTTGTCTTTTCTAGTATTGTAAATTTTATATTTTACTTTAGCCGATTAGCAAATAAACTTTGAACTTTCCAAACAAAAAAAACTGTGCAGAGAAGATCTCTTAATAAATTTACGCATTGCGTTTCTTCCGTAGTGGATTCTTAAGCAATAAACGCAGGAATTCAAACTTAATTAAAGCCAAGCTGTAATTCGGGGAAAATTTTAAAAGAAAAAATTGAAATAAGTTTTTTAAAAACTTTACCTCATGTAATATTCCGCTTTGGCTTTCTATTCAGACAAGTTCCTTCCTCTTGCAACTTTAGGTTGCTTACTCAGCCATTCGTTGAACTTCGGAAACGTAAAAGAATTATTATCTCTTTAATGCTTCTTCGGAGATCAAAAAGTTAAAATCACTTATACCTAAGTTCAAGAAATCAAAAAAAATTCAATATGTAATGATTTAGTGTACGATTTGAGCAGTTTTGTGGGTCATCGTGACAAAAAGTATTTGCAGTTTAAAAGAATTATTGGCAGTTATCTTATTCCAATTGAAAATTTCTCGTAAATATTATAAACTCGTTCAATTGAAAGCTTTCACGTTTTATTAAAATTCATTTTCCAAATATAAACTGACCTTTGTTGCAGTTCAAATGAAGTAGAATAAAATTTTTGAAATTATATGGTTGATTTTAAATTAATTCCATTTTTATTTAGATGCATGTCCTTTTAAGATCTCGATTTTGTATAAATTGAGTCCTATTAATTTTCGTTCTACACGGTTTAATCAATTCTCCATTAAAATTTAATTAATTTCGAGGCTTCCTTTTTTCGTCCAGCATTTGGTGAGCCTATAAAAATTAGCTGATAGCACAAATCTCGTTTTTATGTTTCTAAAACTTGTTTAAAGAGTATTTAATTTGGTAGTCTAGCATAAGAAAATATAAGTTTTAAAATTGATTTTCACTGCACCGACCGACCGTGGAAAATTTAGATTGCTTTTTTTATTTAGGAGCTGAAACACTCACCATGAAGCTAATATAACTTTTTTTTCAAAGAAATAAATAACGAAAAGAACAAAGTGAAAATGTTTTGGTTTACGGCTTAGCCAATAAAAAACGTCGTGGAAATTCTCAAAAGGTTAAGTAATTATAGTAAAACGGTTTGCCTAAATTTTACACCTCCATCTGCAGCTGAAACGAAAGTTCCAACAATCATTTATCTTTCAAACAATTAAAAAGTAAACTTTGCTTATTAATATTAAATTTCCTAAATAACTGGAATTAAGTTTTTGTTGTAGGTCTAAAATATACTCGAGAACACTTGAAGTTAAAATTTAATCAAATGTGCAAACTACGCGTGTAATCGAACAATTTGAAAATATCCCAAAAACAATGTTGAAATTCTATTAATAAACATTTAAAAATGAAATTTAGTTTTATAGACTTTGCCTGTTTGTTAAGTTTGTTAAATTTAATTAATGGTGAAAAGAATTTCCAACGTTTAAACGAACTTCGTCATTATAACCGTAATCACATTAAAAAATTCATGGACTTTTTTGATAAATACCCCGTCAGTAATAGGAATCGTAAAAATTTGCTATTTTATCATGAAGAAGGTACGGAAAGGATAAACGCGTCAGATGAGTTTAAGCAAAAAAAGATTATAGATACGCAATCGGCAACGATAATGAAACACCATATTAGACATCGACCGGATTTAAACGGCCAAGAAATTTATTGGCCTGTTAAGAAAGAAGCCTTGGTTGAGGGAAACTTAGTGTTAGGTGGTTTGATGATGGTGCACGAGAGAGAGGATTCAGTAACCTGCGGTCCGATAATGCCACAAGGTGGCATACAAGCACTCGAGGCTATGCTTTACACCTTAGATCGGATTAATAATCCCCTAAAGACTTTTCTACCTAACATTACCATTGGGGCACATATCCTAGACGACTGCGATAAGGACACTTATGGTTTGGAAATGGCAGTCGATTTCATCAAAGGTAAGAACAATAAACTTATGATATTTTTATTTTCAATGTTTTTCAATCGATTTCAAATATTCCTTCAAAACATAAAACTCTAGCTCTTACATTAACTATGTATGACGTCGTATTTGATTTTCGTTGCAGTTTGCTTTGAAAAGAGGAGTTACTTTTGAATTAAGGTTAATTTAATTGGGGTAGGTGCTAAAACCCAAAGGAATTTTTCTAAAGGTAAATCAAAACTTTCAGAAAATAAATTTGAGAAATATTCGAAAAAAATATAAGAATATTTGCAAAAACCGCACTTAAAATATAAATAATAGTATGGTCTTGTTATTCCAATCAAGCTGTTCAATTTGCAGTTAAACCTCCATCATTTTAAAGTTTTATTAAAATTTTTAGTATAATATAATGTTATATAAATATTAGTTACCAGCCTGACGCAAATAAATTTTATGTTAATATTTACAAACAACAGTATAATTTATAGTTTTAATATTCATGTACAAAAATCTAAATTTAAATTAATGTTTACATGATACTCATCCGCAAAGCCTAAATAATAATATATTTTAAAATTGTTTGCAAGTGAGCTTTTTATCTGTGTATGTTAATTATTAAACATTATATTAGAGAACCAATCATTACCATACTGGAATGGTAAACTGATCCTAGCAGCAGTGTACTGTCTTCCTAATGTAACCATAAAAAAGAAAACTTCGAATCTCTCTTGGACAAAAATTTACAGCTGGAAGAGATTTTAATGCTAAACACTGTAACTGGGGCTTAAGATTGATTACGTCATGAGGTGGACAATTATATCAATCAATGATGAGAAATAATCTGCATCAACTCTCCTCAGGCATCCAATCTACTGGCTAACAAATGCAAATAAAATACCCGATGTGATCGACTTTTGTTTTCACACCATTCCCAATGGAAACTCTACCAGAGGAAGAAAAACGAAAAAATTCATAGAAGCACCTTCCCATTTGGCCCATTAAAGCACCGGAGTACAATCTGATAACAGTAAGCTGCCTCTTATCGTCCGACTATTTTCTTACCTGTTCTGTCCAAAGTGTTTGGAAACATTTTTGTGGCTAAGCTTAAACCACTGCTCGTAGAAAGCTATTTAACACCCAACCATCAATTTGGATTCTGACAGAATCAATCCACCATCGAACAGGTATGAAGATTTGGAACATAAACGATACTGCTGCCGTTTTGGACATCTCCCAGGCCTTTGATAAGGTGCGACATGCAGGATTGTTCTACAAGATCAAGAACAACTTACCTTATCCATATTGTCAACTACTGCGGTCTTACTTGACAAATAGACACTTCCGAGTGAAATGCCAGGACGCGTATTCCACTATATGATTCCCATATATTGGTATGTCACAAGGCGGTATACCAGAACGGCATTAAAATAATAATAAATAAAATAGTTGAGATAGGGGTCACTTTAATCTAATAAGTAGATATAATTATTTCTAAATACACAACATCCCAATAAACACCAGTAGTCAGGGCCGTCTTAAGAATCAGTGACAAAATTACATTTCTTGATTTCATTCCGATTTTATTATTTTATTAAAAAGTAAATTTAAACTTACCATTATTCCAAGCGACCATGAAACCTTCCAACGTGCACCTAACTGCCGAATGCCTATATTACTATGATAATCTCATCTCAACTTTTCCACCCATGCATAAATAACTCTCAAACAAGAAGATCGTCCCTAGAAAGTAAACCTGACGAAAACAAAAGGTACAAAAATAAAAGAAGTTAGAATACAGAGCAAAATGGAAGAAGTAAAACAAGGCTCGAGGTTTTCGAAAAGCAATTTATGTTTTTATTAGCAAAATCATGACCAATGGAAATACATCAACGCCCATATAAAGTCATCCTACACTCTTTAAAGAATCTAAAGTTAATTATTATTGTCTTTCTTGTCCTTAAGAAACTCCATGTGATAAGAAATGTGTTCACCAATAAATGAAGATATGTAATAGTAACTATGATCATATCCTTCACGAAATGCAAATTTTGAAGGTAAGTTTGCGTTACTGCACACTTGCATTATATTGTTAGGCAGTAACTGATCTAAAAATATGTCGGCAGTTCCCTAAAAAGCAAAATAAACTTAATTTTCTTCATTTTATACTAAAAATTTACCTGATCTATAAATAAATGAATTGGTGTATCTGTGTAAGTTTTAATAATTTCTGTAGCATCCCATTCCTGCCAATTTCCCGTTTCTTGAGGACCTAAATAATTGGTGAAAGCTTTAATTCCCCATGGAACGACCATTGGATTGCAAATGGGAGCAAACGCAGATACGGATTTATATAAACCAGGATTTTTGAGCGCACATATTAATGCACCATGACCACCCATACTGCAATTTGCCATTTTTAAGAAAAATATTAAATTTAATAGCTTTGTTACCAGTGCCCCATAATTGACTGTTTGCCATTATCAGTTGGAAAGTTCTTGTTAATAATGCTAATCAACTCCGAGGTTACGTAATTAAACATACGAAAATTTATGTTCCATGGATTTTGAGTTGCATTTAGATAAAAGCCAGCACCTTCACCAACATCCGAATCTTTTTCAACGGGCAAATTCAAACCTTTTGGTGATGTATCCGAACATACCAGCATAACACCATGAACGGATGCGTATCTGGATAGCAACAAAATTAGGAAACATTGTATTATAAATTAATAAATATTATGCACCCACCGTTGACAACCTATTTTCATCGTAAAATCGGTTAGCCGACTTTGAAGACCAGGCAGCCAATATATTACTGGTACTGTTTGGTCTTCGCATTCCCGTGGAAGGAAAATCGCAAACTGCATTTTGCAAGCAAGCTCTGTTGAATCGTGCGAAAATATTTTTTGATAACCCCCACATGTTTTATACGAAGATATTTCGGTTAGTGACATGTGACAATTTTACTAAAACAGTAATAATAACTTGGCTATAAAATAACTTACTAATTGCGAGGTGAAGCAGATATAATAAAAAAATAATACATATAATTAAAGTATTTTAAATATTTTCATAATATATGCATGTTAATATTATGCATAAATAGTATGTAGTATTACATAAAATAACTGTTATTGCCTATTACGCGGTAATAATTGCTGATTGTGATAACTTAAATTTTAAAGAACAAAATCATCGATAGAAAATGTTTTTGACAACAGGAAAGACAAAGTACAATATTTACATTTTTTATTTTCGTTAATAGACATAATTTAATTTTTAATAATTTTAGCGATAATACAACGATGGATGATATCTTATAATAAATTATCTCTGTAAATCCCTATAAAAGTTTATGACAATGGAAAAAACTGCATGTTGTTCCTTTCACTTTCTGTTATGTTTCAGTAGTTTGGGGGAATATTCCATTATTATGTACTACGTGATAATATTTCTAAAATAGAATAGGGGGCAAAATAAGGCGAAGATTAATAATAAGTGCAGTTTCAATGCACATTCCTTTAGTTTAATTTTGTATTTGACTAGAAAAGCTCTCCAATATTTTGAATTTTTTTTTAAATAAAATTTTTAACCTGTAGTAAAAATTTTCACAAGGTTAATAGTAAGGAAAAAAAGAGTTATTTAATCATCGCGCTACGTCTGTTTAATGGATTATTTTTATTTATTTCATGTGCATTAAAACTATGACTTACTGATAAAAAAGATAGAGAAAATAATAGAAATCATATAATGAAACCAAATATTGAAGTAATAGAAGATACCAGCATGTAAACTCGGAAAGTTGATTTAAATTAGAATTTGTAATTTTTGTGTGAAAATTTATTTGATGAGAGGTTGAACTAAGAAATATTTAGTTTAACCTAAAATTATTTAGTTGAACCTTAATTTTATTCAAATATGGAAATTTCATTACCTTGAATTTCTGATTGTTACTTACCCCTGTAAATAATTTAGGATGGAGTTTATAGCAATATTATAAAATTAAAATATATTTAATTCATAAATATAAATTTATATTTGTTAAAAATATAATAATAAACAAAATCTAAACAAAACATTTAAACAACAGAATTTTTACTGTACAGTGAAGAATACAAACATTGAAAATAATTTTTTAAAAGGCAATGAAAATACATTAATTTAATACATTTGACAGGGTAGGACTAAGTATGTTTGTTAAGAAACGAATTATTAATATTATTTAATTAAAACTGAAAAACTATATTTTTTAGTAATAATCCTTCCATATCGCACCTCCCATTGGTTCATTTTACGTTACTAATATTAAAAAACATGGGAGAATGACTCTAAAGTGCGGCCTTTGAGCCGCACAACCTGGGCAATCTAACCCATTGTGGATCTTGGCTTTCTCTACAATTATTTGGAAAAAGTCTACGTTGTATTACTCGGCGAGGAATTACAATTTTATCATTACTATTGCATAACAGCAATATAATACTAGAATTCTATAAAACGTAAAAAGAAATATTCAATATATCTGTACTTGCGCTAATTTGAAAATAAAATGTAAAATGCAAGTGACTTTATTGACACTTGGAAACGATTGAATTTAATCAAAATAAGAACAGCGAGTAGTCACAAATTGATCTTTTACTACTTTGCCAATAACTACAATCTTTTTAAAAAGTTTTCATTTTGTGCTCCTTTTAAGACTCCTAACTGCTACATTAAAACGTAAAACGTTTTTTGACGATGATAGACTGTATGATTTTAATTTATTAGTAATAATTTTAAATATCAGTTTTCAATTATAACTTACATATTTGTAATTAAATAGTTCGACGCTTCAGTTAATCAATGAATTTTTTATTATTTAGTAAACTATAAACAAATTCTTCTTCCGCTGCAGTTTTAGATCAATTTCCGCAAAAGTAATTTTAATATGAAAACTATACGTCGAACTTTCAAGGATCGATAATAAATTTCAGTTATAAATTATAATTTAGATTAATAATCAAACACGAAAAACCAATTACTATCATCTTCCAGATAAATTTAATTGAAAAATTAACAAAAATTAATTAATTCTATTAAATTTTTCATTGAAATTTAGGCGTTAGTAATTTCTACTCACAGATCAGATTTATTGTTGTAGTTCCTTAGAATTGATAAGAATTGCACAAAAATTCCAATTAGTTACACCACAATTGATTTAATTTTGAAGACGAAAATGGAGAATGCAATTTATCTTCTCCAACTTGACTGCTCTATAGCTTACGGTAAATGACTATTTTCCAAAATACAATGCAGTAAATTCAGAAAACTAAGGTATTTCGACTAAATATAGTCGCAATTAGAATTTTTTTAGATATTCAAATTACTATTATTTAGTTACCTTCCAATAGATTAAATTGTTATAATTATATTGTTTTACATTGTCTACTTTTTATATTATACCTTACATTGTAACTACATTATGCAGTTTAATGCAATATTTTTTTCAATTTCATTTTTTTCCAATGGAATAAATAATGTTTATTGTTGTTTGTATAATATGTTTGCTAATTTATGTTATTATATGTACATTTATTTGCAAAATTTTTTTAAAAAATGTTTATCTTATGTTTTACTTTTTAATGAATGCTAAATATTGTTTAAATAATAAACAAACTCAAAGCAATACGTAGTAAATTGAAAATTTATAACTTTCTCCTAACATATGGTAACGCTCTATGAAAATCTAAAATATGTATTGAAAAATTAATAATTTTATTTTAATTGATTTCTTATAAATTGCTCAGTCATAATTTTTAAAATCGTAACAACTTCTGATTTGGATACAGATGATTTACAGGATATTGCGCGTTATCACGCGCAGGTAAATTATACCGAACGTGTAAATAAACTACTACAATATACATCAAATAGGCTTTGCGGTATGAACTGTAGTGAATGCGAATACATCACAAAATTTAATTTGCGCGGTTATTATTTCTCCGAGTCTCGATCTCAATGGAGTCGGGAACAAATTGGAAGAAAATGTTAAATTAAAATATTAATATCAATCAAGAGACAAAAAAATTGTTAAATCTAGCTTGAAAATAACGTAAGGGTGAAACAATCTAATATTTATTTTAAGATATAAAAATTTAAGTTTTTGTGGTAATTTAAATGCTAATAAGGTGGAGTACTTCGTGCAAATTTACCACGTACGAATTTAATCCTCAACTTCTGAATGTTGTTGATGTAAATTAATACCTTTGTTGCCAAGTTTTCTGTAATAAATTTGAGGTTATTAGTTGCATAATGCATTGTGTCAACTAATGTACAAGAATTGATAACAGTACAGCACGTCAAATGCAACCAAGTCATTAAATTTTGACGTAATGTGTGTTTGTGCATCAGGCAGCGACGTAACGTGAAATTTAAATTCTCACATTAAATAATAATTGATGAATGTTTTTATATCAAAAAAGCAATTTATTCAAAACATAATTTTTACAAGGTAAGAGAAATACAAAGTTTTAATTTAGTTTAGCTTAATAATTGTTTATAATATGCAGTATACCTACGTTTTTACTAACCGATTAACTTATATACACGGCTTTGATATATCAAAGAGTTAACCAACTGCTAATTATTATAAATGTTATACGCTAGAATTATTTATAATTATAAGCTTTTAATTTGTTTAACAAAATAAAACAAATTAACTGAAGCTTATACATATTGCGATATAATTTTCAATAATTTCAGATCCCTGTTTTCGGCACCATATAAATGCGATGCCCAAATGCGTAAAATAGTTTTTAAAATTTAAGAAAACCTAGTTAATTACCTTTTTTGGAACGTCCATCCCCTTTTGTTATTAGCATGAGACTCCTTTAACTTATTACTTATGATGTTGAATAATTAAAGCAAAAATTGGTCAATTTAAAATTTTATAATTTAAACGAAAAGTTAAACAAAATTTAATTTAACAAATACACAGCTAAATGAATTTCATGTAGCATTTAAATTTCAAATTTCGATGTTTTTGATCATCATCCGTATTACATCGGTTTACCAAATAAATCAATTCCGTCTTATTGCAATTTTGGTCTTATTTAAATTATAGTAATTCTTTCAACCACCTAGACAAAGTTGCGATTTTGATGGCAATAAATACAAATTTTATAAATTAATTTTATCGTGGTTTTAAAATTTTACGAAAAATTAATCGTTCGTGCACTTTTAATTGTTCTCACCCTTTATAAATTTGAAGTTTTCATTTGTTTGTTGCTGTTTGTTTTCATCATTTCACCTTCTGTCGTGAATAAAGTTTTGATTCTTGTTTCTGTAGAAATTATTGGCACAAGCACTCTTACTCTGAATTAGTAATCTTCAGGTAAGTTAAAACTTTTAATTGTATTTATCAATTACAATTAAAATTCAAATTATTTAAATTTTTGACTCTGGGCTTTTAAATTTTCGAACTTGACGAAATGACGGCCTTGCCCAGAATGAATTATTTCACCAACTTTTCTCCCTCCTTGATTTTGTAACTTTGAAAACTTTTAATTCTCCCACTTAATTTTGGTGAGAATGCAAATTCGCTGCACTTTCTTCCCACAATCACTTACGTTGATTTTAAAACACTAACAAAAATTAAAAACTGATTGAATACTCATCGACTTCATTGATAAATATTGGCATTTGTCTTTTCATTCAAAGATCTTGGACCAAAAACATCTTTCATATTCATAATTGTTGAAAAATGTGAAAGCTGTGCTTTCTAACTTTACTTAAATATTTAATCTAAAAATATGAAACCGAATTATTCATCACCACGGATGTTCATTTAAAGGGAAAATTTCACATGCTTAAACAAATTATCTAATTAAATGTTTTTAATTTAATCCCTGTTTTTTTAAAAAAAATTATTTATAACTAAAGATGCTAATTCAAAATGAAACATGACAATATATTGCTATGACATGGAATGTACAAATTACGTTGACGGTTCAAATTAACTTAATATAATGTATAATTTGTACTTGGCAGGAGGTCGATTTTTTTAAAACTGATATTATTCTTGCACATTGTGGTGGCAAGCAGGAATCTAAGAAAAACTGATGTACAATATTATTTTTTATGTTCGGGTGTAAAGCGGACCTCCCGGTATGGCCAGATTCGTCCACAACGATTTAATTCTTTTAACGATTTATTCTCCATTTAAATTTAATTACGTGTACAAATTATAATTTAATTAGTTAAACCCTGAAGATTAATTTTGGGATATTTTTGTGCCGCATCAGATCATCTATTTACCACGTACCCGAATAATGCAGAAAAAAGGATAAATGTTGAGTTAATCCCGTAAAGATTAATGTTTGTTTAAGTGGATACTCAAAATAGTTTTTAATTAGTTGGAAGCTAAATTGATGGGAAAATTGAGTGCACGAAGGTGTTCATTAATCTTTGCTTACGAAATACCTCATTGATTTTAAGTTGCTAATATTGCTTTTTTAAGAAACAATCAACAGTAATGGGTTGGTTATTAAGGAAAATAATCCTAAACAATTTTAATCAATAGTTGTAATCTTACTAATTTAGAATTAACGTAGTAGAAAATTAATTGCTGGGCCTAGCAGCACGAAACGGAATTGTAGGATTCTAAGGATTCTGGAAAGGTTAAGGGAAAGTGAAACAAAACATAAATGTTTTATGTTACATAAAGATATTGACATGCTTTAGTGTATACAATTAAAAATTTCCTATTACATTTTGCTCGTAATCCTTGCTTACTTGATTACCTGAAGGAAACGTGATGTGAAAATAAAATTTATCCCAAGAGTTATGCTAATATAAGAAATTATCGTGTTATGAATATCAAGTTATGTAAGTTTTATTATCTAATAAATACGGAAGGTATAACCTACTGTCGCAGTAAGGAAAACTGATAGATAGAAAATGATAAGTAATGACGTGCCGAGGGACCTTAATAATAATATCATCCCATGAATGAGAATTAATTGGTGAAATGTTTAGTTCAAAACAAAATTATTATAGCTAATCAATGACTAAGGGTGTGGTTAACGCAAAGTTTATTAAAGAATGGTTTGTGCTTCAAAGACTGGCATCTCAATGTCAATATTCGTACAATACGAACACGATTAATAAATTAAGTTACGCCCTACACTTATTAATGACACTTTAATAAGGATCGCGAGGTAAAATTATAATTTTCTAAGGTAAATAAATAAGCAATCAGTAATAATTATAATGAAAGTTTTAATGTAAACACAAGTAAGAAAAAAATTAAATAAAATTTATTTATTGATTACTTCACTCACAAATAGGGGGCAGGACGGTTAGATATTTTTTTTAATAATTTTTTAATAAGTAGATATTAAATTTATTGTATTTACAATAAAATATTAAATAAATCCTGGAGAGGAAGTGGCCTACTGAAATTGCGTGAAACTTTCTTTGCATGTTTTGTATTACTTCCGTTTCAACTGGAAGTGACATTAGCGCAGCTAAAGGTGCAGTTGAAATTTTATTCAACAAATATATAAATTTTGTACCAAGAAACCTCTTAACCTGCCCAATACAACAATTAAAAATTAAAATTAAATATTAAAATATTTTTTTGATTTTTTTAAATATTAAAAGGATAAGTAAACAATCATTTACAATTTAATTTTATATTTTCCTGCAGATATATCTATCGGATATTATAGTATGTACATATTATATCATGAAACAGGTACTATATATGCCATTTGTTTTATATGGTAAGCTCTCGGCAAATATGTAGACATCTAATAGATATATTATAAATCTGTCTTCAAATATTTATTTAAACTTTATTTATTGTTTACTTAAGTTTGCTAATTTTTTAAACTGATATATTTCAATAATCTTCAAGGTTTAAATGTAATGGCTTGTTGACTTTGAAATAATTTATTGAAATTATTCATTAGGATACAATAATATTAATGTTCCTATGTACATTCTTCAATCAAAGTGCTTAACTTTTTTGCTTAGTCGGTTTTGTAATATATGCGATGATTGCATCAATTACACAAAACTTTTTAATTCAATACCCTGGAGCATGAATAAATTCATAAATAAACTATGTCGATAATTAGTATCAAGTGCCTTTGGGATATTACTACAAATAATATTACAACTGGATTATGACTTCATTATTACCAGATTATTGATATTTATGAATGCAATAATAAGTTAATCTGCATCCAATTAATAATTCAAACACAACTACTTGACATAAAATTGTTACAGCGAACGGATTAGTTAAGAGTTATACATTAAATCCCAAAATTTTACCATCAAAAATGAGCAAATTGGGATTGTAAATAAAAAGATAAAGACGACCTACTTATAGTAAGAGTAAGGTAATAATGTTCTGGAGACCAATAAACGTTCCAGGTAATCATAGTGCTAATTTACTGGATACAAACTTAACTTTTTAAACCAAAATTTACATATTTTGATAATCAGGTAGTAAACGTTATATAAATTTCGAGTGATTTTTTGTGACAGTTTATTCTAAAAAAAACGTTTTAGGAAGACTTTCATTAGACGCCGCCGCCCTAAACCAAAGTATTCAATTGTTATGAAAATTAAAATACATAATATATAATAATTACTATATTACTTTATACTACAAAGGAAATTTCGTAATTTCAACATTGATTTGAATGACAGGTGTTCAACGCCCTGCGAACTCTTTGTACAACAATCCACAACAAAAGAATAGTAAAACCAATCAAGTTTTCACGAATTTACACAGAATGGAAATGAATTAATCGCAAAGCCATGTGAGCGAAAGCAATTTTAAATTATTCATTGTCCCTTGATTTTGAATTCTAAGCCGATGAAAGATTTGCAAACAATCTCTTAATTTATATTGAGCAATATTATCGTTTGTTTTTTAAATTTTCAAAATTTTAAGAGGTAAAAGTTATAATTAAAAATGCAAGAACTCAGGGCAAATTAACTAAACTTCTTTAAATTTTTACATATTGGAGAAAAATGAATTTAAATAACTTCATAACTTGAGATCAAAGCTATTGAATTGAATGTTTATTATGAAGTTAAAATAATTTAGCTCTAAAATTTGCCCCACGGTGAAAATTTCCATAATTATTTTTATCAAAATTATGATAGTTCTGACGTCATTGTGGAGACACCATAAAAATATTGTTATAATCAATCAATAATTCTTCTTTAGTTCTAAATTTTATTTATTCTCTCCCAATATTGTACCTACATTTTTTATATCTTCATATTATAAATTTCTCCAACAATGAAATAAGAAAACAGATTTTTTAATAAACGTAAAGCTCAGGGCAGGTCTACAAACGAAACACGTTAATATATTGCGGAGTATACCCTTGATCGTTAATTAAGCTTTTGCGTATTCAGCCGAATTTATTTACTTTCGGCATCTTAGCAATAATAAATTATTTCACCTATCTCAATCACTCTCTTATGACTTGTTATTAATGTACCTACTCTGGTTCTCTTGTCGGTAACTTTGTTGATTTATCTCGACAGCGTCGGAGATGTTGATTTCAAGTGAATTTATAAAAAAAGGGTCTAAGTAATTTGTAGATTGTTTAATTTCAATTTAATGCTTGCTTTCATATTATTAATTTAAAGAAAACTTTGATTATTGTGTGTTTTTTCATTTCTTAGGTTTTCTTTTTTTATTGTCTTTTTTAGTATTAACCCGTAACGCACCTCTGATTGGTTCATTTTACGTGACCAACCTAAAAATTTTTAGAAATTTCGGTAAAATGAATAGTTTGTGCGGCTTTCAGGCTGCACAACCTGGGAAATCTAGTTAAAAATAAAAGTACTACAGTTTTACAGCTTTACAATTATGACTCAGCGACCAATCTAAGCTATTGCGACTCTAATGAATTACTCATATAAAATTATAACATTGCTAATACAAAAAAAATCGTGATATTATGTTTGGCTTTGTGAGAATATAACAAGTGACTATATGTTAAACATTTCATCTATTGTAACATTATGACATGAAAAATAAGGAAGTTTCACAATTTTCAAACAATTTTGTAAACACTTTCCTCGCAGCTGTCAATTTACCAAGCTCGACGAGATCCTCGCTTACCACTTTGTCGTGAAATCGCCTACGATAAATTATGAATGAATTTGAGTTTTTCCAGAAGTAGCATTCATAAGAGTGATTCTTATTCATTCAATTCATAGCGTAAGGATTCTCTAAATTTTGGTTATTGCTTTTATGTGCGTTCGGTCAAATAAAGGAAGTTTGAAAATAGCTTTTTACATTTTACTGCCTCGTATTGATGATGTCTAGTATTGATTATTGCAATATTTAGTATTTCATCGTCGATAAAACAGTCCCATTCATCGTACCCTTTTTGCATGCTCTTGATGCTTTTCTTACAAACGTCAGATGAGATAATGTATTTAGGGGTTTTCTTGAAATTAGTATTAATGAAAGTTTTTCTTAGCCAAAATATTCCATCACGCTATCACTGTTATCCAACTTCGAACAAATAACAAAACAACTAACAATTAAACAAAAGTATAAATAATAAACAAAGGAAGTCTGAACAACAACAGTAAATATAATTAAATGTAAAAAATATATTATTAAAGCAATGCCGACATCATACTTGATTATTACCCTTAAGGGCTGACACAGACACAGGGTTTTGTTGGTTATGTTATACTGTGATGTAAAATGTTATGTCTTTTAGAATTTTCCGTGTTAACATAAAAATTATATATAATATAGTATGGAGAAGTAAAATAGGTCTTATAGGCTCAGGATTAAGTATTTAGGCATTAAATAGCTTAAAGATGTTGTCAGCACCTTATGAGAGAGATAGAATCTACGACTGTAACAATCTACTCTAATCACTGTGAATAAATGCTCAAATAATATGCATACTAGGTACCTTTTGTTCTCCGGTGTAATATAGAATAAACACAGTGTATTACCTAAGCCTGCTTTTGAATTGTACAGCTCCTATTTTCTGCCAACAGATGTAAAGCAAAAATATTATTGTTATTAAGTCGTTTAAAATCAGATTAAAATCAAAACTTTACGCCAGTACCTACAAAACGACATGCAAACATTTAAGCGCTATAATTATCATTCTTCAAAATAAAAAGTCTATAAAAATGTCAAGATTATTGATAATGCTCGAGAAAACCGATTTTTAAATTTACCTAACGTTGTTCCAAAATTTTCAGTGAAAGTACAAAAATATAAATGTTCGTTATTTCGTAAGTGCTTTTTTTTATTACCGAACACATAAAAAAATTCAATATGACATAATAAACAACTTAATATAAAAAATATGGAAAATTCCGTCGGATTTTGTATTATAATACAAAAATAAATACTTTGTAAAAAAAATATAATGAGAGGGCGAAAACGACTTTACTTTAATCTAAATTGTGTGATGCCCTGATTATCATTTACAGCTAGCTGAAATATTATTTTGAAAATTTTAATTCGAAATTGGAAAATAAAAAGAACGGAAATTTTAATCAAAATTTCGTTACAAAGTATTTCCTAAAAGGAAGAGTAAACATTTGAATATGATGTCCATTTACTTACTTTAAAATAAATAACTTGATAACGTAAAGAAATGGGATAGTATAGGGACATCTTAATAGTAAACATGAGTTCTTTTATAAAATGCTCCTTTGAATAAAAAGCATCTTTTGAATTGCCAGCTCACCCGGCGGCAACGAACGGTCAGAATTCAAAATTTGCCAACTTATTGCATCAGATTATGTCATAAAGCAAATGTTTCGTTGACATCTTATATTTAAATAACTACACGATGGATTGCATGAAACTCAAAGCTTTTTTACGGCGAAATGTCAGTAGCTATAGCCAATAAAAAGTATCGATTTGGCTTGTTTTCTTTTTTCTTACATTGAATTTTACTTTTCAAAGCAAAGTACGAAATAAATCTTGCAAGTAGGTATTACTTCAATTTGTATGTTTGAGTAATAAATTTGAATATATTTCTAGGTGGTGTATAAAATACCCTAGATTAAAGTTTCCAAAATTAGAATTTGCATAAAAAAATTACCAATTAAAAAATTAGTTTTCCCGGGGTTTGGGGAGGCAAACCACTACACGAACGTCCAAACAATTGCAAAAAATTAAGTATAAGGAAAGCAGAGGTAGGCTAATTAGGTAGTTATTTTCTATAAAAAATTCTTATCATTTATCCATCATTACGAAATTATCTTGAAAATCTGAACAAGTTTTTCCTTTAAAATTTGAAATACTCGCTTTTAATTGGATCGTTAGCTCAATAGTAATATGCTATATTTTTATCAGAAACAGAACGTAAAAATACGTTTTCACAATATTTGTTATTTCTTTGTTTAATCTGTAGGATTATTTTCTCATATCGTGCAATAACTTTTATTAAGCTGTAGTTAAACAGTTTAGTAAATTGAGTTGCTCAGTGTTTTAAGTTCTAAATTTAACCACAAGTTAATTTAATTAAAGTGCATTATGGTAGGTGGATAATATAAACAAGAAAATCATTAGGAACATTGCTATTAAGTTCCTGAATAATTGCTGCTTCCAACAAATTTTCTATTTCTGGATTGCTGTTGTACTTCGTAATTGCGAAAGTTATTACAAAGGTTGGCATGTAGGCATAGTTTTTAAATAAATTAATTATCAAATAAAATTTTATTACAGGTCTAATAGAAATTACCAAATTCAATTCCGTTTGGTTTCAGCAGCTTTCCCACAAACTATTTAAAGCGATAGGATACTAAGTAAAATTTCGAAATTGTTTCTTCATTTTACTTTTATTTCAGAATTAGTTAAATTACGTTTCAGTACTCCGTAACTCGGTTGCAAGAAAAAATTAAGTGTTAATTATTGTTTTACCTGTTTTTATCGATCTTGTTACGTAGGGAATAATTAAGTAAAATGATATTGTTTATTTTATCCAACATGCAAAATTTCATGATAAAGTGGTAATAGCTATTGTTATTTCTTTGTTTGGTTCTATTAGATTTCATGTTTCATTAAAATTACAAAAATTTAGATAATTGAAGAAGGTCAAAAAATAAATAAGCGGTTTGATTAATTATGTTATATTTTTGAAATAATATAATATGTTTTATAAAAAAGTTTTCAAATAATTATAATTTTTTATTTGGAAGTTTTAATAATAAAAGTTTGAGATTCAATTATTAGTTGGGCGACCTACCATCAAGTTTAATTCTTGTAAATTATTAGATCGTTTGCATTCAAACCTTTTTACGTGTCATTAACAGTGATAAAACTTATTGACAAAATTGGGGTGACATCTGGAATACATCTCGACAGTTAATGGATTTTCAAGTAACAGCCCAATGAAATATCCAATCATCTCTATCCTTAAATTACATTAATCATCCTCCGGTTCATTCTACAATATTTAATTCCAATTTCAAGTGTGCTAAAGTTATAAAATTGGCAAAGAAGGCTTTATAGTTTGAATCTAATTCAATTACATAAATTGACTTGTTTTTTGTACGATTGCGCTTTGTATTATTCGGTGCAGCTTTGCCATTATACATCTCTTCCTTTCAACTTCAATCAAGTTTTAGTAAATAAAGTTCATGTAACAACAGGATCGAGTTAATTGAATTCAAAATTCTAAGTGCTATAAATAATATAATTAGTTTTAGAAAATTGTTCAGGTACTGTAGTCTAGCGAGTTAGGCTTCGGACTGCAGGGTTTGATTCACAATTGCGACTTTTAAATTAAATATAATAATTATTAGCTATATAAAATTTTTATTCGGAATATACTAGTTGAATATGAACGTTTTGTTCTTTCTTCCGAAGTAAAGAATTTTTAAATAATATGATGATTTTTTCTTAAGTTTTAAACAAGTGCGACAAAAAAATACGTAAAATATATATTATTTACTTGAAGACAACATAATAATATGGAATTATTTTCCAACGACATGAACATTTTCCTCATCAAAAATTCATTATTTTTTGATGTTTCCAGATATGTATAGCATATAGCACATTACACAACGATATTGCTTTATTATAAAATTACGAGTAGTGCCTGTTATAAATTGATACAAATTATTAAATTAATCAACTAGTTAAGCAAAAAAAATTATTTTTATTTCTACAAATTCAGTCGATGGCTTTACTCTTTGAGACTTCGTCGGTGCTTGGTCTGCTTTGCTTCAATATGCGTAGTTTCAAGCTTTTAGCTGATATATATTATTCATTCTATATATTATTCAATTCAAATCGTCTATCAATATTATTAAAAATGTATATATGTGTGTAAATATACGTATAAAATTTACCTGTTAATTCCCTTAATTTTATAAATTTAATTATTATATTACCCGGATTTAAAAAAATTTCTAATAAAAATTTATGGTAGTTAAGAAAGTAAATTACAAATATAAACATAAAATATTATGGATTATTATTGGTAAATTTTGTTAATAAATATGTTTTATTATATGGTTAGCCCCGCCCATTCTGCTAATTTTCAAATACGAAAGACTGTTAGCATACATTTCCTGTTTGTACGTTGATACGTTAGTTGTTACGCCTAAATATTTATTACAACATAGTTTTTTTTTTTAATAAAAACCTTTTAACCGACAGATAAAATCAAATAACAACAGTTGAAGTAAATATGACAATAGGAACCAGACCACCTGTTAAAACAACACTGTTGTACGGTAGATGGGTACTGCTGTGGAAGAACAGGAGCTCTGTTTTTAAGTAAAACTCGGAAATCATCGACTTTAATAAAAAAATCCGATATCTAAACGCACTGATCTAGGATTTCTGTTTTTAAGTAAAACTTGGAAACCATTCTACATTAAAAAATAATTCTATTGTGTGATATCTGAAAGTATGGACATAGAAGGGCTGGTATCTCTGTTATTTTCAATATATTTTAAAATACAAATTCTTTTTGTTTCGGCTATTTCAGGTTTTTAATAATTAACTATACAACCCTACGAGCTTTTGCAATTTGAAATATGAATTACAAAATCTACTGTAAATTAACATTCCAAATAGAAAATAAATGCACATACGTACATTGAAAATTAGTATTTTAATTACAAAAACTAATGTATTTTCAAAGAAAAGTATTTGAAATTCATGCCCAGTCCTGTTGATAAATGAAGTAATCTTTTTTAATGTCTATGAAGTACTTAAGGACCTACTTAATGAATGTAGCTATTTATTTGTTAGCTCTCCACTATAATTATTGAAATTACTGTTAAATAAAAATAGATAATGCGTAAATCAATTTTTATTATGTTTATTGACTGCTTACCTCAACTAATTATATACAGAATATGTACATGTATAATGGAAGTAACATAAAATGTTACATCTTATTTGAATAGGGGATGGTGCGAATAATTCGATTTATTATACTTGATCTATGTAGGGTTACTTTGCTTGAGTACATCTTAAGAAAATCTTTAAATATATCAGGTGTTTTGTAATATTCCCTTGCAAAGATGAATTTATTGTTAACAAATAAATTATTGGATTTTGCTACTCATGCAAATTCAGCAAAGTTTTATTTTTTATTTTGTTTAACTATTAAAAAATAACGTAAAAAGTAAGACGAGCAAATAATCGATGCGCATTGAAAAGACTATAATATAAATCAGAGACCGATAAAAGTAGATAAAGCATATTTAATAAATTTTATTGACAATCCCATTCAGACCAATTCTAAAGGTGACCTAACTAAGACGATCCAACCTTAATAACTCCTTCTTTAATAGCAATATAGCCTGTGCGAAGTATCAATGGAAAGCTCTTGAAAATTTCTATTCAATAATTTAATTATTAAACATTTGCATCAACTGCTATGGAAAATAGTCAAGATGGAAATGAGAAGAAAACAATAATTTGCTTTTAGAGTTTATGTGACATGCGAATAACATGATATAATGTTACATTCTGCATTGTGGAGATACATAATATAAGCATAAGCTTTGTATCTCTCCCAAAATACTGAACAAGGGGTAGGTATTTCTAAACACCACTTAGTACTTCACAGATGAGTAAACGTCATAAGTGATGCTGCGTCAACCGGCGTGACTTAATAGTGCATTTGATAGGCTAATTAAACGACCATATTTTCGTAATTTAGTGAAAATTAATTTCCGCCTAAAAATGTTTACTTGAAATTACGTTTTTAATTGCAGCTTAAATAAAATTTTAATGTTTGTTTCCTTTTAGTCCTATTATATAAAGTATCATACTTTTAAGCCCAATATTTTATTTTAACAAAACCGCTATTGTGAAAACAGTAGTTGAGAAAAGGCAATTTACAAAGCTGTCTGTACTATTTGCTTAACATAAATTTTTACAACAATATAAAATTTTATCTGCTAACCTAAAGTAAATTAAAGATTAAATTTTGTGTTGCAACAGGATTTTTTTTATTTGTTTTTTTATCCATTGCGGTATAATGTAGTGAAAAAATATTCTTATGGTAATTACGATATAATAAAATTAGTTGTTTAAGAATTGAAAGAAATTTTTCAGTTTAAAGTTCGCTGTTGTAGTTAAGATTAAGAGCTTTTACTTTTTCAATCTTCTTAATTAATATTATATCTCTACTCAGCCGTATCTCCAGATCTTAAATTTACGATTATGAAACCTGCGTGGAAAATTATGTACTCCATCAATATTGATAACAATTTTTCTTCAAAATTCAAATTTTAGCAGTAACGACGTTATTTACTTGATGTTCTATATTTTAATGTATTAGACAAAATATTCATAGAATATTAAACTTCGTTGAAACATTTCGTTGACGCTTTTCTAGATAATTCATGTGAGTAAGCAATTTTCTCAAAAAGTCAAGGAAGTGTGAAATTACATAAATCTTAGATTTATGTGTAAAAGCATTAAAGTTTATTGATTGTGTGTCATTTTAAAAATTATTATATAAAGTAGGTTATTCAAATAAATTATACTTATCTCACCCTGTACGTAGATCAGCGAACATATTCCAATATACATAATAATAAATTTACAGCTTTACGATTTTTTTCCAAGTCTAAAGTCTGCACATGTTACATGGTTTCGACATTCGACTCGAAGAGAAAATTTGAAAAACTTGAGAAAGGAGATTTGCATTTTTTATCGAGACACAAATAATATATATAATTTCTAATTGATTTTTTCCAATATTCCATTGAATTTCCAGAAAAACTGTTTATGTTGCTTTTCTTTTTCTGATTTATCACTCCGAAATTTAATTTATTTTATACAATAATTAATTTTCGCGTTGCAAGCAGTCGGCGCGGTTTTACGCCCAAATAAAATCAATCGCAATTTATAAATTTTAAGAGCGTTAACTTTTTTTTCATAACTGGGCTTTAAACATTCTGAACTCGTAAATTTTTAACAATAGTGTATTGTTTTATTAGGATTAAAAGGCAAACACATTTTGCAAAACGTAGATTAAATGCATACACATTTTCGAATTATAACAAATAAGTTAATCTCTATTATGTTTGGAAATTTCCAGATTTGTAATCGTACCATGAAAAAGTAATTAATAAATTTTCGATAAAAATCTTTTTTAATATCAAATGCTTACGTAAACCAAATTAATAATATAAAAGCATATTTCTTGGCTCAGCTTAGTGATTGTGCCCAAGAGCCGTATAAACAACACGTCAAATGTGTTTAGACAACTTAGCAAATGGAGTTTTAATGTTATTTTGGTAAATCAAATAACGAAACAAAATATTGTTGTATTACATTTTTTCATCAATAATTTTATTTCTATTTAATGACATCAATTTTAACTAAATAATTAATGAACGCCACCGACAAGCAAAAATATTTAAATTATTGCTGTTTATTCGCCGAGTGGTAAATCAAAACTTTGTGCAAATTTTTTTAATAAATTTTTGCAACTTAATTGGAAACCTTCAGTTCCACAGCAATTTTGTACCTTATGCTACATTAAATGTAGCATAAATTTTATATTAGAAAAAAAGTTTCGTTTTCGTTTTTCTTGCAAGTAAAAAACTATTCTGCAGTAAAATAAATAAAACAAATTAATTTGTTCTTGATTGTATACGTCTAACTTGTTAATAAATTTGCTGTAAAAGTTTATAGTACTTTTTAGCTCTGAAGCGGAAAAGAGTTGGAGTTATTTTATTTTGTTGAGTAAAACCCCAAGTTTTACAGTGACATCATCAGGTCTTACGATATTTACAGTTTTTGCTTCCCGATCAATGAATTTAAATGTTGTTTACATTTTAGCTCGTCAGAAAGGAGCCCTGCATTAGCCCTAGTCAATTGTAAAACTTTTTAATATCAACTATCACTTGGAATTTCAAATTGTACATCGGGCGATACCAATTAATTACGTTGGTATCACTACAATATTGTTGATACTTCGTTTTTAATTTAAATTACCTATTGGAAGTTTCACTTTGATCTATTGTTTTATTGTAAGTAGCTTCATTAGTACTGAATTATTTTAATCTTGGTTCCTTTAAAAGTTTCTTAAAAATTCATTAAAAATGCGAAAATTAAAAAAGTTCAGTTTCCTTACAAACTGCAAAATATTAATTAAGTAGACCACATAATCTTATGGATTTTTATTTTATTAAATACACACACCACCAATTTTTAGTATTGTGAAACAGAAAAGATAGCATGGCTGAACTTTCAAGATAACAAATACATTATTCACTTGGTCGTTCATCTGTAAAATAACCTTATAAACTTATCGAAAGGATAATAAAAAATTTGTCTCAAAATAAACGTAAACCATGATGTATTGTTAAATAACACAAATTGCAGTTAGCTCGAAAACACAATTTGGATAATGAAACAATAACATTTTACATTTTTTATTAAAATTTATTCAATCTTGACTCAAACAAGTAATTTTGAAAAGGTTGAAATCTAAAATTGTAAACATAATTCTACAAAGGAAAGAATACCGAATTAAACACAATTACTAACTAAAAAACTTAGAAAGATAGACGACGTTGGTAGAATGAAAAACCAGTTTAATTTACTTTTGGATGATGGACTCGAGAGTAAAAATGAAGGACAATTCCGGTGACAGTCTTAAAAAGGATATTAAAAATTCAGTCAGTGGGAAGAAGTTCCTTTGCAAATTTTTATCCAAAATAAAAATTAGAAGTTTTTCGAACGTAAAAACATTCAATTAAGCTTAATTAGTCAATTTTAGAAGCATCGAACTGGAAATTGACTTCAGTCAACGGTTTCTTATCTTAGCAATATTTTTAAAAAATTAATCGCACAAACTCAGCAATATTTTCTTATGCATCAACTCTTTTCTTTACATTTCTTTCGAAAATGTTATTTTGCTATATTTTTTATTGTAAGTATATAATATGGTGACAAGAAAATTTATAGGCTTACAATAATTTTATGGGTGGAAACTAATGGCAAAGCGGCTGCAACGAACACCTCTGAAAAGCGGCAACCTGTTTCAGTGAATAGAGAAAATGAGATGTAGTGTCAAAAATAGATAAATTATCTTGTTTTTGTGAATTCCATCTAAATGCTTTAACTCAAATTTAACTTTTATGCTAATAAATTATACCTTATTTCATCAGTTTATCTCAGATATACTTGCAAAATTCCTTAATAACTAACAAATTTTCATATTTTGGAAACTTTGGAGTTAAGAATTTTTTCCAGTAAGGTTTACGTGTCGGGAATACTAACTATTTAATTAAAAAGACCATATAAAAATTTCCGAAAACTCAAAAAATGTTATTAAGTTTTCACAAATGAAATACACAATAAGTATAATTATTGAGAATGAAAAAATATCTGTGAGTTGATCTTGTTGACTGGCTGGTTTTATTTTCTATATTTTAGAACTTTCGAAGAAATTTAATTCTCCATATGGCATGGACAACTGCAATTTTGTAATTTTATAAAATACCTTCTCCATTCTTCGTGCAATCAGATAGTCGTCACTTGAAATGAGTTTTCATTTTGCCTTCGGCAATCTCCATAAATTAAAAAGAATGAAAGTAGCGTTTATTTTAAACTTTTATTAAGAAATAATTTGGAGTTTACGGAATGAAATTTTGAAACTACAAAAAATCGTTAAATGCATTTTTTAAATTATTCAGTATCAAGTTCGCAACATCCTCGTAAAGCAATCAAGTCTTTTTATATTTGGTTTCAGAGTTGCCAACATTTCTGGTTATATATTTAAATTCCAACCTGCAATGGCTCGTAAATTACTATTTCAAACTTTAATGACGTACAAATTCAACTGATGGAAAAGTTTACAGATTAAAATTAATACAAATCAAGTAACATGTTGCACCTACATTAGGTAACAACAAAATTGAACTTACAAACTTATTTGAATTATAAAGTTCTAACAGGTGTAGGGAAATTATTCAGATGGAAAAAGATTCATGACAATTTAGAAACTTCTTCTTTACACTCAGATACAGTAATTGTGTAATATGCACATGGCACAATAACAGATTTACATCACGTTTTGAATTGTTTTAAATCAAACAAGTTTAAAAAACTACACTCAACTGATCGCATTATCATATCAAAATCGGCTTATCGCATTAATTATATAACCTATCCTAACCCAACCTAACCTAACCTAATCTAATCTAACCTAACCCATATTATTCCAGATGATATTTTGGGGAACGAAAGCCCACTGTTCCAAAAGCCAAAAATATCATTTTTTTTAATACGAATTTTTTTATAATTTGAAATAATAAGTTTCCAATTCTAAAACTTATATTGATTTCAGTTCTTCTGGTGTAATCCTAGCGTTTCAGATTAATGTAGGCTTGCAAATCCAATCTAATTTTCTCCCCTCGCAGTAACCGAAGGATTGTTATCAGCAGTAACTTGTTACTCGGTTCAACTGTACTCTAAATGTACTTATAAGAATATTAAATTGCTTTAAATAATAAAACTTTAACTTAATTGGCTGTGTTAGAACACTGTTAGAAAATCTTGCGTGTTTGTGCTCTACCAACATTAAATTTTATTCCTCCATGTCTCTTAAACTTAAATCAGCCTTTTTCCGAGTTTAAATTGTTTCAGGTTTATTAAATCGTTCCGTGATATGTTTTAAGCGAAACATAAAATTGCACTCTACAAAAATTATTTTTAATCGGAATACCAGCCCACATTCAATACCACGTATCTTAAATAAGACAACTGATTGATTTTAACAGTTTATTCGATTTTTATTGTCCACAATGGAACGTTTTACGACAACTTTTTATTTTTGGGGCAAACTGAAATACACCCGCCAGCAGCGACGTTTTATGTTTGCTAATTAAAATGATTATCAATATTACCACAAATTTTTTTTATTTTTACAAGTTTTTTAGTTCTTTTTAATAAAAAAATACTGATAAAATTAAGTGCCGCTGACTGTATTTACACCAGATAAAATTCGAGTTCACCAAGTCGGCGAACATTAAAATTTAAGGGTAGGGTATTCGGTGACAGTTTATAAAATTTATTTATATATTATTTCTTCTAATTGAAAAATCTATTATCTCCTTCAATATGGATGTTTATAAATTTAATTTTTGGACAGGTAATTGGTATGAGGATTGGAAAATTGGGTATCTTATATGTAGGTAGTCATTAAAAAGGAGAAAGAGTTTTAAGTTTATTTTTTATTGTTGGAAAGTTAATTAGTTTCCTATTACCTCGACACGAATTAGGTTCATAAATAAACTGTTACTTGAGCTGCAGTCTGTATTTTGTTCGTCAGAGGATTACTATTTCAAATCACTCAAATTGAAACTGTACAATATAACTTGAGGTCGTCTTTAATCTGAAAAAAGCCAATACGTGTATTTTAGAGTCTACACGTCTTATAAATTGTTTTTTTAAAACTTCTATTGCGTACACGCCATAAAACACACAGGACCACATCTTACGATTATTTTGTGTTATGACGGGAACCAACCACATGCAAATCACTTTTTAATGGCTGCTTCAGTTTATTGGCCCGTGTGAATATAATCACATGTTTGCTAATATATATTGCATAATACAAGCAGCACCGTTTAATGGCGTTCTAACAAAAAACAATTTGATAAGTTGCGACGTTTTCTTTATTTGTTTATCATCAAAGTTCAAAGCAACAGTGTATGGCATTAAATTATAAGATGCAATTAAATTTGAGTAATTGATGCTAGTACTGCTAACACTCTAGAACTTAAAGCTAATACGATTATAGTAGCTTATAGCTTATTAACATATTTAATAACTTAAATTAACAACAGGTTAAATCAATGGCGAATAACTGCTTTCAGTTAATTTATAGTATATCTCCTCCGAAGTATTACTATTATTAGTGATTATTATTAATAATAAACTCCTCAGTATATAGAAACTATAAAATTTAGAGCACGGCTACAGGAAAACTGCACACGCTGGTGCAATTATTTACGTCAACACACGGACCGTCAACAAAACGAGTTTCTATTTTCGCCATAAAATAAATATTTTAAAAAAAATAATAAAATTCTATTCTTATTATACAATAAAAATATTCGACAGTATACAGAAATTAATTATTATTTAAAATCAGATAGCGAGTAATTATGTAAATTTATAATAGGAATAAATTTTATATTTAATAATGCAAATTAGTTTTCCGTATTTAACAGAAATTCTATCATAGTAGATAGTATTAATTTTTAAATGAACTTTTCATATTCAATATTGATTAAATAACTGTTAAACTATTTAAATTTAAAATTATCAAAATATTAATCAAACAATGTATTTTAAAATGCTCTAAAGCTTTCGAAACTCGGATCATTAGGTTTTATAACATTTAATAAACAAACACCATTTTATATTTTTAGCACATAAAATATAAGGAAAATTATTAAAAATTACCAATCTAACCAAGATAAATAAAACCACAAACAAGTCATTTTAAAATCAAAATTCACACTTTTCTCAGCAGTATATGTTGAAGAAAACTGGTACAAGTCGAAAGTAGTCCACATTAAATTAAATTTAGTTGTAAAAAGTTTATATTTTAATTATAATATATTAGGTATTTAAATTCCAGAATATGAGACTATTCAAACGTTAAACATTTAACATGAAAGCAAAATAAAATAGCAAAGTTCAATTTGAACACTGAAGTATAAATTATTATTTTACTTTATAAAAAGCTCAATGTGTACAACAATGTATTGTAAACGAATAAATTTAATAGTTTTAAGAATTAATTAATTTTGATGGGGTTAGGATGTACGGGGTTGCAGTACAAATACTTGCTTTACTCTAAAGTAAACTTTCCTAAATTTCTGGGTTGAAAATTTTATTAAAATTTGTCATCATTAGTCCGACTTTTTTAACCGTTTCCTAATAAAGCAAATATTTGTGCAAGTGAAGTTTTAGAATAATTCAAAAGTGTAGGTGTACTCGTATAAAATTCGTTCGCTCATTTTAACGAATTCTCCGTTGTAAAGTAAATACAGTGCTAATTATAATTAGTTCTTAATAAATTTATTTGTTAAACAACGAACAATTAAAGCAATTAATATGTTTTTGTTTATCAATTAAATTCATTAGAAACTTATTGCGTTCGAGCGAATGCTTTAAATAAATTTCGTTTACCAATTTGCATTTTCGATCTTATAAATTTAAAATTTTGTTATGTTTGTTTAGCTTCCAAAAAGTTCTTTTTGAACATATCTCATGTAAGCTATCAATTTGAATATTATTATGGTAGGTAAGTGCGCGTTTTTTCGAATTTTGCAACGCGAAACAAAATTCATCTTACTTTAAAATGTGTGGATGTTAACTTCCAAATGCTGCTTCCGATTAGCTTTTTAAGAGTGGAATTTACAATAACCACTTTTATAAATCAGATTACATCTTTTGAAACCGTAAGCTTTCAGAGTAATGGCGAGTACTCAAAATCTTGATCATTTCTAAAAGTCGAAAGAGCAGAAGTAAATATAAGGGACAAATTTCAAACTCCCTAAAGTGTGCTGAAATGTACAAGAATGTCTATTTTTTACAATCATTACTTTCGGATATTTTTAATAACAAATTCCATTTTCAAATCTGTTATAAAATATCCGGCTTCGCATTTTTAATAAAGTCGAAACTAATTCAACTTCAAAGTTTTCGGTTGTTCATCTTTTTACGTAAATTGAATAGCACAATTCGTGCATCCGATAAAAAGCCCTTCAGATTTTATTAATTTTCTTATTTTATTTTGCGTTTTTACTTTGAAGTAACTCCGGTAATGTAGTAGTTGACGTTGTGGTTACTACCCACTGTAATGTATTTACATTTGGTATATTTACAGGTAACCATAATAAGTTACCGTTTATCACGATATCATGTTTTTGTTAGCAATAATTTTTTATAACAAGATAAACTTGATGATTTATGGTTCAAGTGATTTGAAAGAATATTTAAATTTAAGAACACTTAAAACTTTTTTCTTCAAACCGTAGGTAATAAAAAATTTATTACGTTTTTCAAACAGAAATAAAAAGAAATTTTTGTTTAATCCGGGGAATAACCCCGAGCTAATAAAACCTAATTTAAGCATATTTCAAATACCTATCATTAGTTTATCAGAGAAGGTTTTAGCTTCTCAAGTTATTTTTAGTGGCTTTGCATAATATTACTGTTACAGCATTTGCGTATCGGGTTGCTACAAGATTACTCGGTTTACATGTTTAATCCAATATTACTAGATTTTGCATAAATTTCAAAGAGCAGTAGATCAAAATTTTGTATCCCTTGCAACGAGTAAACAACTTAATAGTTTTACAAATTAGTGTTCATACTTAGTTTGGTTTATGAAATATTCATCGACAACTACAAATTATTTGATAAAATTTGCACTTTAATTATTAGTAAATATTTCCGACTGGACCCTTGGAACCCCCAGTCAATTCTATGAGCGACCGAAATGATAATATTTAACCTTAGTCTAATTTGAATACAAAAAAATTTCTCGGTATAGCTATTTGATTACTAAATTGTTATATATCGGTAGGTTTGTTCAAGTTTTGTAATGTTTATTAATTTTGCAAAACTATTCATGTTTGAATGTTGTTGGAATTTCTTTTTTACTGTTTACGTGCACGAACGTCTAGGTTATTGGCATGGTTATAAGTTCTGTAGTTTATCTATAATATATTTTTTAGAGAAAATTAACTGTATCGATAATTTTTTATAAACTTACCTATTTTATTATTATACCAATAATATATAATTATATATTATATATATTATTATACCAATAATATATAAAATTGATTAGTTCAAAGTACATGATTTGTGACGCCAAGGGGGACGGACGTTCAAATCTACCAGCGGTAGATACAAAATAGCCAACAGGACCTCCCGCAATTAGCTCAGTGAAGTTGGGGTGTTCTAATGTATTCAATAAATTATTCAGAATAGACTGAATAAGGAGGCGGCATTTCTATTATGTTGAATCATACAAATTTCTTAATTAAAATCAAATCACTCAAAATTCGGACCTGCTTTTTGACAAAAGACCTAGTTTCCACAGCTAGTTGGCGCCAAGTCAATCAACTTAAAGAACATCAACTCCATAAAACCAAATCCCCGTATTAAAACTAAAAGTATAGGAACTCGTAACTGTGAACAGTCTCGAGAATTAACGATAGACTGAAATAATAAACGATGAATAGTTTAGAAAATGGCAGTATTTAAATTACATCACTAATTCACCATTAAAATTGTATTCGTCGTGATTCGGTTTTTATATAAGTATTTTTAATATTACTCAAATATATGCTACATAGCATTATTTATCCTAAATATATACGCATTACAGTTAACTTTTAAAAAGATCGCATTTTTGTACTGTAAATATAGGTTAATGTAACAATATATGATATTTTTTAGTCCAAGTTGGTCAATTCCAAGCAAATGGACTGATAGTAAATATTTCGACGAATTTATGCTGATAGCAAATACGTCAACGCATCTATGCCAACAGGTGCCTGCACTGACGGTGTTTCTTCCAACAAGTGTGTACGCCGCCAAGTAACCACGCCGACGTGATTTATACCCGTAGGTGTATATTTATTATAGGTTTTCCTCCGAAATTGGCAATGACGTAAACTATTTATTGAGAAAACACTTAAAGAATAATCTGATAAAACTGAGCTACGAAGCTGAATTTTTGCACAGATGCTACCACTTTAATCTTGCTAAAACTTTGAATATTACACTGCAAAAGGGTTATCGATGTTTGCGGTTGCAGATTGTCTTGCGAGTCTGAAAGTCGAGCATACTTTGCACTAGAGAGCTTTTATTAGATAATATTCTAATATGGCAGGTACCTACAATACATATTTTTCGTTCTGTAATATTACTAAATGTTATTCAAAATCAAAATTCCGATCAATTACTTTGATTTTTCTATCGAAGTGGGTTAAACCCCGCTTTGTTTGTCTACTACCACCAGCTAAATACGCTAAATACAAAAGTTTAAGTTAACCTATGTTGTCCTAGCTGTTCTGCATCCATAATTTGAGAACCTTTTTTTTACAAAAGCTATTACTAATTTTTTAAATGTAATATTTAAAAAAAAGTTCTTAAAATTTTTAATCTGCTCAAAAAGTTAATATTTCTTCTTACAGTGCATTATCACGAAAGCTTTAACATAATATAATATGTTTGAATGGTTGTTTATTTATTTTCCTTTAACTGGAACTTAGCTAACCCGAGAAGATAAACCATTTTGTGATAATCCAAGTTCAATATCATATAATATTCTACTGAGCTTTGATTAGGAAGTTTATCATTTGGTTCAGTTTACAACTGGATCCCAGAAGTGCATTCAATGACCTGTGGTTTTTCGCTCGTCTGATTGTATGCGCTTTCTTGCTGCTTAAAATTTCCGAGTAAAACATAATAATTACATTAATGAAAAAATAAAATATAATAGTTTAGACTTTGTTTAGTTTTTTCCACCTAACTTCCTCAAAACTAGCATCGCCAGATGGTTGCAATGTTAAAATTTGTAATTCTGGAGAAGCAATGCAATATGCGCTGTTACAGGCGACTGTACTTAAAACTTTGCAATCTTTTCGTACGAAATTACTATGTTTTTTTCTTATTCTGATAATATAAAAATGCATTAATAAGAGCACACGTACTAAAATCTATTCGTCAGGTTGAACTTATGGCAAATTACACGTAGAATTTATATTAAAGTTCTAGCAGAATACAAAGTGCAAAATATGCATACTATGATTATATTACAAAATTCTGCATTCCAAAATTTTAAATACAATAAACCTTCATTTAATGTTGCAATTTTAATTTGTCGACTTTGTATTCAGAAGTTAAATTTAAGTTAGTGTATTCTCATTTCTGAAACTCTCTTTTACATCCTTTGATATATGCATTTGTTAAAGTCAAGTTTTAATTACATTTTTCAATCATACCAGTTCGAAAAACTACTCCTTTTAAAGATAGCATTGATGAATAAATTTTCAGGGAAATAATTTCACTGTCAGTTTTCATTCTGCAACTTTAATTTGACGTCTTTTCTAATAACAAAATTTTATTGTGGATACCTACCTTAAACTTACTCTAGGGGATCAACACAAATTGGAAAACCTCAGATCGTACGGAGAGGTGCAGAATAAAACTACAACTTTAAGCGACTAAAGAATTCATTGGATATACAAAATTTGAGAAACAATTGCAATATCGGAATGACAGTTAAAGCAATTAATTTAAAAAAATCCTCGGTACTAGTTTGAATAACGTCCGAGATTGGCAGCAGTAATAAAACATTTTAAATTGCTAGTAATGAAAGTGCTAGAAATCCTTCAAACAGTGGCAGTAAAAAATAATAACGTGATTTCAAAAAAATTTAACAAAATCTAATTTGCTATTTCTGGATGATTTCTGATCTGATCTATTTCAGTTTTTATCGTTCACTACAGCTGGTAATAAAAAATTTCAGTGCTTCTGCAAAATATTTATTAGTTTCCGAGAGATATCAATTGCTGATCATAGCGGTGGCACGGCATCGTAAATTGATGAGCAAAATATATTAAAACAGCGATTACACTTTTAAACACAGAAAATATGGTAGCCAAACCGAGATATTGTTAGACGAGTTCTCCTGAGCAAGGCAATGCTTGATAGAATAATTAAATCTCAATAGCGATGTATTTGATTTCATAGCTGAATTGGAAATTTATAAAAACAAATTTTAGCTTTCCAGTTTTGCACTAATAAATTTGTTCAGATAAAAATAAAAAGCATACAAATAAAAATGTAAACCACAGAGGAAATCAGCGAGCTCATTTCCCAAACGTCCTTGATTGAATTTTGACAATTTTTATTACGTGATGCGGTAATCTGTAATTTAATATCTAAAGAAAAAATCTGAAAATAGATATAACCGGTATTACAAATTTTAAATTTAAAATATTTTATTTTTCTTTCTAAATTTTCATATTGCTATACAAAACAGTTGGCACAACAGATGCAATTTGTAGTTGAAACTCTAGACTAGAGTATATTACAGCATATACATACTCATTTACTTTATATCGCCAGGAATAAACTGCAGTCAATACAATACGGTAAACTCAAATTATCTCTTGTGAATGGAAGAGAAAACATTTTGGTAGATTTCTACACAACCTCAAAAATCCAAAATATCCTGCGGAACATCTGCATATATTACGATGTCCAAATATGTAAAATGGTTTAAAATTTAAGAAAACCTAATTATTTACCTTATTTTCGGAACATCCATCCCCTTTTGTTTTAGCATGAGACTCTTTAACTTAATTACTTGTGATGTTGAATAATTAAAAGCAATAATTTGTCAATCTTACAAATACACAGCTAAATAAATTTTATGTACCTAGCATTTAAATTTCAAATTTTGATGTTTTTGAACATCATCCGTTTACATCGGTTTACCAATAAGTCAATTCCGTCTTATTGTAATTTTGGTCTTATTTAAATTTTAGTAATTCTTTCAACCACCTAGACAAAGTTGCAATTTTGATGGAAATTAATACAAATTTTATAAATCAATTTTATCATGGTTTTAAATTTTACGAAAAATTAATCATTCGTGCACTTAAATTGTTCTCACCCATAATAAATTAGAAGTTTTCATTTGTTTGTTGCTGTTTTCATTTACCATTTCACCGTTTGTGAGAATCTGGAGTCCATACGTTGCCTTACTCGTTCCTGCTATTGCTGACGATTATCTTTGGTCGTGAATAAATTGTGGTTTTTCTTTCTGTTGAAAAATATTGGCACAAGCACTCTTAATCTGAATTTGTAATCTTCAGGTAAGTTAAATCTTTTAATTGTATTTGTCAATTACAATTAAAATTCAAATTATTTAAACTTTTGACTCTGGGCTTTTAAATTTTCGAACTTGACGAGTTGACGGTTTTACCCAGAATGAATTATTTCACCAATTTTTTTCCCTCCTTGATTTTTGTAATTTTGAAAACTTTTATTCTCCCACTTAATTTTGGTGGGAATGCAAATTCGTCGTACTACGCATTGGTTGATTTTATTACACTTTTATTTTATACACAAATTATTAATTGATTGAATTCTCATCGACTTCATTGATGATTATTGGCATTTGTCTTTTCATTCAAAGATCTTGGACCAAAAATATCTTTTATACTCATAATAATTGAAAACTCAACTCAAAATTTCCTTAACTGTGCTTTTCAACTTTGAACAATCATTTAATCTAAAAATATGAAACCGAATTATTCATTACCACTGATGTTCAGTTAAAAGAAAAATCTCACATGCTTAAAACAAATTATCTACTTGAATGTTTTTAAATTAATTTCTGTTTTTAAAATATTATTTACAACTTAAGATGCTTATGCAAAATGAAACATGACAATATATATACCTAGCCATAATGAATACGCCAAGGGAGTTATAACAATTTAACAAGAACAATGTATTTGTCAACAGAGTAAAATCTAATCTTGCAGTCATATGTTCTAATTTTCAACATGTCAAGATTATAAATCTACAAATTATTCTTTCAGGTATATCGTAGTATAAACTACAATAAAGAAAATAGGAATTTATTGCAAATTTATAGGAATAAAGTAAACCGCATAGTGAAAATGTAGGAAAATATCGGTCAGTATTTTAAAAGCTGCCTCATAGTTTTCAATTTACATAAAATATTAAATTTTCAATAAAACAAGACCCGGATATATTATTTAAAACTTAAAAGTCGTTTAATGCGATTTTAATATTAACAAATTTTTTTAACTTTTCCAGTAATATTAATTTATGACTTCAGTTTATTACATTTTATTACAGCAAATAACTTTACTAACTGAAATACTAATAAGCAGTTACTTTCGAAAGCTTTTAAATCGAGAGAACGTTAACTAAAAGAAAGAAAATGTTAAAACAGTTTCATATTATTTATTAGACTTCTATTTTTCTTATTTTGGTAATTTAATGAGCATTTTATTTCACTAAAACGTTTTCCTCTTATTTTAAAACTCCTAATTTGAATATATTATTTACAAACGTACATTACATTATTATGTAATGAAGATCTAGGAATAAATATGCAAGTTTGATAGATGATCGGAGTTTGATAATTATATACGAGCCACTAAAAGTACAATTGCTCCAAGTAAAAATATATTATTTTTCTAACAAAAATATATAGTAGGTACCTACTATTGCTTTTTGAAAACAAAAATCGTCTGAACATCTTGCTCCCAAGTATAGCAATGATTTAAACAACTTAAAGCTTTTAGTTTGAAACCTCAAAACTTACAACAAACTTTAAAATTACAAATCTACTTCATATTCTACAGGCTCTTCTTAACTCGGGATTAACCGAATCATGAATGAAAATATTTCTTGTAATTATATTGTATTTTATGTTCTCAATCTTAATAGCAGGGGTAGAAAAATCTGTCGTTGAAAATTTTAATTTTATATTATAGAACATTTACTGGTCAAAACACAAATGCCAAAATGCAATTTTTATGTGTGACAATAAAGAGAAATTTATTACGAAAAAATATTCTCGTCCGGTGTGGGTTACCACACATTCATAAGGGTTGAACTGATTTTTGATGGCATATGTACAATATTTTTACAATAAATTGATTGTTTTCGTAACAATGAAATCCATAATTTGAACAATAGAAAGTAGAAACAATGATAATTTATTTCTTGTTTGACTAATTATACATAAACCAATTTGGCCAAACAACAATGTTTCAACACAAAAAAAAATTAAACATACAAATTTCAAAATATCCATTATAAAATCAAAAAAAGAAAATAAATTTTATTTGAAATTTTTGTTTTACAACGACAGTTTTGAACTGCTTCAAACGAGACGTTGTTTCGGGAAGACTTTAGACGGTTAAGTAGACTTGTAACTGAAAATTTATTTGTTCAGAACTTAAGAGAGAAAATCAAATATTAGCTCGATCGAGTTTTGTTACAACTATTACAGACAACTTTTCTGTGTTTAGTAATCGATTTAAGTTTAAAATTTTATATTGGCTTTTGAATTAAATTGTTACGCGTTTAAATTTTAATTTTTAAATTATTACACACATTTTCCACTGTAATCCGAAGCCGTAGGAAGTTTTAAAACAGAGCGAGGAAATCCAAGTTCAAGGGTTGTAAAAATGTAACCCACTGGAATATTTTTTGCTTTAAAATGAAAATCTCAATTGGGAATTTATAAAATAAAATTTCAAAAAATATTGTAATTAAATAATAATATTTAAAATGGGTCGGGGTAATTATAAATTGAAGCAATATTATTCCTACTATTGTTCCTATTTGTAGGAACGAATAAATGCTTTAAAATTCTTTGATGTTGATTTTGTCTAATTGGAAATCTTATGAATAGTATTGTTTACTTTTGGATACTTTAATAATTAATTACGTTTTCGAAAAATTATCGTACGGTCGCAAATTAGACTGAAATGTTCTGAAGAGAATTGAATGTACTTTATTTAGCAATTATACAAACAATAAATAAAACAATAATAATTTAGTAATTTGTATTTCTCGGTGCTTCCGTTTTGTAAA
Source organism: Cantharis lateralis (assembly GCA_963170105.1). NCBI lineage: Eukaryota > Metazoa > Arthropoda > Insecta > Coleoptera > Cantharidae > Cantharis > Cantharis lateralis. The sequence continues at coordinate 8,953,811 of OY720626.1, forward strand.
GCGGGAGGTTCAAAATTACCCTTGATAGAAACTCATATCATTACAAAAATGAAGATTTAAGAAGATAAAGGTTCTCAAAAATACAAAGAGGTTCAATTATAGAGTTCTGTTGTTTTACGTTTTTAACAAGCAACTCTTATTTTGTACCAAAGTACGAAAGATTTACCTTTACTTCTTTAGAATTTCAACAATGCTACATAGCATATTTATTCGCTGAAGTTTTCAAGCACTAATTGAATTGTTTATTGGTAATACTTTGTATGTATTGGCTTATTAAAAAAAAGGTTTCTCGATTTAATTTCAAAATTAAATTTCATATACCATTCTTTCGATAATATATCTTATTTCCATATTTTTCACAAAGCAAAAAGTGAAATTATTGACATCTATAATTGACGAATGTACGAAATTGTTGACAAATAAGCTTGGCAGCTCGAAATATTCTTATTAAATGTTACCTAACATTTTTCTGTAGCCAATTTAAACTTGAAATATTAAATTTTTCGGTGGAGTTTCAGACCAAAGCGTAAAAAATATTTATAAGAAGTTAATTGCATTGGTTCCTACAAGTTTAGGTTAAACCAGGGATGAAGAAAATTTCGTTTTCTTTAGAAGCAATATTAGTATCTTTCCGTTGCAAGTATTTAGGTAGACTTAAAGGTTTATCTAAACAATCTATCAAACTAACGGTCGGCGATGCTATTGCGTCAAGATCTGTAGAAGAGAATCCAAGCATATACACAGACCTCGGGTCTGTGAGATTGGGCGGTCCGGGGGGGGGGGTATAGAATACTCCTCGATATCCTAGTTCAGAAAAAACACGGTATTACCATGTGAGATACCCGTCGATTCATCATGAAGCCATATGGTAGTGGTTTAAATATTTAGTTGCATCTAAAAAATGAGTAAATTTTTAAATCTTGCACTGTATTTCAGTAAAAAAACATCCTGTACATTGATGTATGTTAAAATATTTCATGGTACACATAATTATTGCTCAGGTCTCTAAAATCCGATTTACATAATAACTTTACATAAAGTAAAGGTCATAATAATATTTTATGATTTCATCAAAAATTACATACATTAATAGCATTTGAACATATGAAAATAATGTTTTACAATTTTGATATAAATTGCGATATCAGCTTATAATAAAATTTTAAAATAGCCTAATTGCTAATTGCGCAACATTTTTCAAATTTTCAGCGATAAGGAAAATTAAGTTGAAAAATGTATTTTGGTGGCTAACTGCATTTTTAATGTACACTGTACTTCCTACAATTTTTAATTTAAAACAACGAGTAGCTACTACAATAATTTCTATGTTAGCTAATTTAATGCGCTTATTTTTAATTGGATATTTACTATTTACCAACATAGAAAATTAGTTGAAGTTATTTATGGTTTAATTGTTCGTTAGCCTTAATCGACCATTAAAAATATTCATATTAGATTTTTAGATTTTCAACTAATACATTTTCAGTAATATAATTATTATCATAATATTTTTCTCTATTTCAGGATCCATAAGCAATATTGACGGCGCTGAATATCATTGCAACAAAACGCAAGTCCGAAAAGTGATTTCAGGAGTGGTTGGAGCAGCTTCGAGTGTCACTTCAATTCAAGTAGCCAATCTTCTACGTCTTTTCAAAATTCCTCAGGTAAAAAACTTCAATAATTTAAATCTCACCATTTTATTACACTTTATATTAAATTTAAATAATTTTTATTGTTCTATCTTCCTCTCATTTCCCAATTTCAATTTTGCAATTTTCACGTTAGCAACTAAAAATAAATTTTAAAGTCGCTATTTAAACAATCCAATTGTAACATTTTAATCAAATTGTTTTATTTATAATTAAATCGAAAAATTGATTGAACTTTATTTAAATATTTACTTTTATAAATTGAAAATTTGTTAGTTGGCGGTTACCGATTTACAGTGATAAAGGTTGGTTTTTAAAATCGATTTTCAAAATATTGCTCGCAATTTACCGGTGTTTTAAGATTTTCCCTAACAAAATCAAAGCTAATAAACTTAAAATTAAACTGACAAATATGATTACAGTAACCGGCTACTTTAGCAACATAAAATTAAATGTATACTACCTAACTGCTACCCTGGAATGTCATTTCGTTTGGTAAATTATTTAATAAAATTTTAAATTAACAATTACATTAAAACTTAACTTTGAGCACAATAGAATCTGTTGGAAACAAATCTCTTTTGCATCGTATCATCCATTAATAGTTGCTAATTTGAACAAAGCTTTACATTTTAATTGAAACTGTCATTAAATTTTATAATTAGTGCATTTTCAAATTATATACCTAACATTGAATTTAGTCTTTTGGAATATTTTCATGCAAATTGATATGCAAGAGGTAGTTTAGTGGAAGTTGGATCATGAGTTCAAATTCGCTTCTAAATTATTTATATCGCGGTTAGGATTCCACGTTAAACTATTTGTCCTATTACAGTGTAGTCAGCACCGCTAACTTGTAATTCAGTTTTGTGGGTTTGCCTCAATCTTTCACACCGATAGGTTCTGAATACGTCTTGACAGACGTATTTAATCATTCAAAGTAAGTTCTTAGCAAAAGTTTTGAGTCTCTTTACATGATGCAAAAGAGAGATCGATACATTATGTATTTAGGTACATTAAATGCGTTGCAGATAGAATGAATTAACAAATAATACCTTAATTACATTTGCTTATTAAATATACAACATAATATAATATATTGAAATGTACTGGGGTAAGTTATTTATATTTAAAAATAAATAAAACTACCTAAACCCGAATACTGCATCTATTTTGAGTTATGAAACTCTTATAACATACAATTTTAGGTGTACTTTCCAAAATTAATATCCAAATGTAAAAATCCCCAAATTTATTTGGTAGTTAGTTAAAATTTGATGCTCTTCAAACTATAAATAAAATCTCATAACTCCTCACCGCTTTACAAATTAATTTCAATTTTTCCTTTTATCCAAGTTTCCAGCTTATTCCTTCTCGCAACAATCTTCCGCTACTGTTCCAAAATAAAACTTCATAGTCCAAATTTATCATCAACCGATGATATTAACGAATTGCGGACTCAAAAAATTGTTCAACTTTGTTTCGTTCACTCGAAAATTACTGATCTCGAAATGGCGAGATCTTATTTTTCAATTTAAATTCGGCTATAATTAACCGAATCGAATTTAAAATTAATGTATTAAATGATGTTAGCAGTAGCACCGCTACAAGTGATCTGAAGCCAACTCCGCCCACTAAATTACACTCCTGAATGTATTTACGTCGAACACACGGACTGTCAACAAAATGAGTTTTTAACATACTTTCTATAAAAAAAATCAATTATTTGCTTAAATTCTTAAAGAATTTTTATTGTATCTATAAAAACCGCGAAGCTTATACCTACTTTGCGTACTACATCCAAATTTGGGCTGGATCTGGTGTACAAAATCCGCCGTTTGTAACAATTTTAACAATGTGAAAATTTTACTTTTCCAATTAACTAACCAGTTACGGGCTACGAAGCGGGAAACCGCGGTCAAGTCGACTACTCTGCTGTAGTTTAGAATCCAAGTCTAATCTATGGGCTATGCAGCTGGCAGAGTTAGTACCCTACTAGATAATTATTCAAGTGCTCATAGCACCATGAAAGCCAAGTGTAAAACTTGGTACGTTAATGGTAACAACAGGATAAAGTTCTAAATTAAGAGAAAAAAGAAAAACTTTTCAACTGTTTGTACATATAAAGAAAAAACTGAATTTAGAAATATTTCGTCATTTTAACAATAATTATGTCGGAAAAGCTGAGAAAAATTAAAACCCGTTAACTTTTGAACTTTGTAAAATACAATTATATTTTTTAGACAGATAGGTATGTATATTTCTGAATTTATTCAGGCTTCTTTTAAACGCTTCAATGAATACTATCATCAAAATAACTTCTACAAAAGTTAACCGATTTTAATTTTTCTGAACTCTTCATAGAAAAGCATTACTGAACCTTAAAACTGTCTAAAAAAAGTTTTTTTATGAAAATACTTAGTTTTTCATGCTATTCCAAGTTAAAAACTTTCGGAAAAGTTTACTTTTTTTAATAAATGAGATAAAAATTTATTTTAAACCAATTGAGTTTAATTTACATAGATTCAGAAAATTTTCGATGTCCTAACCAAGGACCCTTATTCTGTAACATACGGTACAAATAAGCTGCATTGATCTAAAAAAAGCTGATAAATGTGATCCCCAGACGGCGGCCCAAAGCTTCAGTTTCATTAGCTTCTTTGTAGATTCGCTACTGCTTTTTACCTACCTATTGAAACCAAACATTTTCCTTATGTTGGATGGGCTAGCTACAATTCTAGCTACAGTTAACTTTCATCAAAATATTTAATCTGTAGGTAATATTATAAATTAATCTAAACTTGCTTATACTACAATGAGCCTTTCGGTAACTGCTCTCTAGTTTAACAAATATGCAGTTAATCAGTGTTTATGAAACTCAATTTCAAGTTAAATAGAAAACAATTATTTAACGCCCAAGTGAACAAATTGACCACTGATACCAAATTAAATATAAATTTTCAGTGTATACCAAGTTCAGTAGTAGTATAATCATTATTTACCATGCTGTGGTTTAGCTATTACAGCACTAATTAATGCAAAGAAAAATATTTTGTTTCGGTTTCCACCGCCTTTAGATGTTTACAAAAATATTTATGAGAAGACTTCTTATTATTCTGATTTTATTTTAGAAGTCAAAAAGTGGCTTTGGCTTACATTGTTTTATCATATAATACATTTTTTAACATCAAAACTTGAATAAAGAACTTTTGGGCTGTGTGTTACCTTTTAGCTGCTTTGCACAGATAACAAGTATAAATCGCGAGGGTTGTAAACCAGGTCAACTTTGTAAGCCTCAGAACAAAGCTTTTTTCAGCGGGCTTTTCGTGCGCGAATCTTAGATAAAAGACACTGTGACAGAATGACGCTCTGCTTATCAACTGTCACTTATTTAATATTGGGCTATAAATCACACCGCGTTAATAATTACTTTATTAATTGTATAACCGACACAAGGAATTAGTTTATTAAAACGTTTTAACTTTAATGAATTTTGCTTAGCAATTTTGTAAAATTAAGCCAATTATGCAATTTACGGTTGACAATCTACAGCTAATTTAATAATTTTAATATCTTAAGTACCTAATAATAATTAAAGAATTATTAATAGTTATTATTAAGTAAATTGTCATTCAACAATTTTAAAATAACAGTTGGAAGATTCATAATATTTAAAATGTATGTATCTACTATGTTTTTCCTAGCTACGACGGATTTATTATATGTATAGGTAAAAAGCTGTAGTAAAGCGTAGATTTGCTGATTTATATCTTAACAATTTGAAATATGGATTTGATATTTTTTAGACCTACATTTTATAACTTTTTACACCTAGACGTTTTCTAAACCACATGCTGAGGCGTGGTTACATGGCGCAGCAAAAATTTAATGGTTCTTTAACAATACGTTTTGAAATTTTTTTCTGTATTTATAAGCATTGTAATCAAACAAAATAAACAAAACAAAGTACAAAGAGTAAACACATATTATTTTTAAATATATTTATTTATCAACAAAAATATTAATAAAACATATATTTCATATTTTATTTTAATTATCAATTCAGTAGGTAATTTATTGCATATTTTATGTAAGAGTAGAAGTAAATAAATTTTACTTAAATAAAAAAATATATAGAAAATAATACTTAATATTAAAAATAACTCCTTAAATGACATCCTCCTGATATCCTAGAATTATCTCATTAGTGTCGAAAATGTTTGATTCGACTCGAAGAAAAATTTAGACATTTAAATCTTTTTGAAGAATTGCCCAAGATTTGTCGTACTCATGAAGACAAAACTCGATGATTCTTGACTGTTGATCGTCGTGACTACGCGTCACTTTGTTTATTTAATTATTCTTACCAAACTTTCAGTTTCCGCCGCTCTTCAATAATTTTATTGGGTTACGGTCGATCTTTCAAGAGCCTCTCTTTCAAAAGTAGGAAAGCATTTCTTGAAATATTACGAAAGAACAAAATTTAAGCGGTACGGTACACCTAAATCCGATTTTAAGTGGGGGGAGAGCCTGGTTCATCCACTGGCTAGCAGTAGCCACGGAAACATCGTTCGAGTTCCTACATTATCGAGTGAATTTGCAATCCGTCCATTGTAATAATTCGCACAGAACAAAGAACAGCAGGACGTGCTGATGATAGGTTTTCACTGCCCCTGACTTTGGCAAATCTCGCATCCCAGCATTCGAATTGCGTCATTTTCGAGTTCTGTTGAGCTCCGGGGGATTTTTGATGTGGGAGTAGTTTTGACTTTGTGTGTCAAAACGGTGCAACAAGGGCAAATCTCTGATCCATCACTTTTGAAATTTTATTTTTCGAATTCTGATATTTTCGAAAAACTACTGGATATTCCGCAAATTTTATTTTTTATATGTATACTTTTATATAGACCATTACCTACCATCCTGTTCAAAAATTTCGGCGAAATTCGAAGTCTTAATATATCGACGGTCCCCATTTTATTGTTTCTTTACATGTTGACAAAACGCTTTTATTACTTTATTAATTTAAATTTATTATGGTAATACAAACTTTTATTTATATTGTTGCTAAGATGTAGCATAATATCGATCCGCCTTTAATGCCCGGTTTCTCCATCGCGTCTTAAATTCCAGGTAGGACTTAAGCTGCAGCTTAAGTTGCTTAAGATAGATTCTACGCTATTGCCAAATTGGCTGTCAGCTAAGCAATTGCTTAGGTAAGGGCGACGTGATAATATTTTGGTGCAATCCGACTCAGGTTTCAAGTAGAGCTTAGACGCGATTAGACTTTAGCCGGGCAACAACTTAAGATGCGATTGAGAAACCGGGCATTAGTGATTTCTGTGACTATTTCTTGATCTCGTTCCAGGTTGCGAATCTGATTGTATTTTTCCTCTTTATTCTCTTATTCCTCAATCTTTGTCGGGTTTTCAATGTTAAAAGACTGTCCGTATCCGAGACTTTACGTAGTTCTGTGAGCAATTAAGTTAATTTGAGGTGGCTTCCTAAGCTGGTCTCAGATAGCTGGCTGGGTCCGAGGAAAGTATTTTATTTCCTTCCTAGCCTGCCCTCCCCCTCCACCTGGGGACGCGCCCCTCTAGGGGTTTCAGCTTCCCCCAAGGGAAACAACGCTTCAGTGAAGACGTACGAAATTTATTATTAGACACGATATTTCGAAGGCGGTTATAATACAATTTTAAAAATACTTAAGCGTTTATTTAACTTGGTTTTAGTTTAAAATATTATTATAATTTATTATCACAAGTTACGAATTCTAAAATTTATATAAGATATATAAGACAAAAGTTGTAGTCGTTAAATTTCCTATCCGGAATGGTGCGTCAGATTTTTTGTATAATGTTTCGTTTAAATGATAGGCGGTTTTGAAAAAAATCTAGAATTTTCAACATTTTTTTACTTACTTTAATTTATAACTCGAAAACCGTTGATTTTAGACAGTAAAAGGTTTGAATCTAGTTTGTAGATTACTTCACGGTCTTTAAAAAATCACTAATCTATTTTTTACCGAAAAAAAAATATTTTCTATAATATGGCCACGTGAAGGTGGAAATTTAAAAAAAATGCTTTAAAGAGGCCTAACTCTCGAGGGCTTGAATTTAGAAAAAAAATGTTTGTTAAAAATATTTCTTAGAAAAGTGTCCTCTCTCACCACCTAACTTATGTAAAGTGTATCTGGGGACACCCTGTATAAAAGAAATAGAATTTTCAAACTGATCGAATTTTGTGAGTGAAAACTTCGATGCGAAATTGATTTAAATTACGCACTTCCTATTAATTCTATAGTTTATTCTAGATTAAATTAACAAAGCATAGAGAAAACCCACAAAACGACTGGCCAGTGGCAGAACAGTCACTCGAATAAATCAAATTAAATTATAAATTAAAATAGAAGTCAGCGTTTGTGTATATTCAACCAATTAGGGGAACTTAAAAATAATATATGCAGGAATATTACAATGTCGAATTACAATCTGACAAAGCAATGTAGGGTAAATTATCATCAGATCAATTGTTTTTTAATTATTTTATTTTAATTTAAAAAACAGAACAAGTTGGTATTAAACTGAACTGTGAAAGAAGCTTGACAAGCAAGCTTTACGTATGCGAAGCAAAGTGAAACGTAGCCAAGTAAATGAAAAACTTGTGCGACAAGTCCAGTTACATAATATAAAACTTACAATTTTATTTGAACTTTTTATTCAAAATTACTTGACTTCAGCCGTAGTGTAATGCGAGCGGCTGCGTTTATATTAAAATTTTTGAGTGGAAATGTCCCCTACTACAATAATTTCCTACTTGCAGAATTAATACAGAAATAGTTTTAATTTCATTTCATGATTGTGATGCAAAATCTCTCCGTACAGCTGGCTTTCACCGTGTGGTAGTAGGATGTTTTAAGCATAAAAAAGATCAGAAAATGTTAATAGTTTAGTTTGGCGTGATTTGAATAGTGACACATTAGTCTCACTTTAGCCTGACAAAAAGCGTAAAAAGTAAAAATATAAATAAAATTTAAAACGTCATCTTAAAAAATGTCGTGCGACATAACAACGCAAAAATTCAACTTTTTATTAAAAAGTTTATTGCGAAGCGTTAAAGCAACAAAAGAAAGTCCAAGTTGTATTTAAAACTTTGTGGTTCTTTTAATTACCTGCGCTTGCAGTATTAATAAAATCTAATTAAAATAATCAGATTTAGCCACTGGAGTCACCGTTCTCGGCTTTAGGTTTAGTCATTTATAAACTACAAAGGGAGACTTTCGTCGACGGGTTTAGTTTTGATGCACGACTTTGGATGTGCGATGTGAATCAACAAATCCATAACTTTCCATTAAACATTTTTTTTAATTTTCCGAATTTATTTCTACAGTTTGCAAGACGAATTATTAATTAATGTAATGTTCTCTCTTTTTCTTTTTAAGACTTTAATTAGAATTTCCAAAACAAAGTCACTTAGCTATAAGCATCTAAAATTAAAATTTAACTTTCTTTAAGCTTTGCTAAGTGGATACAGTAAAATTATATAAATTTTTAATTTTACAATTAGAATTAATGAGTATTTTTAACCAGGAAGTTTGGTTTTTCACTTTACGAGTAAATTTAAATTGTAATGTAAAATTATTATCTGCCTAAGAAAATATTTGTTCTCATTTTTTTCAACTTTTATGAAATATTTTCGTTACTTGTAATCTAAATAACTTGGAATTGGGCAAAATTGGAATACATTTTCTGGTTCAACTCGTATCAATGTTAAAAGATTAAAAAATGCTAATCATAAGTAAAAGTGATGGAGAACAAAGATAACATTAAACTTTCCCAAGATTTTCCATCACATTTTCCAACTTGGTTAAAAGTTACATTAAGGTATATAAAAACTGGTTGACCCTTGCGGGCTGCAATGTATTATAATAATATCTAAAATATGTATACTTACTTATTTGTTTATCTAATACAAAACTTTTTAAATTTGTTTTGCTGGAGTAGGATATGTTAAAATATTCGAAAATTTTTGGTATGCATGCAATGTAGGACGTAGGCCATCATTTTGTGTTATTTTTGTTACTTTCTCTCTTTTTTTATAAATGACCATCCGAAAAATGTTGAAGAATTTTTTATACTGATATCGATTTTATTATCAAAAAGGCAATGGGAATTTCAGAATTGAATACTAAGTGAGTGCACCTTTATTAATTCTAATGGGGTTCGAAACTTATCAAATTTCTCATGGAAGACAAACTAACTTGCTAACTTAAGTCGTGATTATAGATTGCGATAATATGAACATTAAAGGCTTAGGTCGAATTTGTCAAACAAAACCATGACTATAATTAAATTATAAATTAAAAACTGAAACTGTAGAAGATACACAGAAAATTTAGTAACAAAGCTGAGCTGACGAACAACTTTACCCAAAGTTTTTAAAGGGTAGGTAGAAGGTACTTCAGGTTATCAAACAGAACAAACACAAATTTTCAAACAAATGATGAGCAATCCTTGTGTTATAACACAAAAAACACACCAAGCTTGGTGTTAATCAGTGGCAGCTATAATAAGGTAGCAATGAGGGATCTAAGTGTGTTCTAACAATTAATATTCAGAATTAGCAATAATTACTTTACTCTTTCGGTTTATAGCGTCAAGTGGCCGGTTATGTATCATTTTTCATACTTCTACGAGATCTATTATTCCAGATGATTTTGTCACCCTTGCAGAAATTAAATTTATAATAATTAGTAATTTTTCCATTACAATAACTATCTAGACTTAAATATTTCTGTCTTGGTAATCCAATGAAACTGCTGTATAATTTATAGTTCTTGTTGTATTTTTAATTAAATGAAGATTCTTTACACTAGCTAATTTTGCGGCCGGTCGAAATTGTCGTCGGTCACGAACCCTCATCAGAATGGAAACTCTTTTGACTCTTGCACTTAATACATTACTTTTAATAATTCAAATGATTTTTCATTCAAAGCACCAAATCTCAGTAGGTATCTAAATTTGGTAATAAAAACTATTTGAATACGTTTGTTGGACGAGTCCAAAATAAATCTGAATTAAAAGTTATTCCAACTACTTAAAACCCTGGAGTAGATCTGCTTTCGATTAAAGGCTTCGCGTACGATAACTTCAATTTATTTCCGGGGTGAAACTATAAATTTTAAAAACCACTTCAACAACAACTTTTTAATTTAGAACATAATAAATTAAGTTAAGAAATCGGACCCGCCCAAAATTATGGGATACCTAAGTTTCTTAAGTTGGCTATTCAAAAAATTGGTGTTGGTGATAAATTTTGCATTCTAATCGTAACATAAATTAGATGCGAAATTTAAGGGGCTAAAAATGAAACGACTTAATTTACATTTTTAAGATGGTGAAAACTCATAGCATTAGGGTGGGCGATGACGCAGCAATTTAGGGTGAAACGTGGTGGGATAGAGCAATGTATTTGATAAATAATCTTTTGAATGCAGTTTTCTAAAGAAAATCAAAATGCTGCTGTTGTTGGCCAGAAGTCGGACGAGCTTTCGAGTTTTTGGAAGATTTTGATATTCAAAATCATAGCTTTTGTATTTTGTTAGTATGGCACAACTCATAGCTCTAGCTAAATGTGTCAAATCATTGACTATTGAAGTGGTTATATTTTTTCATCGCCCTTGATTGACAAGCTAAACAATCGCAAAATCGGGTATTTCTGTTTAATATGACAAGAACAGGGTTGTTAATTATTACGGTAGTCGAATATGAATTAAAATTTCTAAGGGCTTCCACAAATGCTTTAATGTACTGTACATATGGTAAATGTCGTGCAGTCAGTTCGAAATTCAATAATTTTAATTTTTTTTTTAATTTTTTAATATTTATTACTATTAAATTTGTAAAAATTCACAATATTTAATAAAACCTATTAATTTTCATAGAATTAATAAAATTTTATATATTAATATAAATAATGAAATTCCCACAACCAGATCGAAACTTTACAGTTTGGTTAAATCTAAGTTCCTATTAAAATAAAAAATCGAAACAAGAAGTTTTTAGTAATCATGTCATTGTTTCTTGCAGGTTTCGTTTTTCTCCACCAGTCCAGAATTAAGCAACAAACAGCGTTTTGAATATTTCACCCGGACAATTCCCTCAGATCACTATCAAGTTAAAGCTATGGTTGACATCGTACGTCTGATGGGTTGGAGTTACATATCAATTATTTACGAAGAATCAAATTATGGAATTAAGGTAAACATATTTTATTAATTTCAAAAGTAATTTCACTGTTAAGACTAAAAAGTCACAATAAGTAATACGTTTTTTTTATTATTCCGGGTTCTGACAAGAATTTTCAATTTCATTTAAATTTATTATTTACCTCTAACTTCTCATTGAGCATCCATATGGCTTTCTACCTTTTCAGAAAATCCTGTATATATTTTTTCATAAAGGAAAATTGCAAAAAAAAACAGCAGATAGTAGTATGATCGAGGTAAATTGGAATTATAAAATTAAGAGATAATTTAAAAGTAGAGTTCAATTGAATTACAATAATAATAAAATTTCATTAATTCAATTATAAAATTCGAGTCTAACGATTGGCTTGTCAACTTGACTTGTTGATATTGCAAATGTCAAATTTTTATAATATTGAGCTTCAACTCAATTTAATTAAATTAAAATTGAAAAATGTTATATTTCATAAAGTTCAACCTAGAAGATAATAAGTCTTACACCTAGCGTAGCCAACTAATACTTGGGTTTTTATTAGTGTGCAGCCCTTGATCTTCGCATAAACTAACTGCAATTTAGCGGATGCGATGGTTATTAAAATAATATCAGAGTCCATTGACATAAAATTAAAATAATATTAAATGTGAACCACCGTTTACTAATAAATAATATTCAAAGAACCAATAAACTTTGAATAGAGTGGATGCCTGTTATTTAATTTACATTTCACTCATTTCATTTGCAGCATTAAATGTCACCCAAGCTCTAAATGATTTTTGTTGCCGCTTTGCTCCATTTAATACTTGGTTTTATAGTTATATAAACCGCCTAAATTTAATTTGCATATTGAGAATATATTTACATAAAATTTTAATCATGGAATATTGTTGTATTTGACCTGTTGATGAAAAATTTTTAAGATTAATTTCATTTCCAGTGGAAAAATTAATGTTTACCTATTTAAGAAAAAATGAACTCAAATAATTTATTTTTGAATTTGATGGAATCTAGTTGAAAAGAACATAATTAAAAACACTTGTCCTATCGTGAAACGTCTTACAAATTGTAAAAGAATAATATAGAACTATTTATCTTCCGTTTCAATTAAATGTTAGAAGTTGAAATTTAACGTAAACTTTATTTCTAAAATCAATTAAGCGCAAAAATTCCGTTTTACTATTTTTTCATACTTCAACTTGAATAACATGCTTCATCCCGACTTGGTAATTAATCTGCAAAGTTACTTAGATATAATATTATGACGAAAATTTAAATTAATTTTTTCAGTCTGAATAAAATTGCTTTCGGGAAAGTCACAAAATAAAATTATCTCTCAAGATTTGCTCTAAGAAATTAGATATCTACAGCTGTACTAATATTTAATAAATATATCAAAAAATATTGACATTTTGATCTGATTAATTTCTTTAGATGATGTTTTATGAGGTTTTCTTTAATGAAAAATTCTTGACAAATTACTTTTCGAAAAAAAATTTGTTGAAGTTAATTAACTTACAAAGAAATCTTTTCTTAAGAAACAGATAAAATCTATAACTTTTACTTAACAAACGAGTATTTAAGGACATGGATTTAGAATAACGGTTTGGTTTGCCCGAAGGCTAATTTAACCATTATCATGAAAGAAATAAAGGACCAATACTAAAAGTTAGTATAAAACTATAATGTTTTTTACTGTAATTAATAAAATAATGATTTTAACTAATTACATATAACTGAATTATTTACATCACCCGTGTAATCTTTGGGTTAAATCACGTGTAATTTTACTAGTCAGTGGTCGTTAGGGATTCACCCCGCGAGTAATAATTATTTTAAATGGTTACAACCTACTATATTAAATTATAATAATTTTAACATCTCGGGCTTACTTACCATCGAGAGATAAGCAATGCAGAAACTTGATATTTTTACTTGGGTTTAGGTAATTTTTACAGTTTTGTTTGAGAGCACTCGGAATGAGTTTTCTTGAACTTGAGTGTTTTCCTTTACGTTTTTAAACAGTCTTCGAATTTAAATAGAATTAAGATACATTTTTACACAATTTTTTAAATAGAAAATGTTTTCAAGTGAGAACCATTACGGTACAAAGCATGATCCAATCTTTGCAAATAATTGGTAACTCGTAAAATTCTATAAGATATAAGTTTTCAGGATTTTGTGCCAATTACAAAATATCCAATTATCAAATTGGAGTTCTTGCGATATTTGAAGTACATATATATTGCTATGATTCCTTTTACATTAAATTATCCAATTTTGTTCAATTTGATCCAATTATCTTGAGAGTTTCTTGAAAATTAAATGATTTTTATTAATACTTTGCGCCTTTCATTTTCAGGTGCTTTCAAATTGTATCAATTCAGGAACTGTCGCTTTCTTTGGTTTGCATAATCTTCATTTGGATTTTTGATGTAATGATTAAAACAATTGAAACGGAATCTTCCACAAAACTTCTGTTTTTCAAATGTTTATTATATTCTTCATTATGAGATTTTAGGTTTATGTGTTGAGTATTAAATATTACTGCGTGGCTTTGAAGAAGAGGGTAGGTTTTAAGTGATACTATCTCCACCTCATCACTTTTAACTTAAGTTTTATGGGATACTTAAAAGTCTATGTATGTCACTAACCCCATTTGTGTTAATTAGTTTAGCACGTTCTTCTGGTGTAAGCAATTCGGCTAATTTCCTGATTAACTTTTAAATTACCCTTTACAATCGCCATCGTTTCGATTATAACCTAATCAGGTTCTACCAGACCGCTTCTGCAATGATTGACAACCACTTATTAGATTTTTTTATGTGAAATTGTAAGTTAATTAAGTATTTTGTGTGTTTACTTTAATTTGATGCCGGTTTTGTCATTAAAAGATTTTACTAAAATTCTTAATGACTGCGGTACAATACTAAAAATATACCTGTTCCTCTCTTATACATCTTAAAATATACTTGCATCTCACTCGCGTTTATCGCACCCTTAAGAAGCTGCATAAATAAATTATTCTTTTAAATACTGTAAAGTAAAAAACTTTCTGACAATTACGTTCCATCCCTGACACTGCTTAGTTTAAAAAAATTTATTTGCTTCATTAAAATCTGCTTATTGCGAAAAAAATGTTAATATTACTTTCTCTTTCCTAAATACCATTCCAGTACAACAACTGTTGTGGTGTTATCATGATATATTGATGATATCAGAGTAAATTGCGCTCAATCCTTATGCCTGCATACATACAAATATAAATTTGGCGATGTTAACCAAATAGCAACCTGTTGCTCACTCTAACTAATATATGGTTGATGTTGCAAGGTAAAACTGACGGTCTTAAAAAAGAATGCTGAAAATTCGATCCACTGGTGTTGAAATATAAAAACGTAAATACGAAAATCCCCTTTTAGAATCTAATTACAATATCTAATCCCACAAAGCTACGTCATTGAACACCGGCCGTTCTAAATATATTTTCTTAAGCTAAGAAAGCCCAAACCCAGCGAAAATTACGCTAGAGCTGTTACTAATCCCATCACGTGACTAGAATATAATAATTTATGGTGTAACCAATTTGAAGTTGTAATAGCAAATTAGAGGTCTTCTTTATAACAGTTACCAACCTTACAATCTTAAAATTCCATACGTTTTTAAAAAATGAAATTCACTATTTACATAAATATTATTTCTACTGGACGGATTTTGTATTATTGTTGATGTAGTCGATGATTTTTTGTTCTTAGAGCACAAAGTATATATAGTCCATCGTAGTTTCATCTTTGACGTCAAACAATACATTGATACATTTATTTTGCAACCACTTTTCTTTCAAACTTTGCATATACTATTTGGTAGCATCTTTTCTATAGCTGCTGGATTACCACTTGGTAATGAAAACTGCTACATCATAAACCATCTGGTTTTCTAAAGAAAAAAAGGTTGTAAGCTGTTATATCTCGCAAGCTACTTAGTTTCTTACATTGCTTTAGAGTAGGTAGTTTAAATAGGGATATTAGACCCCGTTATAAATATATTAAAGGAAGAGATAGTAAGAGGCTTTAAATCGAGTGCTTTTAAATTAGAATTTTTCTCGGTTGTAGAGATATTTCATATTCAGAATTAGCAAGATTCCTCGCATATGTTAAAAATAAATTAGTAAATAATTTAAATGTATGTCTAATAAATTATGAAAACAATTTAATGAAAATTGACATCTTAATCTTATATTTTGTAATATTACACTTTCAATTTTAAATCTCGCGCCCCCGCTGTCAAAAATTCGAGCATGAAGAAAATCAACAACAATCTCTAATCTCACAGAACGCTCATTGTCGTCATATGTATGTATATTACCCATACATTGTGAATTAACCTGTCATAGTAAGGAAACTCTCAGCTTCTTGGATTAGAACGCTCGTGGAGATGAATATAACCTTAGTTAAGTTTAAACTGTCAATTATTACTGTAGTTAACTGTCAAACTGCAATTAAGCAACCAAACTTACACCTCGTATATTAATATAATGTTCTAATAACAGTAGGTTGAATTAAATTTAGTAGTATTTATTAATGAAAAACAAAAACAGCAAATCGAGCAATCAGTCAAAATAGCAATAATTGTCGTCGCTCATTTATATTTCAAACAAGTGAACATATCTGATTATTATTGGCTGTATAAAAACATTAATAGAAAATCAATAGTAATTTGGTGGTAAATTTTCTTATATCTCATAGATGCAATTTAATAGTTAACATTTCTAATAATTATAATCGTTTAATTTCTTTTGTAAACATTTCCAATTAAAACTTATTAATTATGTTTATATTTTACTAGCAGTCGTACCCGGTTCCGCCGGAGTTTTTGTTTCACTGGGTAATAACAAACTCCACGCGTATAAAACTATTATTATTTTGGTCATTCCCTTGGTATTAATTTTGTTAAATTTATTCCAACCTCTAGCTTGCATTCTGTATGGCCAAACTGTACTTTGAATTATTTTAAAATTTAGTAAATGGAAAATTAATAATTTGATCGATATATCGGCAACAATACATGGACGTGCTGCACGAAAAGAAAATATAAATTGCATCAAGGGTTAAATTGATACGCACTTGAAATATGAAACATTTCATTTAGATGTAAAATTAAATTTGGTTTTATTATACGAAATAATACAAAGTGCTGCATTTATCTATGCATAATAATTAAAATATTGAGTTTGCAATATGAATTCGTAATTTGAATCAATGAAATTAATTTGCCAATTTGCATTTACACCTACAATGTAAATGAATAACGTAACTTTTATGGTATATTAAAATTCTATATTGGTTTAGTTTTAAAGTTTTAAAATTTATTAGATAAAAATCGAAAAAAGAAAAATATATTGATTGCGAGAAACTTCCAATAAAGTAAAAATAATAAAAGAAGGAAAGGAGCAATTTAAATTAACTTAACACATTTTGTACAAAGTTGAAAAAGAAACTAGTTAAAAGTAGACTACAAGAAAACCAAAGATGTTCAACTGCAATGTATTGTACTAGCAGGTTTAAACTAGAACAACTCTGAACGTAATGTTAGGAAATTTAGGAAAAACCGTCAAAGTTAACTTTAAAACAATGCTGTTATTTTTAACAAATGCTTTAGTAACTAACGGGTTTTTTTGCAAGTTTCTTTAAACTTCGGCGTTTAACTTTGTCCTATAGGAATTGAAATTACTTTTATTACGTAACTTTTAAGTAAATTCCCTTTAAAATTTAATGCTTATTTATTTACATTTAGGGGAAAATGGAGCTAGTTGTTTCCAGTTTCTTAATTTCAAAGCTAATTGTAATATTCGGTAATATAAATATTATATTAATGCTTTTTTATCATATAAATACAAAAATTCACTAGAAATATGCATAGATGACGGTATGCTCGGCATATAGAGCAAGTTTTGATTTTTAGAATTTAGGTAAAATTAAACAGAATTACTTGCCCCCTGTCGACTAAACCAGCGAGGCGATATTATTAATTATATAATTATTATGTATTATTAAAGTGTGAAATCTATTACACCGTAACCATAGAGACACTACATATTATACTCCCATTGAAGTAGGTAACCTTTTGAAGATTACGTAACAGCATAGGGGCAAGTCTCGTTATATATTCTGCGGCTTTTATTGATATGCGACCAGTAATACGTATTGTCATTGGCTATGAATGTGGAAATTTAATTACATAGGTTAGAGGGAGTAAATCAAACGTCGGCTTTATAAGCCAACGTCGCTAAAGACAGCTGAGAACTTGCTTTTCTGTGGGGTCACCAATTATAGCATGTGGGCGACATACAAATTAAGCTTTTTGATGGAATGTCTTATAATTATTGTCATTGGATTCTGTAGATACTTGAATACAAAATTTTAAAAAAACTTATTTCTCAAGCCAACATTAGTTATTTCAAACTCTAATAATGCAAAAAAGATTTAAATATTTTACAAAAGCTGGAACGTTTCATATTTATCAAGTAAACCGTGTACGCGGCGTATTTAAAATTTTTCAAAGAAAACTTAATTTATTATACGTAATATTTTCTTACAAACGTATACCAAAGTGTTGTAGCGCCACTGCATAAAGTATTTTCATTAAAGAAACGTTTTCTTACTCGGTTTTTCGCTAGATCTCAATTTCTAACAAAATGAGATAAAATAAGCGCGGCTAAGATATACAACCATTACCGTTATTTTAACGAATTTCCCCTCACTTCAAAAATATGTTATTCTAGTCCTTTTGAATGGCATCCTGCCCATTTGCAAGCAATTTAAAAATTGATGATCAATATTTAATAAATCTAATCAATTTAGCTAATAAAACACTTAATTAGCCAAATTCGCGGCTGAAGGGGGATGAACAAGCATAACTGACACATTCGAACAATGGTAACAAAAATCTGACAAATTAATCACCTCCAATTATTAAACTGATAAATAATTGTTGGGCATAAAACACAGAAAAACAAATAAAACGACTTGTTTGCATCATTAAAGTAACCCGCAATAATTGAAACAAATAACTGGATCAAATTAAAAATTACTACCGCGCAGTAAAAAGCAGTGCTTTAAAAAATTATATAGGGGAGACTGGGGATGGTGTGGACAGTGCGTGAAGTGAAAGTGAAGAAAGGGAAAGCAAAGAATAATGTATTTAAGGTAGAAGTAAAATCATCCAGTGGGTCTGATTTTGAAATATAATACTGTTCAATTAAAATTTTCGTGATAATTTTTCAAGTTTAATTCTGGAAAAACTATTGTATCTTAGTAGATATATATCAAGGTTAACAATATTGAACTACCTAGCCTAAAGTTTAGTAAAAAAAATAATCGCCTATAACAACTTTGAAAAAAAATAAAAATAATAAAACGTAAAAAGCGTCCAAACCATTCCCAGTCTCCCCTACGTATGTTGTTACACATACACAGGACCTTATTTTGCCACAATTTCCATTTGCTTTCAACTAACACTATACAGTTAATAAAATTTAGAATGCTTAACAGGGCGTTAACAACAAATCTCTACAGATTTGAATAAGCACTAAAGAAGTTTTTGCCACAATTTATCTATGAAACTTGAAAAGTTACTCTTGAATAAACATTTTAGTAAAGTTTTTTTGGCTCCTCGTGTATCTACTTGATACTTTTATTTTCAAAAAAGTTGGTTAAGTAGGTAAGCACAACACAGTAAGCACTGAGTAATTATCTCTACAAGATTTAATTAAAGTTATTTATTTTATCGCAAAGTTTATCCCCGATTTTTGCACATACAAACCTGAAACCTCATTTATCTCAAAGATTTGCCTGGACGGTTAATCTTGGAATCCTTGCAAGCATTCTTTACATTCTACCATTACCAAAATCGTATATTAACGCAAAATTCTGTGTAGCAACCCTTGTCTTTAAGTCGTAAGCTTTGCTTTTGACAGTTTTATAAATTAATATAAGCAATATTTTTTTATTCCGAAACACTCTTTTAATTAATTAGACTTACTTTTCAGTATTTTTTGTGCGTATGCTCGAGTTTCCAAATTTTAATTAGTTATGGGGTCCTTCTAAATTAACCAATTAAGGCGAAATTAAACCAAAGCAAATTGTTGGGTATAAAATAGCGAGTGCTTTAAATTATAATTTGCCAGTAATTGGTCCTCGGTGTAAAATTATATCAAAATTAAGTCGTTATTAATATGTCGGTAATATAATATTCGGTATTTTTATGTGGTTTTCGCAAAATATTTTGTAACAAAACCAGCTAGAAGCCTTGTGGGTTAATTTAAATTTTATTTCAAAATATATATCGGTTCTCGATACCAATAATACACAACTTTTATAAACTTCCGAAATTATTTGAACCTCAACTATCACCATAATATTGGCGCGATATTCATGCAACATTGATTTCTAATGTAACACCAATATCGTTCCAATGTAGCATACAATATTGGTGCAATATTGATATTTTAGCAATTGGAATTTTTAAAAAACTACAAATTTATTTGGTAAATCAAGATTTGATCAATATTGCTTGAAACTTGGAAATCAATATAACATTAATATTCACACTAGGTACTATATCATAAAATAATTTTTTCGAAAACATTGCGACCGGATACAAAAGACATTGGTAAATGATTTAATCAAAAATGTAAAGTTAGAATTTAATTCAGTTTAACCTAACCTCAAATTTTAAGTTAACAGTCATTTGTTCATAAACGTCAAAAAGTTTCACTTTATGTCATTCAATTGTCTACTTAAAAATTCACATTTTCAAAACAATTGTTTTTGATATAGAAAGTGAAAACAATATCAATTCTCTATGCACTGAAATTGAGTGCATAGAGCTGAGGTTAGAAGGTAGCTTTATGCGGTAATTTACGGGAAATTAAAGTTCAGTTTCACTGATTTGTGAATCCTCTTTACGTCAGTTAAATAGAAACAGGTTAATATTAAAACTAAACGCTACGTTTTTTTAGAAGAAAATTAGAAAGGCTGGTTGATTTATGGAGGGATGTATCTCGGCAACTACAGAGGCTAGAACAATATTTGTGTTTTAGTTTTACACAGAAATTTGTCTAGTTTAGTTTTCTCGAACGTATTTTGGACGAAATGTTTTATGAAAAGTTTCATACGAATAAATTTTTTTTATACGAATACGTATTCAATTTTAATGAATTTTAAATTAAAAATAATAAATTCCAATAATGCTGTTATTTTAACAATACGCTCGCTGGCATACTGCCATATTACTTTAATCAAATAGTTTTGATTTATTGCTCCAAATGAAACAAATACGACAGAATGAAGAACCAAATTAAAATAATATGTTGTGTAATATTTTATATTTGTATAAATTAAGTTGTTTTGTTATTATTTTTGATATGGTATAAACTATTTTATTGCCAACCGGTTTCGGTTTATTAAACCATCATCAGGGCATTCATTCAAAAATAACAACATTACAACTTCCATAAGGAGTAATACTTACTGTTCAGTTGTTTTGATTAAATCTTTACTTTTATAAATTTTTATTCCCTTAAATAGTATACTCAGTCGTAAAAAAGGAATTGAAGGAGAGTGAGACGATGAAAGCCAGATTTTACATTTACTTAAATTATACAAGGAAAAATTGGAAATGAGACTAACATCAAATTGTAATTTATTTTTATAAATTATTTAAATGTCTGTCAACTCCGTAAGCCGGCAAACAAAGTTTCACAGATCACCTCCACTTTAAATAACGCTACGCTGCCTCCGATGCAATTTCAGAGAGTGCACAAATCTCCATTAAACACCTAGCTATTATTTGCGCATTGCATTAAAATGCAATTTGTCGGAATTTTTCAAAAACATATTTTGTGCACAATTTATGCAAACGATATATTTTTGTATAATGGTATTACCTGCTTCTCACTCTGCTGATATATTAAACGCATCAGTTACATCGATGCAAAATAATTATTTCGAAATATTGATTAACCTCCGGAGAAAGGAAAAAAACAAAATATTGAACTTTTATTAATAAAGCCAACCAAAGCTAGGTCAGTCATTCACAACCGTTCAGAACACCGTTTTGCTCAATTAATAATTTCTATTCGTGCATTTCTCAATCGTTGAATTTGTTTTTTAAAATCGAAGATTTTATTAAATATCACACGCGTCGATTATTATGTATACCTCTGCATAAGTAAAAATTTTAATATGAATTTGTTCAACGTTAACTTTAGTATAATTTAAATAAATTTGATTTCTATAGTAGTTCACAAAGTTGCTCTTCGTTAAAACAACAAAACTTATATTTAAGTATTTAAATTTGCAAAAATTACATTTAAAATGAAATTTTTAATCCAATAATTGAATCTACAATTTAAATTTTCAAGAAGCTTAATGTTAATTTAGTTTAATATTCAACGTTCAGTTCCATTAGCTAATAAACAATTTTTTAAAACGTAATAACTTTTAAGTTATTTAATAATTTATGAATAACCTTTTTTAATTTTAATGTATGCCTGGCGGATTATCTAGATTTAAAATCCAAAAATGCTAGATGCGCACCGTCTGAAAATTTAAATTAATTAATAAATTTCGTCAGAAAATAAAATTTAATGAACTAAAAAATTGTAAATTAGTATATAAAAATAAGCGCTATACCTGCGGAGTAAAAGTTCCTAAACTCGCAGTAATGGGTTTTATGGCCATAAACACAAGAAGTTTTAAACATTTACAATTCAATGTTTCAACTTGAGTCAACTTAAGTTTCAAAACATCCGAGGTTATTTTGACGCCACTGATTGGGAGATCAATTGAACACTTTTCATCTGGAATTTTATTGTAGACCTGGGTAATCAATCCTTCTGCAAACCATTGATTATGATGCAAATACATTAACGGTCCTCCTTCATCCTCAGTACACGCTAATTCACCACCATTTTCTCGTGGAATTAAGCAAACAACTTCATCTCGAGCACCAGCATTTTTCAAATCCTTTTCATCCCAGTTTAAACATTCGTCTTCGTGATCACATTTTCTTCATCTAAAATTGTGGATTATTAAATTAGTGATCGTTTAGTTGTGCTTTGAAATTACCTGTTGCTTCCCAACCTGGGAATAACAAACAGCCGTGCGTTCTCGGTACATCGGTGTAATCCAAATTTAAGCAAATTGGTCTAACGAAGACTATCAAAACGAAAATTAATACATCGGGATCATAATGCGACTTGACAAGTAATAATTACCCAAATACCTGTAAATTTTACTTCTTCGGCTAATCGTAGTAGAGCAAAATTAAGCCATGCCTCGCTGTTATTCACTCTATGTATTTCTTCAGCCACACTAATATCTACTCTGGGCTTGGTACAGTCAGAAGCGTCTGTATAGTGGAAGGTCTAAAAATTAAAGTTTCAAAATAAAATTATAGAAAACGAAAATAGAATTGCAATTTTAGAAATACAATTTTACATTTTTTATCATAAAATTTAAACTAGTAATGGACTATTGCCTCCGTTTCCCCACAAGTGCGCAAAGTGTTTGTTCCGTCTTATCAACAGGCTATGGTTGCACTATCAATTTTGTTTTAGCGTAACTTAATTTATGTCCACTGAAAGACTGTGGTTTAGCTGCCATATAAGTATCAAATATTTAAAAATAAATTTCTAAATCTTAATGTTATCTAACCAACTAAACTGTTCGGTCAAATAATAAAGCAATTACAGACGAGCTATAAAAAGTACATTCGCTCCGAATAAAAGCTGTTAGTTTTTAATTTTAAACTAAATTTAGTTATCTATAAAACTTTTGCATAATTAGAATTATTAAATTTTCTAAAAATTAATTTTATTTTAACGCTTTTTTTCTTTCTGTTTGCTCTTTGCTTTGAAAAATTAATTGACATAAGGTGAATTTTTTTGTTTTTATGAAAATATGTTCAAATAATGTAATTACATCATAATTAATTAAAAATAAAATTTTTATTAGTTTTCTGTAACATTTTTAGATTTATTTTGGAGAATCAAAAAATAAATTGCTTAGGTAGATATATCTCAAAATATATAAAATATTATTTCCCCTATAATCGATTTTTTATTTATGCTTATGCACCCATGTGCTGAGGCGGCTTCATCACTTTAGTGGAATTAAATGGGAAGGTTGCCTTTATCATCTCACGTGCGTCCAACAATGCGTTTGCATTTTATTCTTAAAATACAAAATTTAAATATATTTAATTTAAAATATAAGTTTTTACAAAATCACTTCAGTGAACATCAAACAAATTACATTACCTTAGATGAAGTTGTTTTTGTTCTAACACTTTCTATATCCATCTTACTAATTACTTTCCCAGGAAATTTTGCAATTAAATAAATTATTACTTTAATTAGTTAAACCCGACTTGGCTCTTTGTATCTCTCAGGAAACGTAACAATATTTTTGCCTTTCTATATTGCTAACTTGGCTAAATAAAACACGTCAATATATAAATTCCCAAGTTTATATGTATATTTGTCCCAAGTCTTCCTAACAGAAAGATCAAGTGAAATGAAATTTTAACTAAACGCTCTGTTGCGAATTCTAAGACGAACGCAGCTATTTCCAAGTCTTTACGACGTTCCTATCAGCAAAACATTCAGAAATATTATTCAAAAAGTACATAAAAATGTATGTGGTATTGATCTTATCCAGTTTTTATAATAATTACTTCTAAATTACTTGAAAAAAGAATTAAATTATTTAATACAATATTAATTTTTTATTTAAAACGTTTTGTTGAGTTTTTTTAGATTTGAACAAAACTATTATCTTTTGATATATTAAATTACTATTTTTCTATTTTAAAATTATCCGAGCATTGATTAATAATTATGTTAATAATCAATAGTTGGAGTTCGTATATTTGTATATGCACATTGTATTATCTTATTCTGTTATGTTGTTAAAATCATGCAGAAGCAGATTTAAAGATTTGTATATTTTTTTCCAAACCCATCCAAAAACGCATTCGTCTACATAGGATTTTATTTAATATTTAAAATACATAATATCATGAAGTCGTAAAATTTTGCAATGGAGCTTCTTGAATAAGTTAGTCATGCATGTTATCTAAAATCCAATTTAAAACATCAGAGGTTATTTTGACGCCACTAATTGGGAGTTCATTTGAACACTTTTCGTCTGTAATTTTATCGTAGACTCGGGTTATTAATCCTTCTACAAACCATTGATGACGATGTGGGTAGGTTAACGGTCCTCCCTCATCCCCAGTGCACGCTAATTCACCACCACTCTCTCGTGGAATTAAGCAAACAACTTCACCTCGAGCACTTGCATTTTTTAAATCCTTATCGTCCCACTTTAAGCATTCATCTACATTCTGCGTTACGTTATAAGTTAACCTTTTTTTGTTCACATTTTCTTGTCCTAAAATTACAGTTTAATGAATTTATGTTTATTTTGTAGCGTTTCAAAGGTTACCTGTTGCTCCCCAACCTGAGAATATCAAAGAGTCGTGCGTTTTCGGTACATCGGAATAATCCAAGTTTAAGCAAATCGGTCGAACAAAATCTAATAAAAAATAAATTTTAATTAGTTTCGGGGTCACCATTTTGAAAAATTTACCTGTAAATGCAACCCTTTTGGCTAAACGTAATAGACCAAAATTATGCCATGCGTTACTGACATTTTCTCTGTGTATTTCCTCTGCAACTTCAATGTCTATTCTGGGTTCTGTACAATCTGTAATGTCTGTATTATTGGTACAGGCAACAGTTTGATTGGTAAAATGTTGACCCAACCTCACGGAAGGTCTAAAAAAATAACTTAAAAAAAGAAATATTTTAACAAAAAATTGGTTACGCAAAAGTAGCACAATATTCGGACGTCAAAACATATCGGTTGCTAATCAAGACGCCATTACATCTGTCCAAATATTGGTCAGGATCTTCCTCCTCATCGGTTAAAAAAATTATGTGAACCACCCAAGGAAATTCGTCTAGTGCGGTATTTTTGTCGGTGTAAAATCTATCATCCGTGTGTTGTAAACCGCAATACGTGCGACTAGGAAGCAGTATACGCTTAACATAGTCCCGATGTTCTTCCACACTTGAGTTTACTTGACTAGCGATAGTTTGATTTAATGAATTCGTTTGATTTACGTTGGCTACAAGAGACTGATTAAAATTTTGTTCTGTTGGCATGTTTTGTTCCGTAGTTTCATTTTTGTTTGCAATCGTTTCAAGACTTTGATGTACTACATTATTTAAAATTGGCTCCTCAGTATTGGCATTTATTGTCACACTGCTACTTGCAATGCTGGTTGATATTGGAATGTTGGAAGTACTCTCTGCTGCTGTTGTAACTTGTGAGATTACGCTGGAAGGCACGTTTTCTGTTGATATTGTTATATCATTTTCATTGTCAAGATAATTTCCCAATGTTCCGCAACAGACTATAATAGTGTTGGGTATGTGATTCAAACACTTCGATTGATGGAGAAATTCAAACGCCGAAGACTTGAGAGTTCCCAATGCTTGCAATATTGCGGGACATTTCAGTAACGAAACGCACAGACCGTCTTCATCATTTGGCGTTTTGCATGGAAAAACTAAAATTAAAAATAATCAAATTAATACCGAATAACATAGCAGGACAGTGGCGGAATAGTCACTAAAATAAATCGGAAAAATAAAATTTTGAATGAAAATGAAAACGTGAAAATAATTCGAACTTGCGTGCAACGTCACATGTGATCGATAATGATTTACTTTCTGCACTAATATCATAAACTACAAATTCCCAACGTGGTAGGTAGTACTAATACTTAACGTTTGATAATAATCGGATTAAAAATGCACTTAAATTTTGCACCAAGTTTGCATTATTATTAAAAATAATGAACGCAGCCGTATAATTTTTAATGAAAGCTTTGGTGTCCATATTCAGGCTGTTGATTTAAAAATGTAATTTAACAAGTTTAAAAATTGCAGCGATGTACAGCGTAATATTTGAAGTAGAACAAAGTAAAAACTTATTTCTGATTTAACATAATAGAATTTTAAGCGTACAGTGAAGAACACGTACTTAGAAAATATAATATTATATTTCACTTCTTCTCTCTGACGTTACATTCCTAAAGTGCAGTTTACATTAAACGATTTCTCTTATGATTTATCATAGGAGAAACCGTAAAACACAGTATAACTGTGTTTTCTTTCTTAAAATTATAAAAACTATCATGTAGCCCATACTTTACGCCTTTTCCTATGATTATTACGAGACAAAACTATGAATATGAATTGCTGAAACACAGGATTTCTGGAACTACCTGCGAGTTGAAAGCAGCTGCTAAAATTGTTACCTTTTATTTTGAAGTTTACCAAAATAATTTTCTAGGATTCCTATCCTGTTTCTAAACAACGTTTCATAGATATATTATAGACTATCTCGCCATCTTTTCCTGGGGCGTCCTACCTTTCTTCTTTCTCTTGGGCGGTTATCCCTTGTTTTTTTTACTAGTCTGATTTCATCCATCCCTGTTATGTGGTCGTTCCATAACTTTCGCCTGTCGGTTATCCAGTCCGAGATGTATGTGATGTGGCAGCTTTCCCGTATCTTTGTGTTTCGTATTTTTTATTAAAACTGTTAAAATAGAGATTCACCGGTCGAGCTTACGTTAGTGTCGGGAAAGATTATTTTTTTAATCGTCACCACTAATACAGAGATCCACCGGTTAGCTGCCCGTCCGCGGACGGGCTTTCCAGCTAAAACTAAAAATCTACACACTAAGTTTTGTCGTAACAAATCAGGTATATCACGTGACAATTATGATACATTTAATCCTGGCTTACAATATTCACAATTTATACGTTTACAGAGTAATAATAATGTGAATTGGTGATATTTCCAAGAACGCAAGTAGTGGCTTTATTTTTCTCTTTAATATGTTTACTACTAAGTTTTTTTTTTTTCGAAAGGAATAATTATTTTTGTTTAACCCAAGAGGTGTTCGAAGTACTCATTGGTGTACTAATTGTTATTACATCTATTTTAATAATATTTACCCCCCCCCCAAGTTAAAGTCGGGATACGCTACTGGTACAGAATTTCTTGCAAAACTCTGTAAGAATTTCGAGCAAATATCACCAATTTTATGTTCTATTAGATCGTGGACATCAAATTCGTTCATGATTTATAATAATATTGAATTGCCCAGATTGTGCAGTCTGAACACCGCACTAAACTGGTGCTCTCCGGCACCTTCTATTTTTTAGGCTGGTAACTTAAAATGAAGCAATTGTAGGTTCGTTACGTATGGAAGTAAAGGCGTAGCTCTTTACATATTATTATTATTAATTAATCATAATAATTTCACATCACTCGTTTTTGAACAGATGAACAAGATTTATTATATTGATGAACAAATTCATAAATTCGATGATCTTTTTTCATCAATACTATAAAATTTTTCATTGATACAATGAATTTTGTCCATCGGCGCAGAAAATTCTTATTGTTTTGTTCATATAATATTATGATGAATAATTTTTTTGGTTTTTCCTAAACTCAATTCAGGCTTAATGATCAATTCTTAATTTTTGTAATTTAGTTCTAAAATCTTACGAAAAAACCGGTCACATTTCAGAATTTCATAACATATTTTTAGGCTAATACAAAAAATAAATTGATTTACTTCTCATGTGAATAACCATTTTCCCATATGCGGGAAAAAAATTTTAAAATGCTAGCGATTATTTAAATTTTTATAGCATTCTGAAAATAAATGACACAAAACTAGCACTGAATTTCTCTTAAAAATTTAATACTTATAGATCAATACCATTACATTAATTGTGTTATAACAATTTAAAAAAATGTCTTTTCATTACATTTTCAACTAAAGAATTGAAATTATGACAGTTTTTCAGTTTGGTTAACCAAACTAAATGTTTTATAAATTCAAACAAAATTGAACTTCCAAAATATTATGTTTTGTTGATCACAAAAAAACGTTTTATGTTTCTACAATCGTTAAAAGGGTCGAAAGGTTTTTCTTAGAGGGTAAAAAATTTTGCATTCTGGATAAAAAAAAAAATTTATTTAAATTAGGTGCTAAATTTACGTTCCAAATCTGAAGATTAATTGCCTGAACAGCCGTTTTAAAATGTCAATATCTTAAAATGAACGCTATTATATTGTTCCCTAATAGCACGTTTTATGAGCCAATAAACCTTGTAATTGCAGTCATTATAAAAAAAAATTTATTTAATTTTACTGTAGGTACAATAACTCAATAACTTTAAGAAGTTTCCTTGCAGTCTTTGTTTATGTTACCCATAGTAACTTAAACATTAAACTTATTATTAATAGCTCCAAGAAACTTACCGAAACTTGATGGCTCATCAGCATGTACGTAAATATATAAAATAATACTATAAAATGTTACTCTCAACATTTCTAACGTTAACACTAAAATGTAAATATGTATGATCTTATATTCAACTTCAAAATAAAACTGTTTAACCGGTTTGCGCGCATTTTGTTTTGAAACCTCGGATTTTTTAATTCGTTCTGTAAGTTCATTTACTGTAAATTCCATGCCTCTTGAAACTTTCTCGTCACCGTCACTTTTGGTATTCCAATGGGAATGGGGGGAATAATAAAATAATTACAAATACTATAATATGCTTTAAAAATGCTATCCAATTTAGTATTATTTTAAAAGGTCAAGATGAAAGGTTAAAAGGAACTTGATTGCAATTTCATTTAGAGTCACTGCATTTTCAGTATTTTAAAGCAATTACTCTACCTTGATTGGAATTTAAATTGTATATGTTTTTAAATTTACCGCACGATATTGTAAGGTTGGTAGTTGTAAACTTCTAATTTTAAATTTAAAAAATGAAAAATTAGTCGGAAATCGCTAAAAACTACATATTTCCAACTATAAACTATATGGGAATCTCGTTAACCCTTTCAAAATTGACTGAAATTTTGTTTAAACATTTACTCTATGTATTAAATTTACAACCGACAATGACGAAGGTAAATTCCTCTCCCATAGAGTAATTAAAAATTTCGAGGTTCTAGGATACATATTAGGTTCGTATATCTAACCTACAGACACAATAAAATAAGAATTTATAAGACTGAATCGGTTTTCTACAACTAATTGACACTTGATTGACAATGCCTTTTACAAAACTCATTATTGCAATTCTTAATTCAATGTTTCTGCGTTTTATACTTTTCTTCACTTCAGAAAGAATATTATTCGTATTTGTATTATTTTCTATTGTTTGTTAAAATTACTGCATTGTTAATTCTGTAAGCACGAGAATATTTTAAATTAAATTTGAACAGGAAATCCTCGAAATCAAAGTAATTTTTAGCTCATAAAAATCGTATAATACATCTAATTCAATTTCCTTGCTTCGGTGGGTAACTTCAAGGGTTGACGGAATGCGATGAATTTGCATGCACAGCAAATAGCCATTGTTAATCAAAATGTAAAAAATAGAACTCCATATACTATCTACTCGTATAATCTATGTTTTTTTTTAGGTTTTTAAATAACTTTTTTTTATTTAGTTTATTTAATTAATTCAATATGTTATCGAAAATATTGCAAAGGAACTTCACTGAAATGTAATTTCAGAAAAGTTTTACTATTTCAAAATGTGATTGCAAATTCTAACAAGTTTTTAATTGAAATGAAGAAATTAGATTGTAGCTTCTTTATACATATCAAAAACAAGAATTGCAATTAAACTTCATTAAAACTAACAAATTACAATTATATTTAATGTTTTATCTTTCTACACAATTCTATATAAAAAAAAAGTCATTTACAACTTTATAACTGTCCATTTACCCCTTTCAGTGTTAGAGAGTTGAAAATATCTCGTTGTACACATTTGAATGGGTGACCTTTTCAAAAACACCTCGTCAGTGCCATTCTGTTTAAAATTATATTTTGTTTGTTTAAAATTTAGTTATAGAACTTTTATGAGCCAAAAATATTATTATAGTAATTTTAATGCAGTCACAAACTAACAAGCAAGCATTTCTTGAAATTAACGTATCAAAATTTTATTTTTGGCAATAATTTGCTACGTTTGAATAATTTATAAAATATAACAAGGTAAAAATCTGATCAAATATTTAAAACCCAGACTTTGCAACATATAAATATTTACCTTTACGTAACAGCAGCAATTTTGTAAAATTTAACTGATGTTTTTGTAATAACTGGATATTTGAATCCTGTTTTGAACAGAAAATTACCTACATAGGTTTGTTTTAAATTCTTTATTTATATTAATTAGAATTTCAAGCAGAATTTTCGCTGAGCTTATATCTTTTTTATTTTCGAGTGGCTAAAATACCTGCAGAAATATTAATTTAAAAAAATTTTATGTAACAGTGAGGTAAGACATAAAGAACAAAAAGAAATCTGTCGATACATAAAATTTAGTAATCAATCACTATAAAATATGAAATATGAAAAGGCGTAATAAATCAACCATGATTTAGAAATTATGCAATATAAGAAAATATTTCTTTCGCATTTATTTTAAATTTGAGTTGGATTTTTGAAGGGCTTTTTATTGAATGATATGAAAAATCTTTTATTTAATCTCGACTTTTCGTTAGATTTATGTCAATATAGAAATATAATCAATTAGTTCAACTGCAGTGTTTCTGTCCACCAATAATTCAAAGCCTCAAATCCGGAACTCTCGCGCTGTAGCACAAGTGGCAGTCACACCAAACTACCTCTTCTTAAAAGTGAGAAATTGCAAGTTTAGGAAATTATGTTACTTCTTATAATAAAAGAAATTTGTTATATAAAAAATCTGTTACCTGTAACTGCATTATTTTTTGAATTATTAACAGAAGCTTTCCAATTCTTTCGTTTTCCGAAGTTTTCCATCCACATTAAACTATTCATAAAGTTCTTTCATTGATATTTCTCTTCTTTATTTATTCATAAAATGGTAAAACCAATATATTGTTGCTACCTAAAAATTACATGTGATTGCGATTATCTAATATGGAATTGTGGCAGACAAACGTGACTTTTCTACAATCAATAGGCATTGATTTTACAGTTCAATAGAAAATAAACTAAACGATGATACAAAGTTGTCTCGAAATTGCTCATGATTTCCGATGTTTTCAACAACTTATTGAATGCTCAATTACCCTCACCGCGAAACACGAACGAAACGATTCAAAATATTAATTTAAAATTCAAAAATATTAATTAGTAAAACAAGAACGTAATAAAATTTAAATTATAAAGGATAATATTATAAAAAAAATATACGAAATAATTCAAAATTATGACAAAACTTTTCACGCAGTGTTTTTGACAGAAACAGAGAAATTTCTCATCGTTTTCCTTCTGCGTGTTCTGTGAACCCTCAAACCTTCTGTCACCGCCTACTCCATTCAGAATAAAAAATATATTTGTCGTCAAATTCAATTTCTAATATTGTTTTGATTTATTTTAATAGTTAAAATATTGAAATACGTATATCGAATGCATATGTAAATGTAACGGCACACGTTTATTTTCCTTTTTGACATGTATTTTTTACACAAATTTATTAAAGTGTCAAAGTGAACCTACCCCTAAGACTTCTTTGTTACATAATATTATCGTTTTTCCAAAATAATTAATATTTGAGGAAACATTTAATTTGATGTATTAAATCAGGAATTTCTAAAGTTCTAAGGGAAAATTAGTATGTAAAATTCAATAAATAATAAATATTAGAATTTTTAGAATTTTTAGAAATTAGAATTTTCTGCTTCGCATTTATGAGCTATAAACTTTTACTTACTCAATTATTCTTTATTGTTCACATTTTTTTCCTATTTTCCTTCTATCAATTATTAACTCTAACTTCCAAATTGAAAAATTCTTCTTGAAAATCATATAATCGTCCTTTTTTCAATTTTAAAGTTTTCACTTTTGAAACAAAATAATTATTTATGCCAAGCTTTCAGAATTTGAACCGAACAACTAAAAAAATTTGAGATTACCAAGAAATCAAACCAATTTCAAAGCTTTGAAATATTAATTTGAGTTTAAAAACTTTCAATTATTCAGTCCAGCCAACCTCTTTCTCTTTTAAGAAATATTTTAACATTTAGACCCCACTGCTACATACACCAGGCTGAGAACTGTCTGTAGCCCTGATTTCAAAGATTATGTTCAAGTTAGGTTAAGTTAAGTTTGACTTGGGGTTAGGTTTATTTTTCGGGTACGTTTGAACTAGAAAATAGTCACATCGAGATTTCAATCAATTACTTTTCCGCTTTAGAATGGAAGATTTAAAAATTTTAATATCTAATTTTTTAAGTTTTTCTACTACGTCTTATATGCATTTAAATATGATGAAAGCCATAATTCAAAAATTAATCTTATAATAAATACTGAATGTCGCAGAAAAAGTTAATAATCTCTACTTAAATATAACTAACTCAATTTCACTTTTATAAAAAATCTTTAGATTGAGTTCAAGTTTTATAATTATTTAATCTATAAGAAATTATTATTTAAATGTCAGAATTAATTAATGTAGTAAATTCCAAGTTAAATTTAAATATCATCAGTTTAACTTGACTTTTATAAAACGGCCTCAGCTTAAATTAAAATTTTCTATTTAATTATTATTTAGGTTTTTTGATAGTCTGGTGAAAAAGCTGACCTTTTTTCTGAAAACAATATTGAAACAAAAACAGTATCTGTTGTTTTGTGTTTAGAATAATGTATTGTTATATTTAATTTAATTTTTCAATTTTTCATTTCTGACGTCAATAAGTCAAAAATTAGCTTCTATAAACCTTAATAATATTGCTTACTAATTAAGTTTATTTGAGTTTATTAATTAGAATTGAGGTCAGTGTTTCGTCATTTGTCAGATTTTTATTTGACATCTATTCTATACACAAACCTATTTCTTATTTAACATACAAATTTTTAGGTTAATTCTTTGTATAATTTGGTGTTTTTATTTTATTATATTGTCACACTCTGGTAGTATTAAAATAACATTCAAGTTCACCCCTTTTCGGTCAAGTTAATCCCGTTTTATGATAAGTAAAGAATTAAATTATCAATCATGGAAATCTACTCTTCAGATCCTGCTTTTAAATTAATATTCCACAGATTTCAGGGATTCACTTCTGAGTAATTAAAGGAAAGCTGAAAATTGGTTTACAGGTATATTTTAATGTCAAAAGTCCTTTACATGGGGTTGCGAGCTTTAGTTTTTGGAGAAACTTTTCAAAGCGTTAAAAAGGTGTTCAAAATTGGTCTTTTGTGAATATCTTTGTTTCTTTTGACTTAACGGCAATAGGACTTCTATATGAAAAGAAAGACAACAAAATTCATAACATAAATTGAACTTAAAAATGGTGGATCCGAGATTTGCCGTAATGGCCCTTTTACCAAGCGCTCTAAAATTTAAAATTATTCCTGGGGTCCGACCGAACACGAAAATTGCACTCTTGCACGTATTTATGTCGAGCACTCATACTGTCAATAGAATGAGTTTTTAACGAACTTTCTATGCAAAAAATCGAAATTTTGAATTCAAATATTCTTTATTAATTCAATTATTCAATCGCTTCATTTTAATGTTTTCTTTCAAATTTTTCAAGAATTTTTATGTATTTTTAAAAACCTGTAAATTGTATATTATGAAAAAGATAAGACCTCATTTTCTTATACAAGCAATTGTTTCCGTGGAAACTTGGAGTGGAAAGGTGTAATTATCGGAGAATTAAATATTTTATTTGTAGTCAGTTTTTTCCAACTGAAGCCTGAAATATACGTAGATCAAAAATTTTTCTGGATAGGCGAAAATTAATGGACGTTAGGGATATTAAAACAAATACAAGTGCCTTCTTATTCTTGCAAATAACTTAACTAAATATACAAACTTTTCTGAGTTAAATTGGCAACCCCCCCCCCCATCTGGGAAGCGACAACTAAACCTATAGTTCACTCCACTTTTAAATTTTACTTTGTAATTTATTTCCGCAAAAATGCCTTTTAGGATTTAATATGACAATATTAATTACTAATTGGATTGTATACATTTTTCAAAAATCGAACCATTGATTTGCTTTAGGACAAAAATTTAATTAATGGAGTGAATGCCGCATATTACACAATGTTTGGTTTATGTTTGGTTTGATACCGAAAATTTAAATAATATTTAGCATTCATTTTAATTTCACAAATGTTCATAATGTAACAGAACCTGTTTTAGGCAAGTATTTACTGAGTTATTTAATTATTCACCTGTATTTAAATTAATAAAGAATGGCGGCGCTGAATTTATATTCTTACGGAAGGAATTCTTTTCAAATGGTTCCCTAATAGCCAATTAATTACTTTTACATTGTAACTCACATTGATTTCATAAACACCGACATAGCATAAACCTCTTTCAGTTGCTATCCTTTGGGCATCGCTCAGTCTAAGCGGAGAGTCCCGGTTGCCTATCGAGTGCTGATGTTCCGCTCAAGAGAGTAGATACATAAAAGTTTGTTTTCTTACGCAATTAAGATTTTATAACAACCAGCTTTATTTTAAATGATCTAAAATATTTCATGGAAAACAACCAAGTTGGATATTGTGATACCAACAGGAAAATAAAAAGATACCCAAATTAAGTAGAATTTAAATAATTATTGTGAGCTCAGTAAAA
Source organism: Cantharis lateralis (assembly GCA_963170105.1). Lineage (NCBI taxonomy): Eukaryota > Metazoa > Arthropoda > Insecta > Coleoptera > Cantharidae > Cantharis > Cantharis lateralis. Next base: position 8,989,468 of record OY720626.1, read on the forward strand.
TTGTTATCATTAATGGAAGTAAACGATTTCCCTATTATATATAAGTTTAAAAATCAGATAGGGGCTCTTAAAGTGAAAGGTTACGCAGTGCTGATTTAAATAGAAATATTCTGGAATATTAATAGATAAATTAATTAACGGAAAGAGTAAACGGGTGTTACTAAAACCAATATTTTGTTAAAAAGCAACCCAAATTTATATATACCTTATAAGCGGTACACCGTTTATAGACCGTATAAACTTTTAAAATGTAAATATTATTTTTGGCTAATATATGCACTGTATGTACATAATAATACGAGCGCAAATTCTCAAGGGGGCGATTAACATGTCACTTAAAATTACAAAATTTCAGATGATAATCGAAATAATGCTTAAGTTGTTATTTCAATATTAAATTAAAGAACCAAAGTGATATTAAAAACAGATTAAATTTTAATATAAAAATTTTTAAATGAAATATTAATAATTGAGCAGCTCAACTGCGTACGAGGAAGTTACAAAGGAAATTTGTTACTTTTGGCAGGGAAAGAAAGCTGCTCACAACTTTAAAATCAATTTTTTTAAGTTTGCGAAAATAATTTCATGAAATTACTTACAAAGAACTTACCTTCTTTACGATCATATTTAATTACATTTTAATGAGCCTCGGGGAAAAAACGTTTAAAATTTTGCTTATGGTGTAATCGCAGTTGATTCTAATTTGGTATAATGTCACAATTATAGTGATTTGTGGCAGTTTTTCATGTCTCGTTCAAGCTATTACAAGAATATGATCAAAAAAGCTCAAGGCTTAAATTTATTAGATTGTTATGGCAATGTAAATTTTAGGTAGCAAACTTTACCGGGATTTTGAAAATTAAAAATGACTTGCATCGGTGGAAGGGTCTCTTGAGGCAGAGGAAAGTTATATTTTTTTCAATCTCAGACCATGCACATTAAATTCGATTATAATTTATTATGGAATAAGTTCCTTAATATCTCCAGTGGGCTAGTAACTGGTATTAAAATATCTGTGATAATCCAAATCGGATCAACATCTCGACAACCCTACAAACAAGTAGACCTGATGTATATCCCACCCGTCAACGCAAGGGATTCTATGCTAAATTGTATAAATTATCTACGCCTATGCTCTCTAATTTTTCACTATTTTGACGATTTCAATAATAGTAAGATGAGTAGTAATAAGAGTCCAATGTCGGAGTGATGTAATATTTTCAGGTGCCGACATGAAATTTGGTATACCTCCGTCTAGACAACTCTATTACAAGAACAAATTCACTGGGGACAAGCAGCTCTTCCCCCGTCCTACCTTTCATCCCTATTCAGGATTGCCTTTGTATTAAATCGTGATTGTTGACAAATATATGAGAGATAACTGAAACTTACAACGGCAATATTGCAACATATTAAATTACGCGTGCATGAGAGCATTTCAAAACATTTTAGTCCAGGAGTAACCGAAATATCAAGATCGATGATAATTCATTTGATGAATTATTGTTGATATAAATTCCATTTTGAATTTTGGGACCGATTAAAGCGATTCTCTCTTTTTCGGTTTTCAGGTATTTATATATTGCTATGTTCACTCTTTTGAAATTGGGGCAGTTATCAAAATTTTAAAAAAATACTGAAATATCTTAACCTCCCTCAAATTGAATTTTTAGCCTTACCCAAGAACTGTGGTGGAAATAGCTTGGTGGGAACAAGATCAAAATAGAACAGAAAACATACTTTAAATCTAACTCATTACCCATGATTGCATCATAATTTACTATTACCTTAAAAAATGATCTTCAAACGGAATTGGTACCAAAATTTCCACTTCGACATAGGGAAAGTCTGTAAAAAAAATAATAACTTGTTCAATTTTAATTAATTTACTTGTATTAGATTTATATTTTAAATATTTAAAATTTGTTAAAAATAGCACTGAAGGCAATTTCTAGTGAATTTTAACGTCGATTATATTTACAAAGTTTTAGCATACAAAAACTTTAGACTTCACTCTATTGCCTAAACCAACACACCCAAAAGAAAAAGTAATTTTAGGTCCCATTTATTTCCATTTAAAACTTATTAAAACCGGATAATTTTATACTTTTCAGGAATTATAGCTTCAATCACTCAATTATTGCTATTTATTGTCAGCGACAAAGTTTTCCTTAATTTTCTGTAGGTGATAAAAATTGAATACTCTTGAATAGTAAGTGAATAAAATTGGTTACATTCACTGAGAGTGGAATACGTAATCTAGTCTGTTGAAACTAGAAAAGCAAATATTTCGGTTTGAGTATTCTAATCCTTAAACCAAAGATCTGTATTTTAAGGATGGTTTAAAATTCAATAGTAATTTTCTTAACCAACCAGAAGATCGAAATGATGTATTTCCGAATTTACAAAAAAAAAGCTGGTTAAACCAAAGAATTTGGTTTAACTAATGATATTTCATAAAAAAACAGGTTTTCAACGTATTTCATTGGTTGACCCAAATTTTTTGGTTTAACCTGGAATAACTGGTTTTATATATTAAAATTATGGATGATTAGACAAAATGATGATATTGACAATGGAGAATATATCGAAGTAAATCCGATGGTTGAGCTCGGAACCTGGGAAACCGGCATAAAGCGATATAACGGCTGAACACTGGAAGGAACTACAAATACAGTACTGAAAACAGAAAGACGTTTTCTGATGAATCAGATATCAATGGAGCAAGTTTAAATGAACGAGAAAATGTATTGCGTTTTATCCCATTTACGATCAATTAATTACAGAATTGTTATCCAGAGGCAAAGCTGTCGATCGATCAGGCAGGTTTAAAGTTTTTTGAGTTTCTGCTTTAGAAATTAAAAATACTCTCCGTCTTTTACAAACATAATTATATTTTCATAAATTTAGTTTCTCCAAAAAATGATATATTGATTGGGACAGGTTGGTGAAAAAAAATCAATTTTTCCTCGCTTATGTGGTTATTGGCTTACTTTAGTTATTTTCTGGGATATTATACCTTATGATGTATAGCGTCCATTTGTGCATTAGTGGTATACAGGAAGAGTAAATAGATTAATGGAAATGCAGTTTCACAAGAATTAATTTTCCAGTGAACAACCACAACGTGGCATTCTAATGCTTCGGTGGTATTTATACATTTACTAACTTTTCCTAATTTAGAATTAATTACAATTAGAATATCTTGCACAGATACCGTGTTCGATATTTTCACAATAATGAATACCTAAGTTTCTTTAAAAAAAAAAAACAATTTCGAGTATTTAATTTAGAATTTTTAGATATTTTCTACTTCAGATTTTCTGTTTTTTTTTTTGAAAAATGTTAAATGTACCGTAAAGAAAAGAACAGTTACTATAATCCATTAGTAAATCTGGGATTAAAGTTTTTGGTTTTTGTACATTTTATTTTGGCAATTTTCACATTGTTCCTCACATTAAAATAGATTCCAAGAGCAAACTATAACTGATAAGTTTTAAAGTAATAAGAGAAGGACTTTGTAGTTTAGGTATTTAAATTTCGTGACAATGATGTTAAGACAATTGAGTCTAATTTTACTAAAACGGATTCTACTGCTATGTAAGCAAGGATAATTAATTATTAAAGAGGTTGATTGTCGGAAGCAAATTCAAAACTGAGAATACGTTTCGGTTCTTGTTGAAACCAACCCATTGACTGTAGATGGCTCGCATTAACGCCCTTAATTAAGGTTTTCATTAAAAATTTATTGCGATATTATTGATATTTTTGAAAACAATTTTCTTTCATCGGAAAGCGTGAATTTTATTTTCTATTGTAGGTGATTGTCTATTTTTAGCTTTTTCGGCTTTATATAAAAAAACGTGATAGGAAAATCTAACACTTCCATCTTAACTAGATTAAGGATTGTATAACTGATTAAAAAAGGATACTTTCGCTTTATTCTTTTCATTTCTATCGGACACTCGCTTCATCAAATTTAATAGTTACTACAAATTTATAGAAAGGATCTTTTTTCGAACCTTTCGATTACTACTTTTCAAACAATTTCAGAGTGCAGATGATTGATTTGACGGATATTTTTAAACAAATGTTAATAGAAACACCTGAACCTCGAAGGAGGAAGTCTACTTTGCAACTGAGTTTTGCAATCCTATAAATTTTATTAAATTAAGTTTTAATTTACAAAATGCTCTGCACCAAAAGTGTCACGATTAATTTCAATTGTATAAAGGTAAAGATAAAACATTAACTATTTTGTCAACAGTAAATTTAATGTGTTTTTGCAAATTCGGTAAATTGAATTCTATAAAATAACAATTTGTTAGTCTTCATTAAACAATATTGTATCGCATTTACCAAATTACACGACACGTCATGGTAATCCTGCGTTACAGTATAATGTGAGATAAATCCTGTTAAAAATTGGCATACATTTATTTTGCCTTAAATATAAATAAATCGGGTGTTATTAAATTTAAATGTATTTCTGCCAAGTTTTATCAATTGAAAGCTGTCTGTATTCAATTATTAAAAACACTCTCATAACCCAAATGAATGCATTTTGCTGTAAAACTGAAAAATAATTAAAATTTTTATTTTATTAAAAAGTAAGGATTTCGTCATAACATCTCGCAATTAAGTTTTTAATGAAGAAGGAATGGAAACGAAGAACACGCCACTTGGTGTTTTTGCAGTTTTTATACAAAACTGCACCTCCATTTAAGATGATTACAAACTTCAACATCAATTATTGTTTTTCGGACGATTAAATAATTTGTTTGATATTACTTTACTAAAAAAACAACAATTTTTAATTGTTCGGTTGAAAAGAGATTTAGTGTAAGTCGTTTTGGTCTAAATTCGAAACTAATCCTGATTAATGTCTTCAAATACGAAGTATAAGACGATGAAACAATATCCTCAAAATCAACTGAAATTAAATTGGTAGTTTTTATCGGCCGTATAATTTATAGAGAAATTGATCTTTAGTATTTGTATTTATTCCTATTGTTTGTTCTTTTGTTGTGGAGTAACAAATTTTTAATTTCGCTACCAGGATGGTTCAAACAGAAACCTCACGTTTAGAAATTTTCTCTCCTTTGTCTGCTTTTGTCTGAGCAATCCTCGTAATTCAACTCAACATTATGTTCTACCAGCAATTAATTCAATTTATTGTTTTAGGCCTTCGAAGAGCTGGAAGATTTATTGGCCGATTACAACATTTGCATAGCGGTTAAAGAAAAATTAGTTAAGGATTCTGGAGTTGCTGATGAATCCGCATACGATAATATTGTACAGAAACTATTAACTAAACCCCGAGCCAGAGGTAAGTGTTGACCTCTATAATTATATAATCATTCATTTTGGCTTTGCTAATTATTCACACTGACTAGTTCTTCGAGCAAACTCAAAAAAATTATGTAAACGTTAAAGTATTCGGAGTTTTTGTTACTTTTATTAAGGTAATATTCTTCAAAGATTAAATAAATGATATTTTTAATAGGTTTCCTTTAAAAATAAATCAGAGGAATACTCAAACATGCTCCTGTTTACTAAATAAAATAAATTAACTCTAATGGGAAATAGCACGTGAATCTTTTGAACGTTAAGAATTTCGATTTTTACTCTGAAACGCAAAACGATAATTTAGATCTAACAAAAATTTTTCTAATTTTATTTCTTATGGCAAATTTATTCCTAATAATTTGTTATTAATAAATAATTATAATATAAGTCGTATATTGTGCACATTATTAATAAATCAATGTAATAGAGGATTCGAGCAATTAAATCAAATTCATAACCCATAACTACTTTCAGAAATCCATAATAAAAGAAATCGTCATAGCTAGCCCATTCCAGTTTCACGGGCAGGTTTTCCTCGCTCAACTGGACGTTAATTTCTCATGATGAAAAGAAGATATTCCATGTGGCACAAACAGAAATCATAATCTGCAAAGTTATGATTACACACGACGTCACATCAAATTTGACATCGACAATGCAGAATTATTACCAGTTCTAAAATATCGATTGCATATTTCAGAATAATAGAACGGTAATTTACTCGCAAAACATTACAGCTGAGTAATCAAAAATTAACTAAACAACATTTTGAAATCACTCATAGCAAATTTATATTATTACAGCTTCTGGAATGGAAATAATTGCAACAAAGTCAACAATTCATATCATAATCAGTAATTTGAAAAGAAATTACATTTTAATCTAATTTTGTAGTTTATACAACTGATAAAATTTACGTTTGCATCAACAGCATTGATTTGTAATAAAAGAATATTTATAGTTGGATATAAGTGGTGGAGACACATTCGAAACATGATATTTTGTTGGATCAGAAATTCGTTGTAAATATTTTAATGTGAAAACCACTCTTTCGGCATACAAATTTGATTTTATCGTATGGTCGCTAAGGCTTTCCGTTTCTGATGACAACTGTCAGCTAGTTATTCTTTGGTAAATGCCTGGAAGCCCCCGTAATATCTAGAATAGACCAGGCCTTTTATTTTCTAAGTACTGGTGAATATTACAGCCCATCAAAGTTTTGCCAACCTGGTGTCATTCGATGTAAAATATCAGCTGTAGTAGGTAACCCCCTCTTCCATCGCCCACACATGCCTATGCGTCTACTTATCTTTGACACAGGAATCTTCCTTGAAAATGTATATCTTTCCAATCACGTTATCGCATCAGCAAGAGGTTCCTGGTGAATTTTGTATGATTTGCAAATTGCGTCTGGTTTGGCAATGCATGTGCTGCAATCTCTTGCATAGTTGTATTGAGTACCTCACTGATGCCGAACAACCAGATCAATCAATTATTAGTACGTCAGGGCGGCCGATAGCACTGGATTGGTAACGATATTTCCCAGTGAGCCTGAATATCCACGCCAATTACTAATTAGAAAGTGGCGGCTCAGTGCGGTCTTTTGGCCGCACAACCAGGGTTATCTCATATTATAATAGGCCATTTCTATCTGTCTATTCCGACACACACCTCTGATTGGTCAGTTTTTTACTGATTTTTTACTGATGAAAAAATTAGAGATTACGGTAGAGTGATCAGTCAGTGCGGCCTTCAGGCCGCACAACCTGGGCAATCTATTATTTTTTATTATTCAATTCAATAGTTTTGATCCAATTATGTAAGTTTTGTCAATAAATTATGCTAATTTAACAAGTAAAAATTTAGAACTTCGTAAAATATTAAAAAAATTATAATATTGGATTATCGGCAAAAAATCGGAGGAACGAATTATACAGCTTAGCATCCCGTAGGCACAGATATACCGATTCTATTAGATAAACAATTGATTTTCTGCTATCGCGTCTCCAAACACATTTTGATTTTGTTTAGGCAAATTTTCTATTAAACAAACCACTCATAATATACCTATATAATATATTGCCAAGTTTAAAACCTTCAAAGAAATGTTAAATTTGAATTTTGTGCAAAATTATAAATTTGTTATTTTGAAAAAATTTTGCTTGTTTTTATAATATATTTTTGGTTCGTGGAAGATAAAGGAAAGAAATTGATGAATGATTTTTTTATATGGAATTTAATTAAAAACAAAGTTAAAGTCCTTCATTTAAATAATATCATTCAGTTTAAAATCCATTTATAATTTTTATCACAAAAGATACATAATGGTAGCTGGTATTCGAAATTATTCAAAAACAACAATTATTGGATATAATTCGCTTTGTTATAATATTATCTCGAGCGATTTATTGTTTTGAAAAAAAATATTACCTAAAATATTGTAATAATTTTATTTTTAGCGATAAAAGCCTTTGGGTTACATTTTCAATGCGAATAATGATAATATGTTGACTTAAAATGTTATTGCGATAGCTGTTTTCATTTATACGTAACTTTTGATGTTGAATGCACATCTAATTTAATGTGATTTAATTACATATAGATACACCGGTAAAATATTTTCTAGTAAAAAAAACAATATCAATTCCAAAGTAATTTTAATTTCTTCGAGTAAATACAATCAAGCGTGTAATGGTTTAGGGTAGCACCATACCAATGGAAAATAGAGCTATGCAAACATATCGAAGATTTTGAGATTTTGCAAAAAATCCTATGAATCTGAGACCTAAACTATAAATTATTAAATAGTTTGAACTGATTTATTTATAATAAATTAAGATTAGTGGTGATTATTTAAAACATAAAATTTAATACAAACAAAATTTTGTATTTAAATTTTGTAAAGTTGGTATTGTAGGTCAATGGTCGAATGCTAGCTTAGCATGGAGAAGTCGCAGGTTCTATCCTCGACCAAGTATAGAAATTTACAATTAAAATAAACTGTTTTTCACCGGCCCTGCTTGTGGAGAGTGGAGCTGCATAAAAATGGTCTGCAAGTTTTTGAAAACAGTTAATATTATATTAGTTATCGAGTTTATGATAGTAAAAAGTGATTCTATACAAGTTTTTGATGTGTTTTATTGAATTGAAGACAAAAATAAAATAATTATTTTTATTGGTGGTATGAAAAAATTTAAACGCTGGATAAATTGAATTTTTTTTTGTTGACCCTTAAAGCGCATTTCAAACGGTACATCTTGGGATTTAGGTTGCAAGCTTGCAACAGAAAACTTACCACTATTTATATTTAAAACTTACTGAACTTCTGTAAAACTTTCTGTATATTTCAGACAAATTTTAATATGCACATTGACATTTTTATATTTTTCACTTCTTTTTGAACCAGTACAACTGAACTAAACTAAATTTAAAAATTTTTCGTTTTAGTTTGATAGTTAAATCTAAACCTTCGCGTCGCGAACAAACGACAAGGAAAACTGAGGAAAATTGAACACTTATAGAATAGCTATTGCTACTAATCATATCGGTTGGAAGAAACCTTCTATTGTTAAAATTGTTTTTAAAGGAATTCAGGAAAATAAATATAATCTGTGCAATTTTGATATGTAACTGAAATCATAGTATTTAATGCTATCCTGGGTTTTAAAGTGATTTTTAAATAAAAATTTTCCATTTGCATCTTCACGACAATGTTAAAATTGCGATATTTGTTTAGATTTTAACAAATAATTAAATATTTTCTTTGCGATATATTTTAAAGATTATTAATTTGTTAGATTTTACATACTACGGGAGCTTGTATTTAGTTTATATGGTACGCGGAATTCCTATCGGTTCCAATTTTCTCTTGGGGTGAATCTCAAAAAGCAATTTTGTTAGTAATAGAGTTTCTGCAGTCATTTTCTCGTAAACCGCTGAAACAATTTGAATAAAAATTTGAATGTACGACTTTTTACAAGAATTACTACAAGATGGGTGCCTAATAAATTTGAATAACATCAAGTTCAGCGGAAGAAACGGTGTGGTTGCTAACATCATCATCCGGCTATTGGAAGAATACCAATTAGCAACCCAAACTAATTATAAAATCGTAATATAACATTTTCACCTTGATTTCCTTAATTGCTATGGAAAAATCTATAGAAAATTTTCGGGAAACCCAACTGGTATATTATAGTATGCCACCGCTATGCATCGAACCTCACTCGATAACCGAGATGACAAATTGAAAAACTTTGAAACTAAATCAAAAAGCAAAAAGGTTAACCTTCGTTTGCTTGTAAATTCGATATTTACATATTAAACACAATATTTTCAATATCTTATTAGAAAAGCAATTATTTAGGTCAGCGCTTCATTTTTTAATTTTGTCGTTGGAAGCTTAATCAACTTTGAACAATAATTAACTGTCACGTGGGCAGTTTAGAGGCTTAGTTTTACCTCTCGGTTGAAATAAATTACACCACCATCGAGATACAAATTAAACCTTACACTTTTTAATAAAATCTGTCGTTTTCGCGTACTCGCAATATATAAAATTTTAAATCAGAAATTTTAAAAATAAGGTTATCATCAAATTGATGAGTTTATGACTAAAAAACTAGAACAGAGAGCATGAAATTAAATCAAATTCATTACCCTTGACCAGTAGCTTAATCCTGTAATCACGTCGATTACTATTATAAGTTTTGAATTTTTTCGATGCAGCTGTGCTTCATGAGCAAATGACGTAGTTCAACGTCAAAACAAATTATAAAATTAACAATTTTATAAAAATGCAAAAACTCTTAGCTAAAATTACGAAGTGAAGGCATGAGGTGCACTTAGAATAACTAAAAGTAACTGAAGATTGAAAACTTTTTTAATGCTTTTACTAACGGGACCACTCCTGAATATACAATATTCATAACGGAACTTTTTTAACTGATTAAGGATATATTTACCCAAGTTTGTTGTTGTTTTTAAATGCAAAACATCGAAAACCTGTCTCAGGTTGTTCTGAATAATAAATGTTATAAAACTTTTTCTATAAATAATCAATATCTACATTATAAATTTCAATTTATTTATATTATATAGTAAGTAATGCATAGCAAGAAGATATTTTAATTTATTTAAGTCTACGATGCAACAAGTGAATGAATGGCTAATGTAAAAAGTACGAGTATGCTCAGTACACCATCTAACAAGTAGGTAGTGGAGTTATTTTTCAAGGGATTATTTTCAAGCATTTAAAATTAATTACACTACTAAATTTAATTATTAAAACGGTTAGTCAACATCGTTCCCGCTTTTGTAATTATGAAAAAGAACATTAGTTAATCTAGTAAAAATAAAGAAAAAACTGCAATGAATGTTACATTTACTAAACACTCTTTCAAGGTATTCCAATATTTCTCCCATTCTGGTGTGGTAGAAAATACTATTTCAGGAATAAAAACACTATTTTTTTGGAAATCTACGTAAAAGATCTCCATTGATATACCAAGCACTTTCGGTAAAAGTGGCTCTTTTTCTTAACACATTTAATGGATTCGGTTGGCTGAGAATTAAAGAGGAATTCGGCAAATTTAGTTACGAACGCATACGTGAAGATTTTTTTAAATGGACCACCACTTAACTTAAACTGGAGTACTTATCAAAATAAAATTACTTTTATTCCGTATGAAACAATATACTATTAATTTGGTACAGTCCACACTTTCAATGATTATTGCAGAAAAAAACTGATCCCCAAGCTCATGAAAATTTTCAAAAAAGTTGGTAGATATTTACATGCTGTTAAAGTTGTTGTTAATAAACTTTACAAAATAGTAATTGCCTTCCCTAGAAAGCAATTAATTTATTAATTTATAATTGAACCATAAATTTGCATAAATTAAGTGTAGATAAATTTATCATCAAATTACCATCAGGTAATTTGAGTGAAGTTTCGAAAATCAAAACTTTAAACGTAGTTGAATTCTAACGGGAAATAAATCTTTTATATTGAAAATCCGAAATTAATTAAAATTTCAAACGAAAATAGGAAAATTGCCCAGAAGCAAATAAAGCAAAAAAAGTGTAATTTTCTTGAGTGGAAATTATAGAGCTAAAATAGCTAAATACATCAAGAAAATCATTGATTGGTTATTATTAGAGACGTCGAGAACTGCTCGAAATGGCAAACTTACAAGCGGTGTAATTACTGTAAACTATTTGACAAATTTACTAATTTGGGTTATATTACCTAAATTAAATAAGTTTCTTTTATAAACATGTTTCGCCCACTTGGTAAATTGGAAAAGTTGTAAATTTACCCAACAAAAAATTTTGTTGTGTGGAGGATTCCAGACAATGAAATTCTTATCGTGTAGTGGTGATTTCAAAAATTCTCACGTACAGTTAAGAGAACTTTTTTATAAGCAGATGGTACGAAAGTAGAAAAATCTTTGATGTAATTTAATAGAGATACGAAAAACTCCCCACGAAAGCTAGCATAACTGAAATTTGATTTTCAAAACAAAAAATGTTTTTGTGTTAACAATGGGTGATTTCAATCGCTTACTTTACAAGGAAGATTCAAAAAGTTTTTGCTTTTGGAATAATTTTACAAAATAAAGGAGAATCAATTAACCTTGCAAGCGTAATATTTCACTTGGTTTTAAAATTTATTGCTGAAAATTTACATATTTTCGTTGGTGCGAATAATTTTTTAGAATAAATTAGGAAGTTCAAAAGCTTTTTAAGTCAAATAACAAAAGTGCAAAATTTAATTATAAAATATTAAAATCCAAGTCGATTTTTGTACCCTGAAACACGTTTGGAATTATTTATTTTTTCGTCTCATTTTTTACATCACTGAAATACTAAACTTGCAGAATTGAATTAAGTTTCACAAACACCCAAACTCATTATTTTACTGTACGTGTAAAAATTGAATTTGTAAATTTATTTTACAGGCAGCGCTGCGTAATTTTTCAGGTCTGATTTTCATATTAAAAAAATATAACTCAAATACATGAAAGAAAATTTTATCGCATTAAATAGTCAGTATTTTTCCACACTAATTCTATATAACTAGAACAACTCTAGCGTTTTTTGTTGTTAAATTGCAGTTCAGCCAATATACAGGGTGATTTGGAAAAATTACGTTCACTATTCATTTTCCAGGCCTGCTAATTTTCTGGCTGTTTTTAAAATCTACTTATATTCTGCCGATTCGTGGCCTTCGCTTCTTCATGAACATAAACTTTCATTTTTGAAACCGGGAGGTCTGGGAGGTATGCAATTAGCCCAGTACACCAATCAATGGCGAGATTGACTTATCATTGCCTGTAGTGCATTACTAAGCTAGCCATTGTGTCTTATAGATACTCTGAGCTCGATCCTCCCAGAAGAGGACATTTTATATCATATTTTCCAGCGCTCAAAGCAAAAAATATATTAGAGAACTGTTAGATCTTACGATTGGAAATAATTTAAGAAAACCTTTGCGGATATCTCAGTGACTGCTATCGGCGATTGATGGAAAGTCGAAAACCCACATTAGTGGCGTCTAATACTAATAAAATAAAAGAGTAAATAAGACTAATGGACTTTTTAGTCCTCCGAAAACTCCTGTGCTAACCTTTTTCAAATAAATACTTCTGAAATTCATTTTATTTTTGCCGCTTAGCTTGCCGATACGAAAATACAATGTCACATTCCTTTTAAGCAAAATATATTCATAAAATTGTGCATTTGGCAAGAGTTGAGTTATAAAGGGAATGTGATAAGAACTCAAATAGGCAATAATGGAAACATTGTTTTATATACCATACAACACACAAGCACCTGACGCTTCTAGCAATAAATCTGCAATTCACGTTGTGTAAGAGTGCGTTATAAACAACTGTAACTACCTTTTCTGTCTACTTTGAAATTTTGTTGCAGGATATTTTCAGAACTCTTTTCAAATTACTGTCGTTATAGATGAAAGCTTTCTAGAATGGTACAGGTATCTACATCTTTTTTCTTTATTATCTCCCGCTATTTGCACTAAAATTTAACACTGAACTTCTTTTGTAAATCTTAATTGCGTCATTATTTAAAATAGTATTGTAGTATTATAAGCAAAACATTAAAAGTTTCCCACTAAAGAAAGGAGCAAACAAGAAAATACGCAAATATTGCTCGAGTTAAAACTTTTGGCTTTGATTGAAAAACTGATAGTACCTACTTAAGTACAATCCTTTGTATAATTTATTGATAAATAATTGAAGAACTCTTTGAGTCAAGAACATTATTTATTCAATGATGAGGCACAGCATGAGTTTCAGTAAACTGTAATTTGTATGGGAAAATAATTAAACATTCAACATATTTTAGCGTCAATGTTTGTTACTACTTATAAAAAGAATTTCTAATTTATTTAAAAAGCAACTAAAAAAATATCGAAAAATAATAAAAAATATTTGATTTTCTTAAGAAAAATTCTTTTAAAAATCATCGTAAACCTCACCAAAAAATGCTGAAATAATAAAATTCGTGGAAATCCGAAAGAATCTCAACATAAATTTTTGTGCTCCAGATTTTCATTTGAAATTTCATCGGATTGCTGAAGATTTTCATAAATTTCGTTGGATTTCCTACCATTTTTTAGGATTTCCTAATATTTTCTATAGGATTTGCTCAGAATATTCTCCGTTTCAATTTTCGGTGGTTAAAAGTTGAGCATGGAAAAGTAAAAAAAGAGAATTAATAAAAACCGCATTAATAGTATTTTTCGGATTTCCTGAGATTTTTGGGATTTCCTAGAATTTTTAAATTCTTTCCAAATGGAAAGAGTCATTTTTTAATTTCATCTCAGTTTTAATTTTGGTTCAATTTTTTATGGTTGTAAGTTGAGGAGTTAAGCACAAAATGTAGATGAGCAAATAAACTCCGAATCCATAATAGTATTTCTCGGGTTTCATTGGATTTCCTGGAACTTTCTAAAAAAAAATTTAGGATTGATACTGGTGACTTGATTTTGAAATGGCCAAATATCCTCACTAGGAGTTTAGTGTTTTGACAAAGCACCGACGGTGACGCGGTCTCGAAGTTGTTCTTCCAATGTTAACGAAAAATTATCTAAAACTTCTCTATGTCCCACCACAGAATTACTACCACAAACTTTAGAAAAAAATTCCAAATCACAAGTACTAATTTCACTTTACTTTCAACTTTTAACCGAAGATTAGTCAAACTGTAGAACTTTTAAAATTAATTGTGTCAAAATTGTAAATTTAATTTGTCAGAACTAGCAGTTAATGCAAGTGAGTGATTTGGTTAGTGGTAATCAACTGCTTAAAATTTTTTTGGCTAATTACTTCAAAAATTAAAAAAATATAACAAAATGAAAAGGGAAACAAGAGTGGTGACCGAACGCAGAGGGCTTCGGTAATAGCGAACGATGGCGGAGATGAGTTGCAAATCTAATATCTAATATAAAATCTAATACAAAAGATGTCAACCTTAATCAAACTAAAATCAAAAGTGTTTTTGATAGCATTTAAAGTTAAAAAATCATTTAAAATTAGTGATCATTATTTAAAAATTATAATTTCAATAAAAATTGTAATAACTGTTTAATCAAAAGCACATTGTAAAACTAATAAAATGCATTTAATCTGCATTACTTTTGTTTCTTTAAAATGAATCCTTTTGATTTTCATTCAATTTTCAGACTTTTTTCTGTATTTACCAAATAGCTGGTTAAAATAAGCATCACACAGAAAATTTATGCAATTTCTTTTTAATGCGCATTAAATTTACTACTATTTGAGATCAAAATGAATGTTTCCAATAGTTTCTGAGTTACAGCTCATCAAAAATCAGCAAAATTTCCCCAAATTAGGAAATTTGCGAATTCAGTAATTCTACGATTACTCTATTTAATTTTAATTTAATAACAATATAATATGAAAGTAATACTATTTTGTTATAATCATTAGATCTTGGAAAAGTAAATTAAACACAAATAGGAACATAATAGCAATTGCAGTGCCCCCGGTTGTTTAAATTCGTAAAAAACGTGATTAATTTTCTGTAACTATATTGTTATTTACTATAACATTTAATTCTCTGCTTAAATTTTAATGCTATTTTTATTTTCTCTATAAAATTGGAAGTAAACATTAAAATTCAATTATTTCAGCGTTCAATCAGAGGTTTTGTAAAATAGTTTTTAGTTAATTGAAATTTAAACCGGCTCTACTGTTTAACATGCAGAAAGTTCTGATTCAAATGCTAAAACAAAAATTGCGTATCGAAATGTTGTCATTTTGATACGCGAATGGGTTTGGAAATGACTTGGTTTTAGACACAAAATAGAAAAAATCATTTTTATTTATTTTATTTTTTTTTTGATCAAAAAGTTATAATTCTTTCAGTTGTAAACAATAAATTAATAAAACATTTCATATACGGATAAGTGAATTTAGGATTGGTCAATCGTTTGAACTGAAATCTTGTTTGAAATCATATTAGGTATAGAAAAATAAATTGTCCGACTAATAAAGCAAAAGTTCTGATAAAAATTAATTAAAACGTCAAGAACAAAAATACCTATAGAACTTTATTGTGTATGAAATAATGTATTTGATACTGCAATGTTTATAATTGTTTTTTTTATTAATTTTTAATGTATTACATTACAAAGGTTACAATATGCATTATTAGTTTAATAAATAAACATAATGCTCAATGCAGTTAAATAAATATTATATGTATTGGAAGTAGATTCCAATAATGATTTGAATGATAAATCGTGTTTGCTATGCACTTAAGTTACATAGAATAGCAATTCCATTCGGAAAAGTTGAACTATACATCGTAAATACGTTTTCACATTTGCTGCTGAAAAACGTCATCGCAACAGCAATGTGCTTTGCAATATTTACTTGACACCGAGATATAAAATCAAAAAAGTATCAGCGCGGAAGTTACTTTAAATTTTGCATATCAAAAGGAAATTCTGCGCTGCACCACTTCTTGTAAGTAAACATTAAAAAAGTTCAAAAATTATATAGCAAAACCATAACTTGATTAATTAAATATAAAATTCATTGTTGTTGTTAACATTGTAATTTATGAAAGAAGAAAGTTTTCTCAGAGTTTGCAAAATTTTCAGGAAACGTAAATATTTGCTTCGGGGAAGGTTAACCGATACCCTATCGAATTTCGTTGCATTATATCGTATTTTAAATAAATTGCTGTCGGAGGTTAAACACTTCCAGCCTGCTATACATTATTTCCTTATTTGAACTACAGTAAAAACCATTTAACGCGAAATTAAGATAGTATGTTTTAAAATACGTTTTAATAGCTCTCTTATAATAATTTACAATACCCGGGCCTACGAACTTTTAAATTTTCAAATAAACATTAAAAAAATTTGATAAAAACAGCCAAAAACGGTAAAAGTATAATGCAAATACACCATTGGCTGTTTGCATATAATTAGCCCCGCCCATGAAAAACAAACTCGCATAAGTTCTACCGAGTTCCACCGAGAGCTAATGTATGTAAATGCTTTCTTTTTTTTTGAATGAAAAATTATACATTAAGTAGGTATTGACGTGTGAGAAAACCCTTCACTTAACTTGAAATGAAAACTTGTTTACCCCAATATAGATTGTTGAAGATGATAATCAAGATTGTGTAATGTTATACAACAAAATTTAATGTTAAATCAAGATTTGCATCTCAAATTTCTGCATGATTATATCGAACCAGCGATCACACCAAGTCAAATGTCAGATGATATATAGTTAGAAAGTTGGTGCAATATCAATCACACAAAATGACACCCAGTATGCAGTGAAAATGATAAACACCGAACTAAAATACATGTATTCTCATTTGCAAGTCCGAGATTCCGTGAGTTATTATTTAAATTGCATACTGTACGAAAATTCCAACCACGTCAATTTTTGAATTTTGCACAAACTTCCGGGCTTTACAATTATTTTTAATATTATCGTGAACTGGTTTTTCAAATTCGTAACATGAATTTAATAAACGTTTGCACTAGGTAATATAATGTATGTAAGAGTAGATTTGCAAAGCTTGTATTTTAATAAATTAAATGCATTGTTAAATTAACAAAATTAATAATCGCATTAATGCATCTTGCGGATGCATAAAATTCAATTTTAACAATTTTCATTAGAAAAACTAAATTATTTTAAAACCTTATATAAATTCAACTTCGGTTACATTATTAAAATTTGCATCTGGAATCCGGTACTGCAAAATTAAACTAGTGAAATTTTCACATTTTAAGATAACCTGGGATTGAATTGCTGCCTGTTTTGCAATGAATTTCAGCAAAATTGAACTTTTCACTTTAGTTAAAATAATTATACCCTTATTAGTGGTAGACCGCCAACTCCATACTTTTAACGCCAATTATGGCAAATACGCGTATACTTTTAAAATATTTAAAAAAATTAACCTAACCAAATACAACTTAAACTCAGTTTAAATCTAAACTCACCTAACTTATTATGTTCTCTTTTTACATTCTTCACATTATAATATAATACAATATATAACAATTTTAATTTAGTTTTATTATTGAAAATAATTTATTCTTATTGTCGTCCGGTTTAGGGATAGTATTTATGTTTGACTTATTAATGATGGGAAGCTTTATATTGGCCTTGTCATGATTAATAAATTAATAATTACTATAAGCAAATAAGATATACCCGGAATACATACTTACTAAAAATATTTGTGTTCATTAGCTAATTAGAAAATTAGATATCGCGGAAAACAGTCTTAGCTAGTCATATAAAGACATTCCTCGTTGACGGTTCTTAGCTTAACGCTATAATACTTCCTATTACTACTTAAAACTTCTCAGACGGCACCTTTGTACATACATAATTGCAGAGTCCTTAAACAGGAACTTTCTAAGGAATGTTTCTAATGTTTTCCCAAACTGACTTTAGTTTAAATCAAAGTTTCAAGAAACAATTGATCATATGTTACATTTTAAACCAGAGCTGAAGATCTCAAATTTTCAACAATTTGTTCTTATTTGATGTATAGCTGATATTATGGGTCGATGATTAAAGTCATTTTGATTTAAAAAATCTTAATTATAGGATTTATTGATGTTCTTTCTGTTTGAAGTGAAACTTCTTTAGCAACGTATTCTGTTTGAAATTTATTGCAATACGGGGAACTCAGCAAAGGGGAAACAAGAGTGGTACCCGAACGCGAAGGGCTCCGATAACAACGAACGCTGGTGGGGATGAATTGAGCAAGAAAGAGTCGTGATCCGAATACTTAGAAGATTAACGCGGAGTTATTATAAATACCTACATTCAATTGGACCACAATTAAACAAATGATAAGAATTTGTTACAATTATTTTTGCCATGCTCAACGGCGCCTACCATAACCGTAAGTTAATCCAAGAATTTGCAAAAAAATGTAGATTTTTTTAATCATCCCTGTTGGCTTAGGTGAATGATGCCCAAATATATCTAAACCGTTGAAAATTAGAAAAAAAAACAACCTGAATGCTTACTACTCTCAGCAATACAAATTATATAGCAATTAAAATATAAAACTTCTATTTTCTTTCATTCTTCGGTTTCCTATTTATCGACGAAAGCCAAAAATCTCTTCCGTTAATTAATTTTCTACGTCAATCGTTGTCAACACTCAGCAGTCGTCTATGCTGCTATTTTTCATTAAATGTTATCAGCATTGAAAGACTAAAAGCGAGATATATATTGATATAATCAATTTTTAAGAACAATAATATTTAAATACCTGCTAATCTTTTCAAACTTAAGTTAATTTTATTTGTAATTTTTCGTTTCGTTGAATTTTATAACTTTTTTTGAGAATATTGAAGAAATTATGCCACATTATTTTATTTAATATTAATTTTAATCGAATCGAAAAGCTCTTTGATTCAAATGGCGACTAGCATTTAAACAGATTCGAGAGCCGGGCTATTGTAGATAGAAACCTAGCATTCAAGTTTATAAAAATTCAAAAATGAGACAAATTCAGATGTTGATTGATTGCCAATTAAGATAAATCATCGATAAAAAGCACAACTTTAAATAATTGTAACAAATAATTATGTGTTTTTGTATGGGTCGACAAACGAAATTAGTCTTGAGTGTTTTGACCACTAAAGCATTGACTGTGTCATCTAATATATATCAATTTACACAACTGACAAATTTGATTTGCCATGTCATTGATTCTCATTTTCACACTATGTCAAGATTACCTTGTTCTGATTGCATGTTTTTGTGCTACATTGTTGAAGCAGATTTCGGTCAAGTATGTTAATTTTTCGACTAATATTATAAAAGTGGCTTTTAATTTTTGTGTGAACATAAGCAAGGTGTGTCTTTTAATGCTCACTTCACCTAGTATACACAACATGCAATGACCGTAAATTTATTAGTTGTTGTATTATTTTTAAATCTTTTGTTAATTTTATTGTACATTACAATTCTACCCTACAATTAAAAAGGCTACTAACTCGAGTTGCTAGTCAGATGACAGTTCGTTAAATTAACGGTTTACCAGCTCGCGCATGCGCCCTAACCTCTCAACCCCCCCCCCATTACATGTACGTAAAATTGTCTGGTTACAAACTCTAATGCTACCGTCAATTGTAAATATAAAATAAAATATGTCTAAGCGCAGTGCGGTTCTTACCAATGGGCACAGCAAATGGTAGCTCTTTTGTCTGAATTTAATTTGGATTTTTACATTACTTCCTACTGAGTTGGACTTTTTATTTATTTTTTTAAACATATTCTGTGAATGATTTAACTTGTTTTGTTTATAAACTTAGCATTTCCATTTGACGTTAATTGCTTAATTTTATTTAAATTTGCACGAAATTAATTAATTTTAAATTGAACTTTATTGCTTTTGTGGTTTTACGTTCCAGATTTAATTATATAAAGTTACAAGAAATTATGTGAAAAGTTTTACTTGACAAAAACTTTTTAAGTGTCTGCTAAATTTTAACTTAAAAGCACAATGTTTATGCAGAAATTGCATATTTTGAAATGTTGTAATATGAAATACATTTTTCGAACTTTTACATATTTCGAACTTTTGTAAAAAAAACATAATATGAAATATACTTGCACAAAAAATCGAACAGCTAGACTTTCGCACTCGTTTTGTAATGAGGTTTTTCCACGCTAGTTTTACAATATACTATTTATCACAATTTTGATAAAATTTTAATAAGCATAAAGGCTTGCGAAAACAGCAAAAAGCTTTCTTCACTTTAGTATTACAAAGTTAGTTTCTGAATATTTATTAAATATCTACAAAAATTCTTGTAAGGGTTACAAAAATAATATAATAAAAGTTGAAAAATTGTCTTCTTGAAGATAATGGAATAGATCAACTTTTTATGCTAGGCATCGCAAAAATGCTTATTCGTAGTTCATTTCGTCTAAGTGCACACTTGCTTATTATTATGAAAGTAACACCAATTATTCTGACACAATAGTATCCTGTGATATGAGAGCGTAAAGCATATCTTAACCTGGGAAATTACAAAACGAATATATATTATTATATATAAATGTTCTTATATTCTCATATATTTTATACCTGTTTGTTGTGTTAAGATAACATTTTTGGTGGTGTAAAATTTACACTTTGTGTTATCTGTTCATTTTACATCATTTATCTCAATATCTGGCAAAAATACAATTTTTACTAAAAAAAGTTTAATAACCTGTCTTCGTATCTTAGTCCTTTTATAGTCTTTTATCATTTGATTTAATATACATTATAGTGCAACAACCAATGTATTTTACATAAATGATAATTTTACAGTGTAAAACTCTTTCAGGCATTTTATTCAATTCCCTTTTTCCTTACAGCAAACTGAAAAACACTTTTTTTAAAATGTATTTATAATTTATTATATTCACTGCTTACAATTGCACAATATTGTAGGAAGCCAAATTCATAAATAATAATTTTATTACCTGTAGCGCAGAGTCCTGAAGGCTTTTGTAAATTCTGGAGAAATCTTTAATAAGTTACTTATGTATTTTATTTAACCCACCATGATCGTTTATGAAATATATCTTATTATTATTAAAATAATATAATTATTATTATTTTGATTCAAAATAAGTTGAGTTATTTATTTTAACAAAAAATTTATATTAAACAACATAAATAAATATCGTTTGAATGGCTTAAATTAAGGTTGTTAATTATTGGCCAGTTTTTTCACGATTAAGCTGTATTGATTTTGCACATGTGATGACATTAAATCTTTATCTGAATATATGATGGTCATCCGTCATCGTTTGCACTAAATTGTTATCTATATAAGTCGATGTCGGCTTAATATACCGATATTCGATTTAGAATATTACAAAAACAAAAATAACACAAAATTTAAAAAATATACCATAGTCAGATAAAATTAAGGACACTCTCAGATAACGCAAAATTCTCGACCACTGAGGGTTAATTTAGTTGTAAAACTATGTACTTACTATATAAAAAAAAAGAGGAAACAACCTTGTCACGTCGTGGAATGGTCTCCGTAATGATGATGTAAAAACATCATATTTATTAATTTTATCTCGGTTTTTTTGTAGTTTCTCTCAATGTTAACAAAACTTGCAGCAAATAAAATGCATTACAAAGTTTATTTTTGAATAATCCAATAATTATATTCGCTCTTCTGCATTAAACTTTAATGGAAAGTATTAGTTGCAAAACTAAGTTGTCCCATTTGCGTTATTTACTTTCCGTATTGATATTAATGTCATTGCAGTTAGCAAAGGAAACCAGTAAAACCAGAAAACTAATACTCGCATGTTCAATTGGAATAAAAAAGATTACTACAGAAATTATTTTATTTTCAGGT
This sequence comes from Cantharis lateralis, assembly GCA_963170105.1. NCBI lineage: Eukaryota > Metazoa > Arthropoda > Insecta > Coleoptera > Cantharidae > Cantharis > Cantharis lateralis. Next base: position 9,011,741 of record OY720626.1, read on the forward strand.
ACTATAATATTTGGTTCGGATCAAGAAGTTGCGGGAGTTATGAGAGCAGTGAAGAGAAGCAATGCGACTGGTAGCTTTTCCTGGATTGGTTCGGATGGATGGAGCGCTCGATCTCTCGTTTCGGACGGAAATGAAGCGGAAGTGGAAGGAACATTGTCGGTCCAACCTCAGGCAAATCCAGTTCAAGGATTTGAGGAATACTTTCTTAGTCTTAACGTTGAAAATAATCGAAGAAATCCCTGGTTTGTTGGTAAGTCCCAAAGATTCAATTTGTTCTATCTCGGAAAGCGAAAATTTATTAAAATAATAAATAAAGACGGTTGAAGTGATGCGTTTAAAAATTATATGCTACAAAGTATAAGTAGAACCAAAGTATAAAGTGAATAAAGTTTGCAGGCTTTTATAGCTTTAAGTATAAAAACGGCTTTATGGACTTTTTTCGTGGCGTATAAAAAAAATTTTATTACGACAAATGTTTTAAATTTATATGTATTCATAATAATATTGTATTTTAATGGCTTTTAAAATCTAAAGTTCTACTTATTTGAATTTTTTTACAGATAGAATTGTTAATATTATCTGGACTTAGTGTTGTAATCCTATATTTCACTCTTGACTAATTTATGCTAGTTCTATAGCCATGGTGACGTGTCAAAATCTTCCATGTGTAAATAAGATAAGTTAACTAATGGTTAACTTAGTTATTAAGTTAGTTAACTTAATAGTGACTATTCCTTGTTACTGAATGTTCAACAACTTCCAGTAGTGAACTGGTTTAAGTTATGGTCTTGGGACTTAGACATGACAGGATCGAATCACAGTTTCAGGATAAAAACTGACCATGATCCTAGAACATCAAATATTCATGCTTTAGAGAAAATGTTAGTTCTGCCAAAGCACAGGTACAGATTTTGCCCTATCTAGCTTGGTTTTCAAGAAATTGACAAAAGGACATAAAAGGTTCCCGTGTTTTTTTGGTAGTGTTCAAAACTTTGTAAACTAAAAAACAAAAGATAAGTTATGCACTCGAAAACAATTCCATTTGTTTACATTTAGAACAAGTAAATTTTGTGTCTTAACTTTCAAACCAAACCAACTAAAGTACAGAATTCTAATTGAGAAAGTTTTAATTTTTTATTCTCTAAGGATAATTAAGTTGTTAGGAAACTTTTAAATAGGTCAAATTGTTTATTTTCACCCTGTATTTAAGATATTTTAAATTCTCATTATTTGTGGAATGCATTTTATTATTTTTTTTGTGCCCTATGGTAAAAATTCTTTTATCAACAAGAATAGCTACGTGAAAAGTCGACCTGCCCAAAAAATAGAATGTTACTAAAAGTTTCAAACAACTCAACAGAAAGTTGAGTCTATTCAAATGCGTCTTGTTAATGAGTTAACGAATTGAGACAAATTTACCCGAGTTTTAATATAACGAACAACTTTGGTTTTTATTGTTTCTAATTAATTTGAGCGGAGTTTGTAAGCCAAGGAATTTTCAAAATGTTTTCTTAAATATTTTAAACCGTGGCAACTGAAAGTAATTGAAAAATTAATTTTTATTAATAAAGCAGCGAGGCTAATAAATTACAGGGATTAGTACAGTAAAACACTTGAATGCTTTAAATTATTGTTTCGCTGATGGTATGTGGGTGTTGCAGAATAATTCCTTTTTTTTCATCTTCATTATGAAAATGGTTCACTGTACTGTTGGCTAATGCTTTGTAATGGTATGATAAATGGGCACACAATCCATTTGTTTACGTTAAATTGTTAGTGCCTTCAAGATAAGATTAAATAAACAAGAATTACAATTTCAGTTATTATGAGCAGATAATTTCTAATAGCGTCTTGGGGTAATAATTAATACAAAAATGTTTTTTATTCACTTATATGACTGACATATAGATGGCAACATTGCCTAGTAGTTTTCATGACTTTTTGTTAAGTGATTTGTACATTCACGTTGTACAGGTTGCATATTAAACATCAACAGCCTGGCGTGTATTCATAATATTACCTGAGGCTAACAGGTAGACATGTGGTGAGTGAATGATGGTTGCCTACCAAGTAGCTTCTCACTTGATTGCTTAATAAATCAATCATCTTTCTATAAATAAAGAAAAACATCGAGAGTAAAATAATCGGGTTAATTAAAATAATTTCATGGGCATGCGGTTAGAACTTCGGAAGACAGCCTGAATATTAAGCTGTATAAAATAGCGAAAACACGTAATACTTGAGCTAGATTTTCGCATTAGAACTAAACGGCAATTTTGACGTAATTACGATGCTTATTTTTGTGATTTTGTTGTAGCTTTTTTAACTGAAAAGCAGATTTTACTTGAAAGCATAATGCTGTAACGTATCATTAGCTAATGATCAACAAGAGAACAGCGCGCTGCCAACAGTTTTTCCAAGGTAATTCAATAAATTTTCAAACATTTCAGATATCTCAAAATTTATTCATTATAAACAATAAATTATATTACATACTAAACACCTGCAATATATCCATACCGCGTGTTAAAAATGATTCTAAAATTTCGATAAGTATATTCAAAAATATTGATATCTGTTGTAAAATGTTGCCACGTCAGCATAATCTTAAACATTTCGTATTTTAGTTGACCTTATTGTTGGGTTTCCGACATAAAAAGTTTATTTTAGTCATAAAGTTTACCAGTACTACGTATTTGCAAGCTGTTTTTATGTCCTCACGCACTTTTCGCTTACTTTCATATAAGCGTTTGCTTCCTGAATCTTAAATCGTAATATTTTAACCAAAACTGTCAAACTATGTCTGGATCTACTTCGGGACATTTCTGAATAACTGAATTTATGCTAATGCTTTTATATGTGCACTAAAATTTTAAGTTCTATTTTTTATGTCTGTTTCGAGTTTTTTTATCTTTCCGTTGTTCAATGTGTCTGCAAGACACTTGATTTGACCGACATCAATTAAAAAATTAAGTTTAAGATTCAGATTTACAGTCACCTAAAAACAAAATAATGAACAAATCATTCACAGATTACAGAAAAAATTAGCAACTGTGTATTTCACAGTTGAACATTTTTCAGGTTTTAGTATCTGCGTTAACATTGAATTCTATTTAAATCTCACATCGCGGACTCACAGATTTAGGGAAGCAGTTATGGGTAAGGAATTTGATTTAATAAATTAGGATTATTAACTTGTGCAAATGTAATATATTGAAAAATTAAGATATACTCGCTTTATACATATTTCCTTTACCCTGTACGTAAGCAACGTATGGAATTTTCCCATACAAAGTTTCCTCTTACGACACCTGAATATTGCCAACTGCTCATTTATAAGGTTTTCTTAAAAAAATTATTTTCGAATTACAGATCCAAAATACCTTCTTTATTTTCACCCAAAAAAATGCCGTGTCGCCCGACAGAGGAATTTCAATATTTCGCAATAAATATAGGTATTCTCGAAAATTCGGTGTGGTTAGTAGGTCTTCTTTTTATTATTTTCGGCTCCGTCCAGTTGGCTCCTCCATTTTGGAATTTGAAATTTTGTTTTGCGCAATTTGGTGCTCGCGAAGTGCTGGCGAATGTTGTAATTTTTTTGGAAGTGCTGGGTTCGTTAATTTTTTATTAGCAAAATGCTATTTTCGGCCCGAGAGAGGAGCCAACTTGACGCACCCCCTTCACTTTAGAATTTTTTTAAAATTTATTGGAAAGTGCTTGCGAAGTGCTGGCGAATGCTATAATTTTTTTCAAAAGTGCTGGATCCGTTACCTTTTTGTTAAGAAATTAAAATTCAAAGATATGGAAGGGCCAACTTTAAGCACCTCCTCCACTTTGGAATAAAAATATATTTTTTTATCTATTGGAAAGTGCTGGCGAATGCTGAAATTTTTTTCGAAAGTGCTGCGTCCGTTAAATTTTTATTAAAAATTGAACTATCGGCAATTGACAATAACGTCAAGTTGGCCCCACTTCTTTTCAATTTTATGAAGTATTTAATTTTTCTTTATATTATTTGAAAGTGAAAAAAAAATTAATTATTTAATAAAATTGAAAAACAGTGGGGCCAACTTGATGTGTTATATTTCAATTCTTAATACAAATTTAACGGATCCAGCACTTCCGAAAAAAATTACAGCAATCGCTAGCACTTCGCAAGCACTTTCCAATAGATTTTAAAAAAAAGTTTTAAATCCAAAGTGGATTGAAGTTGGCTTCTCCAAATCTTCAAATTTTAATTTCTTAACAAGAATTTAAGCGACCCAACACTTTTGAAAAAAATTACAGCATTCGCCAGCACTTTGCAAGCACTTTCCAATAAATTTTTAAAAAATTGAAAATTCCAAAGTGGAGAGGGTGCGTTAAGTTGTCCCCTCTCGGGTTGAAAATAGCATTTTGCTAATAAAAATTTAACCAACCCAGCACTTCGCGAGCACTCGCCAACACAAGGGGCCAACTTGCCGGCGCCGTTATTTTCTTCTTATTTTTCTAATATAATAAGAAATCCTTATCTTCTTTCCTTTAAAATTCAATAAGTTATGGCAGAATGCTTATATTTTATATGTATAGATACCTTCCAAATTTCAATATTTATTTATTGATTAATATTTTTGGAGATATATTTTTAATTTTAAAATCATGCAACTGCATTTTCACGACGATAAATCCCATAATAAATTTTAAACCGATGAAAACTTATTTTTGTAGGGACATAATAATATATGGTAAGTATTACCTAAAACATTAAATTTTTAGAAAGAAAATTAGGTTTTTTGATAATAAAAATTTTTAATTGTTTCAGAAGTTCAAAAATTTTTAATTGTTTCACAAAATCAATTGAAAGAAAAAACCAATAAAACAGTTTAGATCTAATATACTATTTTCGATCCATGTTCCAAGGAGGAACTGGTAAACAAATCAACACCCCCCCCCCCACTAAAAAGTTTTAAAATATTTGGGAAACAAAATGGGTACAAACGAAAATAAAAAAGGTAGAACGATTAAAACTATTTTATGTTTAGGATCAAAAATTTGAAATGGGGGAGGGGCTGGCAAAACGTCGATTTTAGATATTTTAAAATATCTGAAAAACTAAATGGTTACAAACGAAAATGAAGAGGTGTAAACGATTAAAAACTATATTGTATTTAAAATTCGAAATGGGGGGGGGGGGCGAAATGCACCTAACTCATTGAAAATCAAACATCGAACCGAAATAAAATGAAAAACTGCGATCGAAAACTAAAGTTCCTACTTTCAACAATATCCTGTTTATTCCCTGTTAAGGATATAATAACATCCTAACTCAGAAATAATTCCAGGACTATTTGATGCCATTTATTTGGCAGTTTTGATTATTTAGTTTTCATAAACCCCTCGTAGATGGTGTATAAAAAATTACATACATAATTGTATGTAAGTGGCAGAAACTCATTTGTAAAGTAATTTTTGATGAACAAAAATTTATTCCAGTATTATATGACGTGATATTTATACGTAACCTCTAAGCGAACAAGGGAAATATAATTTAAAGTTATCGTAAAAAATAAAATATTTTTTTAAAGTTATTTTAATCCAAACATTTAATTCATTAAATAATTTTAGATTAACGTTGCTTCGTAGCTGCTTATTAAATAACTTTTAATGTGATATTTTATCAGATCGCTCTGGTTAATTATTTTTTGGAAATTCGAAATATTATGTATAATATTATTATGTGGATGTAAATGTCGAGATTTTACTTTCAGTTTAGAAAAATAATTGCTTTTTTAATAACAAATTTTAAATAAAGCTGTAACGTAAAGTTTAAATGAAAGTAATATTGTGATTTCAGATTTTCATTGAACCTAAGTTCAATGTATTTATGCAAATTTTTGTGATAATCAAAATTTCAGGTACATTTACATATAATTTTAACATATTAATATTGCATATCATGGAAATGCAATTCAACGTAATGCTCTAGTAATTTTGAATGGAACCCTCGTCATACATTTCTGTGTGATTATGCTTACATTACATTATTAATATTTCACACTACACCTACTGTCACATCTTCGAAATTGTTATTTTCAATTTTCTTCGAGTACTTACCTATCCACTGGCATTAAAACCGTAATTGCAGCAAAATATTACAATTTAATAAACCGAGAAGTAATTGGAACGAAACAGAGATAAACAAATTAAAAAACATGGCACATTACGCAATTCCCAACAGTTTTTAAATTCGCATTATTCGCTCATCGTTATCTCATCAGAAATTTTTGACTCACTCGAAATGTTAGAATTTCGTCCGAAAATACTATGTGATTTACTGAAACTGGCATTTTTATGAATAATTTATATCCTTACAAATAAATTAAATGTCCTAACTTAGGAATAGGTAGCTATACTTTTTTTATATAATATGGCCCACCAAAATGCAATGAAAAATTTGTTTTTAAATTGTAACCGGCAGTGTCAGCATTATATCATATAGCAATTATTTACACCCTTCTGCAATTTTTATAAATGTGCGTTATATTTTACAACATTAATTATTCAAAAATATATTTTGCCGAAAAGTAATTACATAACAGTTTAATATGTACAGATTTATTTATTTAATTTTATTACACGACTTGAAAATAGTCTTCAAATTCAACTTTTTAAGTACCAAAGCTTGGCGCCCAACGTGGGGCAACATCGCTAGCTTTAGCAGTAAAACCAAAATTAGCAGTAAAACTATCCTGCATTTTATATTATTATATTATTTTAAAATAATACATATTATATAAAATATATATTTTTTTTTAAATAATTTTAGCTTCAATTTAAAAAGTCACCATAGCATAAATATATTATTACACTAATTAATAGGTAAAGGTTTACATACACTTACATACAAAATTGTTTTAATTGCATACAAACTCTTTGAAACCATTTTTAATTAGGTAAATTAGCGATTTATGTTCATATCCTTTGCGTTTTTCTAATTAAAATGTTTCGCTAATTATTAATTTTATTAAAAGTTATAATTAAAATTAGTGTTATTGAAGTGTATACTTACAAACAATTTTGATATACAATTGAATGTTTTGAAAACTTCAACTTGCAGGTTGCATTCCTTCATTTTATAGTTGTGGCAAATTAAAATCCGTTACACGTTAACAATAATAACTTATTAACAACAAATTTACCTCAAATGGATATATTCAGTTTATTTTAGAGGTAGACTGCAAATTTACATTTTACTGTTTGTGCTAAGTTTCTTTTTTACAGAAGGTAAATAATCATAAAATTAGAACTGTTATTTAACAAGATCAGTGTTGTCTTGCATTTAAAATTTAGTGAAATCCAATTAAGCCTGTTTCAACAAACAACAATTCTAAATAAACATTGAGTTTTGTTAAAATAGCAGTTTTAGTTTCTTGAATTTTTACATTTCGCGAAAAGGAAACTGGAAAAAACTATTTTACAGTTTATCTCGAAAATAATTACGAGAGCAAATAATTGAACATTGCGAATTTACCATTCAAAGTTATTAAATATATTAAGTTACCCACGAAGGAGAATTTTTATTTTATTTTGAAACGATACAAATTCAATCATAGCAATTTGACTCGAATTTCATTAAAAAATGTTTAAGATTTCAAACTTGCCAAATAATTGGTTGAAATCTATCTGTTTTCATACAATTGAAATTTTTTTCAACCTGTCTAGTAACAATATTAATAATATCGATTTAACAGAAAAAAAATATATAGCTTATTGTACTCGTATTTGGTCAGTATTGCTTACAATGCTACTTCGCAAACTTTTCTTTTTTTTACATTACTTTGGTACACAATAACACTACGAAGTACCTAATCAAAGCAAGTTTTGGTAATAGTGATTTAGTTTGAAAGTTTTTGGAAAATCAATAAATAATAATGCGTTTGCTAAAAAAATTTATTTCCTCTTCTTATCGGTAGGGTCCAAACTAATGTAATAAAAAAGCAGTTAACGCTAAGCCCCAGTCGGAGAAATATTTTTCTATGTGCAATAGTTTAAAGATACAGTTACATTTTGTATTTACAAAAATTTCATTTTTATTTTGTTTAGTTTTCTTTCAAAGCAACAACATTTCATGAAACTTCAGTCAGCTTGTGTTGGAGATTTGTTGATTACTCGGTAGATCAAAGGCTTAATGTGACTTCGGAATATGATACAAATAATTTTAACATAATAAGAATCCAAACCATCTCCGTACTTCATAAGATACAAACAAGCTCTGAACTAATTACATCGAAATTACATTTTCACGTACAGCACGATGAAACTTTTATTTATTCTTACTAGTAATAATAGTAATATTATTATTATGTCCTTAATTATAGAATGATATATTTACTCAATATACATTATTATTACATGAGTGTGATGGCGTGAGGTGTGTGATTTATCTTCATCAATGTACGCTTCGACTTACAATAAAACATACCTAATGAAATATGTGGTACTAATTTATCAAGTAAGAATATTCATTATAATTTCGAAGTGCGATTACTCAATCAACTGCTGACACTAAGGTACAGGGTTCGAATCCTTTCCAAAAAATTAACTTACGAATTTCTTTTTACCCCTTTAGTCATTGCCCGTTGGTACCGTCTATGCTAGTCTAGTTTTGAAAATGCCCAAAAAAAAGAGCAGAGTCAGGCGGCAACAAATAAATTATTTTACATTACAATCTTTACGGTAGTTTAAAAAAAAATCTAAAAAAAACAACTGCTCTTAAGGGTGGGGTGTTTGCCCTTAATTTTGAAGTAGGTTTGTATTAAGTGCAGTTTACATTATATGATTTATCATAGGAGAAACCATAAAACACAGTTTACACTGTACATATTAATAATATGTTCTTTCTTAAACTGCACTTTGGAAATGAAGGTTAAAGATAAAATTTTAAACGGATAGAAACAGCAACTATAAAAAAATTTTAAATCTAATCATGACTTATGAAATATGTCTGGCTAATGAAAGTATTTTCAAGAATTAAATTGGTCCATTTGTATCTGTTTATTTTCGGTGAACTAAAAAGTGGCTTGTATTTGTGTGTTTGCAAGCACTCGGAGAGCTAAGCTTCGTTCAAATGTAACAAAATGTTACATTTCAGTACTTGGAGATAAAAATAAAATTAACACTTAATTTCTAATAAAAAATAATATTTTTAAACATTGGTTTACCTAAATCTTGTAATAAGTAAAATTGTTGGGAATCCCTGCTCTAGATGGTATAATATTTAAAGTTTTTAAGATGAACTTATTTACTTACATATTAAATAGGAATTCGGTTATTTTGACACTTAAAGTCGGTTAAAGCCGTTAAATAACTTCTAGTAAATTGAAGAAAAAATATTAACTAATTTACTTTTACGTTAGAAACGGAATAAACCCCACATATCAATCAAGAGTTTAATTAGATCGCGATTAGGAAATTTGTGAAAGGAAATTTATTTCCAAAACCACCAAAAATATAATATTAAATTGAACACCGCTGAGTAATCAAAAATCTACTTTGTGAAATCTTACTTTTGGAAAACTGATATAAAAATTTTTGATTGAATGTTGAATTCGATTTTCTTATAAGGCTTCATAAAATTTAATTTCTGCAACATTATGTAGGTAGAACATGATAAAATATAGCCAAGAACAATTTTAAATAGTTTCGTGTTTCCGATGACGCTTTTCCGATATAAAAAAATTAAAATAAAATAATTAGAGATAGAGTTTATTTATTTATATAAAAACTTTAATTTTGACATTTAGTGACATTTGGATGACATTGAGAACATTTGACATTGTGACAATTGACATTTAGGAATTGCAAAACACATTAAAAATAAACACATTTTCACAAACTTAGGCGATCCAGCGGCGTAGTTTGAAAAAGAAATGAACGGTCCAAACCAATTTTGACACGTAACAAAATAATAAAATAATTTTTATATATTCAGAAACAAGAATATTGACCCACCTGTATGTTTACGTATAATAAATATATTATTAAGTTTAATGAATAATAGATATTTCTACATTTAATCCAATATCCTTTTTGAAGTCATCAGTATCCAGGGGTAAACTTAAGAGAATTCTATAGCTTCGCTCTCAATATGTATGTACGGATGTTATATATTTACATGTAATTCAAGATTCAATATTGACAATCTATTTGATGTCTGCTTTCATCTTTGAATTAACGAAGTTTTTTACTAATAAACCTGTTTACTAAATCGTGTCGCGGCTTGCATTTCCCAATGCAATCTAAATGTGCAGGTTGTAGTACGTTTATCGGCCATACTCAAGTTGATTAGTTTTGAAGCTAGAACATTCCATTTAATACATGTGAATATTACTAAAGTTTTTAGACAACATCGATATTTGAGCAAATACCCTAGCCGACGACGCATTTTAATAATATTTCCACTATTGGGGACTGAACATTCGAACCGGCCAACCACTAAATGGTTATGGCCAACCACTATATCCAAGTAAACACCCATGGTTCCAAATTTACATTGCATACGTTGTCACTCTGCATAATATACCGAGTCATTACAATCATGATACCACGGGTTGATAACTTCCAAACTAAGTAATTATTTTCATTACAGAGTAAATACTAAATTGTTGGTTCTAACGTGTAACTTAACAAACAAACCACATTATTTAGCAAACAAGATTACCTTTAAGATAAACATGACTAGTTAATATTATACCTGCAATATAATGTAGAAGACTAAGTGTAAGTCAGCTTGTACGTACAAGTTTGTAAAATAAATTAAAATTTTAACATTTTGAAAGAAAATCAATATGGAACAACGAAGGATATTATGAAAATTTAGTTAAAATCACATCAGATCTATAGACTGATATAACCTTCATTATCGCTTTCATCAGTTCTTTATTTTTTCTAATTATATTTTTTAATTATTTAAATTTGTAGCTATTAATAAATTAATTTTGCTTAAAAGCAAGAGTTGAATGAGAAAAATTAATTTTATTATTCAAGAGGGTTAACTCAAAGCCTAGTTCACACAATAAAATTTGCATAAAACACCAAGTTTGTTGTTTTCATTAAAAGTTTCTTAAAACTGAGACATCATACCTGCTGAATAATACAAGAATCGCTGCTACATACCATTTAATGTTTTACCGGCGGTTTATTAATGTTACTGGTAAACTTAAAATTAAATTTTAACAAATATTAATTTGCTTGTTAACGAGAAAGCAGCATTTTGTGCTTATTGTAACCAATGAAACCAGCAGATACCGAGCAAATAAGTACATTGTAAATTAGCAATTCTATTCCACGTGTTTGATTTCTCCTTTGAAACTCGAAAGAGGAATCGAATCCAAAGTAGTTGTTTCATCAGAAGAAAAAAAATTTGTAATATTATACTAATTCTTTTTTTATTATTTGTACATTAATATTGCTATTTGATTGTTCGGTCCTTACGAAGTCACTGGACAACAATAAGACGTACAAGTTAATTAAATTTGCATCAAATATTGAACTATTGAGAACAAACCAATCCAATTCCATCTTGCAATAAATTATTCATATTGGTGATATTTCAATAATTCACTGTACATGTTAGGTGATTTAGATGTGTTTAGTTGAATATATTGTTTACATTTGATCTTGGTTATCATTCATTCTACAATAATTAAATTTAATATCCTACTTCATTGTGTGATGTCTTATTGTACTTAGCATTTGTTCAACACTATCATGTACATCCTTTTGTCATATCCTGCGGTTATAGTACTCACATACCAGCATGTAAAACTCGCATTAATAATATTTTAACGTTTGTTTTACTTATCACAATGACAAATATTTTGAGAGCCCTAAAAGGTCACAAAGAAATTTAAACGGCATTATATTCTGACTTACGTGCTAATCTAAAATTGCATCAATAATAAACTAAATCAAAATGAAAGACTTCGCTTTGTATAGTTTCACGCTGTGTTAAACAAAATCATAATTCATATTTATATAAAATATTGTCAATAAATATGGCTAGGTCGTAGGTATATCTATAGACAATATTACTTGGGCGACAGAAATTTATATTCAGCTCATATAATATCTTAAATTTATAAATAAAAAATTCTATAGTTTTTCAAGTTCATTTAAAAATCCATACTTACTAGGCAAGTTAGATATTTTGAAATAATATTTTTGCAGTTATTAAGAAGTGCAGGATCAATATCAATTTTAAAAATATTTTGGACGTTGTTGCTTTGTAGCGAAAATCGATCGGTCAGTTATGCAACTCTATTAACATGCATTTATGGTGATTGCCTTAGTTATTTATACGATTTGAAAGTTATACTTCAGTCAAAAGACCGGGCTTAAGTTTAGCTAGTCTTATGCCCAGTTGTTCAGTTGCAGGTTAAACCTAAAAGTTTGGGTTAACCAATGAAATACGTAGAAAAGACGTTTTTAATGAAATATCATTGGTTAACCCAAATTTTTAGGTTTAACCTGCAACTGAACAACTGGACCTTATTATGGTAAATTGTTGATAACTCATGATTGCTTCATCTCAAATCAAAATACCAAATAGATTTCTTTAGTACATAAGTTTATCTTGGATTTGAACGAAGGAATTACCAAAAAATTAATTTTTGAATTTATGGTAAATGTGCATTCAAAAAACTCTGATTTTGTCAAAGATTGCTCTTTTTATTTAATTAAAAACAAATCCTTCGTTGGTTTTCGAGAAATCTTGACTACCGACTTAAAAAAGTCCTGCTCAATTTAATCTTTCAAAAAGAGACACGTCAAAAGAGACCGAACGTCCGGAGACTCGATTGTCCATAACTCGAAAGGTTTTGCTCCAAATTTTCTGAAAATATTTCTTATAAGCAAAAAAAAGTATTAAAAAATTCGATTTTACTCCCCTTTTCCCTCCTTAATGTGCTCGTTCAGCCGGTGCCAACCATTAAGTTATATCGTAAAACACTGGGTTTTGATTGGTCCAATTTTCATAATTTGTCCAATTGAACCAATCGAAACCCAGTGCTTATAAATTTAAACCGTAACAAAGGTAAATTTGTTCAGAAAGATCCCAATAATCTCAAAATTATTTTAATTTATTTAAATTTTATTATTAATTTAAAATTTAAATTGTTAATTAGAGAAAATTATTAAGTTAAGATTTAGTTTTGGGAGTTGAAAAACTGCAAAAGCAGCTGTTGAAAACCCATAACATGTAATATTGTGATAAATTTAACATATTATTCATATTTTTCACAACCAAAAATTATTAGAACCGAAAACGAATTGTAAAGTCATGAATTAACAAAGATTAATTTTCTAATGAAATTATTATAATTTTATTCATAGTGTAAATTGCGAACATTATACGGTTTTTCCATTGGCTGTTTCATATTGCATAAATTGCACTAGAAAATAGTTGATCCAGTTAAACAGTGAATCTCTAAGCCATTCGCTTATTAAAAACTCACAAAAACCAAACCCTTGAAGTTTTGAAATTTTCTTAAGAGAAAAGCCTGCACAAGAGCTAATTGCACAGCAGCACAACTTCTAGCAAGACGAGCTGCTGGCGTTCGGTCTCATACGATAAGTCGACAATGTGAAACTGCAGAGCAATCTCAGGCGCGGCTAGCTGTTAACTCATAAGCCAGCCACCAAAAGTAAGAACACATCGGCAACAAAATCAAGCAATTCAATTTCAAACAGAATTGAGCCAATCATCGATTTACAGATCCACATGAGATATGCACAAGCACCTGCCTCCGCTCAGACAGCTCCGAATGCAACTTTCTAATTCGTCGGAAAGGAGTAATAAATCACTCGATGTTAATATCACAATTTTAACAGCTGCTGCCGTAAAGGAAAAGTTAAACTTCCTCAACCGTTCCATCGACATGGGAATCCCGTGCTGTATCCATAATTTCTTTAAAGTATACTTTCAAATTTAAAAAATTGTTATACCAGAATTTTTGTCAGAACATCCGCTCCTATACAATATTCCTTTTCTTTTTCCTTCATGGATTGAGGTACCAGTTTGAAAAATATGAAAGTGGCGGAATAGTGCGGCCTTCAGGCTGCACCTCTTGAGCAAACTAGTTTATAATAATTCCTGTTTTTGCCTTTCTATTTGCAAAATGTTTCCACAATCAAAAAATACTACTACTAAAAATTATATTTAATTTTTTCTATTAATAATTTCAATTAGTAAATATCTTGTGCCCTCTTTAGGAATTCCTTGGGAATCACTGGAATTCGTGGATTTCTTTGATATTTTTTGGATATCACTATTATTCCTTGGAAATTCCTAGGTATTTTTTATAAAATTTTATTTTTCAGTAAAATGCTGGATTTGGCCGGTTAATGTAAAGCTGCTACTTATAACAGGGGCATATTTAAAAATATACTTATGGGGGCGGGGAAACCAGATTATTTTGTAGATTCTCGTTAATCCATTCATGCGCGTCAGTGATATATTGATATTATTTATATTTTAAAACTTCATTGTAAACATTATTCAAGGATACAATCCGAGTCATCCTTTGGGGGGGGGGGCAATTGCTTCCTTGCCCACCCCTAAACACGCCAATGCAATTAAATTTTTGTCGTTTTCATACAATCATATTTTGATATATTAAATATAGGTTACCCGTTACAAGAAAATGAATTAATTTATTTATAAAATGGGAAGTAATTTATATAAATACTTAAAAAATTCTACGAAAACAACAATTAGAAACAATTTATGTCTTTGAAATGAAAGTAAAATAAATTAAACGGAAGAAAATAATTTAAAAAAGAACTAGTTAATTAAAATTGTGAAAGAAGAGATAAACATTGAATGTTTAAAATTATACAAATTACAAAATCTACATGAGATATTGTAGTAAAACTGAAATTCGCTCGCAGTGAAATTACAAAACAGCTGTCGTGTTATCTAGCAATATTATGACTAAAAAATAAATAGAAAAGAAAACTAAAATAAATATAACATAAAAACGACACTTAAAATTATTAAATTTTTAAATTAATAACTTTTTAAAAGAAAACACAATCTCTCCAGTTGTAAACGTACTTAGTTCACGGCAGGATATAATATTGTAGAAGTCAACAGGTTGCTTCGCGGCAGAAAGATATTAACCAAAAGCGTCCTGCAATTTCATTGGATGATAGCATTACACCAATAATTTTTTTTACCTCAAACAGTAGCCAATGATATCTTAAGTTATATCATTATCAAAACAATATTTCAACGTAAAATGTATTATAGATTTTTGCTTTTTTTCTCAGATCAGTAATTAATTCAAAATTTTTAAATTCTTTTGTTACTGCAATACACGACAATAACAATTTATTGTTATCTTGCTGTAAAGATTTTTGCGTGCACACTGTAATTTATCCTTCGAAATTGGTTTTGACAAAAAGGAATACTAATATATTTGATATAATTATAAGTATACACGTAATACTATCATATTATTTAATTAATTAATAAGACCTTACGATATTGTGTACTACTTGGTAACAATTATTAGTCCCTTGCCTTAGGTAAATATAACTGAAACTCGAGTTTTGTTTACATTGTTTATATTAGACTAAAATAGTACCCGTAAAGTTACATTGTTAGAGAAACTTGACAGAATTGCTTTAATAATATTTAATAATAAGTATAAAGAAATTGTGCTTTCCAATTCAGAGAATTAATAATTTTCAGTAAAGTTTTGCATTAATTAAAAGTTTTATTATCCAAATTATCTTCTAAATGTTTTCCAAACTCTATGTATTATGAGTTTTGTGTTCATAAAATTCAGTCGTTCCTGTTTCTATTTATTAATTTTTCATTTTCTCGTATGAAGTTTTTACAATATTTTTTCCATAAAAGCTAACTTTCATTATTTATTAATAACGCAGTTCTCGAGAGCGCAGGTTGAAACACTTCATAGGAAACACTTCTTAACAAATTGAGGTTCTTAACACTCAAAATTGGTCTCAGCTAATTGAAAAAAAATACGATATTATTATAGCCGCCAGTTATCACAATTAAATTAATAAGAAACAGAAGAATTGTTTTATTGTAATAGCAAATAAAGCAATATAGCAATGTGACACACAATTCTGCAAATACTTTTCCTTCGTTGCTTATCATATTACTACGATAAGGTCTAAATTTCAGTAATCAGATTGTACATGTGATTCTGACTACCAACTTGAGTAGCGGAGCATAGGTAATATATTTTAATTGGTGGATGCGTACGTACCTCATCTACATATCTTTTTGTTTTAACTTTCAAACTCAACATTTCCGTACCCACAACAAGACAAAATAAATCTTAGCGCGTGGCTTAGCAATTGGTGTTCGCCAGACCTTAAAGTTACGCTAGCGCCCACTACACATTTCAAAACTCATCCAGTGAACAAACATCAACACAAGATTTATAACTACAGTAGTAACTACATCATATTATAAAATTAAAATCACAATCATAAATTTATTTTCCAACAGGAATACACCCAATAACAGGAAAAACAAAGTCTAACTACATCATCAGAAGTTACAAACTAACAGTATGCAATAATATTATATTATATTAGTCATACTAGAATAAAACAAAATTAACATATCATAAATTATTATTAATTTAATTCCGGATAAGTATTTGGAATCTTACCAAGTTGTCAAAGGTTACATCAGCAAATTCGAATATCAAGTTATAATAATTACCATTCATGGAATATCTTCAGCAACAGTTCAATCTGTAGAGGCTCATATATAGATATTAATCTATAGTTAGTTATGTCAGCAGAATTCCCCCCCCCCTTTTACTTCGAATTCAACTAGTTTACTTCTTTTGCTGCGCTTTAAACGTTTACCATTACTTATGGATCTATTTCTTTGTTCATTCGGTTCATCATCAACGTATTGTGCTACTCCATCTCTTCAGCTAGTCCCATGGTTCTCTCCTCTTCTATTCTTTACTCTCAGAAGAGACGCGTCGTTCACCGTTAAGAACCATGTCCTCGGTCCTCCGGTCATGTGCCATGTGCAATGCTTCCGCCTGCTCAAAGCCCGTCATTTTCTTCACCTGGTCCGTCCTTCGGGTTAGCGATCTACAAAAAGACTTTCTATTGAGTGGCCGCTTCTCGCTATGTGTTCTAAATATCGCAGAATTGTGGAGAGTCTCTTTGTGATATTATGTAGCTCTTCCATAACGGAAATACTTCTACTGTGTACTGTCCACGGTATTCTTAGAATCCTTCTGTATGCCCACATCTCGAACTCGTCGATTCTTTGACTACCGCCTTTCTGAGTTTCAATAGGGAAATATGGAAAAGTCCTTCCAGATTATTAACAGTTTTACTGTTGCTGATCTGGCTATTGTTAGGCGTCTCCTGATCTCGCTTTTGTATCCTCCGTTTCATCCTATAAAATAAACCCAGGCAACTCAACTGACACTTTAATGAGCTGTACGTGTTTGGATACCTCGAATTCAACTTTTCATATACCTCTCCACTCAGACCCATCTCCGCTAAATGATTCGATATAAAAATGGCATTTAAATGCCTCATCCGTAGAATACCTTTTATTTCGGTTGTCTTTCATTCCCCCCTTTATAATATTTTCTTGTGATGTTGCGTCCTTCTTTTATGATAAACCATTTTGAATCCACTATGTTCTTCTTGAACAGTATTTTCGTCAATAGCATCCAGTGATGGACTTTTCAGGTTAGCCTGAACCATAACTTTTTAATAAGAAATACGTTTTTATCAAAAATTAAGTCTAAAATTCAGTTATAACCTCGAAATGTAATAATACAGGGTACAATGTCATTTAATGTAACCTATAACAGAGAAAAAAAAATTCCCATTTCAATATAATTGCTATGAAAATATAAATCGCATATTTTCTATTAAATTTTTTATTGCATCCTCCTACGTGGTAGGCATTTCAAAATGTTTCATTAATGTTCATTTTACTTTTCAAATAATTGCAAAAAATGTAAAATTTTATATTGGAATTCTTTAGTCCACCTCAACTTTTCACTGATAGCAATTTTAGTTAAATATGGCTTAGTCCATTAAACCTACAATTATTAAGCTCTAATTATTATAAGTGTATTTTAAAAAATATTAGTTTGATTTATTTTCCAACACACTTCCTGCTACTGGTTCAGCGATGTGTGACCTTCCAGACTTAATACATAATATACTTTTATAATTATCTAAATTAGCTGATGCAATTGTTTTTTTTTTAATATCATAATTAAATTCACAAACTATTTTGACTAAATATATGTAGTTTTAAAACACTGCTCGAATTCTTTGCAATCCCACGTAAAATCCTGAATTTTACAAACTGACGCTTGTCACCATTAATTAAATATAAAATCGAAGAATTTATAAAAACCAATAAAACATTTTTGGTGTTAATCAAACTAATCAGCAGAAAACATGATCGTAAATCCAATGGTCTGTTACATCTTCTTACTTTGACTTACCTAACTTTTGGAAATTTAAGAAACTTTTAAAAATAACTTGCAATTGTTGAAATTGAATTAAACGTAAACAAGAACTTAGATCTATATTATTATTTAAAAAACATTAAGAGATATTTAGCTCAATTTCAAAATTATATAAAAGTAATAATCATCCGAGTTAAATAGTAGGGGAAGCTGGGGATGGTGTGGACACTGGGAGACAATGGACATGCTTGTATTTTGGACCTTGTTAGTGATTTTGTTTCTGTACATGACTTAGTATGTTAGTACCACTGTAAACAGCTGATAGGAGAGAGAAATCGACGCTATGATATCATCGGAAGTTTTTAGATACCATAGTTTGTTTTCAACCTCTCAATTTTAAGTTTACATAGTGACTCCGTGAGGATTTTCAATTATTTAAGTTGAATTTTTTGTAACTTTTTTAATTTGTAGGTGAAAAGTGAAGTCTTACAGGTATGTCAATAGTTAATTCATAAAAATGAATGCTTGTTTTATCTAAATTTTCTTAACTTCAACATTTTTTTCCTGTCATGGGATACAATGGACGGTGTGTAGCCCGAAAGAGGGCTACTAATGTTTTTCGAGTTTAAAGATACTACTAGCAATTGTAAACAAAAGAAAGTGAAGAAGGGGAAAGCAAAGAAAAGTAATATTTAAGATAGAAATAAAATCATCCAGTGAGTCTGATTTTGAAATATAATATTGTTTAATTATTAATATTTTGGTAATAATTTTTAAAGTTGAATTATTATATAAGGTTTACTTTGTGACTGAATTCTGGAAAAACTATTGCATCTTAGTAGCCTATATCGAGGTTAATAATCTTAAACTACCTACCCTAATGTTTAGTAAAAAAATAATCGCCTAACTTCTTTGGAAAAAAAATAAAAATAATAAAACGTACAAACCAATTCCCAGTCTCCCCTATTATTTTCAAATAAAAATATGTAAAGTGAAATTAATATTTGTAAAAATAGGTTTCGTGTTTATTTGAAACTTTATCATTCAACTTCAGCATTCAGCATTAGTTTTCCTTGCTTTTTAAAATTTCGGCAGATGGGAGAAACTGGATGATAATTGGACTGTTAAATTAACCAATATAATTTCAGGCCTCTGCAACTTACGGTTATTAATCGGTCTGTAACTCGTGAACAAACGTACAGACAAACAGATTTCACAAATACTTTCTTCTAACTGTATACACAAAGAAACGTCAAAAGTGCTAATCCAGTTGTTCCTGTACGCAAAGAGAATTGCCTTATGTGATTCCAGGTTGCCTTTAAAACTATACCATGTGCAACTTTGATAAAATATTCATTTCTTGCGAAAGCTTGAAATTTTGATGCTTTTCATGTCTTTGGCTATCATAGAAGTATCCTTCTAATACAGTGGTAGCGAACCTTTCTAAATTTAAGCTACATACAAATTCAAATAAATTCTTTATGATGTAATTTTTAAACAAAAATTTATACTCGATTTTTTATGAAAGATAAAATATAAGATTATAAAGTATCGCTTATTTCATGTTAAGAAAATTTTGGAAATGTCTAACTTGAACTTGATGCTTTTAACAATATAGCATAAATTGGAAAACGTTTAACAATTACCTTTTAATTATGAAAGCTTTTATCGTTTGATCATCGAACAGACAATTTTCCGAAAAAAATTCATTGAAGTGAATTTTTTATTCCACAGATTTTAATTGCTTTTGAGAAGCATCCAAAGATAAAGAATAAATAAAAAAAATTCTGAAAGTTTAGATAAGTGATCCAAAACAGGAGTATTGAGTAAATTATTTCAAAATAATTTACAGGAGAGCAGCAGCAGAATGCTTATTATTAGAGATCGGATTTTTAAGCATTTTGTTTTAAAGGTGCTAGGTATATTATGTATTCCCCCTTTTTAAGTCGCTTTTGTGAGTTCAAGTGCATATTTGGCGGTTTGTTGCCTATAATTACTTATTTTCTTATGTTTCCATATATTTTGCATATTTAGCAAATCAAAAAAAATTTGTTTTTGCAACGATTTGAAACGGTTTAAAAACTATAAGTTTTAATTGCGTCTGACGTGTGAGTATTATTGAGTTGCGCCAATTGCAATCCAGCATTTGGAGGCATAATGAAAATTTTTAGAGCATATTTTGGTGCTTGCTTTTTACGTTTTAGAGCATACTTTTAAGTTTTTTATTGCCTACAAATCCGATCCCTGCTTATTATAATTTGAACAATAATAAATGTTTGTTATTCAATTCAAAATATTTTTTATCGAGTAGCATTTTAGCTAAGCATAATAATGTTTTTGCTATAAAATGGTAACTTATTGTTTTTGCTTATAACTGTGTTTTTGATAAAACATTTTTTATGTTCATGTTTTTATGTATGGTAGGTATTATGTTTCATACTCTGGTTTGGTATTAATAATTATAATTTTATTTCTTGCTTCGTATTTTCAGAATCCCGTATTGAATTTTCTGGTAATTTGAAATTACAATTTATTGTGGAATCCACTGCGTACCTGTATATTATGTAAGATTTCCAGAATTACTTTAAATATTAAAGAAGACCTTGTTATTATAACATGAAAATCTAATGTGGTAACTCATAAATGTATTGTCTTTTCTTCTTTGATTTGTTATTTTTGATACAAATTTTTTTTCTATTTTATAGTAACATATTATTTCTCATTGAATTTATTGATTTTACGCAATTAAACCGAAGCGTAGCTAAGATGTCATCAAGCTGCTTCAAGATTGCTTCTATTGTGGGGATCTATCAATTATTTGCAAGATTTAATTATTATATTAAAAATTATTAATTTATTAATGACCAAACGATGAATTGCAAATTCATAATGTTTGATTTGAAACTACTTTAACGACGGATTTTTTTTGAAATTTATTGCAATAAGGGAAAATATGAGTGGGGACCGAACGTGAAGGGCTTCGGTAACAACGAACGATGCGATGGCGAGAATGAATATAAGAACATGGATGAAGCTTACACGTTTTCTTTTTTGCAATTACAAAAATTGTAACAGATTTTATTATGAGTAGTAATTGGAAAATAGTAAATAGGAATAATTATTAAGTAATATTGAAATATCTCAAATGATATTTAAAATAAAAAAATTGCTTTTTTAGCATTGTACTCAAGAAGAAACGTCAAAAAGCAGAAGCAAGTAATTTTTAATTCTAAATATTTGCTAATGCCTAATGAACATTATTAAATTCTTTTTATAGTAACTGCCCAACTGAATTTCTTTCTCATCAAAAAGAAATAAAACCATTTCGTACATCACAAAATTAACAATTTTATATCATTTTTGATCGGACGTTGTATGTTTTCGGATATACAGAAAAGTAATTAGATTATTACAGTGCATTAGTAAAATAAGGCATTTAAGTAGATTAAACATACATATCTGAAATTCTTACATTTATTTGATTAAAAATTTAATCAAATAAATTTTCGCCTTTTCAAACTTCTCATTTCAAATACTGGCAGCCCTGATTCACATTGTATTGAATTACTTGTATTTTTCATTTATTTCGATAAAAGTTCAAATAATATAATATTATACAAAAGGTAGCTTAAAAGGAAGAATAATATTACAAAAAAAATGTAACTCCAACTTGGATTCTTATAAAAATTGGCTTGACGCCTATGAGAAAATTCTTGTTTGAATGAATAGAAATGTTTATCATTTAATGTATGGCTTCCAATTTTGCCAATGCATGGAAAATTTTCTGGCTACGCCCACGGGCTTCCATTTTTCCAGAGATAATACACTATTACATATTATGTGACGATAGAAAAGATATTATTGTGAAAAGCGATTGAAAATGCTTTTGAGCTAACTTTCCGAAAATAAAATCTTGCAAATAAGTTATATTGGTTATGTACTTACACAACTTTTTAGAAAGTAATATACCAACTGTTCTTTCTATAACTGTTAGATTCTACACTATAGTGCAGCACTAAATCTTGATAGTATGAACTATTATTATAAAAAAAAAATTGAAACAAGATTTGTTTGCCCAGATAAACAATGCTGTCCTTTAAAGCCAAGTTTCTATTTGTAATAAAGTTTAGTCAGAAGTTCTTGTTGGATCAAGTAAACTTTATTTCAGATCACGAAACTAACAAACCTACTTATAAAACTATTTTTAACAAAGTTTGGTAGTAAAATTTAATCTGTATATTTTTTATTAAATACTTCCTTTTAAATTTTTAATTAAACTTGTTTGTTTTCATTTCAACTTCATTATTAAGTTTCGGTATAAACTTTGTATTAAATTATAATGTATAGAATGTAACATAAATGTAGGATTATAACTTTTTCGCTCGATTGTAATAAATTTCCCACTATAAATAAAGTGGATACAATTCTCCAACAAAATAAAAAGTAACTTCCAAAACTGTTTTTTTATAGTAAACTTGAAAACTGATTGTTTGGAACCTCTTGAAGAAATTGCATATTATGAACCAATGCTGGTGAAAACTTGAAATTACGACACATAATAAATGTGGAGATAATTTGCTGAAATAAAGAGCTCACCTATTTTACTTGTCGTCAGCAAAATGCAATTTTATGCTCCGTGGAAAGTCGATTGCATTTTCTTCAGTTAGTTATAGTCTGTTATAATTTACATGACAAACCAATCGCGTAACATTTATTTTGATTAATATTTTAACTGAAAATGATATTAACTTTCGTTTTATTTTCAGAGTTTTGGGAAGATCATTTCCAGTGTCGATATCCTAACAGCACACTCACACCTTACAACCAAAAATATACTCATCTGTGTACGGGAAAAGAAAAACTCACCAGACAAAATACCGTTTTCGAAAATCAGCTTCAATTTGTTTCTGACGCTGTTATGGCATTTGCGTATGCCATCAAGTAAGTTATTCACGTAATTTATTTAATTTAGAGCGGATTTCAGTTGGACAGGGCAGAATCGCAAATACGGAATTGTTTTCTTGTAATTATTGCTCGGAAATTTTTTGTTATGCTAAGTGTAGTTGCATGTAATAACTGCAAGTTGTGTACATGCAATGGAAAATACGAAAATATTTGTTTAACCAAGCAAATTTAACAACCATGTAGTGCATCACGAACCGTACACAAATTGCTTACTTATGCTTGAGTGGTAACTTTACGGTTAAACTTTCATTGTATTCTTTTTTATTTGTTATATTTTCAATTTACAAAGCAACTAAGTTTTCTTTACAAAAACTAGAATAACAGTTCAAGAAGCTTGAAAGCTTGAAAAATAAAATGTTGATTTTTAAATCAATATTGTCTCCACATTCTTGAGTTTTATTCATTGCTCCTGTGGTCCCATGTGCTAATAGAGTAGACATTGATAAACTGCATATAAGGGAAATAGTGTGTAGTGCGTGCCTCGTTGACTGAAATGGGAACAGAGTAATCAAATATACGTCGGAAGCTTTCAAATGGATGAGTATGCTACTTAAAGCATGCAATACGTATGCATTCGAACGACTACTTTGTAATATTTCTAGTAGCCTACCTATTTCATTTTTATTTGCTCTACAAAATTAATTACTATTATTTTTAGTAATAAACTTTTTGCTATCGCTTCAGGACCTTTCGCCTCTCTGTTACAACATCATCCTTACAAACCCTTTCTTAAATTCTTTCATGAATTTTCGAATAAAATAATTTAAATTGCTCTGCTTAACTTACGTTTATTCATGTGTATTTTCTATTTAATTGTAAAATAACAGAAATTAAAAAATGTATGGAGCAAAATGTAAATTTGCAACAAAAATTGCACTGAACCAACTTAAAAAATTAATTTAAAAGCACAAAATGCATGAACGGATCTGCTTAGTTTTTCTACAAAGTCTGTTCCATCCGAAAAAAACGTGAGAACGTAATTTTAATATTCCTTTGAGTTTTTCGTTGTCTAGTAAATTAAAATTTTAGTTTCTCATTTTAAATCATTTAAAAAAGTTGGGAATTCTCTTGTCTAGAATGGTACCTGTCGCTGCCCTCCCCCAACTCAAATTTTTTGATTAAATTAACGTTAAACGATTAAGCTTAGTTCCAGCCTCAAAGAGCTTCCATTTCAGTCGTTTCAGCTTCAACCATCGCGAAATGTTTGAGGGGAGGATGTACCTTGTCGAGAAACCTTTTTCCCAATGCTTCAAACTCTAGTGCTCAGGCAAGCTTTCGGTGAGCTGGTTGCTTATTTTGAAATTGACTGGTGGAATCCAGTACTTCAGATAAATAAAACCCAATAAGAACCATAAAATAATATACTTAAATTCTAGTTTTTCACAACTTTCTGCTAATAGGGTAATTGTTTTTCAGACTAAATTAATTAGGTATGCTTAAAATTATCCAGCATTTATTTCAGTTGGTCAGGGTCAGAATTGTTGTCGCACACGTGATGACGTCAATATTAAAAAATAATAGTTCGCGCTTTTATATTTTTTCTACTAGATTTTACTCGTTCAGTAAGCTATCCATTTTATTTCGCGTTGTGTAAGATATTGCTTTAATATGGGCTTGATCTAGTTCTTTTGTTGCTCTGGGTAAATATAGGTTTTACCGCGATTTTAGTGGTCTAACGTTCAGTGGGTTCAAAGCAACCAGGTTCCGTAACTTGGAGGGTTCGCAACAGGCTCTTTACACTCTGTAAAAAATTATAGTATTATATTAGGTCGGTTGAAAAGTTCATATCGTTTCTAAGAGAAGACGTCACTAGAATTTTTTCATATAATTTTCAGTAAGAACTATAACCTTCAAATGATACGTGTCAAAATTTGACAGCGATCTGTCAATTGGTTCGTAAGTTATAGCATTTTGAGTAAAGCAACTTTTGTTATTGAAAAAAAAATGGATAAAAAGGAATTTCGTGTGTTAAAGAAACACTGTTTTAAATGAGAAAAAATGTTGGAACAAAAAATTGGCTAGATAAGTGTTATCCGGACTCTGTTCCAGCGGAAGCAACCATTCGTAAGTGGTTTGCTAAATTCCGTACAGGCCATAATGAGCATTGAAGAAGGTAAGCGCAGTAGACGTCCAAAACAGGCTGTTACAGACGAAAACATAAAAAAAACACCAAATAATTTAGGATCAGCGCAAAGTAAAGTTGATCGAGATAACTGAGACTCCAAAGATATCAAAGGAACGTGTTGCACATATCGTGCATTAATATTAGGCATGCGAAAGCTTTGTACAAAGCGGGTGCCGCGTGAGCTCAATGTTCATCAAGAACAACAACATGTTGATGATTTGGAGCAGTAGTTGGAGCTGTTCAACCGCAATAAAACCGAATTTTTGCTTCGATGTGTGACAATGGATGAAACATGGCTCCATCACCACACTCCAGAGTCCAATCGGCAGTCAGCTGAGTGAACTGCACGCTACCAACCCAATCCAAAGTTAGGAAAAACACAACAGTCGGCTGGCAAGGTTATGGCGTCTGTATTTTGAAATGCGCATGGGATATTATTTATCGATTATCTTGAAAAGATGAAAATAATTGACAGTGACTATTATACAGCATTGTCTTAAAGCGTTTGAAGGATGAAATTGTTAAAAAACGACCACATTTGAAGAAATAAAAATTTTGTTTCACCAAGACAATGCACCGTGTCACAAATCGATAAAAACGATGGTCAAATTCAACGAATTGGGTTATGAATTGCTTCCCCACCCAGAGTATTCTTCAAACTTAGCCCCCAGCGACTATTTCCTGTTTGGAGACTTCAAGAAAATGCTCGCTGGAAAGAAATTTAGAAGGAAAGATGCCTATTTTAAAGATAAAGACAAATCGGACTACAAAAATGGTATCGAAAAGTTGGAAGATCGCCATAATCGGTGTATCGCCCTCGAAGGCAACTATGTTGAATAATTAAATTGAATTTTGCCAAAAAGATTATGTTTTCTTCAAAACGATACGAACTTTTCAGCCGAACTAAATATATGATTAAATAAAATGTTGTTCTGTAATTATATCGTTGTATGTTCATGTTGCATCATCTAAATATTAAATATGTTGGCCGCCATATCCTTTTAGTGATGAATAATGTGAATCGCGAGTGGTGTTCAGTTCAATTACCGAAGAAATGCAGCCTAAAGGCCGCACTGACTCGTCGCTTTTGCATAACTTTCTAATTTTTTAGGTTGAAAATATTTTTTGTTGTTAGGTATATGTAGATACTAATTTTTTAGATTATTAAAATAAATTGATCAATTAATAATTTACTTAAATTTGGTCTGCACAAAGAAACAAACGAAAATGGAGAGCTTGCAATAGAGTTCAAAATTGAAAATCGAGGTTCATAAAGGGACATGGATGAGTCCAGATGCTAATACTATCACTCAAATCGACCATTATTTGTGGAAAACGAAAACTGAATCAACAATATAAGAACATATTATCAAGGAGCCATTGAGGACTCAGGGTACTTTATGTTAGAAATAAAATTGAAACAAATCCTACCAAGTAATGAGAGCAAACCTTACCTTACTCTTAACAAGTAAGAGGTGTGAGTAGTAAATTATCCGGACAACTGCTGACTCTAAGCTACCCAGTTTGAATCCGGGAAGAGTCGAAAAACTTTAAAATGACCGTCTCCGTACTTCGGAGGGCACGTTAAGTCTCCCTAATCTGAAGTCGATGATTGCTACCATCAAGCATTAAAAAACAGGATATCAGGCAATCATAAACCAGGTTTAAGCAGTCGTGGGGTCTAAATGTATAATGCTTTCCCATGGGAGAGGCTTAAATCCAGCAGTGGATGGGAAAAGGCGAAGAAGAAGAGCAAAGGCGGAAACCAGAGAAGAGAATTGAAAAGAATACAACTGAAGGAACAAAGTACACAAGAAAAATATCGAGAAGAAATGGAAGAACTTCTAAAAACACAAAATGAACACGAAAATATAGAAGAAATGGTAACAATAATGAAGAAGAATATACAACTAGTACCAGGAAGATTTGCAACATCTAACAGCGGAATTAAAAACGAGTAGTAGTTTGACGAAAAATATACGGAAGAGAGAAAAAACAAGAGAAACAATGCTAAGAGGAGGGGAAAACTTATGAATAAATGGAAAAACGAAGCTCGGGAAGCTTTGAAAACTATGAGTGTCCACAATTGGAAAAAACGAACAACAAATAGAAACGAATGTTTGCTCTCTCCTAAATCTAGCTATGGTCCAACGGAAGCAAACTAGACAATTTTGTGTCTTATTTTGTATTTTATCAGTATAACCGAAATCAAGAAGCTCTCTATCTATACCCTAGTCCTAATACGCAAGGTAGAAAGCGAGAAACTTATAAATTCTTTAAGTATGTCTATCTGCGAAAATATGCCGATATTGCTGGGCACCAGATGAAGTTAATAAAAGAAACAAAAAATAGAAAAAGATTGTTTTATTACATCACCAGAAGTAACAGCTAAAACACGTAAAACGGATGACATACTTGAAATTCTAAAATTAAGGATATACGCACAGCAAGAACATTAACAAGTTTAATTGGATATAAAGTTAAAGGCTTAATCCAAAGGCAAATTACAAATTTAGGTAAAAGTTATTCTGAAGGGATAGTCCAACAACAATAAAAATATAACAATTGAATAATTCAACAACGGGAAAATCAGCGTTGCAAATATGCTAGTATTTACACCTATAAGTTTTGCGTGAATTACATACTGGATAAAACTTCGTGAATTAGTTGACGGTAAAACACAGAAATTACTAAAAAATATTCACACAAATTTATATAATACAATTACCTAAATTGAAACATGTTATATTTTTTTTAAGTTTTCCAACAATTTTTAAAAAGTACAAACTGCTGGCAAAATGAAAAATATATCTATAGAATCTTGTGGATCAGTAGCGTAGTTAATTGCCACAACTTTTCTCTTTAAAATCTTATCTCATATTATTTTTAATATATTATCTTATATTATATTAACTTCATTCATAGTAATCTAATGTTTTCTAATCAGTACAATGACCAGTACTGTGGTGTAAACCTTAAAATCGACAGGTATTCGTCCTGTCCTAAAATCCAAGTTCAATCTGTGGGTTATGCATATAGCAAGGTTAGCACCCTACTAGAATGTATTGTCGCATAAACCCTTCGTTTTAAGTTAAAGGTCCTAGCTTGGGGTTTAACTCAGATGGTATCGACTTTGGGATTGCAAATTAAAAAGTAAACTATAATTATTGTAGTCAAACTAATTCTATTAAAGTTAAGTTAAATCTACCATGATTAGGGGTTGAAGGACGGATTTGTACCCAAACCGCTCAAAGTTCCTCAACCGAACTCATCTCGAGACTTACAAGGCTCCCTCGTTAATTATTGATTCTTTTCGTCGATCCTTTATACCCTTACTATTTATTTATTGCTCTACAGGATCGGACTATCTATAGTGGTCAATTCTCTGATCGGAAACGGGCATATCTTTAACGGAACGATAGTAATTTGGGGACTTTGTTTCCACTCGTGACATCATTATTCAAGTACTCACAGAATCATGAATTAAGAAGAACAAGAAAAAGAATTAGAACCAAACGGCAGATTTAACCGTAAAACTGTAAACCTTATAGAATTACAGATCTTGAATGACAATACGAAGGTGAGAGCGAATTAAAAGTTTAGTTTTATGTAAAAATTTAACAAACCTGGAATCGGATATTGTCATTATGTAGTTCACATAGTTATGCCACAAGGATCAATGCAAAGGATGAGATGTGTTGTGTATATTTTTGTTTAGCACGCAAAGAAAAATTGTTAAATAATTAAGATCATAATTCAATGTTGAAGTACAAAGTGGTGCAAAATAAAACTAACAATTGCATGGACGTAAAATTAAATTTTGACATTTGTACATACTTCAAATTCGTTGAAGAAAAATTTTCAGTCCCAGTAAATTTACGACCTTGTTATATTAAATTATTGCTTGTTAACCCACCACCCCCACACATCCACATCCGATTGGCGTAAATTTTAAACTGTATAGCTTGCTACATTTACATTACATTTATGCCTTCACCATATTATATAATATAATATATTATACACATTTTTGGAAAAGCACGGCATTTATTATTAATGATTATATGGCGTGAAATTTTTTTAAATTTCCAAGTTTATTACGAGATATTGCACTTTTATTTTTCAATGCTTAGGCTTAGAACGTGTTTAATATTTTACAACGCAATGGAACGAATTCAGTTTTAAATCATGCATATAATATGAACGGAAAATTCTAAATATAAAAATATAATAAAACATGAAATGGGAAATGGGTTAATTAATTTTGAAAATTACTTCATTCAAACTAAAATTGGCTTATACAACTTTATCACTGTCATTTTAAATTGCAAATGAATTATTTGTACATACTATTACTTATTAGTTAAGAATAAACTTCAGGGAGGTTTTTTCATAACGCAATAAATTCTTCGTGATAATTTCGTTCCACAATTTTTAAACGCTTAGATTTTCACGATTGAGCTTAACTTCAGGTAACTTCAAATAGCGTTACAGGAAATACGTGAGGCGAATATAAGTTTTCAGATTTTTTGTGTTGGTTTAATTCACCGTGCTGGAGCAGAAGTGTGCACAATTGATAAATTTTTACTTGAATAATTCTTAAACTAAGAAAATTTAACATGAAAAAATATATATTTTAAGTTTAATTTGAAATAAAAATGGAATGTAACGAGTTAACAATGCTGAAAATTCTATTTATCATGTTTTTCTGTTATTTTTACGACAACAAATAAAAATTGTGTCAAGATTTTGGCATCATATGTGATAAACTGTAATTTATTTCCAATAACTTATCGACCAATTTTTTTTGTTTTTGCGGTTTAACACAATTTTACGCTCAATTGAATTCAGATGTGATAAACAGCTTTTTTTACATTAAAACTTGCAAATAAAATATGAAACATTAAAGTTTTGACAAAATTTATGGCAATTTTATAGCAAAATTCAAGTTCTTTTCTACAAATTTTATAGTTTATTTTAATTTTAATCTAAAGATTGGAATTATTGTAACTAGAAATGTTCAGATAATGTGGACTGAAAACTTCTTGTGGTAGGGGATCCACCCCACTCAGATTTTTCATGTAATAGATCCTTCTTATTTTTACATTACCTCGTATTATAGCACAGTAAAACTAGCTTAGCACCAAAATGAAAATCCAGATATGCAAAACCATGATCCGCCCAAACCTTCGACGAAAATATTTTTCAGCACATTCAATAATCAAATTTTTAAGAAATATCACACCTAACTTCCTCCTTTCAATCACTGGAAGTTCATCCGTAAAAATAAAAAGGGCCGATCCAAATAGCAAAATTTTACAAATACTAATTGACTTATACTGGATCATAGAAAATAAAATAGGAAATTGGCAGCACGAAGCTACAATTAAATTTTTGTTTTAATTTTGAATAATTTCATTAGTAATTTGATTGATCTTTCGGGGTGTGATACGTCACCAGTGTCAAATGGAAGCAGGTAAAGGTCATTAATTTTCTAGTTGACCTACATCTGTTAAGCCTTAATTAGTTTTATTATTTTAAGTCAAGATAATACAATTTTTGCGAAATAAAACTCTAATTACAGATGTAATTACTAATAATTTGCTTAATTAAACACACGGCACGATTTTTATTATTAAAACTTTTCTTTTCTAAACTAAAGCAAATTAAAATTTTAAAAGTAAATTTATTAAATAATAGGAAGTGTTCCGATTGCTATCGCATAAAACTTAAATATTATTTTAAGGAATATAATATATTAATTTAACTTTTTAGTGTTGACTTTTCGAAATTAAAATGACAGTGTCGTCCTGTTAGCTACTCAATTTTTAATTAAATTAAACTTTAATGATTTTTTTATACTAATTTATTATTCGAGTAATATTCATCATATTTGAAGCCAATTTAAATATATTGCATAATTGCGCTCGACTCTGTATCCACTCAAAACTGTATAAATTAATGAATTAAATTTTAAGATTTGTTCCTTTGCAGGCAAGGATAATATAAATGCTCCATTTTAAACGATTTGAATGTAACCTGAATCGTTTAGAATATGAAATATTAACCCTGCAAGGCAACCATCCTGAAAAGAAAGCTTTTAGAAGGTTCTTTAAGATTATGCACCATTAATACTTTTCAAATATAAACCAGATTATGACATTTTGATATTTTTATAATTGTAACGGTTTCAGGAAATATAAAGAATGTGCTTTTTATAATAAACGTTAAATCTATTTTTATTACATCTTGTCATGTTAATGGACAAGTGCCGACTAACCTTAGGCATTTAATTACAAATGCACATCCTATTCTCTATCTTTCCTCTAATCTACAAATTTATTTTGTTGTTGGTCAATATCCTACTAATTACAATGCATTACAAACTCAATCACGCCGTTCCATTAACACGATAGGTCAGTAATTTTCATACCATCTCTCTCCATACCTTCCTATTCTAGTATACTGTAACGAAAACCAAACAGTCGGTTATGCAACCCCATTAACACGCGTTTATGGAGGTTGTTTTATTGTTTTCCATTTGAGATTCAGGTATGTTTGAAGTGGTAGAATGTTCTGAGTAGATTCCTCATTAGAATATTTAATTATTTGTAGATCATGTCCGGGATTTTCAATGAAGTCTACTGGTATGAGTCATCAAGTGCAGTATCTGTTACACAAACTTGGTTATCTCACTCCCGAGGGTTTCAAGATAAGTTTTTACTGGTATTCGGAGGTACTTTATAAAGCTACTTCAACAGCTTCCAAATGCCAACACACTCAGATGAAGTACTGCGTATAGAAGCCTAACAACGAACAAAATGGATAGGAACTCTTTGACATCAGCCTTCTCTTAATCCTGTCATTTAATGATTTTATAAATATTTCTGTAGGTTCGTGGCTGAAAAATTGACAAAAATTAAAATAAGCAGAGAGGCAGTAGTAAATGTTCACAATCTACAATGTCGTACCACTATTAGTCCTACCTAGTAATAAGTTACTTAATAACAAGTAAAAAATCCGCTTTATTTCATCGGCGTATAAAAAAAATGAGAATGTAAGCGAAGTAATTTAATAACTATGTATATTTTTAAAATTAGTATTTTAATATATTAATTAAATTTAACTACATACCTACATATTTTGTAAAAAAAAAAGCGTTGTTCGATGAAAATGCTTTCCACATTTTTTTATTTGCATATATTTCGTAGTTGAGTTAATCAATCGTTCATTAAAATTTTTGATGTTATTAAAAAGAAGAAATAATGAAATGAGCAAAAAGTTATTTAAAATTAACATTAGAATTAAAATATTTATCTATATATTAGTGTATTCGATAACATTGAGTTTAGAAATAATAATTGTCCTTGGATTAACGACATTTCAGAAATTATTGTTATGTTATTTTATTCGAAAACGCAAAAAAATAATTATATTAATATTAATTAGTATTGCCTTTAGTTCAGCGCCTAGATAGTAAAGTACTTTGTTGCCGCCCGCCATCTTTTTGTTTTAGAAACAATTATTTCACAAAAATAACACTGTAACTTTAACAATATTGACTTTACGTCAACATAAGATGTTTCAAAACATCCGGAAGTGACCACTCAACGAGAAAAGACTAAACTGTAATCTTTCTAATGGCAACGGACTTCATTCCTAGAAGATCTTGACGTACTAAAATCGCTGACTTTTAGGCCTGACAAATCGGTTACTTAATAATTTCTATTCGTAGTTCCAAAATCCAGTTCTTAAAGGTGCGATAAACGGAAGTGAGATGCAAGATAATTAAGAGACTTGTAAAAGAGAGGCAAATACGTTTCAGTGTTTCACTCCGCACACTTGTAAAAACAAGTACGGAAAAGTATTACTTTTCCGCACTAGGGCGGAAAAATAGTACTTTTCCACACACTTTTGAATATCACAAAGTAAGACTTTATTAATAATAATTAGAAAAAAGTTTTTTGGAGATTACCTTTATGCCCAGTTTTATTAGAGGCTCTCTTGTAACTGTAAACATTGTAAAAATGCAAATGTAAAAGACCAGATAATGTAACCTTGATTCCGTGGCGACAAGTGCGTGCTTTGGTGTAATCGCGACGTGCTTGGATACCTTGGCTCCAAGTCACTCGACTTCGTGTCAAATGACCACTTCCACAGCGACGAAAGCGGAAACGTTAAACCAAATTGATCATTATGATTTCTCAACTTTCGCGGAAGAGATCCCGGGCCCGTGGAGTAGCAATGCGAAGATTTTCGTCGCTTGAATGGGTCGTCGTCTAATTGATACGTCAGGGAACAGGCGCTCAAAGAATTATTTAATCCAAAGGATCGATTTGTGCATGCATCAAGGAAACTCCGCCTTGATGATAGGCTCGATGCCTACAGGGGCGTGCATGGAAGTTTTTTTTCACCTTACTATAGATAATTTGATGTTCATCTTATGTATTAGTTGTTATGTTATTGTCATTAATTATAATTTTTTGCTCGTCTGTTCTGAGACTCGTTGATTAAAAGACGTCCGATCCAAGAAACCAAAGGCTTTGCATCGCTACTCTAAAGACAAGGGGTTTTTGGGTTTTTGCGGCCCTGTTTTGCAGTGCGAAATAAAATAAAAGTTAAGTTTGATACTGAATTTGATTACATGTTGATTGAGTAAAATGTTAAATCATTGAAGTGTAATTGAAACTGAAGCTGGATTGGGGAAAAAAAGGTTGGTTATTGGAATTTTAATAACCGAAATAATTAAGATAAAAGCACAAAAAGTAAAAACGGTGAGAAATTATTTAAAAATTGATATTGTTAAATTTACAAAAGAAGGTAACTGGCCGAATCTGCGTTACTTGAAATAAAAATAAAATTCTCATGCTCTAAAAAATGAGTGTTTCCGGGAGGAGGGATTGTTTTATAAAAAATCTACCCCGTTACATTGCAATATGTTAAATTGGCAGACAAATACAAACATCATAAATACCACATAATTTACTTGAAATTTATTTTTAAGTTGATTTATTTTAGTTCGTTATTTCTTTTCAGTATTTAATTGACTTGATGAAACTGATTTCCTATAAAATTGAGTTTCCTTCAATAAAACCTTTTCTTGTAGTACATAAAAATATGATATTAAAAAAAGCAACCCAAGTGCTTCAACAAAATAAAATTTCATTCTTTACAATATATATCATTGCAATGTAGCCATTAAAATCTCGCCTCGCAAATTTTATTGTAGGTTAACTGAACTATTATTTTGGCCACTTTTAAATCATCTGGATAGCAGAATTCTGGATTCCACATGTGCAAGAGAAAACTTGTTGTTTTTTTAATTATTAGATATTAAATTAATTTATTATTGTTTCACAAGTTTGATATTTTTTTCAGGGATATGCACCTAAATTTATGTGGTAATAGAAGTGGACTATGCGATGCAATGATACCAACAAAAGGGCCCGATCTTTTGAAGTATCTCCGTACGGTTAACTTTGTAGGTATGTACAATATTTTTTTATAAAATTTAGAAAGTATAGAATATTCAATCTTACGGTTTTTCTTATTTTACGTTTTCTTCGACAACTAATAGACATCTAACAATGTTTTTATAGAACAATTTAAAAAATTCAATTTTAACATCAATTCTGCCTTATGAATATATTGTGCCTCTTCCGGTTATTGTGAATTTCCAAGTGATTGAATGTTTTATATTGAGGTGACGTGAAAAGAAAATTCTTCTCCAGAAAAACTGCTTGACTGAAATGTTATCTAAATCACAAACTTTGCTTCTGAACCCCTGCACTTCATCTAAACCAATATATTAGCTTTTCAAACATCATTTACTAGAAGAAAATGCTATACGCAAGTCAAATATTGATTTATATAATTTTTACTATTTTTACGTGAATACCTAATTAATTTGCAACGTATGTAGATTTATAATATTTACCCACATATAAGATTATGTACAAACAGTAAATTATATTGAAATGATAAATTTTCATTGGGTAGCAACATAGCTGGTATACCAGAAATAAATATATTTCTTTATTTTAAAAATTCTATTCAATATAAAGATTTTATAATAAAATACCATTTTTCAAAATAAAGCCATTAGTGACGCATAAAAGCAAATAAATTATTCTTATGATTAATTTCGAGTTAGAACAGTTAAGTAAATATGCGAGGTAATCGTAGATCGGCATACAAACTTACCTAAACCTAATTACACGTCTGGCGTTTCAAATCCAGAAACCACTGATAGTAAATAAACTGGGAAGTAGTTTAAGTTTAGCTAAGTAAGAACTTCAAGTTTTCATCAGTAGCGGATCCACGAGCTTCTTTAAAGTTTGAAACAATAAATTTTAGTGTATCCATAATATCAGGGGAGTTTCATATAACTGAAAACGTCTAGGAAAAGAAAAACTGTGTATTAAACCAATTTGCCTTCTTTGTGTGCCATGCACTAGCTGTTTCTCTACCAACTCACAATTGGTCATTGTCAGATTTCAATTTGACATAATGTTTTTTTTTTAAGTTTTAGATTTATAAATAATAGGCAATAAATGATCCATCTGTAAAAAAATAATTTTAGGTTAGAGGTGACTCAACTTCCTGTTTACACAAACTATATATAGTTTTGATCATAAAATTTAAACATATTTGTTGATACATCCTACCTTTTAAAATTCGGAACATCAATCTCACGATCTTAGCTACTTCTGAAGTTGTTGTGTTGAGATAATATAAATTCAACCTACGTCCTCTTTGTATTCAACGCGCAAAGCAATTAAATTTAACCACCTGTTAAAAGTGGCTCAGTTTAAGAATTTCGGAAATCAATAAAGTTTTCTTTTAGATGAAACGTAAAAATCGTTTCTTTTCAAGTTTGTTTTTACAAACAAGAAAATTCAACCCAAAAGATAATATGGCTCGTTCTGCTTTCACCATATTAAGGTAGTGTGACATTCGCCTATCATTTCATTGTCTTTGAAACTCTTTGTCGGTTTCTTGCAGCCAATATTAATTTTGTTCGAGGCAATCGCAATCTCCGAAAACAATGAATCACATTCGCTTTCCTTAGAAAATATAAAGGTATTATACTACCTAAGAACTTCAGAAACTTTCAATCAATATAGCGTAAACAATATAAGAAACTAGACAATACCGTATACGCTCCAATATTTGTCTTCGTAATACTGAGTGTATTTCTGTTTTTGTAATTCAATTTTTTATCAAACAGGATGAAAAATAAATGCACGACAAAAGGCATTCAATAAATGTTCGTTAACATAATATCTTGAATATTGTTAACTGTCTTACCGAAGGAACTCGCTTTCATTTCTTGATTATTTCATATGACTTCGCGACAATTCAAATCCTGGAGAAGAAGTCGTTTATCTCTTCCACACAATTGTCTATATACTCTCTCGTATCATATCTTACATGTGAGTAAAAGCCTATATATAGAACAGGTTATGGAAGTGCCTATTTAAAGGGTTTCTAGTTGATATCAATAATTATAATAATCAATCAAATCATTTTGCTTTGTATTCCTTTTATTTAATTTAGGTTTGTTATTAATTTTTTATCAGACATCAGTTTTTTAAACAGTCCATTTTCCTTTATTAAACACAACACTTTCCCTGTAATTATTACTTTCTTCTATTATGGAACTAAATTAAACACACAAATTAATTACCCAACAAGTTGAAAAATACAATATACAATAAAAAAATTATTAATTGAACAAGTTAATTAAACATTAATAAAATCCAATATTTTTTTAAGCCTTCGATATCGCGTTCGTCATTGATATCGACGAAAGTAATATCCTTCGCAAAAAGCTTAAAAAAATATTGGATTTTATTAATGTTTAATTAACTTTCTCAATTAATAATTTTTTATTGTATTACATTTCACAGTTACAAAAATTTATATATTTAAATAAAAATACAATAAATAGTAATATAAAATTAAACGAACTTCGGTTGTTTAGCTTACATATGGATCAATGTGCACAGCATCCTTTTTCAGTTCTTTTTTGACTCAATGAAAATCGTCAAAGTATCTTAGATTTCTTGTATTACTGAAATTTAAAAATGATCTGCTATATTGCGATGCTCAAAAGTGTAAAAGCTAAACTTATACAAAGAAAACTTAAATTGTTACTTTTGGAACACCCATCTCTGTAAATAAAGCTTGCGATCCTTATGATGAAATTTATGATAAAAAATTTAAGCAAGTTATAAATGTCAAATGTACTTTTAATCACACAGAATACTAAATTTTAAATGTTACAAAAGAAGGCACAGTTTGATCAAGTTGTTGTTTATAAATTGATGTAAAAATTTTGATGTTTTTGATCTAAAACCGCATAACATCGGTTTGCCAAATAAAACAAAGGTTACCAATTTTGGAAATTAAACGTATTTAATAAGTAAATCTTTCAACTTTCTAGCTTAATTTTCAAATTAGATGGCAAAAAATACAATAATCAAATAATCAATTTTATCGTGGTCACTGGTCGTAAAATTAATTGTTTTGCGCTTTTAAAATTGTTCTCACCCTATTCGTTGAAGTCTTCTTAAAATTTTATTGTTGCTTGTTCATTTTTTGTTGCTTGGTTTCTTAACTCTCTTCAGCGTTTCCACCTGTCGTGGTGAACAAACTTAATTCCTCTTCTGCTTATCAATTTCACAAAAAAACACTCTTACTCTGAATTTTCATTCTTCAGGTAAGAAATTAATATAATCATAAATTTTATCAATTAATCTTATTTAAATTTTAAATTTTATTTATCAATTTTAATTTTATCTTAATTAG
Organism: Cantharis lateralis; assembly: GCA_963170105.1. Classification (NCBI taxonomy): domain Eukaryota; kingdom Metazoa; phylum Arthropoda; class Insecta; order Coleoptera; family Cantharidae; genus Cantharis; species Cantharis lateralis. The sequence continues at coordinate 9,050,123 of OY720626.1, forward strand.
TCAACTCTGTGACTCTGGGCTTTAAATTTCGAACTTATCGAAACAACGGCCTTGCCCAGAATGAGCTATTTTTAAAAACCACTCTCCCTCCATTATTGTTTAGCAAATTCCGTTGGTTCTTAAGTGGTGGAAAACTTTGAGTCTGCGCACTTATTTAAATTATCACACGTATCCACTTTTATTGTTTAAAATTACTTGTTATCAAAATTTTAACAAAACTAATAAAGCCAAGGCGCTTTGATAAATTTGGCGTTTATCTTTTCATTTAAAGATCGTGGACCAAAAACATCCTTTAAATTTTAAAATGCTGAAGAAAAGTTGCAAAACAAACTATTAACCGTGCCTTCCGTTATTAATAAAACTCAAACAATATGTGAAACCAAACAAATTATCATCATAAAAATCAATCAAAAGTAATCCTGAGTTTCCAAAGCAAAATTTAATTAACAAAAGTTTAGACTTTATTTGTGTTTTTTAAATGTAAAATCTTATTTACGGGGTCTGTTAATTGAAACATGACAATATATTATATTTTTATTTTTGTATTTTTATCATTAAGTGGTTTGTAAGTTCGCTGTGGCGACGGCGAAATGGCGACAGCGAGATATTCTAGCTCGCGGAATGTAATTTATATTAGTAACCATATTGTCCAAGTTGCGCGGCCTAAAGGCCATTGTATTGAATAGTGCAAAACTCCCAATAAAACTGCTACAACCTGTCAATTGTCAATTTGCTGCTTATCTGATTCTGGTTTACTGTTGCTACATACAATCACGTAGGGTTCACAAAGGATTTAATAAGTTTGCGTGGTTCTTTGTGGAATATATAAATTTAACCTTCTAACATTTTTCAAACTATTTCAAAATTTTAATCATCCATTAGACATAGCTGAAACGCTATACTCTCGTTTCTTTGTTTACTGGAAGCCTTTGAATCCAGCCGGATTACGTCAAAGTTTTGTGCCAGGATTGCCCGGTTTACTTTTTTTATGACAATTTAATATTCGCTTGCATTATATTTTACTTTTACAAAAATACTGAATCTACTATAAAATAAAAAGCTTTTGTTAGTATTTAAGTTAAGCCTGGCGTCTTCTTACATAAATTTTCAATTATTGAAATACATTCTCGTTTTCAGAGATAGATTTTATAGCACCAGTATATTTTATACTTTATTTGAAGCCTTACTAAATATAAAAACTGTCACTTGCTGATAATATAGTGCACATATAGAAAATTTGAAATATATAATTTACGATCTCGTTTAAATTATTTATAAAAATCTTGCACTCATTCTAGCGAAAACGCAAGTGACACAAAAAACAAATCAAATTTTTAATTCCGAAACAGTAAATTTGCGCGATTGATTTATTTGTTGATTTAAGTTCAACTGGTTGAACTTAATTAGAAATTTTAATAACAAATATTGAAAATTAGGTACTCTAATTTGATTAATATCGTCCACATAAACTTTTAAAAAAATTAACTCTACTTGTTTTAATAACTTGAACTTAATTTATTAAGTTAGTGTTCGGGTAAAATATTGATCAATTTACTCTAATTACTAAAATATTACAAGCCGAAGTCTCCGGAATAATTAATTTGATCAGCGTAAAGTCTATTGACAGCTACTGGTGCTGGATGAGGTCTTTTACATGGTTTTTTATAAAAAATTATGGTAAGGATTTAAACGAGATCATTTCATCTTCCGAAATTATTGCATTCAACTCGTGGAAAATAATTACCGAACTCTCACTCGCCTGACTACTCGTGCTTACATACTAAACTATGAATACTTGTTCAGTAATCTGCTTCTTTTCCCATTCAGTCCAAGAACTACTATTTGAGTATACCTACATATTGAAGAGTATTTTTATGGGTTCCAATTATCCAGAAAGCCAATTTTTTAAATTATACAATTCCTAAAATAATTCGTTAAAAATGTTTTCATTTATAAAAATGGGCTCGTGGAACATTTATTAACTGTGGGCATCTGGAATCTACAACATTGGGTTTATAATCCAATTTTATTTCCCTGCTATCTTTTCAATACTTTTAATATTTAAAAGTCAATCTATTAATTTATCAATTTCTAAATGATTATCCCAGAATTTTCAATTTAATTTTCGTATTTTGTTGCACTTTATTAATTTTAATCATTGTATACTTTTTATAATTTTTAGCTTTACGTCTACTGAATTTATTTTTATCTTTTCATGTTCTGTTCTACACAATCTAAGCACTCTCAATTTAAAAATTAAAAAACTTTTATTTATCCAATTTTATTTTACAAAAACCAAACTGGAGCCTACACCATTTTTTATACAATTCTTTTCGTTTACGTCCTGTACTTCATACTGCCAAAGATTTGAGGGCCAAATACAAATTTTATAATTTAAATACAAATATAAAAAAAATTACAGTAAAGTTGAGTCTCGCTAATCGGGAGTTATATAATTCCATCGGCCGCGTTAGATGAACAAAATAGGATAGGCGGCCGAGGGGTACTTGTACTATCTTCTCTATTATTTCCAGATATGGAAATCCAAGGTAATGCATTCATTGCCGAGTATTCACATAAGATATGGTGAGGAGTTTCATCCGCTTCACCACGGTAACGTTCAGACAGCAGTGTCCTGTAAATAGACCTACTATTCATCTCAGCTGGATTCTTCTCAGATGTTGTCTCCGTAACATGTCCCTGATCTCTTCCTTCGCGGTTTCATATAAAATCCCGCAGATAGGCTTAGGGACTATCAGGGTTATATTTGCAGCCATTCTGGCCTGGCGATCCGTCTCCTCAATTCACCTTATGCACTGGTATCCCAGTATGAACATAAGCGTAACGCTGTTGCAAATCGTCAGTTGCAACAATGCACCAAGGCATTATTTTACGACCCTGGAGTGTATCTCTACTTCTCCCAAGGCCTTTAAAGCTGCATGGCTGTCTGTCATGATACAGATTCGCTAATTGTATAGTCCATCCGTATCATTTCAGGAGCACATCCAGAAATTGCAGTTACTTCTGCCTGGAACATAGTAACGTGACAGCCCAGGTAGATGCCGAAGGCATTTTCCTTTCTTTTCTCGCATATACCTGCTCCAGTACTTACATCAGTTGCCTAGCCCTGTATGGTTTCTTCCTTGCTCCTCTCAGGCATTATTACTCTGAATGGTTTTCGGAAGTCCCTTACAGTGCTAGTTTTACCTGATGTTACTCTTTATTGAGTTGAAAATCCTGGTATGGTACCCCTTTGTTGGGGTAGTATTACCCAGTCCGTTGATTGTCAGCCTATAGGTTACTAATAGGGCTTCTGCCTCCATCACTAAGTGTAGTGGATGCTACCCCAGAAGATGCCCTATGGCTGCCGTGGGCATTGATCTTATTGCCCCCGTAATTCTTAGGCAAGCAAGTCTTTGCAACTTGCCGAGCCTTCTTATGCTTCCCCTTTTCAGGGCCGAGTATATCAATGGGGATATTTATGTTCCTTAAACACTATCCTGGAAAAGTTTAGGTAAGGTTTGAATTGTAGTTCCTGGATTTTAGTCCAGGAGTTAACATCGACCAGCATGATCATTTGCTGGCCGTTCTTATATGGCTTTCGTTCCAAAACTTTCCAGTTCTCAGTTTTGAGTCCTGAATTTTGGACCATCAGCCTCTTTAGGATTTTCTCCGGTTCCTCTATGGGTCCCGGTATCCATGTCATAGCCCTAGTGGGCCTTGGAATATCCTTGGCGTCAAGGATTACAAGTTTGGCCCCCTCCCAGGGTACGCTCTCTGCCACCACCAACGTCAACCAGTCCTTAGTGGCCTGATCAGCACAGGAGGCAACCATCAGCCCCCCCTTCGGTTTTACCTTGGAGAACCTCGGTGCAGGTCCTCCTTCCTTTATTTTATCCAGCGCTTCTAGTATCATCCCTCTAATGAGTTCATTTTGCTCAGCGCTGAATTGAATATCTGGATATCCTTCTGGCATTATTGCCATCCGAATATCCGCTAGGGTAGAACTGTAGGAGATGACAGGTTCATTGCCCCTACCCTTCTTCCACTGTCTACCCATTCCTAACGGTGTGCTTTCCTCCGACTGGTTACGCTTTAGGCCCCCAGTTGAGGATTCACCACCATCTTTTACGGGGGCAGGTTTCCCTTGGGTCCCTACCTCCTCATTAAGTTGAGCTAACCTGAGTTTTTTTAATTTTCTCCTGGCAGCCCCCGAAAGTTTTGTAGCGGATGGGTCCTTCCTTTCGGAACCCCCTTCCGTGGTTGTTGTTTTTAAATTTGTTGTATCCATAGTAATTCCCACGAGTACCGGGGAAAGAATGTCACCATCGCACAGCGCCCCATATGCGATAGAAAGCTTTATACAACGAGGTGCGCCGGTGCCTCGAGGTTTCTGCGACTAAGGACTGAGCTTCCCCCCAGCCTTGCATCCCTTTGGCATCGCAGTACCGTAGGAGTTGGGAGATTTTTATAGTGGTACCTCATCCACGTAGCCCAGGCGGTTAAGCCAAGACCCTCGTGCCCCTTGTCACTGCTATCCCCTCAGAATCATAGTCTGAGGAGGAGTCGTTGCAGCCCACAAGCGGTTTACGATTTGTTCTTTTGTGTTTGCCGATTAGTCTGATTTCCTCCGCCACAACCATCGTAACCATTAAGAAGATGGTAAGAGCCGGACACAAAGAGTTTTAAGTCCCGGCCGGTCCCGACCACCTCCCGTCGACCGATGAGGCGGTCACCCCCATCGTTCGCCCTGGAGTACATGCCTCTGGTTTCATTGGAAATACGCAAGCCCCCTCACCACGTCAAGGTTGCAAACACATGGAGGGGGGTATATTAATGGTAATAACAGGGCAAAGTCCTAAATTAAAAGGAAAATGAAATGTAAAGATCGAGATCGAATAAGTAAAATAGGAAATAATGTAGTTTTTGTTTGAAAACTAACATTACTAAGAAAAATCGTTTATGTTATATTATGAATACGTTGCTGTGTAGTCAACAGGATGGTCTCCTCTTTTCAATATATAAATGCTACTGTACTAAAATTGAACGCTATTATTTTTCTAATTTTATCATCTGGCAGTCAATTATTTACATTGATTTATAAAGAACACTTTTGAAATTTCGTTATATTTACTCGAATTTTCTTATAGATTAATAATATAATCGAGTTTCGTTTATTTAATGTACATACAAATATTTAATTTATTCTCGCTTAAGCTGGACTACCGTACTTAAATAATTTTTTTTAAATAATTGTTCACACGTCCCCTCTACAATAAACGTATACGGCAATATATATGGAAATGATAAATTTCGCCGTCGCCGTTTCGTATGAGAAAGAAGAACTTAAAACTCAACCGAACCTCATATCAAATTTAATGGTATAGTAGAATATTTGAGTATCTGCTTAATGTAAACAATTCAATATTGTCCGACGTTTCGGATACTTTATTAACCCATTATCATAAAGATAATAAAGTTATATGTATATAGCAACATACAATAAAAAAAAAGAAAATACTAACTTTTAACGATATGTATGCCCTAGCGCATAGTATAAATGAGGGCTAACGATAAGTAAATAAATATGATTTCCCTTTTTATTAATAACAAAATCCGATTTACAGCAGAAAGTAAAACCAAATAAACAGAACAATATATTTTTGTTTCAAACAAAATACTAACTAAATATCTCGTTTTATGTTTGTTTTAAAACAAACGCACTGAAATTTTACCGACTTTTATAAAAAAAAAAACTTTGACCACTTTGCAGTTTATTCGTACGCTTTTAATTATTTAATTTACCCTAGTACCTTCAATTTTAAAAATCGTGAATAAATCTGGTAAGTTGAAAAGTTATGAATTTCTTATTCCTGGCAGTTTTAGACAATTTTATTTTAATTTTTGTAATAAACAAATTTTGTAGAAAATCCCTGAATGTTAGATAAAGAAGAAGTAAGTAAGATGAAGTGAGATTGAAAGAAAAGGCAACATTTTATAAAACTAAATAATCAATTGAATTACCTTCAGCAACTGTTTTTGTTAGTCTTTCCTTTTTATTATTAGCAATGAAATAAAGGAAATTATTTTATCGTTTTGAGAGTTTTCAAAGTTTGAAAACAATTAAAACTTTAAAATTCTTCAGTTAAAAATACTTTGATATTTCTAATTTTTTATTTGATTGAATTACTTCAAACGGCATTTGATTATTAGGTACTCTTAATTCTCGTGGGATAGCTAAAAGATTTTTCAGTTGATTTCATGAACGAAATGTTTTTAGTTCCAGAAAAAGAAATATCTGATTAGCATATTACGTCACTAACACTGTTTAAGCATAAATTTTTAATCTTTTTTGTTTTATAGGATTAAGTGGTGATCAGTTTCATTTTGATGCAAATGGGGATGGACCTGCAAGATACAATATAATCCACTTCAAACAAGTATCTCCAGGAAAATATCGTTGGGTACGCGTTGGGGAATACGTCGAGGGAGAGCTGCTACTGAATATGTCAGGTAATTAATTTTTTTATAAAAAAAATGCGTTCTGAAAGTGTTTCAAGCTGCCTTGGTATATTTTATTTTAAATACCGGCATTGTGCTATGCTGCTATGTTATCTTCATATTATAATTTAACCGCAAGCTATGGCTATTATGTGAATCCTAGTAATTTGTTGCTTTGTTGTGGTGATTATTTATTGAAGTGCTACTACGCATACCTGCACGTACAATAAAGCCAGCTAATAAATATTAAATTATCAGGCTATTTACTAGGTGCTGGGTTGTGAACTATTGAAATTTACAATATTTTAGATATCAATTTATTAATTCTTATTTCTATATTATTATTGTTAGGTCAGGCAGTTTACCAGCCTTATAGTAAAAGGTCGAATGTTTCTTATATTTCTTTCAATTGATAAAAAAATGAAACCAAGAATCTTTGTAGATCTGTAATTTTCAAATTGGGGACGCTTCAGGGATGATTTTATATAGTGGAACAACTGTCACTCTTTAAGTAAGTCCGTCATTTTCGAGTACAATATATGGCCAGAAATACTTGTAGGATAAATTAAAAATACGTCATCTGCGGAGCTAACCTTAAGGAAACAGCCAAATCTTCCTGATTTGATCAGTTCCGCAATAATGATCAATTTTAAAAGTCAGTGCCTGTGCAAAACCACGCAACCAAAAATTTCATTAACTTTCATCCTAGTTTTTGTGGGTTACAATGTACAATAATAGTTAACAATATGTCACTTAGATATTGTTACAATTTCTTATACACGAAAAAATATTCTGAACGGAGAGATCAAATCATACCGAGTATTGAAACCTAAAGTGAGGAATCTAGTTCTGAAACTTGACTCTCAGCTCTTGCAACAACTAAATGCAAATTTTCTAGAAATAATTATATAAGAAGCAATTACAGAGGTTCTTGTTATAAACCCGTATATTACGAGGATAAAATAATAATCAATTTAATAATTAATTGTTTCGTTACTGAAGACTCTTCTCTTCATCCGATTAATTGTAGTTAAACTATTACATTAAACATTTATAATAATTTAATCCAATCAAACTAAACTTTTCGGCTTTTAGGTTTATATGTAATTACAAAGGGCCATTTATCTTAAAGAAATAATTATGATCCCACAATTATTATTAATACAAATTATTAATTTGTGTATAAAAATAAAAGTGTAATAAAATCAATCAATGCGTAGTGCGACGAATTTGCATTCCCACCAAAATTAAGTGGGAGAATAAAAGTTTTCAAAATTACAAAAATCGAGGAGGGAGAAAAATTGGTGAAATAATTCATTCTGGGTAAAACCGTCAACTCGTCAAGTTCGAAAATTTAAAAGCCCAGAGTCAAAAGTTTAAATAATTTGAATTTTAATTGTAATTGACAAATACAATTAAAAGATTTAACTTACCTGAAGATTACAAATTCAGAGTAAGAGTGCTTGTGCCAATACTTTTCAACAAAGAGAAAAACCACAATTATTCACGACCAAAGATAATCATCAGCAATAGCAGGAACGAGTAAGGCAACATATGAACGCCAGATTCTCACAAAAGGTGAAATGGTAAATGGAAACAACAACAAACAAATGAAAACTTCTAATTATGGGTGAGAACAATTTAAGTGCACGGACGATTAATTTTTCGTAAAATTTGAAACCACGATAAAATTGATTTATAAAATTTGTATTAATTGCCATCAAAATTGCAACTTTGTCTAGGTGGTTGAAACAATTACTAAAATTTAAATAAGACCAAAATTGTAATAAGACGGAATTGATTTATTGGCAAATCGATGTAAACGGATGATGATCAAAAACATCAAAATTTGAAATTTAAATGCTACATAAAATTTATTAAGCTGTGTATTTTTTGTAAGAAAAAATTTTGCTTAACTTTTCGATAAAATTATAAATTTTTAAAATTGACAAATTATTGCTTTTAATTATTCAACATCACAAGTAATTAAGTTAAAAAGTCTCATGCTAAAAACAAAAGGGGATGGATGTTCCGAAAATAAGGTAAATAATTAGGTTTTTCTTGAATTTAAACCATTTTACACATTTGGACATCGCAATATACATACAAAACTCGGGAATATCGTGGCTAAGTGATCACTCGACTTAACATCTCTTATATTATACAATATTTTAATGCGGTTTTTAAATGATCAAAAAAATATATTAACGAGCTGAAAACACAAAACCAATTTTGAGTTTTGCATGGAAGCTATTTTTTTCTCGCATTTTTCCCGATTTAATTTTCGACTCGTTTTGGATTATAACTCGCGAGTTTGTCAAATCTTTTAACTCAGACTTCCCTGCAAAAGTACTTTTACTACAATCTTCACTATAAAAAAGAGGTTTGTCTGAGAACCAACCGATGTAAAATCGTTGCAACCTGTATATATTCCCACAGCTGCACATCTCTTAGATTTTACTTTAACTAGTCGTATTCCACAATCGGCAATTTTCACTTTGCTTTAATTACACCTCAGGCAATTGAATTAAAATTAACTTCAAATGGAAAAAACCAGACCAGTTTACCAGAATAAATACAGTGATTCCCGGTTCAGTTCCGTTGAGCAGCAATTCAGTGCTCTCATCGCTGTTTAATGAGTTAAATCGTACTATGAAACGGTCAGTAAGCGTATTCCGGAAACGCTTTTTACTTCGAGCAAAACTTCACTGAAATTGCTACTTATTTGCCTCACATAATTTAGAATCGTTGGGGAGTTGTTACAAAAGAGAATCTGAGATGCGGTTGTCGCATCTTACCCTATTTCTAAGATTTAGATTTTCTAAACTTGTTTTATCAATAATTTTTTCGGAATAAGTTTTAAATTTTATTCTAATCGATTTAAAAGGCTTTATTTCTTATAAGCATTAGAGGTAAGCTAAAGTGTCTAGTAGTAAAGACCCTGAGATTGATTTTCTGGTTCACTTACTGTGGGTCGATTTACTTTTTACCTCCATTATTTGAAGTTTTTTAAAAAGTTAAAGTAATTAGGTGTGGAAGGTCAAAATGGTAAACGACATCTTTGGTGATAAAATTTTAAAATGTCCAAACCAAATGCGTCGTGGGAGTATCCTTCGGGAAGTGAACTCGCCGTTCGACGTCGTCGGCTCCCTGGATTGTCATACTTTTTTAGTGTATATTATGAAGATAAAATCAATAGATTTAAACTACTGTAATTACCGAAGAACACTTAGAGAAACCACTAAAACTTAACCCCAATAAATGCTTTAGGCTTTAGTGTTACGCATGAGTTTTAGTCTATGGATAAGCTGTTCATTTGATGGTTTAACTTTATTGCAAATACTAAAAGCTTTTAAATAGTTGACATTGTATCGTTCTCAACTTCATACTCTGATTATTCATTATTTAATTTATTACCTGATATTTCTATTTTCATAAAATTTTAAATATTTTAATTTATTTTCTAAAGCTGACTGTGTCTACAAATTTATACTTAGTACCAAGATTAATGTCGTTTGAGTCAATTTTTTATGTCATATTTATTCAATAGTCACGTTAAGCCCTTGCTTCTATCGATAAGTTCTGCCACTTTCATGCCTGATAAAAATTACCTCATAAAAACGATGAATGATATAAAGTTTTCTATAAAAAATTTGAATAATTTATTATTAATACATGAATTTTAAATTAATACTTCAACTCAAAAAAAGGTTATAGTGAATTTATGCTCAATTAAAAATACCAAATTGTTATACCACAATTTTTTTAATTTCCTTGTTTGTTCATTTTCCCGTTTACTGGATCACCAATTTAATTTTTTTTAAATTGATATAAAATTCGCAAAATTGTTAGCTACCTAGGACAGGATGAATTGAATAAAACCTAGAAGAGAAAATAACACTGTTCTGTAGAATTAAAATTAACACTATTCTTAACTTCTCCTTTTTTTGTAGGGCTATACAATTATTTTTTCTATTACAACCTACAATTTACTGTAATTAATGATTTAGCAATCAAGGTTTCAAATTGCTCGCCGTTCCTTCGATTGACTTTAAAACAATTCTATTTTAACTTGAAAAATTACTCACGTTTCTATTTTTCCATTTACTACTTAGGGTGTAATTGACATGGCTACAACTTCTCCAATTGAATTTAAATGAAATAGCAGCTGCAATATAAATATTTATTCCGAATGTTAGATTTTTAAAATCAAATAGTTTAAATATTTTTGGAATTTTAACTTTCAATTTTTAAAATATGTTTTTTTATTGCAGATATACAATTCAAGTATGGTCATTCCAAAGCTCCTACGTCTGATTGTAGTTCTCCATGTGATCTTGGGCAAGCCAAAAAATACGTGGAAGGAGAAAGTTGCTGCTGGCACTGTTTTAATTGCACACAATATCAGGTTTGTAATTTAATCTTGTTCCTCTCATTGTAGTCACTGTACCTGTTTTTGGCTGTGTTGCATGAGAGAAGTATCTACCTTTAATGCTTCGTACCACCAAAATCCACTTAACCACTTTATTAGATTTATGAAAAATTCTGTTGCTGAGAAATCATTACAAAAAAAAATTAATCCCTCAGCACTCAAAATATTACGATAACAAGTTTAAAATCGCCATGTTAAACAAATTTTGAGAAAATTAATACACAATATTTTACTTTAATGCAGTATTTTATTCAGGCTACATCAAAAGGAGCCAAAATTAATATAGATTAGAAAAATTCGGGACACCTTGGAACAACATAAAAAGAAATTGTGAAGTAAAATAAGAGGAAAATAAATTACCTGTAAAGTAGCATTCGCATAAAATTAAAGTAGAGCAATTAAAAGCGATAAAACTTGAATTACATTTAATTTAAAAGAATTTATACAACGCTGAAAGACAGGTTGAGTTTATATTTAGATCAGCTAATGGATTTGATGAACGGTTGGCCTTTTTTTTTGAAATAAAATTAGGGGTAAAACATACCAATATATATATTGATATAGTTAAGTTTTGATTTAACCTATATAAATTCATTTGTAGGCATTTTATCCTTATAAAACGTTAATAATAATTTTAAGTAATAATATGTAATGATAGTATAATATTAGATAATTTTTAAAACTATAGTACCAACATAAATCCGTTAGTGTTTTAACAAAACTATTGACGTATATAGTACATTCTTTCAATGCATTTGATAGACACATTGAATAACTGATTCTCGGTTTGTTATAAACTTGGTTTTCTATTTACCTTTTAGCCCTCGACGTGTTATCTTGAATATATCGAGAGCACAATCTCGTACTTTTTGTGATGACAGTATTATGCAGGGTGGTGCTTGATGTTTCTCGACACAATTTTATTTTGTAAAATTTTGTTTTACAAATATATAGAACGTCCGTCGTCTCCTGACGGCTAATTTTTCTTTATTGCATGTTACAATTTGACGTCTTCATTTTTTTTTGATAACTCGAAAAATACTCAAAAATATATTATCAAATAGAAGGGGAGGGAGAATTCATTTTTAATGTACACATAAACACAGAAATGTCAAAGTTGCGTATCTTTATAAATATATATAATCAATGTGTTGGATTTATTTTATTATCTACTCAATTATATTTTAGTTTTATGTTACAGAAATTAAAAAATTTGATTTTCAAGATATTACTCAACATTTTATAGTTCAATACTTTTCTGAAATTTATTACTTCTACCCTAAACTTTCAAGTGTTTATCGTAACTTCACTTTAACTACCAGAATGAGCCCAGGCTTTTCATGCAATGTTTATTTCTTTTGTAAAAGTCTGCTTATCGTTTTCGGCTGCAAAATATCAGCTTTTATTAATTTTATGGTTATTTATTGTGAGAATGTAGAGCTGCAGTATTTTTTTTTAAATTAATATTACTTTTCCAGATACAACGCTTTTTTTTTTTCTTATTATTTTTAGTTCTTCTAAGTTCCAAATTGAAATTTATTGTGTTAAGTTTAAAAATTACTAAATATTCCTATTTCATTGTTTATTAAAAGCTACATATTGCGACTTCGCCCGGTTTTGCAACTTATAATAATAATTAATGTTTTTCTAATTAAAAGCATAATAAATAACATTAACGCGTATTATTCCATGTTCCTCTACATGTATGAAAATATTTAATAATTGTTTCATTTAAAAACAACTGCGTTGACTAACGATGTCGTTGCAGCAGAACGTTCGGTAAAAATTTATAATTACAACTTTCTTTACGTTTCAATCGCTGTAACTAAAATTGAAATCATAAGCTTTTCTGATTCTCGGTGTTACATATGAAATTCTTAATTGCACTGCTATATCTTGCTACCCGAAACAGAGCACAAGGGATTTGATGTTTAGTATTAGATTTACTAAAATTACTGAAGCAATTAACTTTCGTTTACCATAAACTATTTATCATTCACGTAGAAATTGCGATACTTACTAAATTACCAAAATAAGGCTGCGGCTGACAATTTAATCGTTTAAAGCGTAAATAAAAAAAGAAACACTCGAAATCGAACTGCTCGAAGTTTAGCTTTTCTTATCGGCATTGAAAAAATCTTAAATTTTACAAACCACTAAGATAAATATCAATTTAGGACGGGTCTTAACGGGGTCGTAAATTCCCTAGTAGAAGTAAAATTTCCGGTACTAAACGTATAGTGAAAGAGTAGGAAGCGTAGGTACTTCCCAAAAATATTTTTCATAAATGCTTGTAGAGGGTTGTTTACATTACTGTTTCGAGTAATTTATTTTTCATTCGGTGATAAAACCTGCGATGTGCATTATCAACAACATTACTTTTTCATCTTTTTTAATGATCGATTATTTCTTTACAACGCAGCAGAATGCCAAATAAGAGATCTTAAAAGTTAATCCTTTCTTAACTCGACTAAGTTTTAGAGTCCATATGATACATTATTTACAACCATCCACCATTAAATTCTTATTTTTTACGACGATGTAGTTTATCACGAGCTTTTATTCGTTGTCAGATGATAGAATTTTTTTTAATAATGAAATATTACCCGTATAATAAATTAAAATCTAATGAATTTTTCAAAATACCTATTTATAAAAAAATATTATTTTTTATTTCAAAAATATCTCGGTACCAGGAGATATACTTTATATTATACTGTAAAAATAATGTCGGTATAATTTAATACTCAAAAGTATCAAAAAAGAAAACTTTGTCGAGTTTGAGTTGAAAAAAGTTTTTGCGCTTAGCAAATGCACTAAAAACTTTAATTTGAGTCGTAAACAAGTAACTTTTTATTCGAGGTGTAGTTCATTTTAAAAATATAGACATGAACTTTAAACAAATATTTCAAGTAGATTAAAAAAAATATAATATAATATATTCCCACATTCGGAATCAATACTTTTTGGTACCATGTTTAGCGGACTTGCCCATAGCCACGATGGTTACACTTCCGATACCCAACAGTTTCAAGAGCATAGTGGAAGAGTAAGGTTACGTTAGTTAGGTCTTTATTTTATATCAACTATGTTGTATTATCGACCATGCCATTTATAGGACATGTCCTTCACTGTGTATGTTAATTTAAAATATTTTAATTAAAAATATTTGCTTGTTTGTTTCAGATTCGACATTCAACTGATCCCACTCAATGTATAGGATGTCCTTTGGGAACTGTCCCCGACCCGTTACATATTCGCTGTTTGGATATTCCCGAAGAATATTTGCGTCCTGAAAGTGGATGGGCTATTGGTGCTATGGCTTTAAGTTCATCTGGTATTTTAATTACGGCATTTGTTGTGTGTGTATTCATACGTTTTAATGATACTCCAATTGTACGAGCTTCTGGAAGGGAACTCAGCTATGTGCTGTTAGCTGGTATACTCATGTGCTACTGTGTTACGTTTGCCTTAGTGATTCGTCCAAGTGACATCGTTTGCGGTATTCAAAGGTATGCAAATCTTTTGTTCCTTATGTACTACTATGTTGTGTAACAAGATCGTTATATTTGTGATGAAGTGAAAATTCAGATGATGAACTAACGAGCTTGTTACTCTGTTAATTATAAGCTTATGACTTGGTTGGCTGCAAATAAACTTGCAAGTTTCTGTTGAATTACATCCCACATAAAATGCGCTTTAAAAAGTAGCTTGGTCAATCTGCTACATAATCAACACTGTAACTAGTTGAAAACTTTCCAACTTTTTAAAATTTCATGAGGAAAACTACGATCGTAATCAAATTGCTGTTAAAGTAAATTATTACCCTCAAAGTTGCAAATTTTAACTTTTATGTTTATAAATTAATTAAAAGTGATTAACTTTTTTAATTTTGATATCGTGCAAATTAAGAAAACACCGAGAAACAATTTACTTGAAGTTTCGTGAAGAAATTTTCATAAAGCACATCTTGTTCGTTTTCTATTTTTTTTTAATTAGTCTTGCTCTACATTTTTGTATCAAAAAAATTGCAAAACTGCTTCATCTCAACGAAATATAAAAAAAAATTATTTTGTCACCACAACGGCTGCAATCGGATACCTTAATTTAAATTATAATAAAATTTAACTAATTGTACTTAAACGTCGCGCCACGTAATATATAAATTTTACACGGAGAAACTCGTAAAGGGATCAATAAAAAATTTATTAGCGTATAATATGTGACTGTATAATTGTATAAAAATATTTTGCTTTTAGCTAATGCATTTTTCTTGTAGATTTTGTGCGGGTTTCTGCTTTACCGTTGTGTATGCTGCTTTACTAACTAAAACTAACCGCATATCAAGAATTTTTAATGCAGGAAAACAGTCAGCTAAACGACCCAGTCTTATATCACCACGATCCCAACTAATGATATGCTCTGCTTTTATTGGTGTGCAGGTGAGACTTTTAACTTATAAAAATGATTACATTAAAATAAAAATTAATCAGTTAAACCAAGACAATAAAATTCAAATATTTTCGTCGTTTAGCAAACACTTCTTCTAAATGTGTATGTTGCTGCTTTCTTCAAGGCCAGCCTCCATAGAGTCTCAATTCCAATTAAAATAAATTTAAATAAATACTGTAAGTATTTATAATACTGTAATAAATACTGTTGGAAGATACGGAAAAAGACAAAATAACATCATACAACCCTTTCTTGAAGAGTGATTTCCCAAAAATGTTCTATGAGCAACATCACTATAAATATGAGGAATAATGATATTAAATGTATAAGATATATTGAAAATCGATCTAATATTTTCGGTAAATCCCCTGGTAAAGTCACCTATTATGATGAAATTATCAAATAAGTAACAAGTTTTATTTAATTAAAACTATGACCATTTAAATAAGTAATTGCAAACTCTTGTAAAATGTTGTGTATGCTATTCCAATCACCAATGTTGGGAGGTTAACTGGACTTGAACAAATACTCCGAGTAGTTGGTGGATTGAATCTTAAGAATAACACGTACAGTTGAATTAGGTCGGCATGTATCCAAGAAGGGGATCAAGATCTCCTACTTATAATTCAATTTAATTTGATGCTTAAAATTCTAAACTTCTACATACTTGAAATATGCAGTCTCGATTTCATTGGATCATCCAATTAAAACCGTCCACGAGAACGGTATACTAAAAAGATTTTAAAAACTACAACACAATATATCATTACAGCTGTACCTATTGCAAACTACGAGTTGAAGTTCATTGCTAAATCAAAATTAATCGAAAACATCCGTCTTTTCATTGACAGCTTTACTGCAAGCAACGAGAATACATTCATGTACAAACTCGACCTCTCATCGACAAAACTTTCGACAAAAATCAACTGTAAAGTTGTCAATGCTGTCAGCAATACAAACTTTAATTTTTATATTCGAACATGCAGAATGGTGCGAAAAAATGCAATATCGAATTTTATTGTTTGCTTATTAGCTTGTTAATTTTTAATTTTAATGAAATATTATATTACTAGCTCTACATAGGAGTATAAGTTTTGAAATATTTTTGAATAATTTTTAAGAAACTTCTACCTTATCTAAAAGTTATAACTGTAGGTATTGATAAATGGAGTTTGGATGGTAATATATCCGGCGCGTGCAATTCATCATTATCCTACAAGGGAAGACAATTTGTTAGTGTGTTCTACCGACATTGATGCATCCTATATGATTGCGTTTACATATCCAATTCTTCTTATCATCGTCTGTACGATTTATGCAGTTTTAACAAGAAAAATTCCAGAAGCTTTTAACGAATCCAAACACATAGGTAATTGAATTTTAGTTTCTTAATTGCTTTAGCAAAATTTAATGCTACTTTTATAGGTTTTACGATGTACACTACGTGCGTAATCTGGTTAGCCTTTGTACCCTTATATTTTGGAACCGCTAACCACGTCGCATTACGAATTACTAGCATGTCTGTCACGATAAGCCTCTCAGCCAGTGTCACAGTTGCCTGCCTGTTTTCACCAAAAGTAATTACTTTTTGTATTTTTAGTGGATTCCTTTTAGAGTGTAATAATGTTTCAGCTTTACATTATTCTTATTCGGCCGGAACGGAACGTTCGACAAAGCATGATGCCAATGCGTTATAGCGCTATCAACAAAAGCTCCGGAACGGCAGGATCGGGTAGCATGATGGCTCCTATAATGTTAACTGCAGCTACTTTTGATCAAAAGCAACAAATCCAAAAGCACATTCCGCCTATACAACGAGATTTGTCTCAAAATGGAGGTAACTACAATATCAATTAAATTTTCTCATCTTTGCTCTGCAATAAAATTCAGACTTGGTATTTTTTGCAATACTTAACTCTAAATTAGCATCTACTTTTACGGTTGCGATGTAACCGTTAATACCCTCATTATCAAAGTTGCATGAAAAGAATTTTCAAGGATTATGTACGATGAATACCCAAAAACTTTTCGTGATTATCTACATTATTCGACATTTAATGATCCTCAAAACAACCTATTAAAAACTTGCAACAACTAGCGAAGTTTTAAAGTTCAATCATTAATGCCCGGAAGAGTAGAGTACGTTATCTCAAACATCGTCAGGATAAAATAAAATTCGTAATTAACTACATAAATACAATTTCTCAATTATTAGTAGTCACTTACTTCACTAACTACAAATGGGTTATTTAGACATCATTGTAATACTTGCTCAAATAAAACAAACTAACCTAAATACACAGCCTGCATAAATATTTAATTTCATACAATTATGTGCCTGCTACACTTCAATACCCAGTACAATTTCACCTTATATCCTAATATAAACAGTGTAATTTATTTACGATTTAAAATGGCTTACCTATAAATAACAATATGTTCTGGTATAAACGAACCACCCGGTATACCTACCACATTTTTGTGTCAAATAGACATACAATATAGATAAGTACAAACGTTATAAAAAAATATATCTCGACTCGGTTATTTGATATACTTATTTTATATTATACTTTGATGTAATAATTAATAAATGTTATATAGCGATTTTTTTCATTATAAAAATTGTTATGATGAATTCATCATCAATCAATTAAAATTTTAAAATGATTAAATTCAAAGAATTTCGCCGCAAACTTTCATATAAAACGCTGCGAAAACGGTAAGAAATATTGAAAATTTGTATATTGTATAGGTTAAAATTAAATTTCCCACAAAAAAGTCCAGACAACATATCTTTAACTTTCACAGTTTAAGTGTGAGTTAAGGAGCAGGTTTTAAAAATAAATTTTAACTAGTTTGCCTAACTGCTTCCAATTTAAAGTTAAACTGAAAAATGTAGAAAAACTTTTACAGTCTAGTAAATCCTTTTGTTGGAATGGTCAGCATAGGATAGTAAATTATTAAGTACTAGTAGGGTTACGATGCACAGATGAAATGTCTGTAAATCTCTAGGTAGATGTAATTTCGTCAAATGAAAACATTAAATAAAATAAAAACCATTATAAATAATTTCATCAAGTTAAAAATAATAACTGCTAAATGATATGGCCATCCCTCGTACGTGCTGCATCCCCAAAATACGAACTTGAATTCTTTCATCTTGATGATAAAATATGTAAACGTAACGCGAAATTGTTTACATTTTTCAACACTTCCTGCCAAAACACTTCGTATGGAATCATGATTAAATTTAGTTAACAGAGCAAATTTTTGGATTTACTTAAGCAATTAGAATTATTTGGGATCTTCTCTAATTCCACCCTAACTTTATTTGCAAGTATTGTTCATAATCCATTTTATCCATAACGAGATTCACTATAACTTAATTAATCTAGTATTCAACAATTGCTCTATTGTTGAGACTCGTATCTTTTTTGTACAATTCAATACAAAATTAAACTGATTGAAGTTTTCAATTTGGCGTACGATAGCTGCATCAGAGCAAAATAGTTTAAATCGAAATGAAGTAGTAATTGCAATAATGAAATTTCTTTAAATCTGAGAATGAACCAATCTGAGATCAATTTTATCCCGGTGTGCAAAGGATCTAATAAAGAAAATTAAATACAAAGATTTGAAATTATGAGGGCCGGTATTTTTTTTCAAAATTTAATGAAAAAATTGCTGTAAATACGCTATAATATACATAAAAAATATAAAATTAAATTAAAATTAATATAAAAAGAGTGGATCTCAGATTTGCCATGGTTGAAGAATTCGTTTAAAAAATCCCTGGGGAGCGACCGAACGCGAAAATTACGCATAAAGGCGGGACTAAATTCTACTATAATTAACCAAATTCAATCTAAAATAAATTTATTGAATGATGTTAGCACTAGCACAGTTACAACGTACTACTCCCCACGGCTACAAGTTAACTGAAGCGGACTCAACCCACTAAAACGCGCTCTTGCCATTATTTACGTCGAACACACGTAACGTCAACAGAATAGCATTTTATCGTACTTTCTATACAAATTATCGATAATATGATTTGAAAAATAGCACTAAAAATGTGATTTTCAAAATTTTATTGTGAAGTAACCGGCGGGCCTAAATAATTTTAGAATATTTATAGGTTCTCTTTCCCACTTTGAAGGTAAAAAAATGTAGTTTACTTCCACAAACCTAAATTATAAAACCTGTACTTTATTTAGATTGAATTAGAAGACCGAGCAACTCCTTTAAGCAGTCGCGACTTATGCGCGTGAAGTTAGCTCTCCTTTTTCCGAAAACGAAATTATATTTTTTTGTAATATGTTATATTTATTTTGTATTGATTTTTATTATAATTTTTTTTATTTAGCGAAGCATTAAATTTAAAATCGCGGAAGACCATTTTTAGCACTTGCCCCCCGTTTTCAAAAAAAAAAAATTTTATAATATATTAAAATTTAAATTTAGTTTTTATTATTTTGAAAATAGTATATTGTATATGACTAGACAATATTAATTATTTTTATATTCGTTAGTATAAACAATGGTGAAATATTAAAATTTCTACATAAATACATCAGAGATAAGGATTTTTTGCGTAGGCTGATGCGGTAGACATACAAGATTTCTGTAATAAGTTATCAAATCCAATCCAATTTGCTATTTAATGAATTTCAGCTGGAAATTTTTTTATAGAAATTTTTTCAATTTTTTACCTACAATACTAGCAAATCTTATTAAGGATAAAATTAAAATGAATAGATCTTTGTGTTTTGTAAATTCATATACATTTTTCTATTTTATTGCACCGTTTATATTTGGTATTTTACAGAGTCTTGTTTAAGTGGCTGTAAGTTAAAAACGGGGCATCAAAATAAAATAATGTATAGTATTTGCTCTAAAATCGAGTTTTATTTCACAAACGGCTTCAAAATGTTTAATTTATATTGCTAACATAGGATGTGGGCTAATTACATTTCCACAACAGTAATTCATTTTTAGTAGCGACAGATCTTAAAAAATCTAAGGGGCCCAAAGCGAAATTTTGTTCCGCTATTTTCGCGATTAATATTGAACTTGGGATTTCAATTTTTAACTTTTCAAATTTTTTGAAAAAGGTGGCAGTATAAAAAAGATTTTTATCGATAAACTTAAGATATTAAAACAATTTATTTTTCAGAAGAGGCAAATGGAGTAAAACCTAAAATGGTGGACTCTAGTACATTGACTGATCCCGCTTTACCATCTTACGATGAATCGGTTGGTAATTCAGAGGATTTTGTTCCAAAAATAAACAACAACCACAGCGTTGGTAATGGACCTTTGGCAATATTACCAGGAATGCAAATAAAGGAACTACCATTATAGCAAGAAACAAATTCAAGAACTTCCAGCGTTAAGTCACGATGTTCCATACACGTATGAATAAATAATTCCTTATTTTAAATAATATGTTTTCTAACTTTTAGAGATGTTGAAACATTTTGGTGCTATGAGCGCATATATTTTTGTTTAAAAAAATGAAAACTGTTGATAATTTTAGTGATAAATCGACTTTTTTAATGGCGTCTTTTCAATGGTATTTATATGGTGCTGTGAAAAACTATAAACAATACGTAGGTGTTTTAAAAAATTTATAAATAAATAGTTGTATTATATTGTAAAAATAATTTCGTACGTTGATATTTAAAATTTACACAATTATAACTTTGTTATGTAAGTAAAACTATGTAGTTAGGCTAGGAATTGTCCGTTCTGTTTGTATTGCCATTTCTAATCAAGCTATATAAAAAAATTTAATATTCAGAAATTAGCTTCCGATTATACGTCAATTTCGGAAATTAATATCTGAATCAACCCCGTATCATAAAATAGACTTAAAACATTATTTTTAAAAAATATGTAATAATGTGCCGAAGAATATTACATTGTATTTAAAATATATGTAAAAACGGTGTTAGTAAAAATGCAATGCTTAATATTAAAAATGTACCTATTAACAATGATATTTTAATTTTTCTGTGATTTTTTTAAACAAATTAAAATTTATGCGTTATAAAAAAATATTGTATGTACATTGTTAAATATTTAAAATATTTGGAGAAGGAAGTTCACGTCTCTTACAAAAGAAGATGGATCCGTGTCACAATTCAGCATCACTGAGCCCATTGCTGTTGTAACTTCGATTCATCTTCTAGTGTTATCTCTGTATTTTATTTATATATTGTTTAAATTTATATTACAACAACTTCCTTCTCTCAATAATAATACATGTATGTATTGATGTCTAAGACGTTGTTCCATTACAGGGGTAATTATAAAACATAAATAAACGTTATGTAAATGTACTTGACCTTTTTTACCTCTAACCTATGTATATACAATTTCCATTTCTAATAAAGCTAGATATAAATTTTAAAAATTGATGCTGTGAAAAAACTAATGTTGCTGCTGGATGTCGCTGCAAATTAGTACGCACTCGCAAACTCAAACTTTTATTCACGAACTTCAAAACTTCGATTTAGGTGACAATGATGGCGTGCAATCCTAGACGTCAGATACCACTTGACTGTATACCTACGTGTAACAATTGGCTTGAACTTCTTGACTTCACTTTAAATTGTACTTCGAAAATATTTAGGTACTTGACTTCTGAATTTCTAGAGCTTATTTTAATGCGATCTTTCGTTCTGATAGTTGAAATGGAAATTAATTTCTTAAATCCTTGTTTTGGATTGCTGGAACAAATTCACCATACCCGATTTTATAAAATCCTTTGCTTTTATTAGCTAATAGGATTACATTTCCGTTTTTGTTTTAATACATGTCGACAACTTCGACTAACCCACATTATAAATTTTGTAACAGCGCTGATCTTTCCCCTCAGGAAGGTTTAATTTTCATTTCACTGACGCCCAACGTGGGGCTCGAACCCACGATCCTGAGATTTAAGAGTCTTATGATCTCATTTGTGGTATAACACCTTCTATACCACCCACAAGTCAACTTTGTAGAAAGATATAATCGCGTATTGGGAACAGCTACCAGATCGTACGTGAAAAATAGCCATCGTACTTGGGATGAGCAAATCCACCAAAGCGCTTATGGTTTACGCTCAGCTACTCACGAGGTGACAGGCTTTATTCCGTTCTTTTTGGATCTAGGTCGTACTGTAACCGCAAGGGGAGATTATTACGGTCGCATCAGGGATTTAGGGGATTTGCTAATCGTGAAAACCTTGCTCAGGATAGGAACAAGTTAAACGAGCTCTACGTTGATGTTATAAAACGCTTGAATCGCGAAGTAACCGATCCATTACCATACCGTCTTGTTAATGAGCGTGGTATAGATATAGGTTGTTTCCATGTGGAAGATTTGAAACAGCATCCTAGGAATTGGTTAGACGAGACAGGCGTGAGAGATGAGTAAAAGTTAAATCGTAGTGAAAGTTTTCATCTGACTTCAAAATTATTAGTGGAATATTACACTTAGTCGACCATCTGATTTTTCAAATTCCGAGTCGTAATCAGTTAAGTACTCACATTTAGTTTAGTCTTTTTATTGGGTTCTTTGGTTTGGGTAAATTTTTTTATGTTTTCATCTACAGCAGTGGCGGTAACGATTCCTACGAATAGTATCACCCTAACAAGTTAGGGTAGCACAAACCTGATCAATTAGACGAAATGGCCGTCTTGACCCTAGTCAGACATTTTAGGGGGGGCCGTGTAACAATTTTTGAAACGTTTGGTATTTCTTTTGACGTGCGACGTATATTCGAAACACCTTATGATACGCCCTTGGTTTTAAGATATGAACTGAATTGGGATAAGAGTATGAGAACCTTACGTTTGGTTAGAATTGAAATGTTTTCATTACTTTAGTTAATTTGTTAGGTTTATTTGTAATCTTTTAGGAAGCACTTTGAATTACCTAGTATTACTTTTACCAATCCATCTGGATATATTCTTTTTTCCTTGACAAACACCAGCTGCGTCAAGTGATATTTTGGAAGAGGCTAATTTGCTGCCTGATCATTTATTTTTGGAAAGTTTATCTCGAGGATCAGTCAGTGGGAGTTCCTTGTTCCAAGTGCCGCTACAACTGGCTACAACAATACAACATTTTGGGCAACATCTTAGATAGTTCCAGTACGAAGCCAGAGATAGTATTTCTATCTCATCTGATACTGCAGGTCCTGTAGGTTAGGAATACCTTTTGTATAAGTTTCTTCACAAAAAAAGTAATTCTGGTCTTCCAGCGTGAAGAGAAATTTGACCTTCCCCCTCAAGAAGGTTTGATTTTCATTTCAATTTTCAGGTTACTATTTTGTATCTTGAATCTTGGAGTGATAGTGAGTCAAAACGGAAGATGCAACTCAGAAATCCGTAAAAGAAATCAATTAGGAAGAAAAGCGATCACCATACTGAATTCAATACTGTGGGACCAATCTATATCTAAAGCTAGCAAGACAAGAATATACAACAGCATAATTAAGCCAATAACAACATACGCGTCAGAGGTGTGGCAAATGGAAAAAAAATGGGAAAATACACTACATGCTACAGAAATGGACGTCTGCAGAAGATCAGCTGGCAGAAGCAACTACCAAAAAATCCCATTTTGGAAACCACCAGGAAGAAGAAAACGCTGAAGGCCTAGGCTTAGTTGGAGAGAAGGAGAGAAAGAGAGGACTAAAAAAGATGCAATGGGAAGACCGAGAGGAATGGCGAAGAGGAATCGGAAGACGTCGTAGAACGTTATAAAAAAAACCGATACTTAGATAACTATTTTGTTAGCTAAAATCGTATGCTTAAATTTGGCCCTCCTATTGATAAATGACAAACATGTTCTTGTTTGTCATTCCAAAATATTAATTCTTGAAATGTTCCTCCCGGTGTTAATTGGGTTTAGTTGTGATTGTATTTGGTATTTGGTGCTGTCTGGGTTATGGTTAATATTTAATGTAAATTTGTATATAAGTAGACTAAGAGAGGACGTGTTATGTATTGTATTAACTACAGTGTGTTAACCAGGCTTTAGAGATAATCTAAAGTTGGTAACATTGAAAGAAGATAATCTTGACCTTCAACCATTGTAAACAAAGTAGTTGATATTCCGCTCTTGTGTGACGACTCGTAAATAAATGTTAATACAACAAAATAAAACAATACCTTATAATTAAATTGACAAAATTATGTCTCGAATGTTGAATCTAACTTAAAAATGCAAATTTTGGGGTTAATTTTTTTAACATAGTTTTCCAATTTAACCTCACTTTCCGAAATGTGACGATCAAAAATTCAAAATCATACAAAAACTCACCCCATTTTCTATCTTTCTCGTAAAAGATCCTTGCACACATTTAACAACACCAGAAGTCGCCAATATATCGCATTAATAGACCGAATGTAACGAAAAACACTTCGACCATTCGAACCCAGTTACACCGTTACAACACAGTCGCGCAAAAGAGAACCATAGAGGGAGCCAGTAGGAATCTATAGGCTGGTCCAAAAATAATTATTATTTTCACAATGAAATTAATAATTTTCCTCTAGAGAAAAACAGCACAATCAAAAGAAAACTAAACTAAAATAAACTCTTATTTTCATTGTTTTATATTAACCCAACTACTTTTACTACTTTTTATGTCTACGTCTACTATTTTACTACTTTTTATGTCTACTATTTTACTACTTTTTATGACTTACTTATAATTCGTCTGTTGATATTTCATCTGCTGTAATTTCTCCATCCTCGAGTGGTTGTTGTGGTGGCTTTTTAAAATCGTATAGCTTGCCAGCAAGCTTCAAGAAGGCCTTAAACCTATTCTTGTTTAACAGCTTACTACGTTTATTAAACATGTTAGGTTGCCTTTGTACGACCCCCCGAGACCATATTCGCCTTGGCAGCACGCCAGGAAGACTCGCGCTCCTACAATAAATAAATCGATAACTATTTTTAATTTTGAAGTAAAACTTCGAATATTGTTACATTTAATTAACATTGTCATATTATAATGAACTCATTAAAAACATCCCAGGAACGCGACCGAACTCAAAAAGCGGGATCGATAGTAACAATAGCACGACTTGTAATGAACTGAACCGGGCTCCGCCCACTAATCATGCTCCAGCTTCTATTTACGTCTGGCACACATACCGTCGATAGAATACGATTTTAAGGCAGAATGCTTATTCTGCTTTTTCAGAATATTCATAGGTTTTCTGTTCTGCTTTGAAGGTAAGAAACCTGAATTCATTGTAAAATATGTTTGAAAAAATTAACTTTGATTTGTTTTCTTTATTTGAGGTCATACCAGCATCCTTATTATTCTCAATTATTATATTTTATTCAATAAAAAATACTAATAATTTATCTCTTTCTATACCGAATTAGCAAATAGTTTCACTTTTGTCGCGTGTGGACTCCAATTATGGATATAGCAAAATTTTTAAGACATTTTTTGTTGAAAATTTCATTGCCTGTAATTATATTTCTATACATTTTTCTATTTTGTCGCGCCGTTTCTGACTGACAGCGACTTAAACAAGACTCTGTAAAATTAAAATAATATTTTCATCTATATCTCGAAAATGGTGAAACGAAATGAAAAAATGAATGGGTATTTTGTTCTTGTAAATTTCATCCTCTACATTTTTGTTCATATAAATTTTTCTATTTTGTCACACCGTTTCCGAGATATGGACGAAAATATTATTTGTATTTTACAGAGTCTTGTTTAAGTCGCTGTCAGTCAGAAACGGCGCAACAAAATAGAAAAACGTATAGAAATAAAATTGAAGGCAATGAAATTTGCAACAAAAAGCGTATTAAAAATTTTGCCGTAAAAACGATTTTTATATGACAAAAAATGGCTTCAAAATGTGTAATTTACATTGGTAACTTAGGGCTTACCTAAAAGGAGAAATTTTTGCGATTTACTGTATGTGGGACTTTTCGAAAAAAGTATTTATCCTTATACTAACTACCACTGCGTCACAGGCTCTTTGTTTTCTGTTTATAAACAGATACCTTCTTGGTATCTCTCCATCCGCCACCACTAAAAGAAAAAGACTATTTGATACATATTCTCAAATTTTTACATATTTTATATTCTCACCTTTGGACACCGAAGCAGTTTTAATTTATAAAACTCCGTCATCTTATTATTATTAGTTTATACAACAAACGTAAATATAACAAACACTAGAGAAAATAATGGCGAGAACGCGGGAAAATTGTAAATCTTAAAATAATAAATTTTAAAAAACCGATGCATTTCCGCAAGATAATCTTAACATTTTCGTAACAAGCATTCTTCAAAGCATCTCTACATACAGTTTCAGCCAGATCACGATTATACATTAAACTACAATCGGCCCTCATCATGTTATCCATTTTTTTAGAAACAAATCACTTTACTATGATTCGTTATTTACTGGCCGTCATGGCGATGCCGGTTACGCATAACAAAAATTAATATTAATTATAAAACTAAAAATTTTCGTGTAAATACAAACATATGAAACATTAAATGCAGCGGAACGCGGTAAGCTAAAATTCAGAAAAATTTCCACTTATGTTATAATTAAAAAAATTTAGGAACCGGTTAGAAAATTACAACTTGAAATAGCAGAACTAAAAAAACAATTTTTAGTAGCTAACGAAACAAATCAGTCATTAAAAATCGAAATACGCAAATTGCAAAATGAAGTTACTAAAAAAGATAAACAAATAAGACAGGTAAAATTTCGAAACTTGGTTTCATTTAAAATTTCTCAATATCTTTTAGGCATCCATAATAAATAAGGCTATATCAGATAAAAGAGTAAACTCCATTCATAATTTAAACGAAAAAAATTTTCAATTGCAAAAAGAAATGGCAGAAAAGGATCAAATAATAGAAAACTTACAGAGCGCATTGTAAGAAGGAAATTGATTGGTTTCGAACGAAATTAAACATTTTGTTATATTTTCAGACCACCCACGGTCGAAACAAGGGACAATGAAACAAGTGATGATGTGACTCCAAAACCATTGAAAATTCCAAAGCATACGGTTGATATAATGGTTGAAGAATTATTGCACGAGGTGAAATGTGTTACCAGCGACACAAGAGGTAAGATTTACAAAGTGCAATTTTAAGTTGAAGAATATCTTGTGCGTTTCAGCTGTATATCAAGACTTATCTCGTGAACATCTCCTTTCGATCATTCAAACCCTGAAAAACGGCTCGATTTTACAAGATGAGAAGGGTACCTCGTGGGAAGAAATGTTAGCAGTACCAAATAATGAGGTAAGTTTAAGCCAACCCTCCACAGCTTCTGGTATTTCTCTTGGCACTTGGATTATACCCTCTATTAACCTTTGGATCTGTTCGTTTCCATGCATCTCAAGTGCCGAGTCAAATCTAGTAAACTGGATTGGTAAAAATAGTTCTTGGAGGTAACTATCAACGATGGAAATTTTAAAAACAATTTATTATAGGAAATTTGTACGAAAAGCAAACCATCAATCAACACGATTATGAAAGGTATACTTGAAAATGGAATGGTTGCAAATATCGACAAACTCTCGTACGGCTTGTATACAGTTTGGAATTATTCAAAAACTCTTATTTTCTTCGTATTCATTTTGATTTATATTTATCAACTTATGAAACTTCACTTTTGGTAAAGTAATTTATTTTCGTTTATAATTAAAACTCAAGCATAGACGTTGTTTTATTTTATACCAACTGTTCTTACTACTTAAACATAAGATAATCTTGACAAGCAATTAACTGATAATGAAATATTTTGACTGCAAAACTGTACTGATATAAACTTCCTGAAAAATTATTCGACTTCAAACTATAAGCTTAATTTTTTAATTTTGAGTGCATTTTCTGAAACCATTTTGTATTTATTATTGATAGAACTGGTTATAACTTTTAAGAGATGTGGAAACACTGCAGAATAATGATTAAAGTAAACAATATTTTACTTTTATATTAGGAACACTTAAAAAATTTATTAATACAGATCATACAGTGCAATCACGAATACAAAAAATTACAGTCAACAATATAAAATACCATTTCCGTTATGTTGTCAAACTTGTTGACATAATTGGATTCAGAAAAATGTAGTGATGATATTGACGAATGTAATAAATACATGTATGAGACGAGGCACTAATGGACACCATGTAGTTAGGTGTCATGCATCCTTATATCAACGAAGAAGTTTTAAACCACCTAAAATCATACAAACATGATTATTTCATAATACCAATACTTTTCAAATAGTATACTAAATTAACTACACTTATTTTTTGATTTACTATTTTTACTATTCAAAATATAAAATATAATTAAAGCAATCTCATTTCAAAATTGCTCTCCTCAAAGATTTCCTTTGGAAATATTATATGTTTGTGTTCTGGAAACCGTTTTAAATGTAATCATAATATAAGAAGTAGAGAAACTAATTATTTCTGAAAGTAAGATTCCTTTCTATAAACTACTTCTATAAAAACTAACTATTGTACTTGCATTTGCAACATTTTGGCAGCATCCAAGACAGTGATAACTTAGGTTGGGTTATATAGAAATGCCTTTTTAATATTACATTGTGTTTTATTCTAAATTTAGCATTTGGCGTAATATAAAAAGAACAACTAAACTATAGACACTATTTAACAATAATATAACAATTTCATATTTAATATTATGGTGAAAATTATGAGAATCATACAGAAATTACGTTTTAATGTAATTAAATTTTAAAAAACCTAAAAAACTTTACATCAATCAGGTGTGGAAAGCAAATCAAAGGGGAACATTATTTCAGTTTTTTTTTTATTTTGAGAAATTATAAATTTAGTGATCATTACAGGAAATAAATTGGTTCAAATTTAGTAGTTTCAAAATACAAAGCGTTAATTTCGATACAACTCTCAATATAAACTTTTAACATCAATTAAATTTTAAAAATTTTAAACGTTGTGCATTCACATATAATTTTAAAAAATTAAACATTGAATCGTGACACGTAATTTATCTAAAATTAACCATAGACATATGATAAAATATTGAAAATAGTAATTACCAACAGCACTCAAGAAAACTTTCTTACTAAAAATTAAGGCATTCGAAATTTCAATTATAAATCAGGTGAAGGGGACTTCCCTTTGAAACATGAGACAATAGGATCCACTATACAGTCTATAATTGTAAATTACTAAATAAATTTTTGTTTGCAATTTAAGTTAATTTGCATCCCTTAAGAAAATCAAAATCTGAAAATTTCACTCAAGAAAAATAAAAATAAATGATATGGGTTCTGAGAGAAAAGAGGTAGTATTAAGTCATCCACCAAAATCAAATTAAGTTCAAAAGCCAAGTCAAACAATAAGTAAGAATTTGTACTGGTCAACAGTGCTACAAAAGGTAAGAAACAAACAGATCAAAAATTAACTTGAAATAAACAATAAATCAAAATTTCCCGGTTTCAAAACAGATCGTGCAATAATAATTATTAAAATAATTTTGAATTCAATATGAACTCGTCCTAGGAATTTATTCATTCTTTCTTTAGTTTTAAGTAGCTCAACATGGAAATGCTACCTATTATAAGATTCAAAGACGTATGGTTAAATGAGTTTAATTTTTTTAAATAAAAAATACAGATAAACTCAATCCCAGAAACATAAAATATTAAATCTGATTCAGAAAATGAACAAACCCGAGTCATTGCATGCCATATTGCAAAAAAATGAAACCCATTCAACGCATCTGTAAATCTTACGGTAAGAGATCGCCATAATGAACCAAATAAAATAGGAAAAACCACGTGAAAATAGTTATTCATTAACAAGATGGCACACTCGTGCACGATTTTAAAAATTTATATAAAATTGAGATCAATCTTTTCAGTGGATCCAAGTCACAAAACTATTTGGCCCAACATGGTCAAGCAAGTTTCTGGTGGCTTGCAGAATAACTGTCATGGAGATGCTATTAGGCCCAGTTGAGTGACCTAAGTACATGTACAATTACAATTAAGTTACCTCAATTAAAAATAAATTTGGAAAAGCCATACACGAGTGGCTCCTTTATAAAGTATCTTTTAGCATTATACAATAATTTGATGCTCTCTGAACAGAGCTTCACAAAAATCTTGCACCATATATTAAAACTCCAATATAAACGTACCCACTTGATGTTAAATTAGTAATCAAAGTCAAATATTAACTATAAAAATTCAGAACTTTTGACCCATCTTACAAAATCTTGTAAAAATAATGGCAAATTCTCAATTTGTTTTCATAAATATTAATAAAGAAGAAACTGCTCCTTGTTAAAGGCCAACAAAATTGATAAGAGTAAAACATTTACGACTTTAACCAGAATTTCCCTCCGGATCTTATACCTTTCAATTTCGATGTCTTTTTTCCTTTATCAGGTGCAGAACCTGCTTCACGAGCATCCGTGGTCATAACCTCTTCGGAACCCTCGACACGTTCTTGCAATTGAGTCTTCAAGGTCTTTTTAATGTTAACAATCTGCAAAAACAAAAGTAAAAATCTCAAAGTTAAACTAGCAGGTATTTTGTACCTCTTGTTCGATCTCAGATTTTCTAGCAACACTACGATTCTTTTCGTTATTTGCACGTGAAATTTGAGCTTCGACACAACTCAAAACGTTCTCGCATGCATTACTCCAGTCTTGTAAACAATTCACAATCGTTTCTATATCTTCCGGCTTAATGTCACGTCCAATTGCGTAGTCAACTTCCAATTGTTTATTCTTTTGGTCTAATTTTCCATGAATAATATCGGCATAAATGGCTTCAATGATCAAATCTTCCAAATCCCTCACATTTTTTATTTGCAGCTCTTCAAGCAGTAAAGAATACTGAATACACTGTAAATTTTTACATGTAAACTTTTGTATCAGTTTTAAATAAAATATGTTTACCTTAGAACGAGTGGCTAAAGTGACTATGGTTAGATGTTGCAACTTCTTGATTTGCGATGCATTCAATTGTAAAAAATTTCCTGAGTTTGCTAAATAATCCTTGTACGTTCCATAAGCAAATAAGTTTAAGGTATTAAAACAAGTGGCAAACCCTCCAGTTTGTAGCTGTAAAAGAAATAACAATTTAAAATGTTATCGATTCCATTTTAAAATAACGTACTTCCTTAACGTTGGGCATATCCAATAGTTCGCCGAAGACGTACACTCCTGAGGTTTCTAAAACTTGCTTTATCATCTCCACACATGCTGCTCCTTTGGCTGACTTGGCCAGCAAAACGAACTGCTCCAGAGTGTTACTCGAATGTGAGGTTATATCCACAACCATTTTTTCATAAATTTGTTACAGCCTAAGCGCACAAAGATTATTAGGAGAGAATGCCGAACACTGTAAATATTAAATAATTTATCGTCCTATCAAAAAGTCCTGTCGTGATAAAACACCAGACGAAATGTCAAACAATCAAAAGTGAAAAATATTATAAATTTGATTAGCGAGAGGTTGGTAACAAAAAATGCTAAAACACAAGTAGTGACATCTAATATATAAAAGCTTATTTAGACGCTTCGAAGTTAACTCAAATTTTATGATCTAAAAAGTAAAACTTATTGCAAATTAAGTGAAATTATTCAACAGTTTGTTCGTAAAGTAAGTTTTAAAATTGAGATTTGCCATTTGATTAATTATTTTAATTGAATTTTTGCTAAAGTGACTTAATTTATTTTAAGGTTATAAAACAACCTAAAAATGGCTTTGGCTATGCAAAGGAAAGCGAATGTTCGCTTACCGCCCGAAATAAATCGAATTTTGTACATTAGAAATCTCCCGTATAAGATTACGGGAGAGGAGATGTACGATATATTTGGAAAATATGGAGCCATACGACAAATTCGTGTCGGCAATACTCCAGAAACAAGAGGTACTGCGTTTGTTGTATACGAGGATATTTTTGATGCCAAGAACGCTTGTGATCATCTATCTGGTTTTAACGTTTGCAATCGCTATTTAGTTGTTTTGTATTATCAAGCCAGCAAAGCTTTCAAGACTGCCGATATTGAAAAGAAACAAGAAGAACTGGAAAAGATGAAATCGAAATACGGTATTAATACATAAAGTTTTATTAATTAAATCTCATTGTAAATATTTTAACACTTAAGAGTTTAATAATTAATCTAAGGGATTTTTTTTATAACGTGGTGAAAATTATCTACCAAAGTAAGTTTGATTTGTAATAAATTATTTTTTAAATGTAATCTTGGTATTATTAAGCAAGCTTATAAGAGTTGCGATTAACTTGAGATCGGTTCAAAATAATTTAATATTTCACAAGATATACAGGGTACTACAGAAATAATTAGTTAAAATGATTACGGCCTGGTGCTTATAGTGTTTAAACTGCTAAGCCAAGATCTCAAGTTCAAGCTCGGGTAGAGTACAAATTTTATTTTAATGTTTTCTTGGCAGAAAAGATGCAGGGTATTCCATCAGTAATTTTTGTTGTTAATAGTTGGTAAATTAAAATGAATCTATCAGAAGTACGTTGGGTATAAAAGACATTGCTTCTTATTTTAAAAAAATATATTTTGACAAATTTCCATTGATCAACTGTTAGATCGGTTGGTATATTGCTATGTATTGGAGGTGGAATTTGAAAATAAAATTTATCAAACTCCCTTGAACCCAAATATAACACCTGGTTTGAGACTCTTTTTAATATCCAATCGCTTAGCATTCACTTTTTTATGTAAAAATTGGCCCTTCCTATCTTGAAACACTCCAGCTTCCGTTTTAAATCATCAAAGATCAAACGATATTTTTATCCCAATAAATCAAAACACTTTTTATTTTCTAATTTTCATAATTCTATCTCAAATTAACAAAACTTTTATTTGAAGCAAAAGAGACTTTTTGGTTTGTCTGTAATTATTATTGGACCGTCTCCACTTGTCCACCACCTTACAGATTTGCCACCAAAATTCCTCTAAATGCTTTTGCTTCTCATAAAACAATATACTATTGCCAACACTATATTATAACAATTCTATAAAATTTTACAAACTAACAGCCGTTATAATCACTATGAATTAATTGCAATTAATACTTTTGGTTACGATAACATTTCCTAGATACGAATGTTAATAGAATTTTGGATATACCACATAGTTACAGTTTTTCTCATATGTGCATAATTATGTTGTTCTAAATGTGTGTAGTAGGCTTCTTGGCATTGTATCTAGAAAACTAAAAGGCGAGGGTGGGACGACTGACTGATTTAAAATTTTCCTGAGATTCAAACCTATTCAATTCCACAAACAGCCATTGCAGCTCCTTTGGCAGCATCTCCACCTGCTGTAAAAACAAGTGGAAGTTTGTACAACAGTTGCACTTCCTTCTGTAGAACTTTATTTCTAGATAATCCTGATCCATTTCCAACAATTCGATTTATATTTGCTTGTGCCAGAACATCTCGAGGCATCATACTACAATAATTTCAATTGGATGAATTACAATTAAAAAATTTTAGTTTAATTTACCTGTGTATGTTTTGCAATAAACCATGACAAAGAGCTCTGAAAACTTGACCTAAACTCAAATTGCCAATGTTAATATTGGTTACAGAAGCCATTTCGTCTGGTTGATGACGTTCGCCCAACAATGTTGGACGAACTTCCAGATTTGATATTGCGCTATCGTCCAAACTCAATGTTATTAGCCGATCCCATAGTTTTGCTATAAAAATTAAATTGTTAGGTAAATTACGTAAGGAAGTAGTAAATAAAATTTTACATT
Organism: Cantharis lateralis; assembly: GCA_963170105.1. NCBI lineage: Eukaryota > Metazoa > Arthropoda > Insecta > Coleoptera > Cantharidae > Cantharis > Cantharis lateralis. The sequence goes on from OY720626.1 coordinate 9,084,320, forward strand.
GTGGCACGGAAAATCCAAGTTCCATGGTCCATTGCTGGATCATTCGAACAAACGAGGCTAAAGCATTTCCTCCGTTGAGCGATGCCGCAACGGCCAAATATTTATCTCCAAAATAGGGGAAATATTCGACCATGCAAACTTTTGGTGAATTGGGCGGATCGTATTTCTCATCTACAAACGCTAACTGAGCTGAAGTTGAAATATTTAACACTACGTCTTGTATTGACTCGATTGTTGCTAATACCGAACACTGTAGATCGCCTAAAGCTACGCCTGATTTAAAGAAAAAGTTAAATTAAGTTTTTACATCAACATAATTTCTGGTTTACCTATAGGCGTTCCTTTAGGTATGGAATGCCAATCGTCTAATAAGTTTCCGGCTAAATCACCGCTATGTATTATTTTGGGTAAAATTTCTACAGGGAATCCCGCATTTTCTAAAATTTCTGTATTCCACTCGCCATTTTTACAATTGAAATATCCCCAACTTGCAGCGTTTTGTTCAGAAGTGATTGGTTTGTCCAAATTACAAAGAAGAGCAACTGCGAAATCTTGGACGGTTCCGGCACAATTAAATTTTTTTAATTTCTCAGATCTGCAAAACAGATGCTTTTGTGAAAGTCTAAACTAAGGCCAAACTCACTAACTTGTTTTTTGCCATCCAAAATATTGTGGGGATCCCAAAACCAGAGTGAGCTGATAAATGAGAATCGGGGGTGGGTAACGATTTCATGAAGTCTGCATCGCAACGGGAGTCTTGCCAAGTATAGAGTGCTGACACTTTGTTGGTTACCACGTCGTATCTTATAAGGCTCCCGTCTCTTTCTATTCGTTCCCACGCCTGTTCACCTTCGTTGTTCCAGAATAGAACCCCATGCATTTGACCACAGATCCCAATTTTTGTTATCTGTTTTTGAGAGAATAAGTAGAGTAGAATAAAAGGATAACAATGATTCTTTACCTTCCGCAGCAAATCTTTCGGTAACTTAGCCACGCAAGTGTTGAGAGCTGATATAATTTTAGGAACGTCTTGTTTATTGCCATCTGTACCCTGATCACTGGGTACATTAGATTGAGTGTCTTTGTTTTGCTTTGCGATTACTTCTCGATTTGTAATATTTACAACACACACTTTTACAGATGTAGTGCCGATGTCGATGCCCAAAACCAAATTATTTGTGTCGGCCATGTTCTCGACTTTATTTTAATTTTGGCTGTAATTAAGAAAAAATTTGCAAATTTTGGCAAACATTTGATTTCATTTAAACACACCTGTTTAGCTAATGTTATGTAGTAGGTACCTGTACTAATATTTATATTTTAAAATAAGTTATACGTGGGGACTGAAAATGAATAGCATACATTTTATCTCTCAAGTGCTCAGGCATTTGATTATGTTTGCTAATACTTGATAAACATTTTCATTAGCTCATTGAAGTGTGCAAAGTAGTTAAACTGGGTACTGCTCAAATATGTAGTAATTACAGTAAATCAAACAAGAGATAAGATAATATTATTTTTGTAAAAAATTCAATTTAATAACTTTTTGTGAACACTTGGTATTATTAATTTATTCTTTATTGATTTTTACTTTTGATCGACTTGGTCGAAAATAAAATTTATTCGTTTATTCAACGGAAGTATTTTAAACTTTCGCATGTCATTTAAATTTATTTAAATATAACTTTTCAAATTACCCGCGTTTTAAAAATTTAATTACATTGTTGCCTGCCTTGAAAAAACGGCCTTAATTTCGATGTCACGGTTTCCACGAAATATATTTGAATACTTAAAAGATACAAAAACGTTTAAAAATAGATATCCGATTTGTCTTAAAACTAAATTTAACAAACGGACAGGTTACTTACGTTTTCAACGCCTAAATATAAAATGCGATATTGCCACGTTAACCAAAGTGGTAAATTGTAGTCATAATTTTGATAACCCTAATTAGAGTTGAAATATCTACATTCTAGAGGAAGTACTATTTAGCAATTCACATTAAAATTTAATAAAACAGTTTTGTTTAAGTATATGATATTATATTTTTAAAATAATATTAACCTACTATAAATTATATAATGATATGATATTGTTATCTGATTTTTATTAAACCGTGTTAAAGGTCAAAGAAGATATATTACCTAATATTTATAACCATATTATATTATAAAAAAAATTATAATTTGTCATTTAAATATACATTAATTTTAAAATAATTATCAATGCTTTGTTAAGGCTCTAATCTGAGCTGAGCTATTCAATAGTTCTCTCTCCAATCTATTCGGGAGAACATTCTGACTTGTTGTACCTTAATAAAAAAAAATCGATCTTTTGAAAATGCTGACTGCGTATGCCCCCCTTAACCGTTGAAGCCGTTTTTTGTCACATAAAAATCGATTTTAGAGCAAAACTTTACAGACATTTTTTGTTGAAAATTTTATGGGCATCAAATTTGTTTATATGAATTTTTTTATTTTGTGGCTCAGTTTCTGTTTTATAGCGGCTTAAGCAAGACTCGGTAAAATACAAAAAATATTGTCATCTATATCTCGAGAACGGAGCAACGAAGTAAAAAAAATTAATAGACATTTTTTCTTGTAAATTTAATTTTCTACATTTTTGTTTATATACATTTTCCTATTTTGACACACCGTTTACGAGATATGGATGACAATATTTTTTGTATTTTACAGAGTCTTGTTTAAATCGCTATAAAACAGAAACGGCGCGACGAAATAAAAAAATGCATATTAACAAAATTGATGGCCATAAAATTTGTAACAAAAACGGTCTATAAAGTTTTGCCCTAAAATCGATTTTTATGTGACAAAAACGCTTCAAAATGTTCAATTTACATTGTCAACATAGGACTGTACGCTTTTTTCTGTGAGCCACTGTATAAGCTTAAAATGTTTAGAACTGACCTCGAAAGTGGGTCATGGACTTTGTGCTACTATATTAGAAACAGGACTCCCCCGAGTCCTAAAAGTCGCTGTGGAGTCCTGACTGCACACATAGATCCCCCCCCCCTGGGTACAACATGGAGCTAACAGCCAGATCCGGATTAAGGGGGGCTGCAGCCCAGGGCTTCCAAATTTCTAGGGGCCTCAAAAAATTAAAGCAACAAAATTTAAATAAAAAAAATTTGCTGGACTCTTTCTTAAGGTCCTAGATCAAAAGGAATAGTTCATAAAATTTTGAAGATGTCACTAGTTGCTTTAGATATTTTATTTTATTCAAGATGCATACCTTTTTAAACAAGTATAATATTGCAATGGAATTTAGTTTAAAATATTTGAAAAATAATTTTAAATAAATTTACCTGGAGTAGTTCTATACCTGTAATGAAGTACCTGCACATCCTAAAGTATCTACTTCAGAGTTGTACCTCATACCTCAATACAAAAATGAATATGGTTTGCATCTTTGCGACAACACAGAGTGGTGACCTCTTTTTGAAAATGCTTGAACTGCACGTTTTCCTCTGATTGGTTAATGCAATGGCACCAATTTCAAATTTCATGCACATTGCTTGAATACTAGTGTCAAATTCACAAGCCAAACCAAGAAAAATAATCTTTTTTTTTTTTTTCAGTTAATCAGTATGGTAGATTTTGTTTAACACATCCTATTTTATATTTATAACTAAAGTGTATTTTATTGAAAATTTCAGAATTTTTTTTTAAATATTAAATTTTTTTTAATGAAAAATAGGAGATGTTAAGTAATATCATATTTTTCGTATGTTCTGAAAATTTCAACTCGCTACGATAATTGGTTTTTGAATTGAACTGGACACTAGCTCAGCGCCTATTGATCTAGCACCTTAAAGTAAAAAAAAATGTTAATGTACTATGTACACCTGTGTTTTATAAAAAAAATAGTATAATAATTATTCTTTCAAAAAATTTACATTTGATCTAAGAGCGATTGACTTTGAAACATGAAAAATTTTCGCCTTCGGCAAATTTTGGCAAAATATGTAAGGCCAAGGAGCCTCCAAAGAAATTAGCCCCTGTCCTTACATATCCTTAATCCGGCTCTGGCTACAGCCTGTAATTCTATTGGCCGAGATGTTGTTCGTGTGATGTAAGCTACGACTCTACGTACAGATTCATTTGCGAAACTTTTCGCGTGTGAGTTCGAGAATAGGACCCCTGGAGATATCGAAGTAAACCAGAGTAAAACCACCGCAATTTTTTCTTCAGACACCATGCTTGTTCCCATCGCAACCCTCGTAAATCTAAGCTGGGTTAGAAGTCTCTCCGATTCCCAACCTCCAATCTAAGATCTTCTGAATGGATACCTTCAAATATTTGGGACAGAAAGCTTCGAGCTCCACATCAACTGCAAGATAAGGAACATCAACAGCTCAGTGACATAACTACGCAGGTGAAAGGTACGCTCTTCACGTTTGCTTGAAAACCTTAAATTAAATCTAGTGGCCGCTTGCCTTTACGATCTCAGAGACACGTCCAATCCTAAAGCCAAAAACAAACACTCATGTTAAAAATAATTTAGGAGAATCACCTTGTAGGTAGGTAGGTTATCGGTTGGGATCTGGCAGGAACTAGGAGCCCCATAGATAATGGATCCCTGGGCAATGGAAAAGAGGGGCCTGCTCCTGAGAATTATTTACTTAGGGTAAGAATATAGAATTAAGTTTGTAAAAATTTTAATTATGTATGCCGATTTAACTAAAATATTTTCTTCCAATTAAACAAATTTATGTCCGTTTAAAAATATTTTAACGGTAATACTCACATACTTCCTTAAAATACCTATACATATTGCGATGTTATTTTACATCAAATAAATTTTTTTCTCAACTGATTTGTCAGAAAATTACAAAAAATCTAAAATATTGCTCGGGTAATATTCAATTTTTCAATATCCAAATTTTATTTCAAAAGGAGCGTAAAATAAACTTGACCCAGGTGTAACGGCTATCGCTCGATTCAGTCGTTCCTTTAATAATTTTATTCAATAATAATCAGTACCACGCATTTAAATCTTCAAATTCGTCAAAAAAATACATTTTTTTTGTAAAAAAAACCTTTTAATTTCTTCATTAACACCAAATTTTATAATCAAAATTCAAACTCTCCCATTCAACTCGTGACCCCTTCGCCCATCTTTCACCCAAGTTCCCCATCTTCCCCACTCGTTGGCGTCAGGTTCGCCAACTCGTCGGAATTTCAATTTTAAACAAAAACATAAATAAAATTCAAACTTAATACTAACCCCCCCCCCCTTTGCACAGATGTTCCACGACAATATATATTTTATAAGCTACGTTTATTTTAATATTCAAGTATTTAGTTAGTATTTTGTATTTAAAATACATATTTTTCAATGTATTTTATATCTTATATTTTCATGTATTTTTCCCGCCCCTGATTCAGGCGCGGATACAGAGGGGAGGGAAAATGAAATTATGAAATTTTTTAGTAAAAACAGTAAAATTGCCCCCCTTCCCTAAACGAAATCCTGTATCCGCACCTGCCCTAATTATACCTACGGGGCATTTCACGTCAAATCGGACACTATTTTAGCTGACTTTCGATTTATCTCTCGGTTGTTGAGACCGATAAAAAAAACCGATCTTGACTTTTTTCAAATGTTTTTCACCATCCGTTTTTGCAATATGATTTTTTTCAAACGCTTGTAACTTTGCGAAAGATGCACCAATTCAATTTTTTTTTTAATGCTCTTTCAATAAAAAAAATACGATTTTAATCCAATTTATTCCGTTCATCGTTTATTTGGCGGAATTTTTTTGCGGAACCCTTGGCGAGTTTTTATGGAACCCCAGGGTTCCGCGGAACACAGAGGCTGAACACCACGATTTTGAAATTTTTGTATTACCAACATACAACTAAAAATAAATATTAAGTAGTACTATAAAAATACTTGGACTAAATTAATAATTGTAATAACACTTTAACTAAACATTTGGAACAATTTAATAAGAGGTAAGCTCGTTTTATTAAACTTTATTATTATTAGAAAGGACATTAGAGGTTTTTTAAGTTTTAATCTTCAAATTCAGCACTAATTAATAAGAAAATTGTTTCGTGTCTTACCCCCTTAAAATGTACAATACTTATTTATGACGTAGCCCCAAGTTTGAAGATTACAATTACTTAAAACGAATTTTTACTATATAATATAATTTCGTCATTTAAGTTAAAAGAATGATATTTTCTCAAAATTCCATCGTTCAATCGTATAATATGATCAACAATTTGAAAATGGCGCCATCCGATAATTAAGATTTCGAGTAAAATTTCCGAATGAAGACATCTGTATTTTTATCAAAGTGTAATTTTTCATTTAAAAAATTTTATTCTTTTTAATGAAATATAATATAAAACGTTGAAATTATATAATTAAATTCAAATTCGTGTTGGTTACAAATAAAAAACGTGTCAACGTTGCTTTTTAATTTTAGTGAATCAAGACGCGTGCGCAATAGAGAATCGGTGCAAATTTGACATTCGCTCTTTTTCGGTCGACGCCATTGTGTAGTTTGTGTTTGTTGTAACGCTTGTTCAATAGAAGTTGTGAAATATTACATAAGGACTGCAAAACTGAGTAAAATGGTCGATAAAATTGATATGAGTCTAGACGACATTATTAAATCCAGCAGAGGATCGCGTCGCGGTGGTGCAAAGCGTGGAGGAAGAGGTGGCCCTCGCACTGGAGGTCCACGACGTGGAAGCGGTAGTTTTAGAAGAAGCGGCGGTGGCAGTGTGCAGAGAAACCGCACTCGCGGTGGTGGAGTCACGAGGCCTTACACCAGGGTAATTGTTTAATAATAAATATTAGTATCACTTTTTTCATGTGGATCCAGCAGTTGTACCCTGCTGGGAAATGAAACTTTTGAATTCTTCATAAAAAATACTTGATCGACACCCCGTACAAGTTATGGTTTTGACAAGCTACGCTTATTTCTTTAGGGAGATGTAAACAGTGCTTGGAAGCACGATCTATTTGAGGGTTTTGGGCCACGTAAAGTGGCAGCTGCCAGATCATTGGTACAATCGAACTTGGGTCCCACTAAACTGATGGTTTCAAATCTTGATTTTGGCGTGTCAGATTCTGACATTCAGGAATTATTTGCGGAATTTGGCCCTCTTAAAAACGCCGCTGTGCATTACGATCGTTCGGGTAGATCGCTTGGCACCGCAGATGTTATATTCGAAAGAAGAGCTGATGCCATTAAGGCTATGAAACAATACAACGGAGTACCTTTGGATGGACGTGCAATGAATATACAACTTACCACATCTGAAATTCCTTCGGTCACACGTGGCAATCGCTTAGGTGGTGGCGGCGGTGCTGCAGCTACCGGTCCCAGTGGAACTCCAAGATTCCAGAACCGTAATCAGGCTCAACAGCGTAGAGGTGCTGGAAGCAAACCACAAGGACGACCTGGAAGGGGTAAGAATCATTTTTTAAATTTTTCTTTTCTTTAAAAAATTACTTGTCTTCAATTTTTAAAAGCTTTAAATTTAGTATGTTTTATTCAACTTTTATTGTATTTAATTTTGTACATGATTTTTAAATAACTTCTAGCTAATTTATAGTTTACATTTTTAAAAACTTACCAAATAATTCCTTACAAAATCAATATAATATAATTTTGTGGTTATGATTTTTGCAAGCATTTCCTGTGAAAGCTTTCAATCACTTCCCAAAAGAAATGCATCTTTTAAATAAGATTTATTTGAATAATACACTATGAAATATAAAGTAATTTTTTAAGATACCAAAAGCAGCTTCTTGGAAATATTAAAATGATAAAAAGTGGAGGCTATTTCACCAAAATCAGCCTCCCACGCTTTTTGTCAATTTGTTATTTCCAAGAAGTTGTTTGTTTACTGATTTGGCCGACTCGTAAATTCAGCAATTTTACCTTCAGTTGCATTCAGGTCAAAAGCTTTTACTCTTGCAATAAATGTTTTCCTGACAGTTTAAATTTTATTTTAGCCCTTTTAAACGATAGTTTATCTAATGCAGGTCGTGGTCGAGGTGGCACCATGCGAAATCAGAAGAAAGCACCTCCCACCGCTGAAGAATTAGATGCAGAATTGGACGCATACACAAAAGAAATGAAATAATTTTACACACTTTGTATATAAACATAATTTTAGTAGATTTAAGGCCGAGTTTTTTATAATTTAATTTTTCAATTATTGTATTATGTATTCTGAATTGCTTTTCTCCCTTATTGTGGTATTTCAATTTTTTACCACCTTTAATTATTTAAGATTTGATGAATTTATGCATTTTAATTATTAATAAAAATGTTTTATTTGTGCGAAACTGTGTCCGAAAAATGTTAATTTTATTTTTAATTGATACCCAAAGTTTTGTTTCTTAACTAATATTGTTGTAAAATGTTTTCTCGATGTTTTAACATTAAAGCATTTACTTTCTATGTTTAGAAGGAAATGTATATATTTGATGCAATGTTAGACTTTGTGGAAATTTTTATAACGGTTAGCTTAGATGCATAATAGAAAATTAGTTGTTCCAACTTCACAATGATCAAATATTTTTTACCATGTAACAGTTGTGTGTTATGAATTAACAATTTTCTCATCATTTATATTGAAAGAAAACCAACCATTACATCGATCATGTTTTTGTTGTAAAAAAAAATAATAAAAGCTACAAACTTTTACATTGAATTTTTATCCTTTAAAATTTTAATTTGGTCTCCCATGTCATTTACTCTTAGGATCGCTTCTGGTTTGGCAACACAACAAGAAGAAATAGTTGGTTAATAATAAAGTCGGATGGAAAAAGTTTCGGATTGATGGTCTTCCATTTATGCTACTGTGGACATCACTGGTGTTGTTATGAACCTTCACCCTATCAAAAGTAACCAGGAACGTCTCCGTTATTGATTTGTTACCAGAAATACAAAAAAAGAGTAAATTTACTTTTATCTCTTATTGTAAAATGTACTATTAAGCTTGCGAGTAGAAGTTGGTTCTGCGATCACAAACATTGTGATAAAAGCATTTCATCAAATTCTCCAATGAGTTGTAGCAGCAGATCTCTCATTGGTCGGTTAATTTATTTTCAACCACTCGAAGATGAATATAAAATTAGTGAATGTCGAAACAAGAAGATGACGGAGTGGTGCCCAAACTGAAGTACAAAATGGCCTGTTTTTTTTCTGTTTACGAACAAAATTTCACACAATTGGAAAGATTAAAAAAGAATTAACCAGAATTATACAATTTCAGAATGATCCACTTAAGTTTCTCGGAACTACACAAAATAACAAAAAAATTCTTCCCTTTCCTATCTAGAAAAGCATCGTTGACAGTTTTTTGATATTTTGTGTAGTCATGAGAAATTTAAGATAAGATTGTTCTGAATTTACAACTGTTAAATCGAAGCGCAGCCATAGCCCCAGATATTGATAGCACTTGCTATTTTAAGTTTATTATAATTTTGAACTTACCAAGGGGTGGCTCTTTTATAAAACCTAAAAGTGACTTCGAACAGGATCAGCCCCAAAACGATAAGCAAACTTCAAGGTAAATAACTTATGACGGCATGAGGAGTTAGAAATTCGTAAATTCAAATGGATAAAAATATTAAATTAAGTAAAATCAGTTTATTTTCCTTAATAAATATAATTTACTCAACTACTTATTCCATACATACAAAACTTCACGCAGTAAAACTACAAATAATTCAAAATTTACACAATCAAATATTTTTTATAAATTGCAATTATCAAAAAAACCTAACAAAAATATTGCACTCATACAAAACTTGAGAAGTTATTAAGCGAAAAATTTCTGTTTGTATTAATGGCAACATAAATTTAACTTAAAATCAGACTTTGTATATTCGACAAGAAAATGTACCCTTGATCAAACAGATCGTATATTTGGAAGTAAGTTTATGTACATATTTTCAATATTGATAAAGAAAATTTAAAAAATAAGTTTCATAAACGTTTTAATGTTCGTTTTTTGTCTTTAAGTATCTTCTTTTTTTCGGCAGTCAATTTTTTATCACCTGCGTGTTTCTTCGCCAAAGGACCTTCATTACTTCCATTCTTTGGTATTTTGTCAGGCTAAAAGCAAACGTTAAAATTGCAAACCAAGTTTTCTTTATTTTGCCAAATTACCTGAGCATGAATTTCGGTCATCATTCTGGCTCTTTGTGAATAATCGTCGTAATGCTCCAATAATAACTTCCCCGCTTCTTCGTTCAGAGCCGACTCAGCATTAGGTACTATCAGTAAACATTTGACTGTCTGTAAGTGAGCACGATTTTAAAACCACATCATAACTTAATGATTTTTGAGACTTTTAACAGAATCGACTTGACTACAGTAAGCTTACCAGTAATATATGTTTTATTCCGAGATCAGGTTTCCAGTCCTTTTTAAGGGTGTTGACGCAAATTTCGCCGTTACTCGCTACGTTTGGGTGAAAAATTTTCGTTAAGAAAAAGGCTTTTGGGGGGGCTTGTGGGAATTCCTTATTCAAAGCCAGTTTGACTTTAAAAACGCCTCCCATGTAAGGCGTACCTAAAAGATAGCGTAAGTGAATTAATTTTCATTCCACACAAACAAATTCTAACCTGCAGGCCCATCGATGAATGCTTGAATATCGGTAACGTCCTCTTCGTTAATGTGAACTTTGATGCCCTCCGGAGGTTTATTTACTAATTCTTGCATTTCACGAACGACCGCCCTTATTGTTTGGGGCGATAAATTTTCTACATTATTCGACATCTAAACGTAATAACAAAAAATGCATCAAACATTATTCAAGCGTCCACACACAAATTACTTACCGACGCCATTTATTCCAGCGTACTTAAATAAATAGTGTAAAACTTTTACAATATGGTGATAAAAATTTTAATAAAACGTCAACAAGATAGGCTGAAGGATATGACTTTTGGTCACAACATAGGCGATCTAAAATCCAAACCGTTTTTAAACTGAGCAGCCATTACGATCACCAAACCCACAACGTTGTAAATAAACAAGAATGCAAAAATCGAAGCAAATTTATATAAAATTTAGAACTTTACACGACCAATGTGAAATTTAACAAAATTTTATTCATTATGTTTACCTAAAATCTAATATTCGCTTAATTTGCCTAAACAATCAACTTTTACAACGTTGCCGATTTTTTGTTTTCAAATTCATGACTTTTTGAACTTAGCGCCGCCGTACACTTAACCCCATAATTAATTATTTCGCGGTTTTCTTTAAATTTATGTTCAGATTCGAACGATCGTGCCACCGATTCTCCTCAAATAAAATACAGACTGTAACACAAGAACTAAAAAATTATTTATTCATTAAATGTAATATTTTTTAAATTAAAATTTTTTTAAACAAAAAATTTGCGATTGATCTCTAGGACAAAAAATGCTCGTACATTTACCCTTTCATATCGGAAAAACGTTACGATTCGTTAGCGTCCTACGAACCTGAAAAGGAAGCATAACTGCAGAATCAAAAAAATAACTGTGTAAAATATTATTTCAATTTTATTTAAAAATCTCAACGTGTAAATGTCATTGCGGTACATATAGTAAGTAATTGATCAAAAAATATAATCTGTACTATTAATTTACATACACACATATATTAAAATAAATAATCACAATAAAATCCGGTATTTATACAAAATATTTCACTTAGGTACTATCACATAAAATTTATAAATTTCAATAAATATTAGATTTGGCCTTTTAAAATATGTTAAATACATAATTTCGAAATGATAAGGTCTATAGTTTCAAGTTTAGACCTCGATTTAATGATAAAATAACTGCAGGTATTTAGTAAATAAGTTTAATAAACAACACTGTTTTGCAGACGTTCTCTTTATTATTTAGCCAACCGATTTCATGTAATCAAGTACACGTCCTAAGGACCAGGATACTAAAGGGCAAGAAATGACAAAATTTTTAAGAAAACATAATTTCATTTTACTACACAGAACAAATAAAATCATCGATAGCTTGGACAACGCAAAACACAAAGGAAATATATTATTAACTACGAGTGGAGTATATCAAGTATCATGGAAAGAGTTGAAATGGAATATCCTGGTTTTAATTTTTCACGCTAAATATTATTTGTTAAAAGTTATAGCTGCTCTAAAATCGTGAGAAAACAATTTTAAGAAAGATCTTACAAATCAAGTCAAGGTACGATGGCGTATCACGTCTCGGATTATTAAACTCAATATTTGGTTTCCCATTTGCTGGAGGAAAGTTCATCATCAAAATCGAGTTACATTTACTTACATCCAAAATCAAAACTATTGATGAATGTTTAAAGTTATTGAGGATTTGGACGAAGTAACCAAAAATACTAACAACAGATATGATTCAAATAATAAGTTTGCAGCAATGTGAAGTCACGAGAGGAGCAATACTAATAGGAAAATTTCAGACCCGAAATTAGGTATATTAGAAACCCACAAACCATCAACGTTGGAAAACTAAATCTTCCTGAACAGGTACGTCTCGTTCTTCAGGAAACAGTGTCAAGGGATCAAAAAGAATACCTAAATTACTTTAAGTAGTTTCACATAATAAATTACAAAAAGGTAAATGAAACATCTTCTATGGTAATAAAAAACAATTTGTTTCTCAAAAACTTGCATTATTCAAAACCTACAAAATTGAGAAAATTTGGACAATCTCGGATTGTTCATTTTATTTGAATCTTCTCGCTTGGCTAAATAATAATGAGAATGTCTGCGGAAGAACGTTCTTTATTAATCTCATTGAGACCAAGTTAAATCAGGTACAAAATTACCTAAAAAGGAACAAAATTAGGCATCTGATGTTTTAATATTACAAAAAAGATGAATTAATTAATTTAAAGCTGTCCGATGTTAATGTTTTCTAATTCTATATATAATTATGACAATCCCATTAACATAGTAATGTTGTGCTTTGCAGCGAAAGACTCCTGACTGCTCGATTAAATCACAATTAAATTTGTGGTTTGCCCTCATTGAGAAAAAATGCTATAGAAGCCCATAGTTTCTGGTAACATTACAGCCTTGTACTGAATAATATATTCCCTGTAGAATGAATCAGGTGAAAAACTTTTAAATCTACTATTTAACTGCATCCATTTCAACTGGTATGTGTGATGATTTGCTAGGAGAAACCTGTGATCTTGAAGTAGATAAGTGTAAAAATGGAGAAGATGGTAGTGGAGGTGATGGAACTGATGAGTAGCTAGAAGTAGGCGAGGGCTGTGATAGGTGACTTAAGGATGAAGATGAGCGTTGAGGAACTATGTTGTATGGGGGCGAAATGGAAGTAGTTAGTTGCGAAGAGCGAAGTGAACCTAGGATGGCCGCCTGATACAATATATTGGTTAAATCGTTCATTACATATTGTCTGGTGACTTCATCCATTTTTCTAAGTTTTGTGGCAACAAGGTTTCCAAATATGGCACACTCCTCATCTTCTTTATCATTTTTGCTGTCTTCCTTTTTTCTTTTGACAACATATTCATATACTTCGTTGATGCGCACGTCAAGTTCATCTGTCACCTTTCTTTTAGCCTTCATCAATTTGTTTGGAGCAAGAAACACTTTCTTTTTTAAATTTAACCGCCTGGCATCATTAGTTTCTTGATCGTCTATAATGTTTACGACATCTCCACTATTTTCTTCAACGTCATCGATATTTGAGTCGATTACTGCAGTAGTTTTTTCTAATTTCTCCAGATCACTTTCGTTTTCATCATCCTGAAAAGCAAAATTATTATAATTTTATAAATCGGCGTTGAATACAATAATTCTTTTACCATATTTTCTGATGCTCCATATGGCATATAAACATCTTCCATGAACTGATGTATCGAGTCGTATGCAAACCACATTGGTTTATATCCATCCCGTTTGCCTGTGCCAGATCCTTTAAGACTTTTCATTTTGCGTCTGCATGCTCGATATGTTTGTAATAGGTGACTGAATTTTTTGCATATTGCTTCTACAGATGTTCCCAATTTTAAACTTATGATGCGATAACAATCGTTTTTTTTATGTTTATTTTTTCTATCTTTATCTTTAGGATCCCATAAACAAGGAAACTCCTTAATTTCATTGATTAACTGTAAAACGCGCTCATCAAACCATCCAAACTCCATATTTATTCCTAATAAAATAAGTTAAAATATTTAGTATCACATGTCAAAATTGTAGGAAATAATTATTTATTGTGTATATGAATAAATCGATAACAAAATAACTCAAACGTTTCAAATCGTAGTTATTTAATTAATAAGAAGTCTACTCAAAGTTAGTTTGAGTACACGTATAAATTCACCTTTCTCAGATGCAGTACCACCTCAACACCTCATTTACAAGGCGATTATTAATTTCCACCATTAGCAATAAAATAGGGAGAAAGCCGAACCACTTTGCCAGCATAGTAGGATTCGTATCCTATGTAATGAGTAAAAACTCATAATCTTTAGGAGAGGAAGTTTTTGTTCAGCAGTGAACACGTTTAGCTGGTTGATGAAGAAAAAGACATTAATTTTTGTTTCAAATTTATTATAATATAATACATTCGCATTTTATACAGTGCTAATATAAAATCTGGAACCAAAGGTAGATACCTCCAGCAGCAAATTACAGGCTCTTTTTTTGAGAACACTTCAAATTGAACAAAAATTATATATAAAGTCCTATTCCCCAATCAGAATTTTCCAACAAAAATAAAACTTTTAAATTAGTACCAGATTTTACATTCGCACTGTATAAGAAGTAACTACGTTTAATGTACAATATATTAATATAGAAATATTTACAAAATTAATTTAAAAAACTATAGGGTTCTGGGATGATGCGATGCAGTAGACGATATAACTGTATCACCCGAGTTCTCTAATAATAGTAATTCATCCAAAATTACTTGTTGAATTTTATTCCTAACTTTTAATTTTTGAATAGGATTAAAATTTTTCATGTACGGTACTAAACTTTTAAAAAAGTTTAACTCTTCACTTTCCGACTTCCCCGCTTCTTTGGTTGAAGGTTGAGCTAATACTACCCTTTTATTTTCAATATATTCGTCGTCTCTAACATCACATGGTCGTTTTCTATTTCTCTTTCCTTGCTGTGTTGAACTTACGGATGACGTGGAAACAGATGAAGACCTTTGTTGTGACGTTGATGGCGGTGATGATATAAAACCGGTAGGATCTACAGATTTCATTTGGATGTCTTTCATGTTTTCCATATCGGAAGTAATTGTGTCATCCTGAGACTGCTTAGGTGTAGGTAAATTTTCACACTTAGCTGCTGGAGTCATCATATCTTCTAAGAAAGACATAATTTCAAAATATGGCCAGCTGGATTTATAACAACTTCCAGCATCACCCGAATGGGAAACATGTACTTTTTTCAGTTCACGTCGATATTTATCTTTTTTATTTTTCCAACGAGTTATTACTTTGTCTTCTGTAAATAAAAATGTTTATGTAACTAGAATTGTCACGCAGCTTGGACCGGCTTTTGTCTCTTTATATCGCTCCTCTTATTTTCAAATACAATTCTAAATTAAATATTGTGTTTTAGATTATTATCGTTTAATTGAAGTCAAAACCGTTTTTCATCGATAACAGAACTTTTAGCACCCAGCGTCTTCTGAAGTACAGTGGTTCAAATGTATTATTTCCAGATCACTCAAGATCACAATTTAAATTAAAAGATACTTGAATCAACGGACGCCAACGTCTTGTAAGAAATCCCAAATTATTTTAAATACGGTTTTATTTGAATCAAACTAAAATGTGAAAAATATTCAATTTAGAAAAATATATAATTTGAGGATGGGAACGATACAGGAAAAAGAACCGGACGAGACCAGAAATTATACATAGCATAATAATGTAGAATACCTACTTGATATTTCTAAAATTTTGGCCACTTCCGCATACTGGCGATCTTTCATTTTTCTATTTTTGTAAGAACTTAAATTCATATTCCATAGGACAGGCCTTGCTTGAATTTCTGTTATTAATAGCTCAGTAATATCTTCTGCGGAACTCATGTTGCAGACTGAAAACTCCACAAAAATCAATCTTGATTGCTTTAGACGCTAAACGCAACGCTGCTAATCTAGAATGTTTGATACACGACGCGATGCTAACAAGATCAACCTTATACCATAGTTAAAAGAAGCGTACTCTACAATCGTAGACCGCACATCTAATATTTTCCATGTTTATTTCAAAATTTGCTCAACAGAGTAACTTCAAATTTTGAAATTATGTTGAGAACTGGGTAGGTAATTAAAGGCAATTTATATTTGACATTTGTGTCATTATTTTAACTACATGTATTTTAGTTAAAATGTTCAAAAAAAGAGGGTCGACAACAAAAATAATAAATTCTGCAGGTGAAACAAAGAGCAATGGAAGAATTTGCAAACATAAAATATATATTAATTACCCGGTATTTCGATGTTAACATTAAATTGGTTTTCTTCTACATATTCGATTGGTTCCTCTTTAACGGAGTGTTCTACAATTTCTGGTTTTATATCTTCAAAAGTAACTCCAGCCATGGCTAAAGAAGTTCTATTTTTAAATCTAGAAATATTGCAGATTGTTTAAATCTGAAAAACAATTTACCTAAATCTCAAATTTAATCAACATTCATAACAATATTGCACATCTTAACCTCACTAACAACAACTTCAAACCAGTGGCGTCCACAGTAACAAAATTCTGCTAAAATAATCCTGACACTTGGCAAGCCTGTTCATCTCTAAATAAATTGGCTATTCAAATTACAAAATGAAAAATATTACAGTTAACTAATCAGCCCCCCTTTTTTAAAGCTTTTTTCCTTTTTTCTGAATTTTTTAATTAAAAAATGTGACTTTTTGGAACCTCTCGTACAATACGCACTTCGTCGGGGTCATCTACCGCAAATTCGATGAAGTAATCGTGCAGCGACATTTTTGCCTCTGGCTTCTATTTACATTTACGTACTGTTTCCGTTGTTAGCTTATCAAACAAAATTTGAACTTTGTGATTTGAACGGATCAAAACAATCTTCCTTCGCTTGTCATTATTCAGTTGAGCGTCACATTTGACGGAATGGTAATTAATCGAGAAATGGCGGAAAAGGTAATATATTTTTTAAAACCTTTGTTCAATCGTCGATCCTTTGTTGTTCCTCTTCCAACCACTACTAATTTTACCTCCATTTACTTTTATTTTAAATTTTGTTAGACCGAAATCGAATCTTTGTTTGAGGAAATTGACCACAAAAAATATAAACCTGCTCCTAAGAACACACCACCTCCAATAATTGTCCCAAACGAAATTTTGTTAGAAGTGGTAAATTTTAATTTTTTGTGCATGATATTTGTTAATATTAAAAAAATGTGCAGGAAGAAAAAACTAAGAAGCTCATGATTTCTCTCGAAGATTGGCGAGAAATAATTTTGCTAGTTCGTTCCATTTTGCTTTGGGAAAAGAAATATTATTCGTGGGCCATTATTGGAGGTAATTACAACTTTTTTTAACGATTTTATCTACTTCACCTTGTTTCTTTTGCAGGAAGTTCTTTGTTCTTTTTGTGTTTATGGTTGTTAGATCCTAGCTTGTTGACTACATTCTCCTTGATAGGTTTAACGGTTACAATTAGTGATTATGTGGTGCCAATAATAACCAATGCAATATTTAAGCCCGATTCCTGGACAGATGAACAACAGAAAGCTTATTATAATTTCTGCAACAGTGCGGTACTTTTCAAGGAGAAGGTTGTAGTGCGGTTCGCTCTCACTTGCATGTTGAGAACGAGTCGACCGAAAACGGTAAGATTGTCATTTTGATATTTTTTTGTAAATCCTAAGTTCTCTATATCAGGCTCTGATTGAAAGTATGCATACAGCAAAATAACTGTGAGCAAATTTAAACCCAAAATTAATTTTAAGTAAAACTAAACGAGAAATATTGATCTATAATTTTGTCAAAAAAATTATTGGGGTTACAACTAAATTTTATTTGATATAATTTTGTTCAAAGTCAACACGGACAACGTTTTATTTGTCGTTTTGTATATTTTGTGTCCAAGCGTGTAGTGGGCACTGATGACAATGTTAAGAGTTGGATCTTTTTTCATTGGCCAATAAATAAACGTCGACTTTGTTTTACATATAATTGAAAAACAACAAACAAAATGTCGAATAGAACCTTGCTCGACGAATTTGAGGTGAACTTTGGGATCATTTTTGAATGCCGAACTAATGAGTTTCTAAAACAAATTCTCTTTTTTGTAACATAATGACTGAACGATGATTTTGTTTTACAGTTCTATGGAGCGATCATTCTTAATTTGATAGTATGGGCTTGGGTGGGCAACGTAATTAACAATTTGTTCCTAACTTATGTGCTGTTCACTCTATTGCTTCTTATGCCTGGGCTGAACCGGAGTGGATTTTTGGGTAAAGTGGATGCTGTTTCGAGGTACATTGAATCGGAATACTTACGAATTGATTGCTTCAGGAAGAATGACTAAGAGAAGCACGTTTTTAGACAGTTTTATACATTTATGAACTGATACTTTGAATTGTTAATTTTGTAACAATTCTAGAACTGATTTAGTTGTACCTAATTATTTAATTTTGAATTTTTGTTGTTGTCCTAAGTTTATTGTTGTAAAAGTACGCAGTATTACATGCACGCTAGGCCCTTTGTGTACGTGTTTTGCGAGAAAATACAAATTTAAGTATAGTAATCGTAATGGTTCCCATGTTGTACATTGAATATTGAACTTAAAATCAATAAATATATTTTTGTGTAAATTTTATTTATGTAAAAAATTTGCAAATAAAAACTGTAAAGCAAAAAGTAACCCTTCCCGCTCATTTTATAAAGGTTTTAAGGTAGTGCTTTTGATTTTGTATTAATGTCGAGGGAAATTGGGTCAATAAATGATACCAAAGCACAAACTAAGATGGCCTTCTCGTCTTTTGTTATAAATGGATAAAATTTGTGTGTTGGAAGAAAACGAATTTTATTTCACAAATTAAACTATTACATAATGATTACCCTCATAATTCAAAATTTTTAGCTTATCTCGTATAAAAATACATAAAATATTATTGAAACCATTAATTTTTAATTATCGCCATGAGTTAGTTGTTTAAGTTTGATGGTGCTCTGCAACATTTGTTCCATTAAATTATTGTACGTCTCTCGTCTTACCTCTTCTTCTTGTGCCGAAATTAACCCAGCACTTGCCGACATCGGTAATATTTTAATAATTTTTTTCAAGTTATCCTGAAAATCGTAAAATACAGATATTATTGCATTCGGTCACAATCTTCAATAAAAATGATTTTAACATACTTACTGATTTTTTGGATCGCTCGTTGAGAAGTTTTTTATCGTTTTTAGAATAATCGAAAACGTTTACTTTAGATGATACGAGCTTTGACGAACTCCGAATTTTTCTTTTTCCTGTTGTACTCTTATATGCTGATTGAGTTTCTTTTAATTTTTTAATTTCTTCCGCCAATTGTCCCACACTGCTACTAAAAGTAAATTAATTTTGTGCCGAATGCATATATAACAATCCAATGTAAAACGTACTCTTTTTGCTTCAAAATGATGGCTGTATTGATCTGTTCTATCTTTAATTCAGATATAGTCGTTTTAAGCAGATCAACTTCAGTTAGCATATCCAAAAAGTAATCCTGCAGTTGCTGTATTTCCTTATGTGGCGTTTCGCTGTACATTTCGTTTTGTTCCAAATTGCTGTTTGGAGTCTTAGGTTTAAAGTCATCTGGGTTTTGGTGTTGTTCAAGTTCGTTCATTTCTTTATTCTTGATATCATCGATGATCGTGATGAGTTCTTGACGAGAAAAGTTTGCTAACAAAAAATCTATAATATGAAAATGAATTTACATGCTAACAAAATTTCAAATCAAAAAATACAATATATTACCTGCAGCGTCGTCTTCATTTGCTGCTTCACAAAGGAGATTTGTTTCCGTTGCATTAGTTGAAGTAACCGATGGTAAGGGAGATAAGCCAATACTAAAAAAATTTCATCGATGAAACAATAAGTTTTTTCTCTAAAGTTACGTTCACATAGAAAATAATTATCTACTAATTGGGTAAGGTGGGAAGATAAGATGTCTTCTCTTTTTTTTAGCTTCAATAATACTTTTTAATAATTGAACTTTTACTCGACAGCCAAGTTGCACACCAGCGGAAGCTGGCCGAAAGAATATTTAATGCAAATCTGGTGGAAAGGAAAAACGTGGAAGACCATGAAAACTTTGGGAAGCAATTAAAAGAATAGGCATATAAGTTACAACGTAGTATAACTATTTCCATGTGAGTGTTACTTTACTTTTTATCGTCACCTACCTATGAGGTGTATCACATTCTGTAATTTCTTTGCTATTTTCTAAAGACGGAAATTTAAACATTTTAACAGACTTGACGCTTCTATTGCTGTTATTTTCATCGAATTCCCGACATGATCCCGAATAGGACGTGCTCACGTCCAATTTAGCTTCAGTGCTCAATTTTTGAGTGATTTTCTTCTTGGAAGTAGCTCGAGCCCCGTACAATTTAATTGTCTGCACATCGCCACGTAAACGGTTTATAATCAAATCTCTCTCCGCCAAAGTTTTTTCCAGCTTCTTATTTTTTTCTTGTAGGTTTAAAACAATGGACGCACCTTTCTCCGATAAAACTTTTTTCATCAAGTTTGACTTCAAATTAAAATTTTTAAATAAAAAATATTAATTGAAAAAAGATCTTACTTTGCTTGGATCGAGTAAAGCTTCAATTTGTTTATCTTTCTTGGCGAGTTCATTTTGTTGTTTTCTATTTTTTACTTTTAATGTTTGATTTGATGTCTTTAAAGTGGCGATTTCTTTCTTCAGTTCCAATATTGCGATTTTTAAATCTGGGATTTCATTCTGCAAATATTTCATTATTATAAATTAAATATCAGTAACTAGGTGAAACTTTTACTTTCTCGCGTAACATTTTCAAGATATTCTCTTTTGATGTGTTGGTGAAACGTCAATAATTTTTATTAATTTTGAGCCATGTTGTTTGAAAATGGATGGTTTGTTGCTAAGTAACGGATGTTATTGCAAGCTTCTAATTTTAAATAACAAAAGCACACCAGTGGTCCACCGGGAAAGTCCCGTCTTTCCTATGAGTCTATCCGTGCCGCCCCTGAGTAGCAGTGACATTTTACTAATTAACAAAAAAATTAAATTAAACGTTTTTTTGTTTTATACAAATTTTTATATTCGTTTATTCCTGGGGTTCCCTCGCATCGTAGGATATGCGGCAGTCTCATCGACGCCACTGGTTGTTCTCTCTGCAACACAAGTATGTGCGGTGAGTCGACTTTATTATGAAAGATAATCTATTTATAGAAAAATTGATTATCGGTCTAATTTATAAAATGACTAAATCCGTGATGATTTGTTTATCACCGTTTCCTCAAATTGAGAATGACCGGTCAAGATGAAAGTTTAAAACCATCTAATGAATTTCATTTTTTCAAGTATTCGAAGGTTATGTTGTTGAGGATGTAAACATACGTGTGATAATGGGGTTATAAGTTCCAGTTCTTCTTTCGATAGTTCATTAAAATTTCTACAAAAGTGCGATAAAAGCTGTTGTTAGTAAGTAACCTTATAAAACTAATCCAATTTAAACTGATAAATTTTTAGATGACGTCAATTTTTTTTGTGTCTAAAAATCATGTTTAATACCTTAACATAGAAGATGGAGAATTTTCGAAGCAAAGTTCCTCAAATTTACACGGAAGCCGAATTTCACATCGGTTTAATTCTGGCAATCAGTTCGTCACTTTTCATAGGTACCAGTTTTATCATAAAAAAGAAGGCGCTGATTCGAATCAGTCGTTCGGGAAGTCTAAGGGCTGGTTCTGGAGGTTTTGGCTACCTTAAGGAATGGATGTGGTGGGCGGGCTTCATTTTAAGTGAGTTATTTTCAAGTTTTTAACAAAATATAATTTCTTTTTATTGGTTTTAGTGGGCGTTGGTGAAGCTGCAAACTTTACGGCATATGCATTTGCTCCTGCTTCTTTGGTAACTCCTCTTGGTGCTCTTAGTGTTCTTGTTACTGCAGTCTTGTCATCAAAATGTCTAAACGAAAAACTTAATATAATTGGAAAGGTAAGATCAATTTTACATCCTGTAGAGTTTTTCGACGATATTTTTAGTTTTATCTTATGCCAGGTTTCAATAGTGTACAGGATGGGAAATTTTGTTGTTTTTGTGGGTTAATTCATTATTTTTCGAATTGTGTTGGCATGGCAAACAGATTTTGGTTATCGTTTTTCATTATCAAATTCCACGTAATTTTATGTGATCAAAATGCAGTAAAATGAAAAATAGTGTTTATCAAAAATCTGCGAAACAGTTTTTCCTCTTTCTTTTGCGAACCAGGATATCAACAATTGTAAATTTTTTTTCGAACCAAAGCGGCATAGCTAAGAGTTATGGGACCCTGTAAATTATTTACCGAGTGATAAAATAAAAAGAATACTAATATTTTCTCCAAGTGTTCTCGAGAACTATTTTTTCTTTTGATTAAAAATTAATTTTTTACAAAATTGACTGGATACTTTGTCGAATGTTTCAAAGTTATCAAATTACATTTAAATTGATGAGTGCATTTAGTTGTTCCATTATTTTATAATAAATATGATGTTATATTTTTTTAATGATAGACCGAAAGCAATGATTTAATTATTTTTTTATATTTTAGATATATAGAAATCATTTTAATAAATTGGTATTTCATTTTATTCAACTGGTTTTCAAAAATACAAGCATATAAATATGCAACTTTTGTCACAATATTGTTTTTAATAAAATAATGGTACTAATGTACTGAAAACAAACTTTTCTTGATAAGTCAGTTCTACATAATAAGCGAGGCAAATGGAAAACTTGTCTCGTTGAAAGCTTTTGACCTATAAAGCTGATTGTACTTAAGGGTTCGATAAACGCAAGTGAGATGTGTAAGAGAGAAACAATTACGTTTTCAATATTTTACTGCAGTCACCGGCGTGAAAGTAATTAAAAAATGCGTGTGTAGTACTAAACGATGCTATAACTAAAGTACAAATTACATCCTGACTATGTTCGTTTTTTCATATTAAATAAATTACCTTTTCAAGATATTCATTTATTAATGACTATAATAAATTAAATGATATTAGTTTTTATATATGACTGATTATAAAAATAAGTACATATTAAGTCGTGACAATTATAAATATTTATCTTTATGTTGATAATGATACTAACGAAGTAGTACAATAATTAGCTATTACCACAAATATTTGTCAAACACTTACCTAAAAATTATAATTTTATGTATTTGTAAAATTAAACTTCCCGTTGCCGATTTGTTTGGTTTAAGTGCATACGAACTTTTGTTAATCGTTCACGTCAATATTTAATCTGGCAACGCCAACGTGATAACCCGGATCTGTTTGCACATAGATTCAAAAATTCGATTCAGGAATTCAAGAAAAGTAACAAACAGAACAAATATTGTTTTATTTTTTTAGTTGGGGTGTTTCTTATGCCTGCTGGGTTCAACTGTAATCGTAATCCATTCACCTAAAGATGACGAAGTGGTATCGCTGTCTGTATTATTACAGAAACTGCAAGATCCGTTATTTGTTACTTATGTATTTTTAGTTGTTTCCCTAACATGTTCTGTTGCTTTTTATTTCGGACCTAAATACGGTAGCCAATATGTAGTCGTGTATATAACTGTGTGTTCTGCCGTTGGCAGTTTAACAGTGATGTCTTGTAAAGGTTTGGGTCTCGCCTTACGGGAGACCATGATGGGTCAAAACCAATTTACTAATTGGTTACCGTACGCATTTATTATTTCCGTTACTCTATGCGTTTGTATTCAAATGGATTATTTAAATAAAGCTTTGGATTTGTTCAATACCAGCATAGTTACGCCCATTTATTATGTTTTCTTCACCACGCTAGTGATAATTGCGTCTGCAATTTTATTTAAGGAATGGGAAAATATGAGCGTGCAAGACGTTCTTGGCAACCTCTGTGGATTTCTAGTGATAATTGTAGCTATAATATTATTGCAAGCGTTTAGAGATTTTGATATTAGCTTTAACGACGTACGAGGCATTTTAAGGCCAAAACATGAGACTGCCGTCAAGCCATTGTTAAACAAAAGATATACTTATGGTAGTCAGCATACGTTTACTAGAAGCGTTTAACAAACTACCTGAAACTATTTACTTTTAATATTATTCTTAATATGATATCCATAATATCTATTCCTATTTTTATTGTAAATATTTGTTAAAATAAAATAATAAAAACTATTTATATTTTTTAACATTGATTTTTTTTGCTCTGTCAAGTTTAAAGGAAATCGCTTGGGTTCAGGGATTCCCAGCGTTAAGTGAGGTTAAAATAATTTGAATAAACAAGAGTAATTAAATTATATATTTGATAACAACTTAAATCTTAATACCTAATCTAATGGACTTAATTTAGCTAAAACTTTTACAAAATAATTTTATTGCAATATACAGCTTCTCCATGTCTCCATTTTCATTAATTCTACGAAAACTGTTTTGCAAACTCTGTAAGAAAACCTTCAATTTTATATTTGATCTTTATAAAAATAGAATTTTCAACCTCACCTTCGTAATTAATTCGACCTTGTTTATCTGTGGTGGCAAGTTTGATAAATTCTGTGAGTTGTTGCTCCGTTACGGGTTCGCCTATTATTTCCATTGCTGTTCTTAATTCATTTCTTGTTATGTAACCATTGTGATCAACGTCGAATACTCGAAAAGCTGCTATCAAATCCTCGGAAACGTCGTCGCTATCGTTAGTTGGCAATAAAGCTTGGATTTTTTTCACCCATATCATAAATTCTGATTCGTTTAATAATTCATTTCCTAAAGATGCATTGATACAGATTTGGTTAATTACAAAAAATTAGGAAATATTTCATACCAGTATGACTAGCGTTTCTTATTAATTGCTGCATCGTTTCATCTGTTAATTGAATTCCTAATTTGTTAAACATAAATTTTAATTCTGAAGTCGTAACTCTTCCATCCTGATCTCTATCGCATAAATCAAATGCCGTCCGTAAGTCTGTAATCAAATTTATTTTTTAATGGATATTAATAGATTTTATAAAAAATTTATGGGATTATTAAAGGACAACTTGAAATTTTTGTTTATGATGTTATTATTTTGTAATAATGAGGAAACTAGCAGAAGTCAGCGAAGTAAACTTCACCAAAAGAAGTGGGATCACTTATCACAAACAGGGAACAGTGAAGCTGAGATAAGAGATGGAACGATGGAAAAACTCATCGTTCAGGGAAATATTGAATGCAAAAGACTTGGAGGAAGATCGCCAAAGAGATGGGTCGACCAGGTAAAAGAAAAAATAAACTGCTGACTACGGAAGATAACTTGCCTAGCTAAGGACCGGGCAGCATGGAGAGACACCTTGAAAGGCATCGACGAATAACTGAATCATACGTCACCAAGCCTTTATCAGGACCGAGGAGGAGGATCAATGCGAGGATAGAGATTTTCGGTCGAAAACCGGCCATGCAATGAGAAAATGTAATTTATACTTTCTATGCGGAAGGCAACACCTAAGAATTAACAAGTTAAATAAATAATGAAAATCGAAATAAATACAAAAACTTCTACATGGATCACCCCATTTCTGATAACATATGCAAATATTTACATTTTTAAATAATGTAAATTAATGTAAAATATAGTTTAAATTAAACTTAATTGTATCTGTCGACCTATTATTATATATCATAAATTATAAATTTGAACTTTTTAATAAAAGGCTTATGAAACAATGTAAATTATTTATTTAAAAAGTCATACAACATAATGTTTGCCATAAAATTGTAGCTACAAAGAGATAAAATCTCATAAATCTACATATTTTTAGGCCACTCGTAAATTATTCAGCATTTAGTTAATATTTTTGGGACACATTTTCACATGCAGTTGTTGAATTATATCTGGAGTTGCATGTAATTTTGATGTGTAGGTATTTACGTATACAACATTTATTTTAAAACAACGCTTGAAAATTTTATTATATTTCACATTTGCTACCAGCTACCATGAACTGTCACAAACAGCCATTCAGTTTAACTCGTTCCTATTTGGCAAACAAAGTACGGTATCTTTCGTGTAAATTGAAAGAACGATAAATAATTTTAATTTGTGAAGAATTTTGAAAAACCTATTATGTCAAGAGAGAAATAAATTTATTTTCAGTTTGGTGGAATATTTTCAATTATTGGTGAGCAAAGAAAGATCAGAAAAATATTTTGTCAAGTTTAAATTATTTTTAACATCGGCGACATGTACGTACCTACATATAATTACACGGCCTATTAATTTTGGAAACAACACTCAGATGCCAAAATAAATTTTAAAGGAAATTTCACCAAAGTATGCGGCTGGAATGTAATTCAGCGGTTCTAGATCTTTTTTTTTTGTAAAAAATTGTCATTCTAGTTTCCCTAGATACTCGATATTTGGGGTTTGGCATTATTATGACAATGTAGGTGGTTACATTTATTTGGATATACCATCGCGAAACACGTGCAAAAGTTGATATTTTTTGGAAAATTAGCGATGGAATTTTTGACTCGAAATTTTGATACCATTATACATTATAATAATGTTGAGATTTCCCATCCCAACGCGCACCATAAAATAGTAAATAAATAAATATTTAGCCGAATCAAAAATTATATTATATAGTTGGTATTGCTTACCTTTTAATTCAATTTCCGAAAACTCTCTTTTTCCACCAATGCTCTAAAATAAGAAAAAAAATTTAATCTGGGTATTTACTGGGTAATACAATGCAGTATATAATAATTTATGTATGTATATTATGTTACGGTCAATGACAAATTTAATTTAATTATTTTTTAATTTTTTAAATTTTTTGGCACATAAATGCCAGTTGTGTCAAATATTGGCCTTTTTAGCCAATAACGTCATTGACCGGCCAAAGACGTAAATATTACAATCAGATGAAAATATTTACGTTATTGCCCACCGTTAACGGGCAATCACGTCAATCGCCAGCATAAATGGGTATTGACGTTATTGTCCGGCCATTGCCGTCAATGCCCGATTGACGAAAGTATTTAATATTCTAATAAATTTAATTTTTTCAAATTTTATAATATTTACACCTGTGGCCATACTATGTGACAAATTAATAGTCGATAAGAAATAAGCATTAGGAATTCGTATAGGGGATTGTATGTTATCAATTTTATTTTGAAGTTTCAAAAATTTATTTTTACTTTAAAAAAATATAAAATAAAATAAATAAATTGGTATATTGGAAATATGGTATTAAAGTAAAGTGAATTCTAAAGATATCCGGGAAAATCTAATAATAATCTTAGGAAATCTAAAGAAATATTAGAAAATCAAATGAAATCTTCGGAAATCTATTGATATTACAGATGAGCTTTTTTTTTGATTTTATAACATTTTCTGAAGAAAAGATTAAGGTAATATCCATGATGGAATCCGGGGAACTCATACAAAACTCTTGTAAAGGGAAATCTGGTGTCAAAAAATTTGGACAACTTCGGGCGGTTTTCCCAACCCCTGACATTGGTTCATCTCGGATCCCAGCATTTGAATTTCGTCATTTTCGAGTTATGTCGTGCCCCGGGCGATTATTTTAATTAGTTTAGCGCTTGTCAGAACTACGCTCGAGCGTTCCGGGCCGTTTTGATAAGTGCGACAACGGCAAATCTCGGATCCATCACCTTTGAAATTGTAAATTTCGAATTCTGTTATTTTCGAAAAACTACTGGATATTCCGCAAATTTTATTTTTTATATGTACTATAATATAGACCATTACCTACCACCCAGTGCAAAAATTTCGGCGAAATTCGAAACCAGAAAACATCGACCACTCCCCAAAAATATGTTGAAAGCTCAGGTCAAACAATTGAAGGGAGAAACCGTCCGGAATTCGCAGCCTCAGCGAAAATGGAAATACAGGTAGAGACTGTCCGACCCGGTTAGGTCAGGTTGAAAATTAAGAAATGGAATATGGTTACCACACCTCTCCACGATATGGATGACAATTCGAAAGGTAACAGATATCGATGAACACATAATCCTTTGGTCCTTTACAACAGCGTATTGGGACGCAGGCGACCATAGTTAGGTACAATAATGGCCTTCGCAAAGTAGTTGCAAAAAATGGACTGATTAGCAACTGTATAAGTGTACCAGCTGCTGGTTGGAAGATCATGAGACTTGAACATGCGGTGACAAGGACTGAGCTACGAGGTTCTGGAAGTGCAACGAGGAAGGTCTTTACCTAAACTGTGCCCAGCAAGATCTGCAGAATGTGAGAGACAAGGCTGAAGGAAAGACAATAAAAACTAAAACTGTTCAAACCGGCAGAGGAAAACTGAACAGGCAAGTAAAAGACACTCTACTCTTAATTTGGAACAAGTGGTTATATGGAAACTGAAAGATTTTAAATATGAAATCATACTTCTGCTTGTACAGACAAAGATCAAGTAATCAATTTTCCCTAGAGGCCGCATTTTATTTCTATAGCAAAGCCTTGAAGAGACTTCGCTGAAATATTTTGGTTTAGACAATACGTCAGAGGGGCACGTCAAGCGTCACAGCAAGACGCATTTTAGTTTTGTTTGTGTGAATATTGGACTGGTCAAAAAATATAAAAATTAATGCACATCAAGTAGAATAATTAACGAAGCGATATCGGACGCTATGAAAACTATTTTTACGCTATCTTTATAGCCCTTTCATTAAAAGTTTAACGAACTTCTATTATAAACAAATTGAATTACTATAAGCAGATGGCAGAAGGCGATTGATCTATGGTAATTTAGAAGAAAATGATCCTGAAATTGTTTATTTACCTACAATAAATTCATTAAAGTAAATAAATAAATTTTTTGGGAATTTTTGAAAAAGCGCCTGGGGCAGTTCATTTTTTACGCTTGGAAAAAGACACCCAGATGCTGATTCAAATACTTTTATAATGATTATAACATATGCTGGAATGAAAATAGAAAATTTTTAAACGTAAAAATAAGTACGGAACAAATAAATCAAATTATTTTTTATAATAATTTGAATAGGTAACTAAAAATACCTATCTACCTCGATATTCAAATGAATTTTATTTAGTGTTGATTTCGCGTGATCGTAAATTTGAAATAAATTTTATAAAAATAGATGAGGTGAGTTAATTTGAAAAAATATCTTAAAAGTTTGGACAGACTAAGAAACATTGCTACAATATTTCTCTTGGCTCTATAATAATAATGCTTCTATATTTATTTAAAATTTTCCGATCGGAATTAGATTTCTAATAAAAAATCGAAAAAACTTCTGTTACCTAAAATACCGCAAGTCTAGTCAGTTCGTTTTTAAAAAAATAATCAACAGGTTTTTTATAATTTATATATTTTGTAAATCATTAAAGCAGCAGTGCAGTGGTAAGGTCTTTGCAAAAGGGGGAGGGGAGGTTGGGTCAGCAACTCACGGTTTATTAAGATTTTTTAAAATCCATGGGCAGATAAAAATACGAAAATAAATTAAAAATGTATTTTGATTGGGGAGGGGGGCACGTATCCCCTGGCTTCGAAGGTGAAAAACAGTTAACAGACGAAAACAATTAAAAGAATTTTTGATTTTGAAGTAAAATAAGTTGTAATTTTAAATTATGAATTTCGAATACAAAAGGTGGAACCTGAATGGTTTATTTGGCGTTAAAAAAGTTGATTCAAGGTCAATCAGAAAATCGTATTCACAACAAATTTAATGTTAAATGGAAAACAATCAAGCGGTTTTAAAACATTTATAAAAAATTTTCCGAAATAGGGGAACTAAATTTTTTTAATTTTCAGCTTTATGATTTCCAAAAAAAATTTTTTGTATTTAATTTAGTTTTCTTCTTTCTTAACAATGTGGTATCTTCAGTCGATTTTTATTTAACAATGTTGTCAATATATTGCAATGTATAGCAAAAATGTTAGCAACCAAAAAGGAATATTACCATCTGGCTCGTACTATTATTAATTAGTATAATATTTCTTTTTTGATAAATCACCATTATTCGGTACATAGAGGGGACGGAACATTTCGCCGTCTCCGTTTCGCCATAAGAAATTATTCTTGAAAATATCGAGTTTTGTTGGTTTTGTTTTATCTACCTACGGAAAGTATTTTGATATAAATGAAATCAAAAATATCTACTGTTATTAAAAATTGAATTTTTTCATCGATATTTTATTATTAAAAAATTTAAATTATATTTTTCGGATTTTTATAATTTAGTAGCCATGACTTTCGAAAAGCTGGCTATTTGTCCTGAAATTTTTTAACTTCTCAAAAATTATTTAATTTGGCAAATTTCACAGGGCATTGACGATAGTTCTGAGTATAGGTATCTTATTTAGGAGTCCTCGTAGTATTTCTATTTTGGCACACTGGCAGTTCCCCAGAATAGAATATAGTATATGTCCAAATCCGTTTCCATATTATGACTTTATAAGTTAAGACCATATTCTTCATTGACAACTCGGATCCTCTGCCAATTTATAAACTAGTACATCTATTATTTTTTCAAATAAAAATATGTGTCTGCCAAGTCTATATTTTATCCAGATGCATTCCCAAATACCTTGCGTCGTTAGTGTGTGGCAGGTAACAATTGTTCGGTCACGGTTAGACAGGTATCTCCTTATCGTAAACTTAACATGACAGCTTAATTTCGTTGGCTTCAATTTTCAAATTTTTGAGCCAGGCTTGAAATTTATTTAGGCAAGGTTGGAGGTTTTTAGAAGCGATTTTTAGGTCAACGTGTCATGCAAGGACATCCGTATCATTGGCAAAAATTTCCACTATTATCTTAGATAATAGAAAACTAGATGTCTGGATGAGCTATTTCAACGATAGGCAGGTGTCCGGCATCGGCAGGAATTCCATAGCCGGACCATTTATCTGTAACTTCATGCTAAATCAACAACTTTGGTGACGTACACTGACGACATTGTGCTGACCATCATGGGATTCAGCAGAAGAGATTTGGAGTTGGCTGTCGTTTAGGACTGGGGCGAGAGTGTTGGAGTGGGTACGTATCTCCGAGGGTAAAACCCTCCAGAGGCTCCTGAAAGGTTTCCTCTCTAGGGAAAGATCCCTTTGGTGCGTGTGGGTGGTGCTAGCATGGAATACGTACAGAAAACCAAATACCCGAGGATCAGGGTGGGTGAAAGGATGATTTTCAGACCTCATCTGCTGTCCTCAGGGAGCAGGGGGTCCTGTCGTTGGAGGGTGTTGAGTGCCGAACAGCTTCCTGAGCGTGCGTGTGCTGATCTCATCCTGAACCCGCAGATGTGGAAGCGATAAGGAAGATTGGAGGCTCTGTAGGATCTACGACGATCTGAGAGCCCAAATTGACTTAGGGAGGGACCAGTCCGTTGGTTGAAAACGAGCAAGATTGCCACCGCCGTCTGTCGAACTTGGCCGTCGCGGCGTTCAGACTTGGCAACAAATTTGGTAAACACCAGAGATATACAGGGGGTGGTTCCGCGCTTGAAAGCGGTAACTTAGATTGCGAGATGGATACGATTCCGTAGGGACTCAAGGAATTGGCGAATCCGCCGAAATACGTGATCGGTGTGGTTTTAATAAAAACTGTTACTACGGGCACAGGATAGATAATTTACAATAGAAGGGAAGATGCCATGTTAAAATTTAAAACAGTCTTTCAGCGGCTACCACACCGGTAGCCAAATAAAATTTCCTCTCACCTAACATTTTCCACCGGAACTGCGGAGACAGGTTGTCCGGAGAGATTTTCCTTGTCCGGCAAGGGAATTGGTCTCTTGGGTTGCAGCCTACACAGCTGGTTGAATTTGGAAAATGGCTTCTCACTTTTGGTAAGAACCAATTTGGTAGGTAGTTATCCGGGTGCTCCTGCGCATGCGGGAATCTGCCGCGCTGATCAGGCGTTAAAGGATACTAATAATAAGTGTTTTATTTGGAGCTTTTGTACTTTTTGTGGTTCGTTGGTACTAGCAATTCAAAAAGTCATACATTAGCCCCTAATAAAACAAAATATTAGTTTTCAAGTTTGAAAAATGAACACTCTTATTGTTTGTTTACATAATGACGTTTGCCAAGGTATTTATGTTCGAGACAAAAAAATTTAATTCGACAAATCAGAAATGCTTTAATTAATGTAAAAAAATTATGGTGTGCATTTAATGGTTGAAATTAATGTTTTTTGGCGCATTCAAAGAATGGCTTTTCGCCTTGACCCCATGATCTCGACTAAAAATAACACTCTGATGCGCCACAAATAAAACGATGATTTCGCGCACTTAAAATTACTAATTATGATATGCAGCCCCTAGATAGTCGATGCAACCCCCAGTAAACAATTTGCATTGATTCGGCCCGAACTAACTTGAAAAGTGAAAATTTCGCAGTATTGATAAAAAAAATTACAATCAATTGCTTTTTGAAAAATTTGGACTGAAGTTCATTGCCGAAAATTGTTTTAGCACTTACGATATCAATATTTTGGAGTGGATCATCTAAAACGACTGATAAAGAAAACTGCGGTTTTCTAAGATAGTCAACATTTGTTTTATAAAAGATAACTTTATGTCAATGAGCCTATTACGATTTTATTTCGCAATCGATTTATTTTGGAATTATTAAGATTTATAATTAATATAGCGAATACTTATTTGCAATATATAAATTTGATCTTTATTTCATCTTACTGAGAGCCTCATGCAAATTTATTTCACCGGCTGAGCTAGTTAAAAAGTAAGAGCAGTAAATAATTAATTCTTTCGAGTCATAAAACAAACCAAAAAAATATTTTTCCACAACAAATTAGGTATATTTATTTTATGAATCACGAACTACATCAATAAAATGTTTGATTTTTTTTCTGATTACACGGCTTCGCAGTTAGAATATTCTTGATGAATATGAAAATTTCATTGAATCAATAAAATTTCAACCAATGAACTAAAATCCAGTGAATTTTTGAAAATATCATATTAATAATAAAAAAAATTCATGTTCATCGTGAAATTTTTTGGTATTTTAGAGAAGTTTGATAAAAAAGCTCATATTTTACAGGAATGACATCATCCCGAAATAATAAATTTTTTAGTAAATATGCAAAGAAATCCTAGTTCAATATGATATTTTAATGAAGTCTGTAGGATAATGAAATCGGAGATACGATTTATTTAAGTAGAGCATATTTTCGATATTCGGTTTAATTTATCAAATTTCAACCCCATGTAACTTCCAAACGGGGTATGTTAAAGTAAAAACTTTATATGGTTCGTCTTTTTGTTACATTATAGAGCATGTAAAAAACATTATAGCAAATTCTGTCCCACTGGACGTGGAATGACCTATATTATTTAGATGCTGTTCGCGGCATAGAATATAAATCAAATTAAAAGTTTAAATAAATAAATTAAAAAATGTAGTTACTTACTTTTCGTCGAGGAAAAGCTTTGTCCATGATGGTAGTTTGGAAATTAACCAACCGCTGTCGAGATTCACAAAAAATAATTTGAAAACACAGAAACAGCACGTCAAGTTGAAAATATTGTAATCCAGGTAAAATAAAAGCAATGCCACTGAATAAATTTGACTTGAGATTAGTTATATGATTTAGATAAAATTTTATCACGAGTCTTATCACAGTGTGTATCGTCTTAAAATTACTTTAATTTTGATAAAGAAAAAAAACAATATATTGTTTTCAATTTGCGAGATTTAAAAATAAATCATCGTTAAATACTGTTAACCTTTTTTCGAATGTTAATAAATACATCCGTTCTTTATTAATTGATTTGAAATACTGTTAAAGTTATATAAATGAGACGGTTTAATAGTTCATCAAAAGTTGGCACAAAATACAAATTTATAGTTAGACGTTGAGTACGCTTTTCCTTGCTATTTTTGTTGTTTATAAACACAAATAATACTATTAATAATTTCACATTGATATTTTTACCACATGCTATTAGAAAATGTGAGACCAACCAATTTTTTTATTAATATAAGGGAGGCGACCAAAAATTAACCTTCATTAAAAGTTTAACTTTTAATTGAAGTTTTACGAAAACCAGAGTTTCGCGTTCTGATTATTGACGAAATTCCAGTGTGAAAAATTCAGCCAATTTTCGGGTTTACCTGCCCGGAAAATGTAGGTACAGAAAAATATTAAAATACGATGTAAATATTTATTTTTGTATAATATGAACAAAAAATCACAATGTTGTCGATATATTATGTAAAATGAGTATACAAAAAAAGGAATGTTTAACATTGCACAATCTATAAACAAATATAGTGCGATCTTAAAGTAATAATTACATTATAAAATAATTCTTCTACTTTTAAGACCTATGAGAAATCACATTAGAGAAATTATGTTTAACTTATATTTAATTTCATGGCACAAGCTAATGCCGACGTTAAAATTGTCGACATTAGATGAGCGTATTTTACACCGACATACTATTTAACAGACTGCGCGTTCCCATGTTGTGGTCGCGCCCAGTGAAATTTCATAGCAAGTCGGTGATTTGATATAAAAGTTATAAAACTGAATCACATTTTGTTTAAAAAATTATGTTATTTCTTAAAATTATTTTTCTAAGTAGTCGTTTGTCGAAAATTACCCGATTTTAAAATTGTCATACTTTAAAATCACACGTTGGGGGAAGTACTTACGAACAATTTTTGGGAATGTAAAAATACAAATATAGATTTATAAAAAAACTAGCAAACTAACAAATATGAGATCTTACTATACTTTTCCTCTATTTTGATTTTTTAGTAAAAAATTGCATTTCTAAGCCAATTCGTGTCGTAGTACTACAAAAAGTATTGAGGCACTGGTTTTACTTTTTGTTACATTACAAAAAATACAATTTTCTTAAAATTTAAAGCGACTAAATTAAATTAAGTACCCAAGTACCTATGCTGTGCAAAAATAAATGACTTATTAAGTTTTATTATATTTTTGCGCCCCATTCCGCCGTCCAAGCGAAAGGGGGACTTCACAATGTACATTATTTTGTGGGACATCAAATACAATTTTATTGTATGCTATTATATAATATATATTGGAGTTTTCTTTACATTTTTAAGGTGATTTACATCAATTGGGGACATATAATATCATGTAACCGCGTTTGCTATTAGGTACACTAAAAAATAAACTACAATAAATAAATGGCCTTT
Organism: Cantharis lateralis; assembly: GCA_963170105.1. NCBI lineage: Eukaryota > Metazoa > Arthropoda > Insecta > Coleoptera > Cantharidae > Cantharis > Cantharis lateralis. Next base: position 9,119,746 of record OY720626.1, read on the forward strand.
TCTTAATTATATGATTCGTTAAATGGAATGTATGTTTTGAACACAAAATATTTACAAATTAAGTACTTAAAATAACACCACTTGTGATGTATGGTCATTTGTTACACCGACGTCTCTTCGTTATTTTCAACCCTACACAAATAACATTAAATAAAAAACATTCAAACAATTCATCTTAAGCTTACCATAAATTTATTTGTTAATACCATACTCCCAACACCACCTAGATGAAAAGTGTTAGATTTAGTTTAGAAATTTTTAAAGAAAAATGTTAATATAGAAACAGTTTATTTTTTTAATAAATAAGATTATATTTTCTGAAAAGGTCATTGTAATGATGCAAACAAAATTTGAAATTACCGCTTGCAATTATTTCCTCTAATTCTTTAAGAATTACACATACTGCGTAAATATCCCAAAAATGTGTGTACACATGGTTGGAATTCTCTTGAATTCTTTAGAAATCACTGAAATTCTCGGGAAATCATTAGAATTTTTGGAAATCTCTTGAATTATAATTCTTAGGAAATTCTTGGAAATCACTGCACTTCTCTGAAATATTTTGGAAATCACAGGAATTCTTTGGAATCCCCTGGAAATTTTTAGAAAGCATTGAATTCATGAAAATCACTGAAATTTCTTGGAAATCATTAGAATTTTTAAAAATCCATTGAATTAGAAATCCCTGGAATTCTATGGAAATCTCCGGAATAATCACTGAAATTCTTGGAAATCATTGAAATTCTTTGGAATGTTTTTAGAAATCACTGGAATTCTTAGAAATCATTAGATTCCTAGGAAATCACTGATATTCCTTGAAAATCTTTGAAATTCTTTAGAAATCACTAGAATTCCTTGGTAATCACTAGAATTCTTTGGATATCATTGGAATTTTTGAAAATCTCTTGAATTAGAATTCTTTGGAAATCCCTGGAATTCTCTGTAAATCTCTAGAATTCCTTAGAAATTCTCGAAATAATCACTGAATTTTTTGGAAACCATTGGAATTTTTTGAAAATCTCTGGAATTCTTTGGAAATTATTGAAATTCTTTAGAATTCCTAGAAATTTACGAAATTTCTTAGAAATCACTAAAATTCTTGGAATTTCCAGTCTTGCATACACAAATTTACTTGGATATTTAACCCACTATATATCGAGTATAGATTGAATGACCTGCAATAATTGTGATGCTGTGATTAGATTGCAAAAGTTGTAGTTTTTTTGTCATAAAAATCCGGAATGTGATCAAACTTTCGTGCATAGGGTTAATTACCTATATCAAAGCCTATATCCAATTTTATATACGATAAACTACTATTACACTAACTTATACAAGTTTTACATTTTCTGAACTTCTTCATTATTTTTAAAATATTTAAATAATATATTTTTTAAATATTATTATTAGTTGTATAATATGCCCAATACCAAATTAAAAAGATAGATGGGGAAGCTCACAAATTTAAAAATATCATATAAATGAAATTATGGTAGTTTATGGCGTAGATTACAAATATAAATATTTAATTTTTTTAATCATTCAAAATTTCGGGTAAAAAATGCCAAAAAACCTAATGCAAATTATTCGATTGGCTGTTTCCATAAGCTGTCTTTTTCTTATACAAGTGTTTTTGGCATAATTTGGCAATTCGTGCGTTTCTATCAAAGCTGTTATATTAAAATTACATTTTTTATCATTTTTATTAAAAACATTCGCTCTAAACGACATATTTAAGAAGGTAACAAAAGTTAAGGCGAATTGGTTTCTGGGTCCGCTCTTTTGGCAAAACATCCCGAAGACGTCAGAACTCGAAAAACACGGATCCCTAAGTTCACGTATTCATTAAAAACATCCTTGAAGTTTCCAGAGCTCAAAAAGTATGAATCTAGAAATATCCCTTAAATCACCCGATCTTGAAAATTACGGATCTAGAAAGACGTGGATTCTTTGGAGCACAAGCACTCATTGAAAACTTCTCCCGAAGTTCAAGTAATTAAATTTAAAATAAATTTATTAAAAAATGATAGCAGTTGCACGGCTAGAAGTCAACTGCGGTCGGCTCCGCCCACTAAAACACATTGCTGAACCTATTTACATCGAGCACACGTACCGTCAATAGAATGAGAAAAATATAACCAGCACAATGAAAAAAGTAGAGGATGATTGTAGATAAAGTATACAGATTCTGTGACACTTGTTCGTTACATAGTTAAATGATAATGTTAATATTATAAGGACAGATTATCCAATTATATTAATTAATCTTATTTACTGTTTAATCTCATTACAGGTAAAAACTATTCAAAATATAGACTGTTACCATTTGAACAGCTTTTAACCCTTAACGTTCGTTTTATACGTAACTAAATGGAACTTGCCCGAGTGACATTCGGGCATGAGCGGCAAGGGGTTAACAGATCCTGCTGTAAGCTTAACCCGTAACTGCTACTACCGGTCAATTTGACCTCGTGGCATTTCACATTTGTATCTAATTGTTCATGCGGATAAGAGATAGAAAACCTACAATAGCAGTTACGTGTTAATCACAGTTTAAACCTTAATTTGGTGCATTACTGTAAATAACTTAATAATTAGATTATATATCTATAATTGATTTCACATATTATATACGTACTTAAAAAACCATTTCTGCCTTTTTTCTTTTACGTAATGCACCTCCGATTGGTTTATTTTAAGTTATGAACCTACAAAATTGGGAGGTTATGCCGGGTCACCGCACAACCTGGGTAATTGAGTTAATCATATTTGACTAGATGACCTTCGATCATTAATATAATTCGGTAACCTTAATACCTTGAACTTTGTGAATGACGTCGCTATTGAACTCTGTAATAAACAAGTGTCACGGCTAAGCAAAACTCGTTAATTATGCCATAGCCATTATAGCCATAGAATTCATGAATTTACGAAATGGTTAGTAGTAACGATTAACCAATCTTTTTCCAACTTTCTAGAATTGCAGTTTACCTTCACCAAATTTCAAGAAAAAAACTTATAAAATCTTACTGTGACGAATCTGGTTGATGTCCAGGATGTTGCATCATTGAAACTGGCGGCATCAAAGGCGATGGAGATCCACGCATACTACCACACACAGACCCATGAATTGATCCCAAAACCGACCCCATCCGAGAGCTCATTCTAGAACCTTGATATTCCATGCCTGACCAGAAAAAACAAAATTATATTCTCATTTTACCTGCATTATAAAAAATTCATACCAGGATTATTTATGTCGTTTGTAGCTAAAGGCGACATCATACGATTTGTAGGACCGTAATTGTGCATGTGTAAATGATCCTCCTCAGCTGTAACACAAAAAATTAGTAATCTGAATGTTTTTACATTGCATTCAACTTACCCGTATATGGAAATAAATATTTATCGTTTATGTGATGTTTTTCCTCTATGTCCGAACATCGTTCACCGTAATCTTGATAATTTTTGTGAGGCATCATTTTACTTATGTAATCTTCTTTATTTGCCTCCGTGTTCATAATGTAATGAGGATCATAGTGCATTCTTCCTACATACTGTTCTGGATGCACACTTGGTAGACAGGTATCTGGAGTTACGTCTGGATTAGGGAGGGGGTTAGGCGAGTTAGTTTTGTGACAAAATTCGTTATCTGAGCCTGTTTCTGCTGACCATCGACCAATTTCTAGAATTAATACTGTTAGTTATAATGAACTTTTAAAAGATAAAAGTTAACTACCATTTGTGTTGGGTAAATAAGACTCTGGTAGCTGACTAGACCAACGTGACGAGTACATGGGTTGGATAGCGGGAAATAATTGCGAATTGGTGACGATGTTTAACGCCGGTGGTGTACCGCACCTTGATATGACGTGTTCTGTTATGTTGGGAAGGTATCCTTGTCGAGCAGTGCTAACGCCCGTGTTTCTTGAACGGTGTCTTCTCGTGCTGGATTCGTCATCATCACTAGAATGACTGGACGCTAATTCTAAACTACGACCTTCCGATCCATCAGAATCTGAGTCGCTTTCTGGCCGACGTTCCCGTCTTTCTCTCTCATCTTCCTCGACAACTGTAAAGTTAATGGTAGTTAAAATATTTACAAAAGGAAAAATTTTTAGTTTTACTTCTACGATGTTGTAAATTTTCATTTTCAAATCCATGCAAGTACGAGGGTACATCGCTGGTAGAATTATAATTTGATGTGCTAGTGGATGTTTGTCTCAACTGGCCATCACTTCTGAAACAAAATAAAAAATTGTATAATATAGTGTTCAGGATAAGCAAAGGATCACTTCGTCAAGACAAAGATGCACTTTAACTAGGTTTTTGAAAATTCCAGTAGTAGATTGAATCAGGATTTATCATAATAGTCTGACATTATCTATCAATTTTTCCTAGATTTGACGAGATAAAATTTAAAGGTTGAAAATTGAAAAAATCTTGATTACTGACTATCCAACTGGCCCGAAAATGAATTTGAATCGCGAATAATAGTATATATAAACAGACAGAAAGTAGAGAATATTAAGATAGATTATAAAATCTTACCTATAGGGACTAGAACCGGTTTTGGTAGTAGACCTGGAAGTTGTACTGGAGGCAGAAATACCAATGTTCCTGCGGTTCCCTTCAAATCCCGTACTTCTGTAAGCCATGGCTGATCTCTGAAACAACAAATTAGTAATTGAAAAAAAGAAATTTATTTTACTTACGGATTGACCACTGATGTTATGAGTACTGGTGGCTGCTATACCTCCTATGGAAGTCGACTCCAACAATGGAACTTTTTTACCCATACATTTCATTACAGATCGGGTCAAATTTTGGCGCACTCGAGCATTTGCAAAGCAATAACCGCCCAAGGAAAAGATCGCGTGTGCCAAAACGGCCAACGAAAGGGTTGGTACAAGGATGGGATAACGTTCAGAAGCTGCCAAAAGAGCCAAAACCCAAGTTCCTCCCATTAACGGTAACGCAACAACGGAAACCCATAAAAGTGTTCTGTAAAAGTGGTTTACAATAAAAATTGGATTGATATTATTTTTGGCTTAACTTACCTTAAATTTCCAAAACCTAAAACGTGATCCTGCAACGTAAAAGCGGCTCGGATACAAAATACCAATACGCTCAAGTTTAAAAATACAAATAAACAAATTGGTCCTACGAGACTCCAAACCACGCTTTCGTACAAAGACACCCAACAGCTGAAAATTTTAAATTGAAACATAAAGTTTAATAGGAAACGAAATGGAATCTTACAAATAATAATTTCCATATTGATGAGCCCGCACTCCGACAGCCAAACTCACAATAACGGCTGGTAAAACATAACCCATGCTGTAATAAAATCGCATTGGTCCATGATTTATATCGCGCATTTCGGTTAACATCCTGTACAGATGTAGCGCGTCTACCAACATCCAGGAAAATGCAGACAACCAAAAGTAATGTAAAGCTATGGCAACCAATTTGCAAGAAAATTCATTTCCGACCATAGGTTTTCTGGCCTTCATGGCTATAAAATATAACAATTCTGCTATAAACACGCACAATATCAAATTTTTTCTAATGGTATTGGAGTTTGTTTGAAGGCCTCTTATTAATGCTAAAATCAGGTAAGTAGCGAAAAGTAGCGGGAGCGATAAACAGAAGCAACTGTAACTTGAAATGTTTTCCAAGAGAGATGGTTCCGGTATATACTAAAAAATTAAATATTTTGTTTACTTCCTATTAGTTAGTTTCCATGAAGATTACCTCTAAGTCAACAACGTCGACCAGAACGGCAAAAGTCGAGAGATGATTACAAGTGCAGTTGATAATCCGATTTTTTTCATCATACCAGTCATCATGAATTTCAGTTCTACAGCCTACACGTGACCATTCACCACGTCTAAAAATTTTATTACTTTTACTATTTTATTAAATTTTATTATCGTTAAACTTACCCCCTAGCAGTGGACCAGTAAACGCACTGAGGATTTGATCTTTCATTGAAAATTGTAATATTGGAGTCCAACCAAATCTGCAACATTATCGGTTTACTTAAGGGTGCACCCGATAAACTTTTATATAGCAGTTTCTTGGTCGAACTTTGATCCCGTTTCATTCTATGCACTTCCAATCGATAATATTGGGCATCATTTTCGTGAATTTTAACTTCCGGTTTTGCCAAAACCTTCTTCAATAATTTACTATCATCGGAGTTACTTTTATAATCTTCAAAGACCACTTTAGGTTCGTTGGACTTTTTTACAGGTTCGACGTATTCGGGAACCAATATGCTGAGCGATATAAGAGGCGATCCAATTGTCACGTCAACACCCCACCTGCGTATAACCGAATCGTCATGTAAATTTGGAAACAGAATGCCTGCTTCCTTGTATTGGGCGTAGCTTATAACAGCTTTACTTTCGGAAAGCGAATGTTTGGTCATTAATTCGTCCGATTCTAGCGGTTCAATCCCCAGCAGTTTCAAAGGCACCAGTATTTTAGAATGAGAGTCAAATTTTGAATTATCACGAATGTAGTTATTGTATTTTGGAAAAGTTATAAGTGATCCGCGCGATTGCGCATTCGGAGAGTCCTGTAAAAATTGGGACGTATCTGGAATTACAACGCGTTCGGTTACAAAATTTAATTCATTTGGTATGAATGATGACGGGTCAGTTTCATATCCGAACAGAGATTCTGGCGTCACAATGTCTAATCCTAGAACTAAGAGAAAAATGGTGTTGATACAATAACAAAGAATTACAAAAATTTCTTACCTAAATTAGGTGCAACTATCTCAAATGGGTTTGTGTAAGTGTCGTGTTGACTGGAAGATAAAATGTTAATGTAACGTTCGATGGTGGACACTAAATTTTCTGCACCTTCTTGAGTTAATTCCTTGAGTCTCGTCCAGTGATCGGAATATTTGTCAGTTAAAATCGTGCTTGCTGAATGAACCAAATTCTGAAGTAACAAGGCAAAATGAGCCCTCAAAAACAATGTTATCTTTAGAACTACTTACGTTTACGTAATCTTTATCTTGACTATGGGTTAAATTAAGACCATTCATTTCAAATTCGTGTTTTAGTAATTCCTTTAGTAAGTCGTAAGTTACCAGAAGGTCGGCTCCATACAAGTTCTTGGTCAAATTTGTCGCTTTGTTAAGATCAGATACCAATTTAATTGCGACAAACGAATTTAGTAGGAGTTCGCCATTTTCAAGTAGGGATAACTAAAAACGAAGAAATAAACTGTAGGTGGAGTAACTAAATTAATAAAACAAAAAATATGAAAAAATTAAAAAATAATATATCATAATAAATAGTATAAAAACAATCATGTTGGGCGCCAATTAAACAATTTAAAATTTAAAGAATTCAAAATATATAATTTTTATATCAAGCAAATTTTGTTTGGTTTCGAAAGTTTGAGCAAAACGTAGAACGATTTCACTTACTTGATTACGTAGTTCTACAAATCTATCAGATGTGCAGTTAAACAGGTCCGGGTCCTGCCAGCCACCCAATAAATTATCGCACGATCTCGATGCTTTGCCGACTGAACCTTTAGGACAGTTTTCTATTGCGTTCAAATCAAAATTAGTACGAGGCCACCAAATTCCACTTGATGAACTTCTTGGACAGCCGTCATATATCACTGTAACAACCCAATCAGTTAGAGATATCTGCTAAAATCTTAAATTTTACCACTTACCTTCACAGCCACGCAAAGTTATTTCCGCATACGGATTCGGACAAGAATCGCATTTTTGTCCAATAACACCTTCTCGACACCTACACTGGCCTGTTTCTGAATCACATTGAGGACTGTAAGAGCCAGTCAAGTAACAATCGCACGGAATGCACTGAGTAGTTCCAGGTGGTTGATAGTGATTTTCTCGACAGTAACACTGCCCATTTGATTTGTTGCAGTCTGGATTGTAGCCTGCATCAACATCACAATTACAAGGACCACACACCGGGTAACCCCACCAACTTGCAGGACATGGCTGAGAAACTTTGTCTTCACAATATTCTCCTGTAAAAATAATACCCTCAATAACATTTAGCTTTACGTAAAATTTGTATTAACTTTACCTGAATATTCGGTAGAATTACAGTTACATTGATAACCTTTCGAATTAGCATAGTTGTCTATACACTGAGCACTGTTTTCGCATGGATTAACACTACATGATGGAAGACATAAAGCACCGACAAAACCTTTTCTGCATTCACAATAAGAATCCCCCCATTCGACGATGCATTCGGAAGTAGAAGGACACTCACTTTGACATTCTGACAGTGATGGACAACCGTCTAAGACATTTTCTTTCACAGTTGGTCTATTTAAAGAGGTCTGTTGGTTGCCAATCCGTACGTCTTGAATGCATCCTGTAAGAAAATCTATTTTCAGGAGAGAGAAATTAAAACTGATTACAAAAATTAAATCTTTCAAACCGACAATGCGTCAAATAGTGCATTCTAAGTTTTGAAAGTCACTTACCTTCTAAGTAGTTGTATCCAGCATTCAGACTGCTGTAAGTATTGTCAGGGCCTCCAATCAAAATTTTTCCAACAAATAGACCTTGAATTTTTAGCGTAAACGGTAAAATGGCCATACGCTCTCCATAATCAACTGATAATTTTATTTCAGTGCCAATCCATGTTATTTCTATGCGATGCCATTTACCATCGGATAAACTTTTGGAAGTCAAATTTAAAAATTCGTCGTTGTATGCGTAATGTAAGAGACCTGACTTCAGCTGCATAAAATTAAAAAAATTAATGTTTCGAACGTAAAAACTGAACCAAAAACTTACCGAAACTACTGCAGAACTATTTTGACCAACTTGTACCGACATAAGGAAAGTGTCCGTTTGTAGAGTGCGAACTGATAGAGCGTTCAACCAAGGTAATTGAATTGGTCTTAGTAGCGGATTAAAAGATAAAGTTCCGTCTCCCAAAAATCGCCAAGGTTGACTTATCACTGTAAAAAATATTTAAAGTGAAGAGAACCAAGATGTCTAATAAATCTTACATTCGCTGCAATCACGTCCGCCATAACCTTCTGGACAATTACACTGAAACATAGACCAACCCTCTTCGCATTCTCCACCATTTTTACACGGTTTTGAACTACAAAACGATCGTTTTTCAGGGCAGCCGGGACTGGTGCCGTTGTCCGTTACGTAACCATTCAAATCAAAAAATTGGTGATCAATTTTTAAATCTGATATGCACCCTTCAAAGTGGTGGTTTTTTGGCTGGAATGTTGCTGGAAGCGCGGGAAGACCGCCCAATTGCAGAGGCCCGGTTAGGTCTAAAAATCTATTGCACGTTTCGGTAAGGGAAGCACAACGTGGTTCTAACTCATGTTCGGCATATCCGGCGCAAGCCCATTTTCCTCCTAGATCGTTACCATATTTTAGAGCCATTGACGTATCACAGTCGTCAATTGAAACGGTCACAGTCTTAAAATAGGAAAAGAAATGATTTTGTTATAAAACACAAATAAACAATTGACAAAAAATCTTATCAAGAATAAAATACACTGACCTTATTAAAGTAGCTCACAGTAACAGAATGCCAATTTCCATCAGCTACTCCGCCAGGTATGAAAGCGCTAGCTTTGGTTACCTCGCTCCCTAATGAGAACGAAAATTGTACGCGATTATTAACGATTTCCAAAGCTATAAAATCGTGTTGTTCATTATATCGTCCGTTATACAAAAGAAGTCCATCAGAAGATTGAGTAGCAAATCTACAATACAAATCAATTTTTTTTAAATTTTAAAAATAAATTTGATAATGAATTACCGTAAATTTAGATGTAGGCGATGTCGTTGTTTCAAGCTGGGAAAAGTTAGAAACGACTCCTTAATAAAACTACGACTTCTGAGTTCGCATAAACTGGTATAATGTTCAGAACCTGCAACCGGCAAACAGTCTTCACATTTAAAACCACCAGATAATTTCGGCGTGCATGTGGAGCCACTTCTGCACACGTTAGGCTTACAAATATCATTCAATTTTATGTCGCAATTTAAACCTGCATAACCGGTAGGACAAACACAACTGTAACCGCCTTCACGTATCATGCACGTTCCGTTATTTTGGCAAGGAGCAGAGTAACATAAATTAACTTCGGTATCACATAGATAATGTTCGCGTGATCCTGCAATAAAACAAATTAAAACAATGAACACATGGAACTGGATTAAAGTTACCTGTGAAGCCCCTAGGACAACGACAAGTAAACGTAGTCACAGGATAAATAGGCCTAAATAAAACGGTATCGCTGTGGATGAAATTTGAAGCGTTGCCAAACTTCAAAACAGTGAGACATTCTTCATAATTTAAGCAGGGTTCGCTTACACATAAATTATCGTCAAACGGCAAAACTTTGACTGTCGACAATCTATCCAAAATAGCCCTGTTCAAATACACGCGCTCTTGCAAATATTGAGAAGAATAAAACTCTTCTTTAGGTGTGTCGGGACGTCGAGCAGAAAAACTAACGTTTAATATTTTTATGTTTACGTCTGTGTCATCCTGAAACATATATTTCATTTAGCCAAATGACCACATTAAAACTCATATATTTACCTGAATACTAAATATAAAAATGTTTTCTTTGGGACATGGAATTATAGCTGCCAAACCATCGATAAAGAAGCTTAATAATGGTGATAAGAACGCTTCCTTCGTCATTTGACTTAGACGAACCGTTATGGAATTGAGCAACATTTCTTCAGTTATTAGACGAACACTCAATTGCATGATTGCTTTAACGTCGTTAACTCCATCTTAAAAAAATAATAGCAATTGAAGGCAAAAAGAATTGAAATATGGATTATAGAGAGCAGGATGTAATACTGTGAAGACCACAATAAATTGGCAATGATTTAAATCTGGCCATTTATTCTATCACAAATTTAACAATGCATTGTGGTCTTTGTGGCGCCACATCTTATTCCGCTACATTGTAGAAATCAGGGCTTAATATTGAACAACCAACTTGTATTGGGTTTTAATCTATTATTTTGCAGTTTGATATAAATCACAGGCCATTAATATTAAACCTTATCTATTTACGTGGGGGGATAAAATTTATTGCATTGTTGTTTTGCATTTACACGTAGTTGCGGTAAATCGAATTAATTCGATTTTATTTTATTTATTTAAGAGTTGAATTATGATTGTTGGTTAATGACCGGTAAGGTAATGACATTACCTGCCAAATTACGTATAATGACTAATAATATTTTATAACTGACGCGTGAGTGGCTCTTGTATTTTATTGATATTCAGGGTTTCAAAGCAGTTATAGAATTTATTTTCATGGTGTTGTTCACCCTTTTAAAATTAGCGATTTATGCGCCAAATACAATTTAAAAAATCCGACCACTCGTTCAGCCGGAAAACAATCCCTAAATATATAAAGTATATGCGAGAATCTCGTTAGCTGGCTTTTATTTGGGAATTTATTAATTTCAAAATCTTTTTTTAAATAAAGTAAAGTCACTTACCAGTTACTGAAACTTCCATCGACGCAACTTTAGGTACGTTGGTGTTAAGTTGGGGCGACAGTTGCAGTTGTCCCGTTGTTTCGTTCAGTGCAATAAGATTGGCATTATTTCCCGATAAAATTCTATAATGTAATTTATCTGAAACGTCCGCATCAAAAGCCGGAATTTTTCCGATAGGTCCAGTGGGAAAAAAGTCACGAAAATTGTTAAACAAAACTTGAAAATCTTTAAGCACGGGGGCGTTGTCGTTTACGTCCGTAACAATCACTTCAACATGAGCGTCGCTTCGCAAAGGTGGACTCGCGGCGCGAACTATTAAATCAAACTTCTTCCTGGGGCTCTCGTAATCCAACTCTGTCATAGTTATAAGTTCGGCCTTTTCGGAACCAGGCCTGGTAATGAGCGAAAAGCTCTGAGAGTCATCACCACCGATAATCGAATACTGCACAATAGCATTGACGCCTTCGTCGGGATCTTTTGCGTATATTTCGCCGACGGTTGATCCAATAGGGCTGTTTTCTGGTATATACAGCATAATTTTATCGCTTTCAAAAGCAGGAGGTGAATCGTTGATATCTTCAATTCGTATATTGACGGGAACCGAACTGCTTAATGAAGGCGAACCTCGATCTATTGCGTAAGCCTCTAATTCGTAAGTGGCAACCGATTCGCGATCCAATCCTTTGTTGGTCCGTATTACTCCGCTAGTTGGATCAATTACAAATGAACCGTCTTCTATATCTTTTTCGCTTAAAGTGTAACGAATTCGTCCATTTAAACCAATATCAGCATCGGTTGCAGACACCTGAACGACTGATGTTCCTGTAAACATAAAGTGAAAACTTTAAGTTATGGTCTAGAAATTTCAACTTCAACTTACCTATTAAAGCGTCTTCTAAAACACTTCCAGAATACATGGGTTGTTTGAAGACTGGAAAATTGTCGTTAACATCCGTAATGGATATTTCTACATCCGTCGTATCGGAAAGTGGTGGATTTCCGCCATCTCTTGCTGTAACGGTTAACAGATATCCGTTAACTGTTTCACGATCGAGAACTTTTGTGGTAACTATGGCGCCCGTTTGGGGATTAATGGAAAATTCGGAAGTACGTTCCAAATTTCCCATATCTTCTCCCAGCGAATATGAAATTTGAGCATTAATTCCAACATCGTTATCGGATGCTGATACCACAAGAACTGTCGTTCCAACAGGTGCATCTTCAAATACCTGAAGAATTTTATAAATTTTTGAATTATTCACTTTTAACGGCTTTAAAAAAAACTTACGCTAGCAGAATAAGGAGCATTTTCAAAGACAGGAGCAAAATTATTTGCGTCCGATATGTTAACGTAAACGGTTGCTGTGTCGGTACGTCCTCCCGAATCTGATGCAGTTACTGTTAAAACGTATCTCTTCTCCTGTTTGTAATCGAGAGGTTGTGCCACTGTGATAAGTCCTCTTCCATTGTGAGAAGTGATCGAAAATCGACCCCTTACGTTTCCATTGGTTAATTCGTAATGCAAACGTCCGTCCTCATCAGCATCGGTTGCGGTGACGGTAGCAACCGGAGTACCTGGTGGATCATCTTCAGCAACAACAGACTCATAAATTTTAGGCTCAAAAACTGGATCATTGTCGTTGATATCTTGAACTGTAATAATGACACTGGCTGTAGCCGATTGTGGAGGAACACCTTGATCACTGGCGATGATCTTGAAAAATTTATAAATGAAACATTGATAGTAACAAATCAAACTTTACGTACTTGGAATTTAAATTTCGACTGATCTTCTCGATCCAAATCTCTCGTTGTATATATCCAGCCAGTGTGTGAATCGACAGAGAGTGGCAAATCTTCGGTACTGGCTCCTATGGAATCTCTAGGCGCTATCGTGTATTTTATATCGGCATTCGGACCTTCGTCCGCATCATAAGCTTGAACTTTTACGATACTATAACCGGAAGGCACATTTTCTGATACACTTTCTTGGAACAATGACGTATAAAATCTAGGCGAATTGTCGTTGACATCTTTAACATTAATGAGCAATTGTGTGGTGTTGGAGCGAGCGGGACTTCCCCCATCTTGAGCGCGTATTACTAATCTATAACTTCGTAACGTTTCGTAATCTAAAGGCTTCACCAAGGATATGTCACCGGTGAGACTGTCGATAGCAAATTGGGATTGGGTGTTTCCGCCTATTATTGCGTATCTTATTGCAGCATTGTTACCTTGATCGGAATCTGTTGCTCTGAAAGTAAGACAATTTTGAATAATTTAATTTGAACATATAATTGGAAGAGCTATTTATGGTAGGAAGAACTAAAAGTTTTATTGCTAAAAGTATTAATTATATGCTATAAACCATACTTGGAAGTGTTCAATAAAATATCCATAAAACACATATGTACTTACTTGATATGCGCTACTACTGGATTGTCAGCCCAGTTAATATCTTCATTAACAGTTACGGTGTATGTCCTCTCAGAAAACTGTGGATAATTATCGTTGTCATCGAGAACTTTCACAACTACGGTTGCACTGAAATAAAAACACAAATTTTGTACTTGTATACATCAAAGTTATAAAAGTAAATATTTACCTTGCCGATCTTCTTGCATTTTGGGGAGTAGCTAAATCCATCGCTTGCACCAATATGGTGTACACTTCGGTCGTTTCGCGATCTAACGCCGTTCTGGTTGCAATAACGCCCGATTTTGAATCAATTTTAAATGCCTGACTGTCTTCTTGATCCGTCGATATTCCACCTCCGTTAATGCTTTGAATAGAGTATTCAACTTCGGCATTTTTCCCAACATCTTGATCGGTAGCTTTCAACGTCAAGACCGTCGTTCCCACACTTACGCCTTCGCGTATGGACGCCTCGTATTCGTTCATTTCAAAAACGGGCGAATGATCGTTGGCGTCCAAAACGTTAATTTGCAACATGGTAGTTCCGGAACGTGGAGGAAAGCTGTCGTCTGTAGCGGTGACCCGAAAATAGTGCACGTCGACCAATTCTCGATCCAATTTTACTTTGGTCGTTATCACACCACTCTTGGTATCGATGTCGAACATTGTTTGGGTACGCGAATCCAATAAGCTCGTCATGGAATAGGTTATTGGACTATTTTCGGGATCCCTCGCTTTGACCGTCGTCACCGGAAGTCCTGGATCGCATTCTTCCAAAACACTAGCCACATACAAATGCTGCTCAAAGAACGGAGATTGGTTCCGTAATTCACGTCTGACCCTTTTGGCAATATCCGTATCGTTAAATTCTTGATGATGATAAACAATTTTCAAACGATGTTCAGAGTCCAAAATTTGAGAATCGTGGCAGTGAATACTTAAAAGAACGGTGACCTTCCAAAGAGGTTCTGATATGCACACATCTCTACTGGCAACCAAATCGCCCTGCGATTTTTCAATTTTAAACCTATCATCGCTTACGTCTAAGTAATCTACAGAACAAGATTTGCTAATTGTATTTGGTAAAAATGCTGATATCGAGTTAACAAATTGCGATTTTTTTAGACAAATTTTGTGCCACTTATCAGCTGTTGGAATCGAAAAGGAAGCGTACGTTTCTGAAATCCATTGTTTGGCATCTGATACTTTGAGTTTTATGGACGAATGTGCGTCGTTTAAAAATGGATGACGTTTTCGTCTACTGAGAATCGATCTCTTGTATTGTTGTTCTGTAGAGTAGTCGTCTTCTCCATTTTCTTGTGAACTACATTCCCTTCCAACTATAAATATTCTTAACGGTAAGCTGTAGTAATCGATATCCCGCAATCTGTTCGATGTGGAATCGATATATGCTGTGAATAAATTCGGATAAAAAATTCCATCGCAATGCAAACTCTCTTCGAGCGACACTTGTCCATTGTTGGGATCAACTTTTAGTAAGGAATTTACAAAATCTGCAGTTCGATGAATGTTGAAATGATAATTTCTTTCTGAACCCAATCTGTACACTGAAGCGTTAAAGACGACATCTCCAGGTTGCTGATCTTCGTTAATCAATAGCAAATAAGAATTTATGAAAACCAAAGGAAATGATAAGTAAAAAAGTAAAATGTGCACGAAAATTCTCTCACTCATGTGAGATGATGATATAAGCATTTTTTGATATGAAAATCATGATCGACTTGTTTTAATTCCAAATCAGTGGTAGTCCATAATTCTAGAACAAAATATATCGATTAGGAATGCAAGCAGTGTAAATTTGGAAATTAAAATATACATTTTCGTTTGAACGAACCTCGTAGTTTTATCGCTCTAATTTATTAAGCAAACTCTTCAACCTAAGATACTTTTTACGGCTTTTCAAGATTCAGAATGTAGTGGTATGAATAATGGGATTGTGCTTTCCTAATAATGCAAAGAAAGGAAAACGTTCAAAAGCAAGATTCGTATTGTGTTACCTGATTAAAGGGGAGAAAGAATATTCAAGTATCCAATTGAGAGAGTAATAGATAGGGGGAGTTTTAGTTTATAAGAGAATAGACAAACAAAAAGTTACAAAACTACATCAGCATTTTCTTTCTTTTTGTTAAAAAATTTGCGATCGAGTAAGATTATTTTACAAGATAGCTCTTGTACTTTAAAAATATCTTGAAAAATATTATCTGGAAATTTAAAGAACGTTTTCCTTAGCAGAAAACTTTTTTTGAAAGTTTCTATCCCTTCATTTTTGTTTATATAAATTTTTTTATTTTGTCGCACCGTTGCCGAGATAGGGCGACATAATATGCTTATTGTCGAGGCCGTGAGTGCGAACGGGCGCATTTAGTAGTTGCGTCCGTGATTTTTGATATTAGGTACGTAATAAAATTTTAAAAAAAGTGAAAAAGCCTTTGTAAAAATGTTAAAAAAACAAAAATGAAGGTAATGAAATTTGCAACAAAAAAACAGACAAAAAAAAATATATATTCACTCGTAGATGTGTAGAAATGTTCATTCATATAAAAGCTTTCGTATAACTTTCCTTAATAAGGAAAGTATTCCATAAATTTTCAAGGAAAATTAATGACGCGAGAGTTCAGTTCATATCAGCACGCTATGTATTGGTGACCCTGATATAACAGATTCTATTAAAAATATGTAATTTCTATAAAATGAAAAGCAGGGAAACTCCGCCCACATCTTTTGTTATTTTGTGTCCCAAAAAAATTTGAATAACGTATTACTTCATGCAGAATATCCAAATTGCTTTCAAAAAAAATTTAAATAATAAAGCTCAATTTTAAAAGTACTTTTGGTGTGTAATAAATTATTTAATAACGTAATTGATCACCGTACATTAATTATTGATAAATTAAGATTTAATTAATTCCAGAAAACTTTCAGAGACAATTTTAAAATTAAATTTTAATTGTAACTATTCAACTCTTTTGTCGTCATCTGCCAAACGTAAACTAATTAAAATAAAAAATTTGGTTCGAAATCAACTAAAAAAATACATCGGAGCAAATAGCATTATCCTTCTCGAAGGCATCAAGGAAGTAGTGAATATTTTAAACTAATGGAATTTTCGTTAGGAAATATTGAACTTTGAAATTTGGTATCGATATTTATTATTTCAGTTTATAATAAACTCTAACTTCTTCCATACAAGTCTAAAAGAGTCCCTTGGGACTTTTATAACCCCCCCCCCCCAGGAATGGCGGTGTCCCATTTATGACTTTTCTGGCTTGTTATCGTTTTTTAAACCTCTTACAGGATAATTTTTTTTTTCTATTTCTTCATTCACTTCTTAACTATTTCACTGAAATATTCCTTCCGCCTATTTTTTCTGTTCATTTGTGTCAGCACTTTACCATTATTGTCTTATAAGTAGTACAATATTGTCCTGTCTTTGTTCCTCTAGTCGGATCATGCTTTCTTCTTGTCCTATCATTTTTTTTCGTTTTTGTACTTTGTAATGAAATCTCTCCAAATATCATTGTTAATGGGTAGAAAAGCACAATATTTAGAATTTATTACTAATAAGAAATAATAGCAACCCCGATTTATTGAAGAAAAACACTGCAATATATTATATACGTCTGATGTTCTACCGGAGTCCCCAATTTAGCGTTATGTAGGCCTATTGAAAATATATTTCTCGATCAAGATTTTAACTATTTTTAAACGTACCATACGCTGAGTTTGCCTGTTGGCGGCCTTCGCCCGCTGTCGTACACCAACAGATATAAAATTAAATAATAGTAAAACATAAAATAAATTTTAAAAAACACGTCTATATTCTTCGCTATTTATTTTGTTTAATTAATTTGCTGAATTAAAGTTGTTTTGGTTGCATTTATGATGTACGGGAACTAGAACACAAAAAGCTGCCATTCTCCGTTTTCGGCAGCGCAGTTCTACAATCAGGTGTAATACCCATAAGCTTTTTTATTCATTTTTATTGTCAAATTCTTGTTTAAAATATAAAAATAATAATTCATCCTAGTTAAAACATAGGCAATTTTCGGTACCATCAGATGAATAAGTAGAATTGAAAAATTTATATTTAGTAATGCGATTTCAGTTGAAGACTTTCGAGCAAGTCGAGAGTTTTGAAACATAACCGCCTCTATCCATTTCGTCTCCAGTTCATTTATAATTAATTTCGATCCAAATAGGACAAAGTAAATATAAAAATTGGTATTTTCAAGCTCTACTTCCCCATCCCCATTCTAAATTCAATTCCAGCCACGGTTCCAGTGTCAGCTCGGGTTAATAAAACCCCCACTTTATTCAACACTAAGCCAATTCATTCAATATACGGGCGAAGTAAGCGAGCTGCATTCTTATGAGTAACGAGTATGTACATATTCCATTTTTTTTGCAGGATTTCGAAGGAAATGTCACGCTAACCTCTAATCCCATTAAAAATATTTTTAAAATTACATGACAAAAACGGAAATAAAAAGCCTAAATTAGGCTAAATTAGGCTATTTATTTTGATAATTTCGTTGTCGTGACTGAAATTGTTGAATTCCCAAAGAAATTATAAGCAAATCTAAACGCCATCAGAGGTATAATAAGTTATTGAATTTTATCAAACGAAGCATAAAAATATTAATACAAAAATATGAGGAAATGTCGGATAAGCCATTCGAGAATTCCATTAAACCTTCCCAGAGAATTTTATCGAGGTAAAATATGGAAAACCAATATAAAATCTAATAATGGTACAAACATCGCCCTTGCTGATGAACGATATCACAGCATACATATTTATGCTAAAACGCGCCAAATAATTTATTATTATTACAAACGCGAGCCTACAAATTAAGCAATAAGTAGAGTTAATAAACTTTCGTGTGAGATTTACTAAACACATTTACATTGCGCCATTAAATTAGAGAAATTGCTGTTCTGCGATGTGTTTATTCTATGGGGTGGCACAGCATTAACTAGATAGCTTTCTAATCCTTTTGTCAGGAAGAAGTAACGCACATTAAAATTGTCGATTAATTAAAAAATTTATTATCGGGTATAATTTTTAACGTTTTTGCACTGAAAGCGTAGCGGTTACACGGTGTTCACCGGATATGAACTATTCCATGACCTTTGCAGATACCATCTATATAAGGTCATGTACAATTTCAAGTTTTGGAATCACGCTAGGTATATCAACATCATAGAAAAAATGATTGGAGAAAATTAAAAAAATTATATTTTTTCTACAATACAAACCGGTCGAGCTCAAATAGGTAATTATTTTGATTCGATTTACACATACAGAGTTTTGATTGGAGAAAGTAACTTTGATCGCTAGAAAATCCAGAAGTGCAAGCGGTGTGCTATAATGGATGGCTTAATTTCAGTAAAGAGTGCGACTGATTTTGTAAGCACTTTGTATAAAAACATATGTACCGTAATTATAGGCATAAAACTGGTTTATATCAAAAGGGATTTAATTGATGCAATCCTAGTCCAACAACGAATAAATTTTATCAATAACGAATACCTCGGTTAATTGCTTCATTACCAAGTGGCTATAACTTTAATTGAGTTTTCAAGTTATTTCGGGATTCATTATTTTGCATGTCCATCAAAACTTATTTTTGGTATTGTAGAGCTGGTTCAGACATCAAAAAAGAACAAAGGTAACACCAAAATTTAAAACAATTATTATAAAGGAGCGTTGTAAGTTTTTCTTGTAATTTTTGTAAAAACCTCACGAATACTTTGTAAGTAGAAATCCGGTTTGATTACACGAAACCAAAAAAATTGAGATGTTATGATACTCGCTATGATAAGTACCGGGCGATGTCGTTGACATTATTTAATTGTCCTTCATTATACATGTATGTATTTTAAATGTGTATAATGCAATTAGACAAAAACAAAGTAAAAACATTCGTTAACATTGACTGAACAACATGACCAACAAAAAAATAAATTAAATGCCTCCTTAACATACCCATGTTTCAATTAATTAGCGGTTTTAAAAAGAAATGCCCCTTAACAGGTACAAATTCGACAAATAGGCAACTTTAGCATTTATTAGCGTTTAAAATAAAGTTGAAAATTAGAGTAGAACTGGAAAGTGTATATTAAAACATTCCTAACAGGTACAATCCAGTGTAAAACTACTAGGTAGTTAATACAATATATATAAATTTTAATATAATCTGTGCTCGTGAATGCCATTTTCAAGCAGAAAGAAATTACTTTATCTCGGCAAAATAACATAAAACATGACAAGTCTATTTCTCATGTATTAACGAAAAGGAGACCTTTAATTTAATTGTTAAAATATTGTTATTACGAACACTTAGATTGGTTTGACCTGGATGATGAAAGCCAAGTGTTTCCTGCGTTAACATTTAAATCTTAATATGTAATAATAAATTAATCTTATCACACGGACATGTATAATATCTGTCCGTAATAATTTCAAATGGAAATAGAAAAACTATAAATATTATTTGCGTTACTGAAGCGTTTCCATGATAGAATGTCCAAGTTTAACTGTTTCTTTATAATGATTGATTGTATTAAAATAATAACAGAAATTGAGAAAGGTACCGTTGCGGCAAGTATACGAACTAAACAATACTTGCAACGACAAAAAATTTAATAAAAGGCAAGACAAATAAAACTGTACAGACATCATTAAAAAGCAGGCCAGTTTCAAATTTCAAGGAAAATTTCTTTCCAAAAGATTACGCTCGAAACGGTTAACTAAATTATTAACAGTCCGGGCCTGCCAAAAAATACATATAACAAAACTTAAATCTGATGGTTTAATGTGTTCGTGTCGAAGAAAATAAATGTGTCTAGATGTTGGATACATCCAACTCTGATTTTATTTTAAAACTGAGCATTTATGCTGAGAACAGGTGGTTGTCTCGAAGAAAACTCATTTATTTCTCGATTCTCCTATCTATACTAATATATTTTGCTTTCGATAACCCAATTCTTTTCATGGAAAATCTTTGAAAATTACTCTCAGAAACGTCTGTGAAAAAACCAATTACCGAGAGTGAGGAATTAATATTCTTAGGGCCACAATTTAATAGACTGGTAATATCATTAAACATGCCAGAAGCAGTTCATACTGTAGAACGCTTGGATTACAACAAGCTTCGAGGTGAACTTCTCCAAAACACGTATAAAGTATACAGCTGGAAAGAACCATAAAATTATATAATAAACTTTATTATTACGGCAATGCCAACAATATACAGCAAGCAGAGAGGAATTAATTATTATAAACACAATTATTCAAAATACATCGAAATCGTATTTACTGAATTTAGAGAAATTAGAGAATTATTACTGGAGAATTTATGAAATTCTGAGAGCTATTGTGAAGTTTTTTTTTGGGCATATATCCGACAGTCACTGATGAACACGAATGGATTAACGAGCTTATTAGAATGTAAGATTCGAGATTAAGATAATAACTTAACTAGTCGATTAGATTTCAATTCTCGTTTATAACATCCAGACTAAGCGAATCACATTAATCTATTCAATCTATTCGTAGAATCTTATTACATAATGGAAAATGTCTCCTCTTTGTTTACTCCCCGAAATCAGGACAATAAAACAACTTCTATTACGATAACCTTCAAAGTGATCTACATAGTTTCACAAAAAAAATAGGACAGTAAAAAAGTGAAATTATCGATAAGACCACACAAACCACAGAGAGTTCTCTGTTTACGTGAGTTGGGATACAGGTACATTGAAATTTACACTGCATAATAAGTTTAAAAAGGAATAAATTGAATAAAACTCTTATTAAATCATCGTTAAAGAAAGAAGCCTAAATGATTTAAAAAAATAATGCAAAGCGGCTATAGTTGATTTATTTTAACTGATTGTTAAATGATGATAATAGGACGAAGCCCTAACCAGATTTCCCCAGGGATTCCCCTCTCCGAACAGATTTTCACAGTATAAACACTAAAATTAAGCAAACACTTATTTTTTCAAAGCAATCGGTATAGTCGAGCGGTTAGACCTTTGAATTATTCTGAATTCTTTTTTTTTCTGTTTTCCCCGAAAGAAAAAAATATTTTCGTTCAAATTATTTGGAATTCGAAACAAATTAACGAAAACAATTGAAATGTACCACTAAATCACAATAAAATCTCGCAATCTTTCGCTTCTTCTCGAGTTATTTACTTTTAAGATGAAGCGTCGGAAAGCTTATATACTACGGAGATGAGATGCCTTTTGTAAGGGCTATTCAATGGAGTACAAAATACCCTTATCCATTAAAAAAAAATTAACTATCAACTATCTATAATACAGGAAGTTAGGCATATATAATAATCTTAGCGTTTAGATCTAATATTCCAATAAATCTGATTTTATCGTTGAAATTCTAAAATTATTATCGTTTTTAGATTTGCATATTACATACATATTCGAGTATAATTTTTGCAAAAGGAAGAATTTTCAGGTAGAATATGGTTTGCATGCTTCCAATCATTAAATTCCACACTGAATATTATATTGGACATTCTTCACAATAATTTACAATAATTATAATTTCCAGTTGAATTTTACTTATTACACGCAAAGAAAAGCCTACTTTTAAAATAAATAATTTTGTTTTTAACATGAATAATGAAAGTTTTGCTGTCATGTTAAAAGCATTACATTTAATTTGAAAGAATCGCGACAAACGCTACTTTCAAAAACTGTTTTTGATTTAAATATTGTTAAATTGAAGTAAATTATTGTCAAAACAATTGCATATACTTTTGATTAGTAAGAAACACCAGGTTTGATGTTGAGTAATTTTAAATTAAGTATGTGTTGCATATCATTTCAAAAGTATAAGTTTTTGATAAAGTAGTACTTCTTGTATTTTGAAAGTACAAATATTCATTTGGAGGTACAAGTTTTTAATTAGTTTACAATGCAAATCTGCAAAATGCAGTTTCTATTTATAAAAATGAGTTGTAGTGCAAACTATTATCTTTACCGTTGATATCAGCCCCATTTAGGTTCTTAACGCGTACGTTGAAACAGTGTAGTAAAACTTTTCTAATTTTACAATGGATAATTAGCGAAAGTGAAACTTGAAATGAAAAATTTGTAAGTATTTTCTTGCCTAGGGTAGCAGTTTTAAAACGAAACAAGCTTATTATTTCAGGACACTTGTGTTTATTTTTTGGATCATCTTAAATCATTCAATATTTTTCCAAAGATGTTATGGTGAGTTTAATTTATATTTTGACTTAAATAATAATTATTATCGGATATATGTTTTGCAGGAATATTACTATAATAGAAGTTCAAAATTAAAACGACAAAATGGAAGTTCTCTACTACAGATATATTAACAGTCAATATCGACACAAACGTAAAAATTCAAATTCAAGCACCTCAGAATACCAAACTAGTAATAGAAGTCTGGAATTTGACAAAACTGTTGCGATATGCTACCACAATTATTGGCTTAAATTTAATTTTGAACCGCACGAAGAAGTTGTTGATGAATGGCAAGCTTCTTAAACTTCTACCAAAAAAGGGTGAAAATAACTACGAAATTTTGAAAGATTGGTTAATTTTGAAATCCATGGCGTAAAATTTTATTTTTTATTATTTAACCTATTAACTATACTGTTGTATCACTTGATTAACACTAATTTATAATTTTTAGTTAAGTACTGAATTTAAGACACCGAAGCTGCCCTAACAAAAGACAGACAGTGCCTAATATTAAAGAGGAAGAAGAAGAAGAAAGTAATTAATTTGTTTGTTTTAATCTTTTTATTTATTTTTTATATTGTTTTTTGTTAGCTTTTATTTTTTAATTTTTATTTATTCTTTAATTTAATTTTTGGTTTTAGTGTTAGATTTAAGTTTATATTTTGTTTTAGTTGTAGTTTTTTAAAAATATAATATTAAAAAATACATGATACTTTTATTTCAAAATAAAAATCGTTATAAATCAAAATAAATTACATTCACTTTCAATTTAAATATCTAATGCTCTTAGTTTGATGTCAGAATATTGTTAAAACGAATAAAAATAATATTAATTTAACAGTAACTACTTTTAACTTATCATTAGTATCAATTCAAAAAACAATACTAGTGTTGTTGATTTGATGTTGCACTAATGTTAAAATGAAAAAGAAACCTTAATTTGAGAGCAACTGCTTTTGAAAACTTGATATTATTTACAAAAGTAGTTACTCTCGAATTAACAGTAGTATTATTTCAAAATAAATGTAGTGCTACTGTCAAATTGAAAGTTTCGATGTCTACGCCCTTTTTGAAAGCAAATAATGTTAATTTTAGTGCAATGCTTTCGTTTTTAGTGCAATATTTTTTTGTGTGTAGTTATTATATACAATATCGTTCCGAATTTCATAACAGTCAAGTATATTAGTAGTACACATGGATGCATTTATCAGCAAATAAAGTTCCATTTTACAAATTGATTGAACGAAGTTATTTGAAAAGTTCCATTTTTTTTTTTTTGAAAAACAACATTTTTAAAATTATTGGAATTGGAAGATTAATATATTTAAAAAATGTGAAATATTAATTAAATATCGAAGAAAAATTTTAATAAAATTTAATTTTTACTTTTTGAAATTTAATTGTATAGTAGAAAAACACGAAAATTTAACCAAGTACAAGTGTGATCTGCAGATAAATATTCCAGCCAGTCCCAAGTTCTCCCCTAACTGCTGTCACCGCAGCACAAATGTCATCACAGTCGCAGCCAAAATTGTAACTATCGCGAGTTTTCACAATTAAAAGGTCTTATTCGTCATCGTGAAAGGCTTATAGAGCAAAAAATAGATCAACACACGTTTAACCCCATTTACCTCTTTCATGAATTTTACCTGGATCTGCCCTTGAATTACGAATTACTATATTATACTAACGGAGGGCTATAATCTAGTTTATAAATAATTTCATGCATAAAAGCTTCTTCTTCTTCTTTCTTGAGGGCCATAAATTATGCAGTGCGTAGGCCGATGGGTATATCACGAGGCAAAAGTAGAGCCCCCACCTATGAATGTTAGAATTATTTTACAATCATTTTTGAAGGAAGTTTTTTTAAATATATTGTTTCTTCCAAAGTACAATTTGATATTTTAAAGAAATCATTTCCAAAAACAGCAATGTATAATTTTCCTAGACAATTGAATAAAAATTGTGGTTATTTGAATTGGCATATCTCGAAAACTATGCAAGTTTCAATATATTAATTTGTTATTTTTTTGTTCAGAATTTTGTTCTCTACATTTTACTTTAGGTTCATATTTTACGTCAGGTACACAGAAATGAAGTTATTTGCAAAAATGTAAAAAGAAACAATGGAAGGGTTAAAATTGATTCATTTTGACAGCAAACCGCTAGGGCTCTATTAGAGATAGAAAGTTGCTATATAATTATGTGGCAATTCACAGAAAAATAAGTTTAGTTGCAGTGATCTGTGGACCAAAAAGGCTACTTCAAAAACTAAAAACTACGTTGATTGGGCGACTTGAGACAAAAAAGCGATATTTTTGGAAGGTTGATATAATGCAATTTTTGCGTCCAAGCTTTCCTCTAATTCCATTTCCGAATTATTTCTATACAAAATACTTAATGGCAGGACTATTCATTTTCGCCGTCGACTCTCATTTGTTTTTCATTCCAAAATTGTTATTCGAGTGTGAAAAACCTTTGA
Organism: Cantharis lateralis; assembly: GCA_963170105.1. Taxonomy (NCBI): domain Eukaryota; kingdom Metazoa; phylum Arthropoda; class Insecta; order Coleoptera; family Cantharidae; genus Cantharis; species Cantharis lateralis. Next base: position 9,145,431 of record OY720626.1, read on the forward strand.
ACAATTTTTAAGGTATTTGTCAGAACTCGTCGACGTCTAAGCTGAGAGAAGCCACTACTGTAAAATTTGCATTTAATGACCTCTACCTCAAGACTCAAGACATCGTAAATTGTTTCGAGATTACCTTTAAAGCTATCAAGTGTGTTGGAAATTAAGCCGTCAACATTCTGGTTTTTAAAACAAAAACTTCCGTTTAGAAAAATTAAAAACAAAAGAGAAAAACGTCAAAAATGATAGGAGATTAAATAGGAAAACTATATTATCATTTTTTTTAATTACAGCACTAGGTAAATGATTATAACGATAATAAAAATTGTTCAGTCTTTCTTTACGAGACTATTAATTAGTTAAGTATGAGAAAGTTGAGTAATACATAATTTAAAAATACGAGAATTTCGCAAGCATTACCTATGGCAATTTAATTATTTTATTTTTTACGCTCCAACGAAACTGTCGAAGAAATTACGGTTAAATAATAAAAAAGATTAAAAAACAGGCGAAAGATTAAAGTTGACTTTTTTATTGTAGGTATGTGCTTTCGCTCGCAACCTTCGCGTTCGACCCTGTATTTAAAGAGGGTGAAATTTACTAGGTTTCCGTATGTCTAAGGGTGACTCATCCCAAATAATAGTTAATCATAATTAATTAGGCAAATTTCACTTTCAAAATTTAGCTGTAATTAATTAGATAATTAAGATTGATCAGCATGTTATGCGAAAGTAAATGACCAGTGTTAATTCCGTGAATGGTTTTTTGCCCACTGGTAACTGTTTGTTTTATGGGTACCATGTAATTTGCTACCAGCATCACAGCATCTTCCGATATCGAGATCGTTAACATTATAAAAATTTGATAGAGTGCAACATTCTTGGTTTTTAAATTATAACACGTGCTTTATAGCGGTACAACCTGAACTACCAAAAAAGTTGTTATAAAAACGAGCTATCGATTAAAATAAATTAAACAAGAATTGAAATGTAAATAATGAAAAGGGACCCAACAATGAACACCTGTAAAGCCCCTTATCATAGTACACCTAGCGTTTATTGTTGCAATATTTACCAGAAACGACCTAGGTAGGTACACCTTTTTATTATCCGTCAGTACGGTGCAACGAACGGCAGAAGCACAGGTAAAAATTCAAAATCCGATTATCCAAAGTAGGCACAACGGTCAATTTCACACCACTTATCAAATATTAATTCAACTTTTTCATAATAAATTCGCACTATTTAAATAAATATTATTTATTAAAAAACTGATCTATTCGCTACTGTAAACGCACACTACCAAATGATAACTATGTTTATGGTTTAGGCAACCATTTTGATGCCGCTATTCGCCTCGCTTCGGAATCTTTCGTAACTCAGAACAAGAAGAGACGAAAAGCAGCGTGTCGGCCGGCTGCTACTGAATAAAGCAAATGTGTGAAAAAGGTAGAAAACACAATGAATTGTAAATTTGTAAATACATAAACATTTTGTATACATAAAAGAAATGGAGAATCACAATTTATGTTGAGGCTTTTAACTTTTTAAACGGATTTAATTTATCTCTAGTCCTTCCGACTTGACGTAAAGAGATAAATCTGAAGATCTATGCCTACAGGGTGTTCCGCATTCTTTTGATAATAATGACTTTAAATTAATTAAATTAAATTAAAGATTGAAATTTCCCTATATAATGTTTTCTTTCATCTTCCAAATACTTATGTCATTAGCAACGGCGGCTCGTCAGAGAAGGCAAACAAGGCTCACCTTCCCTTGAAATTCTCCCCTATAATTTTGTAATTAAAAAACAAAATTTTACAAAATTAATTTTGGTTCGAAACTGGCTCGCGATGCTGAAACCTTTTGTGTAGCAGACTCGATGACTTTAATTTATTCTGGACAACTTTGGTATTTTAAATGACAAGTACGAGATTTGACCGCTTGTTTTCTATTTATTTATATTTTATGACAAACTTAATTCAACTATCACAGGTTATTAATTTTATTAGCATTGCAAATTGTGTATTTAGACTATTTTTTTGAACTTGTCACTTGTCGTGATTTACAAATTTCACACTATTACATTATGTGACATTTGCACCATTCTTTTCTTCATTTTAGTTCACTTTGAACTCATTAGCTGCGTTCCGGTTCACAGTTCTGTATGAAGATCACTATGACTTGGGATTGTAGTATTTCCGGTTCGGTTATTTTGCGCTTAGGAAGTTTATTGGGTTAAATTCTAGAGTAGTTAAATAGGGAAATTGGAGGAATTTTGATGAAAATTGAAAGGATATTCCTAAAATTTGAAAAATAAAGTTTTGTATAAAAATAAAAAATCAATATATTGAAACCTGAATATTTGGAGATAATTGTTTTTAACGCTAGTTTCTCCTCATGGGAATTCTATGGTTCAAATTGATAACTGATGAGTTAGTAAAAGTTGTGGAAGGCTAATAATTATGCAGAACTATCAATGCTAGAACAATGTTTATATAATCATATTATTATATATTGCAATGTCCCGGGGTAGGTTTTTATAATTTAAAAATAATAAAACTCCTTTACCCAGAGACAGCACCTTATTGCACGAAACTCATTTAAAATATCAATTTTAGGTTTGCTTAATTCAATTGAAATTCAAAATGTAAATGTAAAAAAATCTTGGAATCATTTATTTTCCCGCCTAGTTTTATTTTCAAAAAGCACCTTCCGCTTCGAACCGTATTGATAGCGCTGAACTCATTTAAAAATTTCCCTGGAACTCGACAGCACTCGAAAAATACGGATCTCAAAAGGTGGGATTTCAGTTTTCATCACACAGTGTAAAAAAATACACCTAAAACTAAAAAAATTTTTCTACATTTTTTATTTTATTAATGGAAAACTCGAAAAGTAATCTCCTTCCTGAGATCCTCTACACGGCAAATTCCTTACCTGTAATAACAACTGAGCGAAACGGCCTTTTTTCACTTAATTTACTGTACAAATATTTTCATTAAAAACTTGTTTTAAACGTTTTTTACAAATTAATTTTTTATCTGAAGAGCGCAGAAAAATAGAAGCGGTTAACTTTGGTAGAAGTTATATTGATTCGACTGATTCATTGAAGCGTTTTATTGGAAACTTTAATTTAGAAATACATTATGTATATCTGTCTGCTTTTTAAACAAATAATAATTATTGTTAAAAAAATAAAATTAACAACTTAAAAAAATCCTGATGCAGTGAAAATAATCGAAAAGGACTGGTAAACCCACCGGAGGATTATAATCATAATCTTATATATTTTATTGCAGCTCCCTGACTAGCAGTATTTATATAAAGAGAAAACGGAATGGAATGCTAGTTAATGAAATTGTTTCTCTTCTTTTTGAATAGCTTTCATTTTATTATATTGATTTTTAAATTTAAAATTTTTAAATTTTGTAATTATTTTGAACCAGATATTCATATTATTCTAAATTGTATCAAGGTTGAATTGCGACTTGTGTAAAAGTCTAACATTGGGGATTCAAAACGACGCAAAATATTTCCATAATTTTCTGAAATAATTATAATTAAATCGATAGGTAGATTTAAATTTCATTCACATTGACTATTTTTGAGTAACATCAATATATAGAATCCAAAACGGCACTATTTTTCAAATTTTATTATTTTTAAATCAAACTACTCTATAAATTCTATATACTTTGTTCGTTAATTGAATGAACTGGGTTCGTTATTCAATGTACTCTGTTGGTTATACATTTTACTTTGTTCGTTAAGAAAATAAATTTGTTTCTTTAATTCAACGAACTTGTTTAGTCATTCTGAATATATTCATGGTTAATGAAATTAACTTTGTTTTTGTTAATTCAATGAACTTTGTTCGTTATTCCAATGAACTGTTATCGTTAATTCAATGAACTTTGTTCATTTATTTGCTTAATTTTGTTCGTTAATCTGTTGTAGTTTGTAATGATTTATGTATTAGGATACAAAACTAGTTCATAACATTACATTTAACTTGAGAAAAGTGTGCACTATTTATTTTAATGAAATTAAAATTATTTAATTCAAGTAAATGTTAAAATAATAAAGTTAATTTAATTCAAGTAAAAGTTAAAATAATAAAGTATTAAAGATTGTCTATCTGAGCAGTGTCTAAAATTATCAAGGGGGGGGGCAAAAACTATAAGTACCATGGGGAAAATTGTTGGGATTCCAGGCCCAATTTTTACCCCAAAGTGGTTAAAATCGTTAAAAATTGTATTGGATTTTGGAAAGATGTAACAACGTGAACGTCGAGAAATTGTATCAAGGAACCAATCATTCGAGAGGAAACAGAGTTATCACCAGGATTGGGAGGCGATTTAGCCTGCCGGGGAGTTTGGGAATCACAGAGAGAGTCTTTATTTGACGTACGTGTTATTGACACTGATGCTCCCTCTTATGTATTTGTAAATGTAAAATGTAATTATGTAATTTGAAAAAAGAAGAAAAAATATAATAGAATTTGATAAATCACTTTAAAATCAAGCGATTAATGTGAAAATTATTTAATTCGGGGGTACGAAAATTGTGCTATTCCCGAATAGAAATTCATTAGATTGACGAACCAAGTTAATTGAACAAATGAAATGATAATTCAATGAACTTAGTGCGTTAATCCTATGAACTTGGTTTGATAATTCAAATAAAATTTATTGAATTAACGAATCAAGTACATTAATATTAAAAAAAATCTAAACAAAACGTTAAAATAATAAAATTAGGGAAGAATACATACGTAGAAAATTATTATCGAAAAAACAATGAAAAGACATTAATTTTTACACTTTTGACAGGGTAGGACTAACTAACACTTCGTGTGGTCCGAAAAGTCTGATGGTACAATATCTGGAAAATATGGTGAATAGCTCCTTATTGTTTTTCGAATTAAGCTCTTCTAGCCTTTGCAACGTCATCAACAAGCCCTGTATTGTTGAAAAATAAATTTTCACCTGTGGAACAAAGACGATTGGTTTTCTTTCAAAGGAAATCTTCAAATTTCTTTCTCCAAACACACATTTTTGGCATTGTAGTTTCTAGACTAAATTTTTGGAATCAACACTTTCTATTCCGACCTTAAAATGAGCATAATTTATTAACCATTGCAGTTGTTCTTGCCTGATATCTCAAATTTTGGGATCCCACTTTGTGCATTATGTTCTTTAGTCACCTTCAGTTTTGATATCAAAAACCAACTAAAACGCAGTATCAGTAACGTAGCAGACAAAAAATGAACGAATAAATCATTCTTGTGTAACTCGACTAATTTCAACGAAAAGGAGGGATGTAAAAAGCGTTTTGAGACCTTCGCCGAATTACTATTTCAAAATCAGATTTTCAAAACAAATTTATATCTCAACTTTAATACAAATAATTACATAAATAAACAAAGAATTGCGAATCTTAAATATGACCAAATTTATAAGCGACCTTGTCCTCGCGTTATCAAATTTTCTAGCACTCGTAACCTAGAGCCGTTTAGAATTTCTAATCCTAATGCATGGTTGTGCAAATATTAGCAAGAGCTTATCATTAAAGTACATATTCCAGACCTCGTTCCAGACATGATTATTCGTTATCTAGGTCGAACATCTTTCTGCTGCTTTGAGGGCAAAATCGTTTGATATGCCAATGATGCGACTTTGGTGATTAAAACTTGAAACAGGGGTGTCATTTTAGGTTGTACCGTTGTAATCAATATTATAGCGTTTTATAGACTTTGAGCTGAATGGTATTCTAAATTTGAGTTCGGTATAGTTTAAATCTTTTCAATGAGTTTTACCACCTAAAAAACTGTAATATGCAAAAAAATGTAAAATTGTATTGAATATCTAATTTAAAAAAAAATAATAGTACTATTCATATTTTTCCAATTATCTAACCTCAGCATTATTGTCAGCCGTTTGAATTTTTTATTTTATTTTAAATAAAAAATTTATAATATCAAACACTCAATTGACGTAACAAAACGTAATATTTATTTTTCCTAGCTAAGACTGAAGGTACATTATGTATTTTATCATTATTTATGAATTATGACTATTAACAAGAACCAAAAATATTTTTCTGGGTTTGTTTGAAATTGCAAGAAATGTTAAGAAAAATTTATAATTATTATATTTAATTATGCATACCAAGAAATCTTAAAATAATAATTATTATTTTTCGTTTCTTCGCGTGTAAATTATTATCTATTTAACCATAAATTTACGGATAGGTATATTATTTTAATATTTCGAAAGAATAAAATAATACCGAATAATTTTTGAAATCTAATTTTTCATTTTATTTTTCAACAAACTTTTGTTTTAATTTAAATAATAAAAATGAAAAGTTTCTTTGCATTGATATAGTTTGATAAATTTTATCAGATTTTAGTTTGACCTAATAATACTATTTATTTTAAAATTAAAATTATTATATTTCGTTAATATTGAGAAGAGTCAAAAAGTATAGTCAAATCTGTGTGCAATATATTCTTATGCAATTCATAAAATATTTTAGGGGGAAATTTCATCCGCGAAGAGAATCGCTGGAAAAATCTGGTGTATAAAAGAAGGAAAATTCGGAAAAATTCGAAAAAATTTAGTGTTTTTGTTCTTTACCTAGAAAGGGAAATTACCGAAAATTTAAAAAAATATCGTATAACTGGAAATCCGGTGTATTAGTAGAAATAAGAAGTTAGAAGTGTCAGACTTTTCAGTTTATCACATTATTAAATTTATACTATTCCAAAACGATACGTTGGAATGATGTATTGGATGTGGAAAGCAAACAAGTTTTATTTTTGTTCAGTCGAACAGCAGTGTCGATATCTAGCAAAGATCCAAGACAAGGAACTCTCTGGAAAACTCTCCATTTGAAACCAGAATTATTTCTTTGTTGTAAACTATGGAATATGGTCCATATATCAATCATCAGTTTCCAGAGAAAGCTTGCGTTAAAGATCCAGAAATATTATTTATATGTAATTAACACTAATTAGGTATCAAAAATTGGTTTTGGCAGTATCCTTAAAGAACAAGGCCGAAAATATAAAATTGCAAATAAAACTGTTTAAGCAAGTTGAAAAATAAACAAATTAAGGTAATTAAGTTTTCAAACATGTCAAGTATATTAAACACTGAAGTTATGCAAATGTTTGCTTTTATTGTGAAGTTATAATCCAATTATCAATAAAAAAGATTTTTGCCTAATAAATTCAAGTATAAAAAGAATTCGCAATTTTTTTTTTCAGTTAATCCAGTGTAATTCATTATATCATTATGTCTGCATTTAAGTGTTTAATCTTAGTGTGCCTATTGGTAGTAAGCGGCAATGGACAAACAACACCTGAAGTAGTAAGTACTTTATTGTATTAAATATAAATTTTATATAAATTTGTAATAATTTAAAAAAAATTCTGGTGTCTAAATTGCGAATCTCGACAGAGAATTATATAAAATAATTTAATTTAAAAAAATACATTTTTATTGTTTCTTTTTAATTATTTTTTTTTCAGCCACGCACTGTAACGACCAATATGAATTTAAGAATGCAACAAAGCGCACGGGAGCTGTTTACTACAGTATTAGCTCAAACATCCGAAGCACAACATTGTGAATACTGGGCGACAGGATTTAGTGAACGAATTTTGTTTACATGTTGGGGTTGCTTAAAATATACTCCAGATACAGTTGGTGGAAATTACTACATAAGTAACAAAACTTCGACAATATTGGAACTCGAGATTGTATCAACTGGATTACGATATGTATTGTTTTCTGTAAACAAGATTTTTTAGTCGTAAGACCTCATAAACATTTTGACTAAAATATAAGATAAAATAGTTTCAATTTGATCAAAATATATTGATTTTGTAAATAATGTAAATTATTCATAGTTTGTTAGTGGCGTAGCGTGATCTGAAAAGCGGAAGAGACAGTATGTTTCTTCAAATATAAATTTTGTTGCAAATAAAGAGAAAGGAACAAAAAACTTTATAAGGGAGGGGGCAAGCCCCGTACCGTTACGCCACTGGAGTTTGCCTATTGTAGTGCGGCAACCATGCATACAATGCATGTATCACAGGTTTCATAACATTCATTTGATTTTAGATTTTAATAATATTTATATTTTTCATTTCACATCTGATGTTTGTTAGTATTATATTTGGTATTATTAGCATTATATACATAGGTAACATACATCATAATCATACCTTACAGTTACAATAATATTTTTATTTTATTATTTTTTATTTATAAACAAAATTTATAAAGGATAAAGTATTGAGTTTCTTTATAAAACCAATATAATATCTTTTTTTGTAGAAAATTAAAGTTGAATTAATCATAAAATATAATTTTTTTTCGCCAAACACCCTTGATTCCGTATAATATTTTAGCTAGCTTTACACGATCACCAGGGCATTACACAATAATAGATACCGAGGTATAGCCCAAGCCCACCTAGGATGTGGGTAAAGTTTGTTTCTACCCTCTCATTACGTACATAATATGTTCAACAATTTTGCGATTTTTGATGTTTGATTGGTCAAATTGGTCAACTGTCATCAAATTTGACCAGTCAGTTTCCGTTGTTCATCGGCCACCTTTTTGCAGTGTCGGCTCGTGACATTTTCGAGTGGGAGGGCACAAAAAATTTTTTTTAAATATCTATTTATAATGAACATCTTTCCTTCTATTGTTTTTGGGAAGGGCACTTGCCCCTGTTCCCTTTATGACAAGCCGCCACTGCCTTTTTGTTACCTTACATCTTGGCGTCCTATTACCTAATAAATGGAAAGCCTACTTAATATTGCAATATTGATGTCTGCATACATACAAGCACCAAACCAGAAGTCATTGTATGGTTCCTTGATTATATAATAGATTAATTTTTAAATTTAGTGCAAGAAATCCAAATAGGAATTGCGCCGCGCTGTAACAAACCATATGTTTAACAATGACAATGTAGATCCAAAGGGTGCACTTAGGAGAACGACTCATTGTTTTTCAGCACTGTCAAAATATTTTTCTTCGTATTCTAGAGTATTTCTCAATTTAAATTATTCCTATCAAGTGTTATCCCTAGAAACTTGACAGCATCCGTCAGCATTAGAACAATTCCTAATGAGTTGGTTGAACTCTCAATTCAGCCAGAACATGAGACAACAGGCTCATCAGCATTTATGAAGATGTTCTGCAGCTCTGAGTGTTTATTTCAATTCTTTAAAATTTCTTTCAATATTTTAATCTCCAGGGATAAAGAAAGATGATCTAAAAAGACCATCGAATTTCTATATTATCTGATGGATTCCACTGTGGTTTTCTTTAATTTAAAACAAAGTAGGTAAATTGTTGAAAACAATTGGAACCTAAATTAGTGGACTGAATCCCAAACCTAGTCCAATAGCACAACCAAAGGGAGACTGACCCCCCCCCCCCCCCCAACACAACTAGTCCCATTTGGTTCTAGATCAAATCATGAAAAATAAGACGTAAGGAGCAAAAAAAAGATTTTTATATTTGTAGCCCCCCCCCCAAATATTAAGCTACATCATCCGCTACTGCTAACGAGAGCCAAGTATTATTTAGTAAACAAGTCTTGACTAGTAGTACTAAGATATCTTAACTCAACTGTTTGGTTCTGCTAGAATCTTACACTTCTAATCTACAGGATTATGTAACATTTAACATACTGTCTGATATAACTCGAACAATGCCAATAGAACAATAGCTTTTATTAATAGCATAAAATAGTGTCATAATAGTCAATATTGTCAATTGTCAATAGTTTTATTTACTTCTAACTCAGCTGGCGGAGAAGAGGTGGTAAAATAAACAAATGAAGTAATAAAATTTTAAAAGACGTAGGTGTATCACACTTATAAATTATTTAAGTAATGCAAATATTTGGTAGAATGGTAATCTGATTATCAAAATAAATACATTATTTTGTTCACTAAATAGAGGTATAAAAACAACTTGCAATTTACTTTCTTATAATTCCAAATAAGTAATTATATCATGTTCGCACTCAAGTGCCTTCTCGTTGTGTGCCTGCTGGTAGTAACTGGAAATGGGCAAACGACACCCGAAGTAGTAAGTATTTTTTAATTTCACTTTATTTTTTAAAACTTTAAAACAAAAACTTATTTAAAATTTGAAGAGTTTTGTTTCTGCAGCAGTCTAAAACAGTTTGAATGAGTTTTGCAAGAACAAATCATAATGAATATCGTGTGGGTCCTTAACTTTTTCATCGACAATTTTTTTTTAATTTTCAGCCTCAAACGGTAACCACCAATATGAGTTTAAAACAGCAAAGAGGTGTGCGCGAAGTATTTAACACCGTGGTAGCTCAAACTTCCGAGGACCAACATTGTGAATTCATAGCAAAAGGATTAAGCGAAAGAAATTTATTTTCCGCTTGGGGTTGTATGAAATATACTCCCGATACAGTTGGTGGAAATTACTACATAAATACCAGAAGTTCGCAATTAATAGAACTGGAAATTGCATCTAGTGGATTGCATTACGTAATTTTTTCATTAAAGAAGTTGCTTTAATTACAAAATCCACAGACCAATAAAAAAAAAAGGTTTATTGTGAATATTTTATGTAATATCGATTTTTAACATCATTTTGTAAATAATGTAGATTATTACGGTGAGCAATAAATTGTTGTTTTGCAGATTTCATTTAGAGTTTTGAACTCTTCAAACCTAGCCTTGGAAAAAAGTCAGACTATATTATTCAGCAGTATTACAAAATAATTATCGAGAAAAGTAAGTTTGTTCAGGGTCATATGGATTATTTAAAAGTTCATTTTAACTTATATTACGCTACATTACGTTACGGTATGTATTGACACTTTATAACCGTCTCTGCGATCTCCGAATTCTGGGTGGGGTAAAATTTCTCTGATGTCTGTACCGAAATTCGAATTCCTTGTATAACAACGTAGATCCACTGATTGTTTCTTGAATAGTGCGGTATTTGCCAATTATTTCTACTTGCAACCGCAACTTTGAAAATTCCGTGATGAAAAGATGTGCGTCAATGAACAGGTACTCTGATCAAAAGTCATACAAACAAACGCCAAACCATTTCTATTATGTTTTGTAAAATCTTATATTGACGTCATATACCGGTATATTACGACCGCCAAATGACGGCACCTTCGATATAACATGATGATGATGATAAGACAACTATTCTATATCAAATCGGATATCCAAAAAAAAATTAGTGGATTTTCCTTTTTCATGAGTGACAGGGAACTAACCGGCCTAACTTCCTAACTAGCTTTAACTTCTACTAACCTACATCTAATTCATCAAAATAGCAGGATACCGAAAAATTAAATGAAGTGCTAATCTTTACTTCCAGGTAAAACTAAAACATTTCCACCTTCAAGAACTGCGACTTTTTTTAAATATGGCTGATAAAGAAAGATGAAAGATAACAAAAATTACTGACGTATAATTTCTTCCGAGAAAAGAGTTCCTAATCCATATCAAACAAAATAATCTATGTTTACATATATTTAACATAATCAGATGTAAATACTGAATGATAAAAAGTATCTGTTATAAAAAACAGTGATTCGTGACTTTTGAACGGAAAGGCTAATAAATCAAGACGCCTCCGACCAGGTCGCTGAAGGCGGCTGGAGGCCGCTCATGTCAACTAGTCTCTAATATATTTATTATAGTTAAATGTATGTGTGGGTAGGTACTATATCATACATTATTTTTATTAAAAATTATTTTAAAAGATATGTAGAATTGATCAAACAATATTAAAATATAAAATTTCGACCGAGAAAACCATTTGAATTCATTTAGCGATATTTACCACAGATTTATCTAATCATCAAGCTCTCATAACTACCGCGACCGAGCTGGCAAGGAGTAAAATTTGTCTGACCCACCCTGACATAATAAAGTTTGAAATCAAAGAATGTATTAAAAACGGCCATATATTATTATGACGTCAGTAGCCAATAAGAAATAATATATTACCAATGGGCGTGATGATACTTCAGATTTTATAAATTACTGCAATATTATGATGGAAGATGGATATAACAAAGCAGACTGGTAACATCTAATTTTGGCTCACCTTAGGTAAGTTGAGCTTACCTCCGACCCACCCAAACCAAAAAGTCTGCCACTGTATGGTTGTTTGATGAAGAAATGCGCTGATATGACTTCCCACATTTAGATATCATAAATAAACTTATCATTTCATATCTCAAGTCATTGCAGAGATATTCCAAAGATGCCAACCAGTCTGTGCTGATTCTTATCAACTAAAATCTACTTACTGGATGGTTTACCAGAAGGGGGAAGATGGAAGTCTCTTTAATACAAAAATAAAATAATATGTCATGTTCTCCCCCCTCCCATTGAGAATTTAGTTACGCCACTGGAGGATTGCACAACTGTACCTGGTATACACAAGTATTCTTCGAGACACCGAGTTGGAATCGCTGAAAGATCTTCGTTTTGAACACCAATCGCATTTCTGGTATTCCTGCAGTTAATTCCTTAGCAATTCCTAGATCTTGTACACTTCTTTTTCGGTTTACCTCTCCATAGGAACTTATCACTCTTTCAGAATAATTGCATCTATGAGCAAAATGTACGCATAGAGGATCTGGAGGTTTGGAATCCTACTAATTGTATGGAGTATCTCCAGCTCTTTCTCAATTTTCGTGCAAAGTTTCGTCTCCACTTCTGGCACTTAAACACTACATGCTTGTACGGTGTCTGGCTGGTAAATTGGCAATTCCCTAATTAAACCTTGACGGACGAAAAGGAACTTTATCGATGGCTCTATAAATAGATCGTGGTCGACTGTCATTCGTGTTTCACATACACGAGAAACACGGCTGAGAATGGGTCTAGTCAGTGATTGCATAGTCCTGAAATTATCCAGAAATGTCGAGTTGCAAGAGCAAAGAAGATTGCTCTAAGTTGTCCTATCTCTGGAGAGATGGGGACATGCTACTGGCAGCTGACATAATCCTCGGTACCACTCTGTCCTTTTTGGCCACTACCAGCGTAATTATCTGTTGAAATGTTGTCCGGACTCAAAGTTTTACCGACCGACATCTCCTTTATTGCTGTCGTCAGATCTTCTTAGTGAAAAGTAGCTCGGGAGCTAAAGCTCCCTCGTTCTACCAAATTCACGCTCGTTGAAGAAAATATTACATTAGGTAAAAAAGGATATCTGATATCTGCATGTGAAATAATTAGTTATAAACTTCATTTTTTAAACTAACTAAATTATAACAAACGGTTAAATGTTATCAATGGGCGTCTGATCCTGATAATTTGCTAGAAACCTTCTAGCGTTCATAATAGCTAAAAAAAAGTAGGTATTTTTTTTTTGAAATTGAAAAATCATAAATCTAATTCGTTGGATGCCGGTCCTGCTCGTGTTATTATTTATTTAATTTTAAGTAATGTAGGTCACATATTAGCAGATGGTGGAATTAAAATTGATCAATCTGTTAATGAATGTGTGATATTTAAAATAATCCGTTACTATTTTTATTACACTAATATGCAATTTTATACCATTTAAAGTTAGCATTAGGATAAGGCGCATGCATTTAAAGTCACGTGGATCGTACACGTTATTTTAAACGTGATAGCCCATTTCAAAATCACGTGCTGTGTGTTCGATTAATCACAGACAAACGTAATTTATTACAAAAATTATATTTTTCGCTTTTAATTTTTTACGCGCGCACCGAATAACTCAAAATTCCAACGGGGATTAAATTTTGAGTTTTGCGAAACTTTACTTCCTCTTCGGCCGAGCAAGGATTCGTAATAGCATTTCTATAGTGTAAGGTAATATTTGTAGAAGGAAGAAAGAAGTTTATAAATCAAAGTTTGTCTAATTTAATTCAGGAGCCTCACGTGTCCTCCAGCGTGTGTGGCAGGAATAATCAGTTCATCGCAGACAAACAATTTGCGTGTTTAGGCAGTATACTTAGAACCCCACGACAATAATAGCGTCCTGATAATAAATTAGAAAATTTACTTATCATAATTTGTTACAAGTGTACTATAAAGCTACAAAAATTTAAATTGTACTTAATTTATTTTGTCAATTAGTCGTCCTTGCAAAGTGTTATTTCGAGTTGACGAAATTGCATAAAAAACCGACATGGACACTACGATGCAGCCGCATTCCTTTTGGGAAGAAAACGTTCAGCACGTTAAGTTCGAAAGGTGAGAATTTAATTTTTTAACAATACGTGATTCCTGCATTTATCAAATTTTAAGTTGATAAGAAATTGTACCTAATACGTAATTTAGTTGTTTATTACTTGAGCTGCTTATATTATCGATATTTCGATACCAAATTTTGTTTTTCATCTCGAAAAGTTCATTATAAATTCTGAAGTATAAATAAACTGTTGTTTGTTAAATTTAATAGGAAATTTTATTATTAATGACGATAAAAATAAAGAATCTTTTATACTAAAACCGGAAACAACCTGATTTTCCTTATTCCTGACAAAATGATTCAAATTTTTTCCAAAAGGTCCAGATTGTCATATGCCCATATGGCAATTTTTTATATTATTTAAAACATTATTGTGAAACGCTTAAAAATAAAAAAAGAAGGACCAAATTAATAATATTGATGATGGCTTGCCGTGTCCTGTGAACAAGAAATGGAGCGAGTAATTTAAGTTCTCATCGTAAAGTGACGTTCCTCGACTCCTAGAACCGGTCTAGAATCTAAATATAGGTATTTTTGAAGTCGAATTTGAATATCTCAGTAACTCGAGATGAAATCTCTTAGTATATCACGAATATTGTAAAATTATACGAAATATATCGGCCCTTCGGCCCTACATCTAAATTAGACCATATTAATAAATCCCAACCCCAAATTAAACAACAATATTATTCGAACCCATATCAGATGGCATGCGGAGATAACATCGTAATGTAAATTATCTCTCAAGTTGTGTATGTAATCTAAAGAAATATTTGCGTATATTTGAAATCGAATATATCACTTGAAAAGGCCGGTGGAGAATCTCTGTGGTTTGGAATTTTCTAAATGAAATTTTCCTACCGAATCGATTGATATTTTAGTGTTCATATTTATATTAATTTTTAAAAAGCATTTGTTTATCGAAAAACAAGATTATGACCCTTTATCGTCTAGAATCAACGGTTTTCGAGTTACGAATTAAATTATGGGAAGCAGCGTTTCCAAAAAACAGTAAAAAAAATAAAACTGAACTATTTAACATTTTTTTTCTTAATTTAATTCATAACTCAAAATCCGTTGATTCTAGACGATAAAAGGTTGAATGCAGTTTGTAGATAAGCGAATGCTCTTTAAGAAATCACCAATCCATTAATACAAAAAAATCAACAGAGTCTGTGCTATGGTCGATTAAAAGCAGAAATTCAAAATATATCTTTAAATTGCTTTTAGAACAGTGTCTTCCAATAGCGCCGGATAGAGGGGGCAAAGTATTTAATTCTGTTAAGCTTTATGATTTTAAAGAAAAATTCTATTATTTTACGAGCGCTAGCTAGGTAGAAATAAAAAATTCAAGTTTCTAGGGGGTAGGGGGCAAGTGCCCTGCTTTGCCCCCCTATTCCGGCGCCTATGGAGTTTTTTATCAACATTTTGAAGATTTTACACGGTCGCGGAGACATCCTGTAAGCATGCCTGCTCCAGGATAGCTAAAAATATCAGAAAATTAATAGATTGTTATATTTATTTTTTTTAAATCTAGATTTGCATTAAAATAATCATTCTGTGTTGTTAAAAACCTTTTTCGCGTTGCCATGTAAACTAGACAAATAACCATTGAAACAATAACTTCACACATGTCAGATCGTGCGATTTTGATCACTTTTTTGTGATAATTTATTGGTATTGAAATTTGAAAAATGTTTCTTTGCCTACAACGTCAACGGTGAAACTAATGAAGCAAAAGCTTCAGGTTTCTCATGTTTGGGGCCCCCATTATTATAAATGACTAGTCGACGTACCCGGTTTCATTCGTAATAATAATACGGGATGTGACGTTTCGACGCAGCCGATTCGGCGTGAAAAAATCGAACTTTCTCTTTTGATTTTTTTGAAAATCCCGTATCCTTTAAACGAAACATTTTACAAAAAATCTAACGCCCCATTTCCGGATAGGAAATTTAACGGACTACAACTTTTGTCTGGGAAAATATTTTGAAAGACCAATCCATTTCCCAGAAAAGCAGAAAATCATAAGAGGCAGTTGCAAAACAAAAGATTTTTATTCTCGCGCCGAAAAGTCTTCGCGCCGAACCGTCTTCGCACGGGCGACTATTCCTTGCGTAACATGCCTTCCATTGGTTAATTTTAAGTTACCAATTTAAAAAATTGGGTGTAGCGAGAGAATGACGGGTTATTGCGGCCTAGTTTTATTATTATGTAAAGAGCCATGCTTTTCCGTGCGTGATGCACTTCCGATTGGTTCATTTTACATTACCAACCTAAAAAAAATCAGGAGATTACGGGAGAGTGTTGGGTCAGTTCGGCCTGAAGGCCGCACAGTCTGAGCAAACTGATTTGTACATTAAATTGTCTGTAGAAGCAATTAAATTTATCATAACTAATTTAAAATATTTTTAAATAAATTTCGACCAATCCAGTGTTTCCAACGAATAATTGTTCCTGGTACCGCTGCCAAGATCTTAATGCTCGTTGGTCAAGAAATAATGTTTAATGTTATAAACGGATTTTTTTGCTGTAATTTTTTTACAATTTTAGTGTCATGGGTTTTTCTCAAATATACGGTTATGAGATAGACATACAAAGAAAATAGAGCTGGTTATTCTATATAATGGTTATTATAAGCTCCCGATGGCATAATAATAATATTAATAATTTATTGGGCCATAGAAAACTATAATATTTCTAGAACAGGTCAGTTAAAGTAAATTACTGGAACCCCCGGCCTCGGGGACCACAGGTTTGTTTGCATGTGATTGATTTCATTTAAATAATAAAATAAAATAAATTAATCATGTAAAGGTTAATTTAACGTCGAAATATTGTACAAATTAACGTGATTTTTCTTAAATAACGAAGTTTACCACGTGTATATCTCAGCGAATGCACGTTATTTCAACATTGACTTGAATGACATATTCTATGTATTTATGAATCTTTTCGTTGTATTTACGAAATTGTTCGTTGAAATTATAAACTAAAGTGGTTGAATTTTAAAATAAATTTAAGTAAATATTATAAAAAATTAAATTCTTCCCAAAGAATTTTTTTTAAATATCCTCTAATAATAAGGTCTAAATCTTGTATACCAATTTCTCTTTTGTTTCCAATTTCTACAGTACAGCATAAACGCAACAAATTTTTCTTTAATATCTATTATGAAATTTTTAAGCTTTGAATGGAACCTTTCCAATATGTTGATAATAAATTATGAAAAATTCATAATTTTTGAAGCGGAACCAAGTTTTTAAATAAATTATTTAACCAATATTACAGTGGATATGAAGAATAAAGGAAATATGTAAAGCGAATAGTTTCATCAATTCAAATTAATCAAAAGTCAGTAGATATCGTTTCCGTTGACATACAACTATAAATAGCAAAGGGAAATTTATTCGACTCTAATAGTTTTCTACCATTCACAATATACTTTTTATAGACCTTGGCAAGTTCATGTTCATGTATGTCAGAAACAAAAAACTTTTAGATCAAAGTTTCATTCACAAAATATGTAAAGTTTATACAGTAGCTGGTAGAATAAATAATGTTAGAATTTCATCAACACATCTTTAAGAGGGCACCGAAGTCAAATTGGAAACCAACCATTTCTCAGAGCTAAACAGGGGCTTCTCAATTTCAGAGACTCAAACTGATAAGTCAAAAAAAATTGGAAAGGAACTTGGAATATTCAATTTGAACTTGTCAGGTGTCTGCAGATGCAGAACGAAATCACCTGATGTGAAAAGATGAAATTATTAACCTTTATCATAAGTTCAAATAGCTACTTCGCTGTAACAATCGTGAACAGAAATTTGAGAATACACGTGCACTATTTTGTGTAAATAAATTTGAAATATGAAAAGTAATTAATTAAAGAATCTGCTATGTCTCGAAATAAATTGGTTGGAATGAAAACGTGGTTATTTTTGCCAGAAACCAACGTGCAAAACCTCGTGTAATTTGACTTACTTCGACGAGAATAAATTTGCATGTGTATAATAAACGTGAGAAATTTAGTGGCTTTGTACTTTCATTATTAGTGGACGACGACCTTGCTATAGGCCTTACATAATCAAGCCACACAATTATCAATCTTTGTCAGTGCTGTTACCCCTTAAATTACATTATTCTTTGCTTTCAACCTCCAAAGAAATATCAATGGATAAAAATGGAATATGGAAAATAATTTTTTTTTTTTGAAAAACTACAATTATTACTTTTCAAAATATTACTTTTTAAATTGAACAAGCATTTTGAAAACTGAAAAATGGAATAGAGTTTTAAATTAGTAAAGAGGCAGAAAATGAGGATCTTTCAGAAGTGGAGACTTCTGGAATTTAAAATTCTAAAATATAATTTGAAAAAATAAATGGAAAATATTTCCATTTCTATATATTATTACCCATTAAAAAGCATCGTCGAACGTGGCAGACCGTAACTCCACTCTATTCCATTACAGAGAGATAGTTGATGTAAAACGGAAATAATTATTTGATAGCAAAAAATATGAATCCTTGAACATAGACAAAACATTCTTTTATTACAAAATTATTGTATGAAAAATCATTGAAATAAAATAATATCTCATTAACCCGATTATAACTGCATTTGTAGTGGCCACCAAAAATCTACCTTCTTTATTTTAAGAAATGAAAAATGCGAATATTTATTATCACACGATCTATTTCAAAAATAAGTTCTTCTCCAATAACTCGAAAACAAAATCTTTAGTGATTTTCGGGTTATTGGAAAATTTGTAATCCAGTGTTCTCCATTCGAGTTTTCCACAAATTAAAATCTTATTTTTTTTCCAGTACAAATTCAATCGAAGAACTACAAAGGTTAAGAGACGACAGAACTTTATATACTTGTTGTGACGGGTAAGTAAATTCTATCGACATCCATCAGACAGCAATGCCAAAATTTAATGAATTTCAGAAATTTAAATTTTTCGACAGCACCTTGCAGTGAAGATGAAACAGATTATAGTAATATTCCGTACAAGAAAAATAAAGCTTCTAGGGTGCGTTTTAAAAATTAAAATTAGCTTTAAATTCATTCGACATTTTCATGATACAACGATTCCATAACACACATTGGCTGCCGCATGTTTAAAATAATTTTCCGCCCAGTGGAACATGTTATTGCCATTTTTATTTCAATTTAATGTTTTTTAATTAGGTATTCGTATGTATTATCCTAATTGTTGTGTAACGAGGATGCACTGGTACGGTATTTCCCAATATGCGCGTCAGTGGCGTAACGAGAATCTCACTTGGGAGGGGGCTAAAAAATAAATTCAATTGTCATACATTTCACTCCCGATAATTTTCTACTCCGACATTTAACTTATGAATGATAATTTGTTGCATATTAAATGGTAATTCGTGAACAAAATTACATAATAATTATTATTATTATATGTATTCAAAGCTACATAATAACATGCAATTACGTAACATAAGTAGAAATTATGACGACTATAACAAATCAATAATCACAAAATTATGCAGATTTTAAGCAACCGATTTGCGATATTATCTTTTATAAGTTTTTCTTGATGTCCTCTTCAGGTTGCAGGAAGTAATTGAGGAAGGCCAGGGGGTTGCTATTAAGACGATTAAGATTAGGATTAGTGGCGGTAGGTCAATACTGTTGTGATCTTCCTTGAAAATAGAATGTTAAAAATTAGGAAGGTATTTGCTTTTATAAAAAACAATCCAATAACTTTACTTACAATAAATGTGATATCTTTATCGTAATTCTTATCACCAACAAAATATTTCGTCGTTTTGTAAAATATTTTACTTTTATATAATTTATTATATCCATTTATTATTAATACAAATCAAAATTATTTTACGACATCAAATAAACTTTACTAGCCGGCATTTTTCAAAATACAAAATTCAAGTTTTTTTTATACAATACATATCAATAAAATAGGTTAATAAATTTATATGTTGGAATAGAACTCTCTTGAAATTTCTCAATTGTTTTAGGTTGGTAACTTAAATTGAACCAATCGGAGTACGTTATGAAAGGAACTATAGACAATATATTACTGTTAGAAATTGTTTAGTTAGTTACATTTTGAATTTTGTTTTAACGCGACAAGTTCTTGAAATTGGTACCTTAGTGTTAGCAGTTAATCGCCCTAACTACTAGGCCAAAGACATAGTAAAGTACTAACGACAAATTTGAAAGTACTTCTTTATTTTTAAAATAAAGCTTGTTGTTATTTTTAAAATAAAGACGTTTTTTGGGATCATATTCTATTACACAACGATTTTCACAAAAACTTATTTTATTTTCCACACGATTTCACTGAAATCTTACTACGCTGAAAATTAAATTGTAAAATTGTTATAATTCCGGTATAAAAATAAATTATTATACCAATATCACTGTCATCTATTCCTACAAAATACATGTCAAGTGCACAAAAGACCAAAATTAATGAATTTTAAAGAATACAAAAATGTAAAAATAGTTTGAACTGGGCAGATGTTTGATGCATGGTTTTGACTAGTAAATCTTATAATAAAAATCATGTAATGCTTGTTATCACGTATTATTTTCTCTTGTGTCTTTGAACTTTAAAATTCACGGGATTCTTGACAACAAACTGCGATTTGCGTTTATTTCAATCTCACTTTCAATTTAAATGTGATGTTGGTTTTGTTCCAATTTTTCAATAATACAAAATAATTTTCGAGTATCATTCACACCATACCAATAATTTCTGTATGATTTGTTGTAATTATTCTTGAATTATGCAGCAAGATCCAATGTCACACCGTATTATCGAGAAACGAAGGCGCGACAGAATGAACAATTGCTTAGCAGATTTATCCCGTTTGATACCAGCAGAGTATTTGAAGAAAGGTCGTGGTCGTATCGAAAAAACCGAAATAATTGAGATGGCTATAAAATACATGAAACATCTCCAACAGCTACATACAAAATTGTCAGATAACTACAGGTAATCGTCCTGAATATCTCAAAAATTGTACTTATTTGAAAATTTGATTTTAGTTTGGGCTATCAGGAATGCATGTCCGAAACGATGCGTTTCTTAGTGGAAGTCGAAGGTCGTTTTCCTAGGGAAGCAATATGCGTTCGTTTACTGAACCATCTACAAAAGCATTCCGATGCGTTATCCCAAACGCATCAAACAAAGGTGAAGGAGCCATTAGATGTTTGCAGCGACGATCCTGTCTACTTGTCACGAATTTCGAGTAACCCAAACAGTAAAAAAGAAGTCGACGAACAAAAACATATTGACGAATCAAATAATAATAGTTATCATATAAACGATGAAAATATGAATACACCGTGTTCGGATTTTGATTCTTTTGATAAACAATCAGACAATGGATCGGCTTCATACAAATATAAAACTAATATCAAGTTAAGGTTTTCACAAGATCTTAACAGTGCAGCAAAGAGGCAAAGGACTGACAATAATGACCTTTACCACAGCAATAGAAGAACTTCCGTTACCAGTCTGGAAAATTACAGGTACATTATTTTTTGCATTTTTATGGTAATATGGTAAACAATATTTTTAATCCAAATGAAAACACTTATTAAAACCAAAATTAAAATAGTTTGAATTATTTTGCAGCTCAAGTCACAGTTCGCCACCAAGCAGTCATGGAGAAGCGGTGCGGGGATCGACAGAAAATGAAAAAATTGTGCGGGCCTATCAAAAAAGCAACATGAAAGTATTACCCACACGGCACACTTCAACCGAAGTTAATCAATTAGAAAATAAGATGGATCATAAAAGTAATTTTAATGTTCCGATTTTTGTGTTGCATGCTAAAGGGTCGTTTTATGTACCCTTGACAATTGATTATTATACTTTGGCACCGTTCTTACAAAATTACAACTTACTAGATCTACACTCTAGTATGCAAAAT
The DNA here is from genome assembly GCA_963170105.1 of Cantharis lateralis. Taxonomy (NCBI): domain Eukaryota; kingdom Metazoa; phylum Arthropoda; class Insecta; order Coleoptera; family Cantharidae; genus Cantharis; species Cantharis lateralis. The sequence continues at coordinate 9,167,631 of OY720626.1, forward strand.
TTAGTTTTGCACCCTGTTACCATTAATGTTAAATTTCAATGCAATAATGTTGTAAAAACATGAAACAAAAATAAATTACGAAAGGTAAAATTAAAGCTGTGATGTTAAGGTAACGTAAAAGACTGATGGTTACCCTAAATGTCGCTGCTTTGTTGTTGCACTTGTTATCATCAGTGACATGTTAATTTTTATAAATAATGGTACACAAATGGAAAGATATATTTAAACTTAATTATAAATGTTATGTAATTGTAATAAATATTGTAAATTTGCATTTTTATATTTATGTATTTGGAAAATAAATGTATTAGATATTTTTTATTAATTTGATGTTGATGATTTCCATATAAACCCTAAGCATTTGTTCGGGTCAGGGTTTTTTCGTTAAAATCGGTAAATAAAATACTTTTAATAAAAAAAAGACGCAGACATAGGTACTTAATATGAAAAAAATATTACAAATAAAGGTTTTCTTTATTAATTAAAACTAATTTTACATAGTAGGGGTAGCATCAGTGGTGTACTGTAGCAGGTTCGCACAAGCCCTATGTTGAATTTTTTAAACATTTGAGATACAAACGTATATAATTTAATTGTAGTAATAATTAATAATTTATTCAGTTTTATTGTTATTGCACAAAATTTTTACTAAATAGAATACACAGTTGATAAAATCACACCACTGGGCAATACAATTTACATTTAAGAGGCCAAAGGTCCAGGTTTGTACAAGGCCCGCGGCCTCGTTATATGTCACTGATTGCAAACAAACACATTTTTTGTACGTTACAAGAAACTATTTTGTTTAAATCCCTATTTTATTGTTTATTAATTAAAATTACTACATAAAATTTGTGCCATATTAACTGCAACTCGATAATAATTTAAAATATGCATAACATAGCCAGTCGTAAATTTTCTAATTTTATCAGGTACCAAAAAACTTACAATTCAAATAATAATAACCTGAATTTTATTATCACTACCGCAATTGGTCATAGCAGAGCCTATATTACAGTCAACCAAATTGTAAAACTATTTGGTTATATCAAAACAACACACATTACAATAAAGTGCAAATAAAAGTTAGCAGATTCTTTCATAATTATGTTTGACAAGTAGGTACACTTTCTTCGTTATATTCAAACAGATTTCCATATTAATAAAACTTTTCAATTGCAAACGAAAAGCTCAGAAACAAAACAGTTTAAGGTTCGTGTAGCCGAATAAAATTTGCTAAAGTTTTTGGAACTTGATCCTCATATAAAATGCTGTATTTATTTATAACTGTGGAGCACAAACATTTTAACGTGATGTAATTTAAAACATAAATTTGATTATTTAACGGTTGTAGCTTAATTTTTTCCGTTGGACATTCGCCCCTCAAATTTGGCTGATCTATGTGAGCTCCATAATCCAACAGAAGCTTAATCAACTGTCAAACAATATGGTCAGATTTTTGATTACAACATAAAATAGATTTCTTACCCATGAAGTATAATTGTATGTGATTGTTGCAACATGCAGTGGGGTTGAATGCAACACATTCCTGGCATTCACGTGGGCACCGCAGTCCAGTAAAAATTGAACAACCTTTCGGTCTGGAAATATTAACTACAAAAATAGACCAATTAAAAAGATTAGAAGTTATTCCGCAACAGTCAAGCTTTTAAAATGCAGTATAATATTCCATTCATAAATTCAGATAGAGCATAGCATACTAATGTTTTATATTTCATCCCGTAGAAGTTGTGTTTATTTTAAAATTGTTTATGTTGGTATTTGTTTAACGTAAAATGAGCTTTTGGATGCCGTAAGCCAAGGCAGACGGACGCGTTATTAAACGTCCAAGTTGAAGCCATAGTTGGGCATAAAGTTAAAAATTTGATATTATTTTAAAAATAAAAAGTGTGAGTTTAGAAGATTTGGTTTTATTAATGTTTAATCTGGAACTGTAGACAGAATATTATTGAAATTTTGAATAATGGATTTGAAATAATAAATTTGATTTGGTAATCAAACCGAAACCAAGGATAATTAGAAAAATATACTGCAATACATCTTGAGGAGGTGATAACACAGAAGGCGGCAACAGCCATATTAAGACTACTTCAAATTTAAAAGGACCCTCGAAATACAAGAGGAGAAACTTTGCATCTGTGACCGAATCGAACATGTTATATGGAGATCCCATATGAGCCAATCGATGCTTTTAAGTTTGTGGTTGAGTTGAAATAGTTTTGTCGTTACTGCTCTTTTCAAGATACCATGGAAGGTCAAAATAGACAGTAAACAGTTAGAAAATAATTGAATATATCAGAGGCCAATAAAAGTATATCTAGGACGAGACAGCTGGACATCGTAGTTAAATAGACTACCACAAAGATAACAAAGAGAAACATCACACTGCTCTTGATTCAAAATCGGGACATGTTAACTCATCACGAAAGCTTCGAGTAACGCCTCGCAGTTAAGCCCTCCTAATTTGGGAAGAATATAAAATCTTTTTTGTATAAGGAATTATCACCTTGTTAAAATTTCATCTTGTTGAGATTTTCTCCGTCGAAACTTTTGGATTCAAGAGCTTGACTTCCGGGATTTTGTTACAAATTCACATTAAATACCTAACTTTATAAAATCATTAAAGAATAAATACTCACCGGTGGTTCCTCATCTATAAATTGACTGGAACAACGTAAAGTGTTGATTTTGGAAACGCATAAATGCAACAAGGAATCGCCGCTAAGAATGGTGGTAGGATTTACTCGTATCAAATCTGTAATAATTTTCATTACAATATTTTCTTGTTCCTTCGTTTTAGCAGTTTCCAATAATAAATAAATCAAATGTGTAATACATTTCAAAATTCTATCATAACTATCCATTTGTCTTTTATGAGCTGGCCTTATAAGACTTAATTCTCTTCCCTCTGTAAACAAAAGTATAATATCTTCTTTTAAAAATTATGGAACAAATCGTACCAACAATATTTTCAGTTAACATCTTAAATACACCAACTACGTCTTCAAACCTTTGTTCGTCGTTATTTTCAATCTGATCATTGGTCTTGAGTTTTTCATTAAAATCTAGCATCAGCCTTACTAATGCTTGTGCCGTAAAACAAGTGTCAGAATATAAAATCGTATCTCTTTCTATTCTAATTTCCAGTACTCTCCTCCATAAATCTACGCAACGTTGAAAACGCATCAAATCAATGTACGACGCACCGCGATACATTAATCTGGAAAATTTTGAAAGTTTGCCTTCATTTTTTAAGAGAAATAATTTCAAATACCTAAAAACAGTGTCCTTATGAAATGGTCCCAGAATTCGTTCTGTGATAAGTAAACTTTGTATTCTAATTGCATCTAAATCTGTCATGAGGTTTTCCAATTCTTCCGTTGACGCAAATTCTCGTTGGTTACGAAAAGCCGCTCTCTCAGGCATGATGGGAGTTTTAGGAAGCAGACCTATAAATTCACAACAATAAAATGAATAAAAACCATAATTACATTTTTTGAATAAATTTATACCGTGTTCACTTTCCCGAAGAAAAATTGCCACACTCCAATGATGCCAAGCAGAATACAAGTCATTGTGTTCATCTAAAGCAGTTGAACCCAATAATTCGTGAGCATTTGCTATACGATCGTTGGAGAATGATAAATTTTTTGTTAAATATTCGTAGATAATGGTAGATCCTTTAAGACATGCCGTTTGTAGAGCGTCATCGCCGTATCGCGATTTGGAGTTATAATCTGCACCATTTTCTATTAGTAATTGGGTCGTCTCCAGCCTAAAATTTTAAATTTTACATAACTGGCAAAAATGTGAATCAAAGGACTCTGAAGAACTTTGGTAATAAAGTAAGTTTTCTTTTAAGTAAGAAATGTATAACTAAAAGGATACCGTCGGTACATAACTTACCGGCATTTATTTTGATTCCGAATAAACAAGTGATCAATAAATCGACCCCTGCCAATCACATAATTATATATTAAAGCGGACCCATCTGAGTAAAGTCAAGGCTTTCGTTCATCATCAGAATTTAGCTGTGAAGGTTTTTTTAAGCAACTATAGATACCACTTGGTTAGATATTTTAACTTTCGGAATGGGAATAAGAATGAGATAGTTTACTGTCACCCAAAGTAGAGCTTCAACATTTGATCATCTGATGCATTAAAATCCTTTAAAAAGGGGGTATTGTGTCTAGTTTCACTCAACCATGGATCAAGTTTAAGTCAAATGAACTGGAGGAAAAGGAAAAATTTAGAGATCTCGGAAAGAAGAAGGTTAAAGCAACATTTTTGCTCATCCATAGTTTGAGCTTAGAAAATGTATGCAAAACAAACAAACCATGGCCTCGTGACTTTGACAATCTTCTTCGACAAATATGATATAATTGTGTGCGCTTTTATAATAAGAAGAGATAATAATAATCTATTAGTACAAGTAATTTAATCTAATCTATAGATAATTGTTTTTATAGACTTTTTGTTATGATTAACAGAATATAGAGTAATAAACATAATAAACTAAAATTTAAGCAGATTGACGAATACCCAAAAATTTGAATTATACGATTACACAACAATAAACTTACCGATGTTCTTGAATTGCATAATGTAGGGCAGTTTTATTTTGTATATCTTTTGCATTTACGTCTGCCCCATGTTTCAACAAAAATTTACATAAATCAACACTTTGCACCGAGTTAATCAGACATGTGCCACCATTGTAATTGGGACGATTAATGTCGGCACCAGTTTCTATTAAATATTGTACAATTTCCAAGTGTGTCATGAAACATGCAGATCTTACAGGTGTGGAACCTGTATCTGATACGGCATTGATGTCTGCACCATAACGAAGCAGTAATTTAACCGTACCTAATTGTCCCGCTACAGCGGCACACCACAGAGGTGTTACGTGATGTACAGATCTACAAAATTTCCATCACAGATTTTTATATTAATTTAAAAGTAAAACTTAACCTTTCATCTACAACTTCATATAAGCCCCTTCGTTCAATATCGGCAGAGCATACGGTAAGTAAATACTCAACAATTTCCACTTGCCCTCTTCTGCACGCAGTAAAAAATGGTGAAGAACCAATTTTAATTCGACTAGATACTTCGCGGCGAATTTCTGGTGAAAGTTTTTCCAAACGCATTCGCAGGGTGTGCGTTAATCTTGCTCCCGGCTTGCTGTACCTGCATTCTTCGTATAAATCATTAAAACACGTGTCTTTTTCGTAATCCAATGCTACTTTACTCGCCACTCGCCACATTTTTTATTAATTTTGTATCTTAAAAACAAACGAAATTAAATTTGACACATCGAATTGACATAACCCTGCGCAAACGTCAACAACAGTTAAACAAATTATTGCTGTGATTGCAGTTTTCTTTAACTTTGTATTAATTATGAAAATCGCCGGGAATAGATAGCATTAAAATTTTAGATAACATTATTATTTAAGTTATTTACAAAGTTTTCCTGATTGATTTAGGTATATACAGAGTGAACGTAAGTGAGTGGTGAATTTCTGTAAGGAAACGGTCAACACAAAACACAACCAGTATGAAGGTGAGTTCTAGACACGTTTCTTTTAGCCATAACTACAGATCCTGCTAAAAATATGTAAACTCGTCGAAGACCCGAAAATAAGTAGCTGAAAACATTAGTCCAAGTGAAGCCAAATACTTGGGTAATAGTTTGACTAACTTCCAAGGGTTTTTATTTTATTGTAAATTTATAACAAATATAACTAGCGGTAATCTCATTGCTCGGTTCATCAGTAGTCAACCAATCAGAGATGATTTATAACCTATAAAAATAGTGCATAAAAATGACATATCAGTGGCGGAACAACCGCTTTTTGGGTCTGCGTTTTTATGGTCCACGTCCTCTTGGGTCTGCGTCTTTTCGTCCCGGGCGTGTAAAACTTTTCCGTGAGGTTAAATAAATGTTTATTTGTGATACCGTTCGGAGAAGTGCACTTTCAACATTCATTTGAGATACAAAATGCTTTACTTCAAGAGCACCCAATGTTGAAAGTGATGTACTGATGTTAAAATCCGGCTCGGACAATGCTTAATATTGAAAAAAGTCTCGTTAATCTTATCGTGCGCGTCACTTATGTATTTGTTATTCATTCAACTATATATAGTACTAGCCAATGGCAGAACAATCAATCAAATAAATCAAATTAAATTAGGTATAACATAAAAAAAATTAAAATTTGATAAAATAACAAAACAGTAGCGGTTAAATGACCAATTCAATTGTTTTCATTAGTTTTATTTAAATTTATAAGTAAATTTTTATTTGACGCTTGCTGATTTTCATTTGGCTCTTTCTGAATTTTATTGACAGTTTCTGAATTTCATTTGACGATATCTGAATATCAATTGACAAATCTGAATTACAATTGACGTTTTCTGAATTACTTGCGAAAAAGGTGTAGAATTTTATTATTCTAATAAATCATAAATAAAAATATTATTTTAAAGTTTGTTTACATTTCCAAACCCAAAGATTATTTTATTTTAGTCTGGGAGCTCCCATAAATATAATATTTATTTCGGTTAGCGTTGTTATGTGCTGACAGATCCAGTTTACACTATTGTTTATTGATTTTTCTTTAATATTTATACTTTTTTGTTCTACTTACGAATTTCTTGTGGTCTGATATTTTGAAATTTTAACCAAATTCAATTAAACTATGTCCATAAATTTTTGAAATACTTGACAATATTGAACTTAAAAGGTTTGATTACTTTCTATAGGTAACTTTCTAGAAGAAAATTTCCTTTTAATATTTTTATGGGAAATTGTGAATGTACAGCAGTTCAGAGAAATTGAATCTGATAGTCAACTTGATTTTTCACAAATATTTCAAAATTTGCTAAATTTTGAATTTTTTGTAAATATTCAGATGATTGATGCAGATTGATTACAATTTAAAAATTTCCAAATCAGCTTTATACCCCAAGGGAATTAATTCGCCAAGCTTTGTTTTTCTAAATTTTGTAAAAAATTATATTATTTCGATTTAAATTTCTTCTTTTGATTCAATAAAATTCTTGTAATAATAAGAGAGGGATATGTTAGAAACAGGTCATGCAACTGCAATTGCAGTTATTAAACAAGTACGAGTTTATAAAAAAACTGAATATAAACTAGAAATTTCATGAAAAGTGCAATTACTACTTTCAGTTTATTTGTAACTCGAGTTGCATTCAGATCAATTATTTCGACGATGAGTTTTACTTGCAAACCTTTGAGTGAAAATTTCTCAAAAAAGCTCGACAAAATTTTTGATGTGAAAGACTCCTTTTTGCAATACAATCCGGGACGATTTATTATGCCCCCGCAATACAAAAATCTAGCTCAGCAAATTTTGGATTTCGAAGTGAGAGAAGATGACGTTTGGGTGATCAGTTATCCCAGGACTGGTAAAATATTTTTCAATAAAAAAATTAAATTATTACTAAATCAAATTTCATTATAGGATCGACATGGTGTCAGGAAATGGTTTGGCTTGTTGGAAACGATTTGGACTTCGAAGGAACAAAAAATGCAATTCAACAAGTTCGCGCTCCTGTTTTAGAGTAATATTAGTCATTTAAAAAGATTCCTCTTTAGGTACATATTTTTTTTAGATTATCTGCCATTTTTGTTGTCGATGAGTATAGCAACTATATGAAAAATTACGGAAATTCAGTAGAACGTCTCAACCGTCACCCTTCTCCCAGATTCATTAAAACTCACGTTCCACCAAGTTTGTTACCTGTTCAATTAGAAAAAGTGAAACCAAAGGTATGCAACTTTTAAATTCCAAAAAATACAAAAATTCAATTTGATTTTCTAGATTGTTTACATAGCAAGAAATCCAAAAGACATGTGCGTTTCGTACTATCATCATTTCCAGCACTATTATAAATTTGACTGCACGTTCGATGATTTTTGCGATTTATTACTCAACGATATGATACCATTTTGCCCGTTATGGCCCCATTATTTAGGTTTTTGGAATAAAAGGAACGAAGAAAACATTTTGTTTCTGAAGTACGAAGATTTGAAGCGCGATCTCAAGTCAGCAATTCGACAAACCGCACAGTTTCTGAACAAAACCATAAACGATGATCAGCTCGATGATTTATACGATTACCTAAGTTTCAGTAAGATGAAAAATAATCGTTCTGTGAATATGGAACCAGTTTTGGAAAGCAGGATTGGCGTGGAAATTAACGAAGAACATTTTCAAGCTTTCATCAGAAACGGAAGAGTTGGAGACTGGAAAACACACATGTCGCCAGAAATGTCTAAACGATTTGACGATTGGATTGAGGAAAACACAAGAGGAACCGGATTAACATTTTAAATAATAAAAATTCCAGAATTTTATAACATTTATATAATAATCAGCTCTACGATTTAAATCTCAAATTTTTAAATTTGTATAAATAAAACTTATTTTATTATTGATAGCCCAGTTTATTATTAGGATCGTGTAATTTTATCCAACTATCAAATTGTTGTACAAGCGAATCGGACATCTCCGCTTTATAACAATCTGTGCTTCCCGACCTCATGAAACTACCTTCCACTTTGGACAAATTGAATTTTTTATTAAAATCCAACAGGGATTGGTAGTTCACCGCGTCATTGTTTTTCATATTGGTAAAACTAAGATGTTCGGACAATTGGCGAACTTGTTCGTTCGTTAAACTTTTCCCCAAAAATTTGGCAACATTTCTTATTGATCCACCCAGATCCTTCTTCAAATCTTCGTATTTCAAAAGAAGCAGATTGCTGTTATTTCCTTGTTCCCAAAACTGTAGTACGTTGGTCCAATAGGGTGCGTAACATACTGGAACAATAAAAAAAATAAAAAAGCAATCATGTAAATATTTATAAGAAACTTACATTTTCCTTCAAAAAATAATTGGCAAAACTCTTCGAAAGTTCCAGTGAATCCTTCAATTAATCGGCAGTGATGAAAGTAGGACACACATACGTCTTTGGGATTTCTAGATATGTAAATTATCTGCAATAAAGAAAAAATTAAACGGAAACCGTTTTGCTTCAATACAAATCCAATTAAATCGAATTATGTCTAGTCACACGTGAGAAACAACCGTTGTCACTTTCACGGTTTGGCAATGATGTAAACAAAGATTCGCAAGAAAAATTTCATTTAATCACCTTGCAAGTTTTGGAACCATCCCGAATTTCTTCTGGTAAAAGATTTTGAGGTAAATGCGTCTTGATAAAACGAGGACTTTCTTTTTCGTTTACGTAACCCACTGAATCGGTCAGAAATACCGGTGGGTTGAATTCTTTGTTATTTTCCATTATTTTTCTGTAGTCAAAGAGAATGGTAAAACTGAAACAAATTTAAATTAAATTTGAAGAAAATTTTTTCGGCGAAATGAAATTTACTCGAGAAAAGGAAAACGTTCACCCAATCCAATTTTGGCTTTCTCAAAATCAAGATCGTTCATTATCAACCAGACCATTTCTTGAGTCCAAGTGGTACCTACAATTTTTATAGTTAAATTTCTGATGTTTATGATTTTCAAATTGCTTACCTGTTTTTGGAAAACTGCAAATCCAAATATCGTCATTGTACACAGTAAAATTTTCGATTTTTTTGTAAAAATCCAAAATTCTTATTGGCATTGTTGTTTCTTTAATTTTGACATAGGAAGGTCTCAAAATATTGATGAACTTTTCATTTAAAATTTTATGGTTAATAATTTTGTATGGGGGATCCATTATTATTGGCAAAACAAACTGATTTAATAATGTAATAATTTACAAATCCTTTTATATACTGTAAATTCGATTGCGGAAATGGCCTTGACTCTGGATGCGAAGTAATCAAGCATAACAAAATATTGAAACAATTATTTTTTTGAATAACGATTGCAATAATAATATTGACTATTGGTAAAATTAGTTAAAATTTTACTATTACCTAAAAATATGCTAATATGTTTTTTAAGATTCCCAAGTGAAGGAAAATCTTGTTTCACTTATTTATAAGTAAATAAATACATACACTAAAAAAAAAGGATATCTTATGTCTTTCATGTAAAAACAGTGTTTTCAATATATTACGTGAGACCTTGTTGACATTAATGTGTTTATTCGAAAAACTAAAACGTATAAATATGAAAAAATTAAGGAAGTCTTTTGGAATGTGATTTAAGAGGAAATGTACCAAACACCGCAAAATTTGATAATTTTATTTAGTTTTTTAATAATTTTGTTCATTATTTTCGACTTTTCTCTAAAATGAATTACATTTTCAAAACATTTACTAAAATGCAGACCGTTGAAATTTTCTTTGTAGATAATTTCTCGTTATTTTATTGTCTTGCATTTTTTCCCAATTAAATTTTTCATATTTATGAAACAAAATATTTTAAAATTATATCACAAATTTTATGTTTAAGATTTGAATTTCCCTCCAAGAAAAAAATTAAAAAGTTGATAATGTAAAAAGAGAGATTCATTTTCCGGGTCTCGATTTGAGATAAAAGATTGTGGATTATTGTGCAAAATTAAGAATGTTTTTGTATATTGAGTTCTGTTATTTTGGATTGGAATAAATTTGGATTTAAAAATTGAATTTGGTTTTGAAGATTATTTTGAACAGAAGCTGGAATAATTGCGTAACGACGTGCACGAACCATCTGCAAGCCGGAGGACAGCATTTCATCGTTCCATTTTTGTATGCACTTTAATTTCACATTTGATTTAAAAATTGACAATCTTAATGAATTTAAAATTAACCGAACAAATATTTTGAAGATTTGGTTTTAATTTGGAAATTTAACTGAAAATTAATTTTAAATAGAGTCTCATAGCTCAACAGATGCATTGTTCGGGTTAAGGGAGTTTTATTTATTTTTAAATTTATAAAAAACATACCCCAATACATCGCATTTATTGTCGCAAAAAACGTGGGGCCCTGAACCAACTTTTAAACCCTGAGAGTAAATTAATTATTTGGATTAAAATGGATGCCTTATGGATGGCCATGATAATGAATGTAGAAAATTACTTAAATGAAGAACGTAAAAAAGATAACAACGAATTAAAAGAATGTAAAATTAAAATAATAATAAATGACACCAACCAACGATTACAAAATTTGGACATGAGACTGGAGAAAAAGGTGCATGGATGGAGTGGGTTACAGGTGGAGTTTCAAGAAAGAGGAAAATCAGATGAGAGATTTGCCGTGGTTGCGTTTGTCAAAATTCATTAAAACTCGAAAATGTCGAAATTCGAATCCTGGGATACGAGATTTTCCAATGTCAGGGGTTGTGAAAACCGTCCGGAGCCGCTCGAAATTAAACAATAATTAGAGTGCAAATGCGCTTGATAATGCAGGGACTCGATTGTAGTGGACCCGGCCATCCGGTGTCTGCATTTTTGGCGTTGAGGTTAAGAAATCAAAAAATTTACGCTGACGCGGTTTCCCACGTCGGTCTGTAGGGCATTATTGTTAACACAAATAAATTAGGAAAAGATAAATAAAACACAAAAGTGTGAATGACGAACCAGTTTCTAAACGTTTAATTTTTAAAACAAGCCCGTTGCGTTTACGTGTCTTGAGTTAGAAAACCGGAGTTGAAATTTTGAAATAAAATGGCAGGAACTTTGCGGGCGGATGGTGAAATTCGCATATCGTGGTGAATCCATTCGTGGTCGGTGCCCCAGTTGTGTGTTTGTGATCAAGCTCGAGACATCACAGCCGGGGTTTGCGAGGAAACTTCGTGCAGTTTGTGGGGTGAAAAACCGTGATGGGTGCTTGGCGCTGGATAATTTTCTGATATCTGGTGAAAATTGTGTTCGCAAAAAAGAAGTTACATAATCGGCCAAAAAAAACAAGGGGGAGGAGACCAACTCCCACTTTGCTCTGCCGTCAAAATGGTGCTACCAGGAAAGCGGGGAGGAAAGGATGGGGATTTGGTGCGGGAGGATGGGCTCTCCTCATCTAAATCCGGATTGCTAGATTGTGAAGTAAACGTTGGGCCGATTTTATTTAGCCTCACCTCATAAGAAATCTTAAACTTTGCCATTTTAGAATAATTAATGGATTTCTATCGTACTTTTGAAGGAAAGAAGCGTAGAATATCAACGGTAACCTCAGATGAAAATGGAAGATGTTGCTAACCATGAAATCAAAAAGGATGCGGTTGTGAAGAGAAAATTTGAACATAATAGGATCAGATGAACGGGTGGACGAGACGGTAAAAAGGGAAAAATTTGATAAACACAAGAAAAGGACTTTTGGATGTAAAAAGTTAAGATTTTTTCATCTAAAAATAAAATCAAGGACGAGAAGAGCTTTGGAAATGAAAATATTTCATGGAAAAAGTAAAATTTTCTATTTCGGTGATGAAAATTGGAAGGACAAATGGCAAGATTTTGGAGACTTGGACACCTAAGACGCAGATAATGGTATGGAAATCCAACAGATGAAAATGAGCAGGTGGATGAATGGATGGTAGGAGGATTGGATATTAAAATAAAATAAAATGATTTGAAAATCTTGAAATGTCTCTTTTTATTTATTAGGAGAGTTGTTAATTTTGATACCTATATTATTTTGTAAAATTTGTAAATATGTAAATATGTTAAATTTTTGAATTATTATATTTTCCCGCGACTGATGAGAGCGCATACGACATTGCGGACGAAATTACGTTGTCGTTTAGCAACCAAGGAGACGGACGGATGTCCCATTTTTTGAGTCCAAATTTGGGCATAAGTTTTTATATTTTGAGTAAAATTTGAGTTTTATAATATTATAGTAAATTTATTGTTTGATTTGCTATATGTGAATTGAGTAAGCGGACATTTTGATAGATTTCAATTAAATTTGGATATTGGTTAAAAGTTTTCATAAAATTTATCCAAAAGAGTCTCATAGCTCAAAACCGATGCAATATTCGGGTTCAAGGGATGAGTTTGATAAATTTGTTTTTCAAATTCCTCCCCCAATACATCGCAATATATTTATACTGAAAAATCAATAATGTCTGTGCTATGGCCATTTGAAATAATATAATTCTATAGCTATAAATTTAAAAAAAATGTTTTAAAGACTGCTGCCTGCCTACTATGTTCTAACTTCTAATATGTAGATTTTATATCGCTTTTCTTTTCAAGAAATTGTTGATTCTAAATATTTTTTTATCAATACAATATTAAATTTTCTAATAAAAATTTTGAACTTAATATTGAGTGAAATAAACAAATCGATAATAAAAGGAAACTTCACGTAGATAAAATTACGAAAATTACAATATTATTAAAATTACTTACAAAACTTGATCTAGTCTTACCTAAAAAAAAAAACCTGTCCTCGGGTAATCCCCGAAAATTAATTTTTGCTAGTTGTATAAACTTTCACTGAAATTATTCTTTTATGAAAAATCATATTTTGGATCTTGAAGTGACAATCTTTTGTACAGTGTCAAAAATTTGTACACACTTTTATCGTATTAATCAAATTTTGTTTTGTGTCAGAAATTGGTATATATTTACCGTATTCCTTAATATATACAATTCTTTTAGAGCAAATGACAGACTACCGTATTGTTTCACCTACAAGAAGTACCGTTAAGCCAGGTCAAATTGAATTGGATCCATTTGAGGCCAGCTTGATGTGAGTATATAATTTACACTACAAGTTGGAACGATATAAACTCAAGTTGAATATTTCTAAATTTGTATATTATTATTGCACAATAAATACGCCAGAACGCATTTGTGATGTTTCAAACTGTACACTTCATAAAGCTATACAAATGAGATTTGCGAAACAAAATAGTCTTTAAAATTAAAATATTTTACATATATAACATAAATAACTTATTCTACATAATGGTAAAAAATTGTTAGAGTAACATTAACAAAATATCGATTACAGTTCGTTATGTGAGTACTCCGTCGTCACTCTCAGTTCTTCTAAGTGGAAATCGTTACACTCGTCAAGATACCTTAGCTGAAAATAAAAAAAAAGTGATCAATTTAAATTATTTAGAAAATCTATAAATCTTGGAATAAATAGCAGTGTGAATACAAAATTTGAAACCGATCAAACAAAAATTTTGGCTTCCGGATAGTATGTACCTACAGTAAATAGTCAGTCAGGTTCGCTTCGCTCGCACGACTTAAAAAGTATACAATCTTAATTACCTTGCAGTTATTTTCATCAATAATTGTATTATATAACGACCAAAACGACGTTCCCGTATGACTGCTTAAAAACCAGCTAGCGAAAAGGCTGCTGGATTTACTCAGCACCGTCTTTAATCCTGGCAAACTGTGAGCTTCGTTTGGTCGTGCTTCATTTACCAGACACATCACGTACCTGAACAAAAAATATTTTATTAAAAATACATCAAACATAAGCATGTTTTTCAGATGCTCACCTATCGCATTTCGGAACTTTCTTAGCAAATCGATATGCTCTGTAAACTCTTGCAACAGGTTCGATCACCTCCAAATTTATTGTATCCGCCAATTTATGCGACAATTCTCTGGAATCCATTGCTTGGGTGCTGAGGATACCTTTATGTTGTGCAAGTTTAATTATATCCTAAAAAAAGTTATAAATAATTTAATTATGTAAAAGTAATGTATACAAAAATTATTAGAAGAAAATTGTACTGTTTAAAAATATTTGAATATACAGTTAAGGTGAATGGTAACAAGTGACACAGTCTTATGCTAAATAACTTAATTAGTACTACAGAGAGTAATATTTACCTTCAAGTATTGTACAGCTGGTTTAACATAAGATTTTGCGTTAATTTTCATACTAAAGTATTTTTTGGCACTGTAGTTAATAAAATTCGTAATGGTTTCCGTGGGTCTGGAGGGATCAAACAGAGCTGATTTTGGAAAACCTTGAGTCTTTAAGAAAGTATTGAGGAAGTATTGGAGGGTAGTCAAAAATCTAAAATTATTCAAAATATATTTCAGCAAATGGAAAAAAAATGGCGCATTATTTACCTTTTTTGTGTGTTTGGATCGGTAAAGTACGATATAACTCCTGCAATTCTTCTCGTGACTAATTCGATCCAATGCTTTCTGAACGAATGATTTTCGAGTAGCTCTGCAACTTTCTCGATACTGAATTTTCCATTCGCATCAGAAAAGACTTTCACGAATTTCTCAGTCCCGAGAGTTTTCATTAACGAAATTCCAAGTTCCGAATTGAAAAAATGGTCTAAAGCAACGTGAAACTTTTCTATAATGGGAGGTAGGAACCACGCGTGTCCAGAATGGTCTGATACTCGCTTTTGTGCTTCATCACCGCTAAAGGAATTAAGAGTGTTCATCAGCATCGGTAACATTCCCATCAAACCCGCTCCTCCGTCTTGTGCTCCACCAACCATACCTCCCAACATAGATAGAAGCTCCATAGGATTTTGTCCGCCACTGCCTTGGTTTCCATCACCAAGTGCACCCAAAACAGTTGCCATTATGGATGGATCGAATCCTCCACCGGATCCAGAATTTTGAGTTATCAATGAACCCAAGCTTTGCAATATCTGATTTGCATTTTTGTTTTCTCCCATGCCCATCAACATGTCGCCTATTTGTTTCCCTTGGTCGGATTGCACCAAGTTGCTTAATATTCCACCAATATTTTCCGCACCCTGGTTATTCAAAAATGACGAAGCCATATCTGCATATTCGTTTAAGTTATTTTGGAAGTCATTGTTTGATTCTTTGGTATATACAGCGGAAAGTGATAAAGCGATCGTTAATATCTTGATTAAAATCATATTCATGCCTGAAAGTAATTCAACAATTATTAATTATTTGCACCCAATTAAAGCAGTGGTGGCAAGGCCCCCACAAAAAATCATATCGACACAGAACAATGAATTTCAAATACCAAATCAAAAAGTACCAACCATGCAGTTCACCTTCAGGGGCCCCCTTAGCTGCGTTATGTAGGTACTTAAATACCAAGTTAATATTTAATTGCAAAGTTGTAAGGATAATAATAATTATCGTATCGATGATATGAGGATAAAGTGCAAAGTTTTGCTCCAATTAAAAATCCAAGTCATACGATCAGTTTTTGCGTTTTCCGAATCTCTTGCACAATCAATTCAGCATTGGTTTTGCAAAGAAAAATTGGATGAACTCCCGAAGACTAATATCCTCATTTTTCTAATTTGGATTTGGATAATGAGATGTTTAGCAACGGTGAATTGTACATGGTGCACCGTGGTGTGACTAATTAAAATTTTATGTTATATTCATATTTACTCTTCCACACAACAGAGCCATATACGTGACGTATTTAACCCAATTATTTAAGTGGAGAATATACATTTGCGTGTTGTTGCAACACAATAAACGGGTTTTCCTAACAGTTTTTTTTATAGGAGAACTGGAAATTGCATAGAATTATAAACTTTTCAACGGATGCATAGCTGCTACGTGAGATCCCAAGAGATTATGAAATATTGCTGATATATCACAATGCAAGTTTAATATAATTTTCCAAACGCGCTTAGTTATCGAGCCGGTCCTGACTACCGAGAAGTAACTGTAATACATGAATTTATAATAAATATTGAAGTAAAACCTATTCTTTTATATTTTTTTTATTAATTTTAAATTAAATACAACATAAAATAGTTGCAATAATACTGAACGGCTATTGGAAAAGATCTTGATTAGATAACCTTCCGGGAGTAATTATTTAATTATTATCAATTATTGTATAATAAACAATTTATTATATTGTTGTTAAACAAAAAATAACAATAACGAGTTAAAAATTTTAAAAACTCATCGATTGGTGGTACCTATTGAAATTAGTGATGAGCTGGAATTTTTGAGAAGAATGTTGGCGACGTCGCACCTGTACCTATCCTATAGGTAAAACCACCCAATTAATATTATATTTACTAACACATAGACCAGTGGGTCTACCAAATTAACGAAAAACTTTGAACGATAAAAACTCACCTTGATAAAAGTTGTTTAAAAAATTTAATCCTCTAATAAAACTTCACCAACACCAAAATTAAATTAATATACTTGGCACAAAGTTTCGAAAAGAAGTTTAAAGACCGGCTAAAAGAAACAAACGGTACTCTGTTTCGTGGTCATACGTTTACTGATTATCGTCTACCTTGTACCTGTTCGTTGTAGTTTTCTTATGATATTAACCAAGCATAGGAAATTACTTGGACGGTTTTAACTGGTAGTAGAATTTTTCGTGTGTTGGTGATGCACAACTAATACGTAATTTCTTATCTCTACCTTCATAAAATTTATTACCGCCAGTACCCAACAATAAATATTGCTCATTAAAAACTCTGTTTATCAAAATATGGGCATTGTTTCGAAATTATTGGCTTGACGATAAAAATTTAATTAAAATCAATTAGTAATTGTCCAAGTGTTGCGGGTAGATGGTAGTATGTATAATTAAACTGAATGCACATAATTTCAATTTTCAGATTATTAACACCTATACGAATTTTTTAATCTTATCATTTTAAAAAAAATCATATTTGGTGAGAATTTAGAAGAAAAATCTTCTTTCTCACGACTCCGGTGCATTTCATTATTTTATTATAGTAGAATACTTTATTACCCCATAAAAGTGTAAACTTTTTTGTAACTCCAAAGAAATAAATGCTACTGTGGTAAATTGTATAAATAATAATGGCAAAAAATTGCATAAACGGCATTCATATAACATTTTTTAAAATGACATACAGTTGGTAAAACGACATAGTTGACCTTACATTCTCGGAGGAATTTCGCTGTCTCTTACAGACTTAACAAATCCATCTTCTTTTCATTTCTATTCTCGTACATTCTGCCGTTCGTTCTGGTTTTCACTGTAATTCTTTTTCACTCTTGTCTATTTCCTACTTTCTTTCTCGATTCTTCTACCCTCATTTTTCTCAAATCTTCCGACACCTGATCATACCATTTCAGATTGGTTTTACTTCGATTTTGGTTCTTTGTTGACCACCATTACCTCTAACTTATCATTGGTCTACTCACCTATTGATCGATTTTCCCTGTTTCAATATTTTACACAGACCTTTTTTTTAAACTCTCGTCTCTTCTTCATCCTTCTTGCTAAGGCACGTCGTCTCTGTTGCGTATATTAGCTCCGAATTTACGATTTTCCGAACCGGGTCAAAAACTTTACATTGGCTTTCATCTAGCATTTCATTTAAAAGATTTCAAAAGTCTCTCGAAGCGCATAATACTAAATACTAATAAGAAATATCAGCTTTACAAAAATTGGCCAAAATATTTATGAAAGTCTTACAAATAAGCTTACAAAATTTTTATATAAATGGTCCTGTTTTTAGTTTCTGAGAAAATTAAATTTTTATTCGAAAGATAGGACAAAAGCTATCAAGATTTTATAGCTGTCAAGAAATTTTTTTTAAAATGAGTATAAAAATAGTTTAACTGACCAAAACTCTTTGAATGAATAAAATTTTGTACTACATTATCAAAAACTAATATTTTAAATAAAAAAACATATTTTCATTAATTTTAAATATTAAAATTTTGTTTATTTGAAGTTGACAGTGGATACATTATCCTATATATTTAACATAGGGCAGAGTCCCCACCACAGCTTACCTCCACCCCTCTTCTTAACAACCTTAAGGTGGCGATAAGCGCAAGCGAGATGCAAGATAATTTTGATGTGGATAAGAGAGAGACAAGTACGTTTTCAGCGTTTTATACTGCAGTCACTAACGTGGCTAGTATTATTAATTAAAAAATGCGTGTGTAGTATCAAACAACAAATTATAATTAAACAGATCACAATTAAAGCCCATTATTGATCTGCAGGCTATGGAGAATAGGCAACGGAAAACCAACCCATTAATAATTCCTTAGTAAGTCACCTTGGCTTCTGCCAAGTTGATGGCTTACGCACTGAATATTTTATTGTATTATTTTGTATTATAAAATGAAACAAGTCCATATACGTAGTACGCGTAGTACATAATACAAAAATTTTTTTATATTACTAGTAACCTTAGTAACTTAGGCGACGTGCAGACCGCTACAATCGGAAATAAAATTTAAAAGGTTAGTAGCTTTATAAAAAATCTGCGAAACTGTAGAGTAACCAAAATGGATAGAAATGAAAAGAAAGAAACAAAATTATCCCATAATTATCCTAAATACGAAATTACTGAGCAGGTAATAACAATTAACTTAGTCAGATGATGGAATATAAAATTAATAGTAATAAAATGACAAAAAAATTGGAACAGTATTTTAATTCCATTTTGGTGAGTCCATCAATAATCTTCATCAATAAATGATGAGCACTCAAAATTATTAAATCACTTTTAAACTCAAATAAAATACTTTTACATGGAAAACACCCTTTTATTTCTTCAATAATATAAAATTTTATAATTAAAATCAAGACACTCAAAAGTAAACCTGTACCCCGTCGGCCATCGTGGCAAAAAGTGGCAAAAGCGAGAGTTATAAAAATAAAATAAAAGTTCAAAATTGATCAAATAAAATTTTTTCAAACAAACACAATTCAAAAAATTGCTCACTCCCCTCTGAACATATGAGAAGAACACGACAATATATTATATTTTTAATTTAATTTTTCAATTTTTAATTTGTATATGTGGAAACGTAAATTCACCACCAAAAGTCTAAATTTTGCTTTTAATAAAACCATATTTAAACTTCAATGAAAATTTACTATTTATCATTCAATAAACAAGATTAAATCTTTCTTATCTTTGTTTTATTATCATATTTTTAATCAAATAAAATTCCTAATTGTGAGAAATTTTTGACGTTTGAAGAACAAATAGCAAGTTTTATTTGGAGTAAAGTTATTTTTTGTACCATTAACTTGTAATAATTGTCAAACCTACAAACTGCGGCATAAAAGTTGTACTTTTTCTCGTTATTATAGTTGGGAATTCAACACTGTCTGTTGTAGAGAAATTGGATGATGATGGGGTTGTGGGCCCAGCATATAATAATACCAGATCCTGATAAGTACTTAACCGGAGGGTCTGGGGGGTATGGAAAATGGAATACACTGCAATTTAAAGAAAAATCAAAATATTTTCATTTCGAAATTCAACCTTTCTGAGATGTTTTCCAGTTCTCAAGCAGTTCTTCTGCTCGGCTTAGTATTTGAAGAACAAATAGCAAATGATTTTTAATTTTCATAATAATTATGAGATGTTGGACGAGATTTTATGTTGAATGGTGGAATGGGGCAATTCAAACCTAAATGCAGTCAAGAATGCATTCAATAATATATAAATTGGAGTTGTGATCAATACATCAATTATATTAAATATAAAATCTTTTATTCTAAAGATATAAAATTTTATCAATTCTATTAACAATAAAATTGGACCTAAGCATAAGTGCAATTATTATTTAACCGACATAAATTCGCTAAATATAAGGTGGACGGAAATGTTAATTGATCACATTATTAAAAGTAGAATAAATTCTCTATTTCTTTTTAATACTTTTGCAAACCCATTCCATTCCTTCCCTAACGCCAAAACCCTGCGATGCAGTGCAGGCTTGAATTTGCCATGCTCTATCTTTGATAGTGGATAAACCCAGTGCTTGCGCTATATCGGACGCTGTTAAAGAATCTGGAAGATCTTGCTTATTGGCATAAACTAATAACGGCACGTTAATTAATTTTTCATCTCCTAATAATTCGTATAGTTCCAAACCAGTTTCCTCTAAACGTTTTTTGTCGGAAGAATCGACGACGTATATCTGGAATCAAACCACTGTTATATTTTTGTTAAAAAAAAAACTATCCCTCTATTTACCAATACGTCGGTATTTTCAAAATAATTCTTCCAATAGGGCCTGATCTTTCTCTGTCCGCCAATATCCCAAACGTTCAATTTAAATCCTTCGGAAATCACGGATTTAATATTGAATCCAGCCGTTGGAGTTATATGCGTAATATCCTCCGAGGCTAAAGTTTTCAAAATGGTAGTTTTTCCTGCATTGTCCAAACCCAATAGCAATAATCTCAAATCCTTTTCGGGAGCCGAACGAAATTTCTTCAAAATTGAAAGTAATCCCTGAAACAGGAAATTTAAAATTAGAATGCATCTCGCGCATGCTCCACGGTATTTTAGTACGAATAGTGTCAATTGCCGGTGTGAGGTTGTGTTATGTGTGTTGCTATGGTAACTGACAATATTTAAACGTCAACATTATAATAAAAAAATATTATTAGGTTAAATATTTGAATTTATAAATTTGTTAATCTTAAAAATTATCGCCAAATATCTACTTACCATTTTAACTAACAGTTCGCAATTACTCCAGTTTAGATAAGCCGCAAAGTTACTTTTGGAGAGAGGCGATTCATTCGACGATATTTACCATTAGGCAACCAGACAGCCACTAACTTTATAATCAATAGCGAACATGAAAATTTTCTCGAGCGGTTTTAATTTATACGGGCAATTTAGTCAATGTCAGAATTTAATTATTAAACAATTCAACGAAACAAACTACGAGAATATTAAGAATTTAGAGCCCAGTCACACGTACAACATCGCTCTGGGCGACAATCACATAATTTTGTATGGGCCAAATGGTAGCCAAATTCTTCCTTCGGCCGGAGCAACGCAGATTGCATGTAACGAAAACTTAATTATTCTTCTGAATAAAAATGGGGAACTACATAAAATAGATTTAAATCAGCCGAGCTTGATGATGCCTCTTCCCATATTAAATTTGTTTGGCGATGAAAGCTGCGATAAAATCGTTAAAATTTCGGCAGGCAAAAATATCTACGTGGCTTTATCACAACAAGGCCAACTTTTTAATTTGCCCAATAAGTTGCACTTTGAAAATATGAACGTCGTAGATATTTGTGCTGGTTCTGAACACTGCTTGGCGTTGGACAAAAACGGCGATGTTTATAGTTTTGGAACGGGGAGGTGAGATTTCAACTTTTTTTTTAACTTGGAGTTAAAAGTTACTGTTTTTAGTCGAGGCCAATTAGGGCACGGCGATTTGGATGATCAAGTGGAGCCAAAATTGATACGCGGTTTGGCTGGAATCAGGATTATAAAAATTGCTGCTGGAGGTTGGCATTCGTGTGCTATCAGTGCCGAAGGCGATCTGTACACATGGGGATGGAACGGAAATGGTCAATTGGGCTTAAAGAAAGACGAAGATAATGGTGTTTCTGTTATGGGATCCCCCCACGTTGTCGACTTTGATGCTATGGATACAAACGTTGTCAAAGTAGCTTGTGGAAATCGGCACACCATTGTTTTCTTGGGTAAAATTTGATTTTGCGGGTGGTTTGATCGCCAATGTAATGCTTTTCGTTTACAGAGAATGGAAAATTATACGGGAGTGGATGGAACAAATATCATCAATTGGGTGATCCGGATTCGATAAATGAAAATATTTATGAGATGACTTTCCTGCACGACTTTTCCAAAATAGCTGTTTCGGATCTGAAATGTGGACCTTGGTCAAGCATAATTACAATTAATGATGATAAATAAAATTCTAAACTTTTAAAATTTTCTTCAAGTTTTTGTATTGATTACTCTAATGAAAATTAGGTCGCCTTACGTATAGATTATCTTTGAAGCAACGGCGGTCTAATTTCAGACCTCTCATGCAAAAGATGCTTTTATTGACCATTTTGAAAAAATGGCGCCCAAATTCTCCAATGTATATTTTTGCAATTATCGTGACTTATTGAATGAATTGATTATATAGGAATTTTTGCGATTTAAAACTAAATTAAGGCAAAGAGCGATAGATACATATACGCATATACCGCTTATTCGACTTCCTAGTCATCACACCATGTGTTTCTGACCCGTTAGTCGTCATCAGTATCACATTCTTGTTATCACTTAATTGTGTGCACTCAATTGTGTGAGTTGTGTGAGATTTGATATCTACATCAATATTCATTATAGATTTTTTCCAACTTGGAGTGCTAGGTACCAGCTGCGTTAGCTAAAAAATATGTACTTTTTATTTGTATGATTATACAGATTAAATGTAATGGAAAAGATCTAATTTTGTATTAATGAAAAATTTGGACAAATGGTTTTTTGTTTGTTTAACAAAGTAGTTTTATTCACTTCGGAAGTAAAATGTTGACTTGACCCCATTGTTTGAAATGGTAAAATATTAATTTACTTATTGATATTCGACTGACATAACAACTTAGCGCGCCAAATGATTAAATTATTAATTATGTCCTGTATTTTAATTTTGATATTAGATTGCTACTTTTTTTATAATCTCTATGCTTTAATTTGAAAAGTGTAAGAAATGTGTAGGTATGAAATACCTGCCCCCCCCCCCCCCCAGTGCCCCCTGTAGTATATGAAATATACGAATTGAAATTTCAAAAATTTACCGCTTTCCCAAAAACCGAATATTAAATTTTAAATGCATTATTATTATTATTGTCAACTCTGAATAAAATTTTTTGAAATAGTTATAAAATCCTCCGACTATAACGAGTCGCCATTGTTATTTCTAGAAAAAATAATTGTCCGCTGATTACGGATTACTTCTGATTGGTCAAAAATGTTGAAATAAAGTCCTATTCACCAATCAGAAGTCACCCGTCAAAAAAGTATCCTCAATCCGTTGCTACATATCTGAACATACTATTAGTTAAATTTTACATTTAAATTTAAAATTTTAAATTTAAAAATTATACATAAATTATTTTCTACTTTAGAATTTCTCATGAATTACCAGCAAAAAATTAATTAAGTACAGTCTGGCTGACAAAGGTAGGTAAAAAATTGAATAAAATTACAAGTTCACCATTTAAAAATATTTAAATAGTTATTTAAGCTGCTAGGTATGTAGGAAAGCTTCAGCTTTTAATATAATTAATTAAACTAGAAAAAATAAAGAAAGCACCAGGTTATTATAATATTTAATTAGAAAATATAGATATTACGTCCAGGACGACCACAAAACGCTTCCGTGGTTACTCGACGCAAACCTAGAAAGCAAAAGCAGTGGTTTCTTGACCCAACAGCTTCCAGAAGACAATCCACGAAGGGATTGAATCATGGCACTTGCCTTATCAGATCGAGGATACCAATAGGCTATGCTAGAGCATGTAGTATCCCCATTGGTCATGGTCACACTCGGAAAGAACGAGAAGAACAGGCAGATGCAACACATATCAATCATTTGGCAACGCCCAACCATCGTCCAAATCAGCTGCCAGAAACCAAAAGATACATCGGCAAACAAAAAAATGTTTTCAGTCTTACACCAAGTCGTGAAACCATCGCCCTCTCAAAGTTTCACAACACGATCATTTTTTAAAACTAAACCGCCGCAAACTATGAAGGAACTAAGGAGAAGAACCCAATAAGGACTACAAACCCACCAAAGATAATCACATCTAAACCTGATTAATACCATAGGGAAATATTTAAGAATCGACATTTTACAATGACAAGCGAAAACAAGGTTTTTAATCATTTTTCAACACAGGAAGATCTTGGACCAACAGCCAAATGCAATACAATTAGAAGGTACTAACCCCAGAAGGACAGTCCTCTTAGCCAATAGGAGTAAAGGATTTAATAAAATTAGGGATGCGGAATTCATTTCAAAAACTCAAATTAAGGATTGAAGAGCTCCAGTTTCTTTTCAAACGTCAGAACAAGAGGTAGCATAAAACATTGAGTGAAATTGAGTTTTCGGGTGCGTCATAATTTGCAGCGACATCCAACAGCAACCAGAGGCTACCAAAGGTTTTTGAATTTTAATTTTGTATTTCCATAAAAAACCTTCTTAAGGCGTTGAACCCCGATGAAATATGCGTCGCTTGGCCTCTTCCTCACATTTCTGCTGGTAAAATAGCTGTAATAGCTAGCTGCCGACCAGCGAATAAACATGTGTGTTGAAATTTGCTCTGAAAAATAATGCTACTTGGGCGTAGTTGTGTATTATTAATTTTTTATAAAATTGTAAATAACAAATTATAAATGGGGGCAATTCCTGTAAATAATCAAATGTATTTCACGGAAAAACAAGTCTTAATAAATTATTAATTTCTAATTGGGAAAATAATACAGTCGGGCCCAAACAAATGTTCCAAGTTTCACACGAGACACAAAAATTTAATGTGTCCAAAAAGCAGTCGACAAATAAGTTCGTTAAAAAGTTGATTTCCCTAATTTTCCAACTACTATTTTTTATTATTTAGAACTACATTAGGAACAAACGAATGCATTAACTTTATTAAAAAGATACACCGTGATTAAAAACTAATTAGGTTTATATAAAATTAATTGCAGCTTTATGGCGGAGCTGTGAGTAGCAAAGTTCTTTGTCGTAGTTTTGAAATTGGCACCTAAGAAGTATCGATGAGTGTGTTCAATTATTCAACTTAGATAAAAAATGAATAAGAAGTAATTATCTGTTATAGAAATTGTGGATTATTGATTGAATAGTAAGTAGACTAAATTAATCTATAATTTAGAAAATTAACTGTGAAGATCCTTTTAAGCATGCGTTAATAATATTTGATTTGTATCTTGCCAGGTATAACTTATAGCCTTTTCAGAAAAGTTATTGGTTCAAGAGGTTTGGAAAAATTCAAAACTCGCGCGATTTAAACAATCACGACCGCTAACGGATTGTCATAAATAATATTTAAAAAATCAAAATTACAAGTGGAAATGCATGCGGTTTGGGTTGTTATAATTATAATTTTGGTATTTGTAGGCGTTTTTGGAAGTATTAAATTATGTCTTAAGTTAAGTGCAGGGTGGGATAGAAGCCCAACGTGTTTAGTAGGAAAAACTGCAATTGTTACTGGGGCAAATTCAGGTAATATTATTTTCATATTTTAATTTTATTCAACGTTGATCAATATAAAATATTTGAACTTGTATCTCGGCTGGGTGCAAAGAATTCATCAGGTCTTTACCCTTTTTGCCAGTTTCAGTGTTCTGAATGAATGGAATGGAGAATGGTGTAAAAATTTGAAAAATTAATGAGCATTAAATTAAAATTTTGAATTAAATCTTTTTATGAGTTTTGCAATCGTAATTATTTTTTATATCATATTCAATATTTTAAACATCAAATTTTAAACATTTTTGTCCTCCCAACCTCATTATTGTCATACTTCTTCGTGACCACAAACATAAACTCTCCTCCAAATATTACGTCACGAATTCTTACAACCCAGCTCCTCTTTTATAATTTATTATTGAGTAAATCCCAAACAAAAATACGAAAGTAAAACATAAAAAAACAAAATAATATATTACTTCAAATATTCATTCAAAATTCGTATTTAAAAAAAATATATTTTTTAATATATTTTAAAATAAACAAAAAATAAAAAAATTGGTCCATGTAAACTCCGCTTACTAATAAAGTAAGTGTAAACTCTATTCTGAACAAAAAGGTTGCCACTAATCCCACATGTAAACTACTCCAAGTATATTGCCCCCTCACGTTTCTTTGGAAAAAGAAGAAATTGTGAAAAAAAGAACATTAATGGAATACAATACAAAAATTGTTTAGCATTAATTTAAAAGAAATTCATTGTTGCTAAAATTATTGTAATAAATTAAGATTATTAACTTGTGAAAATATAATAAATATAAAAACTCAAAAATGAAACAAATTAAATTAACGATTAAAATTCTTTAGATCTTTAATATTTCGAATTATGTATTTTAGTTAGGGTGGATCCGAGATTTGCCGTACTCATTAAAAATATCCATGGGGCGCAACCGAACTCGAAAATTACGCATCTCAGTTTTCAATATAAATTCGGCTGTAATTAACCGAATACAATTTAAAATAAATTTATTAAATAATATAAAAAACCTTTAAATATTCTGAAAGAGCAAAGTTAGGATAAAATAAAATCGACCCAACGCAACGGTTACTTCACAATTTAATTTTGAAAATCGACTTTTTGATGAAAATTTAAAGTTTCTGTTCGTGTTTGCATTACTAAAGCTTTCTGTTGACGAAGCGTGTGCGCTACGGTACTCTTAAAATCCGAGTGTGAGTGGGGAGCCCCCATCAGATACTTTTCATACAAACTTTTCCAGCCAGTTACGCGGACCCCCTCAAAAGGGCCCGTAAGCGTAATTTTTAAGCCTTCTTGGCACAATGTCATCCAACGAACACCAGATGAAGGAGATAAAGACGTCTAAATGCTACACATTTCAATGAACTTAGCTGATGGGGAGAGAGCGTGGTTCATTCACTGGCAAGCGGTACCCGTGGAAACATCGTTCGAGTTCCTGCATTATAGAGTGCATTTGCGATCCGATGATTGTAATAAGTAATTCACTGGCCTGACATTGGCAAATCTCGGATTCCAGCATTCGAATTTCGTCATTTTGGAGTTCTGTTGCGCCCTTGGGGATGTTTTTAATGAGTTTAGAGCTTATCATAACGGCCCGTAACGCTCGAGCAAAGCGAGAGTATGAAGGGCGTAGTTTTGATAAGTGCAACAACGGAAAATCTCGGATCCATCACCTTTGAAATGGTTATTTTTGAAACACTACTGGATATTTCGCAAAATTATTTATATTTACTATATAGACCATTACCTACCACCCAGTGTAAAAATTTTGACGAAATTCGAAAGCGTAGAACATCGACGGTCCCCTTGATACAACAAAACGCGTCTTCCATCCACAAAGGCATTTGTGACGGAAGACTTTCATTGTGTGGTTTCTTATGGTGTCACTGTCTCCCGGACTATAAATTTATTAATAGGGAAAGTTTTATTATTTTATTTGATTGGAGTTATTTGGTTTGCGTGGGAAACTCTGCTGCGCTATATTAAGCCGACTAGTGCGCAGGGGTAGCGCAAAACGTGCGCAAGCTAGGAAAGGTTATTTTTGTTAGGTTGAAGGGTATATCTGTTTTGCTAAATGGATTTCAAGCACGAGAAATTCTTTCCTACCGAATGAGCTCAGAATCAGGCTCTCCGACTCGTCCAAATCGCGTAATACGTCAGTAGGGTGTTATAAACACTGTTTCGAACCCAGGGCTGTTGAGGGGCTCTGGGCACTTTAGCCCCTACAACTATGATACGACAGAGGACTATTTTATTAACAGCAGGCAAACTGGTAATTTCGGTTATCAATTGATGACCTGGCAGGAACTAGAGGACCCCATGGATCGCGGGTCCTGTGCAGTTACCCAGAATGCCCAATGGAGAAGAGGAGCCTGATCGAACCTGTATAGTTCTTCTGTACGGCTCTGGAATAAGTAATATACTACATAGCTATTTATTTTTAATCTAATCTAAATCTCTGAATGATTCGTTGGTATTCAACTATTAAACTTGAGAATAAATATAGCATCGCGTATTTAATCTGATTAATTTTAAACGACAAACTTGTAATTATTACGTGCACGTATTACATCATCGTGACACATTTTACGATTGCCAATTAATTTATTGTAGGTAATAAAAAAAACAACAAAAAATATATTATTAATTTAAATACAAGTCTGGGTTTGGATATTTTTAACTATGTTATTCGGTCTCCTTTTATTTTTTTTCGGTGTTTTTGCAATTGTGAAATTATATATAAAACTTAATACGACGTGGGATACAAGTGCTACTTGTTTACTTGGTAAAACTGCGATTGTAACAGGAGCAAATTCAGGTTATTAATAATTATCTATAGTAAATTAGAATATTTAATGTATCACAAAAATGTGACATTTAAAGAAATAATTTTGACCGGTTTGGGGATTTCTTGAAAAATGTTCTTATTTTAATGAAATACTGAAAAGATTAACTTCATAATATTTTTTGTATATTTTGTATGTATTTTTTTTTTAACTAAAACCAAGTTAAATAAACGCTTAAGTATTTTTAAAATTGTATTTATTAGACACGATATTTAAACTCGAAAATGAAAGTAACCGCTTTCGAAATATCGTGTCTAATAAATACAATTTTAAAAATACTTAAGCGCTTATTTAACCTGGTTTTAGTTTAAAATATTATTATAATTTATTATCAAAGTTACGAATTCTAAAATTTACATATTTTTTTTCATGTATGTTTCATAAATTCTATAACACATTAATAATGTGCTGAAGCATTTTTAAATACGACTCTATTTTTCAGGTATTGGATTTTATACCGCCCAAGATTTTGCAAAAAGAGGAGCTCGAGTTATTTTGGCATGCAGGGATCCAAAACGTGGGGAAGAAGCTAAAACTAGAATAATAGAAGCGACTGGCAATTACAATGTTGTGATAAAAATTATAGACTTTGCTTCGTTAACATCTATTAGAAAGTTTGCAATTGAAATTAAAACAACCGAAGAGCGGTTAGATATTTTGGTTAACAATGCGGGAGCTACTGGTTTCGATCATAAAATGACCGAAGATGGTTTGAGTGTAACAATGCAAGTGAATTATTTTGGCCCTTTTTTACTCACTGTGCTATTAATAGGTAATTTACACTTTTCTCTGGTATCGAATTTTACTAAAACTGTTTTTTACAGGATTACTCAAAATATCTAGTCCAAGTCGAATTGTAAATGTGTCGTCGGATTTGGCCAATGCGGCTAAACTTAATATCGACGATTTAAATGCATTTCCCAGAGGAATGCTTCCTAAGGTTGTCGACTACAATAATACAAAATTATGTAATATTTTGTTTACCAATGAACTAGCTAGAAGACTGACGGGAACTGGCGTTGATGTAAATTCCCTTCATCCGGGAGCCGTGAATACAAATATTCTAGATAATTCGTCTGGAATTTTCAAAGCTATAATGAAGGTCATAATGAAGTTGTACTACAAAGTTAGTCAAAATCTACTTACAAGTTTGGTTTGTTTTTTATAGAATAATTTTTCAGACTCCCTTAGAAGGTGCGCAAACTACTATCTACGTTGCGGTAGCAAAAGAAATTTCTGGTATGTCGGGAAAATATTTTGTTGAATGTAGTTTAAGTAAGATGCCACGTAAAGCTAGGGACGAAAATTTAGCAAAGAAGTTATGGGAAAAGAGTGTAACTTTCGTAAAGTTAACGGAAGAAGAAAGTCATTTAATTTAAATACATGTATTTATTTCTTTGTTTGTAGTTCCTTATTAATAAAACTTAAAAAAAACTATCTTTCACTATTACACTGCATAATTCAAATTTTTCATCCCGATTCAAACATCCGATACAGGAAATAATTTTCAGGAAGTGGGGCGAGACAGGAAATTAGCCCAAAGTCAAAGCCGTAAGTAACCGCACTGGTACCATTGTAACATTAAAATTTTTTCTTTCAATATTTGTGTTCTCTGTCCTCTTTTTTTCTTATACCTTTCTACTCTCTAATTTAAATGAATTTGAATTTATTTCTGAACTAATAACTGGGCTGGATTCACTATAGACTTTGATAGCTAATCACCTTTAAAAACTTGTTAACCTTATAAACTTGGATAACACATATCTACATAAACTAACAATAAACATAATAATATTAAACAGATAGCAGCATTCGCATGCTTTAGTTGTTATTATTATTACCTATATTTTGATAAATTATATTGAATGATGATATGAGAACTCAAATATATACCTATATTTATAATCGGTACAGTTTTTTTGTACTTTTAAATCAAATTTTAACTTTAAATCAAATAATCTGAAATAGTAAGAAATGCTAACTGAATTATTTGTAATTGTTGCTTTAATATTGATAATATTAAAAATTATTTCAAAGCTCACCCTCGGAATATGCACAAGTCCAGTTTGTTTACTTGGAAAAACAGTGTTAATCACCGGTGGAAATTCTGGTAGGTTGTATTGCATTGTTTTAATCAAATTTATTATATTCAGGTATTCTCTAGCTTCAAACTTCTGTTTTTCCCAAAATAATCTTCAAATGTCATCTTTTTCAGGTATTGGATATGAAACGGCCTTACAACTGGCTGGACGAGGATGTCGTGTAATAATTGCAGACAAAGATAATTGCGATGAATCAAAAGAAAAGATTATAACTGAAACTAATAACAAAAATATTGTAACAAAACAATTCGATTTAGCTTCCCTAAGTTCCGTCAGAAACTTAGCACAAGACATAATCAAAAATGAGAAGCGGTTGGATATTTTGATAAACAATGTAGGAGTACTAGGACTTGATTCCAGTTATACGCAGGATGGCTTACATTTAGGAATGCAAGTTAATCATTTTGGATCATTTTTATTAACTCATTTGCTCATCGGTAAATATTAAAATAATCGAAAGTAAATTCATCGCCATACGTACAAACTTTTAGATTTGTTAAAACAATCTGCACCAAGCAGAATTATTTTTGTTAGCTCAGCCACAGCTTATTATTCCAATTTAAAAGCAGAAGAGTTAAATTCTCCACCCAAAGCAACTAGTTTGTGTTCTGCCAAATTTATGGAATACTGCAACACGAAGCTGTGTAACATAATATCGGCGCAAGGATTCGCTAACAAATTGAAAGGAACCGGGGTTACATCAAATTCGCTCTATCCTGGTGTGGTGCGTACTCCATTATTGACAAGCTCTAAAACAAATGTGTTTGGAAATTTCATAATACGTGCTATATGGAGTGTAGGTTTTTATATATTCAAATTGTATAGTAAGGTAAAAATTGAAGTTAATTATAAAAATTTAGATCACCAATCCATGAATTTATTTTAGAGTCCCCTTGAAGGAGCTCAAACAACCATACACTTGGCCCTAGCCAAAGAGCTTGAAAGTATTACAGGAAAATATTTTATGGATTGTAAAACATTTTTCACTCCTTTTCAAGCTAATAATATTGATTTTTCAAACCAGATTTGGAAACTAAGTGAAGATTTTGTAAAATTATCCAACGCTGAAAAATTATAAAAATATTAAATTAAATGGCTAACAATAATGTTATGAGAATTTATTTGTTGTAAATTCCTACCAAATTTTAATAAGTTATTTTAATCCAATAATTACCTATCGTTTTATTTTGATTGCTCGACAGCAAATCCATTATAAAATAATTACCAAATCAGATGATTTTAGTTTTTTTTCAGCATTGTATTCTTAAATTGTTTGAGTATATTCTAATATTAATATTTAAATAAAATGTTTCTTTCCAAACAGATTACAGAGACAAATTTTTGTGTGGACACCGATCAAATGTATCAATATCAGCAGAAAACAGTTTCAATTTTAACAGAAATTTCTTGTTTATACAAATATTTCTAAGCACAACCATTATTGTTATATAAAAACAAACAAAATACTTAGTTGATAGTGTATTTTCACATGCACACATACAAATACGTAAACACTTGTGTTCACAACATAAAATCAATCATCAACAATTAAATTGTACAAATAACTAATTCACATACAATAAATGAATGAATAAATTAGTAAACTACGCTTCCGCTTTCATTCTATCCTAAGTAAAAAAAAATCTTTCGTTTATTACATAATTCGTTTCTACAGATAGAATTGCTATCTTCCCGTGGTCTTCGGAGATCTGACAAAAAGCGACACAGTAATTTAATAAACAGAATAACTAAAATTACACAATTCTAATAAGCCATTAATTTTGTGTCGCCGATCCATTTTCTTTTGGGGCCGATCGACTGTGTGATCTCGATTTCGACTTTCTTTCTGCAGTTCGTGAACGGCTACGGCGTGCCGATTCTGAGCGGGATCGTGATCTGGAACGAGAACGACTACGAGAACGAGAACGTGATGCGCTTCTCGAACGGCTGCGCCGATCACGCGATCGACTACGTGAACGCGAACGTGACCTGAAAGATACAAAAGAGGTATAATTTTTTGAAATACTTATGCATACTTTACAAGTAGGTACTTAAAATTAAACACTTGTAGAGTAAGTTTGTTGTAATGTCGAGATTTTAAGAGCCAAGTTCAGGTTTAACTGAAAACACTGGGTGACAATATTAATAAGGAAACTTGTCCTCAAAATCTCTTCTTTGTAAAAATAATTTTATTAAATCTACAACTACTTACCCTACAGGTGAAAACTAAATTAAAAAGAAAAGAGTGAATAATTGTAATTGATTGTTGTCAATGAAGGTTTAATGCGCCATATACTTCTTAAATTAATGCAATAATGAAAACATAGGCAATACAAAATTAAATTGAGGGTTTTAAATCAAATATATGGCGCATATTAAATAAAATAAATCCCGAAATTGACTATAAACGGTGGGCGATCTTGTCCTTAGTGAAGCGGATGTGAATCTAAAAGTCGGTTCTTTAAGATAAGAAATAAAATCCGAAGATTTAGTTATGAGATCTGCAAGGCATTTGAAATTTGAAAATTTTAATGTAGTTACCTGTTGCTTTTGAAAATGGTTTTGTTTCATTTATGCTTAATAATAAAATTATTAGGTATTTATTATTAAATTATTATTTATAATAATTAATTATTTATAATTATTATTATAATTTATTATTAAAATCTAGTATATTTTAATTATGCAGAAAAAAAATTAAGACTAGTGAATTTAGATGTTTGTTCAAAAAATGTTTGTGTGTATGTGGTCAAATCTTGTGCGAGCTTTCGAATTTGTATTATTTGAGATTAACAGCCGATTATGTTTTGTTTAAAACTTTGATCTTACTTTTTTTATTCACTGCGACATAAATACGCAATGCAAATGCAATGTTTTAAAGGTTTTATCTAAATGGGGCCTTAGGATTCTGTGATTAATATACCAGTTAATAAATTACCGGCTAAAAGTAAAACAAGAACATTTTGAAAAAGTAGGTATGTTAAAATTTTCAAATTGAAACTTCTGGCAGTACCACTTGCTACTTTCTTTCCACCAAAGATAATTCTTTATCACATTTTTGACCACTTCCGCTTCACTATATGTACTGAAGATGATCTTGGGACCCATTAAATTTTGTCGACGTATAATGATGAATAAATGTCACCACGACTGCAGATATTTCTTTCGCAAAGCTTCTTTGTTCAACAACAAAACATCAATCGGCGTTACAAAATTAATTGAAGATTGAATTTTACAAAATTAATGTTTTGTGGATGAAATATAATGAAATACTCACCATTAAAAAATATTTTATAAGAAATTCCAATTACCAACTGTAAAGTAGGTAAAATGGAACGATTAAACGTTAGGGCGGCTCTAGACCTACGTGCTTTTTACTTGTACTTGTAGGTAAAAGCTTTTCATGTTCGGCATAGAATTATGCCCAACGTGCCAAGCCCGTACGTGCAAATAAGAAAAAAACACGTACATCTGTAGCAGACATTAAAGATATTTATTTAGAGAGTAAATTTGATTAAGTAAATTTTTACCATTTTATGTGAGCTTGTAAGACGTGAAGTAAACAGTAGATAGGTAGTAAATCAACTAGCGTACACCCGAAAGAGCTGGTAACTCACTGGCTCACAGTAGTCATATGAAATAAGCAGTCGTGTGCAGAGAGATCATTGTAGTACACTACGTGGTGGCTGTCTACGCAGTCAGTAGGAGGCAAACGCGAGACGTGAATGAGACTCAGTGGTTTACCTGACTATCGGCCACAGTTTATACCTATAACATGGCAGCACTGTCAGCCAATCACCTCCATCTATACAAAGCGTCTTCCATGTAAACGACACATTGCAACTGAATTTTTGTTAATAATCAAAAACTTAAATAAACCAATAAGTAAGTAACCTGTTACTACCAAAATTAAATCAAAATTTTACATGAAAACATAATAAAATACGATTACAATTGAAAAATTAAAACACTTTCGATTTACCACCCAACACTATGAAACAAGAACTGAAGAAATTTAAACAAATCCACAACAATTTTCAGGGGCGGATTGGCTATATCCGTATAATGCATTCCACTACCCATATAAATTGTAAACATAAAATTGTTTGCCCCTCCCTCAAAGACTACAATTTTTAAATAAAAATAAAAAAATGTTTCATTCCGAAGGCAAGCGTTTTAAAGCATTTAAGAAAAGTCTTCTGATATTAACTTTATAGTTCTTCGAGCACATCTGGTTTGGATTTTTTTTTAAATAAGCCAAAAGATAAACGTGTTTGGCTCTTCTAATAGCAAAGGGACTCGTTTCATGTTTTTCCACAACAAAACGAAAGAGCCAGTCCGCCCCTGGTAATTTTGTTTTATTGCGATAATAATGACAAGCATCGTGGATTAATTTCATTTCCTCAATTTTTGTAATACAATTTATGATTTGGTGCAATTACAAATCGGGAACAGAACTATCAAAATGTCAGGATTTAAAATCAAGTATGTAGGTGATGTGTTGATGAAAACAAAATTCAATTGTAAACGTCAAATTAAAAAGAAGGAAATTAAAAAAATTAGTTTTCCAGTTGCAATGTACACTTTGACGCAAAAAAATTAATAAATTAAACATTAAACAAAAAATAAAACAATTTGTTAGCATTCGCGTGTAGTAGGAATACAAATTTGGTGATAGCTGTTATGAACAAAAATAAGCAACACAAAATTGAATGGAAAAAATACCTGCGTCGATTTCTTTTATATCGATAACAGTCTCGAGCATAGTGTCCTCGATCACCGCACTCATAACAACGATCGTCTGGATGAAAAGGCCTTCCTCTTGATCTGGGCGGAGGTCCCCTGTACCTACCGCTACCTGCTTTTCCGTTAGACATTTCAACACGAGCTCGACGGCCACAAATTGTTCTTCCATCTACAACAGCCCATTTAATATGGTGATGGTAAAAAAGTTAGAATACGTACCTAACCCTCTAATAGCATCTTCCGCATCACGGGGATCTTCGAACTCGACAAACGCAAATCCTGGTGGATTTCTAGCAACCCAAACGTTTCGAAGAGGCCCATAATAACCAAAAGCATCTTCAAGTTCCTGCTTTGACGCATTATTACCTAAATCACCTACGTACACTTTCGTTTCCGAACCATAGCGCGACATTTTACAATTTTAATTTGTCTTCAATATCGATCGACGACTTTGAAAGGACGCGCCCGGCCGGCGTCACAACTTTTCATAAAATATACAACACACCGCCACTTCCACACTTCCTATCAATTTTAACGAAAGAAAGAATTACCGCGAAGCTTTTAGTGTCGTTTCTTACTCACCTGAAATTTATAAAAATCTAAAATGTTATGCAAACATTAACATTGTAAGATAAACATTAATCGCCTCCTCTGGTCTCGTCTGGCTAACGCTGTCAATGGCGGTATTATTATTTTCCGCAAATAAACCAATACGAAACGCGAATCGCGAAAAGCCAATCCGAACACGAGTATTTGAAAACAAATTTTACCGCTAGAAATTGAAAGTGAAATTTGTTCCGCTTGCGCGTGCAATCGAAATGTCGCTCGTTAGCTTTATTAAAATTAATAGAGGTTTAACCAAATTTGTTGTGAAAGTCGCTGGAATAAATATAAGGTATTTATTTAAGAAGATATGTTCATTAGATAAGCGAGAAAAATCGTCCAACAGCATTTCCTGTTTTTGCACTTTCTTTTTCGTATTGTTTTTAATTTTCTGACAATAATATTATAATGATGACAATATAGACAGTAATAAGAAAGTAAAATGTCTGTTTTTCAATTTTTAGATCATCAAAAATTTAATTTAAAATGGTAGGTTGGCATCGCTACAGTTCTTTCCAAGGAATATGAATGTTACGTCACGGATGACGTTTATTGTGTATAAGCGGACCTGAAACGAAGGGATGTCAAGGAAACCCAGTCTCTTATGACGAGTTTCGAGCTTTTTTTTAGATTCGAAAGAATGAAATTTGCTGATGAGAATAAAAATATAGTAAGTAGAACCTACATATTATATTATTTTCGTTTCCATTTATGCAAAGAGTTGATTCATAATTATTAATCAAAATATTTTAGAGAGGGGAATCCCAGAAAATTAAAATTTTTAAATATTATTGATTAAACTGATGATATTTTCGTAAGCAGGATTTAAAAATTGGTTTTGATTTTTTATATAATTTATTAAGTCAATATTTACATAATTAAATAATTTCTTAATTAAATAACAAATTAAGTAATTCAAAAAATTAAGCAATTGTTGTGCGGGTAAAAATGATAAGAAAGTAGATAACTAGGTAATTACAAAGCTTTATCAGGTCAATTTTTAAAATAACAAATAATCTTGATAACCTTCACTAAACAACCGACCTCAAATTATTTCATTTCTAATTTCTTGGTTAATCGTGGTCGTTCACCGCAATTTATTAATAAATTTATTGAATTATTCGGTTTTGAATTTTACATCAGGTAAGATTTTTTTATATAATCTTCTTTTTCTATTACCTTTCACTCTTCAAACGTTACAAATTCGCAAATTTGATAACAACATAGCAGTTTCTGCGGGCATAATCACGAAGCAGGGCCGTACTTAGGATATATTTTCGTATTCGTGTTGAGCCATCCGGAGTAATAAATAAAAAATCTTATGTTGCCTCTGCCAAGACTTGATCAGACTTTTAAAAAAAATTAAATGATCATATTAATTTAATTTTTATAATAATGAAATAGCTAATTGATTACAATGTTAGAATAAAATTCGAAAAATATACAAAATTGAATTATTAGTACTTACGAAATTATTTTAAAATACCATATATTTTTTTATTATTATTTTATAGTTGAAAAAAAATCATATTTCAAAACCCGATGGTCACAAAAATTTAAAAAAAAATGAAGAATGAGTTTTTCGTCGGTCTAAAAAACATGAAATTTTGAGAAAAATTGCAAAGGGTCACCTAAAAAAGTGGCCGATTTGACATCGAATACCCATACATATTGTCGAGTTATTTTGTGTACAGGGGGGGGGGGGGGTTGAATAGTATTTTTATTTTATTTTTGTGAAGTTTGAAATTCCCGCTAGAAGTTGAAAGTGGCGACAACTAGTGCGAGAAAAAGAGGCTTTCTGGTTCAACAATGGTTCAACATGACGGAAGAGCCGTACGTGAAAATTTGAGGTCCGCGAATTCTGATTAAGAAAAATTTTGAAATAAAAAAGTTAAAAGATAGTTTAGTAAAAGAAGACTTTGATTTGAAGAGTTTAAACGGAAGAAAATAAAAATTGAGCAATAACTGGACATCTGGAGGCCGGTATCTGGATAGTTTAACGTGCCCATTTTGAAAATTTATTGAAAGTTTTAAAAATTCAAAATTATAATTAATAATTACAGTTCAATATATTGCAATATACTGGGATAGGTTTTTAAATTATAAAAAAAAAATTAATCTTCCTCAACCCGAATACAGCATCTGTTAAGCTATGAGACTCTTATAAAAATTTAATTTCAGGTTTACTTTTATTTTTTTTTATTTGTTCATAATAATGAAATTTTTAATATTTCGCAAAACCCCTACGCCTTCCTTTAGTTATCGGATCGAAGATTAACAAAAAGTT
Organism: Cantharis lateralis; assembly: GCA_963170105.1. Lineage (NCBI taxonomy): Eukaryota > Metazoa > Arthropoda > Insecta > Coleoptera > Cantharidae > Cantharis > Cantharis lateralis. The sequence continues at coordinate 9,206,143 of OY720626.1, forward strand.
TGATTCCAAAGCCGCTAGGCTTTCGGCCTAGCGAAATTGCATTGGTAAAAGTCAATATCAAAAACTCTCTTTGAAAAAAAATCGAAATGAATATAATATCTTTGGCTGACTATAATATATTGGAAACTTTAGGTGCGAAACCAACCGAGTTTTTTAAAATTGTATTACTCAATTTGTCTGCACGTTGTAATTTCTTTTCCATTTTCAGAAATATGTCGCTGGATTCCACAAAACTTGAGGTCGTACAGAAGCCATTTCATGTACCATCATTGCAGGAAATTGCTGATGGTAATGTAAAATTTGAAGGTGTAGCCAAATTTTTAAAAATTGTAAATATAATTTTTCAGTGTTAAATTCAAGCTTAAAATCGCACTTTGCGGAAGTGAACGTTGAAGTGGTCGACTGTCCCGATCTTACTCAGCAACCATTCACTTTAGCAGCTGCAGGTAATAAAATATTTGTAGTACTACGGCCAAGTCTGTTAGGTCGCAGTCCCACTGCAGCCACCAGCTACCATCGACTAAAATTCAACTAATTCAATTGGTGCAAATAATGAACAAACCACTTCCATTGGTTGAATTTTGCGATGGTGGTCGATGGTGGCTGCAGTGGGACTGCCGCCTTACCGTTTGAAATTCTTAAATATTTAACTCACAATAGGATTAAATGGAAAACCTCGATTAGCCGAAATTGGTGGTCCTCCTTACCTACTTCCGTTAGTGCAAAGGGAAAAAGTTTACAATTTGAAAGATTTGCCTCAATTGGTAGGACTCGAGAGTGCAGCTATTATAGGCGCCGGTGCCGGACCCTTTCCATATGCTACTGTAAATTGCGAGGTAAGAGTTTTATCATCAACTATGCCTACCAGTACCACACTGCCTTGATTTACAGCTTTACCGTAACTCATTTAAGGAGCTGTTAACTTCTTTTTCACTTGTATCATCTGATTGTATTAACAGTGGTGCCCTCCCTGATCGTAAAACCTTCTATATTTTAGAATTTTGTAGTCCGTCATATCAAATAACACAAACTAATAAATTCCTTCTTTTAGGGAATAATAAACCTAAAAGTAACCAACGGAGTCGTAGATCAACAAACAAGAATTGCCAAAGTTGTCAACGAAGCTTCCATTGTTCAGGAAATTTTGCCTTCCACCGAAACCCGAATTGCGGTTCTTGGCAATTTCTTCGTATCCGAAGGAAAGCCAGGCCAGGTAAGAATTTTCAGGAAGATTTCCACGCCAATTAAAAATTTCTCTTGTTAGGTTTTAAAAGTTCACGTCAAGAAGCGAATTGGTTCGGACGATTTCATTGCAAGCATTCGGAAGTCCTTGGTAGATCATTACGGGCAAGATAAAATTGTAGGTACGTACAGATCGCAAAGACTACTTGTGGATGAAAACTAAAAATACACCTCGATTGCTTAACAGGTTTAGGAGGAACTTTCTTATTGAAAGAAGGTAAAGCAAAACAACACGTCATGCCCGATTTTTCAACTACGCCAATCACCTCAGATGAACTATTGAATAAATGGCTAAATTTTTATACCATGTCAGCACCTTTAATAGCAGTGGGTACTTTAGTTACCGGAGACTATGTAAGTTATAAATTTGTGTTGGTAGGTACTTGAAGTGAAATGTTTTTTTTTCAGGACTTAGACTTGCGAGTGCAACATTTCCACAGTTTTAGTCATCACGGAGAAGCTGGTCATTATCATATTGATACAACTCCAGACACTGTCGAATATTTGGGATATTTTAATACTGCCGAGTACATTTATCGCGTGGACAAACCAACTGTTACCCACCAATTTGGAAGAGATTGAAATTTGTACCATCCAAATTATTATTGCACTATTTTCAATAAAATATTTGCTACGTTAGTGTAGTATATCTTCCAAATAATTAGTTCTTTTATTGCTCACTTTAAGTTAATAATCTACATTTGAATCAATCTACTTCGTTTTCTAGTAAATTTGGGATGTTTCCTTCACTGGGATTTGCTTGTTGCCTTTCGGGTAAAACTATTTTAACTTCACAATGACTGCGATACCAATTTCGCCATGCAATTACATGTTTTTGAAAATTTGCTGCCAACCACGAAGAATAAATAAAATCAATAGCCGCCATTCCTAAATAAAGCGGTTGATTCACATTGCAATTTCGTTACTACATCATGTGTCGGAGCGGCGATGAGTTTTTAAATTCTTTATTAAGACATCACTGTACTTACCTATAACAGCAGCAAATGTCATTATATGGACCGACGGATTTCTCTGATTATAAACACTCGATTTTCCAATTGATTCGCACAACAGCATTAGCATATAAGTAGCTCCTATTGTAGCAGGAGTGTAAATCAAAAATGCAAATAAATCGAGCAATAGTTCTCTTATATGTTCGCCAGGATGTCGCAAAAATACAAAAATCGACTCGAAAACGCCATACCTAGAAAAATGGCCTAAAATTTTTTTAGCAACGATCGGATCAAAATTTACATAGGTTTTCGTATAATATGGAAATGATGTTGGCATAGTTCACATCTACTACTACAAGATTCTTTTAGCCATCTTTCCAAGCATTCCAAATGCGTTCGCTCGATTGATCCACGACAATGGCACGGTGAGAGCAGATCTCCAAGACTCTCTCCACCATGACATATCCGGCACACGTTTATCCATTCTGCATCTGCAACACTTGTCTAAAATGTATTTGTAAGTGTAAGTACTATAAAAATGAAATACTATGATGGGAAAACGCAAATTCGTTTTTGCAAAAATACGCCAAAGAATTAAAAATTACCATGCTGTTTATGACATTAACGTAGATATTATTTGAATCGGAATTCAGCATATCTTCGTGTGCCTGACTGCGCACAGTAAATAGGGGCCGCGTTAAAACGTTTGTGGGTTTTAGTTTTTCGTTTAAACTCGAACTACTTCCACCATACTTCTTATTTAAATATTCCGTATTTTCTATTGGTACAGCATGAAATAAAATATTTGACTAATGGTAATTTGAATTTTACATTTTCACCTCGAATGTTTTCCAAGGAAGTGGTCGATTCTTCCATGTCGGAATTCACTCTCAAATAAGCAATTTCAGAGGAAATATTTGCGCAGTCGTTACGCTTTTCGCTGTTATAGTTGACTTCTCCAAACCAATGATTTACAAAATCGTCCGAATTATCTTTTGTCAGCTGTGCTACGGTGTTTATTTCCTCAATTTTAGAGTCTGGTTTTATGACACAAGCAGTCGCTTCGTTGTTTTTAGTTTCTGTATCTTCAAGATGAGGCAAACTAAGGTTTAAAACGCTTGTGGTAGACTCCGTTAAAACTATTGATACTAAAATATCGGCAGTTTTCTTCTCCGCTCCATGTTTATGCTTCGAAGTAGTTTGTGATTCGCCATCGATTTTCAAAGGTTTATTGTTCATTATTCTATTGTTAAGATGTGAAGTTTTTATTACATACGTTTTTAAAAATTTTGAATGGAATGACTTTTAAATGTGTCAAATGATAGATTGTAAGTTTCCATAGCAAAATTTGCAATTTTTAGAAAATCCTAAATTTAAGTAAACTTAAAATTTAACTGGACGTAAAATTCATACATAAAATAATTTATTAGGATAATATAACACAGATAAAATCTTTGTGATAACTCTAGAGAAATTTTGTACACTAATAATTGCGTTTATATCAGAACACAATTTAACAATTAATTAGATAATACTTCTTAGAAACAATATGAATTTTCTAAAAATAATTATAAGAGTATAAAACTTAAAAACTATAAATTCATACGATAAATTTTGGTAAAAACAAAATTAAAACTAAAGCACCACATTAACAAATAAAATATTATTAAATCTATTTAATGTACAGACACAATGCTGAATTAAGGCAAGAAAGCAATTTTTTGCTCTGACGATTTTAAAATAAACTTTTATCTGAACCTGAATGTAAAGAAGCATGCTCAATTTTATAAGTCCGAGTCAATCTATGTAAAAGAAGTTTTCGTTTTAACCTTAAAACTACATAAAAATAAAGTTTTCAGAAATCGATTAGGTCTCTTACTGTAAACTGAGCCCCATCGGTCTAAATATTTATATTACAAAACAAAATAATTAAAATTAATTTGATATCACATTTACCCTAAAATTATATTTTAAGAAAGTTATAAATGCATAAATTTGACTAAACACAAAATTTAAACCTTAAATGTTCTCACCACTCTTGTAACGTATTGTCGGCAAATAGGACATTCCGCTAATTTTTTTCCGCAATTAATGCATGTGGCCAGATGACCGCATTCAAGGATAACGCAATCTAACGGACCATCCATGCAAATTTTACACAAATTTTCAACAGTTGCCGCTTCATAATCTAAAAAATTTAGTAATTCAGAAAATGTTTTCGTTTAGAAATTAATCCTACCTTCGTCTTTGTGTAGATTATTATCGGTCCATAACCTCGTAGCACGATCCAATAATTCAGACTTTTCAACGCATCCCTTATAGTTTACCCTATTTAAAGTTAAGAGTTCTTTTAATTGTTTAACCGATAAATCGTTTAATTCTTCGATAGTATTAAAATCGGACAATTTTGGATATTTCGGTGGTTCAGCGGGTGGAGGGGGAGGAGGAACCGTCGGTTGAGCCTAAAAAGATATTTGATTATTATTTTGTTTCTTAAATAGATAGTTGGAATTCAACAAAAATTTTTTGGCTTTTTAAAAACTGCTATCGTTGAGCTTTGTATTTTAGCTTAAAATTGTTTAAACTTTTAGGTGAGCGACAAAATAATTGCCTCCAAAAAAACCTAATTTTTACCCTAATTCATTAGACTTTCAAAATTTTCCTATGTTTTAAACTAAAGTATTTGCTTAGAAAAAAACTTACGGCTGGATTTTGGGTGTTATTTGGTTGTTGTACATTAGCATTAGCAGCGGGTTGTTGTTCATCTTGCTCATTGTTAACCACATTATACGTGAAGAATTGTGTAGAACCATAACTCGTTTGAGGAGTCCCAAATTCTGCATTCACTGAATTAGTGAAACCATGTACTTGAAAAGTTGATGCACGAGGAGAACTGTTTGACGAAAAATTTCCAGTTTGTTCGACCCTGCGGCCCAAATTATTTATGACATCTGCAACAATTAAAAAAAAATTTGTGATATTTTTATAGATCTGCGTTGAAGTAGCTTGGAAATGTGTTCGGCTTAAGCTCTGTAGTTTAGCATCAAAAAAAGCGTCCGTGTTGGTAAATTAAGAATCTGTATTTTTGAGAATGGTCATTACAATAAACGGGAATCCACAATCCATTGAATAAATGAAATTTAACTCTAACAAATGCAAAAAAAAGAAATTCCGAAGTTATCTGGAAGTCTTGAAGAAATTTTTTACGTTTATTGCTGTTGTCTGGATTTTAAATTAAGTCACTGTCCATTACAAAAATATTATTTTGTTCAAACATCTTAATCTGCAAGTGAAGTTTTTAACAAAAAATTCGCATTAGTAACAGAAGCCATTGGTCGTAATGTGCATCTATTTCTAGTATCTTCAGTGACTAACAAAATTTAATTTTAGCTGAGAAAACATTTCGTTCTTTCTTTAAGCTGAAAACTTACATAGGTCAGGTTTCACAAAAATCTATTTAACGTTAAATTGCATTCTCATAGATTAGTTGTCTTGCATTGCATTGCAAGAGCTTACGAGAACCAATAAAATTAAAATGTGTAAACTCCCACTCTCTTATACTTGAATTCAATTGATTCAGCAAATGGCAAGGCAGAAATATATATTGTAGTCAGAGGTCAATTCCGTGGTCCTGGGGAAAAAGGGGATACGTTTATTTTGAACAAGTTTCGGTACAATTATTTGAAGTTCAGAAACGTGCTACAAATCAGGTTAAAATCGGGCACACAATACAAATACAGTAAAACTCCAATTTATCCGAATCGCTCTCAGAATATCAGAAAAAAATTAAGACAAAAACGTACTGCGATTCACAAATAATGATTCTGTCTACACAAGCTATTGTCCTTCCCTTCACGAAGCTAGTGTAGGCAAAGCGCGAATACCTGTCACTGTTCGTTTTAATTAGTCAGTGAGTTTTTTCTCCCATTTTCAACAAACATACAGTAATTAATTAAAATAGAGCATTTTTTGGGAAAAATTCCAATTATCCGAATCAATTAGGACTGGAACCCCTACTGTAGATACAGTTATAGCTAATCACCCCCAGTAAATGTCTTTTCAGAAGTATTTTTAGAAATTAGAAGTCAGTTAATCACCTGTTCCCATTTAACACAATTTTCAACTTATCCTCTTTTTCCCCGGGACCACGGAATTGGTCATCAAGGTCTTGATATTTTAAAGTCGGCCAACCGTAATAGGGTCAATCGTCAAAGAGCCCAATGAAAAAAACAATCACAGTCAACCTCTGACTGTCATAACGTCACATGAGAGATTCTCAATATATTTCTAATGGCACCCAAATAAAGCAGGTTGGCTGTTTAATAAAAAAATGAATATTGTAATTTGTGTTATTTTTTATAAGCTCTTAAAAATTCCAACATTTGCTATTCAACTTTGTATGTAAAATCTCCATATCTGATTAATAATAAAAAAGACTTTTAGTATTTAACTTTATGAGATTGTGTGGTTTTGAAAAGCTCTCCCTGTGTGTCCATTGTATTTGTTTGGAACATATTAACATGTGGATCCAGGCTCTCAGCTTAGCAGCAGATGAGTACTATCAAATAAAATAATAATGTGATTCCTCTGGATTTCTGGAAAATTTTGTTCAAAATTTGATTTTCAATCAATCATTTGAACTTGAGCCCAATGCCAAACCAAAGGGTTTAAACAAAATAGTTGCATTTCCAAATAAATCAAATCTTAGAAAGGGAGGAAAACACACAATAATAAACAAGTGTGCTGTGAAATGGAGTCACTCGATAAGTTTAGCAAAAAATTATTTTATAACCAACTTACTTCGGACGCTAAAATTTGAAAAAATATTGTTACGACTTTGCTCTTGCGAAGGCGAAGCTAAATTTGGAACGGAACCGCTAACTGTTGACCCGAGTCTACTACGACTTCGTGTACCACTGGCAGGATTTGAACATCTACAAAATAACTCGACCAATTCAGCTTTTTCTAAAAGTAATAAAAAACTAATTAGTGCATTTGATATTAAAAAAAAATCAAATTAACACTCACCGACTAAACCGTGAGTTGATATGTGTCGTTTGTTTAAATAATCTCGCAGATCTTTAGACCTTAACTCCATCAACTTCTCTCTATCCGGTGGTCGCTTATTAAGTATCCCACATTTTTCACAACAAAGCCCTCTAAAGTGTTTCGTTTAAAAAAATGATTATTGTCGAGCTAGAAACTTACTCGTTGGATTTATTCAGGCACCGTAAGCAATGATACAGCATACATTCGATGCATTTCACTTTCCAATTTATTAAAGTAAAATTTGCTTTGCACTTCGCGCACGGCATAATTTAAAAAAATTGCACTAAAATTATAAAACCGAAAAAAGACTTCCGAATAATCGTTGGTTGGACATTACAATTAATTTGAAGAAATCGGTGCTCTTATGTGTCGTTATCAAACATTGATAACAGGATAAAAATAATGAAAACACAAGAATTAATAAATTAATAGAATGATGAGCGATTTTTTCGAACTAAAATTTTTGTAGGTTAATAATAATTAAAGAAATTCAAGAAAAGGTTAAAAATGTCGAGACAAAAATTAAGATGCGATCCGATTGTTGCTTTAATAGAAGGTTTCGCCACATTTATTTACGAGAAAAATGGAAATTCCGTGTTGAGATTTTTGGAATAAAACTTGACATGTCAAATTACTTGTGAAAGTAACTGACAGCACCAATTGATTTGTCAGCGCTTCTCAAACATGTCGCAAAATTAAAATTACGAAATAGAATACTACGAAATTATGGTATAATTAATAAATTATAGTCTTAAACTATGTTTGACACGCGATTTTTGCTGCCAACAGAGTCGAGACTTTAAATTGATCAACATGAATACTAAAATCAGTTCATGGAAATTTATATTTTTACTATATTTTTATTTGTCAAGATTATGATAAAGTCATATGGATGGTCACATCAGATTTTTATTAAAACGCATGTATAAGTAAATTTTCATTAAAAAGTAACACACTGTACAAAATAAGTTACAATTCACCATTTAATATTTAATGCAGTATTCATTTTTTCTACTTCGTGATACTGCGTATGCAAAACAGCCGCTGCTTTGTCGCTATCTTGTCCGGACAACCAACGTTCATATAATTCGTTAACAATTTTACTATCTTCTGGAATTTCCACCGGTAAAGAATCGTATAGCATTTCTAAACTGGACGTTAGTTCCTTTAAAGCGACCCCCTCTTGAGGTCGAATCTGTGCACCTCCATTTAGACAACCTAATTTTAAAAATGTTAAACTTGAGAAATAAAACAATAATTAAATTACCTGAAGGGCAAGCCATAACTTCGACGTAATGATATTGTGATTTTCCACGTTTCAATTTCTGTACCAAATTTTGAATGTTTCGAAATCCGTTTGCAATGGCAAATCTTAAAGCCACTTTACCTTCCACTTCCAGTACCACTTCACGAAAATCTGGATTTCTATAAAACAAAATTGATTAAATAGCAGCAAGTAATATTTAAAACTTAAACAGGCCGTCTCTCTTTAAGTTCTAATTCTGTATTCATTAGTCGTCATCAGTACCCTATCATTTTCAGTATTTTTTTTTAGAACAATTAGTCTCTTTTTAGGATTAGAGAATGCTTGTAGCTCAGAAACAGTTATAAGAAAGTTTAGACCCTCATTTTTGAGTTTGGTTTACTTGGTTGTACAGGATATAGAGTACTGATGAGTACCTGAGTAATGAAAAACTCTTAATTATGAAACATTGCATTACGGCATGAAGCCATCATAACAGGTGGAAAGAAAATGATGTCCCCACTCTATCAATCTGGCCTGTGTCTACGTGCGTTGGGAGTTTTATATAAAGCGATGCAATTTTTTACAGATTTTGATGATCACTTATCCTTAGAAGTCATAAATACCTAAGATTTTTGTATTCAATTTTATCGTATTCCATATTAAAGAACTCCATTGCTGCATGTTTAAAAATATAATCGGAATAACCACCAGATCCAGACCCAATATGTTTTTTTAAATAAGGTTTCACTTCTATATCTTCTTTTGGACCCCACGGTTCAGAAAAAGTAGACGCCTCAACGTCTCCTAACAAAATGCCGTCTGTCTCCAACATTTGTTCCAATTCAACTGAAATCAATGAATTAGAGTAGTAAATCAAGTCTTTATGCAACACTTACTGGCCGTAATCACACAATCAACATCTTTACTTTCAGTTTCATGATTTACAAAATCGTCTCGTGCTGCTTCTAATTTTTTATCGTAGCAAGGCATCACACTCACATGATAAATTGCATGTCCTGCTTTATTTTTGCTAACCCAGTCTTTTATTAGTGAGCCCATTATTTGCTGAGGTGATTTTGTCGTGGAAATGTATGGCAAAATATAACTCCCATGAGTTTTTTCAGCATAACAAACCCAACCTAAAGAATAATTTACTTTTGGAGCTACACAAAATCTCAAAGACAATTACCTGGACAACTCGAAGCAAGCATTGGTAAGACATTTTTGACTCCATCACTTTGAGTAGCTCTATAGCGCTTGACAAATTCCCGTTGACTTTCAATCAAAGCAAAATTTTCGGCCACGGTCATATCGACTATCATATCGGCACCAAGTTGCCGAAAATATCCGGCCAATTTCGACGCACATTCGTTAGGTTCTAATTTATATCTTATCGCTAAAGATAGAATTGGTTGAATTGATATGGATACAACTATTAATTTAGCCTCTGCGCCATTATCGGTCTAATACAAAAAAAATTAAAGATGAAGAAATAATACAAACATCAGACGAACCTTTCGTAAGTTATTATTTTCGTTAAACACACGCAGCATTTCGTCTTGACTCTGGCTTGTTATTAGCACACTTTCGGCCGAAGTGATACAACCTGAACATGCCAAACAATCGGCCAACGTTATTTCAACCTTCTGTAACTTCTGCGAACTGCCATTCTAAAAATATAAAGTATCACAATGTTGTCTTTTAAATAATGAATAATAAAACCTCTTCCATGGAGTAACTTCCATCTTCTTGAATCGTTATCTTCGAGCCAGTTTTTGTTGTTGTTTTTTCGATATTCACAGGTTTTATGCATTCCTAGAATTATCAGTATATTATAACAAATAAATCGGTTTAATTAACTCACCTGAGAAGGTGTGATAAAATCATCCAAATCAGTTAATTGCAAAACACCACTAAATCGTGACATTTTTTAAATTATAACCTCAAAATTAAACGTCAAATTGTATGTTTTGCTTTGTTAAGGTTTTGTGCGTCAAACTGATAAAAAATATAAATAATATATTTTGTGCTGATAACGAATGAAGAGGCACTGAAGAGGTTTGTTGGCTGGCATACATTTAATTGAAATTTTAGAATTAAGTTAAAATAAAAACTATAAAATAAAAATTATAAAAAAGAACCCATGGCTGTATTACATTACTTGACTTTTAAGATTCCAACTTAGATTCCAACTAAGATTTATGCTTCTGAAAGTTTTAGCAGCTTTATATTAATAATTTCACTCTAGAAAAATTTATAGATCGCAATTATTTAAATAATGAACCTCATGTCGATCAAAATTGGGATAGGAAGACCCCCATACTTAATTTGTACGTACAACATGCCTCGGCCATCAAGGTCTGGGCACGACTATCTGAAAGAGATCAGCTACCACATGAACGCCTTAGCCAAAAAAGTGTCGTATAATGAATGTTCATTGACGGATGAACACGTTACAGTTGAATCGGGTGCTGTTTAGGTTTTTCTTCTATGTGCCTCGTAGCACTGGGAAAACTTTTTTTATCAACTTGCTTCTGGCAGCTGCCGTCGTTACTGACACTTAACATAATATCTCATTCTAAATGCAGAAATTAAATAGGTTCATCATCTTATCGAGTTTATCAACTCTCTTCACCTACGAACCTACAAGCTTCTCCTAAAAGTGGAGGCTCAAAGGCTTTCGATTTCCCATCAAAAATTATGGCCATTAATAAGTTCCAAGAACAGTCGATGAAGATGTACGACTGATCTAATCACTACATCAAATCGCAGATCACCATCTTGGGAATCCCCCTTTTAATTGTATTTAGGTCGATCAAACTTTCACTTAAAAATCTTTTCTTTGTGTAAAATTTTATAAAATCTCCGAGTTGCGCTACTGCTTTCGTTACGCTGTCACTGTCTGGTAATAAACAAAACGAACGCAACCGTTTGTTAACGACGTTACCGTGGCGCCAATAAATTCATATTTAAACAATATTGAAAAATTAATTTGATTAACGGAATTTCGAACGTAATAATTTAAACGTGAAAGTTAATATTTTACATCGATGGCGGAAGGTGAGCCCGAAAAAAAAGAAGCGGAAAAGAAAATCGTTCACACTTATCCTTTAGTAATGGTGAGTCACACCGATTATATTGATTTTTCAAAATCTTATTAAAAATGTGTTAGAATTCGGACATGCCGGAAGAAATGAAACAGGAGTCGGTTGAATTGATAGTAACGGCGTGCGAAAAACACTCGACGAACAATGAGGTAACAGGTTTTGTCTAAAATATCAAGTTGAATTACAATTGTTCGGTTTAGGCTGCGGCACGAATGATCAAAGAGCAAATGGACAAAAAATTCGGACCTCCTTTTCACGTCGTCGTGGGTGAAGGTTATGGATTTGAAATATCTTACGAGTGTAAAGGCCTGCTGTACATGTTCTTTGCGGGAAGTTTAGCAATTTGTGTGTGGAAGTGTTGACGCACATAGCTTCCGTTGTACAATAAAAAAAACTTCTGGCGTAATAAGATTTATTATAAAATAAGCTGCATACATATATTTTAATATAACATTTGCTACATTAATTATTGTATAAATTCAGTCATTTCTTTTTATAAAATAAAAATATTAAATTATTGAAAGTGTTGGGATTTTAAATAGCATCGGTTTTAAAATGCGAGTAAGTTTTCCAAGCTTCATCATTTTTTTTCTATAGTGATGTAAGACAAGACGAGATAACTTTGGAAATCTTCACATCGTACAAAATATTTACCATCAACAAAAAATTAAAAAACAAATTTGCACCTTGGATTACAAAAGTCTTGAGTAATAAACAACAATATTAAAAAATTATTTACAACGTGGCGTTGTTAAACTGAATCGTTTTGATTATTTAATTTGTAAGTAAGCACCCAACGCACAATTAAACATTTAATTGGGATTCTCAAACTTGGGAGTCTGCCATTTTATTTCTTTAATTTCCAAGTTTGAGCATCCCTGCTATAAACCACAATCATTATTACAATCTAAAACGTTAATATTCTTAAAACATATTAATACTTACTTCATTAAAAATAGATTTACAATTAGCAGTTATTAATTGAATACAATTAATGACATACACATACAATTAATTAAGTATGTGTAGGGGGTTTCCACATGTAAAATATACAGGGTGGCGCCTATTGCACAATCAAAATTTTAAAAATTGGCAGGTTAAATTAATATTAAAAAACGAAACTTTTCATAAGCTTTCAATAATGACATTTCAATATATAAGTTAGTTGCGTAGCTCCGACCAGGGTATCAAATACCATCTCCACCCAGTTATGTTCAACTTGGCCGACTGGGCGTGGTCACTTGAGCTGTGCAACTAGCATATAATTGAAGGGTGTAGTGGGTAAATAGGTTAAAATGCACCACCATGTACAGAGTAGGAAAATTTCGTTACATATTACATATTCACTTCATGCATAACTCATAGTAGTGCTACCATGCCACCAACTTGGAAGCGTTGGTGTAAAAATATTAATTCTTAATTTTTTCTGTTATAGGATCCCGATAGCTTGTTAACAAAAAACCAAGCCTAGCTAAGTCTTCTTGCAAAAATAACAAAATTTTCCTTCAACGTAAAACTATACATAACTTCAGCACAGTTACCCTGTTTTTAAATAGAAGTAAAAGTAAACAAAGCCACATAAGTCGATCTTTGCTTTGCAGTATGAGGTTTAACAAAAAAAGTCCTCATTACTCAACGTCAGAGCTGCACAAAGCACTATGTAAAAGTAATTCAATTACCAATTACCAAATTATTGTCAAAGTTTAAAGTGCTTGAAATACCAAATACTATATCTTCTTAAAAGTAATTGACATATCAATTACTTAATTACTTTACTCAGGAAAAGTAATTCAATTATCAAATACTTCGTAAAAGTAATTGAAATATCTTAAATTAACCAAAAAATAATTCAATTACCCAATATCCAAAGTAATTCAATTACTTCAAGTAATTCAATTACTCAAAGTATTTCAATTACTTAAAATAATTCAATTACTCAAAGTATTTCAATTACTCAAAGTATTTCAATTACTCAAAGTATTTCAATTACTCAAGTAATTCAATTACTCAAAATATTTCAAAATCCAAGTTCTTTCAACATTATTTAAAAAAATTAAAAGCTTGGTACCTACTCATATTATTATTTATTCGTATTAAAAAATTGTAAAAAGTATTTTTTTAAAGTTAATTATCTTTTTTAAAATTAGCTTTCATTAGCACTAAATTTTCAAAATTTATATCTGTTAGAGCATGTCTTCTGGGTGCATTGATAATTTCAGCAAACGAAAATAATCTTTCGACCGGTGCTGAAGATGGTAAACATGTATTGTATCGATAAAACAATTCTTTCATAATTGGATATGAATTTAATGCACTTAAAGTTGAACCGGAATCGTTCAAATATTGTAAAATTTCTAATTCGGCAGTTCTTTTAAAGTTATTTACTGAACTGTTGATCGTACCCGTTACATCGTAAGCACCGTAGCAACTATGATACCACTGTACCAATGTAAGAAATTGAAAACATTTAAATTAATAAAAAATACTACACATAGTATTTTATGTTTTACAGTAGCGTATTTAGGAGAGGCAAGGACCAAATTGCCTCCCCCCCCCCATCCCAAGGATTACTCGGATTGCATTCCTGAAGCTCTCCGTGATAAAAATCGTGTTTACCACAAGCTTAAGTGGGGTGTTTTGGGGTTGGCAAGGGGAATTTGCCTCCCCATCCAGGATGATTCAGAATGGTTTGCCCCCCTCCCCCATAAGCAATTTCTAAATACGCTACTGGTAAACCGGTATCATCAACTAATAACTACATATTATACCCTTTCCCCTGTATTCACAAAAATATTTAAAGAGTGTTTTACACCTATTTTAGTTAAAACGTTCATTAAAGTTAAACAACCAATGAAAACTTTAGAATATTGACTAATGAACATTTGTGATTGGTGTTTTATGACACATGCCTTCTAAAGGGTTTGTAAACCTATCAAAACTTTCTAAAATTTTATGAATACAGGGGTTTAAATTTTAACTTAACTGAGTCGTGCAAGTGGAGTGAAAATCCAAAGAAAAATTAGGACATAATTTTTTTCGTTAGATAGTATTGCAATTTGCAAAACGGTCGATTAGTAAGAAACTAAGATTCTAAGAATTAGCGTGATTAAAACTTGATCCGTCCTTGATTTCATCAAAAAGTAATTCAATTACCGAAAATATAATTTAATTACTGAAAAAGTAATTCAAACGGAAAATATGTAATTCAATTACCGAAAAGTAATTTAATTACCGAAAAAGTAATTCAATTACCGCAAAAGTAATTCAATTACCGCAAAAGTAATTCAATTACCACAAAAGTAATTCAATTACCGCAAAAGTAATTCAATTACCGAAAAGTAATTCAATTACTGCAAAAGTAATTCAATTATCGAAGAAAGATTTAAAACCCAATTACCAAATACTCAAATACCTTGTTGAAGTAATTCAAATACCAAATACTTGAGGATAATTTCAAAAGTAATTCAATTAAAGTAATTCAATTACTTTTGAGTAATTGAATTACTTTATGCAAGCCTTTTAATTGAATTACTTTCAGCTCTGCTCAACGTTAAAAATTTCATAAAATAAAAGTTAAAAAATGGCGCCCAACCAGGGGTTATATTAAAATTTTAATCAACTGACACTTAACCAAAGGTCAACAATATTTAATTCAGAATAAAATATTTTCCAATAAATTTCTTTAAAAAATCACAATTTCATTGCACAATATGTAACCTCAATAAATATGGCTAACGCCTGTGCCTTTATTACCGTATTAGGTCTGTGATGCTATTAAGATTGAGCAGAAAAACGAGTTACCAATACTTTGGTATCTTTTGCAATTTCGTAAGCAGATAAACGAACTTGCTGTAAATAATAGTCGATTTGTATAGAATCGGAAATTTTGCTAACCGCCTGCAATTTGGAACACTCGTTTTTTAAACGTGTAGAACTGTCCAAAAGACGTTGGATTACTTCTCCGCCGCTTGCCTGAAACACGCAATCAATTAAATTTTCACATTATTTGTCAAATAAAAATACATACAGCTGGCACTGCAGCTGTCAAATGTCCAATAACTAATTTTATTTTATCGGCACATGAAACGCAATCTTCTCGTTGTGCGCTGTTTATGCAACTCCACAACTGTTGAATTCCTTTTGTAACTTGTTCAGTGTATTGCATTATTATTTGTTCTCGAGGACCGGCGTACAAACTCTGTGTTACACCTCTGGCATTCTCAGATTGTTTTATCTAAAATATACAATCAGACAAAGGTGAGAAAACATAAGACAAAAATAACTACCTGATTTTTTAACGTTTGCCAGTTAAATGTTTTCAGGCCTTCCCTAGTCTCGTACATACTGGAAGGTCTTTGACCTTTGCGATTTTGTCTAAAGTCCATGCTTAAAATTTGTGTATTTTCAATATTTCCGTTTGTAATTTTTGTGCTGTCAAGACTCTCGCTCTAAAACAAAATTGATAAAAACTGAAACAGTTGTTCCCATCTATTTACCACAGGAAAATTATCCAAAGATGGTGTGCTGATGTTTCCGTTCAATTTGTTCGAATGTTCCTCGGCTTGAGAAAGTCGGGTTCTTAGTTCGTAATTTTCACTACTCAATTGTTCGACTAAACTCTTAAGACTACTAACTTCTGCTTTGAGGTCTGAAATGGTATTGCCAGAATCTTGCAGTTTCTTAGATAAAATTTGTACTTCGACGTTTTGGTTACTTTTTGCTTCATATTTGTCGACTGTCGAAGAAATTTGTGTGTCCGATAATGAATTTTGCTGCAGAAATGACATTAGAGTAATAAAATAAAATAATTAAAAGTATAAGCCTACCTCGTCTGACGCTAAAAAAGCGTAATCATCATCTGATGCAACCGAATCATACAATGGTTCGTCGTCGGATATTTGAGAAAATTGCCTCAGTGAGGGTGCATTTGATGACTTACTTTCTTGTGAAGCTGAAAATTTGTAATATTTAGCAAAAGCACGTTAAATAATTTTAAAGTAATTGCAACCTTTTTCGGAATTTAATTGCCTTCGTTGTGTTTCTACCAATATGTCGTATACCAACGCCTTCAGTTCGGGTGTTGTAAATCGACCCAATTTTTGTCTTCCCTGATTTCGGGTTGTCGACAGTGATGGATCCACTGGTAAAAATGGAACCGCGTTGGCGTTTAATTCCAACGTTTCTGCACTGCTTAACCATACTAGGAGAATTTTATTTTAATGAATTTTTAAAAAACAATGTAAAAAAGCAATCAATGGAGAACTACAAAAACTACATTATTTGATTTGTTTATGAACAAATTGTAATTTCTAGGATTGAGCTAGGTCGTACGAACTGGTCACATAAAGAATCTGGAAAATCGCCTTAACACAGTTAATTTGTCTGTTTATTTAATCACTTTCTTATGAGTGAGTCAATTAAGTTGACACAGATGGTATCGGTCGTGCTTGTACCAGGGTAAAATGATTGCGAATCACAACTTTGTATTCCTACGTGTAGGTATCTACAGTAAGTGAATGCCTAGGTTGTGCGGCCTGAGTGAGTTGCGATAATCAAGGAAATTTCACAATCATTTCTTATCTTTGCCATGAGCAAAAAGAAAAGTCAACTCGGTGTTGCCAGATGGATTCAAGAAAAAGACCCGTCCAGCACCCGAAACTCTACAGATAGACAGCGAGCTGCTCAATAGTCAGTAAACCCCTCATAATTCAACACCTATTTTGCCAAGGTGTTGATCTTCATCGAATATTCTTATTCCCTGATAATCATCCAGAAACACAGATATGTGTATTATATTGTATGGGTACTGCAGATGACTAATAGGACACAGTGTCTGTACTGTTCATCCTTAATTATGTAAAAATTTCGTAAATATTAATATTCACAAAAAGAATTTTTTTCTGGCACCCGGAAGAAATTCTATGAACGCCCATGATTGTTACATTGTACTTCCTGCACAAATATTTATTAACAATAAATTATTATTGCTGGTGTTTCTATTAAAAGCAATTTATACTGTTTACATTGCATTTTGTTGATACTTTTAACCTTCACATTTGGCGCAATTTAAAATAAATTTGTTTTTAGCGAGAATACAATTAATTGTAATTGTGATGCTATTAAATTTTTCATTTGAATTATTAAAACAAACTAATCAAGGATGAAAAAAGTATTCACAAATGCGGCATTAAATCACTCTGAATTTTTCTATTGCTAATAACAGATTGATAAAAAATTAATAAATAATGTTTACGCAACATCCTAGAACCTAGACGAATGTAACAGACACTACAACACGAAATTAAAATATCGTACTTACTCTTACGTTCCAAACTGAGGCAGAAAATAAGAAAACATTGTTAAACTTGCACCACCAAGAAAAATTTATCTCTAGTAAAATTTAATTCACTTACTTGCTTCGGTTTCGCGCCTCTCGACTTCGTCGTACACATCCATAACAAGTTCCTCGAACAATTTATTGGGCAACTGAAAAAAGACGTGCTAAGTGCAAATTAAAAAGCTTCAACCACAAAAGTTACCTTCTTCAGTTTGGTCAGAGAGTTAGAATCCGACCTGGCACCAATTTGAGGTATCAGAAAATGAACGCCTTTTTCGTGTTCCGGCTTACGATGGCACAAATAATTACTAAACTTATCGGTCACTTCGTACTGGCATTCTATTAATCTGTTTGCTAAATCTTGGTTAGCTTGTTGCCTAAAATGAAAATTGCACAAAATTTTGCTTGCATAATTTTTAGGTACCCAATTACTTGGCATATTCGATAGGGGTTCGCCCTTGAGCATCCAAACAAATTGGATCAGCACCATAAGTTATTAACAATTCAGCCTGAGTTATTTGATTTGCTTTAGCTGCGACATGTAACGGAGTAGATCCTTTCTCGTCATGAAAATAATTAGGATCGGCACCTTGTATTAACATCCTTAAAGAAGCCTCCAAATTTGAACTACGTACATTTCCGTGCAATTCCTTCCCTAATTCGTTTTCAACACACAACAAGCCGTCTTCGTTGTTTGGCCGAAAAGCAAACTGCCAGTTTTGATGCTTGGCACGAATAAATTCTGCTTTAACGCTAAAATAATATAATCTTTTAATAAGAATGTTAAGAATTTAATAAAAAGAAATACACTTACTGTAATGGATCTTTAGCAGTAGGTTTTCGTTTGGCATATTTTGAATTATTGTCGATTGCATATTCCCATATATTATTAACGCCACAATTATTTAGAGTTTGCACCATCTGAAAAAACAACATAAACATTTCAACAAACCAGCATCAATTAACTTACAGCCAATTGCGAATTACTCCAACTACTTTTTTGAAATGATTTCACTTGTGATATGTGTCTACCCAAACTACGATGTATACTGCAGCACTGAATGCATAGGAAAATTCCCTTATTAATTGAAGCCCACGAAGGATCTACAACAACAGATAATTAGTAAATGTATTGTAATTTGCTAAAAATGACGCACCTGGGGCTCCGCAATCTGCACAAACATCCGTATTTTGTCGCGATTTGGTGCGTGTCATTTTGCATTAATTCGTGTCAATTAATGAAACGGCGTCCAAAATAAATTGACGTAGTTAATAATAATCGATTTAGGTAATTAAAAAGTCGACACTAATTTATTTAATAAAGTTGACATTTTTTCTTTGTTGGTTAGTTTATTTTGTCAACGCGATAGACGAGAATTATACGGGGTGAACAAAAAGTATTAAACAAAAATATTAATTTATGGATTTCTATATACGCAAAATTTTACTTTAAAGATATTTTATATAAAATAATTAAGGAGGTAAGAAATTTATTATAACTAATGATTGTTGAGCGGTTAATTTTAGAGAATAAAGGGTTAGAAGCTCGATTGTAGCTAAATTGTATATAGCTAAATAATAGCTAAATTTTACACCGAGGGGTACATCGCATTTCAAAATTTTGTACACCAATTCCTTATTTTTGTTTTGAAAGGTAAAATATATCACATTATTTATAAAAAAGTTTGTTTATAAATATAATTTTAAATAAATTGTATGGTCTTGCGTTGTGATTGGTTAAAATTTTGCAGGTATTGATGGAAGTATCGGCAACACTGGTGTTTACTAAAACGACAACCACCGTTCACCTGTCAATAAAAAGCGGCGACCTCATGCAACAAATCGAAATAAAAATTTACGGTTAAAATCATCAAGAATAAATGTTGGTCGTTTGTACCAGCTTATTTAATAAAATTGAAATTTACAGACGGACTTTATCGTACGATACCTTTTTTAGAAATGTCAATTGTTGAGGTTGTCAAGAAAGGTGGATAAAATTCAAGTAGGTACACCACAAATTATTGTTGTGTAATCAGAACGAAGAAGTAACATATTACCTAAAAATGGATTATCTGGGCGAAGTAATAGCGCTAACAATTGACGCCGTCATATTGGCTACCTGTCTTAAACAATACTTTAAAAATAAGACTGCGATGTGCATGATTCAGGTATATTACGCTTTTAAACTTGGATTTGCTTACCGTAGCTGTACCATATTATTTTATTTGGTAGGGTGCTCCCGTCCTAGACATCGACAAAAATTTACAAGAAATAGTTAATACTCACCCCGAGAAGAAACTATCGTATGTGTCTATTAGAGGAACTGTCAAACCTATAGGAAATCCTATCGTTAGCAGCAATAATCCAAATGTTGCAGGTGTTATACAATTCTTGAGTATCAAGGAACATGTTATTCAACGTAGCACAGCAGGATTTTGGTCAGAACACGAACGATTAATACAAGAAGTTCACAACATGATGCCATTCGTAATCCAATCGAAAGGCCATAATGTCGAAATTGTCGACCCTTTAGTAGCCGATGTACTAGGTAAATTTAAAGCTTTGGGTTAATTTTGAATAATTTCGTTTGCGAGAGCTTAAATCGGAAAAGCTACATGGGCACAAATTTGCTATTGGGTCAGTCCATATCAAGTGGTCCAGCACTGATTGCTTGGACATTATGAAAAATCTGACAAACATGTTGGTTATTTTTATTAAAAAATAGTACTTTAAATTTTCACGTTTTAAAAGATGAGTTGCCCTGACTTTCAAAAATCACACTTGATATTGAACCGATCCCTTATTTTGTCTTTACTTTTTGTTATTTAGATATGGATGTAATATCTGATTTGTTTAGTCCCACCGTACCGACGGTGATGGATCACATTTGGGGATTTTTTGCTGGAGTACGGCAACGTGGTGTCCAAACCACCGAGCGAATGTTGAGAAAAGGTGCCGTAATCACCGGAATCGGTGAATTAGTTTCTTCTGAAGATGGGTTATCCCTCAGATTGCAACCACCAAGTAACGGAGCTCCATTTTATTTAACAAATATGCAAGTAACTTCGCTGGTACGAAAGCTCGACGATAGTAAACGAAATTACAGGTAGGATTTTTATAACCAAAAGAAAAACCATCTAATATAAATTATATTTCTTCTTAGATTGTTGTGTGCATTATTTGGAACCATTGGGCTAGTTTTGGGTGGTTTAATAGTCAGAAGGTATTGGAAAGACAGATGTAAAAAGTTGGACGACGAAAAGCGCAAACGAGATCTCGAAACCACACGTCGAGAGAGAAGAAGAAGAGTACGGGATAATAATTTAACTGAAGGCCAGTTATGTGTTGTTTGCAGAGCGAATCCTAGAGAAGTAAAATTTTAGTATTTTCCACAAGAATCGAATTTTAAAATTTAATTTTCAGATTATCCTTCTACCTTGTGGACACGTTTGCTTATGCGAGGATTGTGCCGATGGAATTTCTGAGTATTGTCCAGTATGTAGAGCTTCTATTGATACCAAATCGGCAGCATACATTGCATGATGTGATTGTTTCTACCAGTAACAATTTTTATA
The DNA here is from genome assembly GCA_963170105.1 of Cantharis lateralis. NCBI lineage: Eukaryota > Metazoa > Arthropoda > Insecta > Coleoptera > Cantharidae > Cantharis > Cantharis lateralis. Next base: position 9,227,652 of record OY720626.1, read on the forward strand.
AACGTTAAATTTTTGTTTCGAATTGTACAAATATTAAAAATACGAAAAAAAAAGATATAAATAATTCTTTGGATGCCACAAAATTGTTTAATTAGGCCAGCGACTATAGCAGATTGTTATACAAATTATATCGGTAGATTACATATTATGGACAGACTCCATTCTGAAAATTGCCTAAATTATCGTACAATATATAAATTATTAACCCGTGCAATAATAATTAAATGTTTTTAAAATTGCTCGTTAAATGAACAATAAAACCTTCACATCTCTTAAATTTACAATTAATAAATCATCTTAAGGGATGAATTTATTTGTAATTTTCTTTAAATAAGCAATACTTGAATGTTTTTCAATTAAACCTTTATTAATTTTACGTAACTTTAACATCCTGATCAATTTTTAGCTGATTACATAATTTTGTGAGTTGATTCGAACAACAATCATCTTTTGAGCACTCGGTTTTGTGTTGATTGTCTTTTGCATTCTTTGAACAACATGAATTTTGTGAATGTTTCAGCTTTTTTTTATCGTCTTCTTCAATCAACCTTTTCACACGACTGGATTTACCAATACCCAACTTGGGTAGACCTCGATTTAAGCCTTCCAACAAAGTGCAAGCTTTACACACAATTTGTGAGGAAACATAGCCACACCTAGAGCAAGTCGTGAGAGTAGGCATATTTGCTTGTTCGTTAATTGTTAACGATTCACCTAAAAACAAAAATTATTTTATTTTCAGTTTCAACAAAAGGAATTACTTACCAGAATGAATTATATTCATAATGACGGCGGGATTAATTTTCTCTAAATCTTTTAATAAAACTCGTGCATGTCCTCGATAGGCGTTGGGTGCAAATACGCATTCCGTCGAAAAGTAAACAAGTTTTTTGTAATATGCATACATGACAATTTCCTTTTCGTATGTGTATTTTAGAGGTTTTACACGGGCAATTCCGTCACCGTTACCCTAAGTTTTAAAGAAATTATAAAATAAATGTCCAAGATAATAATGTTGATTTACCGTAACAATAGCCGTACATCTACTGAGACGAGCTAAATCGCCTCTTAAAATATTCATGAGGACGGTTTCTGCAATATCGTCAGCGTTGTGGCCTGTTGCCAAGCAGTCCACCTTCAATAGAGCGGCGCCCCTGTCTAAAGCTTGCCTACGAAAAACACCACAAAATGTACAGTTATTCTTTCTGCCGATCTAAAAATAAGCAAGTAGTAATCAAACTAATAGTCCAGTCCAAAATAACTCGAAAATGTAATTATAAATCGTTTTTACCTCTGCAACAATTTCATCCATGGTCCAACCATATAAGTCCTTATACGACATAATTTTTAATGGCATTCCGTAATCGTCACGATTTTGTTTAACCGTATCCAAACTGTCGTCCCTGTATCCGGTGATTCCTTCGTCTATTGACAATAGTACCAATTTAAGTCCATAATTATACCTTTCATTTAAAACTTTAAGAACATACGCGAGAACGGTCGAATCTTTTCCTCCCGAGGCTGCAACTCCGACTAGCATACCAGGTGTGAATAAATTTGCACGGGTGATTGTAAAGTGAATTTCGGTTTCAAACGCATCGTAGAAACATTCCTTGCACAGTGCATCTCCAGTTTTCGGTCTCTAAAATAATTTATGTAGACATAATTTTTGAAAGTCTTAATTAATTTACCTTAAGGACGGCGTTTTTACCGCAGTTTCTTGAACAATTCGGCATTTCTTCACACAAATTATTTATTACAATGAAATTATATTTACAAGTTATTAAACGTCAAAACCATGCGATATAACCTTAAAATTTAACATACAGGGTCAAATAAATTACTTGGGTTAAGTTGTAAAAATTAAAAAAATTTAAACCAAATCGCAAAATTTAAGAAATTGATTGTAAGTGTAGTTTTCATGATTCGCAATTCGGTCTTGTGTGTGCGTAATTCCACAAACCAAACTCAAAAATTACGAATTTAGGACTCGAAAACCATGGAGCATGGTAGCGCAAACCTTTTAATCTATTCGTGCGCGTCAGTGGTAGACAGATAGGGGATAAAATTCTTTTTTCTTAACTCAAAGTGAAAATTTCTCTATAAAATTTTCTCGGATTTCCTTAGAAACTTTTATTATACTATTATATAATAATTAATAAATAATATTAACATACTTTAATTTATTATTTCAAGCGAAATATTTTGTTTTTCTATTTATATTTGATTTTTACTTATTTTACCAGCTGTACTTATTTTAACAGACGTAACAGTTAGCAGGCAGGTAACAGGGGGGGGGGGATTTAATAATTATACTAAAATTACATTTTTTTTGCGGTAATGTATTTTTATAATATTAAAAAAAAGCAGAAATTTTAGAATAGTAATTATTATTCAGGCAAACCAACAGTAATTTAAAAAAATAATAATAAGCAAACATAGTGTTTACTTAAATAATAATTAGTCCATAGCAATTAATGCTTTTGTATTGCTATTTATAATATTGGTATTACAATTCGATTCGTTGCGTGTCAAAGAAACATTAAAAAAATATTTAGAAAAATCATAATGAAAATAGACAACACTGGCACTTTCCAGGTCAAGGTTGCAAAGGCAGCAAATTACTAGTTCCCAATATAATATAAAAAAGAATTGATAATGGCTTTTTAATATATTACGCATTCTCGATTCAAAATTAAAATTTCATATTTACCATGTACCCATTTTTGAATTTTTTCTGTCTATGTCAGGGATGAATAATAAAAATTTAGAACAAAAGATGTAAATTCGAATTAAATTTTCAATTGTTCGCTTTTTGTAGTGCATTCATTTAAGCAGGCATAAAAAGGGGGGGGGTTCAAGTTACTTATATTAGATGTATTGTATGTGCGATTGGGAACCAAATGCTCATAAATCATCCATTAAATTATTAAGCAAGTACATTTTCTGTTATTTATGGCAATTATTTATTTAAAAAGTTTCCCGAAGCGACAGGTAGGTGTATGTATGTTTTGGGTTATCGGTTGCATGCGAGACTAATGTATGCAACAAGTGGAATAGATTAATTTTTTTGATGTTGTCGAACACGAAAAATTATTTGATTGGTATCGTTACCTACCTCAAAGTTTTTGTTTATTTTCTTTTTATAAAAATATTAATGTTCTCTGGTTAGCTTCAGTTAGTTTAAAAAAAATAATTGTTTTAAGAAAAACACTGCGAAAATAATTTTTTTTGATTTTTAATTAGTTAAACCTGATCTCCAACTAATCAGGTAAGGCAAGGTAAATAATGTATACAGACTCTTGTAAAAAAACTTTTGCTCTCTGCTGATTCGTTTTGATTAACGTCATTATTTTGCCAATTTTTTTTAGAATTAATTTTTTATTAATTAATCGTTACACTTGGCGCCCAACGTGGATCTCTTTGTTTTTATTTTTAATTCAGTAATTTAATACTTTAAAAAAAAATCTAGAGCCTATATATAATATTTATTTATTTTATCTGGATATACTGTATAAATAAAATAATCCAATAAATATCAAACTAATTTAAAACCAATAATCAAATTTCTAATAACCTAAGCTATTCAGAGACAGATTATGGCACCACTGACCCTCAAGGTCACATTACATGATTATTGAAGTAGTTTACATATCCCGACTACAATATATTCGAAAAATAAATAAATATCATATCATTTGATCGAAATTAGCCCGCGTAACATATTATTTACTGAATATTCAATTCGAATGTTACCATGATGTATTAAAATTACCCTATCAGCGGGATCTTAATTTTTCAATATCAGGCTAATTGATATAGTAGATAACTTGATGTCCTTCCATCACGCAATCCGTCGTTCACAAAAAATCCATTACTAATGAACAGTATCGAATTGATTCAAATTTCCAATAAGTTGGAATTATTCCATTTCAGTCGGAGTTTGCTATTCATCAGGGTGATGTGGCTCGGAGTGCTGTGCTACAGTTTTCTCATAAATGAATTCGAAAAAAGATGTTCAAAAGTCTCAAAAACGATTGTTAAAACGTTACAGTAATATTTCGGAAATTTCTCTTAGTGATGTCGAATCGATTAAATCGCCGAAAACCGCGCTCGTAGACAAATTTACACCGTTTTCGAAAATTCCAGCTATTGGTCAGACTTTCAAAAATTTTAAAGATAGAAACAAATTTATGGTAAATTACCATTCGGATACGGATTCGGTTAAAAGTGCAGCGGCGTTTAATTCAAAAATTCCAATTTTTCAAAACGATACCGGTACATCTAAGAATGTAAAAAATTCTCATTTGTTAAGGAGGAACACTTACGTAGTGTTAGAACCTATAGTGTGTGTGCATACATCGGAAAAATCCAAAAATAGACACAAGGGCTCGAGAAATTCTACCTTGCAGCAACAGAACATTTTGGATAGTTCAAAATTGTTTGGAAAAGCTTTTACGTCGTTCGATTCCGATACGGACATGTCAGCGGGAGACGAGATGTCACCCAAAAATAAAGTTGATGCAAATGTTAAAAATGAAAATTTAAGCACGTTGAATTATTTGCTAAGCAATTTAAAATTATCGAGAAGTACGGAAACTGACCTACTTCGACCTAAAAATAATCCATGGCTGTTATAAATTTTTTATTGTAATACGATTGAAATATTTATAGATGTTCCAATTACATGTTATTAAGAAGGCAATGTCAGTTAAGGGATGTTAATATTTTATTTTGCACAAGTACTCTTAGGTTTTATGCTCTCATTTCTCATTTGTACATAGCTATTGTTATAGAAGTGAATTAAAAAACGTTGGACTCAGGTTTTTAAATATATTTTTTTTAAAAGAAGCTTTTTCAATTTTATGCCTAAGTTGAATTTACTACATACACAAAGTCCACTTAAGGATAAAGTCGTTAAATACGAATTACGGACTTCTAACTTTGGACGACTCCCACGTCTCAAGTATTGAATGTAAATATTATAAATTATATATTGAACTGTAATTTTCAAGCTACTTTTCCCATCCAATCTTTCCGGAAAATACAAATAATTTTATTTGCTTTTCTATCCAAAATCACCAAATTTTCTCAAAATATTATTTTAATAATTATTTTTATTAATACGTTTCGGTGTTTTTGTTTTTTGGTGTTTTTGTTTTCGGTGTTTTTAACTTTCGGTGTATTTGTTTTGGTCGATTTTGCTTTTCGGTGTTTTTGTTTTCGGTGATTTGACTTCGACGTTTTTGTTTCCGGTGTTTTTGTTTCGGTGTTTTGACGTGATAATGATAAATACGTATGCCTTGCTCGGCAGTGGCAGAACCAACGTTGCAATTTGCGATGCATTGCTTTTTAATTTTAAACAAATACAAATTTAAATTTCTTCTCACCGCTTTAAATTAATTCCAATTTAAATTGATTTTGTCTAGATTTCAATTTAATATTTTTTCAATTCTGCTGACGTTTCCAATTCCAAATTTTCAATAACCAAATAAATTAACCCCCCTAATGAATTTAAAAGGGATACGACAATATATTATATTATACGATATTTTAAATAAATCTCTGATAATTCGGGTAAGCTTAAAACTATTTTATATAATAAATTAAAATTATAGTTTACAATGCAGGTAGGTAGTACTAAATTACTACACATTTACTTCTTTTTCTACTTTTCCAAAATACTTCCAGAATTTCATTTAACTTCTAAATATTTTGTAAAAATAACTACAAAGCTGGCGACCTACCGATACAGACCTTAGACTTATTTAAACATCAATATTAATAAAAATTTAATTTTTTAAAAATTGTAACTATTAAATAATTGTTTTTTTCGGGCAGTTGTATTACTACGCTTAATATGTGTAGAGCAAATACATAAATAATATTAATATAATTTAAAAAAATATAAACGCTGACCACGAACAGTATATTATTTTTAAATTAGTTTACATAATGTTGCAAAGGTTTTGCTTTGCAGCGGGAATATTTCAAACGCAGAATTCGTTTCTTTTCAAACTAATTTATTCTGACTAAATGTTGAAAATTACTACAAAAAACAACAATAAATATTAACTCAATTAATTACTCCCGTACTTACAATTCCTGCCCGCGCGTAATCTGAGGTTGAATTTCTAAAGCCTCTGCTATCAGTCTTTTATTCAAATCTAACTGACATTGATAACCGCTATCGTAGTTTTTCAAAATATAAAAACTTTAGAAATCCAACCCCAAACTAGATGGCGCAAACAGTAATCTAAAATACGGGCTATTGGCTTCCTATTTCGACAACATCCTCCCCTTCGGTACACTGACTTTCGTTTCCGGAAGTGAGTTTACCCACTACATCTAGTACAGCGACCTTTGTTGCAGCACGTGTGAAAATGCCGTTGCTTGTCTGGATTATCACACGACGAACTTGACTGTTTGTGGCACTTTTTATAACGTCAATGATTTTTCCTCTTCTCCATGAGTCCCTGCGTTTGTCGTCCATAATTACCACCAAATCTCCGATCTTCATAGGTTCGGTACGTGTGAACCACTTTGTTGTCCTTGTCAACTCGGGAAGGTACTCCCTAATCCAACGACACCAAAATTGATTAGCCATTTGTTGGGACAATTCGTAATTTGTTCTGACACAATGATTATCCGAGAATGGTTCGATAAATGGCTTAGCCCCACTTGACGACCCCAGTAGAAGGTGGTTAGGTGTTAACGCTTCACTGTCCTCGGTTCTAACGGAAACATGGGTTAACGGACGTGAATTGACAATGTTCTCTGCCTCCGATAAATAGCAGCGTAGGGTTTCATCGTTTGGTCTTTTTGTGGGCATCAACTTTAGTAGCGCTTTTTTTATTGATTTAACCAGCCTCTCCCAGCATCCGCCTGTGTGCGGTGCCAGAGGAGGGTTAAATAACCACCTTATCTTCCCAAATTCCCTTCGGTAGTCATCCGGTTTCATCTCCATCTGCAATTTTCGAAGTTCATTCGCTACTCCTACGAAATTTGTCCCGTTGTCGGATCGTATCTCGATAGGGGTTCCTCGTCTGGCGATGAAATTGCGTATGGCCATCCAACATGAAGGTTTGTTTAAAGAATACACAACTTCCAGATGAACTGCTCGGACGGTCAGACACGTAAATAGTGCAACCCAACGTTTTTCTACTCTTCGACCAACTACTACTTCAAGTGGGCCGAAATAGTCTAGACCGACGTACGAGAATGGAGCGGTGAATGTGGCCACACGAGCTGGGGGGTGTTCAGCCATTTGGGGAGGAGCTGGCTTTGCTCTTTCATTCTTGCATGCCTGACAATTTGAACGCACTTTCTGCATGCATCTGCGAAGGCGGGTAACAGCAAATCTTTGACGAACTTCATTAATTGCCTGCTCATGATTTTGGTGAAGATAATTATGGTGATAGTGAAACAGAATAAGTTCAGTAATGGGGTGATCTCGAGGCAAAATGATCGGGTTCAAGGCGTCATAAGTAGCTCCGACTACGCCTTTCGCTCGTCCTCTTACCCTTAGTAAGCGGTTTTCATCCATAAACGGCGTTAATTTGTACAGGGAACTAGACTTGTCGATTGGTTTATCAGGATTTTTTTCTAATTCCGCGATTTCCTTTTTAAATCTTTCGGCTTGTGCCTGACGAAATATTTCCATTTCGGCTTTTTCGAGTTCTTCAGTTACTAATTCACCCGTTTCTGTTCTCACACCTTTTGCTTTCCAGAATATTTTTAGAGCCCATGCCTGTGCCCGTAACATACGATTCCAATTCGAAAATCGTTCGCACTTAGGAACTAAAGTCGATATAGTTATTTCAAAATGGCTCATCATTGGAAGTTTCTCTACATCGGTTTCACCTTTTGGAGTTCTCATTTCTGTGGGCCACTTTTCTTCTGGTGTGTATAAAAATTCAGGGCCCGTAAACCAACGACAATTTGATGTTATTTTCGGTTGATCTTTCCACTTAGTTCCTTCGTCAGCTACATTACTTTTTGTAGGAACCCAGCGCCATTCGGTTAGTTTAGTTGTTTCTAAGATTTCACCTACACGGAATGCTACAAATTGCCTGTACTTTCGATGTTCAGATCTAAGCCACGAGAGAACGTCGATAGAATCTGACCAAAAAAATCGTTGATCCGTAAGCCTGGTGTGAGCCTTGGTTATCGAGTTTCCTAATCGTGCCCCCAGTACAGCTGCTTGTAATTCCAATCGAGGAATTGATAATGGTTGTTGTGGAGCCACTTTCGTTTTTGCACTAACCAGCACACATTTGATTCCAGATGATCCTTCAAATCGGTAGTAAACTGCTGCAGCAAACGCGTTAATGGAAGCATCTACGAATACATGCATCTGGAGGCTGTTGTACTGTTCCAAATTGTAGCACCTCGGAATTTTAATCTCTTGTAGCTTCGGTAGTGCTTGTATCCACACGACCCATTTTTTATGCTGCTCTTCGTTAATCGATTGATCCCATGTGACCGATGATCGCCAAATTTCTTGTAATAAAATTTTAACGTAAACTAGAAAGCACGATATAAGTCCCAACGGATCGAAAATTAACATTAGGGTTCGCAGAACTTCTCGTTTGGTAGGGCGGCGCCGACCACCTAAGATATCCCCTGGTATTCTGTCAAAGTTAGTAGCATAGAAAAACGAGTCATCTACTGTAGACCACCACATTCCGAGAATTTTTGTCCCATTCGTATCATCAGAAATTTTAAAATTTATTTCGTGTTTCTCACCTTTCTCCATTCCCAATGCTTCAAGTACTTTGCTAGAATTCGAAACAAACTTTCTAATTTCAAATCCCGCTGCGGCATGAATCTGAACCACATCTTTGGCTACTGAAATTGCCTCCCCTTCGGTAGAAAAGCTGTCTAACCAATCATCCACGTAGTGATTATCGGTGATTGCCAATACCGCTCGTGGGTTGCTGTCTTTGAACCGTCGTGCGTTCGAATTCTTAATGTAATGTGCAATACTTGGCGAACAGGATGCGCCGAATGTCATCACACGCATGATATACACATCAATATTACGATTTGAGTCGCCGTCTCAATTTTGATCTTCTTTACGCACATCAATCTGATGAAACATCTCTTTTATATCACCGGATATGGCAATTTTTTGTTCACGAAATCTGAATAAAATATGCGAAAGTGAACACAATAGATCGGGACCTTTAAGTAGCACCGAGTTCAGGGAAGAACCATTAGCTTTCGCTGCAGCGTCCCATACCATCCTGATCTTTCCTGGTTTGTTGGGATTGGTTACCGAAAATAGCGGTAGATACCATGTTCTTGAAGTTGATTGATTTATTTCTTCTGGTTTTAGTTTTCGCGCGTATCCTTTGCTACAGTAATCTTGGACTTGTAGCTTCAGATTATTAGCCAGTTCTGGATTCTTACGTAATTTGCTTTCCAGGCATATTAAGCGTTTTTTGGCCATCCCATAACTATCGGGCAGTTCCACATTGTCATATCGCCAAAGTAAACCGGTTTCGTAACGATTTCCCCTTCTTTGTGTAGTCCTTTTTAAAATCTCATTCGCTCGACGGTCCTCACTTGATAGCAAAGGCGTTGCTGGTTTTCGAACTCCGAAGCTTTCAGTTGAAAAGAACTCTTGGATTTGATTGTGTAATCTGTCGTCAGGCAAACAACTGCAAGTATGAAATTGGTGGAGTTCCGAATCGTTAAGTGAGTGAATGCTATGTAGTTTTCCAAAGATAGTCCATCCTAACTTGGTTTTTGTGGCAATCGGCTCATCTCGGTGTCCTTCTCTAACTTCGATCGGTAAACAAAGATGGTAATTATTTAGCCCAATGAGAATTTGTGGTTTGGCGTTCTTGTAATTTAGTGCTGGTACAGTTAGTAGGTGTTTGTATCTGGAGGTCGACGGATCATGCGCAAGAGCTTGAACTGGTAGATCCAGAGATCTTACTGTCCGAACATCTGATATTTCGTATCTTTTCATTTCTCGTTCTGTTCCAGATATTTGAAGAGAAACCTTCTTACTTTCCAACTCATCCCTTGTTGTATCGCTAGTCCATTTCAAACGTAGTGGTATTGTAGGGCCATCTAACTCAAGTATCCTTGCTACCTTCTCCTCGATCATGGTAGTTGTCGAACCTTCATCCACAAATGCAAAGGTTTGGTATGATGCCTTCTTTCCGTATAAAATCACAGGAACCACTCGAGATAGTATCTGGGTTGTAGCTACTCCATGATGGCTCATCAAACTTGTTTCCATCTTGGTATTACTCGATAGATTTTCTGCTCCATGAATAGTTGGATCATGAAGTAATGGATGATGTTTGAGCTTACAACCATCAACCTGGCATGATTTGACAAGTTTGCACTTTAGCGTGTGGTGCTTACCAAGGCACCTCTTGCAAAGTTTATGTATATTTACAATTTTTCTCCGCCTGTACCCCAGGAGTTGGGAAAATTTTGAGCAGTCTCTGAGATGATGATCGTCTTCCTTACATAAGACGCAGAGATAGTGACCTGCTATTGATGATGTAGTTGAGTTATCGTCTTGGTGAGGTGAAAGGTGTGTGGCGTGAAAATGTTGTGAACGATTTCTGTATTCGGGTCTTCTTGCTGTTGGCAGTTTTGCAGTAGCAACGCTTCCAATTTTATCAGCCACGTCTGCAAGCCATGACGCAAATGTCGCAAGATTTGGAAGTTGTATGTTACCCGCCCACGTCATTTCCTTATATTTTTCTTTATATTCTGCCCAAGACCATTTGAGGGAACCCGACATCTTGTCTACTAGTTCTTGCATTAAAATTGGATTGTTCATGTACTCAGAGAGTCCAGATGCTGTCATTGCTGCTACAACGTGTTGGACGGTTACTGAAAAGTCGAGAATAGATTCGATTCGTTCTTGAGTGACAAATGAGTGAGCTCGAAGTCGATCGTTTAGATGTTGTAAAATTTGTTCGGGCCTTCCATACTTGTTTCGTAGAACATTCAACACTTGCTGAAGTGTTCCTGGGCAAAATAGATATCCTTTGACTAGTTCCAGAGCATGTCCTTGCAGGCATTGGTGGAGGCGGTTCAGATTTTCGTCGTCAGTAAAATTACACTCGATAGACGAACGCTGAAACCAGGAGATAAACATAGGCCAGTCTTCAACACTACCTGGAAATTTAGGGACATTCGTCGACATCACCTGTCTCATGCTAATTTGTTTCATCGTCACGTAGGCATCAGATTCATTTTTCCTATCGCTTGGTTGGTTGCAGTTCATTGATCTTGCATTTCTTTTATTGAAATTATATCCATCATCACATTTATCGTTAACTGTGAGTGGCATTGGGTTATTCATCTTAAAATCGGGTTGGTTTTGGTTGATTGCTTGCCCGTTTAGCCAAGAACTAACCGGGTGAGCATGCCAATTTTTTATAGGATTTATCTTACTTATATTAAAATCGTCTTCGCTATCGTCTTCGCTATTTTGTTTCCTAGCACGTGAATTAGAACTTGCTACATATTCTTCTTCCATAGCAAACCTTTTCTGAAGATGTTCCAACTTTAGCTGGTACTCTTCATCGAGACGAGCTAGTGCCCTGCTTTTTTGCTTTTGAGACGACCTGTTTGAAGTTGACTTTGTAATATCATTTCGATTTTCTGTTTTTTGTAAAACTTTGATGTGTTGTTTTTCTTGAGATAGTTGTATAGATGTTGTTGATTTCACTGCTTGGTTTTCTGTTTTCTTTGAGAACTGGTTGGTTTGTTTTCCACTCATTAGATCCGCTAGTTGTTTCTGTAGGTGGTTAATTTGCTTTTGCAACTGTTCAGTGGTTGTGATTTTTCTAGTTTTGCATTGCTCACACGACCAAGGAACCTTCGCCACTGATTCATCAACACCAACGCATCCAAAGTGGTACCACGCTTCACATTCATCACAGCTTACCATTTCATTGTTATCAACTTCTACGCACGCCTTGCAGCTTGACATCGCTTTAAATTCGAAACGAATGGAAATCGTAATACGAATTTAATTTTCAAAATGTTGCAAAGGTTTTGCTTTGCAGCGGGAATATTTCAAACGCAGAATTCGTTTCTTTTCAAACTAATTTATTCTGACTAAATGTTGAAAATTACTACAAAAAACAACAATAAATATTAACTCAATTAATTACTCCCGTACTTACAATTCCTGCCCGCGCGTAATCTGAGGTTGAATTTCTAAAGCCTCTGCTATCAGTCTTTTATTCAAATCTAACTGACATTGATAACCGCTATCGTAGTTTTTCAAAATATAAAAACTTTAGAAATCCAACCCCAAACTAGATGGCGCAAACAGTAATCTAAAATACGGGCTATTGGCTTCCTATTTCGACAACACATATCAAAACATTTCTATTTTATTGTCAAATAATATATTATTATATTATTTATTTTGTAAATTACATGCTTTGATTACTTATTTCTATGATGTTTTCACTTTCTATGCTATTTTAGTTTAACCTTGTTATATAAAATGTGTATTCAAGTTCAATAAAATCAATTTCCTTATTTTAGGTCGGAAGATGTAATATTGCAAGTTGTGGTATTTTGCACCTAACTTTCAAATTTGCATTTATTTCTTTAAATACTTACTCAACTCTCGAAATCAGGCTGACTGAGAGTTTGGAACTATCAGCCGAGATATACATAGGTCTACAGATATCATCGCTCTGTGTTTTCCGCCGTGGGCTGGTTAGAGTGAAATTATGGAATATAATATATAATTCTGGCTTGGTGTATGGGTGTATGGTACCAGTTCTCCAATTTTCATCAAGGTCCTCTTTTCCCTTATCCTCATGGACTTTTCGGGGACTATAGATGTAAGATTCCCTTTCGATGTTCTCGCCTTTACCGCTGTTTCCAGTAGTTTTATTTCATTACTTTCGTACTATCAAGAATCCATCGCTGGTGGTTTGCCGATAGTTTGCTTAGTTTAGGGCTGTTCAGGCAATCGTGCTCATTTGTCTGTCCAATCCCACTGCAGACGGCGCCTCAGATCCTAATACGTCCGTCGATGCCTCTTGGCATGTTGTTATCTCTGGTCTCTTGTGGGTTTTCTGACTGCCCGGGCTGTTTGTTTTTCCGCTTTTTCTCGTACCAGCTGGGTATCTGGTGGGTTAGCCGGTCTTTATGTTTGTAATGTGGTCTTCGTGTTTTCTGTATCTTGCAAGCTTTTTTGTAGGCTGTCGATGTTTATCCCCCAATTCTGCATATGTTCCACAAACTCTTTGAGTTGAGCAGTTTGGTTTGGGGAGAAGAAGGTATCGAATTTTGGCTTCTAGCCATTTCTTCCACCCTTACCTTTAGTAGTTTAATGGAGTTGCCAATGTTTTTCAATTTTTAATAGTTTTTAATTTTTAATTCGCGCGCTGCTTGTTTCTGTCATGCAAGTCGCGGGAAAATTTTAAACAATTCAAATTTACAACTTTTACAAAAATACAAACAACATTTTATTTATAAGCGTAACACTTCTTAAACTACATTTTGTTAGAATAATTAATTTTTTCTTACCAGAATTTCCACCTGTTATTAATGCAGTTTTTCCAATCAGACAAATTGGACTCGTACATCTTCCAAAAGTTAGTTTTAGAAATATTTTCAATCCAATGATTATTATAGCAATTGTTATAACCAACTCTACAAACATGTTTCATAAATATCGATTTAATATCGCGTAAAAAATATTGCTTTAATTTTCATTGTTATATTGATGGGCTCGATACTAATTATAATATATATTTTTAATAATAACTAAAATTTAACTGTTTAGCTATAATGGTGTCTATGCATAATGATAAGATATGAGGTCGAATTTCATAAAATGTTTATCATTGAATATATTTAAGAACAGGTTTGAAAGTAAAAAAAGGTTGGTATATAACAACATTGTTACAAAATAATATTAATCTAAACCAAAAGTTTCCAAACTTTTTCGAGCCACCGCCCACTTTCTTGATTATAAATTTTTGTAACGTCCCCCATTACAACAGTATATTTTTTTCTTTGAAAATTTGAATGTGCATATAACAGCAAAGGTCACCGCAACAATTTAAATTGTTGTACAAAATAAGTACAAAAAATATTCTTCAAATTTTATTTAAAAAAATAACTTGAAATAATATTTACTCTTCTTAATTTTTTTGCAGTAAACTCTAATATTCAGGGTAATAATAAAATTATATAAGATAATATCCATTCATGTTCAAAGTCGCTGAATCATTTTTTATTTTTTATAATTTTTTTATAATTTCTCATGATCAGACAGTTTTACAAATTTTTCACTTAATTTCCAAATTTGATTGGAAAAATCAATATTTTCTGCCAAAGAAGGAGTGAAAAATGCTTTACAATCCATAAAATACTGTCCAGTAATATTTTCGACTTCTTCGGCTATTGCTAAGTGTACAGTTGTTTGTGCCCCTTCAGATGGACTCTAAAAGAAATATTTGTATATTACTAGATCATTTAAATATTCTAGGAATTTCCAAATTATTACCTTACTGAACCATCCCAATACAGTAAAATAAGCACTCGAAATAGTACTTTCTATAAAATTTTTGGAAGCGTTTTCAACAAAAACCTTGAATATTGGCGTATGTACCAAACCAGGATAAAGCGAGTTTGATGTAACTCCAGTTCCTGTCAATTTGGTGGCAAATCCTCGAGCAGATATTACGTTACACAGCTTCGTGTTACAGTACTCCATAAATTTTGCAGTACATAAATTGGTTGCTGTAGGTGGAGAATTTAACTCTTCTGGTTTTAAATTAGTATAAAAAGCAGCAATCGAGCTGACAAAAATGATTCTGCTCGGTGCAGATTTTTTTAACAGGTCTAAAAGTTACATGTAGAATAAAGGTCGTATCTCACCTAACAGCACAGCACCTGATCAGCATCGTCACAGCACCGCCGAGTGGTCAACTTGATGGTTGCGTATAGTCTCACTTAACGCCTCAGCACAGGAACAGCACGGCCGCGGAATCGGTATAAGATCAAAGTATACAATAGAGTTTATAAGTTTATCGAGTTTCTAATAAATGTATTAATGTATTTACCTGGCTGATCCAAATTTTTTCCTATTTCTTGCCAAGCCATTTCTTTTTTTTTAGAATCGCTATATTTACTATCATTTATATCATATAAATAAGTATAGTTTCGAACTGCCTCTATAAGTTTTTCAGAATTCATTTTGTTCATCACCTGCACTCTTTTAAAATTGCTATAAGACTAATGCAATAGTAAAATATACTTACATAAACAATTTGTAAAATTGTACTAAGCGAAATGTGATGATAAGTGAGTGTACGGAATCCGCACGGCATCAGCACATGACAAGCACGGCGTCCGCAAAATATTCTCTCGGAGAAATGTCGGGTGGTTGAGGCGTTGACGTGCCGTGCAGGAGACGTGCTTATGCTGTTAGGTGAGTGCATTTACATTTAAATACACATAAGAAATAAAATTTGCTGGTGATGATCAGTCGCTGATCCTATGCTGTGCTGTTAGGTGAGATACGACCTTAAGGGTACAATCCATTCTAATTATTTAAATATTTACCGATAAGCAAATGGGTTAACAAAAATGATCCAAAATGATTAATTTGCATTACTAAATGTAAACCGTCCTCGGTATAACTGGAATCAAATCCTGCTGTTCCTGCATTGTTGATCAAAATATCCAGCCGTTTTTCATTTTGGATTATATCTTTTGCTAAATTTCTCACCGAAGTTAAGGAAGCCAAATCGAATTGTTTTGCTACTATATTTTCATTGTTGGTTTCTTTTATGATCTTTGCCTTTGATTCATCACAATTATTTTTGTCGGCAATTATTACACGACATCCTCGTCCTGCTAGTTGTAATGCCGCTTCGTAACCAATACCTTGAAGTTATTCTTAAAGTAAAAATTTATATAGAAAGACTAATTCATTTTACGTACCAGAATTTCCACCGGTAATTAAGGCAGTTTTTCCAATCAGACAAACTGGACTCGTACATCTTCCAAGAGTCAGTTTTGAAAATATTTTCAATCCAATGAGTATTAGCACTGCCGCTATAGCTAACTCCACCAACATCTTGACAAAAAGAAAAAAAATTGCACTGATTTCTATTTATTGATTTACTAGGATGACTGTTATAATTATGATAATAATTGTTAACAATTATTTAAAATGTAATCAGTTTTAGATAAGTATCTACCTACTTACTTCAAATTACAGTTAGGTACACGAAAACAAAATTAAATTTTTTAGCTCCTATACATAATAATATAACGATATAAGGTAAAAGGTCAAGTTTTTAAAAATTTATCGGTTAATATGTAACAACAAATTTATGCTTATCATGTTTTTTTATATTCACTTACGAAACAATTTGACTCCTTTTATGTTGTAAATTGCAGCAATGAAAATTGTACGAAGAATTTTTTCGTCATTACATTACAGAAGTTCCTTATACAGCAAAACTTGCAGATTCTTTATTGCAAATTTTATTTTCTTCATTTTTGTTTATACTATGCATTTTTCTATTATCTTATTAAATACAGTCGAAAAGTAGCATCCATCCCCCGAAGTCCGGCCATTTCGATCGAAAACAGGCTAAAATATTAAATTTCTATTAAATGGCCGAAAACAGGCGAATTCACATGAGTGATGCAATCACATCTCTAAGAATTGCAATCTGGATGGTGTTATTAATTTTTATATTACAGCTTCAGAAATTTCCATCCTCTCTTGCCAAGTTCTTCTCTTTCGTGCTCTTTTTGTGGAATAGTTTTTTCTCCGACTATTTCTCGGATAAAAGTCCAAAAAATGACAGGTTATGAGCCTGGGTAAGTCATCTGTTATAAATTACGTTTTTCACGTCTCTCGGAAGATATGTATTTTCCAGTGGCGGCTTGTGAGGAATTTAATTGGTGGGGCATGCGTGCGAAACCAGGGTGTTTGGGGTTTTTAAAAACTATTAATTATGTCTTATGAAATTTGACTTGTTGGTTTGGTGACCCGACAAAAAAATATATAAAATTCAACAATTTTAATCAGTAAAATTAAATCAGTAAATAACTAAAAACACAAAGCCTCTACTAAAATTATCCCGTATCAACGCAGCCAGCATCCACGAAGACAACCAAAAACCCCAAATCTCCACAACAATCTGAAGCCTTCAGCGACACTACCACGCTAGCCAATACCTACAGTTCAAGCCAAATTTATTCAGAAAACGACAAAACTCAACGACAAATTCCTGAAATGGATAAAAACCGATTCTCATTCTCTACAGATTGCTTATTGGACACTGGAACGTCAATGACCTGCCTGTAAACGCCAATCAAAACTCCTAGAATTATCCTGACAATATAATTTAGACATCATAATGATCCAGGAAACCCAACTCAAAGAGGGAGACCAAATTAATTTTCCCAACTATTCCCTATATAGGGCAGGGCAGACAGAAAGACAGAAAAGTCCCAAGTTGGGCTCAAAGATTAATCTACATTAAGTCGTATATAGAGCACTACAAGGTGCTTCTGCTGCCAATCTTACCCAAATATAGACAGCTATGAGAAGCAGTCCTTCGTTATTGCCTCATTAAACCAGTGAGACGTAACCTACTAGAAATCGACGTCCCAATCGACTACACTTATTTCCAATACGACCCAGAATTCAACCTCGACTTTCCAAAGGCAAATACTTCCACGACCACTTCCACAACATTTTTGATGTAGCAATACTTAAGAACGTCAAATTCCTACTCAGACTCATGTCCATCGACGCCCTAAACTCTGATTACAACCCCGTATTTCTCCAAAACCGGATTAGGTGAAGACAGTCCTAACATCTATCCATCTTCTAAAATCAAAGTAGCTTGATCTTTCTTTAGGAAATACCTTGCAATCAACTTCAGCCGAATTCCAACCTTCAAGACATCCACGATCTGGAAAGGTACGTAGGCTTCTTAAATTACCTTAAGCCACAGTATCTACCCACGACCCCTGAGTTCGTCTCACCGACGAAATCAGAAGTCTGAGCTGCGTCAAAAATCAGACAAAACAGTGAGTCCCAATACGCATCTGTCACCCCATTGATGACATAGCAATCGAGGTATAACACCATATCGCCATCCATAAACAGACTAACTGAAGTGACAGACTGGAGAATTTATCCCTCAAGATTCTTTTAGTCTGGCGTTAGTCAAGTCATTCAAACAAAAAAAAAGACAACCATCTCACCCATTACAGCCACTTCATATCAATAGAATTTTTAAGTGGTGAAAAAACTCAACAAAAAGATAGCTTTCGGCCCCGACAATATAATAAACCAGACAATAAGGGAATTCTCTAAACAGGCACTTACGACAATCATCTGCATAACTAACTCTATCCTATTTCTTAGCCTACGAAAACTTAACCAAAATCCCAAATGTCCCGCCTCCTATAGTTCTATCAGCCGACTTACCTCCTAAACACAGGCATGGTGGAAAAACACCTAATTCCAGATGAACAATTTGGGTTCCGATGAAGCCACTCCAAACCCATCAAATTCTCCTACTCAAGCAACATATAATCTAAAATTGGAACAAGAATCACAAAACTGGGACATTCTTCTTGTACATATATCGCAAAAGTTTTTGATAAAGTATGGCATCAAAGAGTGCTTTTAAAAATGTTTAAAGCAGATATCCAGGAAACCCTGGTGACACGATCGACGACACTCGACCGCCAAATAAAATGACAATGACTGCGCCGGGCACCCCACAATAATCAATGCTAGCTCCTGTCCTCATCGTCCGTTACATTCAGGACTTTCCTATTCTCACGAATGTCAAACAAAATGGTGATTGTACGAAGACGACACCACCTACTATAGCAGCTCATTCCGTTCTCGCAGTCTATGATAAAACCGCCAACTCCAAACAGCCCTGGAAGGGCTTCAATTTGGAACCCACTGAAGACTTTATCTGTCATTCGGCGGAGAGATTCTACGACAGTTTGGGACTTCCGATAACCTACTAATTCGAAGGGTTGGTAATTACTTGCGGTATAAGAGGCTTAAGGTGATCCTGCAGTTCTCTGACCATCCCAGGTTTTTTTTTCAATCAAATTCGGCCCGTTGGAAGCCCGTAAATGAAGAAAAATACGACAACCAATAAATTTTTTATGAAGGCCAGGTGTTAAAATACTGTCGATGCTCTCGAAATTCAAAGGGAATGTCTCAGTTATGATATAACCTACCTGATGGAGGAAATATGAATTCGTACATATAAAATTTTGATTCAAATCTAAAGCAATGAAATTGACGAAATGACTGGTGTTGACATCAAACTCAGTTATGAATGCATAGAATGTAATAAAATAAATCACTAATTTTGGTGCTTACACCGTTCTGTCTGAACCTCATGATAATTTCTCATGATCAGACAGTTTTACAAACTGTTCACTTAATTTCCAAATCTGATCGGAAAAGTCAATATTTTTAGCTAGCGAAGGAGTTAAAAATGGTTTGCATTCTTTAAACCACTTTCCACTAATATTTTCGACTTCTTGGGCTATTGCTAAGTGTACAGTTGTTTGAGCTCCATCAAATGGACTCTAAAAGAAATCTTTGTATATTACTGGCATATTTCAAGAATCTAGAAGTTTTCAAATTATTACCTTACTGAACCATCTCAATACAACAACAATTGCATTCCATATAGTGTTTTCTATAAAATTTTTGAAAGCGTTTTCAACATAAATCTTACATATTGGCGTATGGACTATACCAGGACAAAGCGAGTTTGAACTAACTCCGGTTCCTTTCAGTTTGGTTGCAAATCCTCGAGCCGATATTATGTTACACAGCTTCGTGTTGCAGTACTCCATAAATTTGGCAGAAGATAAATATTTTGTTCTAGGTGGAGAATTTAACTCTTTTGCTTTTAAATTAGCATAAAAAGCAGTAGCCGAGCTGACAAAAATGATTCTGCTTGGTGAAGACCTTTTCAACAGGTCTAAAAATTAAATGTAAGGTTAAGTATTCCTACCTGATTGTTTAAATATTTACCGATAAGCAAATGGGTTAATAAAAATGATCCAAAATGATTAATTTGCATTAATAAATGTAAACCGTCTTCGGTATAACTAGAATCTAATCCTGCTGTTCCTGCATTGTTGATCAAAATGTCCAGCCGTTTTTCATTTTTGATTATGTCTTGCGCTAAGTTTCTCACCGAAGTTAAGGAAGCCAAATCGAATTGTTTTGATACAATATTTTCATTGTTGGTTTCTTTTATGATCTTTGCCTTTGATTCGTCACAATTATTCTTGTCGGCAATTATTACACGACATCCTCGTCCTGCTAGTTGTAATGCCGTTTCGAACCCGATACCTTGAAGTTATATTTTAGGCAGTACAATTTAGCGAGATTGATTCATTTTGCTTACCAGAGTTTCCACCGGTAATCAATGCAGTTTTTCCAACCAGACAAACTGGACTCGTACATCTTCCAATGGAGAGTTTTGAAAATATTTTCAATCCAAAGAGTGTTAGAACTGTCGATATAGCTAACTCCAGCAACATATTTTACAAAAAATGTATTAGTCTACTATAGCAGAAAAGTGTACTTACTGATTTCAATGAATCATTAGTGCAGTTTAAGTTAAGTACAGTCTTAGACTTACATTAAAATTAAATTAAACTTTTTAGCTCATTATAGAGGTAGGTATCATATCATTATATAACGATATAAAAATATGTAGAAGGTCAAGTCTTTACAAAAAAATTACAATTGAAATTATAAAACAAATTAATTTTTATTTTACTTTTTAAACATTTTTTTTGTTTCGTCGTCCCTGAAAACAGCTTCATTTTCATTATTTTAACATATTCCATTTAATATGTTAATATGTTACGGTGAGAAAAGTAGAAATATCTTCGCGATTTAGCATTACTTAATTTGTATCAATAAGATATTCTAATACAATAATTCACCGTCCCTGATGGTAAGAGTTAGAGTCACAACCAATTACGAGGTGTTCTCCCTGTTGCTCACAATCGATCCATTATCATCTGACAAAGTCTCAATTCTGGCGAATCGGCGCTAAAATGTTAAGTAGCAGACGCTGCATTGCAGCAGAAGTTGGTTTAAATTTTGCTAGGTATATAAATAATCGTCCTGCTATTATTCATGGAGTAACCCGAGGGGTAAACTACGGAAAAAAAATTGTGTACACCAGACTTCCTCCTGCTTTAGACATCCCAAACTTCCCGGACTTCCTCAGATTTCCCGGACTTCCCCAGATTTCCCGGACTTCTTCTGACTTTCTGGACTTCCCCAGACTTCTTCGAACTTCCCCAGACTTCCCCGGACTTCCTCAGACTTCCCGGACTTCCCCAGACTTCCCGGACTTCCTCAGACTTTCCGGACCTAAAGTAAAGGCAATCGAGATTCTTTTCGCAAAACAACATGAAAAATTAGCAAGAATAAATTGAATTAAAAGTTCGCACTTATTAGTTCAACAGTATATTATAAAGTGATTCTCAGGAAAGATGACGTTAACTTAATTACTTGTGATGTTGAATAATTAAAAGCAATAAGTTGTCAATTTTAAAATTTTATAATTTTATCGATAAGTTAAGCAAAATTTTATCTTACAAATACACAGCTAAATAAATTTTATGTAGCATTTAAATTTCAAATTTTGATGTTTTTGATCGTCATCCGTTTACATCGGTTTACCAATAAATCAATTCCGTCCTATTGCAATTTTGATCTTATTTAAATTTTAGTAATTCTTTCAGTTGCAATTTTGATGGCAATTAATACAAATTTTATAAATCAATTTTATCGTGGTTTCAAATTTTACGAAAAATTAATCGTCCATGCACTTAAATTGTTTTCACCTATAATTAGAAGTTTTCATTTGTTTGTTGTTGTTTCCATTTACCATTTCACCTTTTGTGAGAATCTGGCGTTCATACGTTGCCTTACTCGTTCCTGCTATTGCTGACGATTATCTTTGGTCGTGAATAAATTGTGGTTTTTCTTTCTGTTGAAAAGTATTGGCACAAGCACTCTTACTCTGAATTGGTAATCTTCAGGTAAGTTAAATCTTTTAATTGTATTTGTCAATTACAATTAAAATTCAAATTATTTAAACTTTTGACACTGGGCTTTTAAATTTTCGAACTTGACGAGTTGACGGTTTTACCCAGAATGAGTTATTTCACCAATTTTTCTCCCTCCTTGATTTTTGGTAATTTTGAAAACTTTTATTCTCCCACTTAATTTTGGGGGCATTGCATTCGAGAATTCTAAGTTCAAAACAACATGAAAAAAAGCTGTTTATCTATGGGTAAGTGTTTTCAAATTTGTCAAAGCAGCGGGCCTCTACAAATATTACCACCACTGCAAAATACGGCCAGTCCGCCACTGGATGCAGCGATGGTCTTCTTTAAAAGAGAATTGGTGCAAAAATAATTTATTATGTATAATACAATTTATTACCTTAGCACTTCATAAGGAAAATCAAAATAAAAAATAAAGAAATTACAATCAATTAAAGTCATTTTGTCTGCACTCGCAAAACTGTTCATATAAAATTTTATATTAATACTAAGAAATTTTTAATTAAAATGGTATTTGCAAATAAATGAAAAGAAATCAATGTCAAAACGTGTAACGCGATATCTTGTTGAAAACAATACAACAAATCGCATTTTATAGTTTTAAATTTAAACTTTGCTATCCCAAATAAGCTGAAACCGGTTGAAACTTCCCCGGTCTTCTGAAACTTCCTCTGACTTCCCCGGACTTCCTCAAACTTCCCTAGACTTCCTCGGACTTCCCAGACTTCCCAGACTTCATCAAACTTCCTCAGACTTCCCAGCCTTCCCCCGACTTTCTCGGACTTCCCGGGACTTCCTACAACTTGTACCTCCCGTGAGATTTACCTTTTTTTTAATTTTGTAATACCTTGCATGGAGGATTTTATTAACCATGGCCGTTGTATTAGAACACCTGTGCTCTTACAGTTGCTGGAGCATAAGACTATCACTGCCTCCTGACAATGCTGTAGGTTTGATTGCATAAAATTGTATCTTGCTAAGAAAGCCCTTTGGCTTAACTTAGGGTTAATGTGTAAGCTGGGGTTTACGGGTGAGTTTTTCGGGGTTTTACAGCTAGAATTCGGTTCCAACGGTACGCGCCCTGTGAAGTCGTTAAATCCGCTTCTGCACAAAATTGGATTATGTATGAATTGCAATGTTTTGAGGTAGGTTTTACATTATTATAAAATAAATAAATTGATAACAATTGATAGGATTACTTCGTAACATGTGAAATTATATAATAAATAATCTAAATGATTTTAGATTAAATTTAGATTATTTATTATAAAATAAATAAAACTCCCTTGACCCGAGTACAGCATATTTTGCATGAGACTCTTTTCAAATCAATTTTTAGGTTATTTTATGTTTTTATAGCAGTTAAAATTAAAAATGCGCCCTAAAATTAACTTTTCAGTTATACTAATATCTGAATATCATTTATTCTTGCGTTTATACCATTTTGTCTGAGCTTCATCGAGACATCCTCATGTGCATCCAATTTGATAGATAATTTTGAAAAAATTTTGATATTTTTGGAATAGAGGAACATTTTTTATAATTTCTCATCATCAGACAGTTTTACAAACTGTTCACTTAATTTCCAAATCTTTTTGGCAAAATCTTTATTTCTAGCCTGAGAAGAAGTTGAAAATGGTTTACAATCCTTAAAACACTCGCCAGTAATATTTTCGACTTCGTGGGCTACTGCTAAATGTACAGTTGTTTGGGATCCTTCAAATGAACTCTGAAAAAATCATTGTATATTACTGATATATTTAAATAATCTTTAATTATTACCTTGCTGTACCATCTTAATAAAAAAGCAATTGTATTCCATATAGTGTTTTCTATAAACTTTTTGAAAGCGTTTTCAATATAAATTTCATATATTGGTGTATTCACAACACCAGGACAAAGCGAGTTTGAAGTAACTCCGGTTCCTTTCAGTTTGGTTGCAAATCCTCGAGCCGATATTATGTTACACAGCTTCGTGTTGCAGTACTCCATAAATTTGGCAGAAGATAAATATTTTGCTCTAGGTGGAGAATTTAACTCTTCTGCTTTTAAATTAGCACAATAAGAAGCGCTCGAGCTGACAAAAATGATTCTGCTTGGTGAAGACCTTTTTAACAGGTCTAAAAGTTAAATGTAGGGTTAAGTATTAAGATTGTTTAAATATTTACCGATAAGCAAATGGGTTAACAAAAATGATCCAAAATGATTAATTTGCATTACTAAATGTAAACCGTCCTCGGTATAACTGGAATCTAATCCTGCTGTTCCTGCATTGTTGATCAAAATGTCCAGACGTTCTTCATTTTGGATTATATCTTTTGCTAAACTTCTCACCGAACTTAACGAAGCCAAGTCGAATTGTTTTATAATAATATTTTCATTGTCAGTTTCTTTTATGATCTTCGCTTTTGATTCGTCACAATTATTCTTGTCGGCAATTATTACACGACAACCTCGTCCTGCTAGTTGTAATGCCGTTTCGAACCCGATACCTTAAAGTTATTGTAAAGAAGTAAATGTATTTAGAGATACCGATTCATTTTACTTACCAGAATTTCCACCGGTAATTAATGCAGTTTTTCCAATCAGACAAACTGGACTCGTACATCTTCCGAGAGTCAGTTTTGAAAATATTTTCAATCCAATGATTATTAGAACTGCCGATATAGCTAACTCCAGCAACATCTTTTATAAAAAGAATGTATTAGTTTACTATAACGTAAAAAATGTACTGATTGCTATCAATTGATGTGCTCAGTTAGTTATAGATATTATAAACCTAAAAATATTCTGAAAGAACACATTTTGAGCTTTCCGAAGAGACGAAGAGAAATTATTTAAGCCTACTAGTTACATGACAGTTAAATTTTGAAGATCACCTTTTTAGTGGTATATTTCACATCATATCGGTAATTCCATTCTGTTGACGGTACGTGTGTTCGACTTAAATAATGGAAAAAGCGTGTTCTAATGGGCGGAACCAGTTTCAGTTGACTTGAAGCCGTAGCTAGCGCTAACATTGTTTAATAAATTTATTTTTGATTGTATTTGGTTAATTATGGATGAATTCAAGTAGAAAACTAAAATCCCGCCTTTCGAGAACCGTCATTTACAAGTTTGGTCGCGTCTCAGGAACGTTTTTAATAACTTCAGTGTTCAGTGCAGTTTAACCGCGGTAAATCTCGGATCAAGGCAATCCACAATGAGTCAATTTTGAGTAATTAGTAAAAAACATAACATTTGTTATGTAAAACTTACATGCTCCTCCTCCAACCAGCCTTGTGTAGCCAATCACATTTTTTGTAAAAAATTATCGGGTTTTTCTCCGATTTTATATTTTTAATGTATACCCCCCAAACTGGTATTCTAATAATGGGGAAAAAGACGAAATTGTAGAAAAATTACAAAAGGGATTTTTTTGGATAAAGCGTGAGAAAGTGTAGAGAGGAGCTAAGGTGTAAAATATATCAGGAAACGGGTTAGGATAAGTCAGTGATAAGGACTAGAAGATCGACGCGTAATTTATAAGTAAGAAGATTTAAAATTAGTGAACGAATAAAGCAACCTTACATCCAAAAATCATTTTTAAGGTAGGAGTTAATTGGTAATCTATTAATTTATTATTATGTAAATTACCATGCTAAAATAAAAGGTCAAGTTTTTAGAAAATATTGATCTTTCCAAATGTTAAAATGAATATATTCATTTTGTATTCTAAATAATTTTATAAATATAGGCGTCCCTGAAAACAGCTCCAATTTAAAATTTAACAGTGATAAAATTTTCATAAAATTATTTTATAATTTTAATGTAATATTTTTAATATATTATTATCAATTTAACTCTAACTAGTTAAAATCAATTTAAAATAATAAGTTCCACTAACAGTGCTATGATCTTGCAATTAAAGCACTTAAATTAAATTAAAATAAATTTAACTCCTCTGTTTTAAAAATGACCTACTAATTTTAAATTGTTTTAATTATTTTAATTAACCCTTTCGGTCATGATTGTCGTTCAAACGAACACGAAATGTAGATATATGATCTGAAAAATTAGATTATTTTAAAAATCTTAAAAAGATTATAATTTTATTTTCTATGTATTTTCATTTTCACCTTTTTTTTCTTAAAAAACAAAAAGTCGTTACCGAAAGGGTTAATTCACTTATTAGATTAGGCGTCAAGTTCTTCTTCAATTTCTTATCACTAACTTATCCTAACACACTTCCCGATACACTTGCGTTTTTATTACTTGCCTTTTCGCACGCAGATACCAAGTTGCAAGCCACACTTCAACTAAATCATTAAGAAATTCAAAGACGTTTTAGAAAAAAGAGAACGTAACAAAGTCGGTGTTAAAAAAAAACTTCTTAATTAACAAGGATTTGTTTGATTTATTTTCTACACAACCTGAAATCCTTGTTAATTTTAAAGTCGGTGTTTTTCTTCAAAAACTTTTCGTCTTTCTTTAATTAGGAATTTTGTACGATTTATGGGATTACAAATGGGAGAAGTGCCTGATTTGATTTTGAAGGTTAATAAGTGTTTTTTGTCCACAACGTAAATAATTTAATTTACATTATTTATATAATCGTAAATGGTGAATATATTAAAATAATAAAATTAATAGCTAATTCAAGAAAAAACAAAATCAAACAGAGATACTGGTGCCCACCAATGCGCATATTAGTAAGTTTTTGAAAATCGAAAATTAAAATTTTGCGGCAGATATGGTTAGAATGGATTATCCAGAAAAACCAATCAAGTTTCCAATCCAATGATTTCCAATCTTTTCAATCTTCAAATTAATCCTGTTGACTACAAAATTAAATTTTTAGATCACTGAATTCTTTTTCAAATTATTAAATCAAGACTCAAAACCTTCACTTCTGGTTGGTACAAAAATATCTTGTTTCCACCGCTAGTTGGCGTTAGGTTTCCACTCGTGGGAATTAAACAAAACTTCCCCTTTCTATGAAAATTTATTACTATATACAGGGTGTCCCCGGATACACTTTACATAACTTAAGTGGTGATAAGAGGACAGTTTTCGAAGAAAAATATTTAACAAATTTTTTTTTCAGGAGGAGGAGCCTGTAAGTTTTACTTAAAAAACGTCAAGTTTTTTTCAATTACTCAAAAATGGTGGATTTTAGATTGCCCCAATCCGAAATTTGCCTTGGTTGCACCTGTCGAAACGGCTCGGATCGCCCGAGCGTGGCGGAGCCGAGTATTTGTTGTTTTTGAATAAATTGGAAATTATTAAAAAAACCTTTAGTACATTATTTTGTTATTTTATTATTCAAACCTGTGTTTAAAAAATTGATTCATTTGAAACCCACACAAATTTTGCGCCCCTAAGAATGCTTCCTGCATGACAACATCTTCTATCAGCGGATCCAGTGCTGTTGAAAATTGGAAAGACAGATGACATGATTTCGGAAATGTAGACCCCTAAGGTCTGTGGTCGATTATATTGTCACACTCAAAAAATAATCTTACATTTTTATAAAAATATTTTATAATCATAAATCAAGAATGTAAAAGCTGAAGTTATATTGTAATAACGATTGCAAGGAAGTATAGAATTTCCATATTCGGTACATTCCATAAGGGCAGTGACCAGTGAGATATCCGCTACCGGCACAAGGCGTGTCAATTTGATAAGAAGGTGATGACCCCAAACGATCGATATCGGAAAATGTCGATCAACGGGGTCGATCGAGATAAGAGTAGGGGCGTGGAAAGATTGATCAAAGTAATTGAACACTTTGGAACACCACGCAACAACTCTCAGCTCCCAAGATGGTCAATCTTTTCATCCCTGAGATGATACTTGTAATTTTAGGGTAAGTGCTAGTTTAAGTTTGTACAGTTTATTTTATTTTATTTTAATATAGTTATTTTTATAAAGTCTATTGGTTTTTATTATGAGCTACACCACCAGCTGAGCTACTCCCAAGTGTGGTTAAGGGTAAATTACCCCTCCACGCGACAATATTGAGTATTGGATTTATATTGGATTCATGGGTTCGATTCCCGACAAGGTATAGAGAGATTCATAAAAAGTTCATTAAGAGAAAATACAGTTTTAGACCAAGCATTCAATCCGAGAAGACCTGACTAACAGATGGTGTGTTATATTATTGTAATGGGATTTTGTAAGAAACCTTATCTGTCCTTCATTAACTAATAAAAAAATGCTCCGACTAGCTTGCTCCTATCGCAGAACACAAGGTCCCAGTAGTGAATTCCTATTGATTATCCCGATTGTTTTAACGAGGAAAAATAATGCTCGCTTTGAACTCGATACCAAAATTTTTATTAAAAAAAGGTTTTCTAGCGACAGATTTTGCTCTATGGCTTAGTGTAAAGTGTGTGGTCACTGATGTTGAAATTACATTTACTTGTTTCAAAATTATACTAAATTTCAATATCATTTATCAATGGGTGTAATTTGTGTAATCAAAAATTATGTACAATAAAAAAATAAAGTTCAAATAAATTTTATCACAAAAAAAAAGTCAATTTATTTTGAAAATACCTTGCGTGTTGTGTGGTGAAGATTTGGTGAATACGATTTGCCTGCTGTCCAGTGTTAAACGGTAAGTAAAGATTTTCTTCCTATCTAAAATTTTCTTGGCAATGGCGTCGTCAAATTGTCCCTATCTTATCTTCTTAAATTTTATTCGGTTCCAAAATCTTTGTTTTAGACCACTTTTCACGATTTTATTAATCTTTCAAGAAAATACCAATGACTGGATCAATTTAACTGATTTGCCTCGGTCAGTTTTCGAGGAAAAATACCAATTTTCAAATAAAAAATCACAATTTTTGCGAAACTCAAAAATTACGAACCTGGCTAATCGCACACGCCAGACTGGAATCCTTATCATTTTTCAACTTGCTTTCAACCTTTTAAAAGTTTATAATTATTGTAAGTATTTTAGATGTATAGGATGTTGCAAATTTTTAAACAATTGTTTTTCACTGCTTCAGGTTTCACTGTGGCGCACTGGTTTTCATTTACAAATCACAAAATTTTAAAGTGTCATGGTAGTGTTAAAAGTAACAAAATGCCATTTTTAACTTTCTTTGAATAAAAACCTACTGATTTTACATAAAACAAATCTTATAATTCGCGGACCAAACGCATCGGGATCATCCAAAGAAAATATCACCACAGCTTTATTCCCCTTTAATACAAAAATAATTCAGCTGGAGAAGCACGGCATAGTCAGATGATTGTTTTGAAAACAACCTTTTTAACTAAATTTTATTTTAACAAAAAAAAATACGACAATATATCAAAGTGAAACAGAAGAAATTTAGTTATTAAATTTGAAGATTGGTCACAAAAGAATCAAAAGATAGGACGAACGTGAAGCCAATTGAAAGCAGGACCAAGAACATTATTTGAAAAATTTAACCTAGTGTTAAACTGTTTTTTTTTGTAATTACGATTTTTAATGGAATTGAATGCTAAACGATTTCTTTTAATTAAGAAAAGAGTCTCATGCTGAAATCAGGTGCTGTACTCGGGTTCGTTGAGTTTTTAATTTTATTTTTAATATTGCACAGTAGCGAGGGTGAAAATTAACAAATAAATAAGTAGATTTTATTGTAAATCCTCAAATCCTTATTTGCACTACAACATGATACTCTCAGTTTTTGATCTATCTCCAAGATTTTTTACTTTTTCGAAATTAAATTTAAATCCAAAATTACTATTACGAAGGCAGTTTAAAAAGTTCTCGACATAACAATGATAAAAACTTTTTTCTTATTTAGCTTAACAACTTATCGAGTGATTAATAGATATTTAAAATTTTAAACAGTTTTAGTTATATTTCCAAATAAGTTATTGTGGTTTGTAAAATGCTTATCTTATGGTTTACCTTCCGCTGCCTAAATGTTAAACAAATTTTAAGTGGTATTAATTAATTCCGGTTATATTAATTTTCAATAATAAATTTTTCAATACCCAGCTTATTTTTCTTTTCAATTTCTTGTAGAATCTTTTATTTTTGATTACTGAAAGTAACAATATTATTAGTAATGAATAGATATTTCACATAATTTAATAATACATAATAATGGATTTTCTTGATTGTTTTGACCCATTTTCTTTTTATTTCTAACTCTGGCACAATTTGGTTAGTTAAATTTTTTTCACAATTTTTCATGATCGGATAGTTTTACAAAATTTTCACTTGATTTCCAAACCTGGTTTGCAAAATCAATATTTTTAGCCTGCGAAGGAGTGAAAAACGTTCTACATTCTATAAAATATTTTCCCGTAATATTTTCGACCTCTTTGGCTAAAGCTAAGTGTACAGTTGTTTGGGCTCCTTCAGTTGGATTCTAAAAGCAACATTTTTATTATTACACCCATGCATTTAATTTTTTTTACCTTGCTGAACCATCCCATAACATTAATAACCGCACTTGATATAATGAATTCTATGTAATTTCTTGAAGTATTTTTAACATAATTTACGAATATTGGCGTTTGTACCATACCAGGATAAAGCGAGTTTGATGTAACTCCAGTTCCTTTCAATTTTTTGGCAAATCCTCGAGCCGATATTATATTACACAGCTTTGTGTTGCAGTACTCCATAAATTTGGACGAAATTAAAATATTGCCTTCGGGTGGAGAATTTAACTCATCCGCTTTTAAACAAGCAAAATAAGCAGCGGCTGAACTCACGAAAATAATTCTGCTCGGCGAAGATTTTTTTAACAAATCTAAAAGTTAATCTAAAAAGTAATGTATTTAATTTTGACTCTTTAAATATTTACCGATAAGTAAATGGGTTAATAAAAATGATCCAAAATGATTGACTTGCATTTGTAAATATAAACCATCTTTGGTATACGTAGACTCAAGTCCTGATGATCCTGCGTTGTTTATCAAAATGTCCAATCGTTTTTCATTTTTGATTATGTCTAGAGCTAAATTTCTCACCGAACTTAACGAAGCCAAATCGAATTGTTTAGCAACAATATTTTCATTGTTGGTTTCTTTTATGATCTTGTCTCTTGATTTGTCGCAATTATTCTTGTCGGCAATTATTACACGACATCCTCGTCCTGCTAGTTGCATTGCGGTTTCGTAGCCAATACCTTGAAATTCCTCAAGTTAATTTATTTAGAAATAGTAATTATTTTACTTACCAGAATTTCCACCGGTAATTAACGCAGTTTTCCCAATCAGACAAACTGGACTCGTACATCTTCCAATGGTCAGTTTAGAAATTATTTTCAATCCAATGATTATTAAAAGTACTGATATAGCTAACTCCACTAACATCTTTTACAAATGAGAAAGTATTATGGTGTACTAGCGTAAAAATTTGCTGATTTCTATTCAGTGATGTGCTCGGATGACTATATATACTACATGTATAGACGATTAATTTTAATTGAAATATTAAAAGAGAGAAAATTAACCAAGTAATCTAATAACTAAAAGATTATATGATTAGCAATAGAGAATTGAATGGACAAATACTTAACAAATAAAAATAATCTCTTTACAAAGCATAATTAATTTTTATAATTACAATTAATTGACTAATTTTTCCAGAC
This sequence comes from Cantharis lateralis, assembly GCA_963170105.1. NCBI lineage: Eukaryota > Metazoa > Arthropoda > Insecta > Coleoptera > Cantharidae > Cantharis > Cantharis lateralis. Next base: position 9,259,373 of record OY720626.1, read on the forward strand.
CATTGTCAGCAGCTGTTAGGATCACAATTATAAAATTTGCAAGTTATCTACAGCAAAACATAAAAATACCAGGAAGAGATATGAAATAGACGCGACTTCGTAATATACTGATAATTCTAGCTTGTATTGCTGAAAATGATCAAACTGTGGTTGCCACTTTGATAAAAAATTAGGTTTTGATTATAAAAGCGTAAGCGAATTATCAGCGTATTTATTAATATGGTGGGGGCATGCTCTTCTCTGTCTGTATTACTTTGATCAATTTTTGCGCTTGTTTCTGTGCAAATTTTACATTGGAAGAGTATCTTGCCCTCTCCCCCCTTCAACCTACGATACGCCACTGATTTTAATTTTAGATAATTTCATAACTCTCCTTGCTATTTTTAGCCCTAAATTGGAGCAATATTCGCCCATTTCTTTTATACATTTAAAATTCACATATTTTAAACTCTTAAACACAAGGCTGTTGAAATACAAGCATTTTATAATTTAGTCCAAAACTAGGTCTTTAGGTTTAGCACAGTTTAATATTCCAAAATTTTACGATTGCACGCCAACCCGTAGAAAACAAAAACTCCGAAGTCAAAACAACTAAAACAAAAGCATCGAAAGTCGAAAACATCGAAAAACAAAAACACCGAAAACAAAATCGCTAAAGTCAAAACACGGAAAACAAAATCGCCAAAGTCACAATACCGAAAACAAAAGCATCGAAAGTCAAAAACACCGTTTATAGTCGATCCTCTTCGTTGAAATTAAAAATTATCCGAATTTTGCAGAAATTTTCTTTCATCAATGTTTTTCTGTGTTGCAAATAATGGAAAAGCAAACTAGAAAGCCGAAAGAAAATTTTTTTGACTCAAAATTCTAAAAACGTCAACAGCCAAAATCACCTGAAAAAAAAAAAGAACTTTTATAATTTCTGCTTTGACCAAAATGCTACAAAATCAACCGCCAGGCCTATTATTATTTGAAAAAAAAAACAATAAAATTTTACTTTACCTTCTCCCTTGTACCAAAATTTGGCGGCTGCTCATACTTGGGTAACTGACTCACACCCAATTTTTATTTCAAAAAGTGGCTCCGGTCTAAAAAAATTTCGTCGTCGGCACTTCACCGTCGTCATTCATCCTTTCGCCGTTAAATCAATTAAAGATGAATGAAATCGAATTGGGGGAACGGGGAGTTTACTTGAAGACATAATTCATCATAACTTCGAATCGCGATGAAATAGGTAAAAGTTTTTTATAACAAAAAATTTACGCTAACAAATTTCCTATAACTTTTGTCCAATAATTTTTTTTCTAAATTGAAAATAAAAATTGAAAAATTATCGTCACTTCTGCCGCAATACCTCCAATCATCAGCAAACCAAATTTTATCTGAATCGGTTAAACATTTCCGGAGATACGATGACATTTTCATTTAAAAAAGTTTTTTTATTGTGGTAGCCCTGGAAAAGATTTCTCTGCCAAAACCTAATTTTCACCACTAAAGCCCACAAGACCAGTCCAAAAAGTTTAATTTCCATCGACGCAGAAAATCGAGGGAAAGGACCTTTTTCAAGTTTTCGCAAAATAATTAATATTTTTTTTCAAGTTTTCCTTTTATGAAAAACTCAAGGCAGAAACCAAAATTAACCATTGTATTTTGTTTTTGAGATGTAAACAAAAATTCTTTTTTTTTTTAAATGTTCAGGTAGGAGCTAAGATATTTCATTTTCAACAAATCTTGTTAAGCAAATATGGCCGCCAAAGGAAAACAAAAAACAGTGCAATTTTTATAATGGTTATTTTGAACTACTAAATAGCTCTTCCTGCTTCCGCTCCTGAATTTTAAACGAATTTTTGTTGCATTGTTATTACAATTAATATGAAATACTAACCACAAAGAGAAAAATAAAAAAAAAATTGGCAAAAGGAATAGAAATAAATAAAATTATGTAGTCTAAAATTTAAGGGGAGGCTGAGACTAAATTGCCTCTTTTCATGAACACCGCTGGTCGCAACAAAGACAACAATCAATGACAATAACCAACAATAACAAACAATCATAACCTAAGTTTTTGAAGCGGCTCGTGGGAATTTTAAATGTAATACAAGTGAATTCTGCAAAAATGTCTGCATTTTTGAAGACTTTTATATTCAAATTAACCGAATCGACTTTAAAAGGTACAAATCAATATCGTTGTTATGCAAGGTTTTCTCATCGTCAACCACGAAAAGTATTCACACCCGAAGAATATGCAAACCTCACAAAAACTGAAAATTATAAACAAAATGCAGTTAAAACTTCTCAACACTACGATTTTGAAGCAGACGACACTTATTCCAGTGAACACGGGGCTGATATCATCGATTTAAATTCTAAAAATTTTAATATGCAGGAATTATCACAAGAGCCACGAAAGTGGAGGTCGAAGGATTTAAAGTTGCCCCCTAAAATTAAACCTGAAGATGATAAAAGGGGAACGAAAAAAGCAAAGTACATTATCAAACCGATAAAAAAGACTTACGATATGTTAGATACGGTTATTGGTGAAGATGGAAAATTGGTTTACACAAAAATGGGAAACGATGATCCATATATTGGGTTAGTTTTAAAATTTATAATAATAATTTTATTTAGCTATTTATATATGTTTTTAATTTAGGAAATTGTTGTCTACGGTTCAAAGCTCGACCAAACAGAAAAAGAACGAATTGACTGTGTTGGAAGGCAAACGTTTAATAAAAGATGCACTCAAAGCTAAGTGTGCACTTAAAACTTTGATTTTTAGTCAAAAAACTGACGTGGAAGAATTACAGCCTTATTTACCTAAAAGTGGGGCAAAATTATTGAAAATACCTTATAAGGAATTAAAGAAGTATTCGAATTTAACTACAAGCCCTGGTGTTATCGGTAAATAAAAAAAAAGTTTCCTTTAAGTTCGAAATTAACGATTTACTTTGCAGCTGTGATCAAGACTCCAGATGTAAGTGACTACGTTCCAAAAGATAGTATACCGTTAACTATAATATGTGATAATGTTAGAGAGCCCGGGAATTTAGGTGCTATTCTTAGAACAGCCGCTGGAGTTGGGGTGGAGAAGATTCTATTAACTAAAGGTAAGATGCAGTTTTTATTTCCTGATAATATCTTGAGTCGGGGAGCCCAGGTGCAGATACATGCCACTTCTTAAAATCCACCCACAATTGGCAAATCACAACTAATAACTCGAAAACCGTGAAACGTATTACAATATTAATGTCAAAAAGTGCATTACGTTTACTGATTCTATTCAATTTACCAGTGCCATATAGACGCCATACAATGTACGTTACTAAAAACTTCACTTAGGCTCCCCGAGTATCCCCTGCATTAAATTATTTTATTAGGCCCTGCAATAAAAATGTTTTATTGGTTACCAATATTTTTTAATAGGTTGTGTACATCTTTGGGAACCTAAAGTATTAAGAAGTGCAAGTGGATGCCATTTTACTTTAAATATTCAACAAAAAGTGGAGTGGTCGTTTATAAACGACACTTTAGGAACAATCAATAGTGCAGTTTTTGTGGCAGATAATCAAATAGTTACGGAAAATGATAATCCGATAAAAACAGATGAACTTTTAAACGAAAACTCTGAAGAAACTGGTAAAAATTTACCAAATCCTATTTCAAGTTTACCATTGTTACCATACTACAGTTTTGATTTTACCAAACCAAAATCAATAGTTTTAATAATTGGAGGTGAAACTGAAGGAATTAGTAATGAATCTTATTTATTTGCCAATAAACTTAACGGTTGTCGTTTGAACATACCTTTAGGTAATGGAGTCGATAGTTTAAACACGGGAACTGCTTTAGGTATAATTGCTTTTGAAATTAAGAGACAAATTGAAAGTTTTAAAGATGTGAACACTAAAATGTATATTAAGCAATAATTTTGTACATAAATTAGTTTTATTAAAAAATACATAAAAATAGCTTCTTTTGTTAAAATACATGCAACGTAAAGTAATCGAGCAAATAATTCTACACTCAAGATGTTAGGTTTTTTTTATTAAACAATAACTGGAATACACAAAATACATACATCATAATTATTTCACATAACTAATTCGATAAACCTAATAACAAAGCGGTTCCACGTTTAATCCAAAAATCTCCATTTTCGGTACCACTTTTTAGATCTACTGCTACCACAAATGCAGGATAACCTTGCCTACCAGACCTAACGGGATAATAATAAGCAGGACAAGAGTAAATTCCTAGAAAAAATTTGATATTAAAAATGCAAGAAGAATTTTCTTTAGGTTTTTACCCTTGGTTCTCTTTTTTGCTTGTTCGCAAGGTTTAAAATGTATAAGAGGCATATTGGACACCAGCTGCATAGGTTGAGGTTCGATCAAGCATGCATTTTTCTTGTCCCAACCTGCACCTTCCAAATATAAACCTCTAACATAAACTCCGCTAGAAGGTTTTTCGACAATGCTAAACTCTTCAACAGTTTGAACTATAAATTCCCAACCTAAAGTATCGATTGGAACTTCCATAGCGCGTGCAGCAGTCTTAACAATAAATTATATTAATGTCCTCTTAAGTAAAAAATTAAAACAATTACTTGTAAGCAAGCAGTCAAAAACCCTGTAGGAAACGTGTAACCAGCTAGCCAAAAGAATAATGGAGGTTTAATTGTGGAAGCCCATTGATAGAAGTGATCGATTCTCATCATCAAATCCCGTGTCCAGGAGCCCAACAATTTTAACGAGGGATATACTGAATAAACAATAGATTAATAAATTCTTGTTGCAGGTACCTATTACCAAAAATGTGCTCACCTTTTAACCACGGCGAAGGAACTCTTCCATCATATATACACAAAAATATTTCTTCCAAATCTGAAGACATGACGACCAATCCTTTTATTCCTTTTTGCAACTCGATCAAAGATATCCGAATAGAAATCAACAGATCGTTGTATCTGAAAAACCCGGTTGGCATTTTGAGGAATTATAAAGTAATCGGAAAGTTTACCTAGAAATTTCTTGCAGTAAAACCACATCCAAAGGCGTTTTAGTGGGTCCAATTAATTTATCCGTGCTTTCATAATCAATGGGTTCCGGAATTTTATTAAAAACATCTGCCGCAAGTTGTGCCACCTAAAGCCATACGGATTACTAAAATACTTATACGTCCAAATGGTAATTATTCGTACCTTTTCTTCTTTAGAGTCTGCATCTGCTCCGCTAGATTGAATTTGCAGCGACATTAATGTTTCAAACATCATTCGGCTTTCGGTTATAAGTGAAGTTATGTCAGCATTCGGATGTTGACCGAATGCTTCGGGTCTATCGATGTGGGGCAAAACATTGATGTAATCGACATACGAAAGCAGAGAACCATCTCGAGGTATATGATATGTGGGCAAAGATGACAATCTATAAAATGGGACGGTGAGAGCATCTTCGCAAAACAGCTGATTAATGTATGTGTGCAATAATCTTCTATCCCAATCGTCTGTGACGTGTCCACCATAATTGACACCAGCTATCAAATATTTAAGAGCATCCCAAGGTGTAACGGGATATTCGTCCAAATATATCGAAAGCAAGTTCTCCGACACCTAAACGATAAAAATAAGACGAACTTTGCTATAATATAGCTGCCATATATACCTCAAAATCGGAATCGTTGAAACTGTATATAACATTCCATCCTAATTGTTGAAACTTTTTGCGTTCAATTAATATTGCATGAAAATAGCACAAAGCGAATAACATTCTCTTATATTTTTCTCTCGCCTGACAAAGGGCAAATTGTTCTTCCGTTACCAATTGATATAACCGTTTTAAATTGGCTTTGATTCCCTGAGAAAAAAAACGCCTTAAATCATCAGAAAATGAAATTTTTGGCGTAAGTAAATACTTTTGGGGGTTCTGTGGTCATTTTGATTGACGCTTGAAGAATTGATATGGGAAAATCTGGATGCGGACTGGAACTAAGCCATAAACGAAATTTAGGATGAACTTTACCGCTCTGTAACGTTTCGACAATTTTATCCAATTTTGGCATCCAACTTAAAGATAAATGGCAATTTGCAAGATACACCCAGTGGCCTTCTTTTGCTCCCAGTTGAAGCATTCTAAACAGTATTGCGTATTTAGCACAATTTAATTTTTTGAAAATCAAGCATACTTGGTAGCTATTGGAGCTTGACCTTGACCTAAAGACAGTGACTGAAATGCATCTCCCATTTTTGAATTTTCCGAAAGCTGGATTAAAGCATTAGTGGGATCTACTCCAGGTGATAACACAAATATCAAAGGTGTTTGTGGTAAGGATTCTTCCAAAACCGCTTTTATGTCCAAAACTGGAGGTTCGACGAATTTTGGACCTAGCTGATTTACAATAAACGTGGAAATGCAAAACGATATTCGGTCTCGGCGTAAACATCTAACAAACAGCATTTTTTGAAAATCGTTACATTGATCTTCCCATTCACCTACGCAACAAAAGGGAAGGAGCATTAGCGCAGTCGAATTGGCATTTTAGATTGACAAACCTAATAAAGGTAAAGTTTCGGGTTCTGTGTGGACGTACCAAATGTGCCAATCTCTAGTGAATTGTTCAAACGTTCCAATAACGCCATGAAAACCAGTTATTTTATCTAATTCCGTTATATTATCCCAAGCTTCCTCGCTCATCCAAGCTAAAGTTTGAAAACTGTGCCAAAAAACTTGAAAGAAAAATTGAAATAACTCACGGCAAGGGTTATCCATTTGATTTTCTCTATCCAAAACTACGCCACCTTTAAGCAAGAAATTATATTCGCCCGAGACGACCTTTCCTTGGTTTTCTAAAATTTTTATGCACATGTGGAACGAGAACAGTAACTTGTGTTGTTCGAACAAAGCTCGGCAGGTGTTTCTAAAAGAATTTAAAGTATATCGAAGGTGCAAAATATCATTTTTGAGACTTCAAACTTGTAAACCGCATAAGTGTGATAATCGTTCAAGTTCGTAATTCTGTCGGGCAGATGAGAAGATTTGGGACTTTTATCGATGGATTGAGTGAACAACAAAATGTAGGAATCCAAAGCAAATTGATACATTGGATCTATTCTGCCCATATCGTTCAGAACAAAGAATAATATGGAAGCTCGTTCTGCACTGGGTCTGTATCCCTAAAAATGAGTTAGAACAAAAATCCAGCAACATCGAAAGTGTTGGAATACTTCTCGAGCCATGTCAATTTGAATTTCGGTTGTTTCAGACACTTCCAAACTTTTGGTCACCGCTATCGAGGTAGCTTTCGAAACTTGCAGCGTATTAAACAACTCGGCATCTTCTAACAACGAACCTCTGCTTTCGTTAAGCAATCTTAGCAGTTCGTTTTCCAAATCAATTAAAGTTCTTTTACCTGTAAGTCAAGTAATTCAGTAAGAAAGTCAAACTCTGAAAAGTTGCTATTTTGGAAATGGAAAGGGAGAAGATTTCTGTCGATACAGGTTCTAGGAATACCTTTTGCAATTGTGGTAACCATTTTATCCTTTTGTTCTTCCAACTGCGGTCTTTCTTTTCTAACCACTATGCCCAGAAGTTGGGCTTCCAATCCTTGCTGCTTTACAGCAAAATTTACAATGGTAGTTTTTGTGGAAATTTCTGGCGGGTAGTGAGGGTTTGTTAGTTTGGTAGTAATAAAAAATCTAAACTTCCAGTTGTAGGTAATCATCTTTTCGTCAAACTTAATTAAATCCATTCCGCCTTGCTTGACGACGGCTTTGGTTAAAATTGGATTTAACGAAGGATCCATGTCTTCCATAATGTTTTGCAGAAGAACCGGTTTGCCGGTTTGGACAGCAACTTCTATTATTTTCATATAATTCGTCATACCAAAATCTATAACCTGTAGATATAAATAATTATTATAAAAACAATAAATTGAAAAAAAACCTTTACCTTCAAATCATTATTAGCTTCCATAAATTTGATCCATTTCTGTGCTTGACATTGGGGATCTATAATTAGAGGCCACCGCGTACCACGGGTAACTACAATTCCATTTTCCGTACTAAAGCCATCCGATGGCAAGCCTTGAATGTTCCATTCTCTAATGGTGGTAGGATCGCTCAAAAAATTTATAACGCTAAACGATTCGTCGTAAGGAATTTCCAATACTTTCACCTAAGCAATTGACAATTTTACCTCAACGCCGTTCTGTTTGTAAAAAAAAATTAACATTTCACCTCGTTTTCCCACATATGAACAAGAGCTTCTCTGTATTGCGATACAAATGGACCTAAATAGGACACAAACGCGGTAGCCAGTAAGCAATCTCCTGGCAAGTTACAAAATTGAGTGTCCAAATGGAACACTGTTTCGTCCCAACGTTCTCTTTCGCCTGCCAAGTTCTCCACCAGCATAGCGGCCCGTTCCAGTTTCAATCGTAACAATTCGGCCTTTTTATTCAATTCTTCCTTTTGCAGTAACTTTTCTTCATATTCTCTTTGTAATCGTGCCAACATCATGTTGAGTTCCGCCAATTTTGCTTGAGCTTCCGCCAATTGCCTTTGTTTTTCCGCTAGCGATTCCATTGCTTCATCAAGTCTGGCTTTCTTTGGGCCAACCACTCTAAAATTCAAGGGTTTAAAAACTTTTTCCACAACTAACCATCGATAATACTTACTTCCATACTTTTGCATACTTCTCGATTGCTATCACCCACATGCATAGAGATTTTGCAGCTAGCGAGACTATGCCAATTTTATCTGGCACAAATTCCACGTTCGACGTATAAACTGCAATTTTTTTCATAGTCTTTTCGCTCACATTGTTCTTATCAAACTCCCTTAAATTGTTTAAGAAATTTTGGTCTCCCAATTGTCGTTTGGCTTCAGCCCACGTAGGCTCCACTTGTTTCAAAATCATTACCGCCTCCATAACCATCTCCACTTTAACCGGCGGTTTGCCATAAGACTTCATTTCACTAATATCTTTCTTATTCAGAGCATCCAAGGCTCTAATAGCTTCATCCAAAGCAGGCATTGCTTCGTCTAAATCCGCTTGTGCTATGGCAGCCAATTTCTTGCACTGAATTTCATCCTCTCCAATTTTGATACTTTTTGCGGTCACCTCTTTTTGTACTTCTTCGGCTTCTTTACGCTGACTGACAATAATAACCAAGTATTCGTCGCACTGCAGTTGAAATTCGGCCACTTTAACTTGCGCTTCTTCCAATTCGATAGACATCGTTTCGACTTTTCCTCTACAGTCGTCGATTTTCCAAAGCCCATTCCGCAGCTTATTAGCTTCACCGGCGATTTCAATTCGCTTGTTGCTTAACATTCTAAAATTTTGTCGATTGGAATTGGACTGGACTTGCAAATCTGAGCCTTTACTTACATTTTATAACCGGCTACCAATTCCAAGTAATTTGTGGGTGTTACGTAGTTTGGTCGCTTGAGTTCCAACATCATTTGCTTGGAAGTTTTAGCTACCGAATCGTGAATGGTTGCGAAAGTTATTGCTACGGCTTCCTTTAACCGATCTTGACTGGATACGAGGACAGATTCTCGACGTTTTTCCTATTGTGCACGCGAAAACTTTAAATTTCAGCAAACATTAATTTACTGTAAAACCTACGCCTTTTTCTCCGGTAATCGTAGCAACAAAATCTACATCGCCAATGTATTTATTGGCAACTTCCAACAGGGCTTCTTTTGGCCAGTCGCAAAACCAGTCGATCGTGGTGCAGTTCACCAAAGACGGATATTGACGAAGTCGATTTCTAAATTTGTCTCCAATGGGACTCATGCAGAGAATAATGTGTAAATTTCCTCGGACACGTTCTATGAGAAAAGCATACATGGGTTCCGTCGTCGGCAAGACGCCAGCTTTGGTAGCAGCATTGGATAATTTATTTTTAACCTAAATTATTAAAGATCGGTTACGCTGGAGATTCCATTATTGCGACTTACATCTTCAAATTCATCGGGCTTATATAAATTGGACACTTCTCCGCTGCTGAGCATGTTATTGATAACTTCCAAAAATCCTTCGTCGGTAACTTGAATGTCGTTGAACAAAAACGACGTTGGTCTGTTTTCTACGCCACTCAAATTATATAGGACTTTTAAATCTTCGCGAAACTCGCTCATTTTGTAGTTTTTAGTTACATTGATTTGAAAAGTATTAAGTTCGCACATGTATGCTGCAATTCTTGCCAGAGACTGTCGTCCACTCCCACCTGAAGTTAGGAATTACATTTTATCCTACCTTGGGTCTTACTTACCTATTCCCACAAGTAACATATTTCCTCTTGGTTGAGATATAACTCTCACGATTCTGCAAATATGTTCAATTGCATCCTTGAACAGCACAATATCCAAACGAACGACTCCAGGCGATACATTATATTCTTCCATTTGTAGTGTGATATAATTGCGGATTGCAGAGAAATCTTGTAAATCTTCATATATTTGGAATGGATTTAACAAGTCTCCAAAGAGCGGAATTTCTTTATTTGTGCACAGAGAGTGCAGGGTCAATTCGAAATGAACTCCCAATTGTTCATTCATTTGATTTAAAAACCATTCGCGATCCCTGCAAATTGTTTATATCAATATTTTGATAGAATAATCGATGATCGCCGGTACCTGTCGTCGATTAGTCTATCGTAGAACACCCTGTAGCATTCGTGAATCCACAATCTTAACAAAGTACTTTTCGTATTTTGATAATCCTTGTGGCTTCTCAAAAGTCCCTGGAATACCTTCGAGATATCTCGCAAATTGAACAAATAATGAATTTTCGCCGGAGTGGGTAACATTTTGACGATCACATTTTTATACAGATGGATCGTGGTGTCGGTAATTTCTCTTCCCGTCATTTTAACCTCTTCGTCAAATCCTGTCAGGTGCTGCGACAACATCGTACCAAAAATTCGAATGATCTGAGATTCGGCCGGAAACGTCATGTTGATCAGATTAAATCTGCTCAAAGTTCGATCAGAAATGGTTTGACGACCCCCACCTGGTGGACCCATACCAGCCAAAAGTAACATATTCTGTTTGATCAAAATTAACTATTAGAACGGTTTTACTTCCAACAAAAGGCGGAACAAAAATTGCCTGAACGTATTTTCTGGTTTGCTTCAATCGGTCATACCAAAATCCATAATCCATCCATTGTCTTAGCAACTCCAATGGAGGTTGAGATCCGTACGTTTCTTTAGCTGGCATATTGAAGTCGTCCAAAAATGTAATCATGAATTTGCCACCAACCGGTACGTAGGTACCTTTAGTTCGTTTTTCAACTCGACTTTCTACCGTATCTTGGATGTTCACCGAGGATGTCTGAAATGGTTTCCTTGTAAAATATTGTTTCAAACTTTTGTAACCTCTTTACTTGTGCCGATAAATTTATATTCAAGATGCTGTACTTCAGGGGATCTAAAGTTGCCAAGACAGATTGTGCGGTAGAAGTTTTTCCCGTCCCAACCGGTCCGGTCAAAAGAGCCGGATAGCTTTGAGATATTAAAGCACTCAGTATAAATTGATACCGAACGGTATCAACCGTGGGAACGATGATTTTGAAAAATGCCGACCTAAAGCAGCAACCGTTTTATTTTTTCTCGATCGATTGCAAATATTGCTCACCCTGCTGGATATTTCCAAGATTCCGACAATTTGTCTTCCCACGATTGGAAGCACTTACTTCGCACGTCAACGTAGTACTCGTAAACCGTATCTCTCAAAGGAAACACTCCTTCTTTTTCCCGAATGAAGTTGTCCAATTTTCTCCGGCCGTCCTCGTTAACCGTACAACAAACCGACCATATTAAACTAAAAATTTCTATGGTTAGTCGACGTAATACTTCCGGCTAAGAACGTGTAAAGGTACCAAAAAAGAAACCACAATTTGGACATGTCGTCAAATTGGTCTTCGTTGTTTGGATCCAATCCATTTTCCTTTGTAGCAAACATATCCAATAACTTACATAACGACGCTACCACATTGAGTTCGGAAGAAGGAACAGTTTCTTCGCAATTTAATCTCTTGTATTCCAACGTAATACCCAAGTAATACTTAAAGTAAGCTCTCATCTGAAAGGCCAAATGTGATCACTTTAGAAGGATTACCATTACATTAGAGCGCCGTACCGTGTCTTGATACTTTTTCCCTCGTTTTAGTTGCTTTTGTACCCACGATGCAACAAACGGTTGCCAACCCCAATCTTTGTAATCGTTGTAAACCATACCACATCTACTTACGGTGGCAGGAGACGCAACCGCCAAATCTCCCACTTCGAAAAGAAGAGATACCTGCTCGGGCATGGTAATACGGTCACTGTTGATCAGAGTTAACACTTTATTATCGTCCATCACGCTGTTCATATTTTCAATCCACACTGCATCGACCGGACCGTCAAACAGAATCCATTTTTCGTCGGGAGCTTCGTCTGCAATATTAAAATTGGAATATTAAAATCTCCGAAAAGTAATCTTTCAAAATTAATTACCCGAGCAAGTTTGTCTCATGGTGGAACTGATGACACCATCCAGCCATTCGTTAGTGCTAAGGTTATACTCTCCGTACAGTTCTCCAAGATTCAACGCTTTGGGATTGATGGGATACTCCATAACATAATTATAGCCAGGCTTTTTCTCTTTCTTCATGCGGCCCAGAGAATTTTTTAAACATTGCCACGTGACTGTTTTGGCAGTTCCAGTTTTCCCCAAAAGCATTACAGAGTGGCGAGAATTTTTGGTCTCGTACAATTGAATTACTTTTGTTATCGCATTTGGTATTGGCTAAAATATAACTGAAATTGACCTTGCGAAGCATTATACGTTTAGGTTAGATACCTGCAAACCGGCAGCATTAAATTCCGCAGTTATGGCATTGGTAAACTCTTCGTAATCTACGACTGGTATACTAACACCCGGGAAAATATCGGACATGATTCCGTTGAAAAGAGGAACGTCGTTGGAAGTGAATCTTGCAATGTTCATATCCACCATAGCCAAATAGACAATTTGCTCTTCCGGTAATTGTTGAAGCATTCTCCGTTTACGACCGGCATATCTTAGAAGTGCAACCATCGATCGCAGACCAAAATCGTAATGGTCTTGTTTGCTCAGTTGCCTCGTTGCGAGTTGATACAACGTAAATACCTTGCGGAAGAACGAATAAAATTTTCGATTGGAAGAAAGAAAAATATTTGGACTACCTTTTTCGACAACAGCTTTGTATTTTGAAAACCGTCACTGAAGAGGGTATTTTCTGCAATTATCAAATTATCTGGAACCATCATGGAAATTGGTCTAAACATCGATTTTAAATTGTCGGGCAGTTCGGTACGTCCAGCATACCCCGGATTCATGGTTATGAAAATTCCGCAGGTGAGCTTCAAATTGATTTCGGTTCCTATAGAAATTTTCTTTAAAAGCCTATTCAAATTAAACTACTGCAAGTATTTGGCACCTTCAAACACAAAAGTTTTCTGTTTTTGCGAAATTGCTTGCAAGATGCACAAAATTTGTTGCGCGACGACCGACAACACTTCGATATTGATTCTATTAAATTCGTCGAAACAACCCCACGCCCCCGTCTGAGATAATCCGGAAAAGCACTTTCCCATGCTTTTGTAGTCCAAACCTTCCGAGCAATTGTTTACGATAACCCACATGCCCATCGCTTTTCCAAGATCTTTCACAGTTTCTGTTTTTCCTGTTCCCGCAGGACCTTTCGGACTGCCTCCTCGGTACAAATGAAGAGCCGTTGTTAGGGTTATGTAGCATCTAAAATATAAAATTGTTATTGCTAATCTCGAAATGCCATTGCTAGTGTACTTGCCGATCGGTTAAAGGAGTAATAACTAGTCTTCCCGAATTTCCGTTATATTCGTAGCCGTACATAAACTTGGTATTGGTTTGCTTTATGACGCAATCATCAATGTCTCTTTCCCAATAAAATCTTAACTGCGATAACCATTCAAATGAAGATGTGTCGGTGCAATCTGAAAATTTTCGATATAGTCAAAAATAAATCAATTGAAATGGAAAAGTTGTTTTCAGTCTAAATATTTCCAATTACGTCCTGAAGAGAAGGCAGACGTAGTCAACCTGTGCGTGCTACGTGGAGTTGAATGGCGATTTGGAGTTATGGTATAGGAAACCAAACGACCTATCTCTGATGCCTAGGTTACGGATTAGAGATCCAATCAAGGGTAATGAGTTTGTTTCAATTGCATTTGTGTTTCGGTTTTTTTGGGATATATTGTTTTTATGTTAAAAGTTTGTAACTCACGACTCTCGCTCACCGCCAGAGTATAACCGTTGAAGGGCAGGAAAACGAATGCTGTTTTCGAACAATTGAATTGGAAATATGAATGATTAGAATCGGGAAATGACAATGGGTCAAAGGGCACATTATAACATAGTGTATAAAATACATACTGGCTTTATACATTCGGTCTATAACGTCACGTGAATGTATTTCTATCGTAATAAGAGAATTAGTTTTCAGTCTTTGAATTTTGGGCAAATCTTTTCGGCTAAGTTCGGAAAGTTTGCCGAGCACCTGATTTTGTTTCTTTCGCAATTTCTTCATCGGTTTCTTATTCTCCATGATCTTGCAATGCACCAAGGCTCTTGTACAATCCGTTGTCCATTGTATCTGTTGGAAATTTTAAAATAACAAGTTACTTTTGTCCAAAACACCTCACGTGACTTACTTGACTGCAAGCATTACACAATTGCCCGCAATTGGCCAAAAGCCATTTGTCGCGTTTTGAGAGCATTTTTTTAAGATCGTTTCTGCAAGGCTTAAATTCCACTCGCAATGTTAACCTCATAGCGGTTTCAATATCGGAAAGCCACATTTCCACAGGTCCATCGAGCAAGACATTTCTAGTAAATTCCATAAACTCTCCATCTTCGGCGAACATTCCAATAGCTTCCAATTTATTGATAATGTTGTTCTAAAATTACAAAGAGACTATTAAGTTAAGAATTTTGACGTCGACATTTTTCACTACCTTTTGAATTTTTATTTTGTTTATGTTATCAAACAATTTTTTGAAATGCGGCTGAATTGCCTCAGGTTTTTTGGCATTTCCAAGGATTTCGAGCATGTCGTCGTTGGAAATGAAGTAAAACCTTGGAAATATATGGCGTTTTGTCTCGAGATAGCGCTCTAGTGCTCTCTGTATTAGCTCCAGTTTATCGTTCATCTTATTTAACGCATTCAAAAGAAAAGGCGGTGGTTCGTAGTGAGTAGCTTTCATAGCAGTTCGGGCGTTGTTCATTTTGTTGGTTATGACCAACCACTCTCTGGTTAGACGATCAAAGTCTTCCGTTTCTTTCGGCAATTGCTTACGAATATCTTCGCCTCCAAATATATTCTAAACGATAACGTAAGTTTTATATTTCGTGGCTCGTAAATACAAGCATACCTCTAGATACAGCCACTGTCTTTGGACGGTAAGACAAACTTCTACGGTCTCCATTATGTACGATAAGGCACGTTCCCAGAAATCCACTTCCTTCGCGAAGGGTTCCACATATCGAGTACTTTTCATGGTAGATAATTGTAACATGTTTTCTTCCAAAGCTTGAAAACATTCATCAACAGTTTTAATTCTGCAAGAAGTTTCAATAAGATATTTTTCTTAAAAAAAAAATAAGAAGGATGCTACCTGTATATTCCTTTGTCTTTATGTGGGATCATTTCGAGAGGCATGGTGTCCCAAAGTTCTCTAATCGTCTGTAATCCTTTCTCAATTTGTAATTCCATAGTAGCTGCATTGGAAATGTCGTTAATTTCTTCTGCATAATTTTGCATTTGCATCGCAATAATAGCTTCCAAATTAAATTCTGGACTATTTTGATCGAATTCCACGCCCATCGCTTTCCTAACTCTATCCCAATGTCTTTCGCGCATGGCCGAATTTTTAAGATCGGCCAACAACGGCAAAGTTCTTCTAAACGCATCAACTCGTGCTCGAGTGTGATCCACAATGTCCCAACTAACGGAAACAGAATGTTACTTTTATTGATTACAAAACCGAATGTTGTTTATACCCCTTTTCTTTCAGTTCTCTGGAGAGCCTAGTTAGCTTTCTAAACAAAGTTTGCGCCTTGTCTTCCATATCCTCTGTTTGAATGGTCCAAAACTCGCCCGATTTATAATTTTCCCAAGCCATGTCCCATTCGTCGGTCAATTGCCAGACAAGTTCCAGCGCTGCCAGTTCCTACAAAACTGAACGTGAGACATTTGAAATGTCCATGCATCCGAAACTTTACCCTTTCCAATCGTTGAATTTCCAACGATTCGGGCAAACTGAGATCAAACACTCCCAAATCTTTGCGCAATTGAGCTTCGCGTTTTCTCAACGCGTTTAAATGCGCCCTCACATTTCCCAAATATGTCAACGCATCTTTTGCACAAATGTCTGCACCGAATGGACCGTTTGTAAGAAACTCGTCCAACAATTCAATACCATTTCTGCGAAATATTTCGGCAGATTCCAACAGACTAGCTTTGAAATTTTCCTAAACAATCGAAATGTTTTTAATCGATTTTGAAACGCTAACATTGCTGTACCGAAATTAATAATATGGATTATAAAAAAAAAAGGAAAATGAAAACTTAAAAGGATAAATAGGAAAGAATTAGGTAATGGGATCTCTGTTGGCTTTTTTAGAGTCCCGATCGACTACCTTAGCGTAATTTAGTAGCTTTTCGGCTTCCTCCAAAAGCTCCAAGTATTTCAGCCACTCGACTGGAATGCTTTTTTCCAACGCTCTGATTTCTTCTTTAAATTCAACTTTGTATTTATCGAGGGTTATTATTTGATCGGTTATGGTTGGAAAGTCTTCCGACATTATCGGAGCTTCTTCCAATAATCTATCGAAGGTTTGCATGGCAACTTGCATTTCGTCCAAATTTTGCGGTTCGCGCATTGCTCTAAAAAGTGCATTTTGAAAGAGTGGAATTATGAAGGATTTTTGAAAACTTACAGTTCGCCGTTTTCGCTCATGTAATTGTAAACGTCGTAAATTTTTTGTTCGGTTAATTTATTGAGGAGAGAGCACAATTTCCCCTGCCAGCCAATGCAGTGTTCAATTACGGCTTTCTTCAGCTCGACCGCGTTAACAACTATGAAATGAACTGAACTGACGGATTCTTGAACTTGCACGTTATTTGCTACTTCGGTATATCGGCCAATGTCGGAATCGAATTGGGCTGCGTTTGGTTTTTGTTGTTCGTATCTATCTATGAAGCGATCTTTGTCCACCTCCCACATATCTCTGAACGGCTCCCACGTCAATAGGTAAGTTTGCATTTGCTGAACATTTTCTGTCACCTCCTCGTTTAGCAAAATTTGCAATCGTTTGCAGTCGTCGTCGTTTTGGATTACAATGTAAAATGGACGTAATTGAGTTTCGGTTATGTGAAACTTATCGATTAATCTTGGTAGAGATTTTAGAGTGTTGGTTATACTCGGCAGGACGTCGGATATTACGTACGCTACGTCAGCCAACGCAGGTTCGAAGTTAATCTGAAAGAGAATATTATTTTGTAATAGCTTTCCAAAGGACTCGACGTTTGAGTCTAAGGCATTCGATAACAACTATAATAAGACTTGAGCAACGATAGAATCAGATTTGTCTAAGGGTACGTTTATGTTGGAGCTGTGATAAGTGATAAGAACGAAGAAATTTCTTAGCTCTAATCGCTGTTCTATGAATTAACATTGGCTTGCGCGCTACTTCAACATAAACAGTCACATAATACTTCAACTTTTTGCTTTTCTCTGTTTCGCTAGTATCGCGGCTTTTAGCGGTTATCACAGCTCCAACATAAACGTACCCTAAGGCTGAAGATCCGAAAAGCTTATATGTAGAACAAGAAGTAGGAGTGGTTTCGCTGGCTGTATTGGCTCTAAAACTCTACTGGCGGATTACCCATAACTAACCCGTTGGAAATCCAAGGGTGGAGAAATTTCTGAAATCATCAGAAGATCACCAGAATCAGAGGCGGCGAAATTATTATTTCGTGACGGATGTATTGCTGATGAACCTCGCTAAATCTGAAGATATCGGACGAGAAAGATGTCAAGTGGTATTATATCGACCGGAAATATATGTGACGAAGGCGAAGAAGAATTGGAGGTGATTTCGCAATATCAAACCAAAATTTTATTCAACTCACTCGATTGTGTTTTAGATTTGCTTCCAGTTTCAATATTGGAGTGGGCCCGGTGGTTCCGTCTCCATGCAAAGCTTCGTACATGGTCTGCATTGAATTTTTAACGCAAACTCTTAGTGCTTCTTCAACCAGAACATCAAAATTGTAAATGTATTTAATCCATTGATCGGCCATCTGTAAAGCATTGGTTACTAAAATTTGCAAGTAAAATATGGCGGAACTTACAGCTTGTATGTTCGATTCGAAACCCTCAAATACAACAATTAGGTAATGAATTATCTCCTGATAATACGAAATCAATCTTTCTATCGTGTCGTTTCTGTACGTGCTCATGTCTTGTATTAATTCTATCAGGTCGTAAGCGTAATTTTGAGTTAGACATATCATTGGGGTATCGCAAATTTTTTCACAAATAGCTACGATTTGTAAATTGCAACCTTTGTAGTCGTCCAAGAAATCTTGCAACTGAAATAAACGTTTAGGAATTAAAAAGACGAAATAGCATATTAAAATACGAACATCTGCTGTAACTGCGCAACATTCTGCAATGTAAGCATCGGAAACATCGGTCGCCCAATTAAGCTTCGATAGACCTGGAGCAACTTTCTTTTCCACATTGTTGATGAGCTGTTTAAAAAGCAAACGTTCTTCGTCCGAAAGCGCTGCCAAAATTTTGTTGTAATCCATAACCACAGACAAAACGCTTTCGTATATAATTTTTATGGTATTCGTTTTTTTGTACACCGTATTAACGTGTCCGGGTATTTCAAACTTCAAAGCTTCCCAATACTTGGCTTCGCGAAATAAATCCAACAACGACCTGTCGATGTTGCATTCCAACAGACCAGGTTTTGTTGGACTTCGATTCATCAGAGGTCTTTTCAATCTTTGAGTCACATCCTCTCCGATGTTATCTATCCATTTTCGATACAAATTCAAGATGATACTGTCAATTGACACCACCAATTGAGAGTATTGCTTAAAGATTTCTTCCGATATACTACAAGGTCTCATCCACGCAGCGTCGTCCAGTACCTGAAAGGTAAATTATAAATCTGCAAAATAAAAAGCAGTTGCTTCGCGGAACCTTTTTTAACAGCTGCAATCTGTTTCTTTTCAAACTCGCTACCATAGCTCTGCCGGCGTAGAACGGATATTGCGAAGGATATTCGTCTTGCTCGTTCATTAAATCCTCTTTGCAATCGTGAATCTCTTCGGCAAACAATTTGTATACCTAAAAGAAAAGTTTACAATTTTGGTTTTTCCCACAAGCTGGTTCCTAATACATCGTGAGTTTTCCGATCGAATAGATTTTTTAAAGTGCTGCGTTTCGAATAGTTGTACAGCGCAGCTAAGGCTTCCACGCCCTCATCCACGGTATGTATTTCGGAAAAAATTGCATTCACAAGATTTTCGATGACGATTTCGATATCTTTCATTCTGCTGCGAAACTTTAAAAGTGCGTCGTTCCATGACGAATCTTGCACGTCTAAAATTTTAGTCTTCTCCTGCAAAATCCTTCAACGTTATTTGGACAATGTTATATTATATCAATTGAATACCGCTTCTATGTGATCCACTGCGGTTTGAAGCATCTCCTCAATTCGCACACACCAATTTTCAAATTCTTCCCCTTTGGTCCCGCCAAATAATGGTTTCGGTAATTCTTCCGTTTCGTCAAATCGTCCAAATATTATCATGGCTTCGATAATTTCTATCATGTCTTTACATCTTTGGATGAACGTATCGATGTGGTTAAAAATTGGAGCTTTATCTAAATTCCACGGACAAGGCGTGAAGTCGGTGTGGGCTTGGGCAACCTTAAACGGCATAAATTTTATAACGGAAAGAAATTGGCAAAACAATACCAACCGACACGTATACTTTGATGTAGTCTATGCAGCAATCGATGCAAGTTTGAAACATTTTTATTGCTGCTCGACTGTGCTTGTCCTTGAACACCAACTGAAAATTAATGAAATCCTTACATTGAAGAATGATTTGATTACTCAACGCTCTGCACAGCGACGTCATTTTTTCTCTGGTATTGAAAAAGGCACTCTTCATCCAAATGTATCGAAATAAGTTGAGTATGTGCGGTAACCTGCCGATAATTTCGTTCGGCAATGTGACTGCACTCAAATTTAGACAAGGCATTTTAATAATTTGCAGATACTCGATATTCGATTTGGCTTCCAGCATGTTTCGATGAATTTCTTCTGCCAGCATGAGAAATTGTCTTACGTACGTGGAATGGACTGCAGAGAGAATGTCGCAGATGTGTTTTAATTTTGGATTTGTCAATTGATAATTCAACCCGGCCAAATTTTCGTCTAAACAAAAAAGATATAAAGGTTTTGAAAACAACGATAACTTCACTCACATCTGTAAACCCAAAACTCGAACTCGTCTATTGGACAAAGTAAATCTTCCGCTGTGTTCTGATCTTGGTCTTGTAAGCCAACGTGAATTTGTCGTGTCCAATATACCACAATTCCTTCCAATCGCTTAACCAATTCTTTATCTTTACTGGCTACTTCGACTGCAAGATTTAAACCTTCCTGAGGTATGTATATAACCGTTAGCCCGTACAATCGATGATGCAAATCGGTAATTTTGCATAAAAAATTGTGCAAAGCCGTACAAAAATCGCTTTTGACGCTGTCGGGCCAAGTCGTGATGTTAAAAAAAATTGGAGCGTACACCGTCTCTAACACGCTTAAGATTGTGCCCTCGACATTATCGTGCGCCGTTCCAAACGTTATGTTGTCGTGAAACGTTTCGACGTCGAACACTTCTTTGGGTTCCCGAATGAAGTAAGTCAGATCTGTTACTGGCTCTTCGGGAAAACACGAAGCTGCTTCCAAGTTATCGCAATGAAAATACACCAGCAACAAGCATTGTGTCGGATCGAGAAAAAATTCTCTTATCGCTATTTCGTTGTATTGGTTCCAATCTTCTTCCCGCAAGTCGTACAGAGTTGTCATGTTTTTAATGAATTCCACCAGCTTATCTAAATCTTCGTCCGAATATTCTGGCCTAAATTCTTCTTCGGCAGCTTCTTCCACTTCCACTTCTTCTTCCTCTGATCAATTAAACGCAGAATTAGCCATATGCCAGACGACATTTGAAAATCATTATATTTTGCTCACCTTCGACTTCTTGGTCCGAAAACAAGGAATCTTTTTCTTCATCTGGAAGTACTATTTTTTTTTTCGGTTCATCTGCTGTGGCAGTTTCCATTTTGCAAAATGAAATTACTTTTCAAAGTTATGACAAGTTTGATCAATAACTTTTGTTTATGAAGACTACCAAGTCAACGTTACGTCAATTATTATACAAACCCACCCACTTGAATGATTCGATAACTGTCATTTTATATTTTACCATTTTATACATTAAGATTTTTGTTGGTAATATTACAAAATAATGCCTGTCTGTCTTGTGAGACTTACCAGAAGACAAAGATTCCATCATGCTATTGTATTTATTGTGTTAAATTTAACTCAAGTTGCTTTGGGGCTCATATTGATTCTGTGGTGTATTTACATTTGTCTCGCAGTTTCTCCTATTTTGTATTCCGAAAAATCTGAAGTGAAATTTGTGTTTACAGTAATAGGATTGTATGGAACGCATGTGGTTTTTCAAAACTTGATCGGAATCAAAATATGTCAAAAATGCTATCTTCAAGCTCACAAGTTGAGTGGTCAATTAAAATCCGTACAAGTGAACTGATAATATTGTTTCTAGGAAGAGCACAAAAAAATTATTGTTCTTGTGGATTTTAGGCAGCTGTAACACTTTATTTAATATTGTAATATTGGCACTGATGGCTGTCAAGATATCCAAGCACATAGTTCGTTCCATGAGGCACTCCATGGAGAAAGGAATGCATAACTATTTAAAAGATCATTATTGGAAATACACAATCGACAAGTTGCAAGTGAAACATGAATGTTGCGGGGTGTCAGGTTATCGAGATTGGTATGAAGTTTCCTGGATTGACGAATACCACGTTAAAATGCAAGATCCTCTAGTAAAAGAGTGGGTAAAACAGTTTCTATCTCGTTTTCGTTACTCGATTGCTTTTCATTTTTACAGGTTGAAAACAACTCACGAAGGAATACATCTGCCCGTTATACCATGGAGTTGCTGTAAAGTTGATTTTCCGATGCAATGCTTTCACGATCCTTTACAACAAACCGATTCGGTGGCGATATGGAAGAATCAACCAGCAACAGTTTTGGATTCTATTCATACTTCGGGATGTTTAATTTTATTACGAAAGCCAATCGAGACCGCATTCATTGCATTTATTATTTTAACAGTGTTTCTGTTTTTCCTGCAGGTTACATTGAACCATAAGTTTGAACGATTTACCTAAGCTAAAGTTTTAGATTACTGCCGTTTTGATATTGCGGATTGTTTACACCTCGTGCAGAAACGCAATTATTCTGGATGATACGGAAGGCATTTCACCGGGTTGGATTTTTGGAAGAGGAGATTGTGGTTGGTCGAGAGGTCCAACTATACTAGAATTAATGGTGGTAAGTTAATTTTTTTGCTCCTTAATAAATAAGGAACGAATTTGTAGTGTAGTTTATTGCTCGTACTTATAGTCGTTACTTCGCTCTAGTAATACTCGAATACGAAATAGATTTATCATAAAAGCTATATTATGTATATCCCAATATGTAATTCTGTCTTTATCTTACCCAATTTCTTCACCTCCAGATATCTTTAAGATAAGATCTACTAGATAAATTAACCGATCTAAATACAGCAATTTAAATTTATGGTAATAAATCAAAAATTGGAGTGCTTACGTGGTTTATTTATTTGGTGAATTAGTTCCCGATTCTTTCAGGAACTAATCAGTAATCAGGCCACCAACAAAACTTTGCTACTCCAAACACACAACAATTAATTATTCCTTAACCCGGGATCGGTTGCTAATATGTCCAAAATACCTTACTCCTGTTTTAGCTATCCCATATCATTTTATTTTGATCTCTGTTGATGATTTATCCCAACATTTGGTTAATGACGGCCCAGGTGTCTAATATGTGGATATGCCTGTGAGGCATATAAAACTAAACAAATTTCTTCGAAGAAATGGTAAACTTATGTCTTTACAATGTTATGTAGAATCTGGTTATTCTTCCTTAATCACGCATGACGGTTATGTTCGAAGTGTTCTGATAGGCGCACAACCAAAAGATCTTATACATTATTGGTCTCCCACTGTCTTAACACTATACACTTAAACCATTTTAACATGCTAATAACTCCGGTAATTTAAAGCATTTTCACATCGAAAATTGTTTATACAAGCGGAATTTGTGCTTAGCAAATTTTTTTTTAAGTTGTTGATATAAAGCATAGACATCGTTTAAACACTGGATTAATATATTGCTATTTTTAGGGATATGAAAACGACAGAGGCAATTCATCAAGTTCAAGAAATGAACAAAAATCTAATCGATCATCAGGAAGAGTAAGCTTTAACATGTCCAAATCGTCAAAAATGGGCAAATCCCATAAAACAAAATCGGCGCCGGGAAGTGACGAAGAACCAGTATCCAGTAGCGAAGAAGACGCTTTAATGCTCTCGTAAAGATAATCAATGATTTTAAGCAAACACATGTACCTTTTTTTATTAAATATAGGATTTTAAGCAACACATTTACAATTATTCTGTGTAGATAAATTTATTTAGATTTTTGTTATGCTTATAATAAATCTTATAATGATTATATTATGGTACAAAAACTAAAAAGATTTATAGAAATTTTCCAAGTAACATTAATTAAAAAATAAAAAATTAGTCTTCGCGCGCGCAGTTTCTCAGAGTTTGAAAAACATGTTTGGTGTACGCACTTAAACATAAGTAGTCAAAAATCATGCTACCCACAAGTCCATATTCAGCGTGATACACTTTGTATGTTTTAAAAGAATCAAAGAAATCACTAATTATAATAAAAACATGAAAATATACAGTTAGATTTTTTGTATCAATGATTTTAATACTACACATTGCTAAATAACTATTTTTACATATTTGTTTTAAATAATATTAATTTTGTAGCACAACAGATATTTTATGTACTTAAATTTATCAATCTAAAGGAGATTATGTTATTTAATTTAATGGACTTGGCCATTCAAGATCCTCACAAAAACATTACTTTAGAAACGTTATTGCGTCGCTTAACCCAATGCTGTAAACAAAAAAATTTATATGCAATGTTATTATCATTTTAAAAGCGTAAAGGCAGGTGCAATCAGAATTATACAGGATGAATTAATATTGCCAACTTCTTCAATAGCTTCTTTATGCATTTTAACTTTCAATAATTAATCAATTATACAATAATTTGTATAGAAATCCTAAAAAGCAAAATTAGCCCTGATATCGTAGCATATTTAACAAAGCAGATCACACCAGATACAGGCAATATTTATATAAACTATAACACCACACTGAAGACGTATGTTATTTTACTTTTATTTATTTATTATTATTATGCTAGTGTAAAAGAAAGCAATCTTTTCTTGCCAAAAAATACATATTCTTCTGCAGTATTAATTCATCCTGTATTAAAAAAGGTTTGAATATTAAAAATTATATTGTCGAGCTACAGAAGAACATCACATCTATAAAAAGTGCAAACCGAAATAAAAATATTACAAAAATTTTAAAAATTCAAAATTAATTTGAAAAAAAAAACCTGACGGTTTAGGTGCAGAAATAAAATTAAGGTGGTATCAGTTTTCACAACAATAATCTCCAAATGGTACTTAGGATGTTTTTCTGTAGGACGCCAGTATAATAAACTTACCAACTACATTAATCATAAAAACCCCAAAAAGCTCAGCTCTTACAATTACATAATATTTATTTGCTAATTTGTATTACCGATAATAATCTTAAAAATAATTAAATTGAAATACAGGCAGCAATCATTAAACATTAAGAAGCATAAAACACTGATAGAACAATGAGAGCTACCTTCAATAAATAATCGCCCACTTTTCTTCAAAAACAGCATTACCTACCAGTAATTCCAGCAATGGCTTCTGAGGCAGAATATTTGACGTCGACATCCCCATCGATATTCAACTTATCCAGAACCGGTTTAACTTGAGGTTGAATTACAGTTTGATCTAATTGCGGCGCAATTTTCTGCAATGTCTTAGCAACATTAAAGCGTACATTTGCAACTTTATCGTTAGCCATACTAAGAACAGTGGGCAACAATACTCGAGTGGTTATGTCGGTACCGCAAGCTTCGGCCAAAACATTTATACAAAACAGACAGGTCATTCTATAAAGGTAATTTTGATCGCGTGACATATTAATAACTTTAGGAACAATCGTATTTTCGGCCCATTCGGCGCCAAATTGTTCGACTAATTTCTTTAAATTTAAAGTTGCCGCTTCTCGAATGGCAAAAACGTGGTCACTCAAC
Source organism: Cantharis lateralis (assembly GCA_963170105.1). NCBI lineage: Eukaryota > Metazoa > Arthropoda > Insecta > Coleoptera > Cantharidae > Cantharis > Cantharis lateralis. The sequence continues at coordinate 9,285,045 of OY720626.1, forward strand.
CACGTCATGCAAAGTGCATTCAATTTTTCGTCGAAAAATTCTTGACCTAATTGTCCGGCCAAAAGCGGCATGTATTCAATAATTGCAGCCCTAACGCGCCATTTTGAATCTTCTGCAAGCTCGACTATTGCCGGCAACAAAGATTGTGACAATTGTTGTATGCCGATTACTTCATTGACGCAATCTAAATTAGAGATAATATTTAATCGAACTTCAGGACATTCGTCTTTTAATTGTGATAAAAATAATGGCAACAGTTGATCAATAGTATTATTACGACCTAAAATTGGACTCAAGCCCATAATAACCGACGCCAAGGCTGATTTTACGTGTTGGTTTGGATCGATAACTAATTCTTTAACGCACGGCAAAACGTTAGTCATTATTATAGTTTCTTGATGGGCTTTATCTAAATTTTGACAAAAATCTTTAACTTTATTTGCGGCAGCGGCTCGCACTTCGGCTTCCGTATCTTTTAATAAATTTTGAAACGCCGCAACTAAATCTGTTCTGGTAATTTCCGGACCCACCGCCTTTTGTAATTCCGTAAATTTGTCTGCAACCATGTACCGGACTCGCCACGATGTATCACCTTTAAAAACAAATCAATCACAATCAAACTGTTGTAGTGCTAAAACTGAATTCTCACCAGCACATTGACGTAACGTAGGCATTACAAGTTGTTCGACATCATCTTGAGGTAATAGGGTCGCAATATTGACACACGCTTCGACGGCCAAGAGTCGAACAGAGTCTTGTTCATCTTGGGCTAGATTAACAAACATTGGAATCAAATCAGATTTCAAATACTCCAATTCGACGACTTGTGCCAACTCGCCCAGTTTTGAAGCTGCAGCCCTGCGAACCATGGGGGTGTCATCCTGGCACAAAGATCGAAAATGTGCACGAAGATCTCCTTTCATTGCTGGCGAAACTCGAGAATAGCACACCTGAAAAATTACAGCAATATTTTGGTTTATTTAATTTTAAAATGTTATCCTTGCCGCGACAAATATTTTGCTGATGTGCGCTGGGATAAATAATAATCAGACACATTTTGAGGTGTACAATTCATTAACATTGAAAAACTGAAATAAAATAACGAAGGAAAATGTTTGAGGTATGGTAACGCACTTGTATTGCTAAGCGTATGTGTTCCAATTTGTTGTTCCAAAGTGAAATGATGGTTGAACTGTCAATGTTTATGAATAGCAGTAAAAGTAGCCCCCTTGAAATTAAAATCAGCCTGTCTAAGCGTTTTAATTTTGCTAATTGCTAGTTGTTCAGTTTCCCCGTTATGGTTTTAGCCTGATGTAAAAAACTTTAATAAGACTTTTTGTTCTGATTCAGAAATAATGAAACACAAATATTTGTGTTTAAAACTTATTTTTATTTCTTTTTCAATTTATGAAAAAGAACGTAACTATTCATAAAAAGTATATAGCATGTTACGTAGCTATGTTAGGCCTGGTAATTTTTACCTATATTTGTCTGTGTTCAAAGATAGCCAGGAGAGCAGGAATGGCATATTATCCATAATATGTTATGTGTATTAACTAATTTAACAAACCCATCGAAAAGAAAAATCGTATTTAAAAAACACTTGACATTATCAAGATTTTTGTAGAAAATTATATTTGATTCATCAGAATTCGTCAAGTCGTTCAAAAGATATGAATTATTTTCACAAATATTCATTTAATGAGTAAATCCGGTTAGGGCATACGTGAACTTTTAAACTTCCTTCAAAGATTAAAAAAAAAAAATGGGAACCGTATAATCTCGGCAACTACTTCAAAACAATGAAATCAAGATAATTTACAAGTGGTTACACAAATTCTTGATACTGATATCGGCATAGGTATTTAATGAAGATTAAAAAATTGTAATTACTCAAAAAACAACAAAATTACTCATCACACAAAGTACCAAAAGTCGAAATCTTACAAACAAAAGTTGTAAATGAACAAACTTCAAAATATGAAAAGTTTTGTGAACAAAAGTTAGAACAGAGAAATGATAAAATTCAATAGTCACAAGCAGAGACCCAGCTCGAACAGTCGTCGAAAGACTATAAATAATTAAAACTTACCGCAAACAATCCGCATGCCGACGTCCTCGATGTGAACCAATCACCAGCCGATAATCTTTGCACTAAAGGAATGAAATGTTGTTCGAGATCAGCTGGTGAATGCTGCTGAGCTACGGCCCTTAATGAATCTACAGCTTTATCTCGCACAACAGTTTCCTCTACGGTAGCTAAACTTTCCAGTGGCGGCAGTAGACAGTAAGCGTGTTCTGGACCACCCACTAATGTAGTAAAATTACCCAATTGCTCAGCTAAAGCTAACAAAACTTCATCTTCATCGTAAATTGTCTCGGTCAAAAATGGGATCAACTCCGAACGAGTACGTTCTACTCCTAATGCGAGTGCAATGGTAGACAATTTCTTAATCGAATTTAAACGCAACTAAAAAACAAATAGTCAAATTTTTCGAAAATTAAAAAATCACGCCGCACGACTTGGCGTTTGGCTACAAGTTGGGCGTGTAATTTTCACGTGGGTAATTTAGGTAAGAAAATCTATCAATTAATGTTACCTGAACGTCTTCATTTTTTAATTCGTCGATTAACACGGCAATCGGATACAAAGAATCGTCGCCCGCTGAATCGCTGGCTGCCATTGTAGAGCCGAATTCTTTTAACGCAACTATCGTCAGGTTTACGTTAATTGGTTAAACAATCACAAAGAAAACTTGATGTATCGGTTATTACGATAACACAATTAACCAACAAACTTATTGCTGCTGTTTTGAGACAGTTTATAGTTGAATAAAAAATAACTTGGAAATTTATAAAGCGTTGTCAATGTCCAAACGACAAATTTTCAATGAAAAATGGACTGTAAGCGTTTGGCGTTAGATGGCGTTACTTGTTTAATCCAAGGATCGACGTGTTTAGGTGGAACCATTTCGGAAATTTTTACAATTTTACTATTTATTCGATGGGGCACGAGCGTAACAGCTTCACAATAAAATGTTGACCGACAAACTGGACCCGAAAATCTTACGGAAGTAATTTTTTTTTAATATTTAATTTTCAACGGGTGTCATCTATCACGAAGTTTCGCAAATACAAGCTTGGTTATTTTTTGACAAACGCCGGCACATCTGCAAAACTATCCAAAAATCACCTATAACTTGACAGGTACGATTTTAAATTGATTTTATTTCAATTTAATTGTTGTACACGAAAATTAACTTTCCGAAATGTTGAATTGAGTGGTTGAATTTTCAGTTGGAATTATGGACGAAACGGAATTGACCCCACCGCCTCCACCTAATATTAGCGGCTGCACTAAAAGTGTTGATGGTGATTGGACTTGTGCCGATTGTGGAAATGTGAATTTCGCGCGTCGTAATGCTTGTAATAGGTGTAATAAAGAAAGGGAGCCGATGTCCGCAGCCAAAAGAAAAAAGTTGGGACAAGAAATAGGTAAAGCTGCTGCCGAAAAGAGTCGCGGGTTGTTTAGCGCCGACGATTGGCAATGTAATAAATGCGGTAACGTCAATTGGGCGAGAAGACAACAGTGCAACGTTTGCAATGCTCCAAAGTTTGGTGAAGTTGAAGAGAGAACTGGGTTAGGGGGTGGTTACAATGATCGCGGTGTGGTCGAGTATAAAGAGAGAGAGGATTCGGACGATGAATACGATGAATTCGGCAGACGGAAGAAGAGACGAGGTAGGAGTGAGAAATCGGATAGCGACAGCGAGGAGAAAGAAGTGATTAAAAAGGCTGATGAAGAAGAGGAAGAAGACGATGATGAAGGGGACGACGAAGATCTGTCAAAGTATGATTTAAGTGATTGGGGTAACGATGATGATATCAAAGTTCACCCTATTAAAAAGAGGTCACGCTCCAGGACACGTTCCCGTTCACCACTCAGTAAAAAATAGTATTATGCCATATTAGAATAAGCATAATTTTCTATGAACGCAAGGGTACACTTTTTAACTTTACTCATTTACCCATTTTATGGTGAGTGGGTTTTAAGTTAAATTTTATAAAATATTTGCAGTTTTCATGTTGTTATGATTACTTACATGTTTACTTCCTTTTGCTTTACCAAGTTCTACTAAACAACTAGTTACGGTTTTAAATCCAATTATTTAATTTTTCATAATCAAACAAGATGATAGAGCTTTAAAACTTAGAGACTGTCTTTGTTTTATCTTCATTTTTTAGCAAACTGTAAAATTAAATAATACCTAAATTTCATCATCAGCCTTTTAGATCATTTTATTCTTTTGAAAAAATATGTGATTCAATGCTGTTTTGTATACCCGACAAACTTTAGAAAATAAACTTAGGTAAATTAATAAGAGAGTGATCATTGAATTGTGAAGGGTTTTTTAAATGATAATAAAGGAAAGAAATCCATTATTTGGGTTTTTCTTTAGAAACGTAAATTTAATAGAATAACTCATTTTTTAATTTGGTTGCGACTGCAAGTGGAACCTTCAGATTGATGTAGTGTTGAAAGCACGACAGATCAATTCAATGAAATAGGCTTCACGAACTTGCAAGTATTAATTTTAAAATTGCTGCCTGATACCTAGCACACAAAACTGCCTGTTCCTGCCTGCCTGATCAAACGATCAAAATACTAACAATTTAATTGACCGTGCGTTGTGTACTTACCAATAACATTGTTGTTAATTTGGTGGGACAGTATCGAGTACCTAGTCTTGTGGTTTGGAAAAGACGAGACTAAATATTTGATTCTGCACACCAGAAAAATTGTTTTTTAAGAATCGAGTACAAGATGGGAATTGTGACCTTGCCAGGTGATTGGTTAACATTTATGCATCTTCACTTTGCTGAAATTTACTATAAACTTTAAATAAATTATATCAGTGTACCAATCACCCACCAAGGGTGTTTACGATCTTGTTGGCCATAAAAAGGGGGGTAAATAAAAGTTTATTTTATTTTAAAAGGCATTTTCTATCATTTTGTAAATTATTTCTTTTAAAACGGCTGGGCACCTTTTTTTTTATATACAAGGCTGAATTGGAAATACCTTTTTATGTATCATCTAAAAAACCGGAGAATAAGAGGAACGTCTGATTTGCAAGAAATTCATGTTTAATATATTTAAGTCTTGCTTTTTATTAGATTCGGCTAGATAATGAGCCTCTTTTTAAACCTACAATGTTTACGATGTCTGATTTTTGCACTAATCAGTAGCATCATAGCTATCAAAAATTATTCTAAATACGTAATTTCGTACGAGAGATTGCTTACTTTTCCGTCCTTAATACAAAAGATTAACATAATTTATAAGAAATTACTAATGCTTGGTTTTACAAAGCCGTGTTGAAATTTAATCTATGTTTAAAAATTCATAACAATGAAACAACTTAGCTTTTTAATTGTAAAATTTTAATCGTAGATTAAATTTTAACTTGCCTTTGTGAATTCGGGCATAAATGTCACAATGGATAATTTGCATGATTTTTAATTTCAATATCCTATATTAAACAGGAGAGGCTACCTAATTATGGTAACAGTAATTTTTTTTGTATTTATGGCAGGAATGTTTAAAATGTAATAAATAATAAGCAAAATATAGAAAATTACTTCGAGAACTAAATTGCATCAGAATGGAAAATTCTACAAATCAAACAATTTTTTTCGAATGATACTGGTTCTCGAGTAAATATGCTGTAACTTTTTAGTTTTTATTATATAAAAATGCGTTTGTGGGCTAATAATATAAACAATCATTAAACTGTCAATAATTAAGACTTTGGGATGTATTTGAATTTCATGCAAATTTTCTATTGAAATTGCCAATTTCCAAATAAACTTAGAACTTAACTGTCCTTTTACAAAAAAACCTAGATTAATTTCAAATAACTAAGTGGCTTCATTGCACGATTTATCAAATGTAGATACTTCTTTTACAAAACATATCCAAATCTTTGACATTGATAGAGGTAGCCTCTATTTGTGTAGGATATAAATATAGTTGGCTTGACCAAAATATGGATCGCATAATCTATTTTACTCAAATTTCTTTTTCATCTAGACTTTTCGGACGTTTTCAACCCAACCCTGTAATTAGGGTGGACTGCAGTCCATCGTAGTCTCCCTATTGTATATATTTTTACTCATTTCAACAGATATAAAGGTTGAAAAACAGGAGCCGGGTGAGGGGGGGGGAAGTTGCCTTTACATTTATATTTCAATTTCTCAACATTTCATTTTTAAGTTGTAATTTCTATAATCTTAATAGTTTCTATATTCAATTATGCAGGAACACTCATTTTCCACACACGTGGATTATCTGCGGTGAGTTATCTGTGATACACTAAACCAAAAACTGTCATAATACAATAAAAATATTCGTTAAATAAATGAAATTTCAAACGATGAACTAAAATTTACTGTATTTATAAAATAAGTTCATTGGTTGAAAAGCATATTTCGATTTCGAAATATCGAAAAGAATTTCGATGTAGCTTTCTGATTGATGCTATCTGATACCTATTATCACTGGTTATATCAAGTCACTGTAACTTGAAGCAGAACCAGTAGATATACAGAATGTATCACATTTTGAATTAAAAATGGCTGTGACCACAGTTCGGCGCTTTTTGGATTTGGGATAAATCGCTATATGCTAGTGCAATGTATCATCTCAAGTTGTCAGTGATCATGTCGAGGTTTGATGTTTATTGCCGCCCCACATGAACTATATTATCATAAGGTGTTACGTAATATCACAGAACTTCAAAATGGAGCCTGTGGAGGCAAAAGTATTTGAATACTTGACATTGCTCGAGTGGCATTTCAATTTAAATCAAGTGGTCTTCCCTTGTTTGCTTGAGAGATTGGAGTTATGACAAATTATTAATTTTCTTTTGTGATATACCGATGAAGAATAATTTTTCGTATATTGGTCGACGATTAAATTTTTCGAAAGTCAAAATGACTTGTCTTCCTAACAACTTACAGATCAATCTCAGATTTGAGATTACAAAATCTTGCCTGCATAAATAGGAATACAGCCGCAGTTTTCCACCAATGTATACTTTTTAGTTACACCACCACATATTAGATTAATTAAAATTTTGGATTCTGGAACAGTTCGTAACTAGTGGAATAGACATAGGAGAAGATTTTAACACGCTATTAGTTAACGACCAGTTAACTATTCAATTAATATGTTTGTGACAATCCTCTTAGACTCTTTCATTAATTGTTCTTCCTGTTAATATAAGGTGCCCTTAAAATTCTGATACTCCTCTTCAGAACCTGTAAAAGAAAAAAGACATTATTTTTACTAAATCTCAATTTTAATTTAATTAACCCAAGCCAAATACAAACCTAACGAAATTGGGGTTTGGTGCCCTGGTGGGAATTTTAGCGAAGAAGAAATTTAAAATCTGCATGACCTTAAGTGTAAAAATAATTTTATTGTATAGATAAAATTGTGTAAATTATGTTATATAAATTATAAACGATTTTTGTTGTAAAATCTTAATTTAATTGTTTAGATTAGTGGTAGTTTTAGTTTGTATATTTTATTATTGTGTGATTTTTATAAGATATGGTGATTCGGCTACCCACCAAAGTAATAATAAGAGTGACAATAACATCAGTTCAGATAAATAATTACGAAGTATTAATTAATTTTTTTAAATCGAATTTTTAATCACCTCTTATATCTTAATTTGTATTTGATATTTTAATTGTGTTAGATCCTGCAAGATTAACATTTTCATTTTAGATCGGAAGGTGTAATTAATTTTTTTTACCATTTTATCCTAAGATTTTATCATATTTTTTTGGTGACGCTCAGTCATTGGCACGGAGGCGGCTTGAAGGGGAATCGTTTGCCCCTACAGTTCCGGCAGTTTTGTAATTTATCTCTTAAAATTTATAAGATTTTAAAATTGAAGCTAACTTGAAAATGTACCTAAATTTTATATTATCTCCCCCCCCCCTCTCCAGAGAAAACGTCTGGATCCACCTTTTTACTAAATCATTAATGACTAGTAATAAAATTGAGAAAAGTTAATGCTTTATATTCCAAACAATTAGTGTAATGAAACAATTCCAACGTTTTTTACCGTTTATTTAAATATTTCCTCTCGAATAAAGTGCTTTACTATAAATATAGTAATGTTTATTATTTTCTGTTTTTGATGAATTATGTAGCATTCTTGTGCATATCACTTTGTGAGTGTATTATACGCAAACGTTTTCTCTACACCTAATATATTTCAAAAGATTGTGCGGAGTTTTAACTTGTCACCCCCTGATCTTCAAATTTTTTATTAATAGCGACGTATTCTGTTTGAAATTTATTACAATCAGGGGAACTCAACAAAGAAGATTTAACCGAACGCCAATAAAGGGAAACAAGAGTGGTGACCTAACGCGAAGGGCTTCGGTAACAACGGACGATGGTAGGGATGAATTACGCAGGATACAGTCGTGATCCGAATGCTGTAGAAGATTAACGCGGATCATATCAATAAATTATAAAGGAGGGAGCATTTCTAAAATGTAACTATAATTTTTCAGCAGGTTATAAGATTATGTAAGTTTATTAATTAAAAATTATTCTTTTTTAAAATTAATTTCAATATTCAAATTTTTTTAGCGGACTTTCAAAATTTTCTCGCAGATCAGTAAGTTAGCGACCGCGGTTTTAGATGATTTATTTATGTACATCAATTGATTCTGAAGGGCAAAGTTGAAAGCAAATGAGGAGTAGGAAGAAGACATAGTATGTCCTGGCTTAGGAACATACGCGAATGGACTGGATATGGCACATAAAGAAAAAGAAGATATCAATATCGGGTAATTCCAAATGTTTTTGGAAATTTGTATAAAATTTTTTTTTATTTTGAGTTCCTGCTCATCGACTTATTTTTCAAAAATATTTGGAATATTATTTTCATATTTTTAATTAAATTTTTTACAATATTCTCGGGTACACTGGGTTGCCTAACTAGCTCTTGAGAGGTAAAAATGAAATTTTATCAATGACTGAAATTTTACTACATTCTGAAAAATAATTGAGAAATAACAACCCTTTGCGAAAACCGGTATAAAATTTGTTTCGCGATTTCGAATGCGCTTGGGCATTCAAATTCTTTTTTTTTATTCATCTTCTTTATACACTGCTGTCTATAGTTGTCCTATCTACAATTATTTCACTTTCTGATTTTTTATGTATATATTGTCATGTTCCTTTTAAATTATTAGGGAGATTGTTAATTTTATTTTAGTTCTTTGTAAATCTTTGAATTATTTGATATTTTCCGCCACTTAGGCCCAGTTTTTCAGTTGCAGGTTAAACCAAAAAATTTGGGTTAACCAATGAAATACGTTCAAAAGCCGTTTTTTATGCAATATCATTGGTTAACCCAACTTTTTTGGTTTAACCTGCAACTGAAAAACTGGGCCTTAGACAACCAAGCACGCATAAAAAGGTTGTTGTTGGTCAGCCATCAACACGCAGTTTGGAAAATAAACCAAAAATTCAATTAAGGAAAGAGTCTCATACTGAAAAGATGCTGTACTCGGGTTAAGGGAATTTTGATTATTTTAATTTTACAAAATTATATCCCAGGACTTACATTAGGACATATGGTAAAATAAAGTAAATGGATCAAATTTTGGAAAAAATTGGAAAGACAAATGTGATGATTGCGGAGATGTGGACTCCTAAGGTTGAGATAATTTTATAGAAATCCAAGAGATGGAACTGCGCAGGTGGATGAATGGATGGTACGAGTGATTTGTTTTTATTAATTTTGAAAATTTGGGTTTTGTTTGATTTTAAAATTTTGAGTTTGTGAGAGTTTAATTTGATTTTTTAAATTTTGTAAAATGATTTTATTTGAATGTATAGAAATTTGTAAAAAGTTCCACGACAAATTTGATATAGATACCTATTTAATTGAAAAAACACCCTAGTTTTGACAATCACATCTAGGGGGTAAATGTCGTGTTCTTTTAAAATTATTAGGGGGGGGGGGGTTGTTAATTTTATTTTGGTTATTAGTAAGTATTTATAAATTTTAAAATATTTGATGTTTCGTACCCGAATTTGTAATTAGGACAATATTGTTTTTGTAAGTTTTTATGTGGGGAAAAATACTCTTTGTTTACTCTGAAGAACCGAAGAAGGCAATCGCGGCTGCCACTGGACCAAGCTACTCGGTTGGATGCCTAAACAAAGAACTATTAATTTGACGTAATAACAAGGTGGACTGCCAGATTTACGGTCATGCCCAAAAAAATGTATGTCGGGGATCCCAAAAGGCTTAATTTACTCCCGAAGAGGAAAAAATTTCATTTTTGACTTCTGGGTTCAAAATCTTGGCATTATAATTTTGATTGACAACACTGTAATGTAATAATACCTATCGGAAATTTTTTTGCAACCAAACACTTCATGTTTGACCTTGCGTATTAAATCTTCGATTTCAAGTTGATCGTTTGATGAGGTGTGTAATTCAAAAATTATATCTCGTAGTAGTTTTAATTGAGAACTTTTAAATTAACGATATAGAGTCGAGTGTAAAACGTTTCGTTCAATTAACGTGACAAAATTGCGAGTGTAAGCAGTTGCGGCGTCCAAAAAGCGTCGCGATGCCAAATCTAAAATTAAAAGTTACTCTCACGGGTAGGGGAAAAAGTTTAGCTTGTGCACATCCAGAACTTACAGTTTCTCGACCTTATTGTGAAGTGTATACTACCCTAATTATTTTGGTTCTGTAATTTCGGTAATTACTTATTTTATTAATTCGCTAACCTCAGTTGTAGTTTTTCTGTTTTTTTGCCACTACTACTCGAGTTTTGAGACGATTTTTTGAAAAATTTGATTTTGTTCTCGAAAATTGTGTGGATTGTAAAAATTTCGTAAGTAATTCTTTGTAATTTTTTATTTTTATACCCGACGTACTTATATCTACCGAAAAATTGAAACAAGGAGGTAATTGCACTGGATAGTTTATACGGTTAAATATAACGACGCTCGTTCAAAATTTACATTTTGCATAGACTGCTTTCGTTAGTCAACTGGGAATTTATATTAAATCATGGATTAAGCCAGGATTATGTTCATTAGTTAATTTTAAAACGTTTTTATGTAAGTGCGACATATTTCATAATGCATGCTCTAAAATAGAAATGGTTTTTATTTGAATTTATTCTAAATAAAATTTTGAAACTTGATTTTTTTATTAATTTTAATATATTATCAAATTTTTCAAAATATCCTCTATACATATTGTGCTTTTTATTTGTAAACAATTATTAATAATAATTTAACAATTCCTTATTTGCTATGCAAGACCAGGAAGTGTTTTCATCATGTGATGAAACCTATATAGCGAAAGAATAAACTTTCTGGTCCAAGTCAATTCAACCAGTAGAAGTTTTGGTAAATAATCGTTAATTGTGGTGTCGACCACAAACTCTCCTAAATATGTTAGTTAAAAAAGAAAAATTAAAACAAATAAAGTTTTTTTCTGAAGGGTTTTTGAAATGAATACGAAAATTTGTATTTTGTTCATATTTGGTATGTTTCAAAATGTATTTATTGTTTTATTAATATAGCTTAATTTTTAAGTTAATGGGGGTGGGGGAGTAATATTTTGGATTTTTATACTTTTTAAAACAAATGAATATTTATCAATAAAAAAACATAACAATTTTTTCTGGAAATGAAATATGCAAACAAATTTGTCAGTGGCAGCGCTAGACATTTTAAAGGGTTGGCAAAGATAACAATAAATTGTTTTATAAACATAATATTATTTTAAGAATTTAATTAATTACTTTATACCGGGTGACCGACCGCACAGCTGATCATAGAGAAATAAATCTTTTTTGAATTCCTACTTCCCATTAAAACGGATAAGAATGAAAAAGCCCTCAGTTTAAAGAGATTTTTTTCCGGATTTTAAAGCTAGTACTAAAAAAAACAATTTCCAACAATTTCTTTGGCAGATTAAAATAAATTTGGTTAACAATGAACATAAACACAACTTGAACGTAAACAATGGCAATGAAATTCAAACAAGGTGACTATTATTATTTTTTTAATTCTATTTTTTATTTCATTATTGAGTTTCTAATAATAACTAAAAAATAATCTCTTTTAATAGATAACTTTGTCATTCTTATCCGGTATAATAGAAAGCGAGAGTTTAAAAACAATCAATTTCTCATGTTCTTTCCCTATGATCCGATGTAAGGTCGGTCCCCCGGTAATATAGACCAGGCAGCAGATAATTTAGATCGGTGAAAAATGTTAAATCTTTGGAACTTGTATTAAAATCTTTGTACAGCTATATTTTATAGAATATACTTTAAGTTTCCCGCCGGCACCGATGATTTCTTAAGTTATGACAATCAAAAGGTTTTTCGGCAATAACTTTCTTTATTTGTAAAATACGACAAAAGTGGTAATATACAAATTTAAAACCAGAAAAATAATTATTATATTATACATAATATTATATAATCAAACAACAATAAAAAAATGCTAATATTTTTTATAAAAAATGCAGATTTCAAGCGGACGTTGAGTAACACACTGGTACTTTTACACAGTAAAAATATAACTGCTGTAATAAAATTATGAAATGCACTAGTTGCCAATTACTATAACATTTTAAAAGTCATTAACGGAAAGGAAGTGACTTACAAGGAAGGGATCCTCGGTGTCTCTTACCGATATAGATGCATTTTTGATATTTTTGCTAATAAATGAATTTAGAAAGCCTTCTAAAATTAGAGTAAAAAATCGGTGAGAGATAACGAGAATCCACCCCTTGTTAATATACTTATTCAAATGCGGATATTTTTTTTAATGCTTTGCCAAAAGTTAATATGTCGTTTTATCGACTGTACCATTTTAGCACACTTTCTCCTAAATATTTTAGTGATTCTAAGATACTGGTATGATTATATTACATTTTTACGTCTTCTTGGTTAAAAAACGGGAACACAATTTAAAAAAAAATTTAAGTAGAAGACCGACACGGAAGGAAACGGGGAACCACCGCATCTGACTTTACATTAAATTCCCTAGTATAGTATTATCGGATCTCCTGACGGGGCAGCGATAGGAAAGGGAACGAAAAGAATTGCCTGTTGGACCGTGTGAACCTTACTACAGACTGGGAAATTGGAAAATTTAAAGATGGAGATGAGAAGAGCTCGGACAGATGTAATGGGAATAAATGAAGTAAGATGGCCTTAGCAGGGCGACTTCTGGAGTGATGAACAGTTCTGATCCACAAAAGTGCTACACTGAGGTGAGGCAGAAGTTGGAGTGATACTGAATAGAGAGTTTGGAAACCGCTTAGTAGGATACCTGAAGCTGAGTGAAACGATAATAATGGTCAAGATCAGAAAAAAACGAAAGACACAATAATAGTGTGACGGAAGCATGATAATCATAGGGGATTTCAACACGGTAATCAGACAAGGAATGCAGGGCGAGCTAATGGGGAGATATGGATTGGGTAAGAGAAATAAAACTTTGCAAAAAACACAGGCTGATTGTTGGAACAATGTTTTAACAGCATATTCGAAGACGCTATAACTGGAAGATGCCAAGCGATATTGGAATGTATCAACTGGATTACCTCCTAATCAAGAAAAGATTTAGAAATCAAGCAAAAGATTGCAGAAGCTACTCCGGACCAGACATTGATAGCGATCATAACCTTGTCATGATGAAATGCAATCTCAAGTTTAAAAAATTGCAAAAGAGAGACGACAGCAGATGGAACCTAGATAAGTTACGTGAAGAGGCTGTACTAGGACAATAGAACAATCTGCTAGCATTGAGGACAGGTGGGAAAAGATCGCACAGGGACTGCCGATTAGAGCGAGAGAAGTAGATGGAACCTCCTGGATAACAACGGAGATTATCGACCTGATAGATGAAAGAAGCAAATTAGGAACAAGATCCAAAAAGCAACCAAATAAGCGATCCAAGAGATGAAATAACAGAAGGCAGACCGGATAAACCATATGGAAGAGTGAAAGACATGTCAGAGCATTCTAAATAAATAAGGAGAGCTGATTATGGAGGAGAGGGATAAAGCAAAACGATAGAAGAAAAACGAACGAACTGCATACGGCCGAGGAAGGAAACTCCCTCACATAAATATCGATAAATGAGAAGGAAGAGGATAGCAGCCCAATACTTCGAGCAGAATTTATTTATTTAGTTTAGACACACTCCTAACAGTAATTTGACAATGTCTTAAGGATTATTAAACACAATAAAACACCAGGCGCTGATAACATACCAACCGAAATAATAAAGAATCTGAATAACTCAATCTTGGACAGAATATTCAGACTAACACAGATATACTCGTACATAAGACAGACAAACGGAATATCTGTTTGGAAATGTTGGCAGAAGAGAGTCAATTATGACATTGAGATTAATAAGAGAGAAAATGATCCAAAAGGAAAGCATGTATTTGTGGCTTTTTTGGACGCTGAAAAGGCATTAGACAGAGTGAATTGGAGGATGGTGTTTAGTATTCTAGAAGAGGTAGACTGCAACGGAGAGATAGAGGAAGCTAGGATAGAGCGAGGAGTAAGGCCCCATTGTTATTTAATTTGTTCATACAAAAAACAATAGAAGAGTTTCGGCAAATGAGAGAGACAGATATAACGATACCCGATGTGAGAATCGACACTATAATATACGCGGACGACATAGCACTGTTTGCGAAAACAAAAGAGGAGCCGACACGGTCTCTTGTAGTGATATAGACAAGGTGCTGCAGTCGGGATGTAATATAAAAATAAATAAGAGAGAAACCTGAGTGATGGGAGTATGGGCGATATATTTGTGGACGGTGAAGCTGTAAAAGAAGTGAATGGGGAGCTTAATAACTAAAGATGGAAGAAGCAGCAGAAAAATTAGGAGCAGGGTAACCCAAGCTTCTGTACAACAAAAAATGACTAATAATCGCCAACAGCATCCCAATAGAAACAAAAAAATAGTTCATACAACGTTGAAGACAAATTGTCGGTAGAAGAGATCAGTTGGTTGGGCACATGCTGAGAAGAAATGGATTGAGGGTAAAGTCAAAGGCAAAAACCCCAGAGGAAGAGTCAGCCTAAGATACATATCTCAGATAATGAAAGACACGGACAGTGAGAGCTATGAGAAGATGAATAGATTGGCTGCCAATCGAGAAGAATGGAGAGCTACGTCAAAGAAGAAGAAAAACTATTGAATGTAAATTGTAAATCAGGCAGCTATTTATTCATTTTATCAATTTATGGTTAGATACTATAAATGTAGCTTTTAATTGAAGATGTTATATAAATACAGTCGAGAGAACATACAAAATAGGCTTCACTCCAACAAATAAAAAAATATTCAGGGTGGGTTTTTAAAATAAAAAAAACTCCCTTAACCCGAATACAGCATTTGTTGAGCTCCGAGACTCTTATCCAATATGCATTTTTATGTTCTCTTTCTTAACTAAATCGCAATTTTCAAAAATATTTGCGTCTCTCACATTTTTATAATTCCTATCCAACTCTCATCCAGTTCCAATGTCCAACAAAACCTACTATTTTATAGACGGCTTTTGTTTTGATTAATTTCCAAAATTCAATCTATTGTACTCTAAATATCAGTGTATACTGTAAATGTAATGCAAATGCCGTATCGACTATTTCTATAATATGTTTAGCTAAAAGCCCGATGGGCAAACCGTAGACCAAAATCATAATATGTACATTAATTCAAGTTCATTCGTAGTTTAATTCGGGTCCGGGTTATCGTACTTTAGCCAGATGTTTATATTGTTTCTGAAAGGGTGAAAAGTTTCTATTTAATGAAATCAATCACAGAACATACACTCAAATCTTTGGTAAATCTAAAACCGCGCTCGATCTGTACGAATATACGCTCCCAACTCGCAATAACTGATTTCATATTTTGCGGTCGTCGCACCCCCCTGCAACAACAAATCACGAGCCGCCTCTGTAAATTGTTATATTAATACCAATAATACAATTTTGAAAAACAAAAACGGATTTAGAAGTTGAAGAATCATTGTTTACAATAATCGAAAGAAATGTTTGGACTATATTTGGTTCTAAATATTTGAAGTATACAGAGCGTTTAATTCGTTATGGCGCGGCGCGGCGTACGGATATCTTCGCATTTGTGCTATAACTTTTTCGAATTACAAAAGTCAATGTTTTCAATCCAAATGAATACGTTTTACGCAAAAAAACACTAATAGTAAAGCTGAAACTGGGTTGTTTCAATTTTAGAAATAGTATATTAAAAAAAAATGAAGCTGGAAAATCCGCAAAGCTCGATGACATTATCATCCAGCTCTGGACGAGTAGAAATGTTTCAAGATATGAGAAGGAATGCAAGGACCCTTTCCGTTAGATAGCAACAGCAAAATTTTGATCCTAACCATCTTTTTTTATAGTGTGATATAAACACAAATAATAGATTCCTATTTTTGAATTCTATTGCATGAAGTTCAAATTGATAAACTGAAAAGTATTTATTTTGGTCAAATATGAGTCAATCTCAAGAATAAAACATTACCGAAGCAGTTTGATGTGCAAAATCGCTTACGTAGGCACTTCTTGATTTGAAAAAAATTGAGTGCAATATTATTTTTAAAAATA
Source organism: Cantharis lateralis (assembly GCA_963170105.1). NCBI lineage: Eukaryota > Metazoa > Arthropoda > Insecta > Coleoptera > Cantharidae > Cantharis > Cantharis lateralis. Next base: position 9,301,776 of record OY720626.1, read on the forward strand.
TAACAGGCCAATGCACGGGCAAGTAAGTGGGCTGATTGCTTTTGAGAACGTGACACACTGGATTATTATAGCAATGTCTCGACTGAAATAATGCACTAAAAAATTGTATGGTCATAATTTTATAAACAATTTTGTTAATAATAAAAAGCAGCGGTGTTCCAAAATTAGAACACTTTTACTACTTTTAGATTAAACGGAATTGGCACAATTGCCTCTGAACATTGTTCAACTCAATACTGCTGTATAGCAAACGTCCTTGGTCTAGGTTGTTCAATTGATCCAATAAATTAATATAAAAATAAAATTCAAGTTTCAGTAGGATCAAAAATTTTCAAGATCACGGAAAAATTTTATTCGGGGCAATGAAATTTCCATGACATTCCATAGACGTTTTTCATTCATTTCTATTCTTGTTTTTAAACGCAAGTGGAAGGAGGAGATTTAGTTGTTTGCACTTTCTAATCCAAATCCAAAAACTGAAATCGTCATTATCAAAAATTTAAAATGCGGTTCAAAAGTAACTTTTAGTTGCCGAGCAGACAACATTTTTATGTGGGCTGTGTGCAATTTATTTCTTCTTCCAAATAAAAAAAATAACGCTTTATCTAAATATTCCGTTATTTTATGCTAAAAGAGTATTTTTAATTTTGTCAAAAATACACTTCGTAAATTGATTTTTAAAAATTACGAGCTGTCTGGTATTGGGCGGCTTTTAGATTTAAAATGCAGGTCATCTACATGGTTGACAGAAAGTTTATTTTCTTGGTTTATTTCAAAAGCAAACAAACTGGAATGTATTTTAATAAAATCGAGAGGTTAAAATATGTGCAGAACTGATACCTCAATTATATTTTTGGAATAGTTGTATATTTGTTGAGTTCAAAGTTTTTATCGGTTTTATTTTAAAACTAAATATTTGATCTATTTCCATTAAATCTTTTATTTTCCAATTTAAATTTACTCGAATTATTTTCTACGACTGAGTAAGTCCAGTAGTTTACCTAAATATTCGTCAATTTTTGGAGTTTAAATTCTGCCATCAAGAACCGCTGGCTGTGGTCTATCAGAATGCCAATGTTTATGTTAAAACTGTTTACAATAATGAGGAAACGTAATAGTAGTATTGCACTTCCTCCTGAATTAAAGAAATTAAGAATTAAGGTCAATCTAATTTTATAAACTTGAACCTGAAAATAGCAGACTCATCATCTTGAAATTGCGATTTCGTAAATTTGGTCTGGTGCAAATGAAACGATTACGTTTCATTTTCTTTTCTCATTTCTTTAACATCAATCATCAACTGTATAAATATTTTTTCAAGTTTTTATGTGTCATTTTTAATGCACATCTAAATTTAAACTCCAGCTAATTTGGATTACAAAATATCAGGCATTGTTTTTAACCCATTTTTTTTCTCTCTGATGAGTTTCTTAAAGAAACATAGTATCAGAAATTTAGATGTGATTTATTTTTTTACGATTTTCATTCGGTTAAAAGTATTTTAAATAAAAAAAACTTTAAAAAAATTGGGCTCGTCCGGGATTTGAACCCGGGACCTCTCGCACCCTAAGCGAAAATCATACCCCTAGACCAACGAGCCAGTTACAAAAAAGTTTCTAATTAAAATATAAAAGTAAAATATGTTTAAAATGACTTGGGTATCATTTCAAGCAGTTATAAAATTTTTAAAATATTTTTAACTAATTTGAAAACGTCAACATCTTCAAAGGAGACAATAACAATCAAAAAAAAACCGCACAGAATTTTCACAGAAAGATGAAAGGAATTTCTTATGGCCCTGGAATAGCTGATCAGGTGTAATTTAAAAGAATTTACAATTATAAACAGATAATTGTTTATTAATTATTTTGTTTTTCTTTAAATAATTGTATACAATTAAGCTCGAACCTATTAACCGATTACTTAGAAGAGTGATTCCCAAAATTATTTTTTCGTTTTCTATTTAATATGGTAAGATGCGACATCTAGGAGGGCTGGTGTAGAACTACAACTTATAATAAATTTTTTTTTCTTTCTTATCCATGTATCCAAAGTTCTCCATGGGAAAATCTTAGTTCAATAAGGTCGCCGCGATTCTAAAGTTTGGGAACCACTGGCTTATAATTTTTTTCCTACATTGTATATTTCTAGTTGGCGGATTAATGTAAAACCCCATAATAAATTTAAAAATTACGGCATTTTCTGATCGAGGAAAGTCAAATGAACAGGCAAAAAAGTATATTTAAAACTCAAAGTTCTACAAATTCGTTAATTTTTTAATTTAAGCACCTGAATTAATTTAATTTTGTTTGTAAATTTTTTAAATTTGAATCATATAACTCGAGTTCTTATCGTCTACACACGGTGCAGGTATGTTTTATCTACTCTAATGAATGTTACCTGGAATGCATAATTCACACTTTTTATTTACATTTTTAGTTTTAAAATAAAAGTTAAACATCAACAAGTTTAATGCAAATCACAGCATTTTGATATCTATTTTTATTTATTAAAAAAAATTCACAAAATGCAAGCAATATTTTAGCTGTATTTTAGATGTATTTCTCTTAACCCGAATACAGCATCTGTTGAGCTTTGAGACTCTTTTAAAATCAAAATTCTCAATTAACGTTTATCAAACAATATCGTAAATAAATAATCTTCAAACATTAGTTTAAGCAATTTTAATTTTAATGTAGGTAGAATTAATTTTTTTATATCCAAATCTTCAATATCCAAAATTCAAAATATTCAAAAAATCAAATTACTTGTTATCAAAGGAAACCTTTTTTTTATTTTTGTAAAATTCACAATTCTACTTTCAAGTTTATATAACTTATATCCAAATAAGGATTCAAAATTCATTCGAGTGGTCCGTAGCGAGTCTTTTTAAGAAAAGACTACCATTTCGTTATTTAGGGGGTTTCTTAAAAACAAAAACCGATAAGGTCCCCTAAATTTAGTTTAAATTAGTTCAAATCACAAACTTTTTGAATAAGTTAAATGAAACTCAACTCTCTTATTGGTCAATTGACCAATTTTCTTAATTGACCATCGGTGGAACTTACATGTGGGATAATAGTAACCTAAAAACCAACCGATGGAACTTACCTGTAGGATTAAAAATGATTTGTTGGCCGATCGGTGGAATTTACAGTCGTTCAAGACTATTTGAATTCAGTTTTTCTTGCTCTTCTTGGGTACACCAATGACCTTTTTTTTTTAGCTTATCCTCTTAAGAAATGCTTGAATTTTGGATCTTTTTGATCTCAAAAAATTTTCACCTTAATTGGTAGGTATTCTAAGTATGGGTTCGTGAACCACCACACAATATGTCTCACGGACCGGGCGTGTAAGTTCCACCGGTCGGTTTTGGCTCACTATTTTCTTACATGTAAATTTCACCGATGGTCAATTAAGTAAAGCGGTCAAGGGCCGTTCATGTATTACGCAAGACGATTTTTCCTACTTTTAGACCCCTCCTCACCCCCTAATAAAAAAATGTATATCCCCCCCCCACTAATCTTACGTAAGATTAATTATTACCCAATGAGAAACCAGATCGACTCGGGTCAAAAGAATTTTCGGTATCTATTAACTTTAAAAGTGAAATTAATGAATTTTGTTAGCTCCCGAATAAGAAAAAAATAAGATGTGAGCTACCCCCCCCCTAAACGTCGGCCCCCAAGGCTATTATTAATCTTTTAAGTAAACAGGAGCGTGTTTAAGTGGGCTTTCTTGACATTGTCAAATCTCGGATCCCAGCTTTTGAGTTCTGTATTTTTCGAGTTCGGTAACCCTAGGGGGATGTTTTTGGCGAGTTTAACGATTGTTAAAACTGCTCGGAACGCCCGAGCGTAACGAGCGCAACCAGGCACTCTAAAATACACCATTTGTGAGTACTACAATCCAGTAATACTTTAAGTTACCAACGGTGGAACTTACATGTTTTACCCGGGTACCTTTTTGACCATCGGTGGAACTTACCCCTATACCACGACCCACCGGTGGTCCGCGGACCATAGTTTGGAAGACATTGGTTTTAAATGACAGACTGACAGAAATTCGTAAAAATATTCTTTTCTTCAACTGAGTGATCTGAAGCCCAGGCATATAGAGATTTCGCTAGCTAAAATAAGAAGAAGTGTCTCCGTGGGTAAAATGATCGTAATTTATGTTCAGTGGCTTGGAGGGACCCAAGTAACAATTTTAATCTGAGAGATATCTGTTAGATCTCTAGTAGGGAAATCTTACAGGGCCCTGTCTCTGTGACAGGGTGTAAAAGGGCTCTGCGACATAATATGACACAGAGAAAATGGACCCTGTAAACCGTCTGTAGCAAGTTTGTCGCAAAGCTTTTAGAGACCTACTAGGGTACTTGTTAGGTATCTGTTAGGTACCTGTTAGGCACCTGTTAGAGACCAACTAGGTCTCTCTGTTAGAGACCTGGCAGGTTTCTCTGTTAAAAGCCTGCCAGGTCTCTCTGTTGGAGACCTCATTAGAGACCTACCCAAGCTCTCTGCCAGAGACCTACCAGGTCTTTCTGTTAGGGTCCTACCAGGAAGATGTTACAGGTGTTTTACAGAGTTAAATTTTATCATAGGTTACAGCTGTAAAAAAAATATGAAATTTATTCAAAATAATAAATTTTTTTGATATTATATAAATATTTATTTAATTTTTTATATTTCTTGTAATCCACTTGAGTTCGTTAATATTCCGTATTGAACTAATTAAATTCTGGTGATTACAATTTAAATTATTTATCTATGTTTTATTAATTTTGTTTATAATTTTTATTATTTTGTACCTATTATTGGCTAAATTCCATTCTGTCGATACTGCTTCCCTGCTACCTATCTGAAAGAAAGATTTAAATTAAATTTTTTTTACCCTACCTAGATTCGAACCTATACCGTCTTCCATTGATTGCTTCGTAACGTTTTGCTGTAACCACTTACCTACGGACCCTTATACTTATTTTATATTATTTTACGATTGGTATCATGATGGTCACATTTTTGTGTATATAAGTGATCTGCTATGAGAATAAATTATTATTATCCAGCAGTTGAAGTAAAAATGGAAAACTATAATTTGAAAAATATTGGTATAAATTTAAATCTTTTAAGACTTTTATTAACAATTTTAACCAATCAGAATGACGAAAAATTTCATCGTTAACAAAATTCTAGATTCTGATTGGTTAAAATATTATAGTAATAAGCATTATAGTGTTGATACTTATAAACCTGCAATACTAATAGCAGGTTTTAAAAATTGTATTTTTTCTACCATTTTTCAATATTGCACTTATTCAGCAATATTTATTTGTCATAATTTTGGTTACGGCCCTGTATAAAATATATTAAATATTTTAATTAAAAAAAATTTATTTACTTTGTTTTAATAAAGTAATAAAATTATTATGAAATATCTCGAAACCCATGCTCAAAACTAAGAAAATGCAGATCTATGTAATAAACATAATATAGGACCATCTTTCTTTAAGACAAGTAGTCGTGTACAACAAGTACACGTGGTTTCTACAGTAAAAATCGTCTTTTTTCTACCAATTTTTAATAATTATTATTATATTTAATTAATTTATTTGTCATATTGAGAAAATTAGAAAATTAGAATAAAAAAAAGATAAAATTAAATAATTTAAATTTAATATAAATTTTCAATAAATCTCTAAGATATTTATTAACAATTTTAACCAATCAGAATGAAGAAAAATTTCATCGTTAACAAAATTCTTGATTCTGATTGGCTAAAATATTAAAATAATAATATGTATTATAGTGTTTATACTACTATAATAAACCTGCAATACTATTAAAATACCAATAGTATTAAAATTAAATGAATATTTAAATATAATAATTATTATTAAAACTTGATAAAAAAAAAACGATTTTTACTGTGGAAACCACGTGTAGGATATATATAATACGACTACTGTCTTAAGAAAAGAAAGTCCTACATATTACATTTACATCTGCATTTGAGATATTTTTGAGATATTTCGTAATATATTTTTAATTTAAACAAATTAAATAAATTCTTTTTTATTAAAAAAATTAACATTATTTTATACAAGGGCCGTAACCAAAATTATGAATAAGTGCAATATTAAAAATGCTAAAAAAGTCAATTTTTATAACCTGCAAACGAGTAACCTAGGAAGGCCCAACCGCAGATTTTTTAAAGGCTATGTAAATAACCTACAACAGAGTACGTAGGGCTACCAAACATTTTTTTAAAAATCTTTTTAAATAATCCGCAACAGAGTACCTAGTAGGGCCCCGGCACTGAATTATTTCAAGGCATTGTAAATAACCTGCAGCAGGGTATCTAGTAGAGCATTATACCACAGATATTTTCAATGCTTTGCTAATTACCTGTAACATAGTACCTTGTAGGGTCCCACCATAGATTTTTTTCAAGGCTTTCGAAATAACCAGTAACAGAGTACCTTGCAGGGTTCTACTACAGATTTTTTTCAAGGCTTTTCATATCACCTGCAACAGAGTACCTAGTAGGGTACTGTTACAGATGTTCTCCCGACTTTGCAAATTACCGGAAACAGAGTACCTTGCAGGGTCCTACCCCAGATTTTTTTCAAGGCTCTTCAAATAACCTGCAACAGGGTACCTAGTAGGGCCCGGTTACAGATGTTTTCAGGGCTTTGCTAATTACCTGCAACAGGGTAACTTGCAGGGTCCTGCAACAGATATTTATCAAGGCTTTTCAAATAACCTGTAACAGAGTACCTAGTAGGGCCCGGTTACAGATGTTTTCAGGGCTTTGCTAATTACCTGCAACAGGGTAACTTGCAGGGTCCTGCAACAGATATTTATCTAGGCTTTTCAAATAACCTGTAACAGAGTACCTAGTAGGGCCCTATCTCCGATTTTTTTCAGGGCCTTGCAAATTACCTGCAACAGAGTACCTCGCAGAGCCCTACCACAGATTTTTTTCAGGGCTTTGCAAATTACCTGGAACAGGGTATCTAGTAGGGCCTTACTACTGATACTTTTCAGGGTTTTGCGAATAATCTGTTATAGACACCTGCAAGGTATCTGTAAGAGGTCTGTCAAAAAAAACCCTGTTATATCCACCTGCTAGAAATTAGCAAGAGCCCTAGCAGGGAAATTTTAATTTGGCCAGGAAAAAATGTTACTTGGGGAATGCCCTTAAAGAAATTTGATGAAGCTCTCAATACGAAACAGCAATAGATGAAAATTCTTTCTTAGAGTACCTTAGTTGGAGTGAAGCACGAAAGTTTTTGCAAGTTTTTATAGATCCAATAATTTAAAAATGTAGAATTTGATAGATAACATTAAAATTAAGTGCGATTAAACCACGGATCAACCTAAATTTTTTCACAAGACGGGCAGGAATCCGCAGTGGTAAGACGGCTACTGACGATCGCTTAATCCCCAGTAGTCTCCATGTTGTTTTCTCCAGAAGCTTTCGGGAGGTGCTCGTATCCCTGGTTCATGGCCGAGAGTCATCTTTCGAAGTGTCTACCTTTCCAAGACTAAGCCAATTTCAACTACAACTTGCATTTTATTTTCGTGTCATCATTAACTGCATCGGTACGAGAGCCCCCAGTGAAAAGATGTCTACTGATGATCGCTTAATCCCTACGTAGCCTTTCCTATGTCTTCGCCGGACACTTATGGGAGGTGCTCGCATCTTGTCTGAGTCACTCATCCCTGGTCCATGAACTAGTATTATCTTTTGGTCTGTATCCCTACTGGGCACCGCTGCCGACGCATCGGAGTTCAGCAGATACACCACGGCAGACGACGCGAGCACAGCCCCAAATGAGATTCAAACCCGGATGCCTCTATTTAATACATCCAAAAATACTTCAATCCCATTTTGTCTCTCATTCTGTTGACGGTACGCGTGTTCGACGTAAATAAGTGAGCAACGTGTTGTTGTTTCACTCTCATATCATAAAATTTTAAATCTTAAAAATGCTTTTAAATATTCCGCGTCTTTCTAGATCCGTAATTTTTGAATTTGGGCGGCTTTAGCGATGTTTTTATTGAGTGCGTAAACTTAGGGATAGGTGTTTTTCTTGTTCTGGCGGTCTTCAGGTATATTTTTACCAAATGAATGGGCCCAGACACCAAATCGCTTCAACTTTTCTTATTTTTTGAAATCTGTCGTTTAGAGGCAATATTTTACTCAATATAATGAAATAATATGTAATTTTAATGTTAATTAAAGCACTTGTCCAAGGGCGGAGCTAACCTTATGGAAACAGTCAATCGAATAATCGCATTAGGTTTTCTGGCCTTTTTAACTCGAAATTTTGAATAATTTATAAAATTTTATGATTATACTTGTAATTTACCCAAATTTCATTAGTAAAATTTAAAATATGTGTGTGTGCTTTACCTAAACTAAATTAAAAAAAAATTTTTTATCAGTTTTTCTTGATGCCGCTCTATACTGAGAGGTCTAAGGTTTTTTGCTTCAGTCATGATCAGTAATAATCTGACGTGAATGGGTCACGGAGATTGGGTTGGGACATCTCGGTGCCGTCGACTTGGTGTTAATTGACTTGGCGCCGCTGACTTTGTGCCAAGTTACATTACAATAAATATCGTAGTATATTACATACATAGAGACTAAAATGCCATTTTTATTGGTTTAATTCGACGTATTCGTAGTAGTATTTTGAAATATTTGATGGCAACTTTAGATTTAGATTGTTTCATTCATAAAAGATTTCATTGGATGCAGCCATTGAGCTGGGTTACCCAATAAACTTAACTTAAAATTTAAAATTTTGCATTTGCATGCAACACTAACACTGCTATTTTAGTTTATTAATGAGTCATATCAACAAAGTTTCTCATCCATTCGGCAAATGGTAAAGGTGGTTACTTAATTTAATATTCTAAAATGCGCAGCGTTATGCGCGTAGCATAGCGTAATAATTATGTTCATTTATAATAATAAACATTGATTTACGTGGTCTTCCAGATTACGAAACACTTATATAATAAATGAAACGTTTAGTAGGTATTTTAAAAATCAATCAAAGTAAGGATATTAAGTTTTTAATTGCTATTTAAAAAAACACTTTTCAAATTTTTAAAAACCTAGTTTTATAGTTTACTAATTAGCACTTTTATTCTATAAACGATCGATTTATGTATCTTGTAATATCTAATAATCGCGTTGTTAACCATTAATAATATGGAACATTAAATCACTGCTTATAATTCTATAAATGATGCAGTTTTAATGTTTAATTTAAATATATGCTTGCTGGTCTACTGCCAAATCCTATTTAAAGCTTTTGTTGTTAAACTCAAGTTTACCTATGTGTTGGGCCTTTGACTTAGCAAAACTAGTAATAGTTTTACGTTTTATCAAATTTGGTCATCTTCAGGAATTTAAAACAATTTCTATATTCCGGGCGTGGGTTTTTAAATTTTGTTACAAACGATAACACGCGTAGAGAAATTTTTGAAGATTTCCAAATTAAGTTGCCCAATCCTTTAGATGGAAGCGAATGAATATTAAGCAAATATATTGACGTAGTTACTAAAACGATCTGGCAAATTGTTCGCATTCTAAAATATATGTAGGTACTACACACACAAAAATTTTAAATATTTTTAAAGTTAACTAATATTAGTGTTTATAGAAATTTGAATGTGATTTATATGCAGCCGTCTTGACCACTCGTTCAGTTGTAATTTATCCTGGTTCTCTTTTTTTGCAGAAGCGGAAAATGTTGGAAATTAATTAAATTCAAACGTGTAGTATACAATGTCAGGTCCTGGTCAAGGGGGTCGCGGGGGTGGTTGGTCACCCTTGCACTTTCGGCCCCCTGCGCCATACACTCCTTCACCACCGCCGAGGTTTGGAAGTCCAGGTATGCCGATGTTCGCGACTCGGTTACCTCACATGGCGGCTCCAAGACCTAGATGGCCTTCACCGTTACCTCACGGAGCCACTCCACCGCCGGTTCCACCAAGCCCAAGACCCTTCAGAATGCCCATGCACCCGGTAGGGAAGAAAACATTTCCAATTTTCCATAATGTAAAATTTGAAATTTTAGCCTTCTCCAGCACCGAATAGATGTTCCACGCCAGACTATTTTCGAGGTATTTCGCCATATCCTCATCACGAAATGGGACAACCTATGCGCGAATATGAATTTATTGGAATTCCTTTGGAACCGCCTCCTTTGCCAAGAAATTACGAACCGGAAGAAGAAGAAACTGGGCCTTCTACTGCCGAAATTATCGCCAATCAGTCGCAAGATTACATCGACGAGAAGTTAGCCGAATATCAAGCAACTATTTACCTCTTACAAGGTGAGTGAAATTTTTATGTCGAAAATGTTTACCATTTTTTGGGTAATATTTATTTATACATGAATCGAGTGTTTTAATTTGTTGAAACAATTTATATAAATAAAAGTTGTTTAAATAATAATTACGTAATCAATTAAAGCGGCAGCCAATGTTTGTAGTACTAAAGATTTGCATATACGATAATTAGGTAATAGTATGTCCCGACGAAGGTACCTTATGTTATTATAAAAATAAATATCTTAAAATAGAAATTCAATAAAAAAATTGATTCTGTTTTAGTTTGTTCATATTTTAAAATATTTATTGTTAATTAATTCAAGCTCATAATTTATAAATTATATATGTATACAATGTGACCTATCTAATTACTCTTAAACGTCAAATATAATATACGAAAGCCATTATATTAGGTTTATGACGCATTGTCTTAAGAATTCTATATTACTTCACACCATAAAAAATTAAAAACTAATGCAGATAATAAAAAAATAAATTTTTTATTAGTTTTGTTATTTTTGTAATAGTTAAGGTATTTTTTTTATTGCAATTCAAGTTACCGGAACTGTCAGTTGAATCAGTTGCAACGCTCTGCCACGAGCATTGAAGTAGCATTCACTTTGAGTTAACCTGAATGTATATTTTTTCATGGATTAAAAGTCTAATAATCACAGGTTATAAGCCCAGGTCAACCATGACCGCTCAAAACCTATGTTTTACGTTCCTTATTGTAAATTTCCAAGTAGGCAGTTTTGTGTGATTGAGGTGGTTGTCCAGTCTTCGACAGGAAATTAAATAATTAATTTAATATACTACAATATTAATATGTACGCAAATGCTACTTTAGAGCTTGAAAAAAGTTTTACTCCAGATAAATTTTTTTTTAAATACACCTAATTAAATTAATATAGTTATCCGTCTTTGAAAATTTCGGCACCGACTTTAATTATTACGATGCTTTCATCGACACAAGCCAATTTGCAAATAATCTAATGACATTTGTAATTATTTATAGTTACTACTCAATATTTTTACAAGTAAAAATATATTTATCGAATACACAGCCTGAAGTCATAATTATTTATAGAAATTGTGTTAGAAGCTGTAAAGGTGTTGATATTTCAAGTTTATATTTAATTATTATTATTATTATTTTTTAGAATATAAATAATATTAATTCTTATATTAGGTTCTTAATATAATTTTAAATTCTAAAATTATTATCTATTATTATTATTAAAAATGTGTAAACCAGACAGTTCACAATTGCTGACTTTTAATATACACTGAAATATTGCCAAAAGTCGTCCATTTGCAAACAAGCTTATTATATAATTTATGCAACAGTTCATGACCTCAAATACTATTTTTATATCAATTTTCCTTAAATTCGCTGAATCAGTTATCAATTTTATATAAATTAAATATGATAATTTCAGTGCTGTCAATAATTTTTGAAAATAAAAAATTTTCACTATATCTGCACTGTACCATCATAATACAATAAAAAATTGGTACAGGTATTGCAATTTAATTTTATAATTTTTTTGACTAATCCAAAAAAGTTCGAAAGGAGTACAAAATTCTTTTAGTTTAAAAGCATTCGGAAGGGGTTGTTTGTTGGTGGTTGATTCGTGACGTCTCTGTAGAAAATTTTCGCAGTGAACTTTGTGTCATGAACGGGAAACGTTAACAAATTTTCTTTAATTGAAATGTTTGATGGAATATATCGCTTCAATCAAGTGCTCAGTGAGTATTACGAAACTTTTTGCAAAATTTAAATTTTATTTCAAATTTTAAAAATTAAGTCCAGATCTGTTCGTATTAGTGCCAGAAATAAATGTGTCTTATTTTTATTGTCGCTTTCGCTAAAATTTAAATATACTGGAAAATTTATTAACGAAGTATTTAATGCAGTTGTAAATAAAATCAAATGGATTTGCATGCTTGTAATTACTATAATTAAAATTAAATTACCGCACATTACTTAGCGTTTCATATATAACAGTTATTTTCAAATTATAGGTACTAAATGATTCGATGATTATTTTAGATTAGTTCGATTTTGAAATTATTTTTTCGCGCGTTAAACCCGGCAAAGTTTAAAAAAATCTTTAATGAGATATCGTAATTGCATGAATGGATACAGAAGGCAATCAGAACTTCGCGTGCACTTAGAGTTTATAAAAATCGCAGGTCGATGTTCTCTGGAGGGTTGAGCTAAGAAATTTGGTCAAATCCGCGGTTTGAACCCAGAATTTTCGTCATCACACCAAAGCACTGCCGAAGAGAAAAATTTGAGTTTAAAATTGTATCCTACGAAGAAAATACATTCAATCAATCAATTTTTGTCAAGCAAAAGTTGCACTTTTACGTTTACAAAATCTAGATAACAAATTGACTGGTAAACATTTGCTGTTATGCAAGTAGACACCTGGTGATTTGGCAACAATAATATGTTATGTATAGGTCTGACCGTGTGTAGGCACTTTCAGTAGCATAACTAACCGAATTTAGGAGGAACTTGGAAAAGAAAAGGCAGAGAACAGATTTTATTTTTCATTTGTCGACAGGAACAACTTTTGACCTTTAACTTTCTAAAAATAAACTTTTTCAACCCTGGTGATCATCCAATCAATCCCTGCCATCTTCTTCAATTTATTCCTCCTTCTTCTCCTCCTTTGTGAAAAAAATATCGTCACTTCTGCCGGACGCCCCAAAAAGTTTGCTTGCCATCGACGTAGAAATGCCGAGGAAAATCGAGGGACAAGGACTTTTTTCAAGTTTTCGCAAAAAAAATTAATTATTTTTTTTCATATTGCATTCCTGATTTTTATCGAAGGGTTCAATATGCTACCAAGTCCTTTGGGGACAATGTTCCTACATACCAAATTTGGTCGAGATCCCTTCAGTACTTCATGAGTTATTTACTTTTGAAGTTTTAACTTTGACAGCTTGTAATTTTTGACAGATGACAGATAGAAAGTTAATTTCACCTATTCTGGCACTCCGCGATGAAAACCTTATTTTCACTTTTCTACCGTAAACCTAACTATAGTAGTTCTCACGGAACTTTAGACCTCGTCATAATTCTAAACCATACGAACTAAGATGAGAATCACTAGTCAAATGTATGTTTGTAAACATAAAATTTTGTGAAGTAAAATAGAAGCGGTAAATTAAAACCGCTGTCATAGTCTAACCTAAAACTATACATTAATTGGAACAGTGGCGGCTTGTGCTTTAGATATGTGGGGGTTGCAGCTTTTTCCCATTTATTATACTCCTAATTGGTTAGATAAGGTTTTTTTTCGTATCTAACAAACATTTTTGTAAAAATTGTTTTGGTTTTGGTTTTGTTAACTTTATTTTATGTAATTTTCTCTGCTGATTTCAAAAATGAAATTAGGTTTTTCTATCAAGTATCTAAGGTTATTTACTGTATTTCTTGAATTTCTTTAAAGGAAAAATTCTCACAATTTAGTACAGTTTTCATAATGTTTGTATAATAATTATATAATATTAATACAATTATTGTGAAAAAATTATGAAAAATGTTGTCTGGGATTATAATGCCTTACAAAATCCTCACAAAGATCGTCCTAGTACTTGGCAAAATGTTCCGATGTTTCACCAGTTACCGGTGGTTTGATATATATTTTGGTTGGTAAAAGAAAAGTCACGACATGTAATCGGACCTTACAGCTTTGTGAGCGGTATTGTAATCGAGTGCAGCTCAAAATATAGATGTTTATGTTTATGTAACTCAAAATATAGATAGGTAGTCGAAAGTTGCATCTTTGCACTTAGGAAAATAGGGTGACTAAATATTACTTCAAGTGTTCATTTACCAAAATAAATTTCGATCTCGTGTTAAATGTATTGTCTGAACAAACGTTCTTGCCAAGTACTTTCGGCACCCCACGCTCTTTTCAAGACTTTCGGGGTACCACGATTCTTTCTTCAAGAAAATTTCAGGGCACCACGCCTCTTTTACCTTGAATACAGTTTCTCTTCCCACTACAAGCTTGGAAGGCGTCGCTTTCGCTACGTTTGCCGATAAAGTATTATACATACAATTAAATTAAATATTATTCATATGGCATAATTTTTGGCGATTTTGCAAACTGCAAAAAATAGAACGAGCCGCCACTGAATAGAGTTTAAAATCGTTTATAACCTTATTGTGACATTTTGCTAATAAAAGTCAAATCAATGGTAATTTTAATTGATATGTATATGTATTTAAGGTTGTACTACTTATCTTCTATCTTTCTCTAACTTACAATGTTTCAAATTCCAATATTTCTAACGTATGTCGCCATTACATCGCGTGAAGATGACAAAATATTTTAATTCTATCCTTGTCATACATATCATTTGCATTTGTCAATGCAAATAATCAGTTGTGTGTTCTACATTCAGCTTATTATGACGAGGTCTAAAGTTCCGTGAGAACTACTATACCATACCAAATTTGGTTCTGATTGGTTGGATGGTTCAGATATAAATCGAGGGACAAAATCTGGCGACCGACAGACCGACACAGAAATTTGTTTTATATTTTTTGCAGATCTTGACGTTTCTAAACACGGTGATCTCGAAAATGTAAAAAAAATTGAAATTTTTTTTCAATAATTGCCATACCTCCAATTTTTTTGGTTTTTTGGAGGTAAAAATTTAATTCAAAATGTAAATTATTTTTAACAATATATTAGTTTGGTACCATGTTTTACTAATAGAAATACTTCTAACATAAGAAAACACGTCAATATATCTAAAAATGTAAGATCTATTATTTTTTAAAAGTTTTCAAGCGATTGAAGTATTTAAAATTAATTGGACACTTTTACAGGTGTATAATATATTATAATATTATTATGTATCTTTTACTATTTTTTATGGAAATGTCAAATGTTTACTTGTCATTTTTAACTTTGAAACCATCCATCCTCTCTTTTTATTTCTTTAATATATTACGTAAAAAAAATGTTTGCAAAATAAAGTAGTTTTTGAGTTCCAAGTGTAAACTTACTACCTTAATAGTGAACTTTCTTGTTAATTTAGTTAATCCATTCATGCGCGTCCATAGCAAATGCCTTTCAATATGAAAGATTTCTTTTATTACTCCAAGGAAATACATGCAAATATAACAAAATGCAATGTAATT
Organism: Cantharis lateralis; assembly: GCA_963170105.1. NCBI lineage: Eukaryota > Metazoa > Arthropoda > Insecta > Coleoptera > Cantharidae > Cantharis > Cantharis lateralis. The sequence continues at coordinate 9,317,301 of OY720626.1, forward strand.
TTATAGTTGTGTTTCAATACAGAATATTGGGGGGGGGGGGGGTCCAGTGACTTCCCTTGACGACAGGGATCGAAAATATAAAATACTTTTGATGTTTTTCTTATAGTTTTTTTATTATCGGTAGTTCAAAATAAATAAATAAGGAAAAAAATTATCTTGACGGCAAACACTACATTTGGGGGGGGGGGCTTAAGCGTTTCCCAGCCCTCCTTGTAAATAATAAGAGCCCCTTTATTGCTGTAATAAAACTGGATTCGGCAAGTTTGCTAGTTCTGACGAATAGACGAACTTCCAAGTGTTAAATTACTTTAAATTAATTATACACCCACTATAATAACAATATTAATTTTTATTTATTCTAAAAGAGTTTGTCAAAATGTGGGTTCCGCAGTCATTCAAGGATGTATTATGAATGTTTCTGAAGTTTTTAACATTTTGCTTTTATTATTAATTACATTTGACCCGAATTAGTAAGCTTGCTTTGATGTGCCTACATATCTTAATGTAAAAAAGATAAGATTTTGAAAATTATATGTTTGATGTTTTTATAATACATTCGGAAATCGAAATGTCAAATTAGAATTTCACACACATGATGAATGTTGAAGATTTCGGCATAGCAATCCCCAAAATATTTTTAATATATTAAATGAATCATGTGCTGGAGAGATGTTAAAATTTTAATTGAGAAGCTTCCTGCGATTTAATTACATACATAGTTTTGGAATAAACAGACCGCTACATCCTATTATGACAGTAACCCCCCCCCCCCCCGGATGTTGTGGTCCCAGTGTAGTTTCTTGGGAATATCAGTGAAAATTAAAATAACAAAAAAGTATTTTTTACTAATTGGCAGACGTGGGGGGGGGGGCATGCCCAAAACATCGACAATATTTCGGGAATTTCTCAAAATCCCCCCCCGAATTTTATCGCCTCTGAAAAAAAATTATATGAATGATCCGCATTATTTTTAACGTTTCCATATTACCTATTCAAGAAGCTACTAGACTAACAAAAATGTAATTAACTTCTAAATTCGTCCTTGACATGATTGCTCGTAACCTTGTCTATTACAAAAAATTACATTAGTAAACAACTGCGAAACATCATACTTTTTATAATTTACTTGCACTTTCGCTATTGGAATTTTTGAACCCATCCAGGATAACTACGTAATCCTAAATATTTTTTTAACATTTAAAAAAATCAATCTCTATAATTTTGCAAAATATACCTTGCTCGTTTATCTAAAATCTAAATGCTTGCATGATAAATAAACCACAAATTTGTCAAGTTGTAGATGGGGCAGTATAATGGAACGAGATCAATATGCGTGTTTAAAATTCATAAGGTTTCGGTAGAAAGGATAACGGAGACGTCACAGTTTGCGTGAGCAATTTTGACTTGATATTCTATTTTAAGCAGTTTGCGTGTCTTCAAAAAAGAAACTACAGTAGATATTGGGTCGGATTTGTATTTAAAGCAACTTAAATAATGAATTTGTGTGATAATAATAGGAATTGGTAGTATTGGATTGGCAAAATTTAATTTTCACTTAATAAAAAGTCGAAGAGTAGATTTGCGATCATTACATTTTAAGTTTCATTGACCCATTAATACCATATTACCAGCACATGGCTTCGAGATTTGTTTTACTTAACTCAACGATAATTCAATTAAAAGCTTTCAAAACCACCGCAAACCCAAGCTACAAAGAAGAATTATGTTTTTTCTCAACTTAATTAATTACTTGTAGGTACAATATGTAAATTTCAAATCTATGATGTAATTCATAGCTCACATACTATAGCAGCAGGAAATAAATCAGGATCAAACCATGGTTATTTAAAAATATAATGGACGATCACCTTCTTTTGGCCAATTTCCTTTCCAGCTTTGATTTGAATATTTAGAGCCGCATCTGCAGTAGAATTTCGGAATAATTTTGTTATTATTACTATTAAAATTGGTGGTTTCGAAAAATTAATGTGGACGATTTTGATGTTTTTCTATTTTAGACATTATGACCGACTTTACTGCACTATAAAATAAAAACAAAATTATTTTAGTCTTGCCAAGTAATTGCACTATCTTCATGATTATCTGAGATCTCATATTTCATGGAAGCATTTTTAGTAGGAAATAACTGAAGCCAAAATTGAACTTTCAAGTGTCTCGCTAAAGAATAATATACATTTTTGGAATTACTTCAAGTCTCCAAATCTTTTTTGACCTTTTTAATCGCAATGTTTGACATAAATTAGTATTCCTTTAACCTTTAGCCGAAACCATAATCCAATCGAAAGTTTCAGGTGCATTTGTGGTGACCTTAATTTTGATAATATCGGATAATTTAATAAATTACTCGAGCATACGAAATCGTAGTAAAATTTAAATGAACGAGAAAACCATGACAAAACTGTGTTTGATGAATAGCATGGAGGAAAAACAAATATTTAACTTTTATGTTTTAAAATAAACCATTTTTGTAATGAAATTTAAGTAGAACAGAAGTAGTTAACCTCAGAGAAAGGTTACGCGACAAAATTACGCATACCTATTTTTACTCCGATCAAATTGAATACATTATATGAACAAACAGTAGACAAATTTCAGCCAATTCCTATCGGCTAAAATTTCAAGACATGTTATCCGGGCAGCTGCTTCCAAGATTTTTTACATTGGGCTGCTTACAAGATTACGCAATTTGCTGTTATTCGGGAAGTAAAAATCATATTACTAATTTTAAAAAATTTTCAAAAATTATGGGTAGAGAACCTTCATACATAAGTATTACGGCACTGTGTAGGTTGTAGGGTATTGCTGATGGTCGAGTACGTGGGTTATTCAGGAAATAATTTTCTAATTTTATGTTAATTAATAGATCATATCATTAAATGCAGTGTAATTAAATTTGTTGTTGATTTTTAAAAGTTTATTGGTGTGGAAATCACACGATGCAGTTTTAATCTTCCTACAATCTAACTTTTCTACTTGAAACTTAATTTTAAATTTAACCTACGATAAAAATCACTACCCCTAGTTACTAAGGGCGGTTCCAGCCGAAGCTCATTATTTTCGCAATGGAAAATTAAGGATCCACCAGAATGGAACTAACACTGCTATCGTTTTTATCAAAAGACAAAACAGCATTCAATTTGTTCCGAAACAGGAACAGTTCCTTGTACCCATCTGCTAACGTGCAGTTTTTTTTACCGTCGGCTTCTGGCCGCAGGGCGGACCGTTGGAGCCGCCTCTCACCAGTTCGTCAGCTCTTGTGTTGCCCTCGTCACCTTGATGTCCCTAAACCCAACAGAGAGAAAATAAATTTTGGCTAGATAACTTATTCAGTGTCTGCGTGCAGACAAGCACTAGACCAGAGGTGATCTTGTGACTTTAGAGATTTTAAGTTAGAGGTTAAAGGTTTAGAGTCTGGAAGTTGCAGTTTAAAGTTAAAACTTCAAAATTTGAACTTAAAGCTTAGAGGTTGCAATTTAGAGCCTAAAACTACAATAGGTTCGAGCTTAAAGCTTGAAGGTAGAAATTAAAGCTCAGAGGTGAGAGGTTAGAGTTTAATGTGTACATAATAAAGATTCAAAGATGAAACTTACAGTTTATATATTTAAGATTAGCACTTTAGAGGTTGCTTAGAGAGAGAGAGAGAGCTTACAGCTTTAAAGACTTGAAATTGAAGCTTGAAGTTTTTATATTGTAAATTGGAGTCTACAGCTTTAGAGATTCCATTTTAGAGTCTAAAGCTTACAAGTTTCAGCTTAAAGCTTAAAAGTTACAACTTAAAACTTAGAGGTTAAAACTAAAAATTTGAGGAGGTGCGATTCAAGGTCATAACTGGAGCTAGGTTACAAATTAAAGTTTAGAGATTGGAAGTTAAAGCTTATAGGTTGAAACTTAAATCTTACAGATTGGAGTTAGAACTTAAAGTTTAAAGCTGCAAACTTGGAAATTGAAGGTTTCAGTTTATAAAAAAATAGAGATTAGACAATTATTTTGGCAAAATACTTTATAATACAGAGGTGAAAGGTTAGAGGTTAAAGTTTAAAGATTCCTGATTAAAACTTAAAAGGTTGGAGATTGGAGTTTAAAGTTTAGATGTTAGAGATTTGCGGTTAAAGTTTAAAGTTTTTAATTCTAAATTAGACCTTAAAGCTTTAGAGACTCAAAGTTAGAACCTAAAGCTTAAACTTCAAGATAACTTAAAGTTTACAGATGGAAAATTAGAGTCTAAAGCTTACAGGTTTCAGCTGAAAGCTTAGAGTCTAGAACTTGAAACATCGATGTTGAAGCTTAAGATTTGAGGATAAAGCTTAAAGATTGGAACTTAAAGCTTAGAGGTTGAAACTTATAACTAATCTTTAAACTAAAATGTTAGAGTTTTAGTTTTATTATTTTGGAGCCCTCCGAGTAGAAACGTATGTCATGGTTACATACTCCATTTGTATAACAGAACGTCGTACTTCCTGTCAAATATTTATGTAGGGTTGATTCTATCGGCTTCAGAGTGCAGTAGAAGTATTCTCTTGCAATATTCCTCCAGGATCTGGATATGTGCCATAGTTGCTCTAAAATGGAATCCAGGCGGTAAATATCCTGTTAAATTTGTGTACACAAGATTCAAAATTCCAAAGAACTTTAAAGATTTCCAAAAATTCTAGCGATTTATGAAGAATTTTAGTGATTTCTAAGGAATTCGAATTATTTCCTAGAAATTCCAATAATATTCAAGAAATCGATCAATTCCAAGGAACTTCAATAATTTCCAAGATTTCCTGTGTTCTAAAGAATTCCAGGGAATTTCAAATAATTTCAGATATTGAAATAGATAGTGATTTCCCCGAAATTTCGATGTTTCCAAAAACTCCAAACTATCTCCGAAGAATTCTTGTGATTTCCAAAGAATTCCAATGATTTTCTAGGAATTTCAATAATTTCCAAGATTTACTATGTCTTCTATACTCGAAAGAATTCGAGGGAATTCCAAAAAATGTTAGTGATTTCCAAGGAATTTCAGATATTTCCAAAGAATTCCAAGGAATTCCAGAGATTTTCATGAATTACAATTATTTCAAATTCAAATTATTTCAATTAAATCAAAGGATTTCCAAGAAAATTCTAACAAATTGTACACCATTTTTTTGGATTATTTACACCTTGGAGGAATCCCTTTGACGATGCAGTCTGAGTTGAAAAGGTTGAACACAGGAATCTTAGAAGTTGGTTGGAAAATAAGATTTGATAAATAATTATTACTTACATCACAAGGGTTCGGTTAAAAATAACAGGTCCGTTGCTAGGTAACTAAAAATGACATTTTTATGCCGCGATGTTTTAATATATCAAAAACTCCCTAGGGAAATAAAAATTCGCAAACGTTCACACTTTCATTTTTGCGTTGTCACTGAAAGTCCATGTAATGGACAAATTTATGTACTTAAGCAGTGGCGGCTCGTGAGATTTTCTAGTGGGAGGGCACAAAATAAAAAAAAATAGATTTTAAAATACTTAATTTATAATGAAAATCGATCCTTCTATTGTTTTTGGTTTGGGATGGGAGGACACGTGCCCCTGTGCCTTTTATGACAAGCCACCACTGTACTTAAATATAAAATAGTGTGTACAACTACTCGGGAGTAAACTTGTTAAATTAATAACATTTTTTATTTTCGTATCATAAGATCTTAAGAAACGAAAATCCGCATTACGAGATGATTAATCTTGTGGAAAGCCACAATTCCTTTCTTCTTGGTATCATACAAGATTCGTAATGCATTATTAATGTATATAAAATGCTAAGCGCCATCGTTATGATATTGTCAACATAATTAAATTACCCAATTAGAAGTTTTGTTTAATTCAAGGTCTAAACTACATAATAAACCTTGAATTAAGAAGTCGAAGTTAAAAAAAATTCTAGAAATAGCATCTAAATAATATGCAAAGTTCACAAAAGCTATTTCGGATATACCTGAATATACAAAATAATATTTTCAACTTATATAAGTAAATTATAGCACAAATCAGTTGAGCTGGTTTGCAACTAATTTTTAAATCTTATTCCAATCAATGAGCAAACTGAGTATGTGGCATATACCGATTTAACGAGTGCTTAAATTTATATATGGGTGTACAAACGGGCATCAAACCTGCAACTTATTTTTTTAATTTTTCATAGAATAATGTGAAAATATGTTTATAATTTTTGTAAGTGTTTATAAAATGTATAAGTGTTGTTTAGACTTCTCAGTAATGTGGTGTCTCTAAATAACGGAATTAGGAAACATTGAAGATTAGATTGGAAGGCATGTGCTAAAAACAAGAGAGATGTCGGTTGTTTTAATTGCTTTCCAATAATAATTGCTTCTGCCTTTTACATGGACAAAAAGAAACATTCAAAAATAAACGATGAAAAGTGGAAATTTATCTATATTTCTACTAATATTCATTATATTTATGTTGTTTTTCTTACTTTTATTTAATCTTGACTTTACTACTATTACTAAATAATTTCACATGTAAATAATTCTTATTTATATTAAATTGATGATAAAACAGTTTGAAGGGGCAGCTCGATAACACTTTTGCTCAAAATTACCTCTCAGATCTGTATGTCTTTCTAAATTGCTTGTCTTCCTGTCTGCAATTATTATTAAACAATAAATTTAAAAAAAGTCATCTTGTGATTTATTAAAGCACTTTATATAATTAAAAATAAAAATTGTAACAAAAGTTGCAATGAGTTCTAATTTGGAAAGTGAGCAAGTCTTACTTACGCAATTGCTAATTGCCAGCCAGACTTATTTATTTTAGATGAACGCAACGTAAGAAAATTTTCCGTTAAGTATTAAATTTTTAAAATAAATAATTTTTGTTTAGGTTTATAATTTAAAAACATAATTCCAGTTTCTATGTATGTACTTAAAAAACCGATCTTGACGTAGAATTACATTAAATTATAATAATTATAATCATTATTATTATAATTATTTACTGGATTATATTATTTTCATTTTTTGACCTTGCGTTTTGTCAGTTGGCCAATGGGTCACCCAATCAATAATCGAACTCAGAATTTCTGCTCTGTAACTCAACCAGTCATCACACCAAGCCACCTTTATGGTCAATAATACTAATTTACGTAAATTAAATTTCTATTTGTAGTGCTTACAAATAATAATTAGTATTCTTGATATAAAATTTTAAAAAATGATATCACTTGAATTATTTTACATAAAATTTGAAAAATATTCCCACGATTAATTAAGTGCATTGGTAACAACGAATTAAATTTATATAATTTTTTTTGTTTAATTCTAACGTTACGCTAAATTTATTTCTATTTATACAGCTGTCTCAGATTTATTCTAATGAATGTAAATGACTTCCTAATCAAATTGAACTGATTGGAACTCATATCCATTGAGTAATTAATTATTAGCATATAAAATGGTAGAGAAGATATAATCAACCCACATCCATTTAAATTGATCTATGATATACAGGGTGTTTTATTTAAAAAAAGGATTATTATCAGTATAGAATTTATTACCTCGAATATAATTAATATTTTCAAGTCCGTGACAGTATATAATATTACTGCTACTTTAGAGATAATTTTACTTCTTGGTCAGGAAAGGGGCGGTGTAAAGTAAAAATAAAGAACTACTACTTACAGGGCACTACAAGTGGGGAGTTTAAAACAAAACACCCCGTATAAAGTTGTTTACACTAACTACCTATCAATTAACTTGATTCCTTTTATTTATTCTGGGAGGACGTTATTAATTATTACAGAGTTATATTTAAATTTTCTTAAAATAGCAAACAGTTTAAATCATTAAAATGAACTCAAAGTTGTGGGTATCGATTATTTTCCAATTAACAAATGACTGGTTAAATTGTTGATCAAAAACGGTAGTTTTTATGGTAAATAATTAAAAATAAAAGTGATGTTGATGTCATTGATTGAGAATTCGATCAGAATTTAAATTAAATCATGTGACAAAGCTCACGTCCAAATGCTTTAATCTATTTTGATGTGCGATGGACGATGGACTTAATAAACATTTAACACTCGGTGTTTTAACAATTTTTGAAAATGTTTTTAATGTATTACAGGTGTGTATCACTCTTTATGTGCGGTGGCGCCTTAATTAAAAAAATGCATAATAATTATGCTTAGAAAGTCTACACAGTCTAATGGTAAAAAACAGAACGATTATAATGGTCAAGGTAGAAGTACTGCTGAGTTATTATGGATTATCATTCAGTCAACGTACCTACACAGTGGCGTAAGCTCTTAGTTAGATGTAAACCCCCCCCCCCTTCTTGTAAACTTTAATTTTTAATTCTATATTATTCAAACTGTAATTATTAATTTGTAATAAGAAAATCATTTCTTATGGCCTACTTGCATATCCCTGTCGCTACGCCACTGGATACTCAATAGCAATAGGTAATTGCATCGACATTAAATACTATTTAACTAGATCAATGTATTGATTTCATAAAATGCAACTACATAGGTGGCACATTTTATACAAATTGGGCACACCTAGTTGAAATTGATGATCAAGTTATTTTATGATGTTATTTAACCTTGAAAATTCGTTCAGCAATTATTTTAATATATTTCATTGATGCTTGATAATGTGATAAACGCTAATTGGCAGTAATTCCAAAAAAACAAATTAATAATTTACTTAAAAAACTCACAAAGTATCCTTTGATGATATAACTTTTAAAGACCAATTTAGGATACGACAGGTAATTCGAACTGGTAGTTCTCATCAGTACAGTAAGAGGACGTCTATTAATTACGTGAGGTATTTTATTGTAAATTTTGATCCCCCCCCTTGGTGAGATTTGGTGGGACCCTCTCCCCCTCGCTCAGGTGAGATTTCACTAAATACCTGCAGTGAGTGTAAAAAGTATTCGTACACTCCTATGTTGGCAATGCAAAATGAACATTTTTAAGCCGTTTTTTGTCATATAAAAATTGATTTTAGAGCAAAACTTTTTAGACATTTTTTGTTACAAATTTCATCGCCTTCAATTTTGTTTATATACAATTTTCTATTTTGTCGCACCGATTCCGAGATATAGATGACAGTATTTTGTTGTATTTTACTGAATCTAGTTTAAGTCCTTGTCAGTCAAAAACGGTGCCACAAAATAGAAAATTGTATATAAATAAAATTGAAGACCATGAAATTTTCAACAAAAAATGTCTAAACAATTTTCTTCTAAAATCGATTTTTACATGACAAAAAACGGCTTAAAAATGTTCATTTTGCATTGCCAACATAGGAGTGTACGAATACTTTTTTCACTCACTGTAAACGTTGTGAAATAAGAGGCAAAAATGATATTAAGCTAAAGGTGCTCTATATAACGAATTTAATTTAATTTAATTACAATTACAAGTAAAGCATACTCGTGGACACTCCGCTGCTATCCATGGCAACACCTTTCCTAATTCTTCATTTCCTCCATGGACATTTTCATGTTGAGTACAATTAATACAGTTGAATAGGCGTTGCTGAGATATCACGACTGATTAAAACGAATGAACTTGTTTGGTGCTTGCTTCAAATCGGGGAATCCCATAGCCAATATTTATAATATTAATTTTATTAATTTTATATTTAATATTGTCTATGACCGGGATTGATTTTGTAATACAAAATGTTATCTGTTATAATAAATGTATATTCTCTGAATTAAAAAGTTGACGTGAGAACTCACGTAATTAATGGACGCGGCCTAAGGGAATATGTCTAATATTTACCGAAATTAAAATTTTATTTTTAATTTAAATTAGCAATGATTTTAGAATAAATATTGAAATTTAGCTATTCATGTCAGCTTTGCTATTATTACTAAACTAGTTTGCCCAGGTTTGCGGCCTGAAGGCCGCACTCATTCTCTGATAATCTCTCATATTTTTAGGTTGGTAAAGTAAAATGAACCAATCAGAGCTGCGTGACGAGATAAATAAAAATGGGCTGGTATATTACTCCTACTAATTTGATGATGTTGATGATATAAAAAATAAATTTTTCAATTTCTGTAAAATCATAATATGAGTCATTAGCGGTCAGTGGCGCCGGAAGAGTCGAAGTATTCAGTTTTGTCAAGATTTATGATTTTAAAGGAAAATTCTAATATTTTACGAGCGCTAACTAGGTAAAAATCACAAATTCAATTTTCTAGGGGGGGGGGAGTGTCCTGCTTTTCCCCCCCTATCTGGCGCCCATGTTAGCGGTAGGTAGTTCCTTGATAGATCTACTTATAAAAGTTTTGATATATTGGCTAAAGTCTTATCATCTTTAAAATCTTATCCCATATAGACAAGAGCGGATCCAGATAAAGTTCATGGGGAGGAATTAAATAATTAACAAAAGGTGTAGTTTATGCAATTACTCCATCCTCCCCCCCGCAAATATCCACCCTCAATTATATTAGTATAGCAAGCAGGCGTACATGTTTGTTTTATGTTTATTGACGTAAAATAATTCTAAATTTAGTAGATTTGACATTAAAATTGATGATTTTCATGGTCTTTTTTGAACTATAAGTTCATTTTAATTAATACTATATTAAATAATAAGCGCATACAGCAGGTTATTAATCGCCATTGTGCAATTAATACATTTAATCATTGCACGAGCAATAAATTGATGTTGACTATATTTCAGAGCAATGGATTGAGTTATTTGAATTTGAATCAAAATAAGACAGACGAAGAAAAAATAAGACTAAGATAAAAATGAATTTATTATTTGATGAACATATTTCTTTTAAACACATTTCTTGGTATACTGAAGGGTATTGGGGTAACCCAGACCCCCTCGGTTAACCAGACACCAAAGATTTCGAAGTGTATTCTGTATTTATTTTATTAACGAGGAATCTTTCGGATTCTTTTAAGACATATCCTGGTGTACTGACGGGTGTTCCATATCCCCCCCATCCCCCTTTTTCATAACCCAAAGATTTAGAAGAGTATATTTTGTTATTTAAGGGGTCTGGGAGGTATGAGATACTTTCCAATTAGTGTTCAAAATAATGCGTTAAAAAAAACGAAAACATTCCTATTTAATAAAATAAATCGCAGGATGTAGTATTTCGAAATCTTCCCTTTATAAAATTGGGGGGTCTGGGTGGTATGAAATACCCTCCTAAAAAAAGGAACATTCCTAGTCTGGGGAGTATGAAGTCGAATTCAGTATTCTGTAATTATATGGGATACTTCCGGGGGTTAATATTAAAATAAATTTGTGTACACGAGACTAGAAACTTCAGTGATTAACTCAAGAGATTTCCAAATATTCCAATGATTTCCTAAGAATTCATGTGATTTCAAAAAAACAAGTAATTTATAAGGAATTTCAACAATTTCTCAGGAATACCAATGGTTTTTAAAGAATTTCAATGATTTTCCAGGAATTCCAGTAATTTCCAAAGAATTATAATTCAAGAAATTTCCAAAAATTTTAACGATTTCCATGAATTCCATTAATTTCAAATGTATTCCAAAGATTCCAATGAGTTTCTTAAATTTTAAAGAAATTCCAATAATTTACAAAAAATCACTGTGATTTATAAACAAATTCCAATGATTTCCAAGAATTCTAATGGCTTATAAAAAATTTCAGAGATTTCAAGAGAATTCCAAAATTCTAGCGATTTCTAAAGAATTCCAACGTTTTCCCAGATATTCTAATGATTTTCCAGTTATTCCAATAATATCCAACGAATTCCAACGATTTCCCAGAAATTACAGTGATTTCTAAAGAATTCTAATTTAAGAGATTTACAAAAATTGCAATGATTTCCTAAGAATTCATGTGATTTCCAAAAGACAAATGATTTCCTAGAAATTTAATAATTTCTAACCTACTCCAAAGATTCCGAAAAATTCCAGAGATTTTCAAGAAACTCATAACAATTTCCTAGAATTTACAGTGATTTCCAAAGAATTCTAATTCAAGAGATTTCCAAAAATTCCAATGATTTCCAATTTCAAAGAAATTCTAATGATTTCCCAGAAATTATATTGATTTCCAAAAAATTCTAATTAAAGAGATTTCCAAAATTTTTAATGATTTCAAATTCATGTGATTTCTAAAAAACAAATGATTTCTCAGGAATTACAGTAATTTCCAAAGAATTCTAATAATTTTACAGGCATTTCAGGAATTTCAAAAGAATTCTAATTCGAGAGACTTCCAAAAATGTCAATGATTTCCTAAGAATTTGTGAGATTTCCAAAAGCAAATGATTTCCAAAAATTTCAGTAATTTTAAGTTTTAACCTATTCCAAAGATTCCAAAGAAACTTTAACAATTTCCCAGAAATTGCAGTGATTTCCAAAGAATTCTAATTCAAGAGATTTTCAAAAATTCCAATGATTTCTTAACAATTCATGTGATTTCCAAAAAAACAAATAATTTATCAGGAATTCTAATGATTTCCAAGAATTCTAATGATGTGTTTTCTAAAAATTTCCAGATATTTCCAAAAGATTCCAGAGATATCCAAGAGAATTCCAACCATGTTTTTTGAGATATTTACCACTTGGGATACCTCTAAGGGGTTAAAAATTAGACTTGTAGTTCAGAAACCCAAAAACTTTTGAGGCTCCAATATGGGAGATACCGTTCTCCTAAAACCGAATATTAAATTTTAAATACAATTCCATTGTGATCTCACCAATCAACATAATTTTCAGCATTATGATAAAACTTAATTAACCCCATGCAGGCAAGTCTTACCATATTCTGAAAATAAAAAATCAGTACAACAATAAAATAATGAAGCCAAAACCTTCCGCTTGTAATCTTTCCTCGACTGCAATGCCATATCTAATATGAGTATGCAGAATTCTTTAAAAGAAGGATTCAATTGATTTTGGAAAGTTTTTTTGCATTTTTTGAGAAAGTTACATGCGGTAATTTCAATTTTATTATAATATTATCTAAAATTGCCAGCTTGACTAATTATACGTGTCATGGTTGTTTCTATACATACAAGAAATAATTTATTATATCCTTATCATTTTTTATTTAAAAAAAATAAATAAAATATGTAATTTTATTTTAAATTGCAAAAATTAAAAATAAATTTAATTTCAAACTGGAATTCAAAAGTATCGGAGCTATTTTGTCACAGAAAATACGAAACTACATGTAAGCTTTCTTTTGTAATACCCGAATTCGGTTTCAAATAGTAATTAGGGTGCATAATAAATCAATTAACCACATGTAATGCACTTCGTGAATCACACGTGATGACATATGTTTCCACTTGAATTATTAAACAAAAAACGTCAGGTGAATGTACAAACTCCCAGTACGTGATGAAAATCTTGTCGAAATGAATAATAAAGAAATTATGTTAGGCACGATTACGTCACCAGCAATCAACAACAGTTTTTGATGGCAAATATATTATTTGCAAAAGTCATTTTTAAAATCCAACATTCCACACCTACACCTATTTGGTATTGTAGATTGTGCATTGTGAATTCGTTATTTTTAACCAAACCAGTCAAGCAAGCAACAAACGAGATCGTAAATACGAAACCTTCAACTCCTGCTAGGGTATAATAAAAGAAATTTAATAAAATAAAATGCAGCCAAGTACAACTTGCAGGGGAATTCTGATAGGGTAGGGTCTATTGTGTTTATCGAGATTGTTCAAAATTAATATTAAACCTTGCAAACTTCAAACTAGAGTCGTTTTTCAAATAATTAGATCCCCCCCCCCTCTATCTCTTTGGAATTCTATACAGCAAAAGGTAATGTGTATATTGGCATTTCAGAAAAAAATCAAAAGTTGAAGTAATTTTGATTAGTTGATTCCTTTATTGTCTTCAGATGGTTTTGAAATTATGTAAATAAGTACATATCAACCCGATAAATCAAGTGTGGCCAGACTTTTCTGAAGATCGACCCAACCTGTAAATCTGCACTGTAAAAAAAATTTACAGTTGTTTTTCATTTACAAGATTTATTTTTATTTCAAATATCTAAATCGACATTACAGTTATTAGCACCAAATTCAAAATAAATTATTACCAAATTATTTCGAGCAATCGCATAATTCGATCTCCTGTATACAAAATAAACAAACATACAATAAAATTTAAAATAACAACATTGTATTTGAAAATCACTTCCTCGTTCTTGCAAAATACTAACTTATATATCAGAAATTAATTCTTCCAAATTAAATGCGGTCTTTAGGCCGCACAACTTGAGTAATCTAGTTTAAAAATAATTTTTATATTTCTTAGGTGCAGGGCAGTACTAGAACAGGATAAAAAAATATTGTTTTTCTCCCTCTCTCTTTGTCGGCCCGACTTTTGCTTCTTTGTTGAACTGGAATTTTCATAATACAAATTGGAAAACCGGAGCTATCTATTAACAATTTTTTAAACATAAAAAAAATACGGCATTTGTCACACTCGAACAATTTTTTCAATTTAAAGTTTTACGAATTAAAGCAAAGCAAATTAAAATATAAATGAAATACTAAATTTTGTTAATAACTTTGCTGTGTGCATTAAACTTATGTTAATTAAATAAAAAGTTGAATCGACCCATTAAAATTTTCATTACAAATTATAGAACTTTATTTTCACTTCATGATCATGGTAAATGCCAAATTCAATGTCAACACTCAATGACTTAATTTAAAAATGATAATATAAAATTATAAATCCTGGTGCGTTTTTACACTTCATAATTACATAAATAATTTCACCGGAAAGAATTTTCGTATATAATTTGCTTTTGGGTCTGTTGGGGCTCCATCCACAAAGCTACTATAATAAATTGGATTAAAATGTCCAAATTATATGCACAATGGAAATTAGCCCTTAGCTTTATTTTAATTATCTTATTCTAAATTTCTTTTCTTTAACTTTGAATTTTTAGGGAAGCGGAACTTTCAAAAAGATTTTGATTTTTTTCGCTCAAAAAATTAAATTCCTCACGGTTTTGGTGTGGGGTAGATATTTGCTGGACAAAAAATTAATAAAACATCTATTAAGTGTATGGGGCGCAGGCAAGAATATAAAACAACATCATACAAATTATTGTTTATTTTTGGAATATTACACTGGTTTTCACCCCAAACATTTTCTGAATAAAAAATACGGCAACTTATTTACCGAATGAGACTAATGATAGGTAATTTGTCTAGGTAGCAACTTGATATGCCCAAGGGTGGCCCAAATAATTACTTAACTAAATATTTTTGAATTGCCAAGAAATATTCGAAAGACTTTTCAGATAGTATTTAAATTTCTGCTAGTTAAATTAAATAATAATAAATTATTTAAATAATCTGAAAGCATCGGCGTATTTAGCATTTACGTGCAGGGGGGGCCTGGGATCGAAAAATAAAATCACAACATTTATAAATCGAGTCGCCTGGAACACAGCGCCGTAGACGATTTTTTTAATTTTCAAGGTCACGCGCTCTAATGGAAATTTAAAATATGAACTTCAAAAATAATTCCTCCTAAAAATAGTTTTCATTCTTTTTTTTATTGATGTGATTATAATAAACTATTTTGCAAGTTTACAATAGTAATTGAACGCGTCTATTTTTCTGCTTCGCTAAAGGCGCGCGTTTGAGGTTAATACATTTTTTATTATCAACTGCCAAGGCTATTCAAAATTTTGCTATTTTTATGATAAAAGAAATCAGAAATCAACTTGAAATATTCGAATAACAAATAATTGTATGTTATTTAATATATTGATTAGTTATAGAGGGCCCCCCATAACTACGCCTCTGTCTGAAAGCATTTAAATGTTATTTAATGAATATTTAAGTAATATCGTAATTGTCAAGAAATATATCGGTTTCCCAGATTTGATTTTAGTTTTTTTCTAAATTTTTTATATCTATCTTTCTATATATCCCGTAACGCACCTCTGATTGGTTCATTTTACGTTACCAATCTAAAATAAATTGAGAGATTACTAGAGAATGATTATTTTTGGTGTCCGACAAAACACGATTTTTAGCCGAAAACCGTAACCGAATATTCGGCTTCTCTTCTAGTTTCGGCTCAAACGGTAACATAAATTTATGTAATTAAACAGAGACGGTCTCATGGGGGGCGGCAATGCCTGAGAAAATTAGGTAAAATTTGTAAAGTCTACCTATGAGTTGGCAAATCCACATATGAGTTGGCAAAATAAAAAGCGTAAAAGCTAAGAAAGAAGTCATTTCGAACTGCTCCCCCACGAAAAATTTCTCTTAGAAACATTCTGAAATCTTATTTTTTCCTAGCTTGGTCTAACAGATTATTCGATTAGATTAAATAATAGACTTCAGTTTATTAGGAAATTACATTATTTTTGGAATACTATATACAACATATAAACAAGAAGAAAAGTTAAGAATATTCGAACGTAAAGTATTGAGAACTGTGTTGGGTAGAAAAAAAGTTAATGAAGATGAAACAAGAACCTTGATGAATAATGAAATACTAGATGAGATGAATAACGAGGACGTGGTGAAGATAATTAAATCGAACGGAATAAGATGGCTAGGACACGTAATGAGAAGAGAAGAGAGCAAGGTAGTGAAACAGATAGTGCAATGGAGACCCATGGAAGAGAGAGGAAGAGGAAGACCCAAAATAAGATGGTGGGACCAGGTGACGGACGATCTAAAGACGATGGAAGTGGGAAACTGGAAGGAGAAAGCCAGAGACAGGAATAATTGGAGAAGAATTGTGATGGAAGCGAAAACAGATATAAGACTTTAAAATTATAATGTAGATATAAAAGGGACTTATCCACCCCAACAAACGGATATGTAAAGTTTCAATATAGAAACAACAAAATTCCGCCTAGGAATGTGAAAGCTATTAATAATAATAATAATAATACTACTATATCTACAAAAATCCATTTCAAACTTAAACCGAAACTGCCGCCGAAACCAGCAGTTTCAGGCTAAAACCGGAACAGAAACTTCCATCGATCACTAATTATTATTTTAGGAATATAGTAGCCCATTTCTATCTATCCCGCAACGTACCTCTGATTGGTTCACTTTACGTTACCAACCTAAAAAAAACCTAAGCAATCTAGTTGAACATAAAATAATAGGCCATTTCTATTTTTTTATTCATCCGTAACGCAGATCCCATTGGTTCCTTTTATGCTACTAACCTAATCAACATTAGATATTACGGGAGAATGACTTGTCAGTGCGGCCTTCAGGCCGCACAACCTGGGCAATCTAGTTCAACATAACATATAGCACATTTCTATCTTTCTGTCCATCCGTAACGCACCTCCCATTGTTTTATTGGGGCCGGTCGATGTTTTCTGCTTACGAATTTCGACGAAATATTTGTACAGGGTGGTAGGTAATGGTCTATATATTAAATATAAATAATAAAATTTGCAGAATATGCAGTAGTTTTTCCAAATTAATAAAAATAAATTCTTAAAATGTAGCATTATGTTGTGCAATACCATTGGTCACTGACAACGCCACCCTTCGTATGACTTTGCTGTTTGAAGCGTTTGAAAATTACTTTATACTCATTAAAAACTTCCCTGAGCGTGACACAATTCGAAAATTACGAAATTCTAATGATGGGATTCGAGATTTGACAATGTCAGGGTCTTACTCAAGAGCGGATAGCGAGGACGTGCGTGTTGGAATCCAACGAAGTTTCCTCTGCAACCGTATGCAGTAGAATGAAGCACGCTCTCACCCCACCTAAATTCGGATTGCCAAGAGCCACGTAGCGTATACGTACCGTCAAGTAAATGTTTTTTTAAAACTAACATGAACTTAAACTTAAATAAAATTGTGAAGTAACCGTTGCGTTGGGCCGATTTTATTCATCCTCACTTCGTAAGAAAATTTAAAGTTTACTTTTTCAGAATATTTAAAGTTTGCTCTTTTTATACGGTTTAAAGGTTTCCTATCGTAAGTTTGCAGGAGAACAGCAGAAAAGATCAACGGTAACCCCAGTTTCGGATTAAGGCACTCTGGGGTCCGAGGCTCTAAAGTATTTTTAGGTTTTTAAAAGAGCGGAGAGGTGCAAAGCCCTTCCTTCCTACGAGCGGCGCAGGCGAGAAAATATGAGTTTTCAAGGTCAACAGGAAAGGCTACGAAAAAGGAATTAAATAAGGATATACTCCAAATTTCAATAATAATTTCACGTAAATCAGGCCTCTTTCCTTACAGGAAAGGGCCATCCCTTAATCCGCCACCGAGTAACTCAATAATAATAGCCTATTTCTATCTTTCTATCTATCCCTTAACGCACCTCTGAGTAGTTCATTTTAGGTTACCAATCTAAAATAAATTAAATAGTTTAAGGGGAAATGATTAGTCAGTGCGGCCTTCAGGCCGCACAAACTGGGCAATCTAGTAATACAAAAATATGATATAAGTTAAAATAACGAACAAAAGTGTCACAAACTATAATAATCAATTTATAGTTTTGAGTTATTATTGCGTGAGTTATGAATTTAAATAAATATAAAATAATTTTTCTCTGACATGTCCAATTATTAATTAATTAAATAAGTAAAAAAAATTAAATATAAATTCTAATAATATTTAAGTTGTTTAATATTCTATACATAGACAGATTATTTAAATACTTTCAGTAAATATTTAAATATTGTACATATTATTATGTACACAGACTATACAGCATATGAAGAAACTTCTTCAGAGAAAATTACTCAAGAACCTCGGATGATTGCTCTAGACTGGAGAAATGTAATTAATGGGGTAGTTTACGGTTACCTTCCCCAACGGCTACAGACCTTATGGGGTATATAAATTAATGTTGGAATTAAGATCACGATATACGGTCTACATTTTTTTTACAATCATGGTTTCAAATTACACTGAAATGGTCAGTCAATAGAGTAGGAAAATACAAACATTAAATTATTACATTTTCACAGACCAGTATTATTTTATGTAAAGTAAGCATTTCCTGTTAGGAAGCCAGCGAAGCTGCGTATGAAACTCTTTTGAGTAAAATTCAAATATTTAAAAAAAAAATTACTTTGTAACAAAAAAACACAGTTCATCTGCACTTCATCTTTATTTTTATTCTGATGAATTATTAATTTTTTCTAATTTATTGTAGATTGCATAATTGGATAAAAATTCACGCCTAGAATACTTTTGAATTAAAAAGTATAAACAATTGCGTAATTAACACGTTGTGCGACAATCACAATTAAACAATTATTTTCCAAAAAAGGTTTTTTCGCGCATGGCCGTGGTATCTTGCAATCACGTTGTGGTGGACTTTATCGGAAAATGTCGGATTGAAAATTTTTGAGCTTGTGAAAAATGATAAGAAAGCGTATAAACGATTTAAATTTAAAATTTCTATTTAATTTGCTATAAAAATAAACTAATTTTCGTTTAAAAACTTTCGTTTAAATAAAAATACAATGCAATGCAGCCGAGAGCGTTGCGTATAGCGAGCAAAAGCATTGTCATTAAAAATTGAATGTGAACCACTTACATCATCAACATGTTAAGTAGTTATCACAAGGTTATCTCCAATTCAAGTTTTTTAGCGAGTGAAATGCGATGGGCGACGAGCATGTTCATTCTCAAATTGTAGTTCGGATTCTCCGTCTTTCGTCTACGTTTATGATTAGTATTGAACGGCGACGCGAAAGGTGAAAACCGGTATGTAAATATTGCATAAATGAAGTGCGCTTATGTTTTAGTGTTAAAATGACAATAAAATTAGAATGAGTGATTCGAAAAAAGACGATGAGGGAACTTCGAAGAGACCATCCGATGGTTCTTCGAGCCCTTCGACCAGTGCCAAACGTCTTAAAGACCGGGTCAGTTTTTTTGAAAAAGTTTGGAATACATCTCAAAGCGATCTGGATGACAGTCAACAATCGCTGGATTTGGCAAAATTAGAAAGACGACTCGAGGAAGAGCGTCAAAAAAATATCAGCCCAAATCAGCTGGAGCAGGTGACATTAAGACACACGCCCCAAAGCTCGCCAAGACATGTGATTGAACGTAATTTTGAATTTTCGCCGGACGTCAGTTTTTCGGAAACGATTGTTAAGACTGTGGAAGGAGAAGCAGGAAAAAATGTTTCTTTCGAAAAAGTCACGATAGAAAAGTCTGTGCAACAAGTCACAACCACCGCTACCAAAACTTTCAAAATTTCAAGTAGAACGCCTTCCGATGAACGATTTCTGGAAGACTCCGCGTACCAAACTCAAAATGGAATTACACAATCGAAATCTTCTAGTATCACGTCTTTATCTGGGCGTTTTCCTTCGGAGGAGAGCCTTAGGAAAACCCCATCTAAAGAAATGTCTCGAGAAGAATGGGATTGCGCAAGCAATAGTAGCAAGCACACCAATTCTTCCTCTTCCGAATGGTACAGCGAATATAGAAATCAAAGTTTTCAAAATAGTTCGTCGAAATTGGAATATGTGAGAAGCAGGAGTCAATACGACAACCATATTGCAGTTATCAGAGGTCAGAAAAGATTCTGTCACTTTTATCCACTTGTTTGTTTAAATCGATAAAATATAAATGCCAAAAAACATGTTCTTCTTATCTTGCTCTGTTTGTCTACCTAGGCCTGTCGTAAAAATTGCAGCTGAATTATTAAATATTTTTTTTATATTTCCACGATACTCAATAATATGTAGAAAAATTTCAAATTTTGTCCATTTTAAGAAGTTCAATATTTTATTACCTAAGGAACCTCGATTAAAATTCATAAGATAAACCTAAGAAAAAACCTTGATTTTCATTATTAAAATTTTATAGTTTTATGTAAATTTTTAATAATTTATTCTATGCAAAAAATTTCATAATCAATATCACTTGATTACAGTAATTCGGTGTATTGTCAGTTAATAATTAATTAATCCCTCGGATTAGATAATATCGAATTCTACTATTTGTTAGGTCAATCAATATTTTTTCTTATGTCCGAGTTTTTCTGTTCTACATTCCAGACTAAAATAAAAATTCACAACTGATAGAACCGACATTGTTATATTTTCTGCCGTTTTAATCAAATACAGATCATCATCAATCATCAAATATTTACGATCTTTTTTTATGTATGTAACACCCACACTCGGCAAAAATATGTCATCAACAATTTTTTGAAGTAGCAGCTGAAAGTTTTGTATTTTTTCAAAAACGAAATTCTATCTTACTTTATATTGATTTAAATATTTATTATTATTAATACTAAATTTTGGATTAAACTGGAAGGAGAACCTACAGATTCACGTGGAATTCAAACCACGGCACAAGAAATTTGACAATGACTTATTTCCAATGTAGTACTACGAAAATATTAACTTAACAGGGAAATTTTCACTATTAAAAATCGGCTGGCCGATTCTGTTTGTTTCTAGTTGTTGTTTGTTTCAAGCAGGGATGGGAAAATTAGTTTCAAGCGTAAAAAATCAGGAAATCTGAATGTCAAACTTTCTATAATGTATTATGTACCTACATTAAATTACGCTAGACTAGACGGTCGGATTGGTCGCGCAGTAGACTGGAAATTCACTTAAAGTTTGAACTTCTTTCATTTGTTGTTTTTGAAGTTTTCATATAAGAAACAAATTTTCCGTTATCCTTCCGTTTACCTAGCAGTTTTAATTTAAAACAAAGTCTACCTAACTAAGAAAATTTTAATTAATTCACAGCAAAATTTGATATAACGAACAAAGGAACCGCATATCATAATATGCTTTCAAGGAAAATTATATTGAATTATGATGTTCGCTTCTTATGAGAATATAATACTTCCCTAGTGGGTAAGAGTAACCGCCCAGCTATTCGTACAGATAACGCTCAGGGGGTACCGGTAATGGACACCCAAGCTTTTCTTTTCTAAAATTATTAAAAATTATGGGGTAGGTCAACTGCCAACATGTATTTTTTTAATATACAATGCAATAACAAAATAGCGAAAATAAAAGAAAAAAGTATTTACTGAACTAGTGCGGGAATTCACCTTTTTAGTGTAAATTTACATGCGTTTTTTTACAGTGTACTTTGTGGTTGTGAATGAATGCTTCCTTTTCATTTCAACGAGAGATTATAATAGACGAATCATTTAAATTATAGATATAAAAGAATAATTAAGAGTTCTTGTGAATGAGTTTCGTAATAGTTTACTGTGCTATGGATGTTACGACCTTGGGAAAACACTGTAAAAGCGGTCCAGAACGACAGCCAGTGTCATCTTCTTGTTCGAATTTTATAAATAAATTGATTTTTTTTACGATTTTTCCGTCTGGATCGATCTGGCCATAATCGGGGACTCCCAAAATTGAATATTGGAAAATATTTATAATTTGAAATTTATATTTAAGTACTAAAAGAGTATATTAATCATAATACTGTCATAATTAAAATAATTAGTCTGCATACTTATTTTTAATGTTTATTTTTTATCAAATCTTACATCACATATATTTAAAAGCAATATAAATATGATCACAAGATTTATGGAAAGATTGATAATAATTTATTAATAATACATACTTCACAAAATCAATATTTTATATTAAAATTAATAGTAACCTATATTATGTATGAATGTATGTATGTCAATGATATCATAGATGATAATACAATTTCAAAAATTCTCTTGAAATTGAAGAAACCCGCAACCTGCAATCAGGTTCAATATTAAAAATTATTACCAATGTCAAACAAAATTGAAATATTTTTGTATCAAAAGGTTGGGTCGATTACACAACTTTATTGATGTTTAAATTGAATTTTTCCGCATTTACGAATTCTTTAATGTGGGTACCGAAAGCGAGGCTTTTAAATAATCAGCTTTGGTTGAGAACACTGTGATTTAATACGCTCTAAGAGACTAAGCTTTCGTCTGCTAGTAAATTGTTTTCTTTTGACAAAAATTCTTTTTCTGTAAATATGGCAACGAGACATCGCAAAATGCTTTCGCTTTGAAATATTATAACCCTCAGAACCAACTGACTGTCTTTATTGTATTATTATTATTATTTAGTCTAATAAAGCTATGACAACTATTGGGACAGTGTCCATTACCGGTGCAATTATACTGCAAAGCCAAAAACAAAACTTTTAAACCGGAATTTAGAAGAATTAATAAGAGCACAACTGAAAAAAGAAGATTTTTTAATCATTCTTATCAAAATGTCTTGAGATTTTTTTTCAGATATCAGCAGATGGAATATACTGCATTATAAAAAATATGATTTACTTATGTATTTTTGCACTTTTTTTTTCTGAAAACAATAACACTTTTATTATCTTCATAATAATATTATATTACTTGAAAGAATGTTTTTCGGAATTTGAGAACGTGGAATTTATTTTATTTACTATATTTTTATTATCTACTTAACATTTGTACCTTTGAAAATAGATTGTATTATATATCTCAAAAGTTGTAGTATTTTATTTATGCTATTCAATAATATTATTTACAAGGGCCCTTCAAATAAACATTGCACAAATCACCCAATTGTATTGCAATTCCGGCAAGTGTTAAAATACGTTTTAATAAAATATCAATACTGGTAGTAGTGTCTGATATTAACCTTCAAATTGAACATATTATCGTTACTCAAATGAAAAAATTTGTGAAGTAGGTCAGGGCTTAATAGTTTTGTTATCCTTTACGAAATAATAATCATTTAAGATAAAATTAATGGAAGAAGATCTTGTATGTTTACAAATACTAATTAATTAGCTTATTACGATAATGCAGCTACTTTGTAATCGGCACTTTATTCTGCATTGCAAAAAAATTTTGAAAAGCAAAATCATTAATTTATTGTGTAATAATTACACGTAATACAGGTGCGTATTTATGGTCAATGATCAAATAGAATGATGTGTTTATTTTATTAATATTTTGAAAACTAAACATTGCAAGTAATTTTCCAATGTTATTAACCTTACTTTTTCTGGACCAGACATTTGTAATTTGTATTGATCATAGAATAAAGCGAATACAGGCGCGGATACAAGGGGGAGGCAATGGGGGCAACTGCCCCCCCTTGACTCATGACCAAAGCACTTTATTTTGACCGATTTCATAATTGTATCAAATAACAAACTAAAATTTTGTTTAAAACAATTTTTTTTTTTTAATTATGTAAATCAGACAAAAATTGCCCTTCCTTAAACAAAATCCTGTATCCGCGCCTGAGTGAATAGCATATCGAAATTTACGCTATAAACAGGGAAACTTTTTTAAGAAAGAGGGCGTGGCCAATATATCTTTTGAAAAACAAAACAGTATTAAATAATATATATTTTTCCTACAATTTTGAATAAACTAGCCAATCCTGGCGCTCACACTATCAGTGTTGATCTCAAAGGCAAGCAGCATACTTGGTTATATTATAAAATACCCGGTATATAAAAAATATAATTGCAGCTGCTTTGCTGCAATGCGTTTGAGGGTGTAGAAAAAGTATAACTTATAAAAGCAATCGCTTGGGAAATAAGATTTTTAAATTTCAATTACATAAAGAGCCGAACAGATGTTTTCAATTTCTCATGATATCCTACCGAAATAGAAAAAAATTGATCCAATTTATTGTTTAAAACAGCAGGCAAGATTTCATTTATTTAATTGAAGAGTTGCGCCATCCCGACACAGCGGTAAATTAAAGGGAGCGAAATTTTGTATATTAAAATTTATATTTACATAAAACCGCGGCAATGTAAATTTTGCAATATAAAAAAATTTAATAAAGTACAGCAATTTTGGTTCTAATGTAAAGAAATCAACAGATAATAAAACATGCAAATAGCAATTAAATAGGTATGAAGTTGTAAAAGCGACAAATGTTTGCAGTGTTTAAAAGTTTAAATCCGCGATTGCACAGTATCATATTGCTGCCGCTACAGGATCATAATGTAATTATGGATAACAACTATAACCATGTCCGTAACATAATTTTCATTTATAATCTTTGAGCTTGAAAAGATTAAATTTTTTAAATAGGGAACAACCAAAATATAATGAAAATATAATATAATAATATCTTTATTTGGTAAAAATATACCACTATTTACATCACAAATTAAATTAAATTAAGTTAAGTTAAATTGAGTTAAGTTAAATTAATTTAAATTAAATTAAATGATTTATTTTTTATCTCGATGATACAATGATTTTGCGCACTTGTTACAAAAATTACTATTGTTTGCTATTTAGCAATATAATATGCAAATTTTAGGAATCTTCTAATCCGCTGGTTTTTTTATTTTTGGAGAAGACCGCACTAGGGCGGTAAAGTACTCTGGCTTACCAGATTCGACGATATATTCTCTAAATTTTTGTTTAGTTTTTTTTTCTGTAATCTAGCAGACGTGACTAAACGGAATTAGATATAATTTTCATTTCAGGATTTAATTTACATGCATGTGTTATTATTATTAATGAATGTACACAGTTTGAAATGATGCTATAATATTATGCAAGGGGATTAAGATTCGTCATTTTATATGGTACGTGTTCTATCAGCAAACCTTAAGTTAATATTTCATCGTTTATTATTCTAAATAGTGTGTTTCATATTTTTTGCAATGAAGGAACAATTTATCACGTTTTACATAAATTCTATATTAAATTATAGAATATATTTTATGCCGTCGATGTCGTGCTGTCACGCGGTCGTCAATCCTAAAAAGAAGTGTAGGGTAAATGGGAAACTGCCGGGGCAGTGCGGCCTTGAAGCCGCGCAAGCTAAGTAATTAACCTTAATTTTTGAAATTAAATTTCCAAACCGCAACTGACAGATTTAAAAGTTTTAATCAAAATCTGATAAAATTGAAGTGGTATTTCAAAATTATATAAATTAATACTATATTTATCAATGTTTATCTAAGGCCGCGGCTTTAACAGTAATCTTATTAAAACTTGTATCAATCCATCAAGATAAAATTGACAAATAAATACAATAATTTATATTGGTTAAAAAGCATAAAAAGAAAGCTTTTAAAACTTACAGTATTTATTATTGCCTGGATTATTGATTTTAATGTGCTTGTTTGGGTGTCACGCAAGGCGTAAATAAATGAATGAGGATATGGGGCAGTAGGAATTTACAAAATATGTAACGACACAATTTAATTACAAGAATATATTATTTATTTTTAGGATTTCTAATAAAATATGACAAGAGAAATATTCAGAATAATATTTTATTCTTGGAATGCTTTAATCGCTGCAGCTTAACCAATTTTGCATTATTATATAATCTGCAGTGGTTTAGTTTCACCAAATACTAACGAATAAAAATCCAATTTGCGTGTTTTTGTCGAATGCGTGATTCCCTAAGATTTTATTTAAAAATCGTTTATGGTGAACATAAATTTATATTTGTTTTCTCTGGAATTGTGGAATCGATGCACCTATGATGTATTGTTGAAGTTCAGATGAAACACGAATTCCTAGTTTTATTGTAATTTTGTAGTACCTTCGTGGATCGCGTTGTTATTGATGGAATTAGAGCACTAAACGCATAACTTCGCGAAAATGCGTGCTCTACAAAAAAGGAAATTTGAGTTAAGCAGGAAAACAGGCACTGCTT